>OZ017797.1:19405014-20891042 GCA_963969395.1 Pseudoscleropodium purum
GAAAGCGAGACCGTTCTCGAACGACATTCTTCGTTATTAATAACCACTTTGTGTTCCATGCAGTGCTACAGATCTTATGTCATGCATCTGCCACTGTAGTATTCTATGAATGAAAATGGTTAGTGCGGTGCAGCTGGAACTGAACTCTATGCTGCATAGTTCTGTACTGATCGAGTTGCTTTTGCTTGATTCATGTGGCCAGGTTGGCTTAGAGTACGAGGTTTCAGCTCGGAACACGTACGGACTCTTCTATTCCTCGAAAGAAACGGGTTCTAAATTGAAGACACGTGCACATCGACATCAATTTTGGTCTTTTCAAGCTGTCCGCAGTTGCAGCGTTTGTTTCTTCGGCCAAGTTACAGCCCTCATTGGAGGAAGCACACCGGGAATTGTCAGTTGCCCTACTGACTCTGCATCGCTAAATCGTCAATCGTCCATCGTCAAGCCAACCAATTTGAAGAGGTTTAACTAGATGGTGAGCCATGGGATTCTCTGGATCTTCACATTTGCCGTTGCAGCCATGTCCGTTCGCGTACTGGCCGGATCTGCAGCTACCGATCTTGACGATGTCACAGCATCGCTTCCTTACCGTCCTTTCCGGCCATGGCCAGGGAATATAGCCCACACGTTGGAGTCCAAGAGACTCGTCCAAGAGCCTCTCGTCAACATGCAATACCACATGGGGCCTGTCCTGACCTCCGCGATCCACGTCTACATCATTTGGTACGGGAAATGGCGTGCCACCCAGAAGAGCATAATCCGTGACTTCCTAAGTTCAATTTCGTCTCCCTCCCAAGTGCCCGGCCCATCGGTGCAGCAATGGTGGTCCATAGTGCAAACCTACACAGACCAAACAGGCGCCAACATCAGTGCTTCCATAGTAATTGCAGGCGAGCACATCGATCGTAACTACTCCCACGGGAAAGTGCTGTCTCGTCTGAGTGTGCAAGAGGTCATCCGGAGCGCATTATCAGAAAACAAAGGCACCCTCCCGGTGAACACGAAAGGGGGCCTCTACATGGTGCTCACGGGCGAGGATGTGATGATGCAGGACTACTGTCGAGCGGTCTGTGGGTTCCACTACTTCACCTTCCCTGCCAAAGTGGGCTACACGCTGCCTTATGCGTGGATTGGAAACTCCGGGAAGTCGTGTCCTGACGTTTGTGCTTTCCCGTTTGCCATCCCGAGCTACATGGCTGAGGCCATGGCGCCTCTGAAGAGCCCGAATAATGATGTGGGCGTGGATGGCATGGTGAGCGTGATTGGTCACGAGCTGGCGGAGATTTCCAGCAACCCGCTCATCAATGCCTGGTACGCAGGTGAGAATCCCTCTGCTCCGAATGAGATTGCGGATCTCTGTGAAGGGATGTACGGGACGGGTGCTGGAGGGGGCTATCCAGGCTCGGTGGCGGTGTCCAAGTTCGGCGCCAGCTATAACATGCACGGCGTGCGAGGGCGGAAGTTTCTTGTGCAGTGGATTTGGAATGCCGATATGAATGCCTGTCAAGGGCCTCACTGATCACGGAAGTATTGGCATGCATCCATTTGAAACGATCAATTGAGCTCCGAAATGAACAGATCTCATCTCTAGATCTGTTGAGAGTGTGTTCCAGAATCCTTCATTGATTCAACCGCTGGAATGTTTCCCCCACAGGGATCGCCATGTCGATGGAATTTGCATAGGGGTCTATGTAAGTTCAAGCAAGAGGTAGAGGAACAGTTCGTTCCTCAGCGAAGTAGAAGCTAGCACACAATAAACGCAGACTGGTTCGCAGGGGAACGTCGAGACTATCGGCAATATCTTCGTCTTCTGTTGCAGCTGCTTTTTCTGACAGAATTCCATGGTAAGTGATCAACACCACCTTGTCTGTGGTGAGGGTTATCGAATTTCCTGATGAAGTTTGAAGAAGTCACTTTGTGCTTGTTCTAGCTAGCTTTTAAGGCTGCCATTAGCAGCTCTTTTTCTGCCATGGATAGTACTACTATACCTTGGATGTATGACACTAATGTAGGTATGTAGGTCTATATCTTTCTCATGTTTAATTCAAATTAGTTGCCATCGTCAAGAGGTAGTCAGACTGTCACCAGATCAAGTGGCTGTAGTGATCTTGACAACTGAGTGGTTGTAGTGAGCATGACGAGTGGTGCCTTGGCTACTTGTAGATCTGTTCACTGTAGAAAACCTGCCAGTTTAGTATTGTTTTGATAGACTTCAGAATTAGCCGATGTGCAGAGAATTTTGAATGTTGCCCATGCGATCGGCAGTAGAGTTGCAGATGTAATGTTATCTTAGCAGAATGTGAAGCTGTGGTTGGGTTGTACCAGTGGTTATAATATATTTAGTGAATGGTATGATTGATTGACTTGCTACAGTATATCTATCTTGGATTCTCCTTCTAGGGTATTATTTTGAATTTTTTGTGCTAACCTTGCTTCAGTATTTTCGTCTCTCTTGGAAGATATGGTTAATTGCAACGGATGATTACTGAGATTTGGGTGATGTATGATCCATACCTTTCAGGGCATGCTAGCAAGCTAGCTAGAAAATAATGTGATACATGATTCATGTGTGACCTTCAACTGCACAAGTTTGGAGAAACCTCTTTTGGTCTACAATTCATCCGGGAACACTTGATGTTTGTCAACTAATAGAATAGATTCCTAGAGTTCCCTATGCAGAGTTTTCTGTAGCGTGGATGTTTGGCTAGATTTTTCCCAAATCAATAGCACTCTTCAATTAAAAATTTTAAAAAGTGAATGAGCGATTAAAATGTAGTGGAAAAGATTGGAACATGCTATCAATCGATTAAGGCTCTTAATCCCTAAGCGACCCAGGAGATCAAAATTATCCCCACATAGTCTAGAAGTCTGACTCCAAGTGCTATAACATTTGCATCCAATGTCTGAATTTAATAAAACTTGTTGGGAAATTTGTGTTCACTCTTCTAGTTTTTGTGGTCAAATTTCCAGATCAACTCAAGATGTTCTGAACTTTTGGAAGCCATTTGAAGTTTACAAGTTCAATTTGAATTCACCAAATTGCATTTTGATGGTTGCAACTTTGAGGGCTTGGATTGTCTTCATCCAATGTTTGTTTTGATAAAATCTATTGGAATATATTTCCCTTGAAGTCTAGTTATCTTAATAAAAACTTTATATCAATACAAGTTGTTTTGAATGTTTGAAATCTTGACAATTTTTAGATTATAGTGAACTTCAATGGCTTCACTTGTTTCTTCTTCATACAATGTTCAATTCAAATAGGAAATTTGGGAAAGTTGTACATACTAGTCTAGTTTGTGTGGTTAAAATTTCTTATCAATCTAAGTTATTAGTGTTTGAGAAGCATTTTAGTAGGAAGATTAGCCTTAGATGTGCTTTTTGCAATCTTTTTTTTGCTATTTTTTGACATTACATAGCCATTTTGTAGAGGCAATGAGTCATTTGAGTGACATTTTCTTTCACAAATGTGTTTGTAAATTGATTTTGAAGGACTTTGTAGTTTTAAGTTTTTCATTTGAATAGGTGTAGAAATCAAATTTTATCTCCAATGTGTTGCTAGGAAAAATTTTGCATCTTCTTTCAACATTAAAACATTATATTCTTGCATTCTATATGGTCAAATGATTATGAATTTGATTCATGATATCTAAAACATGTACACTACAAGATTGTAGGGTTGAGATTTCTATACCTTAGTGGCATTTATATTTATAACACTTCAAAAGCAATGATGTTTTTAAACCCAAAAAGACCCTAGACATTGTCTTCAAGTTTTGGTTTTTCCAAAATCATGGAGTATGGAATTTCATTACATCAATGGAAGTGATGAGTAGTATATTGAAGACCATTTCAAAAGTGAAAGATTGATTCATTATATGATAGTCCTCATATAGATCATTTAAAAATAAAATCAATGTAATAAAGCCAAATTTGGATTAGGATGAAATAAATATAGATTATTGTATAAGCTAGTTATTTTCCTTTGATGTCATCATGAATTATTTTTAGGTGTGATGAATGGTCATTGATGGATCAAATTTTGTAAATACCTTTCCCACATTAGATTGTAAGTTCTTGTACTATTTAAAGCCCAACAAACCAAATTAAGAGTTAAGCATTTCTATTTGAGAAAAAATATCAATTAAAATTGCATATACTAATAGTAATCACTTAGTAATTAAATAACTAGATTAAATTTCCTTGCAAATGTAATCAAAGTGTGTTATCTATATATCATCAAATTGATCAACATAATTTGTACCTTTAGTTGACTATACATAATTAGTTGAAGTAAAGTCCTTTTAAGTTGAAAACTTTTTTAGTCTTTAGTTTTGAAAAATAAAATTTAGAATAGTGTGTAAATTCTTATAATATTTTATGGATTGAATCTATTATACACATAACTTATAGAAAATTTTTATTTTAATTTCTAAACTTTTGGAGATATATTCTTCTTAGTATTCTACCAATATCTTAATTTTCAATTTTTTTCCTATCACTTTTAACACACTATAATTTTGCAGAGGCATAAAACCAAGGCATACAATTGACATGTCTCCTAGAACATCTCCCCAAATTAAACCATTAATTCTTAAAAGCAATGAAATTAACGTATTTATCTTCTTTATTAAATTATAATAATTTTTGGAATTTTCAACACAATAGCTACAACGTTGTGCACTACTCAACTAGATTTTTTAATTTACCCCATTTTTCCTCTGTAGTTCATATATCATTTCATTTTTTTCTTTTTTTGGTAGTCTATTGCACCATTAAAATGGAATTTCACCAATTTCCTATTGTAACTACTATAATGCATTTAGTTACAAGAAAATAAGACCTCCAATAAAAGATGCTAATCTTTCTATTAAATTAGGTTGTTTGTTTTGTTTTGTTTGTTACATTGAGATTTCCTTGACCATATGTTTTCTATTTGCATATTTGGTATCGTCAAAAAGCCTTTGGCAAGGAGGGGTGCACGGGTTTGGTTTCATGGTGTTCCAACCTAAGGCACAAAAGTTATTGAATTTTGAAGTTTTTATGAATTAAAAAAATTAGAAAACTATTTTTTCTTTTTGTTTTGACCGTGGCAACGGCACGGGGCACACTAGTACGAGATGATTTTATGGATGGACTTTCACAGATACATGATTCTATTCAATTTTTCCATACAGGCAGACAGTCCAGTGAGGGTGACATCCATGTCAAACATAAGTGAGAGAACCGGCTTGCACAAACAAGCAAAATCCAGCAACGTAGTAAGTTGAGAATTGTCACCCGAAAAACCGTTGCAATTGCGAAAATTGAAATGTCATGATCGATCTCTCATCATTTCAGTTAATTGGAGGCAAAGAAAATACTCACACAATCATCACCTCTTATTCTGTCTCCAATAACTTTTCCATCCAGTGCATACGTACACATTGAGCTAGCACATCATTATATTGCTGTCTCTCGCACAATTCCATAGAGTATCCATCAGTCTAATCATCATTGCTGCTTTGCACATCTAGTCTCCAAGCTCGTCTCCAAGCGTAGCATAACCAGCTGCACACAGACTCAGTGTTGACGTGATCCCATGTACCCCCGACCTGCACAGTCAAATGAAATTAAAACTACATCGATCGAGTCCGTGACACTTAAAACTCTTGGAAGGAAACTGACCGAAGAAGACCCATGACTCGACAGAGCAAACTTGATAATTGTTCCTGAAATTTCAGTGGACACTGGCCAGAGAAATCATCATCCAATTATATATGTACGTAACCACCAGCTGAGAAATTCAATCATTGCATTAAATTAATGGCAGGCAGGCTTGGATCGATGCGAAACAGTCACATGATTCAATTAATTAACAGCATCCGCGTTTGCAGAGCAATCAAGTAATTGAGGCCATCTGATTGCATTGCATGCAGACGCCACAGAGAGAAAGCACGGATTATATTGGCTGAGTCGAGCTTACAAAGACCTGGATCGATCATCACCAGCAGCATCAATTGCAACACTCCCACCACGCTGCTGAGATCGATCGATTCTCGCCATGATTGACGACGTACTTACTGATGAATCTGATGAATCCGGTAAGGTGAACAACCTAGCTCTAGCTTCGGAAAGGTTGAATAATTCACTAGACATATATACGAACTTACGTCGACGATCGAGTAACTACTGATCGAATCAATTGGCAGGATTGACGCACTCACTGGGAGAGAGACACTCGATCACACCGCTGAATCTATGAAGCGAAAGCAATTAATGAATGCAATGTGATGCAAGTGCAGTCAATGTAATCCATGTAGTGCTCTTGCTTGCTGACTAGCTAGCTACCAGCAGCACTCAATTTATACCGAAGTTCCAGCAAGCAAGAGCACTCCGGTCGCAATCTCGAGTTGGATCAATCTACTTTTCTATGAACACACTTACACAAGGGATTCTAGGCTCGTACTTCATGGCCGGGTACCTCCACGTAATGGATTGCCAAAGTGTGGCCCATATTTGGAGGATTGAAGAAATAAATGGTACAGTGGTATTAAATTATCTTGAAACTGCTTAGTACTAATGTAGGAGGTCCATATCATAAATCCACCATTTAAGAGCTGGGACAGATTTTTGTGGGGGTGAAACTTCTTGAAATTTTTTTCAGTAAATTTTCCTTGAAAAACAAGTGGAATTAGCATCTAAATCAAGTTGTCTCATAAATTTTGGAGCTTTGTGGAATTAGTTATGAAATTATGAAGTTGAAATGGCATCAGGCTTTAAAATTGCCCACCCCCTGTAATGTATATTGTTTGTACATATACAAATAGAGTACATTTGAAGAAGTAGACAATTTTAGAACATGTACGTTTTTAAAACCTCCTACCTTACAAGTAGAAGCAATAGAGTTGGGATTGGTCTCACACATTACATAAGAGAGGTTATTATTTTAGGAAGGGGCACCTGCAATCATGATGTTTGTATGTGGCTTGGTCTGAGACTAGCAATCAATATTTTCTTATAGAGCTTTATTAGCTTAATATAGAGTATTTACTTTGGAAGATTCTACTTGTAATTGAAGTTCAAACTTGTATACACTAAAAAGTTGTGGCCAAATTGCCACATATAGCATTAATTATTGGCATTGATTATGAAATTTCAAAAGGGACTTATATAGAATCAAATCCCAATGGAAAAATGGAGAATAATTCGTAGTACTTTCTCTTTGATATTTCAAAGAAAATAATAATAGGAATTTTTTTTCATACAGAGATATATGAGATTAATGGAAAAATTGCACATTAGGACAATAATAGGCCTTCAAAGAGACCCTCCTAATTCATTGAAATGTAGTTCTCAAAAAAATGGTGAAATTTTTCCTCTGTCTCTATTTACCTTCATGAAGATGGCAAGACTTAGATGGATTGGATCTAGATTGGCTTAGAAAATGCATACTATATTCCAAATTTAACAATGCACTCTTACTTTATTTAAGTTATTAGTACAAAGAATTTATATTTTAGTCAATTGAATTGGACAACCTACTTAGTTTAATAGTACTTGAATGTACTAATGTAATAATAAAACTATGGTTACTATGCACTATATAATGGTTTTCATCAATGTTCATCATTGTATGCTTTAGCTTTATAAATTTTTATAACAAATCAAATGGTATACAAAATAATTTAATATATTTAAAGGTTATGATAGGCTTTGAGAAACTCATACAAAATAGAGACATAATGTGTCATAGAAATTGCACTTGTCAACTTGTCATAGGACACATAACCTTTTATTAATTATTATAATATAACATTGTTTGTCAAATGCTTTGGAGCTTCTCAAGGGGTCATTCTATTCTTGATGCTACTACATTAAAAGAAGTATCTTGATGTCTAGCCTAATTAGTATCCAAATGCTATCATAATCAACAATACACAAGTTGACTTGAATGCCATCAAATGAATGACTTTGGCAATACATGTCCTATGCTTCTAACACTATTCCACTTGTCTTTTAATTCTTTAACATTTGAAAATCTTTTGATATTTTTCTTTGAACACAATCTAGAATTATCCCTTGTAGTTTAATGTGTAAAAACAAAATCTTTGAATGTATATTTCAAATATAAAGCATAGGATGTTGATTTAAAGTAAAAAAAGAAAAAGCTATCACATTTTCACAACTATTGACCTCATAGATTGGACAATATTAGTATTTAAATGAAAAGAATAGGTCTTCTCTTGTTTGCATTTTCATGATTAATAGACTTTCACTTGGCATTGTAATAAATTTTTGCACCATACATGCTCTAAATTTTAAAAGCATTACAGTGTACATGATGTTAGTTCTATATAGGTCAATTTCTACCAAGAATATTTGAATAGGTTTGATATTTGGAAAAATACAATTTGTTTCTATAAATTCATTATTCAATGACCCCTAAATCCATATGGTCAATTTAGAGATCATTATGGTAACTTCAAATTTTTTTTAAAAGACAACCACATTTTCTAATTCCAATGTTTTTTCTTACTTAGCATTGATTGGCTTTGTATGGATTAGTATAATGGATAATGCTCTTGTTTCTCTTAAGATAGTTTTCCCACACTCCAAGATAATGTTGTTGTAATGTAGATTTTTTCTATTCACAAAACCCCAGGGAACTAGTATAGGAAGGTAATTCCTAAGGAAAGGTCAAATAGTCTAACGTTTGCGTGACTAAGGTCACTTGATTTCGGATTTTGGATATTTATTTGTATGGTTTTCTTGGTTTTAAAGAAATGAAACCCAAAGTTTGATCCTAATGTCAATTTCTCACTCCAAATGCCAATGCTATATTATAGACACAATGTATGGCGTCTTAGTCCTACCTAGTGTGTGTCTCAAGTCAAATCTCACGTCAATTTGCAAGGTGTGGTCAATTTGTTGATGCATGCACTAGCCACTTAATATATATATTTTGTGCTTACAACATGTCAACAAGGCTTGGTTAAAAAATACTTTTAAAAATATTCAAGTGGATTACATCAAGGTGCTTGCCTTCAAGGTCCTTAGAGATATAATGTATATACATTTAACGGATGGATGGGAGAAGATGCTATCTTTCACATGCATGCAACATTTGAAAAGTTGAAGACCATGTACATGGAAGCCAAAGCATTCATGACATATTTTGAACAAATGTAGATGAAGAAGACTAAAATGTTGGTTAGATGCTATTGCAACTTCCTCCATGTCAACTAAAATACAAATGTTGCTATAGAAAATTACTATAGCAATTTGAAATTCGTATTGTTTACTTCTATGTAGCTTTACAACAACCCGTACAACAGGTGGCACCTTGATTGGCTTTTCCACATGCTTAAGAAATATGTAACTATGCACTATTGGTATATCATGTAATACTACATTTATGATTTTGTAAAGGATGATAAAGCAAAAGGTATTGTTGCTAGAACTATCTTCTATAGTCTTTAAATTCCTAATAGCTATGTTCCCTTGTATTCCAACAAATACAACCTAGCTTAGTTTGTGTGAATCTACTAATAATTTTTCTATGGTATACACAATTACTATGTACACTAAACACTAATTAATCAGGCACATTGTGATTGCCTTATTGAACAATGCAAAAATATGTGCAAATACTCCTTGAAGGTTTTTAAGAAGATCAACCTTGTAATGAGAGCTTTTGTGATAATCCATCATACAAGGGGGTATGATGTTTTGAGCATTGACTCATTGGGTGTGGGAGTTTTGTTGAAGAGGGAGAAACAAGGGTAGCTAGCAAAGAGGGTATCCAAACGCATGGATTAGCCTTGAATACATCTAAGAAGTAGCTATCATCTATCATAGACCTGCCAAAGGATGTTGCTGAATTTGCCACTAAGAATGAAATTTTGTCAACCTAAATATTGTCCTCCCTCGATGTAGCAAAGGATGAATTGTTGGAATCAAAGCACAATTGGATGTTGGCATTCTTCATCTATTGTTGTAGCTTTCCTTTGCCTCCTCTGTTTGGTGTCTAGCAAGGAAGACAAAAACCCAAAGAGACACAAGAGCTTCCTAAAATAAGTTACAAGCCATGTAAGTGTAGGAACAAGAAGAAGACAATAGAGTGATTTCATATTATAGACTTGTGAATGGATTAGTTTCCAAACCATTTATTTAATAGGACTTTGGAGTTTTACAGTGTATAACACAACTTTGAGATGCTTTTTTTTGTGCTTGGACCCCTTACTCTGAGGATGTTGAAAATTCTGATGACTTCATCTATTGGGAAAAAGGGTTTCAATCCTCATAAAAATTATTCGGCAATTTATTTACATGTATTCAAGGATCATATTCAACCTTAAGCTTTAATGTCATCTACTGTACACCAACAAGGTTGACATTGTCAATGAATGTCCAAGTTGAAGACAAATTGAAATTTGCTATAAGATATGTGCAAATGTAGCATTGTTAGCATTGCTTTTAAAATCAAGTGTATACCTTCCAATTTTTTGTTTGTTGGACTTTCAAATGCCAGGGGCTTGCTAGTTGAAAACTTCACATGATGGGATTTTTGAAAGCGCCTTCCTTTGGGTTCATTTTTTTAATACATAATGAATGGTTCATTTATAAAATTATCACACATAAGGGAGCCAACCCATAATTTAATCATCCCCCATTTCTAGCCTATAGGTTGTTCCATTTCTGTGAAGTTGTGGCATGGTTCCCAAAGTAGTTGTGGCACATGATGATTGGTTGCGAGATTCTTAGTATTGCAATCAACCCTTGGTTGATTTGCAACCAGCTTATGGTTGGAAATAGAAAAGTCTATATCATTAACTAATATAAATCATACAATATAGTTCAGCTAAAAAATGCATAATAATTATATTTTGAGTTAAAAAATTCTGGAAAATTATGTAATTCTTCCAAACCCTATTTCTATATAAGGGAAATTTTCTACACTCAGGAAATTTGCACTCCACATGTCCATAGTTGCTTAAGTGGTTGAAAATGGGTTGGCTCCCTTAGTAAGTTATAGTCTTAGTAAGTTATAGTCTCTACTACAGCCTCCACTTTGTGTACGAGAATAGTTGTAAGGCAAGTGTCCATGAATCATTGAACCAAGGTAACTACACCCCAGTGTGACTCTACAAATCCTTGCAAATCCTTGCCTAAAATGTACAGTACAGTACATTTTCTCAGCATGAGAACGTAGGGTCCATTTCAGATAATTATACCTATAATCAACACTAGCAGAATTCTTAGTTTACTCAAATGCTATCCAATAAAAGAGTCTGTGATTTGAACATCGTCATTTAGATGCTATCTCCGTGGATTCAGTGTGTCAAATTATGTTCAAGAGCAAAAAACTCTAACGTTGGTGTAACTAAAGTTCTTGGCGCCGTCTGAAAAGTTGTCAATTTCTAGATATTCTCCCAATTTCATAAACTTGACAAATTAATTGTGATTTTCCTCTTTGCTTGTGTGTTAGCATCAGGTGGAAAGCTACAGGAGAGCTTGACGAGCATGCATCTTCTCAGTTTTTTAGCTCGTACTAATGTATCAGCCTCAAGTACCTTAGAGGACTCTCTACTATTCACTGGTTTGGTCAAACTTGTTGAAACTTGGTTTTGGTCAAACTTGTTTACTGGCAGTATTTCCTCGACTTTTCAACTTGTTAAAATCTCTGTAAGTTTGAAGCATTCAGGCAACAAATTAGTTTACTCTTTCCAATGGAGAAGAGCAACGAGCATTAACTCCATTAATTCCCACTCAGTGCTTGTAAGCTTAAGTTATGGGTCCCGCTCTGGGTTATGGCTCAGAAGCTAAAATGCTAACCCAGAAGCGTAACCGTTGAAGAATCTCAGCAGCTTAGAGAATACTGTGAAATGAAAAATTAGGACCAAATGAAGTTTGTAATATCTGAAACAATGTGCAGTTAGTTTCCAACGCCGGCCGGGAATGGCCCTGTAAATATGTTCTCTCGAACATTGCTATGATCAAATCAGTTCCAGAACTGTACGTAGCAGCGGCGGTGAACAGTACTGTAGAGGCCTAGAGATTCCCCTCCCAGGTTAGCTGAACCGAGGGCGAGAACATGGAAGACTATTTGCGGACGCACTACTGTGGCAGTGGCGGTGCCATCCTTTGCACGCCGAGCTTCCCGAGAGAGTGAAGGGAACCCTTTCTTTGTTCTCCGACGTCGCTACGCTACTCACTTGGACAGTGCATTCTTGAAGAACGCAGTGGGTGCTGCTACCTGCGGGCGAATTTCAATTAGTGGGTCGTGTGGATGCTTGTCGGTCGAGGTGAAGTCTCCGCTCTCTTGAGCTTAACTTACTGACAAATTGAAGCCCTCTCCGATCGAGATTCATGCACGACAGCAGTATATATTGTGAGTTGTTGTTGTTGCAGTACTTGTCACAGGTTTCTTCGTCTGGCGCTACGCATCACTCTCTGCGCAGTAGGTCTTGGTAGTCTGGGAGTTCTATGTTACAATTTCGTTTCTGGTGTGCGGAAGTGTTTTGCTCGATCTTCGATACTAATCTGTGGCAATATTCTCTCTTGCAGAGCCGTGAAGCCATTGAGGGAAAAGAAGCTTGCAAGCTTCGTGCAAATTCTCACCTCAAGGTACGAGTGGTTGCATTTGCATCTTTGTCGGTGTGATTGGAATTGACATGTCTGCATTGATCAATTGATTCTTGCTGAGAATTGAGTTTGCCTAACAGTGGGGCAAGCAAGTTTTGATCGGTTGTTATGCAACTGATTGATCTCCGTTGTCGTAATTAGTTGGGTAGATTCTGCAGGGTAGGACATAGTTAGCCAGATTGCGATTTAAGATTTTGCCTTGTCATGGGCAAGTGATTTAGAATGATGTAATGCACCACAACTACGGCTTGGGTTCTTATAATTATTGCATTAGGGTGGCAGAGTGTCATATGAGTCATTTGCTCACTGGCTCTAGACCAGCGTTGAACCTTGTGTTTTCCTCCTTTTTTTCTAAATGTATGAAATGAAAGTTTAGAATATGGTATGTGTTGCTTTGTTTTGCAGGCATACTTTGACACTGTTCCTACCACTTACCACGGGACTCCCTTGGGGAAGGTTCATGTCTTGACTTACACAGTTACACTCATGTGTCTTTGTGGGGAGCATTTGTTTCAGGAACTACAGACAGTGTTATGACAAGTGTGTGTCGCTTTGAGAAGAGCACTGTGGTCGGGTTTTTCTATTTATGTCACAATGTTCTAAATAATGTGCTAATCTATGAAAGCATTGAAGGAATAATGCAATGCACAATTATTGAGGGTTGTGAAATTCAACTTCCGGTTGCAGCATTCATAGTGTTGTTAGCATTTTGGGGCACATGAGTATTTTGTTTAGCCGTCTTTGCATTGTTCTTCGCATGCCTCCTCAGTTGTTATAGATCATACTACTTAGGTCTTCATGATTTCAGATTTCAGTTTTGAATTTCTGAAATGATTATGCTCAACTTGCAGTTTGAGCCCATGTGTGATGATGTTCTATCTTACAGATCTGTGAAGCTATCTAGGGAATAATACTTGGCTAGTGCAAATTCTCACCTACATGTGTGAGTTACACTGTGTGCATCTTCTTCTAGATTGTGCGGAGCAAAATATCTATCTTAATTGTTTATTTGGATGATTTTGCCTAAAATTGATTGAAGCTAGTTCATATCCCTTGTTATGTTTGTCCATCTTGTGCAACTTGTCTATTTAGATCATATTAATTACCTAGGATTTTCCATCATAAATGTCTTCAAGATGGCAATTTGTGATTAAAGATAGCCTTACGATAGTCAAGTGGTTTAGATGTAAACCTCCATAGACAAGGGCTTGGGGTGGTGATTACTTTCTCTTCAGTTGTAAAAGCAAAAGGTTGTAGACTGTTATATTTGTTTACTTCCTTGACATATAGACCAAGCTTGTATCATCAAAGAGTTTTAGCCAATCTTTACTATTTATTTGGCTAGGTCACGTTCTAATATTGTGTAGAGTTGTGAATTGAAGGCATTGAGAGCAGTGCATTGTACAAGTCTTCAAGTTCAAGTTTCATTTGCAACATTGGCATATTATGGATTCAACTTGAAGTTCGTTAAAGTAAGTTTTGATTGCATTTAATCTATTTCTATCTTATACAAATTATCTATATGGGTTTGTTTGGCTTTATAGGGATTTTTTTTCAAAGTTGTTGAGTAGACTTTGCACAAAGTACACAAGACTATGTGGTTTGTGATTACACAAAACCTTGTGAAAACTAAATACAACCAAGTGTCCAAGTGTTTATAGTTAAAATATTTTGAAATCACACCGTTAGCATCTAAAATTGACAAGAATCTTAACATGGATGGTTAACACTATAGAATTATAGTTGCATTGGTCTTTTTTTCACTTTTGGAGAAAGTATCAGCATGTTGATCACTTTAAATTTGGTGAAGTACTATATTTCTATATTTATCCATCTTTAAAACCAAAAATACTTTTTCATTGTATTCATGCAATTTTTAATCCAAATTTGGAGAATTCATCTACATTTTAAACAAAAATGATTATTTTTAGCAAAACAAGAGTACTTTTATTTGGCAAAAATTAGAAATTTATTTTAAATTAGTGCAATGAAAAGCAATGCAATATGACCTCTACAATGCCATAAAAATAAGGATTGTTGTTATGTTAGCAAAGGATTTTGACATTGTACTCCATAAGATTTAATAATCTAATATATTGGTCAATGAAATATAATTTAAAAAGATAATATTTTACTATTCAGTTAGATAATAAATCACTCTTGCATGTAAATCATCATTAGTATTTGATATTATTTTTTTCACTTTATTATTATTAGTTTTATTAGTATTATGTACTAGATAATATCTTTTCATACATATCATAAGGTAGAAGCATATAATTGCAATACCTTTTGTTCTCATACACCTAAAAATAGATCTTTTATGAATACTTCCAATATCCAGAACTGCAATTAATTCTTCATAAACAACCAATGAAATTTGAGACATTTCTTACTTCAAGGGTGTTCATTCAATCAATGTTAGTCTAGTGTTAATTATAGACTATCATATGTTTACAACTTTGAAAATTTGTAAAATAATATTCAATTGTTGTAATTACAAGAATACTTGATGTGCATTTTTTCTTGAAATTGCTCATAATCTCATCAAATTTTTTTAGTCATTTGACCTTAAGGTATTGGGATTGGAAAAAAATGTAGCTTGTAGGTGTTGTGACCTTCTTCTATGTTATTACACTTGTATAGAATATCTTTAGCTCCTAAAGGACCTTATCCATTGCAAAATGGTTAAACATCATGTTTGATGTAAATTTAGCCTTCTAAATTGTGTTCAAATATCAATTTTATGTATTCAATGTGTAAAGTTATAGAAAGTCATTACTGTAAAAATATTCAATTTGTTTCATGTAAAATTGCCATTGTTATAATTTTGTAAGAAAAAGCAAATAAATAAATTATAAAATATTAAAATTTTGTCAAATTAATTTGAATTATTTTAGGAGGTTCAAATAAAAATGGAAATTGGTGTGAAGATTTTTAAATTAATTATTTTGTATTTTACACCGAAAACATCCTTGTCAAAGACCTTCAAGTTAAATGTCACTATCAAGCTAAATTTGCTTTCAATTGCTATTGATTCTTTCAAAAAAAATTTCTAGAAAAAAATTATTGTTATCTTTTTAAATAAATAATGAAATGAAATTTTTATTAGTTATAATATATATTAGAATAATTTGAAATTTCTACTATAATCAAAATTGAGAATGAAAATTATTACATAATTTTATAATAAAAATTTAATAACTATTCAATATAAAAAATGAAATACACACAATATTGTATATTTTGGATTCTATTGTATAGAGTTTGCAATAGTAATAATTTGTTTATTGCTTGAATTTTTTCAAAATTTCAAAATGGAATAGATACAAAACTAGTTAAGCATTATATTCTTAATTTTAAAAATCATATATCCAAATATGGTTAGTTTAGTGTTACAATCAAGGTTGATGAAGGTTGATGACTATGTTAAACCGCATGTTGTTTGGTTAGAAAATCTAAGTGCCCCACCTTAGATTTTAGTGGTATATTAGTTTTACATATTTGATTTAATATATTTATAAGTAATTTCTTTTGAAATTTCAAATTATTCTGTGGACAAGTACAAATGCAATGTAATCAGTAACCATAGGTAGGTATTTTTGCTATTACATTGAGGAATGAGGTAAAAGCAACCATATAAAAAATCAACCTTTAATCTTTCAAGGTAGTAAAATTTCACCTAAAAATACTCCAAAATTGTCATTTGTAGTGCAATTCCATTATTCCATCATTCTAGGCTTTATTTTCATTATTTATATTTACCTTTATTTAGTTAGATGTGCTAATCAATCAATTTATCAATAAATATGTAGATATTATGTCTTCTACAAAATTACACGCTACTTAGCTAAAATTTCCACTCCTTCTTCAACCTTCTTTGCCCTCTCCTCTCCCTCTTGGCTTTCTTCCCTAGCTCTTTGAATCACTTCATTTCATTTTATATTTGAAAGTCCACATAATGTGTCCTTTTAATTAGTTAGTTTATAAAATTCCAAATAGAATTGTGCTAATTATGCAAAATTGACATTGTGAATTAGATGGGAATGACAATTTTTAAATTAGATTGAGATATTTAATCTCCACATGTTGAATTTGAATTTTTGCAAAATATTCTATGCACTATGAATGTGTTAGATTACATTAGAGTAGTCTTAAAAACTTTCCATTGAGGGTGGAGGTGGATGGATCCCTATATATTTAGAAATTGGAATAGATGTAAAAATATGTCCCTATTTTGGACCAGTAATTTCATAATTTTGTAACCTCTCCTATTTAATTTCAAGATTATGATTTCAAATATGAATTCAATTTTCAAAATTTATCCCTCTTTAATAATTAGTTCTATGTTCTTCTCAAGGTAAAAATCTAGAGTTCCTCTCCAAAAACAATTTCACCCAAAGAAGGTTTATAGGATCAACTAGCAAATACAAATGTATTTCAAATGTACTTGGCTATAAGTTTTTCCAAACTATTTTAGCTACTTAAATCATTCATGGATGCTTAAGGTAATTTCAAAATTTTCATTGATAATTTATCCCTAAATATTAGAAAAAATATAGATCTTGTAGAAGGCAGCTTGAACTTATGCATTGTGACTCTTTTTAGCTCGTAAACATATACTTTCACAATTAATTAGATTTATAAATCCCCTATTTTTGCCCAACTCTACTTTTTATGCAATGATGCAAAGGATCAATTTCCATTGGCCAATATGAATTGGGAGCATACAAGTATAAAAAAAAATTCCATTGGCTAGTTGTAGTGGAAGCATGTAAGTACATCAATTCTATTATTTTTGTTGTACTTTGGATGTTTAATTTATTGTGTAGTGAGTACATTAGTTGACATAAGGACCATGTTTTATTATGCAGTAATCTAAAAGTACGTAGTCTGAGACCCTATACTTCATACAAGATGGTGGCTTATTCTTGTCAAGTTTCTTGTACTTAAACTAGCTCTATATACTACAATGAAAATTTAGCTTTGTCGAATTCTGAAGGCCTTCTATAGAGTTCACATTTCTTCTAATGAACTCCAAACTACATTTTTTTTGGCAATTTAGCAATTTGGGGCAATTCAATATGAATGGATTTTTTTTCTTTGAACTTTTTACACAATATATGCCTAAGGAGTAGCTTTATAGCCCAAAAATTTTCATATTTTTTGACAAAAAGGTTAAAAAGTTGTTGTATAATATGTAATTTTCATTGTTCAACAAGAAGGCCAAGCAACGTAATTTTTTTTTAAAATCACTCTTTAAAGAAATAAAAATTGGAAATTGTTTTTTAAAGATTTATATCTATGTAAAAAGATTTTAATCATTACATTTTGATTAATGACATGAAAATTATAGGAAGTTTTAGTGTGCAGGCAATTGTGGATTTTCTACTCTAAAATAAATTTTGAAGTTCTTTATTCAATTTAATTTTCAATATTTTTGAATAAATAAAAATATAGAATGTAGATTTTTTATTATTACATTACAACCATTGGGATTGAAAATTTTCAATTCCATAACTAAATTCTTAACAATTTAGTATTTTAAATCATTGTCTATTTTTTCTATTTACTATTTTTTCCCTATATTTAATTTCAAATGATCTGAATTTTTTTCAAGTAGGTAGCCAACTTGCCTCAAAGAATGAATCCAAAGTAGTACCACCATTTAAACATTTTTTCATACAAATTTGACCTTGTGAAGTGTAGCTGCTTAGTGTTTTACATGGCCCCCCAAAAGGATATTTGTCAAATGAAATGCTAATATCTTGCAATGTAAATAGTGGAATTTTCTAAAAAAAATGGAAATCTTCTCAAATCAACATAGAATAAGAACACAATCAACTTATGGTTACATGTGTCTAAAAATATTTTTTTTCTTGAATTTAGTACGTGTACAAGAAATGGCAGTTTTGGAGCATTTTTGGTGAAAACATGGTCAAAAAACCTTTAGGAGTTAAGATTTATAGGTTGTCTTCTACATGTTTGCACATGGCAAGTGCATGTAGGTGCGTAGGGGCTATGATTGGTCTTGAAATTGATTCCAAATCTTACTCGATGTCCAAATAGGAGCTCCTTTTGCATTGTGGACCCACAATTACATTTTCCAAAGATTTCAATCAATGTTGAGTGAAGATATAGTGAGAAAAGAATTTTTGACTCCAAAAAGTATTTATGTGTTCAATTTTGGATACAATGGCTCTCATGAACATTCATATATTTCAAAAATTACCATAATTAATTGAGAAATTAGATTTTTCTAATAAATTTTGGCTATATTGAAGGCTATACTTCAAAGAACACTCTATTTTAGTATAAAATGAATCTTCAAAAAAAATTCAACAATTTATATTTATATTTTTAATTTCATCAAATTTATTGGTGAATTCTTTTAATACAAATTCATTCTTTAGTGTGCATAGAGTGAGAATTCTTTGTGAAATTTTTAATACAAAATTCAGTCATTAAAGTCAAAATTTTATTAAGTGAAATATTATTGTGTAAAACATGACATTGTATTTCAAAATCATAAAAAACAATAGATAAAAAGATTCCACAATTTTTGAAGATTATTGGAGTGAATTAAAAAAATAGAGTCATATTTTAGAAAATCATATTTTACTCAATAAAAAGTTTAAAATTAATTCTTACTAAAGAATTCTCATTCCGTGTACTAAAAAATCTTTAAAAAAAAAAATTATAGATTAGATTTTGAAAAGTTGTATATTAGTTGGAATTATGTTCATTATACCCTTCAAACTCATTTCTTTTTAGTGACCTAAATTTTAGATTTGACATATAAAAAGAGCATTGAATCAAAGACTTCAAATCACTTTTATAAATTTAACACCTTCATGATCAAACAATATAATCTTTTAAATTGTAAATGATTTTGTTGTGTTTTTTCTTTTTATGTCATATGTAACATGTCTTGTTTGAATATATACAAATAAATTTCAAAAACTTGATAAAACTTATCAAAATGTTGAATTTTTGTTCAATTTAGAGCAAATTCCAAGAAGCTCAAAAAAGTCATAGGCATTTAGGGGCTATATTTCAATTGGTATTGTTTCAAGTGGTGGTGATGCCTTGATGTTCAAGCAAGTAATTATTATCTGTTGATTGAGAACCATCACCTCAACAACTATCTTTGCATTTTGCCAGACAAGTAGTTTAGAACTTCTAGTCTTAAGTCTATCTACACTTGAAAATTGGAATAGATGAAAAACCTACCACCTATTTGGGGCTACTAATTTCATGCGCCCCTCTACATGTAACAAATTTGTATTAAAAAAATAGAAAAAAATAGAAAAAAAAGATTTTTGGAATTCCTAAACTCCAATTTTCCCAAGGGTCTCTTGGAACTTAGAAGGATTTTTGAAGGGACGGAGCTGCAAGAATAAAAATTAAAAGGAAATTTTTTTGAGAGTTCAAAGTCCTAGAACTACTAAGGGACCTCTCAAAATATGAGATATGCAATAAAAAAATTATTAGAATTAAAAAAAAAGTTGTGAGTTGCAAACTTCAAACCATACAAGGGACTTCTAGCTACAGGGTTGATAAATCAGTACGTCCGTCCCAAAATAGCGTCCGTAATCCGGACGTCTGTCCTCACAGACGCCAACGGACGCATCGTCCCTCTTGCTGTCGGAAGGCGGATGGGCGGGGCGGACGCTCAAATCATGCGAACCACATTAGTCCGCCTGTCGATCGGACGGCCGTACCGGGGCGAACGGGTATCGGGGCGGACAGGGCGGTCCCGGCGGACGCTGCGTCCGCCGGGACCGCGAATGTCAGCGGACGCTGCAAACACAACGTCTGCGTCCGGACGTCTCGGACGTCCGACCGTCCTATCAACCCTGTCTAGCTACTAATAGGGCATTAGAAAAAATCCAGCTTATCTATAGGGCTATAAGTTTCCTAGATTTCTGGACCTTAGGAACCCTGCCATTGTAGTTGAATGATGTGGTTGAGTGACTACTACATCAAATAAGAATCAAAATTAATTGAAAAAATTGAAAAAAAATTAATTAATTTTATTAAAAAACATGACAACGTACTATTGGTTCCTAGGAAGGGGAAGATGCCCTCTCCTTGCCGGAATGGCCCTCTCTTTGCCACAAATCTCTTCTAAATGTTTTTTTTGGAGTGTTGGAGTCACAAAAAAGTAGAATTTAAAAAAATTGAAAGTCCCAAATTTTAAATCCCGTGGGTATGACAAAGCCACTACACAAAAAAAATATACTGAAAATTGAATTTTTCTTTGAAAGCTCTACAATCTTTAAACTCTTCAAGAGTGCTTTGATTCTTTAGAGGTGATGCACTTGCAACTGAGAAGAAAAATAAATTAAAGACATAGGCAAGGTCAATGAACAAAGTGTTTGGTGAACATTTTGAGTGTCTTAACTCCATTTCAAGCCAATTAACATATTCTCATAAGTTTAGTAGTTATAAAGGTTTTAAAACTTTAAACCATGGTTATAGGTCCAATTTTATAAGAATTTTGTGTTTTAGATAATAAGCCCTAATTTTTTAAAACAAATTTTAGATGATGTCCAATGCAACAAACCCATGTTTTCAGTCAACAAAAACATTGATGTAACATCAATGTTGACATAAAAATATTTATTGTATTGAACATCATCTAAAATTTGTTTAAAAAATTAGGGCTTGTAACCTAAAATATAGATTCCTTATAGTGCAAAAACCAAACACACTAAATACCTTACAAATTTGACACTCACAAACTCTCAAGCTCACACTCTAAGACTCATTAAAATAGCACTCCCAATTGTCTTGTGCCGGTGTCTACATGATAGGTGTGTAGATGTATGATTGCATTCTCTAAAGATTTCAATATTCAATGTTGAGCAAGAATACATTGTTTTAAAAAGAATTCTCAAACTAAGGGATAATTAAGTGTCTAATTTCTATAGGTAGTACAATAGCTTTGAAAGGTATTCATATTCTTTACAATTGTCAAATTAATTGAGAAATTCAGTTTTTTCAACAAAAATTGGCCAAATCAAAGTACAAATAAAACAATAGTTTAAAATTATTTTCAAAAAATTAAAAAAAAAATTATCTCTTAAAATTTAATCAATTATATTAGTAATTTTTTAATACAAATTTTTCCAAGATTTTTTGTAATATAGAATAAGAATTCTTTTAAGGATTTTTGGATGATAATTTAAAAATTAAATTTTCTATTGAGTAAAATATTATTGAAATGAAATATGCCTCCAAATTATTTTGTTGCTCATAATTCACTCACTCCAAAAAGCTCCAAAAATTTTTAGAAAAAAATATTTAAATATTTAGTACAATTTTCAAATTTCAGATATTTTGGATATTTTTGAAGTGAATTATAAAAAACATCAAAATGTCAAATTATTATATTTGAGGCAAAAAAATATTTCACTCAACAAATTTTCTTAAATAAATTCTAACCAACAAATTCTAAAAGGTATTTTCATTCTGTGTATAGAAAATACTTGATAAAAAATGACTTGTATGAAAAAGTTCAGAAATTAATTTTACTATAAATTATTAAAGAATGGTTTGAAAATTTTTGAAAATTTATTTTATGCAAGTGTCTTACATTAGAAAAACCCAAATTGTCTAGAAAGTTGAGACACATCACTTAGCTATGCAAATACCAGAAAGAAAAAAGATATTTAAAATTAATTTAAAAAAAATTCTTCATGACATGGCACCAAAGGTAATCTCATGATCCTTGTTTTAGAATATTCTTGTAACATTTTTTGTAGAAAAAAATTAACATATTTTCTTGTTGTAACTTTTTTCTATATTTGTATACTTGTCCAACAAAAGAACGGCCCTTGATGAGAGTCCACATTTTCTCTAATGCTTGTACCATAATATATTCAAGTTTTGTTTGAAAATTCAAACTCCTCAATAAACTATGACAATTTTTGTAAGTGTACAAAGCATTTGAGAGCCCTTTACATACATAAGGACACTTGTCTATACAACAAAGTTTCCTTAATTTTCAATTGGTGTTGATGTAAGACACGAAATCCATCCTTTGAACTAGCCCCTACCCTTACAGTGTAAATCCCGTATTCTCCATAGATAATTGTGAAATAACAACCCTCCTTCCCCTCCTATTTTGTGTTGTGTTAATTCTATGTTCATCACCTCACCTATCTAATTTGGGCCCTCTGATTTCCATTTAATACGAATTCAAAATTTGCAAATTTCATCATGTGTGGCAAATAAAAAATTCCTTTGTTTTTTCCCAAGGGCTAAAATTCATGGTTGTCACATTGGACAGATTACTATTCATTTCACGTCCTACAGGACAAGTTATTATTCATCAGATGTAAGTAATCTGTCCAATGTGACAACCATGCTAAAATTCACCGTGCTGGGCGTCGTTCATAGTACAAATTTAACGTCCTACGGTGTTGATGCCTTGATGGTGAGCACGTCACCATTCTGTGTCGATCTAGAAGACTGGAACCGACTCTCCGGTACGGGCAGGGAATTAATGAATGTGCAACTCAGCAGCAGCTGTCTCTGCAGTTTCCTGCTGGCGGGCGGCCAGGCAAGTCTCTGCTGGAAAAATTCGGGCCCTACGACTGAGTGGACTGGTCGATCTTTGACAGTCTAGAACTTCCGGACTTAAATAAATTCTATCTGCACCCACCCACCTGACATAAAGCGACAGTCTGAAGTGAAGAATCGAAAGGTGTCTCAATTCAGCAGAGGACCGATCGATACCAATGTTGTGATGGTTGTCATCCAGTGATCATCGAAGTATATATCTTACCCATCTTGTCGTCCAGAGGTTGATGAATCGGCGCACAACTTCATGACTTACTTTGGTTAACCCTGAAGCGCTCTGGCATCCATATTCTGGACGATAAACAGAGCGCTTCCAGGTGTTGTATTGTCTAGCGAACTTTTCATTCATCCAATCTAATACTTGAATCTTAAAGAGAAAGCTTTCCTTTTATGACCATTTAAAAAAAAAATTGCAGTAAATGATATTTCTATCAAAAGTTACAAGCCAAAATGTGCAAAACAATTCGAAAAAGGATTGAGTTGTTTAGGGGTTCAGTTTGGAATGCAACATTCATGTGATTGAGAGATTGATCGATGACTTGGAAATGCAGTCAAAGTACTGTAGGCAAGTTTCTGCTTTCTTGACTTCATTTCTGATGATATCAAAATCATACGGAACAGAAACTACAATCCACTCCTGGACCATGAGAGAACTTTAACTCTTAAAGTTCCATTGTTCAAACCATATGAAGGCTAAGACTATGACACAACGTGAATACAATTTCGATAGATGTATAGTAGTTGACCCATTTCCAACCAAGGAACCATTCCCGTCATACAGGCTACATTCTTTCCAATTAGCAGGAGAAAAACAGGAGATTAATTATGGCACAATTTACAACAGAGTCATGGCACGTTGAAGATTGGTTGCAGTCTTTGTTTAATCTAAAATCAATCTATGGTTGGAAATAGGAAGGTCTACATGACAAGAATAGGTTGAGAAGAATTTGCAACTAAAAAATTTGTAGTAATAAAAATCTGAGAAATAAGATTCTGAAAAAAATATGGAATTCTTCTAAACCTTGTTTCTATACATAGGAAAATTCGCGCACTTAAGAAACCTATGCTCCAGATATGCAGAATTGCTTAAGTGGTCGAAAATGGGTTGGCTACCATAGATCATATTTGACTTGATCATATTAAAAGTAAGTAACTAAAGTTGGAGTAGTTACATATATACATGTAGGATCCAGATGCACTGAATGTAGTATGAAGGTGGATGGATGATTCTATTAACACCCATTATTTATGTAAGAGTTCCAACGACTCTTCAGACTATGGGTAGGTACCTATGATATTAATTTTTTGCAAAAGATTTTTTGAAATGTTTTTTAGAAGATAGGAAATCAAAGTGATTATATTAGCTTTGTGAGAGTAAATTTTTTATTTCAATCGATGTCACAATAAGCCCAAAGCAAGTGAGTATGGGTAACTAGAAAAATGAAAATAAATTTGAAATAATTATAAAAAAATTGCTTTTATTCAATTTTGTTTTAATCTAGTATTTGAATGATTTCTAAGGTTCAATCTATTTGGATAAGTGATGTGCAAATTATTATTGAGGGCTTCTTGTTTTGCATGCAATATTAATGTTAGCAAATTCTTGAGAAAAGAATGTGGTATTTGATCCACTTATGAACTCAATTAGTCAATTTTGAAAAATATTTAAAAAGAAAGTTGCATATGGTATAGTTTGCTTTCTATAGCAATCTTATAGTTGGGATTAGTAAGTTTTAATTCCATTTTGAAGCTATCAACAATTTGGTTTATCCTTCTACTTGGTACCTACTTCAACTTAACTTTCTTGATGAATGAAAATTAGGATAGTGGCAATGAGTTTTTTTCCCTAGATTCTCAATACAATTCTTCATTCTTCAACATGAATAAAAACAAAAATTGACAATTTGTAGTACAAAGTTTTTAGATTAAAAAGATTAAAAGAATTATAATCTAGTCAAGCTAAGAATACAAAACTCATTTTTTTCACTTACATGCTAACATCTTGTGATCAACAAGGACAAAGTTTTTGAAATTCCTTCAAGACATTCTCATACTAGTGTTACGAAATCTTACAATTAGAAATGAAAAATAAAATGAAAAAAATTTAAGTTTTTGTTGTTTGCATTGAAAATGACAATTTTAAAGTGTTTTTTTGACCATAATACAAATGTGGCACTTCAAGGGCTAATATCCAATGAATGATCCGCTAGGCAGAAAGTGGCGATTCGGAAGGGATTCTTCAATTTCAGTACGCGTTACTCTAGTAGCTGTGTTAAGCTTGCCGGTAACAAACTTCAGTAATTAACTTCATTGCAGATACAATAAATGTGCCGGAGATCGATATATCAGCCGACGTTACTTTGGTCCGAATATTCCGTACAACGACTGCTCATCGATCGATCTGAGACTTCCCGTGTCTCTTGGAATCCACAGATTGAAAACGGGATCCTTGGAATTGTATTGACTATTGAGGCGAAAATTAATACATATCTGACATTCTGACCATATTTGCTAGAGTGTCGTGTTTTTCAGAGCGCCAAACTTGTGACATCGATTTCAAGCATTTTGTCCGGCGCTCACTAGATCTGACCAAGGTTCTAACCACCTGCCATGTGCAATCTCTTAAAATTTCTCCAAATAAACTAAT
Organism: Pseudoscleropodium purum; assembly: GCA_963969395.1. Lineage (NCBI taxonomy): Eukaryota > Viridiplantae > Streptophyta > Bryopsida > Hypnales > Brachytheciaceae > Pseudoscleropodium > Pseudoscleropodium purum. Next base: position 19,430,879 of record OZ017797.1, read on the forward strand.
AGCATGATCACGGAGGGATCATGAAACTCCCAATTCGTACATAAGGAGCGCGTTCATCCAAATTTTCCAAGATTCATGCATCCATGAATGTACAGTACTTTAGGTTAAGTTACATGATTCTTTTCGTGATGTCACTGGGTGAGCATTATTTCCAGTCTTCATGGTTCCAAGAAGTCAACATCCTCGTCAACATCCTCGTCAACATCTGGAAACCCATGCCATCTGCACTATCTTGCTCCTGGTCGAACTTGTATAAATTGAGTGCCTGCTAGTCACTCTGCACTTCCATCACATTGCATCCCTTTGCCTTCATAGCTTCAAACATCAGTTTCAGTTTCTCTCTGCGAGCACTTCAATCTTACCAATTCGGTGGTTACTCGATCGTCGACATAAGTTCGTGTGTCTAGCGAATTATTCAGCCTTTCCAAACGCAAAGAGGTTATCTGATCCATCAATCGTTGTCATGGCGAAGTTCTCAGCAAGCGGCGTGGTGGGTGTGTTGGTGCTGCTGGCGATGGTGAGCACCAGCTTCGTCGTCGTGGAGGCGGCCAAGATCGAGACGTTCAACGGGAGGAGCTGCACCGGCGCTCCCACCAACACGTTCTTCGTGGGCGGCAATACGTGCCAGAACTTCAACGACCAGGGCGCCGTTCAAATCAGCGAAGTGAGCAGCAACACGCGCGTGTCCATTCACAACACGGAAGGCTGCCAAGCCGTCAGCCAAGTGGCGCAAATCTTCGGCCCAGGCTGTGTTGTTCAGGGTGCCACCGCGCTGAACGCCGTCTTTATCGCCTAAGTAAGCTAATTTAATTCCATGCCTATCTTGATTTGTGTCTGCAGCACTAGTTTATTTAACGGCATGCAGGTGCCTTCCAAAGTGCAATCGATCGATCAGCTCACCTCAATTACTTCTTTGCTAGCTCTGCAAGTGCGGAAGACGTTGTTACATCAATGTTTGTTTTGCATCCTATGAAATATTGAAATTCAATGATTGAATTTTCGAGCTGCTAGCTGATTCCATAACTGCATGATGATTTTCTGGTGTCAAGGTTCCGTTGCAATATTACTTGCTCTGTAAGTCGCATGTTTTCTTTATTCTTCCCAAGATTTAAGTGTCTCATTTTCATTTGTGCAGGTCAGGTGGGATCAGGCCAACACCGAGTCCGCACCTAGCTATGCTAGTTATGCTCTGTCCGGTTGGGGACAAGGCAACTCGAGGCAGGAATAATGAATATTGGACAAATATATATAGTCAATGTGCATGTGACAAATTTTATAATTATGGGCTAAAACTGTACTTGAGTTTATGTTTAGCTTTAGCAAAGAAGCAATTCCGTTTCGAACGTATGTAAGTTCTGATGATAATTCGGTTCGTGGCAATCGAGGTAGGTGGCTTGACCCGATTGTGCACTCCACTTGAACCGAAGGGCACTTCAGCTCGTAGCTCAATGCCAGAAGGGGTGTGAGTTGGTGGGATAGTTTGGGAAATAAGGAGGCGAACCTAGTTGAGGCGAACCTACGCTCTCTCAGTGTGTATTTGTGTCGCCTCGTAATGAAATGTTGAGGGACCTTCTCCCAATTCAATGTTTGCAACGATCAACTTTTCAGGCTCCAATTCAACTCTCAACTAGGTTCATGGAATCTCTTTTTTTTAAATACTGGCTAGGTCTTTCCCGGGTCTCAATGGTTCACTTGCAATTGCATAATCTAGTCGATCGACATGAGCTTCGCATTGAAACACTTGCAATGCATGTCGATAACTAGATATTTGTCTGAAGATTAGAATAGAATACCATATATAACTGCTGCACTTCCACTCACTTAGAAGACAAAAAAACGACACTCTTGAAGAAAATCATATATATGACACGTTCTGAATGACTGGAAAGCCTGCTTATAACATAGAGATGGACCACACTCGAGCCTCTCTACTGTGGGACAACACTTCAGGAATTTAGCACGGCATTAATAATGTCGTTAGAACGCTTTCGAACATCAGAATCCAAGTTGCTTTGACGCGGTCCGTAGAAACGTTGAAAATTTAGAGCAGAACTTACAAACGTTGTGCTATTATTTGTGTTCAAAAAAGGATTCTCAAAAAATATATACAAAAATTATATGTAAATAAAGAGTGTCATTACTGCGGGCATTACAAAGGGTTGGGCGAATTTCATCACTAGTGCAGAAGGGTGGTTGAAATGACATGTTGAAATGACATTTCTCAAAAAAATGTCATTTCAACCATGCTACTGAAAATTTGGTACATTTTAGAAGAATTATTGATCCCAATATGTTTGTTTCAATCAAAAATGAAGTTAATGTCATTTTGTGCAACAAATTTGGTAGATTTTAGAAGAAAACATTATCCCATAACAATTGTCATGGAAAAGACAAGTAATAGAAATAAATAACTCGAGTAGGCTCTCAATGAACTTGTAAATTACTTTCAAAAAATATGGAAGTGATGAAAGGTACATATGTCTAAACAACATAGATTATTAGAAAGTAGAATCTACATTTTTAAAGATTTAGCAAAGTAAAATCTATAATTTCGGGGGATTTTGAAAAGTAGAATCTACATCTTTTGAAGATTTTGGGAAGTGAAATCTACATTTTTTAAAGATTTTGAAAAATAAAATCTACTTATTTGATAGATTTTGTAGAACTAAAATGTACACTATAAGTATGTTGAAATGACATTAAAAAAATGACATTTTAAATGACATTCGGATGTCATTTCAACGACCTTTGCGGGTGGCTGAAATGACATCCAAATGTCATTTAAAATGTCATTAAAACCTGTGTTCTGCACTAGTGCATGCCGAGTACAGACTTCGACCGTACAAACCGAGGTTTAGCTTACGGTTGATGGGTCTACGGGATGTCAGTCTGGAGAACTAATTAAGGCATCAAATGTGCAATTCCACACTTGCTAAGTTAATATGTACGAGTCACAAGATGTGAGCCCTATCCTTCGCAAATCTCAAGGTGTGCAATTGCTTGAAACCAAGTGAAAGCGTTTTGCCTCGCCTATTGCGACCCTTCTAGCTTTCCCGGTGTCACGCGCCGGTGTCTTCGATTCTCCATCAGTCCCTGTGTGTCCGATTCGTATGCAATTTCGACCGATGGCCGAGAGGTTGGGAATCTCGCCGTCATCGTACTCAACGAGCTAGCTCCTAGCTTTCGATTTTCCTGGTGCTCTTCTGTTTCTTGGCATTGCTGTTGCCACCGCCGTCGGCGGCCTTCTTCTTTCCTCCCACAACTTCTTCCACCGCCGGCTCGGCATTTGCGACAGATTCAGGTTGTGGCCAAAACTCTGCTCTCCTGCCTGCGCGCAACACCTTGTCCAACTTGGATCGACGTGCTCTAAGTTAAGTCCCATTGGCTTGTAGAGTGCCTGCGTACCGGCATTCCTTTCACAATGAAACATAGATGTGCGTACTTAGTACAAGTCAACAGAACCAAAATAAGTAATAATTGAACATGGTCTCTATTATTAGACTATAAAAAAATATTGGATGCAGTTGGAAGTTAAAAGTTGAGATTCCAGATTTTCTTAGCATGCATGCAGTTTTGGGACATTTGTATCTAGGATATTGTATGAAAAAATTGCAAATTTTCAAAGTCTTCAAAATAGTTGTATTCATTCAATATAGGTTCTCATGAATAATTGAATATAGGCGATATATATTTTGATGTAGGAATTTGTAGGGTTTCATTTTAGAAATGGGTCAAAATTAGGAACAATTATCTTAAATAATTGTTTAAAAGGTCAATTATTTACACCATTGCATTCCACAATCTTGAAAATTAGAAAGGAATTTGAATACTAGTTCACTAACCCCTCAAGCTCTTCACTAAAATTATATAATCTAAAATGGCACTTGTTCAAATTGTCAACAAACAATGTAACAAAATAACTGACCACTTGCAAAATAAACCTATGCTTTATCTTTTCAATTAAAGACAAGACCAAGATTTACCTCAACTTCAAAAATATAAAATTTGGGGGTATGTAGCTTTAATATTCATGAATTTTTAATTTTGAAGTAAGAATTCATTGATTTATTGGCCAAAATGAGTCATAAAATGTATTTGACTTGCAAAAAATATGTTTGAATTTTTTTTTTAATATTTAAATTAAAAAAAGTGCATTCTTGCTAAATCTTACGTAAAGAAAATTTCTTCACAAAATGATGTTACCCAACACTTGATGTTAATATGTTGAACGTTATTGTTGACATATAAACACGAGTTGTCACATGCACTAGATGTTACTTAAATCCATCATTTAAAAATTAAAACACAAAATTTTTTTGTGCAATTTGTCCAAGATCATATATACTAATATATATACTTGCCTCTAACAACTTGGGTATTAGCTTTAAATTTAATCAAATGGCAAACTTGCAAGTGACTAAAATAAAAAAAAATCATAAAAATAAGGGCTATATACTTTGATATCCACCTTAGTTTATTTTAGTTAGCACACTAGTTGGTTGCTATTCCAATCAATTCTTTATTCAATTTTAGATGTTTTATAATCACACTTTGACAGATTATTTTTTTAACTTAATTAGGCATCAACTAATAGTGAACTAACCAACACTTCTCTTTGAATATTGATTAATGTCTAAGTTGTTGATACTAGTTGGGTACATCTTGGTCCATTAGAGGAAAATATGACCTCGGCCTAATGAGGGCCACTTTACATTCTTTTGAAAAACAGTGCATTGCAATTTTTTCTTAACCATTTATTTTTCTCTTATTTCCATTCATTATAAGTCACAATGCTGAATGTCATCAATGGTTCCAAATCCAAGTATAAAGTATTTAATAATCAAGGTTAAGGTATTTTAATACACCTAAACCTTGATTATTAAATACTTTATACTTTAATGCACCTTTCACTCAATCCAAAATCCTAGAAAAAAATGCAAATGCCAAAAAATAGTTCAATCACTTACTAAGAATTTTATTATGGCAATGTGAAAGACTAATTTTGTAGATATTTAGTGAGAATGAAAGGTGAAAAAGTTGTTTTTATAGAAAAATCAATAATCCATCATGAATCCTCAAAAGCTATGGAATAAAAATTTTAAGATATATAGATCACTCATTGTAAAGGAAATTTCATTAAAATGGCGCCATTCCATTAAATTGGAGGTTTTAGCAGTTCAGACCACGCAGTCTGAAGTGTTTTTTTGTACTAGAATCTAAAACAGTACTAGATTTTTGAAATCTATAAACCTTCTAGATATCTAAAATCTATATCAGTCCTAGATTTTTTAGATTGCTTCGTCTAATATTTATGATAGTCCTAGATTTCTGAAATCTAAAATTGACCTAGATGTTAGCAATGTATACTTGTCTTAGATGTCAAGATGTGAAAATGGCATTTGGAATATTGCCATTTTAACAAAATTTGCCATCTGTCAAATGCAGAAATTTTGTTCAAATTCAAAGTTTTGACTTCATTTAGGCATAATAGGATAATTTTTTGTTTAAACTTTGAACTAAATTAATGTAGGGAATCAAATTCAATTTCATCTCCAAAAATTCATTTGAAATTTTGAGACTTTAATTAAAAGTTATGGACAAAATTTAGAGAGGGTGTTTGAAATTGTCCAAAAAAATGTTCCTTCTGACCACTCCCTAAAATTTGGCCAAAACTTTTAGTTGGAGTCTTAAAATTCCAATGGATTTTTGGAGATGAAATTAAGCTCAATTCCCCAGATTAATTTAGTTCACAATTTATCAAAAAAAAATTATTCTACTATTCCTAAATGAAGTCTAAAATTTGACTTTAATTACAATACCTATATTTGACTTAACTGTAAGCGCTTGAGCTCAGACTATTAATCCTAATGTACATATCCTATATGGATTGTTTTACTTACTACTAAGGTAAACCAACCCATAACAGGCAAATTCCCTAATGCAGACATCTATGAAACAACCTATTACAATTTTCCAACAATCTATGTCGGGTTTTTTCTAATTAATGTAAACAAGACTTCATTAGGTAGATTAATGACTGAAATCAATGTTTTATGTGATGGTGATGGAGATATTAGAGACTATTTTAGGAACTTGCACCTTTATAGTGTAATTCATTATATAAACTACCTTTTTTTACTCTTGAATGTCATGTCCATGTTAGGAAATATTATAAGTGCATTGGGTGGTTTGATGACCACCATGGATATAGTTATTGATGGCTTTGGAGGTAGTCTAGAGAGTGTTTTGAGCCATTTGGCCAATTCACTTCAAAAATTTGTAACAATTTCATACTTTGTCAAAAAAATTAAATTTTAGTTACTCTCTCTAGTTCTCATGTTTGCTTGCACATGGAAAAAAATTTAAAAAATTTAAAATATGTCAACAAGGTAAATCAATCAATTTATTTGTCATAGGCTAGTTTACTTTACCTCCAGTTGTATAAATAAGTTCTTATCATCTCCTAATTCACAAATTGAAATAAGTGGCTATTGAAGCTAGTTGGCTTCTAATGCAACTTGCTTCAAAAGCCAATTAAATTTGTTTAATTAGACTTGATTGCCAATTTAATGTTTAATTTTTGACTAACTGAACCTTGAACATTGTTGGCCTTCTATATTGTGAAATTTAGACCAACTTGATGTTTTTTGTGAAAGCCAAAGCATGTGACTATGCATTTTGGCTCAATTTGATAGGCCATACCTATTTTATTTCTAATAGCATGGATTGGAGTGTGGAGGCATCTTTTGGGTGGATAGTGAAGAGGTATCCACTCAAAAGTAGGGCAACACCTTATGAATGTTTTTAAGTTTGGCAAAAACAAAATGAGAAGTTGGAAACAGAAATGATAGTCTTGCACTGTCACACTAAAGAATTAGTTGCCTATGCTACTAGGGTGCCTTAGCTAAAAATGCTCAAGTAGGCCCTTCAAAAATTGAGTTTGGGACAGAGTCCTTGAGTATTGTTCATCACCCTTCCATGCCTTCTAATTTCGAATTTATTGTTGAGATCTCACCATTTCAACAACTCATTGGACAAGCAATAATGGAAGGCATGACTTCATGAATAATAACCCACATATTGTTGAATGTGTTGAATATTCTACCTTACAATGGGGAGTTAACCCTTAAAGGACCATTGTCCCTTCAAGGGACAAATGGGATTTTGGGTAGGTACTTACGGGCTGAAATTTTTTCCTTATTTTTTGAAACTTTTTTGGAAGATAGAAAAATTGATTAGCTTCATGGGAATATAATTTTTTTTCAATTGGTGCTCGGAAACAAAAATTATGCCCAAATAAGCTCAAAACAGGGGATAGGGGGCAACAAAAAAAATTTCAAAAATTTTAATTTCGGAGTTTCAAAAAAAAATTTCCTCATAGATTATATTTTTGTGTGAGGTAAACCTACCTATGATAGGCAAATCATCTATGATAGGCACCTAGGGAACTCCCCTATTAAAGTCTTCTATCAACCCATGATAAACTTTTTTCTAAAATGGAATGAAGACTACATTAGGTTGATTTGCAATTGTCATTGATCAAAGGCTTGGAATATGGTTATAGAATTATTAGTAATTGTCATAGAACATTGATACCTTTCTAGTATAAACTATTAGTAAGAAGTTATTTTTTTATTTTTTTATGTCATGTCCATGTTAAGAAATCTTCTAACCATATTAGAGAATTTTATAATTGCTTTGGGTGGTAAGATGACCATCATGGAAACACTTTTCTGCTGATTTTGGATAGTCTACAGACATTTTTGGACCAACTAGACAACAAACTTCAAAAATTCATAAAAAATTCATATTTTGTCAAAAACATAAAATTCTAGTTGCTTCCTTCATTTCTGACATTTGTCTTTGTATGGAAATTTTTTTGATTTTTTTCTATTAATGGCAATAGAACAGATTAGCCATTCTACCTGTTATACGCAGGTTTATCTTACATCTGAAGCTTTGATTCATTCCATTTGGATTTTTTATGAGAAAGTTATAGACAATCTTATTTTGGGGGCAATTAGAGCATCTTTTAGAGAAATAACTAGTAGGATTCATTTCTGAATGCAATTTTTATAATTTTTCAAAAAATAAAGTTTCACATGGTCAATCTTTCTTGCTAGGACAATCTCACCATTGGGATTAGTGCATTTTAATTTCTTTTTAGAGATATTAATAATTTAGAGTTTCTTTCTATCTTGTATATACTTCTACTTAATAATTTTTTAAAGAATAAAAATTAAGTTTTTTTGAATATTTTGAATATTTTCTGAAATCTCAACTCAATATAATACCATAAAGATTTAAAGCTCAAAATGTTGTAGTGCAAAAAATTAAAGTTAAAAATGTTCAAAGTTAAAAAATCTAGTCCTGCAATGTGCTAAAAAACTTGTTTTTATCCACTTTAAACGCAGGTATTGTGCAATCCATGTGGTCAAAAATTTTGAAATTTTTTCCACACATTCTCATAGTATTTAGGTATAAGATCCTACCATTAAATGTGAAAAAAAATGAATTAAAAAATTTTCACCTTTTGCCATAGAAATGGCAATTTTGAGTGTGTTTTGGCAAAAAGAAGACCTTGGTCGTTTAGGGGTTAACAAGTAGAATCAACAAAGAGATTTGTGGAGATCGTCCATCATCACACATTTGGTGAGACAAATTTTTTGTATGATGGTGTAGATGCTCTTAGAATGTGAATGCAGACATCGGATGAAGATAGCATTTTACATTGCCCGAAAGACAATAATAGAAACAAGAACAGTGTGACTGTGAAGCTTTGTCTACTCCAACCAAAACCCTAATTGTGTTGTGTAGTGTGAATGCAGTTGTAGATACAATTTGGACACTGGGATTCTCCATGCCACAGTCTTTATCCACAGGACATACCCAATAAATGAATTCAAAACCCCAACTAAACTCTTGAGCCTGTAGTCCTGTACACGTATCCGACGTCGGTGTCCGCTGGTGGCACACTCTTTTCCTCCGACCTAATCCCGAGTCTGTCCACGAAGTTCATCGGGAGTGCAAAAAGGACGTCACAGTTGCACACTTTCCCTGTGACTCTTCCCAGGGAACTCCGTCTACTGTAAGCCCCTTGTGAATCGTTTTCAAGGAGTTGAATACGCGGACCTTGTCGCTGGCCTGAGTTGAAGATGTCTGCAACTTTTTAATTAATCTCCCACCGGATCATTTCTCAACTAGCTACATTTCAGTCGCGGGTAGTTCAGATCTAAAGTCGTTCGATCAAAGACTTCACTTGTCACAATCAGAATTACTGAGTCACTTTATCTAGATCGAGCACTGCACGTACATTCAAGCATTTCAATTCGATTCAGAAAACTTGCGGGCCAAACATTTCGTATGTTGTGGCACCACACGAATGGAGAATTGAGTGTACGCACTGCTAGCTGTCGATATACAAGATCTGAGAGAGACAGCAACAAATGGAAACTGCGGAAGACAGTGCGGAATTAATGGTCCGGTTTTTCAAAATGCGTATGACCGTTTCACGGAGACTTAGCTTGATGAACCTCGATCGGTGCGCCGATCTAGAAATTGGAAAGTACGTACGTGCAGGTCAAAGCTCGCTCATAAATTCGTACGTGGGTAATGAAGTTGGTAGACACGACTGAGTGAGCTTCGATATCTGATCAACGCGGAACTCAAGGACCCTATGCAAGTTTCAGTATCAAGAAAAAATGGCGATCTAAGTTTCAGGAGATTGGCAAACTACTGCGAACCCTCTGCGAACCGTCTGCGAACCCTGTCGCTTTTCAATTCCTTGAAATAGCGACAAAACCCGGGGAGTGAAAAAAGTCACACAGGACAAATTGTGGGGCCGACTTTGATATTAACATACTACACTGCTCAAAATGCGTCCATGCTCTAAAAGCGATCATGACACAGAGGTACATTTTGCTTTCTTCAATGTACTAGAAGTGTACATTTCAGCTTCAAAAATGCTTATAGTGACCACTGCATTTCAACTTTAAAAATTTGTAATTAATTCCACAAAGGTCCAAAAAATATGAAACAACTTGGATTAGATGCCATTTCAATTTTTTTTTTTCCTTTAAAAATTTGCTAAGAATTGTTTTAAGGAGTTTAGCTTCCCCCCAAAGGCAATCAGCTCTTAAATGGTCACTTTATGAGTAGACTACTTTAGATCATTTCTAGTGAAAAATAGTCTGGTTATCCGGAATGAAAAATGATGTGATTCGCCCTAGTGGCATTTCTACCGTAAGTATAAGTATGGAGACATAACAGACCAAAGTGATTTGCTAGATGACTTCACTTGGCATTGTAGAATGGGGAAAAATATTTTTTCATTCAATTTATTTATTTAGAGGATATTTAACTAAAGTACATTTTTAAGTGATTATATATTGCAAAGTCCCTTGTTATGGTCTTGTTGACTTTTCCGAAGAAGATGTTCAATCCATAGGTCACCCTTGTCAATAGTGTATTTTAGCCATTTTTTGCTATTTACACTTGATGTGAGTTTTAGCCATAAAAATGATGTTTTTTGAATTTGATTCCAACTAATGAAATTAAACTTACCAAATTTTGTTTCTACTCCAATTGGAAAACTTTAAAAGTTTATAAATTCCAATATTTAATAGCAATATGAATTTTAGGCCTATAACCATGGTCTGTTGATTTTCTAATATTAGAGTGATATGGTAACTTTCATTAGAAGAAATTTGAAGGCTCAAAAAGCGTGTGAGTTATCAAGCTGGAAATAAAACTGGTACAGTGTTGGAAACTATAAGAACTGGATTGTTGATGTGGCCAAGACCCTACCACGTCACTGTCCCCAATTTTTTTTTAAACTTCTTTTTGTATTTGAAGATTAATTTTTTTTTTTGAATTTTTTGAATTTTTTTTTTGACAACGGGCCATTCCCTTTACTATGGGGAATAGCTACAGAGGATAGGCCCAAAACAGGCTTTTCAAGCCTTCAAATTTCTTCTAATGGGTTTACACCATGACGTTCTACACTATAATATACATCTATGGTGAAAATTTCATATTTTTTTAATATCTTTTGTAATTGATATGAGTTTTAATCATTGATTTCTTAAAAAATTTACAGTAATTTCAAATTTTTATGACTTGTAGTAGACATTTGACTTCATCTCTGAAAAATAAATTGAAATTTTTTCATACTTATCTAGTTGCAAGATGGCATCAAACAAAGTGATGACAATTGAGGCTTGAAATCAATGGTCATGGGCTTGTCCTTATAGGATTAACCTTATAACAACGAGGTGGTCTAAAAGTCTTCAATAGATGACAAAGAATCTTTCTATGAAAGATAGAAGTGTACTATACATGTTCATCTTTGGAATTTTGTGTGAAAAGGGGAGACCTTGTATAATAAGGGTTGACGAATCTCTACGTCCACCCCAAAATAGTGTCCGTTTTCCGGACGCACGGATGCTAGCGGACGCAGCGTCCCTCCCGCCGTCGGAAGGTAGACGGGCGGGGCGGATGGACGGGGCGGCTTAGAAAACCCGTTTTGGGTTTTTTGTTTTGATTGTTTTCACCAATGAGAGATTGAGAGTGAAGTCATTTTGATTTTGATTTTTCTTATATTGCAATTGTGATTCAATAGAGTTGTATATCACTATTTATGTAAAAGCTAAAATATGAAATATATTTTTAATTTTTTTTGTTGAATTTCATTTTGATTTAGAAACAAAATCACTTTAAAATCCAGCGAGATGTATATCATCAATAAACAAACAATTTTATAATAAAATGATTGAAGAAACCATTGTCATTTGTCAACATGAGCTCCATATATCATAAGCAACTAAACAATCAAACATCTAAATTCACATCTCTTCAATTCCTATGGACTCCAATCCACATCTCCTCTAACCTCAACCTCACTACTCTCTCCTACAGCTCTCCGTTCAAAATCTTCATTATCGGAGTCATCTTCATTGTCGGAGTCATCTTCATTGTTGGAATCAAGTATCGTTGTTTCCTTCAAGTCTTCTCTCGAAGTAGGTTTACTCTCTTCTTTCGAATTTAATTTTTCTTTTTTTACTTTGACAGAACAATTAAAGGTTTTCTGAATAGGAACCTTTCTTTTCTTTCTATTTGACAAAGTAGCAACATTTTCATCAAGAGGGGTCCTATTCTTCACTGGAGAGATAGCAAAAAGTTGCATTTCTCTTTTCGCTTTCACCTTACTCGATTCTTGAATCATCAATCTCGATGTAGGGTCAACATGTCCATGAACGGTTATCTCCACTTTAGCTTTCTTTTGAAGTAATAGAGTGCCGTTTGTTGATTTGATGGGTTCTTGTGCCATTCCTTTTCCTAAAATGCGAGTACGCAAAGATGCCAATGGCATTCGATCACTATCTGTATCACTTAGGCTTGTAGGTGATGACGCTACTTTCCGTAGATTACCGCCTGTAAAAATTTCTTTGGAAATGTTCATTAGGCGTTTTCCATATCCAAAGCTCTGAGAATCATTCAATCGTGTGCTAACAGACTTCAACGGTATTGGTGGAAGAGCACTAGATCTCGGTACTTCAAAAATTGACTTTATTGGCTCTTTTCCTTTATCACTCTTCACAATTGCCGAATTTGTGACTGCCATCCCAAGTGAATCATTATTTTTCTGTATCACAATATTTGGTTCCCCCTCATCACCACTATTGTTGCCCACATCTTTTGGAACGTCCACCTCCATGACCGCATCTTCTCTTTTGTCGTTTCTTTGCACTACATTTAATGCCACAAATGGAGATTGAGAAATTAAAACTTCTTCATTTCTCCCATCATCACCAATAGCATTCTCATTAATTTTCACCTCTTTGGCAATAGCGTTTGCCTTTTCCGATAGAATGTTTTCGCTATTCCAGTATCCCGTTCTATTGCAATATGCAGTTAAAGAAGGTAGATTCTCATGTACCCCTACATTGTCCTCGTCTTCACAAAAGGTATATGCATTGTTTGCATTGTCGGGAACGACATCTTTGCGGTTTAGATGATAATCATGTGTATCATTCACCAAATCGGGAAAGCTTTCCATAACGTCTTCATCTCCCCATGCTATCGCATGATTGAAGTCATCTCTGCCATCTACAGCTGAAAGGGCCCTTTCCAAATCCTCGTCATCATCGTCTTTTAACATCGGTCTATCTGAATCCTTTGATTCCATCGGATCCACATTATCATTATACCATTTTTTTTCATCTTTTTCCTTCGATGTGTTTAATACTTTGGAATTGGTATACACATACACCAAATCTGCTGCTCTCTCCGGCTTCAATTTATTTCGAGATTTGTTGTGAACAAAAGAATAGTTGCTCCAATTCCGTTTACATGAAGATGATGACACCGATTGAGCCAATATCCTCTTCGCTAATGGAGCTATAAACTTGCCACATGCACCTTCAAAATCCCACCAAGCATGTGCGGACAACATTTGATCTCCCGGATTCAACATATTGTGGAATGGAGGTTCTTTGTGTCGAAAAGCTACAAATTCCTTCACCACTGCTGCATATTCATCCGGTTTACATATTCTCTCCAAAACTTTCTTACATCTTGACATTGCATTTGCGTCATCCGCTAGCTCTTTGTCATGAAGAAAGTATGGATTCAAAAGAGCTGCGGCTGATTGGAGATCGTTGTCCACCATTCTTCTTTGGGCATAAAAAGATTGTACCAATGGAATTGCAAGTTCTTCTAGCAAACAAAATGGTGAACTTTGTAATCCGTTCACGTGCTTCTCTAACTTCCTCATGATATGCAATACCTTCCCTATGCATGGTGATTTTAAATCCAAATCGCGGAGTGCACATATGATTGGTTCAACCATCTCCACATAATTGATGGACCGATTCCAAAAATGGTCATCAAGAACAATTTTCTTCACCGCTAAGGCCAAATCTTTTGGTTGGACTTTGGCTCCATGTTTCTTCTTGAGAGTATGTACATACTCAACCCATTGCGGATCTACCACCGTTTGTTCCAATGCTCCTCTCAATTTTGTCAAACGCTCCATCATGATAAATTTAGAGGCGAACCTTGTATCCCCAGGCATCAAGAGACCAAGATTTGGCGAATACTTTCGCAATAGAGCTAGCGACATATATCTCTTCCTGATAAATTTAGCTACAAGAACTCCTTTATCCAATTTGGAAGCAATCCATTTCTGTGCAGCCCAATCCTTCAACAACAAATTCAATGCATGTACCATGCATCCTTGGTAAAAAATATGAGGATATTTTGCAGATATTACATCCCATGCGGACGGATTCACGGGAGCATTATCCGTAGTTATTAACACGACGTTCTTGGACCCCACTTGTTCAATGAACTTTTCTAACACAACTACCAAGTACCCCGCATTTTTTTCACAACCACTTGTATCCACAGATCCAAGAAATTCTTCACCTGCGGATGATACAAGCATGGCATTGATGAGAGGTCGATTAGTCACCGAGCTCCATCCATCAATGGACAATGTTGCTCCAAATTTTCGAATGTTATCTTTAGTCCGTACATTCAACTGTGTCTGAATGTTGGTCTTTGCCTCATTCAACAATTTGTACCGAAGGTCGTGATATGAGGGAGGAATGTATAGCCTACCGAACCCAGTCGTTTTCTTCACTGCTTCTTTAAAAGCTGGATTTCGAGCCACGGAAAATGGTATGTTTGCCGAATAAAAAAAATTTGCCCACACTGAATGTAATTTGCGTCTATGACCTTCTTCAAACCCATTCACTAAGCTGCCTTGCCTCTAAGGCCTAGAACTTGATGCCCTTGGGGTTTCATGTTCAGCAGAAGCTTCCGTACTCAAAGTCATTTCAGTTGTGGCACATACCATTGATACCAATTTTTTGGACGCTGGACAAGAGTCTTCGTGGTCAGAATGCGACACAACCTTTCCGGCCGAAAACTCTTGGACATCTGAAGGGCCAGGGTTGCCATCCACATTGTCCATTACAACGCGTTTTGGAAAAACTCCTTCACAATGCCGAAATAAATCTCGAACTGCCATTGATAATCGTGGACAAAGGCTCACCCCTTTATCACGTACACCTCCAGGCCTAGAATAGCCTAAGTGGCTGAACATATGGCTGAGCATCTTTGACATGCTCGCTTTGCAAAGCCTACATTTTACTTTACCACCCTCTTGCACACTAAACCAAGGAGAAAAATCCCCCGTCGGTTTGGCCACCATACTGACAAGTGTATATTTTATCCCAATTTCAAAAGAAACCAATAAAATGTTTTAAATTTGAAACCTACAACGTGACAATGTATACAATATCAATGAAATTAGTCACACAAAGCTTTGAAAATCAAAGCCCCCCCACCCATCGAACTATGCATTACCAAGCAAGAGACTCAATAAATTGAAGCTCATAGCCCTTGGAAATCTTAGCGTTTGTTTTTTCGAGAGTGAATACCAAAGCTTCTCTTCTAACATTTATAGTCCCCTCCAGAAAATTAAAGGTTCATTTTTAGGGTTTCCATTCAAAAACAAGCAACGGCCCGGACGAGGCTGAAGCGGACGGGGCGGGCAGACGGACAGGTCGGATGGGTCGGACAGGGCGGTCGGACGCGGCGGACGGGGTAGTCGGATGGGACTGTCCGCACTATCCGCCTTCCGACGCCGTCCGCGCTTTGGACACACCGACCACCCCACTTAAACACTGACCGCCGACGGCGTCCGCCCAGCTATCCATTGGAGTATCCTATGAGGCCGATATTACTCAAAAATAGCGGTAACATTTCCAAAAAAAGCAGCCTAATAATCACTGCTAAATGAGAATCAATGTAATTGATTTATCATTTTTAAAAAGAAAAATGTAAACACTAAACCCTATACCCTAATTACCCTAAACCTTTTCTTTTCTCCCCTAAATTGTTTTACAAATGAGGGAAATGTGGTTAAGTTGAATATGTTTGGATTATTTACTGATATTATCCTTCTAAATAGGTTTTGTGAAGATCTGAAGATTGTGGGGATTTTTTTAAAGTTCATTAGGAAATCAAATGTTTTGCAGAAATAGTCAATTCCTTTTTCATCGTAAGCAAATGAAATTTAAAAAAAAGGCCCCAATACATAATTAGAATAACAGTTTAATGGATTTCAACCTCATGATATTTAATAAAAGGTTGTGTTTTCTAATTAGAAGTGCATCACGATCTTCAAATGAACATCGAGTCTTTCATATTTTTTAATGAAATTTTGATTAGATTTGAAAACAAAGAAAAAGAATCAATGTTTTAACTTTCAAATCATATATGGCTATATTTTTCCTTAAAAACATAGAAAAATTCGTTACTTGAGTTGATTGAGTAGAATACATTATACACTTATACATGTGCTATATTTATTTTGAAGGGTAATTCCAATATTCTTATTTCAGATGTTTTTAAATATTAATTTAAAAAAAAAGAGGGTTCATTGTTTAAAGATCTAAAAAATTGACAAACATAATTTCTATTATAAATAGGAATTGAATTCGGAATTCGAATTTTGAAATGATTCAAATGAACAAGATATTGATTATAAAA
Organism: Pseudoscleropodium purum; assembly: GCA_963969395.1. Classification (NCBI taxonomy): domain Eukaryota; kingdom Viridiplantae; phylum Streptophyta; class Bryopsida; order Hypnales; family Brachytheciaceae; genus Pseudoscleropodium; species Pseudoscleropodium purum. The sequence continues at coordinate 19,447,439 of OZ017797.1, forward strand.
TATTTCTTCGTTTGAGTTTTCAAAATGAATTCACGAAACAATTGCAAACTTTTGAACTTAGGTATATGATATTGTTTTCGGTTTGTACTTTGTAGAGTATAATACTTCAATTTTAATCCTAAATAAATGAAAAACTCCACATAAATGAAATGTTTCTATGTATTGCACAAAGATTTCTACCAATTACTATGATAATTAAATACATTGTTACATTTCATAAAATATTCTACATAAAAAGAAAAAATCATTTCAGTTTTCAATCATGATAAACGATGTCTTCTATTCTTTCTGTTATATGTTCATTTTGTATAACATGTACATTGTACAATCTTTGAGAGCAAGGTAGTTCATTTCTTACTCTCATTGAAATAGAAAATATATTTGTGTTTGGATTTTGAAATCATTATCTCATTATGTATTCTACGGTCTTGCAAGAATGCATCTTGCTCCTTCCTTTGAATCCTTTAGATATTTTCTTTTTTTTCCTTTGCTTTCTCGTAGGGCTCTTGTTCTCTTGTTCTTTTCATTTGACTAGCCTATTTGGCTTGGCTCTTAGTTTTTGTTTTTTTTATGCAATGGTTTATGCATATGTTATAAAATATATATATTATTTATTTAAAATTAATATATTGATGAACAAATGCATAAAGGCATTGAATGCTTTCACATTTAAAGTTATAAATCTATCATAAATCACTCTTGCAAATTTGAATGATTGAATCAAAAATTTGAAAATGTAATTACAAGAGCTTTCAATTCAATCAATTGCATAAATCATAAATGTTGAAATGCAACTCGTATGAGTTTAGCATCTATGAAGATTAATTCATGCCATCCACATGCAATTTCCAATTTAATAAAATGCAATTGAGTACTTCAATTTCTTTCTTTTCAATTCTCCAAGTAACATTCACTTCATATCTTTCTCTATTTGTTTATTTATTTTTTGGGAACAAATGGAGAAACCATATTTGTCTATATTTGAACATGCACTCTTATTTGATTGACGAAGAATAGATTTATGAAATATATAATTATTGATTTGTTCATGTTGATTTATCTAATATATTTTATATATGTATATATATTTATATATGTATATATATTTATATATGTATATATATTTATATATGTATATATATTTATATATGTATATATATTTATATATGTATATATATTTATATATGTATATATATTTATATATATATACATATATATATATATATATATATATCATTAAAGGAGTATGGAAGACAAGATTGACAGATTGTGTTCAAATGTTGTTGATTTTGAAATGATTTAGTACTATATCATTTATAAGAATATTATAATAGTATTATGTTATAATATTCCTAAAACAATTGCAACAAATATTAAAATACATGCTAAGTTAGGTTTGTTAGCCTACCAATTGTTCATTAATAGACATAATTGAGTAGCCCCCTTAAATGAAACATTCAATATCTAATATCTTACAATCCAAATGGTGGATTTGTCTAAAATTTGTTCCACATCTTTTCCAACTAATTTATTACAAGATGCTACGGTTACATATGCCCAAAAGTATTTTTCTTCCAAGACTTGGTATTTGCACTACTAATGGCAGTTTTGAAGTGTTTTTAGTGAAAAGAACTTTAGGGGTTAAACATCTATACCGTTAGATTTTGAAAAAAGAACAATTTGCTTCATTGGGGATAACTATAAGTCCATGCTCTTTTTCGATAGCCAAAACACACTTGCAAGGACTTGGACATTTAGCGGTTTACTAAGTGATTAGACGTCAACTAATTCAATTTAATAGTAGAATTTTTATTCAACTACCTTCTGACAATTGCTTTATACACAATGCAACGTGAATATTTGGGTACATATATTAAACGTCGCAATCCTTTCGTGAATTTTTGCAAATTTTAGCTCATATCTTTGTACAAAAATATCATTTATCAAGAATTCATAAATTTGGTCATAAAGGAAGGTTACCTTTTTTAATTTCAAATTTTACATTGAATGAATGAAAAGTTAGTTGAACTATACAGTGTCATGAAGACCTCTGTATATCGTGCAAAATATGGGTTTAGGGTCGCTTTAGGGTCAAACCGCCCCGTCCGCCCTTGTACCCGTCCGCCCTCATACCCGTCCGCCCCATCCGCCCAGACCCCGTCCGCCCCGATACCTGTCCGCCGTCCGTCCCGTCCTCCGTCCGCCTTGTCTATCCGATCTGGCGTCTGCCCTGTCTGCCCCGATACCCATCCGCCCTGTCCTCCATCCGCCCTGTCCGTCGGATCCGGCGTCCGCTCTGTCCGTCCAATCTGGTGTCCGCCCTATCCGCCCCGTCTGCCCCGATACCCATCCGTCCCATTACGGCCGATGCGTCTGCCCCCCCGAGACCGTTTGATCGAGCGGACGCTAGATTTATCCGCCCGTGGCCGTCCGATCGGGCAGACGGTTTAGGGCCGTCTGATGGAGCGGACGGGCCGTCCGCCCTTATAAGAGGGGCAGACGAGCCGTCCGCATTGTCACTTTTGCTTTGCCCCTTGTGAATGCAAGGTGGAGTGGAGAACTTGGTGGTTCATCTTCCATTGGCTCCTTTCCGAGGCAAGGCAAGAGTGGTTTATTGGGGCCTCCTTGTTGCCAATTTTTTGGACACTTGCGCGTGAATTCAATTTTAAATTAAAAAATTTCATCTATATCAGTTTCATTTGTCACGATGACAAAGGGGAAGAAGAAGGTTGCGAAGCTTAAACATGAAGAGGGACCATCAAACTTGGAGGTAGCTCGCCAAAGTCCTTCGGAGGAATGCAAAAAATTCATGATTGAGCGCATAGTTCAATTTTATGAATCGGAAACAACATTGTCTTTAGACAATAAGTACATCAGATATCAAGAGGAATGCGTGTCTAAATTCAAGGTAGACATGACACAGATGTTGTTGGATGCATTGAATGTGGCGAAGTGGCATGACGAAATGCATAAAACGCACTTCACCAAATGTTTGGAAAACAAGGTTCATGACGCTTTGTGGAATTCCAAAGTCATTTTGGTTAAATATGGCAAGGAATATCGACCCAATGATGCCCAATTTGAAGAAGTGATTCTGAACGCGGACTTATTTAGGAGGCGATGTGCTCCATTCGCCAAAATGCACAATCGAGTTGGTTCAATTGGTTGGTGGAAAAGCAATGATGGAGTTGCTGAAGCGGAAAGGACCAAACGGCACCTCATAGCACTTTCAGATATAGCACGCGTGATTGCTATTGATGATAGAACGATGAGAGGTGGATATGCAATGATTCGAAAGGTTCGTATTGAAAGATGTCTAGGAATACTTCTTCATTGGGAGTTTGCGGCGAAGAAATCCATTCACCACCAAACTCGACCCAATCTTGCAAAGTTAAAACATCAAAATGAATCAATGGCTGTTCGAATTCCACATGCGGGTGTGATACGGTTTGCTGTAGTGTACGGAACGACGTGTGAAGGTTATGCATATTGGTGGAATGGTGGAATTCTTCGACAAATGTTGAATATGGATAAGGACTTTCCAGACAACATTCAAATCCGTTTGATGTATACAAATCCAACCGAAGAGGAGGTTGTAAAAGCTCACCATTTAGGACAATATCGGAAGAAGCGCACAGAGCTGACATGGGCCTTTATGCATATAATGTATGCAGTGCATCTTGTTGGACATTTGCACAATGATCTTTCTCCGGACAACATCTTGTTGCATTTTCCAGAGGATGAGTCACGTGTGCACATTGGAGTTTGTGATTGGGGCATGACCACCTTAGCTTCTCAACCAATGAAGTCTTTGTACACATTCACATCAACAGATGAGATGAAACAAACTTTGCAGAGGAGATGGTGGGTGGATCCACGTATTGCATATTTGCATAAAGTAGGTGCAGATGTGGAAGTCATTCCGATGTATTCATGTAAGTCGGAAGAGTATGCCATTCGAAAAATTGCTCGGCAGATGAATGGAAATAACATGTCAAAGGCGTATTTCAACGTGCTACTTAAAACACCTAGTGCGACACAATTTGCCTTTCATGACTTTGCCAAAGTGTTTTATGCTTACTTGAAGCGCATTTCTTCGAAGACTGACGATGAAAATACTAGTTTGGCCCATGTCATTACGCGATTTTTTAATACATATCGTTGGCCGATGTCAAATGAACATTTCTGCCATTTATATTAGATTGGTAGTGCAGAAGTAGTAGTTGAATAGGTTATATAGGCATTAAAAATTATTTTAGAAATATAGAGTTGGAATGAAAAAAATTATATGTGCAATTAGCCAAATGTGCATAATGTATGGTATTCTATATTAAATTCAATATATTTTGCCCATATTGATTATGTTTGTATTTATGTTGATCTCGATTTTTTAAATAGTATATATATATATATATTTGAAGTCACAAACTTTTTTAGTTTACCTTCTGAAAATGAATTGGAATTTTTTCATAGTTTCAAGACTATCATGGACTCATGGTCAAACTTTATAATCTTTCAACTTATAAGAGACATTGTTTTAATGACAAATCGCGAACCATTGCACTTCATTTAACATTTAATTGTTTAAAGATTAAGGGAGTGACCGCGGGGCAGTTTGGGTAGGGCGGTCGGGGGAAATAGGGCCGTCAAAGCGGACGGGGCGGTCCCAGCGGACACTGCGTCCGCGGGGACCGCGAATGTCAGTGGACGCTGCGGACACAGCGTCCACGTCCGGATGTCGTGTCAACCCTGTATACAATAGTTTGATCTCTAATAAGTTCACTTGTACAATTAAGCGGTATCCAAATATTGCATTCTTTCATGCATTGAAACTTATTTTTTCATTTGCCAATAAAAAAAATAAAATATTTAAGAAAACTAATAGTAATAAATATGGATTAGTAAAAAAAAGTAGTGCTTTTGAATGTCCCTACTTTAACTATTAATGAACCAAGGGTCCATTTTTTAGTTATTGTTCTTCTATTTTGAGTATTTTTATTTTCATATATTGAATTTAAAAAATATATATATTACTATAAAATAGAGTGCGTTATAAATCCAATGGCAGTAGCTTCATCAATTTCCAACTTAAACTTGACCTTGTGGAATTTTTTAAAGTTGAGTAGTATATTGTAGTTTGCAATTCATTTTTGGGGGTTTGTCTTAGGCATAGACTAAAAAGTCAACCTACCGATGTGAATCTTGCCCACCTCAAAATGGTCAAATCCACCTCAAAAGGTCAAATCTAAAGTGCTCAAGGAGAAGACTCAAGTGTCCCATTTTTGTTTTTCTTACAAATATTACTGTCATTTTGATTACCACTCTGCATTGCAAACTCTACCATGAATTGAAAATTAATTGGAATGTTGTGAAATTTTACATGAACATTTTCAATTCTTTTGTCTTTTAACGAGCATACAAAAGGCATAATTTCAAAGTATTTTTACTAAGATATGCTCCTTCAAAGTGTGCTACCTTGTTTTTCCATTGACCTAAGTAAAACTTCAAACTTAAATATCTACTAAACTATGTGAACTAAAAATTTGAAAAAATATAGGTGCTCACTCTCAATGCATAATTCAAGATCATATAGTTACATACTACTTGATCTCAAGAAAAAATGAGCAAAAAAATTGCTCAAGTTTATAGTAGTTTTGGTCCATTTTGAAAGTACAACCCCCTTTGGATCATTAGGGGTTAATATTGATCTTCAAATATGCCATTGAAAAGATTAGAAGTATTTAGTTTGCCAAATTTCTTTGAAAAATTGTTAGTTGAACAGTTAGTTCTATATTCAACTAAGTTCTTTAGAAAATTTTAGTTGAACTTTTAGTTGTTTACTATGAATTTCTAAAAGTATTTGGTTGAATTTTTTAGTTCTAAGTTGTCCAAATAGATGTATGTTGAAATTTGGAATATTCCTAGAATAATTAAACCAATATTTCTAAAGTAAATCAAAATTTATAGTATAAGATTACAAAGACTTTGAAAATCTTTTCAAAAGAATATAATAACCTTTCTATCATTGTGCAAATGTGCTTAAGATGCGCTTTTTTTTTGGAAGTGTTGAAATTATTGAATTTATGTTTCCTTGTAATTGGTTATTTTGTTTTATTTAAAAAATTCTAACAAACATCAAAAGTACATAAAATTTGGGAGAATCTTTCTTTAGAATTGAATTTTAGAAAAAAATAAAGAAGTAATTTGTAGTATTCTACTAATTCTTCATTGTTTAAAATTATCAATATGGATTTGAGTAGAGTTCTACAACTCTCACCAAAAAAAAACAATAGGGATTCCTAACAAATTTTGTGTAATTAATGACTTATTAGAAGAAATTCAAAATATGCAACCCCCAAATTGAGTAATTTTATGTTATTCTATACAAAATAACATTCTAAATTAAATAGTCTGGGAGAACTTAAATCAAGATCCAATGAAAATAAATAGTATAAGCATTGAAAGAATATATATATATATATATATATATATATATATATATATATATATATATATATATATATATATATATATATATATATATCAATCTAAAAAGAGTGCATAGTCATGTCTATCTAAACAATCATATTCTCTAATTAGACCACCAAAGTCCGAAGACATTTTACAAATAGAAAAAATTTTGTTCTTGCATATGTGCTTAAAGTTTTCTTCTCTTATATAAGTGTCAATATGGATTTGAGAATTTCTTTATATGAAGGTATAATTAATTGACTAAAAGCCTCTTCAATTTGAAAACCATAAAAAAAAATTTAGATTTTCAGATGTTTTAACTATTTTCAAAAAATAAAAGCATAAAAAAAATGTAATCTTTTGAAATTTTCATATAATGGCTTTTTGTCCATAACTTTTGGAATTGATTTTTTATTTGAATTCTCAATGACTGTATTAATTTTAGTGATTTAATAATTTAATATATTCGAATTTAATTATTAAAAAAAAAGAATTCACAATCTCATAGTATTTTGTATACTAACACAAATGCAACAAAATCACTGTATGTTTTTTGCTATCACACTGAAGGATAAGATATAAGAAACCATGCAAAAAAATGAGCCTCCAATCTTTGAAGGTGGCGATTCACCCAAAAACACTCTAAAATTGTCATTTTTATTGCACTTTCATTATTTAATTATTTTGTACTTCATTTTTAGTTTTTGATATTTGCATTTATTTAGCTTGTTGTGCCAATCAATCAATTTATAAATTAAAATGCAAAATTTTATGTCTTAATTAGGGAAAGAATGGGCCTCTACAAGGCTACCAAACTTTCGACCAACAATTTGATGTGGTTGAATAAAAAATAATATTTTTTCAACTTGTTGGTCTAGCTTTGGCATCCTTATATAGGCCCCATTCTTTCCTAAATGCCTCAACAATATGCACTATTTTGCTAAAATTAAATTACTCCCTACTTTTAGCCTTTGTGACCCTCTTCTCCCACTAGAAGAAAATGATAGATTTTGCAACTACACTATGCAATTGGTTTTTCACTTGCATACAACAGTTGTAACTAGTTTGCAATTAGTGATAATTTGGAGACTTGTAGTTGGATTGGACACCCTAAAATCTAGAAAAAAAGTGCAACAATTGCAAAAGTCATCACTCATGAGTGATTCATTTGTGACTTGTTTGCAACTTGTAGATTTATAGTTTTAAAATATTAATCTCAATGATTTGTAGATTTCAAAATTTCATATCCATCCTCTTTCTAGATTTTAAAATTTTAAAACTACTTTTTCTTTTCTAGATTTTAGAATTTCAAATCTATCTTTTTTTAGATTTCAAAAATTCAAATGTACCTTCTTCCTAGATTTCAAAAGTTTAATTTCATAGATTTTAAAATTTCTTGAATTTTAATAATTTTTCATTTCTATAGATTATAGAAATCTACAAATTGTAAAAATCTTAAACTTCTATCAAAAAAATTCATTGTTTAAGATTACAACAATTTACGAATCTTATATATTCAATCTAATGATATTTTTTGCAATTAATATGTGACATTTGATATAAGACAAATGAGAATGAACCATTAGAAGATTTTTGGGGCCTTTGGATGCCTGTGAGTTATCACAGTCTACGAACGCAGGGAACAGGTTCGACGAAGCGGTCTGACGTGGTTGAGACCTTGCTATGTCATTGACCATTTTATTTTATTTTAAATTTAAATTTAAATTTTTTTTGCATTTGGAGACTTTTTTTTTTATGAAAAAGAAAATTCTAACAGTAGGCCGTTCCTCTTAATGCAAGGAACAACTGTGAGTGAACAGGCCCGAAACAGGCTTCTAGACCCCCCAAAACTCTTCTAATGTTTGAAAGCAACTAGGAAACAACTAGAAAACAACTAAAAAAATAACTAGTGTATGGCTAGAAAGTAATTAGGAATCAATTATTGCAATCTTTACAGTTGCAATCTTTTCCTAGTTGATTTTTGCAACTATAGAATGATTGCTTTGCAACTAAAACAATGTATCAATGTTGTAAAACAATGACATAAAACAATTACATTAAATTTGGTGTTAATAGAGAGAATGATAATCACATGATAGTTGTATAGGTCACTATTTGCATAGTAGCCGATTGTGCTAAATATGTTTTTCATCAGTGTCCCTTATGACTTTCCTCTCTTGTTGATTCTTTGAATCATTTCATTTCTTTCCATGCTTGAGGGTCTATATATAATGCACTATTTTAGTCTATAAAATTTCAAAGGGAATTGTGCCAATTATGCAAAATTGATGTTGTCAATTAGATGAAAATGATAATTTCTAAACCAAATTGAGATATTTCATCTCCATGTGTTATATTAGAAATTTTTGCAAAATTTTCTATGTACTACAAATGTGTTCAATTATGTCATAGTAGTCCTACGAGCTTTTCATGGAGGGTGGGGTGGAGTGGATGGGTCCTCCCACTTGAAAATTGGAATAGATGTAAAAACTTGCGTCTTATTTTGGGCGGCTAATTTCATATATTGTACTCTCTCCTATCTAATTCTAGGCTTATGATTTCAAATACAAATTTTTAATTTTTAATTCTATACCTCCTTGATAATTAGTTCCTTGTTCCCTCTTAGGTAAGAAAATGGGGGTTCCTCCCTCAAAATATTCTCTCCAAAGAAGGCTCATACCTAAGACCAACTAGTTAGCACAAGAAAGTTTCTAATTTGTTTGGCAATAAATTATTTCCAAAAATATTTTAGCTAATTGAATCATTATTTTGTAGGAATATAAGATAATTCCAAAATGTTTGTAGATGTAATAATAAGATTTCATGGTTGTCTTATGTGTATTACATGGTAGGTGTATGTAGGTATGCAATAGTTGTAATAGTCCCTAAAATTGATTGCAAGGTGTATTCACTACTAAAATAGGTGTAATTTTTGCATTGTGCACCTACTATTACATTCCCTAAAGACTTCAACAGTTAATGTTGAATGAGATTTACAAAAGTACACTAAGAAAAGAATTTGAAGCCCAAAGCATGCTTATGAGTTTCATTTCTATAGATATTTACCATGGTTCTCATAGATTTTCCTACTCTTCAAATTTTGGAGACTTTGGAGATTTCCAAAGAGAATTATAAAAGATGTAAAACTTTAGAATCAAATTTTAGATAGTAAAATTTCACTCAATAAAATTTTAAATAGAAATTCTTACCACAAAATTCTAAAAGAAATTCTCATTCCACATACTAAAAAATCTTCAAAAAGAATGTCTTGTACAAAAAAGTTTTTTTCACTTATAAATTTGATTAAATTATTAAAAAACCCACATCATTTTAAACTTTATTGAAAATTTATTTTATGCAAGTGTGATAGATGAACCACATCATGTCCAAATCCATACCTCAAGTTAGGTTGTTTGTTTTGTTTGTTTGTTATGTAGAGATCTCCCAGATTGTATGTTCCCTAGTCACATTAGTGGTATCATTGTAAAGCTCTTGGTGAGGAGGGGTGCATGGGCTTCATTTTGTGACATTTGAACCTAGAATGTGAAAGTTATTGAATTTCATAGATTATATGAATTAAAAAATTAAAAAATAACTTCTACTTCTATTTTGATTGGGGCAACGGCACAGGGCACACTAGTTTTGTTGGAAATCTCGAATCCTCAATTAGCTATGGAAATTTTAGTAAGTCTATGAAGTCCCTGAGCTGTCCCATTTGGTTTTTGGTGCGCCTGTGGTGGCTGCTGGGGTGTCAGGTTCGTCTGCTTTTTAGGTTCCTTATCTGTCTTGTTTCCCCACCAGGCCACCTGTACGTGGCTGGCTGGTTTGTTCTGTTTCTTGGCAATGAAATTCCGTTTCGATTGTTTATGAAAAAGAAAAGAAAAAGAAAAAGTCTATGAAGCATTTTGAGAGCCACTCTATGCACAAAAGGACATTTGTCCAAACAACAAAAGTTCCTTAAGTTTCAATTGGTGTTGATGCTTTGATGGTGAGCCGGTCACCATTCTCCGTCGATCTGGAACCGACCCTGCGGAGTCCGGACCGGCACCAGAATTCGATCTCCAGGAAATTAATGTGCATCTCGATCAGCAACTGTCTCTGCAGTTTCCTGGCGGCCAGACAAGTCTCTGTTGGAAAATTCGGACCCTACGACTGAGTTCTGGTCGATCTTTGACAGTCTAGAACTTCCGGACAGTCTGAATTCTATCTAACGCCAACCTCACCAACTCTGACAGAAATTGAGTAGTTGAAGTGAAGCAAGGTGTCAATTCAGCAGAGGACCGATACCACTGCTGTGATGGTTGTCATCCAGTGATCGAAGTACCCAACTTGTCATCCAGAAGATGTCTGATTAATTGGCCCGCTACTTCATTACTTACATTGCTTCGGAATGCAACATTCATGTGATCGATCTCATCCCAATTCATCCATGAATGCACGTTACTGTACGTCAATTTACCTTAGACGATTTTTTTTCTTGATATCACTGGGTGCGCATTATTTCCAGTCTTCATGGTTCCAAGAAGTCAACATCCTCGTCAACATCTGGAAACCCATGCCATCTGCACTATCTTGCTCCTGCTCGAACTTGTATAAATTGAGTGCCTGCTAGTCACTCTGCACTTCCATCACATTGCATCCCTTCGCCTTCATAGCTTCAAACATCAGTTTCAGTTTCTCTCTGCGAGCACTTCAATCTTACCAATTCGGTGGTTACTCGATCGTCGACATAAGTTCGTGTGTCTAGCGAATTATTCAGCCTTTCCAAACGCAAAGAGGTTATCTGATCCATCAATCGTCGTCATGGCGAAGATCTCAGCAAGCGGCGTGATGGGTGTGTTGGTGCTGCTGGCGATGGTGAGCACCAGCTTCGTCGTCGTGGAGGCGGCCAAGATCGAGACATTCAACGGGAAGAGCTGCACCGGCGCTCCCACCAACACGTTCTTCGTGGGCGGCAATACGTGCCAGAACTTCAACGACCAGAGCGCCGTTCAAATCAGCGAAATTAGCAGCAACACGCGCGTGTCCATTCACAACACGGAAGGCTGCCAAGCCGTCAGCCAAGTGGCGCAAATCTTCGGCCCAGGCTGTGTTGTTCAGGGTGCCACCGCGCTGAACGCCGTCTTTATCGCCTAAGTAAGCTAATTTGATTCCATGCCGAAGTATCTCGATCGATCTGTGTCTGCAGTACTACTTAATTTAACGGCTTGCAGGTGCCTCCCACAATGCAATCGATCAGCTGATCACAATTACTTGTTTGCTCTGCTAGTGCGGAAGACGTTTTTATATTTAATGTTTGTTTTGCATCCCTAGAAAATATTGAAATTCAATGATTGAATTTTCGAGCTGCTAGCTGATTCCATAACTGCATGATGATTTTTCTGGTGTCAAGGTTCCGGTGCAATAAAACTTGCTCTGTAAGTCACATGTCTTCTCTAATTCTTCCCAAGATTTAAGTGTCTCATTTTCATTTGTGCAGGTCGGGTTAGGATCAAGCCAACACCGAGCTAGTCTACACCTAGCTATGCTGGTTATGCTCTAGCGGGTTGGATACAAGATGATTGGATATATATATATAGTCAATGTGCATGTTGACAGAATATAATTATGTATGTGAGTTTATGTATAGCTTTCGCGAAGAAGCATTTCCGTTTCGGACGTGTGTAAGTTCTGGTGATAATTCGGTTCATGACGATCGAGCTAGGTGGCTTGGCCCGGCCGATTGTGCACTCCATTTGAACAGAAGGGCACTTCAGCAAGTAGGTCAATGCTAGAAGGGGTGTGAGTTGATAGGGTAGCTTTGAGAAATAAAGAGGTGAATGCACATGCTATCAGTGTGTATTTATGTCACCTCCTATTGAAATGATGAGAGATTATCTCTCAATTCAATGTTCGCAACGACTTTACAGGCTCCAACCCTCAACTAGGTTCTTGGAAACTGTTCGTTTTTATGACTGGCTAGTCCTTTCGCAGGTCTTTGTGGCCAATTATTCTCAATGGTTCACTTGCAATTCCATAATCTAGACAGTCGACAATGCAAGACTTGAGCTTCGCATTGAAACGGATGCAATGCATGTCGATAACTAGATATTTGTCTGAAGATTTGAGCACAAGTACAGAATATGCTAACTGCTGCACTTTCACTCAGTAGACACAAAAACGGCGCTCTTAAGGAAAATCATATATACACGTATTGAATAACTTGAACAGTAATTACAAATCCGACAGTCTGCTAATAACATTGAGGTGGGCGTCTCTACTGTTGGACAACACAAAACTTAGATCGACATTAATAATGTCGTAATAACGCTTTCGAACATCAGAATCCAAGTTGTTTTGACGCGGTCTACAGCAATGTTGAAAATTTAGAACAGTACTTGCGAACGTTGTGCTATGAGTTGTGTACACAACAGGATTCTCAAGATATATACGAAAATTAGGTGCAATTACAGAGTGTCGTTACAGAGGGTTGGGCGAATTTCATGCCGATTACAGAGTTAATTAGACCGTACAAACCGAGGTTTTGTCTACGGCTGATGGGTCTATGAGATGTCAGTCTGGAGAACTAACCAAGGCATCAAATATGCAGTTCCAGACCCTCGAAGTTAATATGTACGAGTCACAAGATGTGAGCTTTATCCTTCGCAAATATCAAGGTGTGCAAAAAACCAAGGGAAAGCGTTTAGCCTCGCCTATTGCGACCCTTCTTCCCCGGTGTCGCCGGTTTCTTGTCCATCAGTCCCTGCGTGTCCGATTCGTATGCAATTTCGACCGGTGGGAGGTTGGGTTCGTTTAGGATTTCGCCATCGCCGTCATCGTACTCAAGGAGCTCCTCGCTTTCGATTGTCCTATTGCTCTTCTGTTTCTTGGCACTGCCGCTGCCACCGCCATCGGCGGCCTTCTTCTTTCCTCCCACCGCTTTTTCCACAGCTGGCTCGACCTTTGGGGCAGCTTCAGGTTGTGGCCAAAACTCTGCTGTCTTGCCTGCGCGCAACACCTTGTCTAACACGGCTTGAGGTTTCGCGGTGCCGTAGACGGTCACCTTCGAATTCTTCTGGTCAACATGAAAGGATTCTACGCCTGGAGTCACGGTTTTAGCAGGGATTTGGAAGGTTAGAGATAGACTGCGGTTAGAGACCACAACTAAAGAGCAACAAAATATGCGTTAAGTGTAGGGCCGTTAGTAGATGCCAATTTCTAGTTTATTTTCATTAGCAATTGCAAGGGGATTGCAATGCATCAAAGTCTGTCCTGTCGCTAAAACCAAGGCAAATATTCAAAAGACTATCTACTTATCGTGCAATAATTTGGGTGTTAAAATTAGGTGTGTTGCAGGTACTTTCTATTAAGAGGTTTTAGGGTTTAGTTACGATGAGAAAACTACAGAATGAAAGAATGAGATGCGTTCGCGATGTTGACTAATTCCCTCAAACGAGATGGAAGACCTATGCAATGCTCATGTCTCTGCTGCTAGATTTACCTTCTAGTCTTCGAAGGTGCCGCTTTACTTTGGAGACGCATCCATCGCAGTGCAGAAGAACCTTGAGCACCGTGGTCTGCAAGAGGGGAGCACGGTGTCAGCATACTAGACGGAAGTGGACGAAAATTCAGAGGTCCTAAACCACGCTGGTAAAGAGTTTGAAGAGTTTGTCAACTTAGACATACCTCAGGCATGGTGCTTAGCTGAGATGGACCGCAGTGTTAAGTTTTGACTATTGAGCGTGAGGTTTCCGCGACAAAATTGGAATCTGAACATACACAGACGAAGCATTAAGATATCTACTGTACAATATTTCAGCAGCAGGTATCAGAGAATACAGGATATCCGCAACTCCTGAGCAGAGATCAAAAATCCTCATTTAGCTTTCAGGACAGACGAATTCTCATTTCAATCGCAAATTCCAGCATTGCGAAACGACGATCACATTTTGTTCAGTACCAATCCCTCGACCGCTGCGCATTATTTGAAACTAATGACCAGAAACTATTGTATTGCAATACATCAGCCACATTCAAACGATCAAATGAAAAAAATGAAAAAATGCCATAATCAGAAAAAACTGCAATTCGAAAATACGAACCTCGGGAGAAAATCAACCGAAGCATGGAAACTCTCGAGCAGAAGAAAACAAAAGTGAAACAACCAATGAGCACAGCTCCGAAAGCAGAAGTTTACAGTTCAAAGGCCTCCCAGTTGCAATCAATTTGTAATAGACGGACTCTTCACAAGCATAAAGGATAAACGGAAAACGCCCATCTCTGCAAATCCAAAAGGAAATTTTCTAGGAAATGTCAGCAGCGCAAATGCAGTTGAGTGGGGAATGGGCACACACTTCAATGAAGAAACTCGACAGAGAATGCGAGCTATTAATGCCAGTCGAACACAATTATTCCAGCTCCTCTCTTATGGAATCAACACCTTTTACAGTTCAATATTGAACGTCGCAGAGTGAATCAAGAACACTCGGAGCGGCATCGAACGCACAGGATTCAAATTTTTGAAATCCAAAAACAGGGGAAAAGCACTTCCGACATCCCTTCAACACATTTGTCGAAGAGATTGAATCGAAACGGACAAAAATGTGCATTGTTGGCGCATCAATCGGCGCATTCAGACTATCATTGTTTAATAAGGAAAGAATCATTACGTCGGCGGACGAGTTTCCGTTAAGAGTTCCAGGAGCGCATTGAATTAAGTTAACCTAAATGAGCCCCGATCGACTTCAATAAGTGCGCAACGATCGCTAATTGTCCGATTCCCTCAAGAAATGGCAACTCCGAAACGAAGAGCACTCAAAACGTGGCCAACGGCTCTCTCTATATTTGTAACACTGTAGAACCTGCCCTCGCCGATAATGCCTGAATAGACGTGGTCCGTTGCGAAGCCTGAGGTTACAAAATTACACAGCCTTATGACATGCTGCAATTCTGGTCATAGCTTTGAATTTCGGAGAAGCTTTCAATTGTGTACTCTCTGCTTGTTCTCGCTCACGTACTCTAGCAGGTGGATTTCACCCTGATATGTCCACACTGGCCACATTGTCTTGAGTTTGCTCCGTGTAGGGTTTAGGGTTTTGTGAATGGCAATATTTGAAGCTTCTCACGATCGCAACATTGGTTGGATTCTGCCAATTCCGAAATTTTTAATGGGACATAATCAACTTGGAACTTGATCTCTTCTGCCGAAATCAATGCATAGGATGTCAGTATAAGAATTTGATCGATCTCTACGTAAACAGAGATTCCAAGGATCATGAAGGACTTGATCAACAGGTCGGAGAATCCATAGCCTAGATGTCAATCTCACTCGGGTGAAAATGCTCTAGCACTGCTTCTGAATCCATTGTAAATTAATGATGGATAATTCAAAATCAGAAAGCTGTGTTGCCCAGAAACACGGGGTGAGATTCTTCGTGATTCTCGCATCAGAGCAAGCAAGGGCTTAGTGGTTAGGTTACCTGCACGAAGTCGAAGCGCGTGAGAGCTGCGGTGATCACGAGAAGCACACGCAGCAGCAACCGACCTGCTGTTATGTTACGCAACTTGAGGCTTTCAAAGCTTGGTCATCAAACCTGCGGATATTCAGTGATGAGAGGCCTTCAGGTTTCATCTATAAAAAAGCACCAAAATGGCGATCACAAATAAAATTATTGGAGACACTATCCACTGCCACTGTGAAATGGCTGTCACTCCTGGTCAATTAATTAGCCCCCCTCCTTTCCCCCCAAAAAATTAGCAGCCATTGATCGTTTTTGAAAAAAAAACTCACCCTTCCCTGCTGTTGATCTTGAAAAATAAATCATATGGATATTGGGATACGAATACGAATATTGGGATATGGAATTACATATATGGTATGTATACGGATACAAAAGACCGATGCTAATACAAAGACAAATACAGAAGATGGATAAAAAACCAATTAACCCATATCGTTTGTCAAACAAGTTGATTTTGAAAAATATAAGACTAAGGGGGGGGGTGCCTGAGTTGCACAATGTATTTTCAAATCAAATTATTTTACAACCCCCTCCCCCCCCAAAAAAAACTGAAATGAATAGGGGGTTTGAAAAATGATTTGATCTGAAAGTGGCACAATGTATCACTGTCCAGTGTGAAGTGGCAGTAATTGACTATTCTGAAAATGGCGATTGAAACAATATATTCATTTTTTAGTTACATTCATACACTTTTTCAATAAAATTTGGAGATTCTATACATATCTAATATAATTCTGAAAGTGGCACAATGTATCACTGTCCAGTGTGAAGTGGCAGTAATGGACTATTCTGAAAATGGCGATTGAAACAATATATTCATTTTTTAGTTACATTCATACACTTTTTCAATAAAATTTGGAGATTCTATACATATCTAATGTACAAATGCAAAAAAAATATGGTGAAAAATATCACTTTGGGAGCACCAAAAGTAGAGAAGTACATTAAAATGGTGCAATTTGGTCCCTTTGGATCAAACTAGAAGTAGAAGTGTACAAGATTGGGTAGAAGTGAATTGTCAAGGATTCTCAAATGACCATTTTCTTTACTAAAATAAAAAACAATCACCTTGGAATATTTCAAATTTAACCCTTATACTCTAAAAGAAATTCATGTTTAGGGGGATGTTTGGAATTAGACATGTAGATGTTGTGTGTGATGTCTATGTAGATGTTCAAAAAATCACATCAAGATTGACAAGGCAAAAACATCTGAAATGGCACATCAATTGGTACATATTGTTTACAGAGGACAAGGTTGGTGAAAAATAATGATTTAAAATAAAGTAAAAAATTAAATTAAATCAGAAAGAAAAATTGTCAAATTCAATCAAAATTAAAGATAATTTACTATCTACCATCAATATAATTTTTTATGGTAAAGTGAAGGAATTACTTCATTGATAGTGAGAATAAAGGGTGGAGAGGTTGTTTTTATAATGAAATCCATTGTCTGTCATGAATCATCAAAAAGTATGGAATAATTTGAAGATGAGAGCTTGACCATTGAACATTTGGACATTGTTTCAAATATTCTACTTTAAACACAATTATTGTTTTACATATCTTATATGAGTTATTTTACTTCCTACCACCCCATTTGTATAAAGAATTTTTTTTCATTCATAGTGTACATTTGTCCTTTAGAAAACTTGAATGAAAGTGACAAAATGTATAGATAGGAAGAAAAAAATCATAATTTAGGATATTTTTTTATTTATAGAAGTATATTAAGAAATTTGTATGGTTGAATTTTTTTTTTTTTAATACCCTAAAAATGATAATTTTCCACCATTTTTGCTGGCAATGTGCTTCAATTTTTTAGGAATAAATAATATTCTAGTACTCCACTTTTATTAAATTTAACTATCATATATCATATATTATTTTCTCTTTGTTTTTTCCTTAGAGAGGGGTAGCAACCAAAAAATGATTAGTTGGATCATTATGGGGCAAATCCTAAAGGACCTTTGTCTCCTTAGGGGACTATATGGATTTTTAAGTGGCTCCTATGGTCTCAATTTTCATCAATATTTTTAAAATGAATTTTATTAGATTAAAAATTTAAAAATTTGTTTTCTTATGAATTACATTTTGGTCTACATAGATAATTTATGTTCATTCCATTTGGATTAATGATGTGAAAGTTATAGAGCATCTTGTTTTTCGGCTAATCATAGCATCTTCAAGAAAAAATATTATTATAGATTTGTTTTTTAATTTAATTTTCACAATTTCAAACAAAGTTTTACAAGGTTTAGTGTCCTTGTTAGAGATACTAACAATTTAGTTTTTCCTTCTATCTCATACCTACTTCTAGTTAACAATTTTCTTTAAGAATAAAAATTAAATATTTTTATTTTATATACTTTTTTTAGATTCTAAATTCAATTACTCATGATAATTTTTTTGTAATTCAAACTCTATAGTAAAGAAAAAATTAAATCAAGTAGGTTCATAGTCAAATAATGTACTCACAGAAAGTACAAAAAACTTATTATCTTTATTTTGAACACATTTGAACACTATTTGGCCCAAAGTTTCTAAAATTTCTTCCACACATTTTTACACTACTTTAAAGCAAGATCCTCCAATTGAATATGCAAAAATTAATCAATCATCACAATTTTTTGTTCTTTGCAATAGAAATGGTAGTTTTGAGTGTTTTTTAATGAAGAAAAGGCTATAGTCCTTCAAGAGTTACACCACTCATGACACCAAGTGAAATCAAACCTTTACTTTCCTCTACAATTTACTAATGCAATCAAAACATTCAAATCACAAGAAACTAAATGTTCAACAATTGAACAACATAATAGGAATCAAGTTAACCACGCACAAGGAAGATAGAGAGAAGTCCCTCATGGGATTTGATGAAGTATTTCCATCTTTTTCCCATAAAGAGCAACAATATTCCTTGGAGGTAAAATACTCGCCATTACTTCATGAGAATGGTCAACTTTATGATTTAGGATTATGACATGGTTTCCCAGTAATGGATTGCCTTATAAAAATAGAGGTACAAAAGAGGTGTCTAAAAATATCATAGAAAATATCAATCAATCAATATACATTATTGTTCAATATATAATATATACAATACTATATAGCATTCAAGTTCAACATAGTGATGTATTGTACAATATATACTCCATGAGTAGGCAAAGAATATACTAATATACTAAATAAAAATATATGTAAGAGACTTGTGTATTATACTTCATGGAAGTCTCATCCAAAACAATGCTTATGGGATAATGTCCTCAATAAAAAATCACATGATAAAATCACATTTTGTTTGGAAATGTATTATTGACCAAGGAGGATTGACCCTTCTATTGCCCCACTAGAGGGTAAATGTCAAAATTGCCCCCTATTTTGTACTACTTCAATTTGGTATTTCATCTTCTCCCCTTGCTAATTTGGAGTCTCTCATTGCAAATATGAATTTAGAATTTACAAATTTTATCATATTTGACAAATAAATTTTTTTAGTGTTTTCTACAAGGGTA
The DNA here is from genome assembly GCA_963969395.1 of Pseudoscleropodium purum. Taxonomy (NCBI): domain Eukaryota; kingdom Viridiplantae; phylum Streptophyta; class Bryopsida; order Hypnales; family Brachytheciaceae; genus Pseudoscleropodium; species Pseudoscleropodium purum. The sequence continues at coordinate 19,466,921 of OZ017797.1, forward strand.
AAACATGGGGCAATAGAGGGGGCAATCTTTTTGGCCATATATTACTATGCTGGAAAGATACAAGACTTTGCCTGTTCATGTGTTCATACTTTGTTGAATTTGCACTTTACCACATGATGAACTCATGTTACCCTTTCATGAACAGTACAAGAGGGAAAGGCATTATTACACTTTGCCTTCGCCTTGTAGTGCATCGGGTAAAGCTTCCTACCTTCCCTGTGACGGCAACCAATTAATTCCCCACTCAGCGACAGACTGCAACTGCCTGCACACATACAATCAATCCTCACGTGAGTAGAACAAATTCTGTTTCTCTCACAGAGTCTCACGTAAAGCTAAACGCTTTCCACGTTAACGGGGGATCGGATCCAAACACCTGTAGCAAAGCAATGCAAAACCAATTCAACAACGCCCAAACAATCTTCCAAGTCGTCAGAAAACAAACCAGGAAAGACATACCCAAAATCTCAGTCAAATCCGGAATAAAGTAAACCATGGCAACCAATTTATTCCTGAAACAATAATGATAGAATCAATGGTGAAGCTGCTAAAACAATCAACCCCTCCTATATACAGAACAGTAAGCACCCGTTTGCCCACAGCCTCTATCAAAAAATGACGTGAAGTTTAACTTCTATAGCACCGAATCCAAGAATATGCAGCAAACGCTGCACAAGGCCAATTGAGCGCAGCAGCACGAGAGCATCGTAGCGAAGCTCAGCAAAGCCTACTCTGCTATGCTACAAAGTCTCCAAATCGTCAAGGAAACGAAATGATTCGGCGAAATCACAGCCAAACTCAACAGCCAAACTCGCAGTCGGATCCTGAATTCGAAAGCTCTCATTGCAGGAGATCCAAGGCCTCCTCCAGAAACGGGTAATCCGTGTATCCCACCACCGGATCGTGAGTGTAAAACGTCGCACGATTGTACGCATTCAAACCCGCCTTCAACGCAAACCTCTTAGGCAAATCCGGGTTCGCCAAAAACAGTCTCCCATACACAACCAAATCCGCTTTCCCAGTCCTCACCGCCTCATTTCCTTCTTCTTCATTAAAATTACCAGCCACAAAGAAGTTACCCTTCCATGCTTTCCTCATCGGCCACAAGCTCTCCGTCGTCACCAGAACTTTCTCAGGATGAAACCTCGGCTCCACTCCATGCAAATACAAAATGTTGTACTTATTCAGGGTCTCCGCAAGGTAGACGGATAATCCATTCTCGTCTTCGTCGGAAGTGTCGGCGACCCTACTGAACGGGGAGAGACGCACTCCCACTCTGTCACTTCCGATTTCAGATGAAACGGCGGTGATGATTTCTTCCAAGAAGCGGACGCGATTCTCAAGAGAGCCGCCGTACTTGTCGGTGCGATCGTTGACACCGGATTTGAGGAATTGCTCGATGAGGTAGCCGTTCGCACCGTGAATTTCGACCCCGTCGAAGCCGGCCTCACGAGCATTGCTAGCTGCATTGCGAAAGTCCGTGACGATGTCTGGGACTTCGGAGGTGGTGAGACTTCGTGGGGTGGAGAAGTCGGCGACCCCGTCGGCAGTGGGAAGGGAGACTTTTCCGGTGGAGATTTTCCGGTTGGTGGAGGATGGTGGTGGGTCGCCGTTGGGCTGGTACGCTGCACACGAAAGAGGAATCGGGGATTAGTGCTGAGATTTGTGATAGTGAGGAGCTAAGGTAGAGACTCCCCATCAACCATACAGTACATTGGAGGCTCCAATTGACCATGAAGTTGGTGCTCCGTGTGTAAGTACTGCTTAATGGATTGACATTTATTTTTTTGCAACTGAGTGAGAGCTGAATTAAAACAAAATGAATAAGCAGAATGGTAGATGGTGCACGTTTCTAGATTGTTCCAGGGAAAGGCTCAAAGTTCACCTGCATGGTAAATGGAACCGCTAAGTATCTTCGTATTGATGAATGGAGACTTTCTATTACATTGTGGGACGGAGGGAGTTGTGGGAGCGGGAGAGGCTTACATGTGTGCGAGACGCGGCCGGCGTGCCAGATTTGGCAGAAGAAGATGGCGCCCTTGTCGTGGACGGCTTTCACGATGGGCTTCCACGCCTCCACTTGCTCTTGCGTCCAGATGCCTGGGGTGTGGGGGTAGCCGTTCGAGGTCGCGCTGACGCCCGCGGCTTCAGCTATCAATAATCCGCCCGGGGTGGCGCGCTGGGAGTAATAGAGCGCGGCGTGGGAGGGTTGCGGGACGCAGTCGTAGGAGCGGCACCTCGTCAGGGGTGCCATCACCACTCTGTGAACGCCATTACCACGACACTGACACTTCAAGACAATTTCTCTACGAAACTGCAATTCAAGCTGACTCTCTATAACGAAATCACACACTTCGCCAATCGTGGGTTCGATCGAATCCGCGAGTACCACCGAATATCCGACACGAGCTCAATCTCAACCGCTGCTCAATAAAATACGCAATCTCGACAACCTCTAATGCAAATACCGAAGCGAAATCGAAGTGCTTGACTCAGTTGCAAGCTCCGGGCTCTATCACCTTTCGATCTCAACCCCGGCCCGGACAGCTCAATAAAACGACAGCCTAGTCTCGACAACCTCTGTTGTGAATGTCAATGCCAAATCGAAATTCTTGACTCAATTGCGAGCTCTGTCACCTTTCGAAACTGGTCATTGACATGAAAACTCCAACATACCTGTGCGACAAGCTGAACTGACCCAGCTGGTACGGCGACAACAACGGCGACTTCTCAACGTCCACCTTCGGAACCATTCCATTTCTCACAGTCTCCGCTGCCACCGATGCAGCTGTTCCGTGCCCCATTTCGCGCAATGCAACCTAACAACAACTAAAGTGCGCGCTTGAATCGAAACGAAGAGACTCTGTTTCACAACAACAAACTCTGTTTTCACAAATGCGTTGCGATTGAAGCCGAGATTGCAAGACGACTGATATATAGAAGCTGCAATATGTGGCCTACATGGCTGACTGACGCTTTATAGGGGTCGTGAGCAATGGTGGCATGAGAGTGACAGAAGCGCCGAAGTCGCTAGAATACCATTGCTGTCCAGAATCAGAGGGTCCACACAACGAAGCTGCGCACCTCCTGGGGATTTGTGTTCACCGTGATTTTATTGATTTTATTGTGAATTTGTACGGAATTTCTTTGCAGCATTCGTGCAGTAAAGCACAGCTCCCTGCATTGGGGACTTGTGAGTGTGTTTACGTGTGTTTTGGAGAAATTGTAGGGTAACTTATTCTTAGCCGTATTCGTGTGGTAAAGCAGAGCTGTCCTGCAGTGGGGACATGTGTTTGCCTGTGAGTTTTACTGAAATTTTGAAAGGAGTGTCTTTTGCAAGTTTCGTGTTGGAAAGTCACCTGTCGTGGGGGAGTGCTGGAATATGAAGTACTTGTGCCTATGATGAGTATGGAAGCTTCGGACGAAGCAGGCCGAGCTGCAAAGCGAATGACGAATAGTTAGGAATGCGAATGACAAAAGGTGACGCAATAGTCAGGGCCGGTTTAGACTACGGTCAAAAAGTGCACCGGTCGGTCAAGAAGTCTTGGTCAAGAAGTCTTGGCCAAGACATGACTATTTGAAGCAACCGGTGGAATGTTGGACAAGATGAAAAAATGATAAAATAACATGTGAAGAAGTCTTGACCGGTTGTAGTCTAAACACCATGCTGAGAACTCTTTTGGCCAACTTCATTAATTGAAGTCCACCGGTGAACTTCACCTCCAAGAAAATTGAAGGCGGTCAAGAAACTCCAATGTTCTCTAAATTCTTCTTGAAACAATTTATACTTTTGGGTGAGTTTTTTCTTGTTGTGTGCTATTTTCTATGACTTCTTATTTTTTTCAAGTGGTTTTGGTGAATCTCTAAATTTGTATGCATTGATAATAGTCAATTGAATTTTTTTAAAATAAATGGGCATTGTTGAATTAGGATAAACTTTGATGTTTTTTATGTCCTTACAAGGTTTAATTTCAACAAAATTTATTGGAAAAGGTGCATATTCATATCTTGCTTTTTTGTTTCAAAATTTATTAATAGGGAGTGAAATTTGAATGATTCGTTTATATTTGGGTACAAGGAGATTTAGTGGAAGGGGAGGTCAAGATAACCTTAGGGTCTGTCAACTTTGGCGTCTTGTATCTTGGTCATGCAAGGTCCAAATGTTATGAGACTTGTGTTGAAAAGGAGACGAAATAGCAACTCTGAAATACACACAACACCATCACATTAGTAACAATTTCAAAGTTATATGCAAATGCACAACTTCCCAACAAATTGAATTGAAATTAGACCTTCCAACACAAAAAATCCAAGACAATAGAAATGCCAAACATTGAGGTTACCTTGACCTCCCCTCCCACTAAACCTCCTTGTAATCAAACCCCAATCAGTCACTCGATTTTTGCTCAATGTCTATGAAATTTATACCACAAAAACTAGACAAAATTGTGCAACTTTTGACACAAGTCTCATAACATTTGGACCTTGCATCACTAAGATACAAGACGCCGAAGTTGACAGATCCTAAGGTTACTTTCACCTCCCCTCTCACTAAACCTCTTTGTACTCAAACACAAATCAGTCACTCGGTTTTTGCTCAATGTCTATTAAATTTATACCAAAAACACTAAACAAAATTTCTCAACTTTCAACACAAGTCTCATAGCATTTGAACCTTGCATGACCAAGATACAAGACGCCGAAGTTGACAGACCCTAAGGTTACTTTCACCTCCCCTCTCACTAAACCTCTTTGTATTCAAACACCAATCGGTCACTCGGTTTTTGCTCAATGTCTATGAAATTTATAACACTAAAACTAGACAACATTGTGCAACTTTCAACACAAGTTTTATAACATTTGGACCTTGCATGACTAAGATACAAGACGCTGAAGTTGGCAGTTGTTCAAAACACCTAATTTCTTTCAAACACCAAACTAACTAGGAATGTGCACAAGTTTTTGAACTCACCAAGATCACTTTGGAGACTTGAGGATTTGTGAAGAGCTACGTTGATCGAGTGAGAGGATTTGTTTGAAATACTTGAATTTGTAACAAGAGGAGAGTTGCAACGACATTGCGATTCGTACGGGGAAAACAATATTTTATTGAAAGTAGCTCTTGACCAGAAGCCCAGTTTCTTGTCCGGGGGTTGAGGCCAGACAAGAAACTTGGCCTCCGGTCAAGAACTCTTACAAAAAGTGTTGCCTCCTAGGATGCCATGTCATTTTTTCATCCATACTTCAAGTTCTCCACCGGACAAGAGTTGGCCGAGTGTAAACCCACTCCGGTCAAGAACAAGATTTGCTCCAATCATATTGCTCCATTTTTCTAGAATTCTTGACCGGTGCACTTCTTGACCATAGTCTAAACCGGCCCTCATCAAAGTACTGGTAGTGCAGCAAAATCACGTCCGAGTACACTACATGTAGTTAGAGGGCCAGATGTTCTTCATAGGAAAAATAGATTTTTTCAGTTGGCCGAAGGAAGATGACATTCTGACTTGGGGTCCTTCTAAGGGCCGCTTCACACATGGGCCCAAGGTTGAGAGTCCGTTGGCCTCCACCAATCAAATTTCAGAAAACCCTAGCTTTGGCCTCTCGACCCTTCACACAAGGTGGCACAATCCAAAGTCCGTCGCCCTCCAAAGTGCCTACATGGAAACCCAAGCTCCTATGTGGCAATGGCCTCGCGACGGACTCTTGACCATTTATTGCCCATTTATTGCTCATTTCTTTGGACTCTCACCTAAAGTTTGGCCATAAACTCCCACGGCCTCTCAACTTGGTCGGCCCATATGTGAAGCACCCCTAAGGCATTCCTGGAACATGAATAATTTGGGTTTTGATGGTACATAAGGTGGGTACCCCCCAAACCGCTACTTTTTGCTATTGTGTTTGTTATTACACTAGTCAAATTTTCATACTTCTTGTTGGCAAGTGAAAGGAACTTCCAACAAACTATCTAACACAACATTTGGATGCTATATGCAAAAATTAGGAGGGGTCAAAGTTTGGTTCTAAAATAGTTTATTCTACATCTATACATAATTGGTTTTGGAGATGTACTCAAAATAAATATAGTAGTTTAGGGTCACTAGTGCATTTCGGGGTACCCACCTTAGTTTACAAGCAAGCTTGAATTTAAAAAAAATTTATAATGAAAGAAGTTTTGGTTCATGGAAAGCAAAAGGGCTCATATGTTGAAGTTCAAGAATGTTATGTATATTCAAGCCTTTATGTAGTAGTCATACTAAAATAAAATATACAAACAATCCAATTTTTTCAAAAAAGGGCATGAATCTCCCTCACTAATTTGTGGTTGTTGGTTTTGTATTCTATAACTAGTTAACCCCTAAATTTTTTTACTATGTTTTCACCAAAAAAGCTCCAAAATTGTCATTTCTAGTACAAGTACCAAATTTTAGGAAGAGAAAAATATTTTTTGACCCATGTAATTATAGGATCTTATAATATGCCGGTTTGAAAAGATGTGGGGAAAAAATTCATAAATTTCCACGACGTAGATTGCAAGATATTAGCATTTGAAATGACAAAAATCCTTTAATAGGCCTTTTAAATAAATGGGTAGCTACACTTCATAAGGTCACATTTGTATGAAAAAATGTTGAAAATGGTGATGCTTCCTTGGATTCATTGTCAAGGTAAATTCACTTTATATTTGAAATTTTTCAAACCATTTGGAATTGTACAACATATAGAAAAAAAAACAATAAGTAGAAAGAAGTAGTTATTGATTCAATATATTTAATTGTTAATAATTTAGTTATGGAATTGAAAAATTCCAATTTCAATGGTTGTAATGTTATAATAAACAACCTACATCCTATGATTTTATTTCATTTTTTAAATATTGAAAATTTAATGTAGTAAAGGACTTCAAAGTTTATTTTACAGTCAAGATTGTGTAACTACTTGCAAATTAAAACTTCTCACAACTTTCATTTCATTAATCAAAATCAAATGTTTAAAATCTTTCCATGTATATGTAAACTCAGAAGACCAATTTCAAATCTTTATTTCTTAATAAAGTGATTTTTAAGATATTTTTTCACCTATCCAATCTATACACCAAACAATGAAAATTACATATTATACAATAACTTTTTAACCATTTATTCAAAAGTTATGGAAAATTGTGGGGCCTTAAAGCTACTCCTCAAGCACATGCTGTGTCAAAATTTAAAGGAAATTTTTTTTTGTTCATAGTGAGCTATTCAAAATCGATATGTTACCAAAAAATGTAGTTTAGCACTTTAGGGATTAAAACTAATTTAGGGTCCCTAATTCTAAATGCAATTCAAATTTCATCACCTTAAATAAATGAGTATAACAACAAAAACATAAATATTAAGGATAATATTTCACTTAGTATTATTTCATTCAATAAAATTTTGAAAGTCATAAATTTTGTACCACAAAATTCCAAAAATAATTCTTATTCCATTTGTTAAAAGTCTTGAAAATTTTGTCCTTATGTGAAGAGTTTCCTTTTGATTATAATTTTGAATTTAAATTTTATTTTCTATTTTTGAAAAATTATTTTATGCGAATACATTACTTGTGTCTCAAACACGTCTAAAAAATTGTTGAAAAAATGTAATTTCTCAATTAGTTGTGGAAACTTTTATGAGCATAAAAAATGTTTTGACAACAATTGCAATTTTTATTTCAATTTGGAAATTTGGAAAATTTGGAAAACTTCAATATTTTAATGTAATTTAAACTTTTGAACCTACAACCATGGTTTGTTAATTTTATAATTTTGTAATGATATGATAACTTTAGTTTATACCATGATATTATATACTATAATATATACCTTTGGTTAAAATTTCAAATATTTTGAACATATTTTCTATTTGCTGTGAATTTTCTTCACTTTCTTCTTGAAGAATAAATATTGTTTTCAAATTTCCACCCAAAAATTTGAAATTCTTATAACTTATACAGAATATGTGATTTTTCATTTTCAAGAAATATAAATAATTGGTTTGATTTATATATAGTTGCAAAATGATAGAAGAAAAAATAAAGGAATCAAAGACTTGAATCTATGATCATGGACTTGTCCTTTCAAGGTTGTAAATGAACTTCCATACACCTTTCAACAAGACTTACTCAATTGGATTCAGCTTTGATCACATCCCATTGAATTTGCTTAAAGCCCAAAGAACCATTGTCTCCTCAAAGACTACATGGTTTTTTGGATGGCTCCTATAGTCTCCATTACAAAAGTTCTGAGGCCTCCAAAGGGCTACTAGTTTTTTATTTTTGGCACCCCTTGGGGTACGATTGCAAAAAAATTGGGGGGAAAAAGTATTTAAATATTAAAAATATTAAAAAAATAGTCAATTTGATGTGGCGCTAACAATGCACTATTAGTACCACATCATATTTCAAGTTTAAAAAAATAAAAAATAAATTTTTATTTTTATTTTCTAATTGTATTGCATCAGTCAAAGCTAACAATCCTTTAGAGGCCTCAAAACTTTCATAATGAATTTTAGTCACGATTATTCATTAGAAGATTTTTAGCCCCTTTGAAAAGTTGTAAGTTCTTTGGGCTACCAGTATCGAGGGAATAGCCTATAGTTGATGCCTAAAGTGGCAGAATGATTGTCGTGTCACCAAAAGAATTTTTTTTTTTTTTTTTTTTTTTTTTCATTTTCATTCTAAATTTTTCCAAAAATTTGACAACGGTTGTTTCCAATCTACTTCAGGAACAACATTAGGGGAATAGGATTGAAACAGCCCTCTAGCCCCCCCCCCCCCCCCCCCCCCCCCAAATCTCTTCTAATGTAAAATGCTTTAACAAAGATAGAAAAATACTTGAACTTTCTAGAAATAGAATTTTTATTTCAAAAATTGCTTGAGATGAAAAGTTATGCCATTTTAAGCACAATTTTTTTTATATTGTTGGATAGTAAAAGAAATTCACAAACACTTATAATTAAATTATTTTTTTTTATGAATAGATCATATTTTTTTACATGCAAAGCTTTTATTCATTCTAATGATGTGAAAGTTATAAAGCATCTTGTTTTCTACGCAAATATAGCATCTTCTTAAGAAAATGATGTATTAAAATCATTTTTAAAATTCAATTTTCACAATTCAAAAAAAAGTTCCACAAGATTGACTTTGCTAGTTTGCTTGACTTGACTTGCTAAAACAATCTTACCATTGGAAGTTTGGAACTAGTATCTTTCAACTCATCTTAGAGATATTATGAATTTAATTTTTCCATCTATCTCATATTTGCTTCTACTTTACAATTTTTTTAAGAATGAAAATTAAGCGCTTTTTATTTTATATATTTTTTCTAGACTCTCAACTCAATTATTCAAGATAATTTTTTTGAACTCAAACTTTATAGTGCAAGAAAATTAACCCCTAAAGGACCAAACTATGTTTTTTGGCTACATAGAAATTTTGGGCAAGTGCGTGTGACTAGAGATTTCCACGTTTTGGGCCCAAATTTTGATAGGAGGTGTGGTCAAGGAATATCTTTCATGTGCACTAAATTTCAAAACATTTGGAAATATGATTCAAAAGTTATAGCCTGATATGTAGTTTGTTTCTCAACTTGGGTAGTCCAAGCAAATCTGAAAAAATCATTTTTTTCAAAACCCAAAATTTGAAATTGGTTTTCTAGATTTATATATACATTAAAAGATTTGAATCATTCCATTTTGATCAACAAGTCAAAAGTTATGAGGTGTTTTAGTTTTTGGGCAATTATGGATTTTCTACTCCAAAATAAACTTTGAAGTTCTTTATTGAACTCAATTTTCAATATTTTTGGAATAAAAATAAAAATACTAGATAAATATTTTTTATTAAAACATTACAACCATTGAAATTGAAAATTTTCAATTCCATACATAAATTATTAATAATTTAGTATTTTGAACCATTCTCTACATCTTTCTACTTACTATTTTTTTCCTATATGTTGTACAATTCCAAATGGTCTAAAAATTTTCAAACATGTAACCACCATGCCTTGTAGAATGAATCCAAAGAATTGCAACCATTTTGAATATTTTTTCATATAAATGTGACCTTGTGAAGTTCAGCTGCCCAGTTTTTTATAGGGACAAAAAAATGATTTTTGTCACTTCAAATGCTAATATCTTGTAATCTATAAGGTGGAAATTTCTGAAATTTTTAAAACATCTTTTCAAACTAGTGTAATACAAGATCCTACGGTTACATGTGTCCAAAAATATATTTTTTCAAAATTTTGAAACTTATATAAAAAATGGCAGTTTTGGAGCGTTTTTGGCAAAAATGTAGTCAAGGAACTTTAGAGGTTAAGGTACAAAGGTTCAAAAGTCAAATAATTTAGTCACTCAAAGTGCAAAAGACTAGTTATTTTTACTTAAAGCCCAAATATATGACAATCTACTTGGCCAAAGTCTTTGAAATATTTTCCACACATTCTTACACTAAATTAGTGCAACACCTTACAAATAGATATGCAAAAATTAATTAATTATCACAATTTTTTTTTTCTTTCCAGTAGAAATGACAGTTCTTAGTGATTTTTAACGAAGAAAAGGGGGTAGTCCTTTAACTCCAAAACGACCCTAGATATTCTTGGATTGCAGACTTGTGTCAGAGAAGCCTACGAATTAGCCTTTTCATAATTAATTGAAGGCTCTGGGTGAAGATGTACCGATTGCATGTATACCTGTCAAGGGTTGTGGTCCAATTTTTGGTTTAGAAAAATAATTTGCTATAGTGAATCAGATTGACCTGGTTTGCAAGATATATAGGTGCTGAATCATAAATATTTTGGAGGTTCACGAATCTTTCATGGCTATTGCTGAACGATTATGTATCCAATGGAGGTGCACTTTTTTTTATTAGAGAGGTGATGAGATGTAGAGCACTTGGATAAAAAAAATCAATGAGAAATATAACATATGCTGTAAACAATAATTCAAAACTTCATGGTCTCTGGTAGGTCCATGTAGCCATGCAGGGGTGTATAAATAAATAAAATTTATAAAAAAATACTTGGTCATAAAGAAAGATCTAAACAATGGAAAGCATATGGTTAGCCTAGCTAACAAAACTATAGAATCTACTTCTAAAGAAATCGAACAGTGCATTGGTCCAGAGTGTCTTTTCTCTCATCAACTTGCTTGCCACCTAAAGAAATGAAGGGTGCTTGTGGTAGAAAGCCGACATGGCAAGTGAAAATCTTGAGCGATTCCTGACTTGGCTTGGCTAGTGAGCAGACAAGCAAGTGTGTACACAACCAACATGACAAGGCACATAAACGTTTCTACATTTAGCATGGAAGTCACAACCTCAAGACTTCTAATGTAGGCAAGACATGTGTGGACACGAAATACAATTTACATCCATTTACTATTAATGTGACTTGGACAAAAGAATGTTTATGTGCACTTACAACAATCTACCCTCTAAAATTGAAGTGTTTCAAAAGTCACATTGAAAGTCTTCCAAAATACAAGTTCACCAAAATTCCAGAGTATAAAGAGTTACATTGGTAGTTGGAGTTTTCCTTCTTACCCGCACCCTAATAAAAAAGGGTAGAATGGACAACAAATCCCTAACTACACCATGAATTTGTTGCTTCTACGAAGTTTACATTTTGAATACTAAAGCCAAATTTTGAATCCTTAGCCACACCCTAACTACAAGTATGTATAAGAAAAAATTTCATGCACTGCCTACACTCTAAAATTGCAAATTAACTATATTCAAAACATCGCAAAAAGAAAGGCAACTCAAAATTCTACAACGCATCCTATGAGGATGCAAGCCACGCAAGATACTCCATTGTCTTGGCAGTGAATTTGCCCTTGAGTTGGCTTCCATTGTCTTTTGTTGCATAGAATAGCACGACTTCATCCACAATGAATCCGCCAAGCTCCTCGACCGGACCTACACGACAATCTCACTTTAGAACTTTGGTGTCGTACTTTGGAATGGTGTGTACCTTCTAATAACAAGACCCTTTGCATGTGTAAGATCTAGTACACCTTGGACAATAACAAACTTGTTTCCACTCGCAAATGATACACTTAGCACGGAGCTTCTCGTGCTTAGTTGAATAGTAGATTCTAAGGTCAAGGCGATTGAACAAGGCTCTAGTATATCCATGTTGCACTTTTGAATCACACAACTAATTGGCAAAATTATAATGGTATTCAATTTGTGACATTACCTACTTCTATCCACTGCCAATTGTATGAGCCTTATATAAAATGTAGGCATTGCCAAGACTAATGTCAAGAACAAAGAGCAACAACCAATGTCACTATTTGTTGGACTAAAGTTGTGCAATGTACTCCTTTTGACACTAATCAACCCAGGGTTGACGAATCTCTACGTCCGCCCCAAAATAGCATCCGTAATCCAGACGTCTAGACGTCCGGACACACAGACGCCAACGAATACAGCGTCCCTTTCGTCGTCAGAAGGCGAACAGGCGGGGCGGACGGACGCAGCGGACGCCCAGATCGTGCGGACCACATCAGTCCGCGTGTTAATCGAACGGCTGTACCGGGGCGGACGGGTATCGGGGCAGTCTCGGCGGACGCAGCGTCCGCCGACCACGAATGTCAACGGACGCTGCGGACACAACGTCCGCATCCGAACGTCCTGTCAACCCTGAATCAACCAAATCCACTTCTCGCATCATCTCTTGTTATTTAAGAAGGATTTGTAACGTGCAGTATTCTTTCCTACTTTGGTGCCTAGTCCACCTAAAACAAAATGTTCCTCCTTTGATTGGATCCACATATGTATTCAATAGGTACATTGGAATGTAGTTGAATCAAACAATTGTACACATGCATCGTGTGCAATGCATTTGTATGATAAGGCCACCTTATTCATCTACTACATGAGAATAGGTAGCCATATTGGAAGGCATACCCAACTTGTTTGACAAGATGGTCCTTGTTTCAAGAAACCCTTCTTTTAAGAGCTCATCAAAAGGACAAGGTGAGGTAAAATAGTGATCAGTTACCACCATGAGACTGAGCCCTTTCAAATTAGCAACTAAGGCCTTCACGACTTTTAAACCTAAGTCTTCTTTAAGAGTCAAATCCTTTTGGTTGGTGTACACTTGAAGATCATAAATATATCATGATTTGTTGTTGGCACAACAACAAACTTTGATGTTATATTGATGGGTTTTGCTAGTATACATTGTTTTATTTTGCACCTTCATTATAAGAAACCAAATTTTATTGATGTCAAAAGGAATGGATTTTAGGTGACATAAAAAAAAAACCATGTTTTTATATCAACAATGATGTCCAATATGACACCAATGGACATTATTGTCGACATAAAACATGTTTTTCATTTTCAATGTCACCTCCAATGTCAGCTAAAATTTATTCCTTTTGATGCCAATCTATCATCTAAAACAAGGTTCTTTTTGTAGTACTTCTACCACGGTTTGATATCATTATTTCATCAATGCAAATATAACCCTTGCATTTATACAACTACTTGCATGTTTGAACAAAGGACTCCAATAACCAATAGAACTTAGCTATTTTATCATAACTCTTGTGTATTTTATCTAAAATTAAGGTTGCATTATCTTCTAAGTGTATGTTATGGCAGATTTTCTCAAATCTTGCTCTATGCATGATTGTCTTTATCAAAGGGCAACCAAAGAACTTCTTGTGGGCCCCAAATAGATGATTGTTGGGCAACTTCTTCAATTCCATGTAGATGCAAATACGTAGCTAGCACCTAAGCTCTCTCAGTGTCAAATCAATCCAATTGAAATTGCCATTTAATTTTGTAGGGTTATTTACTACTAGGATTTGAGTGTTTTATGACTGCAAAAATATAACTCAGTATGACTGGCAACTGCTCATAGTCATATTTTTGGATTTCAAAACGTTTAAAAAAAACATGATTACAAATATGACTGCCAATCATGTTTTGCCTTTGTACTTCATGGATGTATAGTATACATGCATGGGAAACGGTAAAACATTTCTTAGGGAACATATTAAGGAAACACCAGTCACATTTGTCAATAATATTTTTGCATATATGACTACATGTAGTCATATTCTATAGTCACATTTTTGTAGGTTCATATTTTTTTTGAAGTTTTTTTTGGGCAACCTCCTATAAATTTGGGCAACCTAAAAAAAACATAAATAAATTATTGCTCAAAATTGTAAAATCCTAACTATTGTTTTTTGGGGATCTTGAAATCCTAGCTGTCATTTTTTAGGGTTTTAAAACTCTAGCTGCCACTTTTATAGGGTTTTGAAATTCTAGCAGCCACTTCATTTACTTCATCTTCTTTGTTTTTTTGTTTCTTTTTAACTCTTATTTCTTCTTCCTCCTTTTGTTTTTTGAAGTTCTAATTGTTGTATTGTTATGTTTTAGTTGTTGTTTAATTATTAGGATTCTAGTTGTTAATTCTTACTTGTTACTAATATGTTGTTGCTTCTTACATCTTACTTGTTGTTAGTTTGTTGTTATTTCATAGTTGTTGCTTTGTAGTTGTTGCTAATTTGTTGATGTTAGTTAGTTGTTGCTTTATAATTGTTGCTAAGTAATTTGTTGTTGTTTCTTAATTGATGTTAGTTTGTTGTTGTTAGTTAGTTGTTGCTTCTTTGATATTGTTTCTTAGTATTTAATTTTTAGTTGTTAGTTTATTATTGTTTTTTAATTGTTGTCTCTTAATTATTGCTTCAAAATTGTTACTTCAAGGTTGTTGTTTCAATATTATTGCCTCAAGTTGGATCTGAACTCTTGCTTAATTGTTGTCTTTTAGACATTATCCCCTATTGTTTGCTATTTCTTGCCTCTCATTATCTTTTATTGCATCTTAACTTGTCTTATTTTTGCTTCTAATTTTTTTTTTAGTTTTAGTTTTTGTTGCCTCTTGTTATATCTTAGCTTTTACTTCTTACTATCTTTTAGTATTGACTTGAATAAAAAAATGACTCATTATAGTCGTATGCTACATCAACCAAAATATGACTCACTATAGTCATATCCCACTTTTATAGGGTTTTGAAAATCATATTTCATATTACTCAAAATATGACTTGCCTCAATCATATTTCATATCACTCAAAACATAACTCACTACCATTATATTCTATTATTCCATATCACTTAAAATATAACTCACTATAGTCATATTCCAAATCACTTAAAATATGACTCACTACAATCATATTTTAAATCATTTAAAATATGACTCACTACATTCATATTCCAAATCATTTAAAATATGACTCACTATAGTCATATTCCATATTACTCAAAATATGACTCATTGCAGTCATATTCTATGTTAGCCAAAATGTAATTGTAGTGAGTCATATTCCATGTAGGATTTTTTTATTTTGCCCGAGTAGCTCATGAAAAAGTCAAGCCTCCAAGGATAGTCAACATATATGCCATGTTGGTAAAATATGTCTAAAAATGGTTTATTATACTCAAAAATCCATATGACTACAAATATAATTCACCAATCATATGATTGAAAGTGAATGACTCATGAATGACTTAGTCTAGTCATATTGCAACCATCTACAATGATTTCTACTTGAGTCACATTTCTTGATTTTGTAACTCACTGCAGTCATGTTTTGTAGTCATAAAAAAATCATTTTCTTGTAGTGACTATACCTTGGTTGTCTAGCATGATAATTGGTTTGCTCACAAATTTGTATCAAGGACTCTATTGGCCAGAAAGGCTCCCAGAATTTACACACAACCACTGGACACTAGCTTCTATGATGAACAGGGCCAAGAGTTGGCCCTATAAAAGTGCAACGATTTAAATGCAATGTTGTATTGAGGTCCTTCCAATATTTGGGAGTGTACCAATGCTCAAATCCAAACAAATTGAAATCTAAATCAGGGGCATCTAAGATACTATCATGTATGACCTCAAGCTCGCTACCACTATCTAAAAAGGCCCAATCGGAATTACCCGAGTTGCTAATACCTTGCCAGTTGACGAAATTGGCCTTCCAATCTATTACTTTGTTACTTTTATCCCTTCCATCTTGTAGATATTTAGGCAAGTCTACTATAAACGTGCTGTCTTGTGTGCCAATGAGAACTTCAATTAAGCCCTCTTGTGGACCCAATACAACTAATTCAAGTAATGCTTCTTCAATGGTATGTTGGAAGCTCTCCTTATCAATAGCATAAGTTCCAATTATGCTGCAAAATCAACCTTGTACATTGTTTGATTTGTGGCTGCATGCTAAAATCCACATGTGACTTCATCTAACAACATCTTAGCCAAATTACTAGTAGGAATCAAACCAAGAAGAAGACATAGTACCCATATATGTGTCACAATATTGATTTGACTTTCTAGGGCTACTACATCAATGATATTTTCATTCGTGATGTGAATACACCTTCCCTCATTGTTGCATGCGTTATACCAATCAATACTATCTTTGGGGCGTACTAAACTCTAATATAGTCTACCTCCAACAACTAAGTGCTTCCCTTCTCGAATTCTACGAAGTTGCTCTACACTGTCACACAAAATTGGGGCTTCAACATCCACACTTCCTCTTGTCTACAAACAATTTCTTTTCTCCGAATAGGGTTGCCCTTTGAAGTTTGAATCCTATTTCTAGGGGCTTCCAAAATTTTGCCCCATCCTCTACCATGCCTTTGCCACCCTCCCGCCTTGTTACTTTTTGAATTCCTAGACGATAGGGGAATTATGTCTCCTTCCTCTACTCCCTCTACTATTGTCCCATTTGTTATTAGCACATTCTTTGGTTGCACCTTCATCCTTCCTTTTCCTTTGGCTTTTGCGATCTTTAGATTTTGCGACAATATTCTCTCCAATGATGTTGGTGGTGAGAGCATTAGCCGGTTGAAGTTGTATTGTTGGGGGACTTAGAACGTGAGTGCTTAGCTTTATTGTTGGAAGCAAGGGAATATGAAACAACTCCACCTTTTTGCAATTTGTAGGTGTGTGTTGCACTATTGCACAAGTTATGTAGCACTTTCCCCTCTTTTTGAACCAAAATCATGCTCTGAATTGGTAGTGTCTTCAAGCGCTTTCACTCTTGGTGCTTCATCCTTCGCTTATATGCAGTAGACTAGACAAGCAACCACCTCTATGTTGCCAAATGTGTAGCCTCCTTCACCAATGACATTCTTGTCTAGCCAAAGTTCTCTCATCATGGTGAATAACACATTTGGAAAATCATAGCGCTTCTTTTAGCCTAGAATATAAGTGACATTGTTGTAGAACAATACCCTCCAATGCCTTGTGTTCAACACATCTAACAAGTGGACAATCTTTGAACTTCGAGGGAGTGCCAATGTAGTCTCTTGAAATTTTCAATTTTTGACAATTTGCTGTGAATAGTGTAAATAGAGACAAATTGACGAAGAGTTCACACAATAGAGTGGTAATATAGAAAGGATTTAGAAAAACATAAAAGGTTTAAGATGGCAAAAGACAAGTTGACTCTACACTTTGGGTTTGAATAGTTGTCTTCAGTTTTGCATATAGCCAGGCAATTTGTCATTTTGACTCTCTCACTTTCTCAGTTATCAAATAGCTTTTGTCAAATTGTCTCGTCTTCATGTACTTTGAACTTCTTCAATAATACAATATTTCTTATAAACAATTTGTCTTATAAGCTTTAAATTTAGATCCAGTGATTGGACTAAATTGAGCATTCTATAATTTGCAGTCAAGATCCAGTGATTGGATCTTTTTGTTTATTTGTGACTAATTGTATTCTTGGTGGTGGTATTTTGGTTGTGTAAATTGTAAAATTATTAATTTGTATGTTTTGATCCAGTGAGTGGATCGCAGTACTTAGCAATTTGTCAGATACTATTACAATCCTGTGACTGGACTGAACTGTGGTGTGAGCATTCGGTATGTGTGTGACTTCTTTGTGTAAGTTGTGTGCAGATTTATTGTGATGAATTTGTGGTTGTTTGAATGAATTGTGTGACAAGTTGTCTGTGAATTATTGTGTGTAGTTAGACTGTGCTTGTGTGAATTCGTGGGAATTGTATAGTGGTGGATTCATGTTTAGACAAATTGACTGAATTAGTTTTCATATCATGAACGTATGAGTTGAATTGTCAGGGTATTATTGTGAGGAAATGGATAGCAATTTATCGGGATTGGAAGTCAATTTGTCTGTATGACTCTCGTAAATCGAACGAAGTAGACGATTTGCCAACTAGTTCGACAATGCGGATGATGTGGAGGCGGTGTGCAGACTGAGACAATTTTCCGGAACCAGCGATGCAGATCAGCTAATTTATAGATAAGTTTTTGTATCATTCTAATTTGTACTTTCGACCAATTGTCTTGTTAAATTCATTTATAATCTTCGTGTAGTTCAAATTGCTTCAATCCTATGAGTTATGTAGTTTGAGAGGAGTATCAAAGACTTAGCATAAGGCTGTAAGTAGACAAATTGTCAAAGTAATAAATGTAAATTATAATAAAGAATTAGAACCAATTTCTAAGGATTAGAAGAAATTAGAGACAAGTTGTCTAAAAGAATTCCAACAGTGAATTTGATCAATGGAGTATGCTATATATTTTAAATTGTTTTGTGTAAAAATTGGGAGATTAAAGAACTGGATGCTGAAAGAACGGATCCAGGTATGACAATTTGACTTATTCTTATGTGTTTGATGTATGAAGTCAAATTGTCTTGAATGTGTGTATGTGTGGTTGAATTTTGTGATATGTGTGGATAGACAAATTGTCCAGAATAGAATTAAGTTAATTTATTTCATGGTTGAAATTTTGAAATGATAATACAGTCAGTAGAATAGAAGCGAATTGTCTGGATTCTTGGGTGTTAGATTGGATATCGACCGGATTTCTAACTAACAATTTGTCTTGAGCCTGTTGATGTTATTGATGTAGTTTAGTCACAATAGGTTGGTGTTACCGACAAATTGCCGTAGTGTTCAAATTTCACTGCAGACAGTGTATAGACCAGGGTTGATGAATCTCTACGTCCGCCCGAAAAAGGCATCCGTAACCCGGACATCCGTCCTCACGGACACCAACAGACATAGCATCCCTCCCGTCGTCGGAAGGCGGACGGACGGGGCGGACGGCCCGAGGTGGACGCCCAGATCATGTGGACCAGATCAGTCCGCGTGTCGATCGGAGGGACTCATTCTAGAATGAACCATTTTATTATTTTAATTTAATATAGATTCTATAAGTTATAAATATAATTTTTAACCAAATAAAGGTAATAAGTTGAAACAATGGTATTACAACATTTATTACAAGAATCCTTACAACTAAACTACATGATTTTTTCATATTAATTTCTTGTTATAAAAAATTGTAATTGACCATAATATTGAAGATTGAAGTCATAAAGTCATAATCTAATCTTCCCCACATTCAATTTAAGAGTCACAAATCTCAAAGATTTAACAATCTTAATCTAATAAGGAAGATAGGATACTGTTCAATGATCAATTCAAGATCCTAGCCTTTGACCAACTATCCAAAAATAAGTCACCATTGCAAATCATTAAGTAAAGTAATTTTTAGTATTCCTTAATAGTTTAGGACTTTATCCTACTATGTAGTGATTTTTTGACTAGTAGAATTAGGTATGTGTACTAATATCCACAATAGCCTTCTCTCCCAATTGCATTCCCTATCTATAGGTGTCCAAGACTATAGGTTCAATATTTGTGGTTTGTAGAACAATTGTAGATAGTAGATATACATTAGGCAAGAAATGGCCCTTGTGGAAGGCCTCTTGCCTTTGCAAAAATCCAATCAAGAAATAAGTAGCTAAAACTAATGCACACAGTACTTGAAATATCATGTGAATTTGTCGACAGTTGCAATTCTCTCAGATGTGTAGCTATAATAGAAAGTTCTTGCTCCTTTGCCCGGGTTGTACTCACTTAGATGACTCCTTAGCAATGATGGTACCAAAAATTGTGTGCATCAAATTCAAATTCCTAATCATTCTTTTGCCCCTTGGACTTAGACATCTTAAGTGTTTTCACTAGTCCTCTTCCAACCTTGAGATAGATCATCTTCCAGCCTTTGAGACAATTTATCTTCACAAAAATTTTGATTTTAGTATTAAATTTGAATTACAGCATGTCTTGCAATATCTTGCTTCTCGGTGTCTTGTCTTGACAAGTTATGAACTAAGCTTTGATTCTTCCTATGCTTTGATTATACTTATAAACTAGCTCCTATAGCCGGAACAATATGTAAAGCTTGATTGTTCACTCATTTCAAGTTCCGGTCCAACCTTGAATGATCGAATCCTATGCAAATCAACTTAAAAGAATCCATGGATTGAAGCGCTCTAGATTTTATTGTAGGTTCGGCTAATTAATCGAATCAAATAGTTGTTTGAAAGATTGAACAGTACTACTCATCTTGCATTGGCCAAAAGTCCAAGACCTTCAAATTAGGAGCTAACTAGTCACAAACTGATGCAAGTGTGATTCTACTTGTGCTTTGATACAAGTGGCCTTTATGCAAATGTTTGATTAAAAAATGGCAAGTTGTGGTTACAAACTCTCTACAACTATAGATCGAAAATATGCTCCTATAATCAATCAAAGCCTTCCAATTCATGAACAAACTCCAAAAGCGTAGTTTGGTTGTAGAAGGGACAAAGGAGCAACTAATATTGACCTCTAGGTAGATGGAAGAGTCTATCCGCATCATCGTGGATTGTATGCACATCTTGGTTTTCGAACCGTGCATGAATCTTAGAATTCACAAGGGAGGGAAATAATGGACTATTAGGATATGTTGAAAGCCTTTGCACTATTGATATTGTGATGAAGTTCAAGTTAGACGAGTCAATGAGAGAAAATCATAAATTATGTGAGAAACTCCAAGAAGTCATGAGTGCCATAGAAAAAAAAGACTATTTATTACAATTTAGGAGAGTCCAATCACATGAAAGAGAGGAATTACAACAATTAAATACAACAGTGTTATTGCAAATTCAGATGTTGAAAAGAGAGATTCAACAACTCCAAGAAGATTTGGAGGGATCTAAAATTTCCTTCAAAGAGGAAATGAGATGCTTAAATGCTAGTGCCATTCAAAGTGAGGACAATCACCTTCAATTAGAAATTGATTTTTGGATATAGATTAAGAATTTAAAAGAGAAAAAATGTGAGAAATTGAATTTGATTTCATCTGAATTGAAGAGATCAAAAGTAATGTTGAAGTGGTATGAAGTTAGATTAGAAAAATTAGTCAAGACTCCATTTGGATATTGTAGCATTGTTTGGCCTAGGCGAGATGTCCACACTTTTGCACCAAGCGGTGGACAAGCAAAAAGAAGCTTACAATTAGCAAGAAGAATTTTGCCTCTAGCAACAATGTCAGAGATTCAAAATAGAAACGAGAATTCCGGTAAATGACAAAGTCTTTGTAGAAATCAAACAACTCAGTCGAAGACTGGAAAGATTCTTGCATCAATGTTATCGATAACCAAAGTCACCGCATTGTACAAATCAGCTAAAATGAATGTTGTGGGAGTTAGAATAGCAAACCACTACCTCCAACAGATTGGATCCAACGTGAAACCATCAAATATATGCAAAACCGTGGATTGCAATGGCATCACTCACGACAGATTCAAGACAATCTACAAATAGTTCAAAGGTACAGTTAGAGTTGCTAAAAAGGGCCTCAGAATTGGTTGTTTATCAAACCTCCACCAAGTCTCACTTGTGAGGCAAATGCTAAATCTGAAATTGAGGGAATATGTAGGAGAGTATTACTCTATTTCCAACACTCTCAAAGTGCCAGCCTCGGCTAAATCAAAAACAAAAGAATCCATTCAAGTTTTGTTAAACGAGATGAATTCACTGTTTGTGGATGTTGAATAAGTCGAGCGTACTATGGTTGAGTTATACAACATTATTCTAGAAGGTATGTTGAATGTAGGAAATCACACCTATTGTAGCTCGTTACAGATTTTGTACCTATTTGTTGTTATAAAGTTTTAATTAGAGAGGGGTATAAGTTTAGGCAATTAGTATGAAATTGAGTGTGATTCGTGTAGTTAGTGTAACAATAATGAGTGAAATCGAATTGGTGGCTACATATGGTCATTTACAGTGTATATAGCTAGGCAAATAAAGTAGAAAACTCAAAAGTTTTCAAAGGGAAATTTGTTGCATTAATGAACTTGTCCTAGAATCAAGTGATCTATTATCAAAGCAGTGAGATTCTTGTCTAATTTCTTTTTAAAAAAAAAAGTCAATTTTTGAGATGCCTTTCAGTGAGTGGTTGGGCTCTGATTACCTGAGCTACTTGGCCACAGCAATGCAACACATCACTACTCAGGCTATTGTTGATCAATTGATTGGTCATTTAGTAGGTTCCAATTTTTGAGATGCCTTTCAATGAATGGTTGGGCTTTGATTACCCAAGCTACTTGGCCACAACAGTGCAGCACATCACTACTTAGGCTACTGTTGATCAATTGATTGATCATTCAATAGGTCCCAATTTTTGAGATGCCTTTTAGTGAGTGGTTGGGCTTTGATTACCCAAACTACTTGGCCACAACAATGCAGCACATCACTACTCAAGCTACTATTGATCAATTGATCGATTATTTAGTTGGTCCCATTTAGTTGATCAATCATTCAATTTGTTGATCATTCAATTGGTTCAAGTTGATTTTGATACTTATACCAAAGCTCTTTGATTTTCTCGTTTCTTTGCATAGTATTTAAACCATGATGATGTTAAACATCTGTTGTAGATATGAAATTATCAGTAATTCACTACTACTAATATTGTTTGTTGTGTTTCAAAAGTAGAAGGCCGGCTTCTAGTCTTTGTTTTGAAGTTAGATGAAGTTGAAGTTGTACGTAGACAAAAGATGGAGTGCTTATTGTTGACCCTCATAAATCGTGCTCTTGATTCAAGAATACATCCATGCAGTGAGAAATATTTTTTTGGTCAATTAGAATGAGAAATCTAGCCGATTGCATCGTTCCAGGTACCAAGCAAATCACACAAGATTCTAGAATGGGTCTTCTCTAAAACCAAAATCTCAACATTAATTAAGGCACAGGAAATGGGGTAGTTGCTAGAAGTTCCATTGATTGGATCTTTTGCTGTAGAATGGCATATCGCAGCAAACATGAAAACGATAAAATGCACGTTTGGCCTAAAATTAAGAGCCAATAGTTTGCATTCTTGTATCTACTGCAATTAAGAAAGAGTGAAGCCAATTGTTGGGACAGATGTGCAAGCAATCTCGGCAAAATCATCTCAGCAATTCAAATGGAATGGAGGTCTATTTTTAGATACAATGGATGCAAAGCCACTCACTGGAATTCCAACATGTGCATGTTGGAAACCAATACTTGTTATTCCAATGGATCAAGTCCACATTTGTACGCTACATGGCCTCAATTGAATTATAGAAAAGATGCACCTTCACTTCATCCATATTTGGACCTTGTGAGATAAAAGCTTGAAAAAACAAACTATTGAAGAAATGTAGAGGGTTGTTTCACTAACTGGTGCACATGGAAGGAATATAGTCATATGCAAGGATTTTGAACTCTCTAGGAAGTCTAATAACATACCAAATAAGCCATCTTTCAGAAGGGCTTATGCCTTGAAGCTATTTAAGCTGGATCCGACAATGATCCTTCCCTGACCACTTTATGTCGATGTTGTAAACGCAAAGAAGAATAACTTGAACCGGGGACAGAATAAGTGTGACCAACCAGAAATGTAGAAGGCCCTTGATAATTTAAGACCATACTTCACTAGGCTTCAATTATCAGAAGAACAATTTGTAGTAGATTTCCAAACTAAAATTATAAAGTGGAGAGTCCTATACATCAAGTGTTTTGGAGAAGGAAACGTCACTCATTATATGGTATATCATTGACTTCCTAGTAGAGTGTGGTAGAGTTCTTAGAGTTGATCTACCTTTAATAATGCCTACTTAAGTCTTAACAAAGTATGTAGAGTTATAAAAAAAGTATAATGGAGTAAGTTGCTGGGATCGCCCTAATTGGATCCGGCCAGCATTGAAGTGGATGTTCCTAGATTGATCTTGTATCCGAAGTTGATTTGACCTTTTCAATGTATTGTATAATGATTCAACTAGCTATGATTCAACTACTATTTGAGAAATTAGATTGATCAACTTAATTTGGATATGATAGCATTTTTCGATCTACTTCCTTGATTGATCCAAGATATCATACGGGGTCTGCTCAATCTTGTTGTATCTTGACTTGCTTCAAGACTGCTACGATTAGAGGATTCCATACTTTCATCAAACTAGCTCCGGCTATTGGAATCATCACTGGGAACTTTCAAGGGGGTACCCCCTGAAAAATTGCATTTGGTGCTCACATTGCAAGACAAATTGCTCATGTAACTCTTGTAGGTATAAATCATGTAAGTTGTGGAACACATTGCTCACATAACTCTACATTGATCTTGAAAAAATACTAATGTAGCATGGTCAACTTATAGCATGTGATCATAAGGCATTGCGTTTATTTTCTAGAACAATATGGGAGCCTAGCTATTTGGAGCTGCCAAAGGATGGAGAATTTGCATCATGTGGCAAAGACTGCGTATCAAAGGCATATGCAATACTCACGTGGGTCAAGGAAAAAAAGCCCATTAGTACAAATCTACCAACACTAGTATAGAATAATTGCTCACAAGTTTAGAAACAAAAAAAATACTATTATTGTACCTATTGTTGAAACACTTGTAGTAGAAGCCAATATACAAAAACAATGGGAGGCTTCCCTTTATTCCAGTGCTATCACTCATAGTGAAATTTGGAGATCCAAGTGCACTCAAGTTGGCTCCAAGTGGATTCCTAATTTGACCAATCCATCTGAGGAGACCCTAGAGGAACCTAATACCACCTTAGTTACTTTATAATCTAGGAACTAAACGTAGGAATTTTGGTTGCAAAACACTTTGAACTATTTGGTTCTTTTTGTTCCTAGTATTTACTATAGAAGCTTTCCCTTCTACATTGACAATCCACAATTCATATTGTTTATCTAATGGCAACTCTATTTGAAAGTTTATCTCTTGACAAATATCAAAGAATGTCCAGTTGACACCCACCTCAAGGTTGAATCTTCTTCCCTCTAGCTCGTATAGTATAGTTACCATTTCCACAACCCCATGTTGATCTATTGGCTCCCAACTCATATTTAACACACATCTCTTGAATCGATTGTAAACAAAGTTGGCATACAAAGTTGATCGACCAATGTGATACCAAAATCGTAAAGAATCTCTCTACACAATTGTCTTTACAATGTCTACTCCTATGGTCACCTTCTCATCCCAACCTTTGTCCATTATAGATGAATATAAGTCATCAGATGCTTGCAACTTGATCACATACATCATAGTAGTCTTATACGTATGAGTTGCATAGTAGAACAAGTCTACAAAGACATGGAAGGGTAGAAACCAAGACAAATGAGTGATTGAGTGCTTGGATCCAGTAGTTGGCCGCATAGCATTTTGAAAGTCAAGCTGAAATTTTGCTTTGAAAGACTCCGTTGTAGACATGTCTAGTAATAGCCATTTAGATGAACTAAAATCAAGGAGTGGAATTGGTATAACTTGGCCGAAACTCTGTTGTGAAGCTCATGGAATGTAATGAGCATTGTAGAAAAAGACACTACTTTCGAGCAATTCCTTGTGTAATTGGTTCCCTCTTGTACATTCTCTAATCTCAACATGCAAAACAACGATAACTCCTAGAATAGACTTAGGGTTTATCCAATCAAAGTAATTAGAAAGATACAAATTTGTTGAGTTCATGAAGCAAAATTCATTCAGTCACAACCAAGAATAAGATTATACACAAATCTTGAAAATATGAACTGGAGATAGGAATTTATAGGAGTTCGATATATAATTAAGTTAATAATTTGATTATGCAAATGTACTATTGATGTTTTAACCTTCATTATGCCTAAATTAAAGATGTTTTTAGCCTACTTATGGAAATTTCAAACCTTAGATACAGAACATGAATGAAATTAAATAGTAAATAAACTTAGCAATAAATGAAATGAATTAAACAAGAAATTTCTTTGTTAAGAAGTAAATAGAAATAAACCCAATTGTAGCAAATTTGATGAACATGTATGAATCTAAAAACATGAATTGGAGATAGAAGTTAGTACATATAATTACAGTAAGCTCCCAAAAGTAGCAATGCTAGGTCAAGGTTGAGTTGACAAAGCATGTAGGCATGTTGTACACAAACACTAAAGAGCACTCCACTTGTCATTCTAAATTCAACAATCTTTGCTTTATATGCACCAACCACACTCGTGAAACCATGTTTTTTTGCATCCTTTCCATGTCCACCTCTCTTCTCTAGCATTAGAGTGACCCAAGAATTTACTTCTACTTTAGTTGGAACATCCTTTCTATCAATATTTTTTGTATTGTAGAGAATTACTAACTAAATAAAGCTATAAGGATTCATCTTTGCCTTCTACAAAAGGTACAAAGATTAGTAAAGCAAAGAAATCTTAAAGACACCGATGAGGCAAAAAAAAATGAAGCACCAAAATCAAAATCCTAAAGGCATGGAAGTTGGATCCTTGAAGGCACAGAAGTTGAAACCCTGAAGGTATAGAAGTTGAAATCCTAAAGACATAGAAGTTGAAACCCTAAAGGCACGGAAGACGAATTGCCAACACAACAAAGGCTCATGTGCAAAACCTAAACTTAGTGTACAAAGCAAGGGTACATGGAGACCCCTCATTGGACGTCACACACAACTGCATGATGATCATCCAACTATACCTTATATTTTCAATGACGGGAAGACCCCAAATTATCAATTGGATAGGTTATGGTTCTTGAGGCCTTCTAATAGGCCCATTCCTTGCCTAATGATTAGGAGAGAGCCCCTAATGTATATTCCTACCTTATGGTATAAGGTAATTACATCTAATTTCAATAATTCTCTAAATTCTTGCCTAAAATGTACTCCCACTATTCTTGAGAGTCTAATCGGTTTTAAAAATATCTATTTCCAACAATTTAAATATTCATAGATTATTCCTACAATGTCCAAAAAATGCATTCGAAGAGAATTTAAAATCTACTTTTGACCACCGAGAAGACTATAATAATAAATTTTCACAAAGAATATTCAAAGGAGAAATTTCAATATAATAATGGAAACCATGCAGAATTGCTTATTTGTGGAATTTGAGGTGTAGATTCCTTGATGCAATCTTTTCCTACGGATTTTTTCATAGGACCTCAAATGAACATACTCAGTGTATAACGGAATGCTAGTTCCAAGATATGCTATTGTTCAAGAGCTGGCCCAGAGTCCCAGACCCTGTGACTGCAGAACATGACCCAAGATATGAAATGACGTGGCACGCGAAATCTGCACGCTGATGGAAACGCGGCGTTCATATGCGGGATGGGATTCATGGAAAGACACCACAATTTCCAGACCAGAACATAGAAAATGGAAAATGGAAATGACGGTTGACGGGGTCGTATGGGTCGGAGGGTCGGTGGGTCCTGGCGGGCCTTCCAGAATCCAGAAAGCCCTAATTAGAAGTTCTTGCCTCGAAAATGATACCTTACATCGCCTCACTCCGCAATTTGTCGCGCCCTGAGTGGGACTTACATGGCACCTGCCAAGAAAAGAGAACAAGACTCATTCCTTCATCTCAACAGCAGATCGATGTGCTGCTCTTGTCGGTCTCATTGCGCGTGATGCTCACAGCATGCTTTGCATAAAAGCACCCTGCAGTGACTGGAATTTCATATGTTTGCCACAACTCTTCTCTCCAAGCCAGTTATTGCTTTCAACTTGTCTAATTCACCAATTTTGCTGCTTGACAGTGTCATACTTGAGAGCCAGGAATCGATTGAGTGGGCTGTCCTATTGGGCACGAAATTGCTGCAGATTGAATTCTACCTGTTGTTTGTTGAGTTTGAAGGGACTTAGTCATATTGGTTGAGCTCGTGAAGTTGAGGGAGACGAAAATTTCTGGACATGGCTGATGCTGGTGTCGCTTTCAATGAAGACAGAGGATTGGGCCAGCCCGCGCCCTCGAGTGCAGTACCTGCAGCAGGTGCGGCCACGGAGCAGCCCGAGCGAGAATTGAAACCCGGGAACTCGAACATGACTGGAGCTGCACCCCCAGAACCTAAGAAGGGGTTGGTGGACAAAGTGAAGGATCTTTTCGACGGCGTGAAGAAGGGGCACCACAACAATACTGGATCGGCAGTTGGGTCTGGAGTCGGACACTCACCTGATTCGAGCCCGTATGGAACTGCCGCTGACAATCAGGAGTTCACTGGTCATGATTTGGACCCCACAGCTGCGCCAGCAGGGAACACTTTCAAACAGGGTGCCGGATCGCCAGGTCCCTGGCCGCATCCCACCAATCCCAGACATACCCACGCTCAGGGCGGGGCTACCCTAACTGGCGAGCACAGCAACCTGCATCCAGGCCCCCAAGGCGACGGTGTCAAGAAGGAGGGATTCTTGTCCAAGATCAAGGACAAATTGCATAGCCCCAGAAGCCCCAAGAGTCCCAAGAGCAACCAGTAAAGCAGCACAATTCTTACCTCATCTGCTTCGCCATCCTACGCTGAGATGGGCTCAGTGGTAGCAAAACTCATCTGGACTCTGAAGGAGAGAATTCCGCTGGTCTCGCATGTTCTTCCTTGTCTTCGTAGATAGACTACCATTGTCATTTAGAGGCTGTTATATTGATAGTCCACCCCAGGATACAGTCTTCTGCTTACCATAGATTATTGTAAAATGTGATTCAAGTTTAGATCTGTAAATTAGGGGTCATGGGATACATGGGAATTGATTCTTCGGGTTTGAAGGTAGCTTTCAAGGGCATGTTAGGTTTGATGTTCACAAATCGTGTTCGATATTGACATAGATTTGTATACTGGTGTGAGAAGTTAATAGGAAAATTCACAGTTGTGAAATTTATTAAGTGAACGACTCAATGTCTGTGCTATGACAATCGGAGGATAATCTCATGCATGATTCTATGCATTTGTCTTCTTAGATTCGACTCAACATATCTACCTATTCAAAATGCGCATTTCATTGAATGATGGTGGTTTCCTGATAAACTGGGCATCAAATCAGGACTGTCTTCTCCTTCATGTTGCTCAGGGTCCACTAATGACCGTGCTGAGGAAATCATTGGTGTGGCCTGCTCTGTGCTCTCTATCATGTCAAACCACCAACAGATACCTAGGGTGGTAGAAAGTACATTGCTCTTGATTTACTGCAAGACCGGTACGCATCATCAGACCCCAAAGCATGACGACCAATTCATCAATTTCCTGGTATGTTAAAAGAAGTTAGCTCCAGATATGGTTAAATTCTCCTGAAACAAATGTGAATAGCTCTGTATGCGATCAAGGTAAATTGCAAATTGGATCTTCATGAGAATTCGTCAATTTCCAGTTTTACATCACAGAAGCTCTTCGTCTTCATTATCGTAGTACAGGGGCTCCTCGTCTTCATTGACGTAGTTTAGGAGCTCTTCCTCGTCCTCGCTGTGTACAAATTCATTCGCGAAGACCTCGGTAACCTTTCCCCGGGGTTTCCTCTTCTTCCGCCCATCTTGTTGCTGGATGATATTGAACATCTTCGTACGTATGGTGGTCTCTACTTCTCCCAAATTTTGGAGTGGCAATTGAAGGATCGCCGCACACTCCTCTTGAAATTCCTCATTAGTAGATGAGCAAATGATACCGGCGATGCATTCCGAGACATCAGTCGCAATTTTTTGCAGCTGAAAGGCGAGAAGAGTGAGAATTTGAGTAGTCACTCCGGCACAAAACAGAGTCTTCATCTTTTCATCTATCTAATATGACTATCATCTGAGTTAACTTCAATTCATGCAGGATTTACTTCAGTAGACTGTAAAATTCACCTTTATCGCATGCTCACTCAGAAAGAGCTCGGAGAATCTAGCTTTTAAATCCATCATACAGGCCTCCGCAGCGGCCTTCACCTTTCTTTCTCCTGCTGGCGAAGGTGATCTATTCAGGGTTTGTAGCTCAGAGTTAAGGAAACGAAATGGCAACGCGAAATAGAACGCGAACATTCGATATGTGCCACTGATTTTAGCAATAATTTTGCTCATCAGATTCTGCTCCTATTTTGACCAACACCGATCAACAATAAAACATAAATGAAAGACTGCTGGTATTGGATATTCAAATTCTGGTGGACGTGCAGGACCATAAACATGGATGAGATTCTCCTCGGCTCGTGGAACTGTACAACAACTTCTCCAGAGTCCGCAATCTGCATATCCTTAATTTTCAGACCGAATTTGCCCCACTTCACGTTGCTCAACCCTTTCAGAACGGATACAGGAGCCGGGGTGTAACAGCCATCCTCGAAATAAGCGACCTGTAAGGTTTGATCCAATGTGGTTAGATTTGATTCAGACATACACTTCTGAAAGAGATCATTGATCTGATTAACATATCACTGAGTGGCAGATCTTCTACAGTACTCTGGGTAGAATGTAGCTGGAACACTCTCTGCTTCCCACGCCTGGGATTTGATCGAACAAGATTGAAGGTGCAGGATCTTCGGAGAATCAATCAACATCTACGCTTCTTAGAATACACGGCCTGAATAAGAAACAATCATTTAAAGATATGCCTCATGTAAAGTCCTAATTATGGTTCCATGCAGGGACAAAAACTAAGAACATCTTAGAATAAAGGATTTCACGGCACATAGAAGCATGTTACCACTGATGTCTCAGAGTCAACGGTGGCAAATATTTCGTTGGCCATATTCACATCAATAAGGACAACGCAGGCGTCAAGACTCCATTTCGTTTCCGATGATCCAGCGTGACCTTTCCCAACTTGCACAAGCTCTCTGCAGAGAACATACCAGTAGCATATCGGGTCAGCTATCGATTGTAACTCCTCAAAAATTCCTATTTTGAAAGTTTGCACTCAAGATTCAACGACATCAAGCTATTGTACAGAGACACCGAGCACGGTGAACTACAGATTTCAAGACTTGCTAGAGCAAGAAATAGGAGAGAAACAAAGGTACCGAAAGCGCAGGTCCGCAATGGATCCTTCACGAAATCCGCATCTACAGCTGCTCAGGTACTCAACAGCTCCAACGCAGAGCAATTCCTCTGCTGTAAAATCCCCCAAAGCTCTTGTACCATCGCATATACGGAGTCCTTTCATGTGGTGTCCTGTATCGTTGATGTGTGCACCTTGTAGAAAAAAATCGATACTTATGTTCTGCGCATCCACAAGGTGTTTCTGAGGTCTCGTTACTTGAATCCCTCAACTCAGAAAACGATTTAAGCGAATTTCTGATGTCGACATAAAGGTTCCATACGTTGAAAGATAGCACCAGTACCTTCAGCTTTAATATGGATGTCTGTACAGGAAACGGAGAGAATCAAAGACTGCTGAATCTTTACAAAACACATCACGAGAAGGAATACAATATAAATGCTTTTACAACTCATAAAGAAGCCTTTGAGAGCATTGCAAGAGCTAGAGTCTATCCACTGAATGTAAATATAAAACGTGCTACATTTAAGAGGCAGTGTGAAGCTACCTTTTCACAAATAGATCTGGAAAATTCGAGTAATTCTTGAACGCTACCTGTAACAATGATCTCACATACAGTTCCGCTGCATGCAAACGACGTGTGCAAGATTATTAACGTTTGCTCATGGAGAAAGTTTCGATCATTCCTTCCAAAATAAATTCGACGTTCAAGATAAATGACTTCAAATAAATCGCAAGCATCCTGCAAGGCTCTTGCATAAAAATTTCAAGAACTCTGCGAAACATTTCTTTTGACTTTCACCCTTAAAAAAGCAGTGTTCCACATGAGTGTTGAAAAACAAGGACCACGTATGCTAAAACGAGAACGGAAAAAAATAAGATTTTCATGCTAGGATGCAGACAACTCGTTGAAAATGGTCAGCATATGAACAAACCTATCAAGCTCTGTCTCGTACTCTGCGCGTGGAAGCTGAATAGTTTCAAATCGGTTGTCGGACCGCATCACTATCTCATAGTGATAAAAGTCTTTCTCTCCAACATCTTTTAGAACAGGTGAATATCATGCAGCTTAATTTAAGTGAAATTCAAGAACACTTGGCAACACTTTACGAGAAGATTGTGGGCATGTATAAGGTCTAAAACTACATTCATGCGTAGAATTTAACATTTTGAGGATGAATTGATGTACACAACCGGAACTCTGAAACAGGTCCAAAAAGAGTTCCGGTTGGAGCTCTGAATATTGCCAAATTGGGAGAAATTTCCAACGGCATTCGAAGAACTTCTACCTGCCGTGAGTACTCGCACGACTCCACCTGTGCAGTGTGTCCATCTAAAGTCAGTAATTGAAGGGGGATCACAAATCAGGTAATTTCGCTTAAATTTGATTCTGGATAACACGAGTCACTACACTCCAAATGATGCAGATACTATAATTTCTTTCTTGATGAGAATCCCCAATTTGAGCGAGGTGAAATGATTTCAGAAGATGGAAATAACCGATCTGTCTTACCCCAGCGAAGACCAAGTTGAGTAGATGATATGGGGTTGAACGACTTGAGAAATTGAGGAAAGAAATTGCGAAGCTCAGAGTTCTTCATGACGGGCCCAGAATTAGCCACTGCTCAAAAATAGAAAATCAGTCACGTTCGAATGGTAGCGCTCACAAGGCATTTCATACACCACATTCAGCTGAACAAATTTGCGAATGACTAGCTATTGTACCTGAAAGCAGATACATCGGAGACACAGACGGCACAATGGAAGGAGGCACGGAGCAGATCTTCACAATAATCCGAGTTGCAACACTCTGAGTCGAGCACCTATACAGTGCATCTGCGACCAACTGAACGAGGAGAGAATCAACCACGAAAGCAAACACCAATCATCAGGGAAATGCGGTTTCTACGTAAAGTATGTTGTCGCAAGGGCTAATATGGATTTTCTGCAATCTAATGGCGATATCTATGCCTCTAATCTCCAGGACCAAAGCAAATGATGAAAATTCAAGTTGGTGAAGTCTCAGATGACGATGACGCAAGATTTTCTCAATTTTCGGGCAAAACCATCCCAAATTTTACAAAGGCGCGTGGAGTGATTTTGACACTCTGGCAATCGAGCGAACATTAAATTTAAAAAAATCTCTATGGCACCCTTTCATTGCCTTGCAATAATACTGGAGGAAGTAAAATGTAGGCCAGCATAGTACAGCATTCAGCATTGATAGTGCAACATACAGCATAGATAGTGAAACACGCATCCTCCCGAAATTGTGGAATAACGTCTCCATCGAAAGTCATGGAGTCAGTCAAGGCCTCAAGCTGAAATGGCGAAATGGCGAAATCCGCTTCCTCCTCTAGCCCACTGCACTTATTGCCCTTCGACCTGCATTATCGTATCCCATCACCAACCGCAATTCAAGATAATCAACATTATCAGGAAACAACACATAGAACTCGATAACTTCGGAATTCTCTTCAAGTAACTACGCCTTCCTTTACCACAGCTTTAAACATTGACCTACTACCGGTATCCAACGCCGTAACCCTAACTCCGAAGCCGCATGTCCTATGTTTTAATCAACCAGAATCCATGACTACATCGATCTTCCAGACTAACCGCCTCGATCTCGAGACTTACTCACTTTCTTCTTCACCGAAACTTAGTTTCTCTCGATGCGGGACGATCTACTTTAACAAAAGAAAATTCGATGAAATTACTCAATGAACCAAACTAGTTTTCGCACGCCCATCAGCTCCAGTTGACTGAAGAATGAAATGAACAAGAAATGTAAAGGCACAGCAATGGAAGTTTTCAACCATCGTTCCCTGGCCTGCAAATAGCGCGCCATTCAAAATTGGGCGCGGCGCCGGCGTGGCAGATACTACGGTGAGATTCCTTTTCAAAATACGGAATATCAATCCGCCACAAGGAAAATGTGGTGGTACTGTACTAGAAGGATACCCCGGTCACATCCCCGCACAATATACAGGGTATACAACATTTCAATGCTCGGGAACGGGCACGGTGAGACAGATATTACGGTAATATACCCGCTGAAGGTACAGGGTATTATATCTCCAAATATTAAAATCTCGGGCAATGCGAGTAGCAAAGATACCCTCCATCCGGACAGGGTGTCAATCCTCCAAATGCTTGGGAGTGGAACCAAGCGCACATAAGCGTACCACAAGCGTCTTCTCCAAAGTGAAGCTGAAACCCACACTACACTCTAATATCTCGAAGCAATGAAGATATTAGAAAATAGTATGGGTATAATTGCCCCATAAGCCGAGCTGTGGCTTGGCATAGGCTTCAAACGGAGCTCCAAGGTTTGCCAAAATGTGAAGCGATCGCTGCAATCGCGGTTTCTGTACGCGATTGTGACCTCGTCATCGCAATTTCTGAGAGATCGTAGCAATCTCGATTTCAGCGAGCGATTATACCTTCGCAATTGTAATTTTTTGAGGGATCTTACCACAATGAGCGACGAAGGGAGGACTGGCTATGGAGGCGGAGATTGGGAGGAGGAGACGCCCCGCAAGGCTTTGTTGCAGCAGCTGGAGCGGGAGGAAGAGGCCGGGGAGGAAGCTGGAGGTAGCGTGGAGGCCGATCCTAGTGAAGTTGCGAATCTCAAGGACGCCTTGGAGCGCGTGACCTCGACATGGCGGAAGCGGACGCAGGGGCAGAGGTTGTCCGCCCAGCGGTGGATAAAGGAGGAGGAGCACGGCTCCCAGAAGGCACAATGGCGGCGCGACCTTGCGGAGATGCTGGAGGCGACATGGACGCACGTCTTCATTGTGACTTTGTTGGTGGTGGATTTGGCCGCGACGGCGGTCGACATTCTGAAGACGATTCACAACAAGAGTCAGGATTTGGATGTGTGCGTGGATTTGGTGGAGCGGTGTGTTTCCTGTATTGGCCATTTCGATCGGAGCCCTGAGTGGAAATGGACGTACTGGACGAGCATCGTGATTCTGGCGATTTTGATGCTGAATGTGTTTGGGCTTATTGTGGCGAATGGGATGTCGTTCTTCTTAAATCCATTGTACATTTTGGATTTGGTTGTGGTGTCGACCGCGCTAGGGCTGGAAATTACGCTGGACGCCGACACTGCAGGGCTGATTATCATTCTCACGTTGTGGCGGATAGTGCGGGTTGCCCATGGGATCTTCGAGGTTACGGACGAGGCGTGGGAGAAGAATATTCATCAACTAGAAGCGCACGTGAAGGCGGTTCAAGATGCTCATGACAAGGATCAAGCGCTTCTACAAGAGAAAGATCAGCGGATTTCGGAGCTAGAATCACGACTCGGAGCCTCAAACGATTACACGAGCAGTAGGTATGATGAGTAAATGCGAATCCTCGTGACCAATGCAGCTCTGCCTGAATGTAACCGAGCGAGAATAGCAACCTTCTAAATAATGGAACTGCTTATCTTCTGTAGAAAACCTGAGCTAAGGGTTTATCATTAGCTGCATCTGTTCACTGACGATCTGCTTGTGAAGAATCGGTGCTTTGCTTTCAACCTAAACCTCATCTCGATTTTAATTGGTCGTTTCCCGTGGAAGTACTTCGCAAGGTGCATACTGGAGAGCTTGCAGTCATCGCATGTTACTGGGCACAGATTAAGCAAAGTGTTGTAATATTACCTTAGATTTAGTGCACAGGCTTAGCTTTGTAGTAGCAAAGAGGTTTTAATGGTTTCCTCCCACTTTTAAAGTTACAATTAATAGAGGTCTGGCCTGCTGATGGATTATTGAGTGTAGACAGCACTCTGATTACATCAGTCATGTATAGATCTGATGGTTCTGACCTTTCAGAAGCTGCTTATGCAACAAAATTCAGTTTAAATAGAAAAAATGGTAGAATGTATTATATGTTTGAAATAAAAATGAGAGTGAGCAAAATTGTTCACAGCAATAGCTAGTTTGAGCTCTAATGCATCAAAGATCTCTACTATTTGGTGCCTCTTGCTTCAGTTCCTGTGAAATAGTTGGTTACAGTTGGTTACGAATCTATGGCTGCTTGATCATCTACCATGTAAGCTTTTCAATCTCTGATTCAGGTAGGCACTTGCAATCCTTGTAACAGAACAATGCACATGAAAATCCGAGAGAATTCCTTCTCAAGGTCGGCGTTGAGGAAAATCCATTCGCAACGCTAGTCTACCCATGTGGCTTGAGTCATCTTGGCGAAGAATGAATATGCGTCACTGACTTCATTAATCTGCACTCATTCACAGATTACAAAAAGAAGACTATCAGCAAAACTTTCTTGCACAGCATTGTTAAATGGTTGCGTAGAAGCTTGCTTCAAAGCATCACTCAGCGTTGACTTGCTCTGACATCCAATCTACTTTAATCAAAAGAATTTTGCACTCACAAAATTAGCAACAAGTGCAAATAAGTGTGCTTGGAGCAGTATTTCTTGAGCCCAAAGTCTATGAGGTTGTGTTGCTCCTAAGAAGTAAAGGTGATAATGTGTGGATTCACACCAGTAAGCAGTTGGTATGTGAAATTGTGGTTGCTTGGACACCAAAATCCAACTGTGACAAGGTTGTAACTGACAATCTGTAGGATCGAGAGTTGAACTCACCATTTTCTGCGTAGGCTGCCCACATCCGTGCCCTGATTTTCTAGCAATGCGCGCAATGATAGGATTTGTTTGCGGACTATCATCCAGACTTGTGCAAAGCTCATGTTGAAGGGTCTGATTCACGACCACCACAACAATTACCAACATCAATATCGTCATTTTATCATGTAAGTAATTGTGCACAATGCCTACTTGCCTACAAGAGTTTCAGCACAAGTACGCCAGTGACCTACCTCAAAATACCACATTAATTATAGACTTCGAGTGACATAATGGTGACTAAATCTGCTGCACAACAAAGCTACTGACGTGCGCACCTATGCGTGAACAAATTAGGAGTTGGGTTGGAGATACTCACCGCGAGCAATTTGAGAGAATGAAGGGGAACCACTCTATCATCGTGGTCGGCCGTCAAAAGCATAGTGGGAGGGTACTGCACTCCAATCAGCTTCTCCCACGGTCTTCTCACATTATGGAGAGGCGAATATCTGAATCGACCAAAATTAGGGGGCTTAGAGGTGAGCAAAGAGATGAGATTGAATCTTTTGAAACCCAGGGAATGTAAGTGGATACACGCCATTTCTGTGAGAAATGTC
Source organism: Pseudoscleropodium purum (assembly GCA_963969395.1). Lineage (NCBI taxonomy): Eukaryota > Viridiplantae > Streptophyta > Bryopsida > Hypnales > Brachytheciaceae > Pseudoscleropodium > Pseudoscleropodium purum. Next base: position 19,504,250 of record OZ017797.1, read on the forward strand.
TCAATTAACAGCGGACAAGGATTCGGTTACAGTAGGGACAAAATCCATAGTTCGAAAGACAGTTCTTAGCCACTTGAAGCAACACTCACCTGATGAGATACTGGAAGTCTTCCTCCTTCTCTGAGCAGCCGTAGTCTGTTATCCATGCATGACCTGCACATACCAGGTTCGATTCACTCCGTCAAGTGTTATTCTTAAGTTTGATTCTCAACTCATCTAGTATTATTTAATTGTCTCTTATCCAGTGTTATCTAGTTGTAACTTATCCAATATTATCATAAAGTTAACCCTAGATTCGCAATTTACCTAGTGTTTTTTATCTAGTATCATCATGAAGTTGCATTTTTCAAGTCAGATTCTGTTCACGGGGGCAAGACGAGCTGCAACTCACCAATTGTAAACTTGTGGAACCGTAACATGTCCATCACACCCACATGAGCCAAAGCGCATCCATATAAATCAGGCCTCTGCAGAACAAAAGATGATCATCAGTAAGATTACTTGCGGCAGAATTCCCGGTTACATATTCTCGCATTCAAGCCGCGTATGTCCGGTTCCGTAATTAGAGTTACCTGATTGATGCAGGCGGCCACAAGCAATCCGCCGTTACTGGAACCTTCAATGCACAGCTTGTTGGATTGTGTGTAGCCCTCCCGAATCAAGTATTCGGCACAGGAAATGAAGTCATCGAAGCTGTTCTGTTTCTTGGAGAGAGAGCCATCTTTATGCCAATCTTCTCCATACTCCCCACCTCCCCTGATGTTGGCTACAGCAATGACCGCACCATAATGGCGAGCAAGGACAAGGCGAGACACACTGAAGTTGGGGGTGAGACTAATGTTGAATCCTCCATATCCAACAAGGAGCGCTGGGTGATTACCGTCCGACACTAAACCCTTTTGAGCTATTATGAACATGGGGACCTTGGTTTCATCCTTGCTTGTAACGAATACCTGTCGGAATAATCATTAATTAGGTCTAGTATTTCTGCTTTACATTTACCATGTTGTCATCTGGATGAACACTCTGTACATTGAGCATGTGGGACGTGAAAGCAGTAACCTATACAACCCTTGAAAGCAGAGTGATTTGCAGAAGACAGATTTTCTCTATACATACCTGCTTGGTCTCGAAAATGGAGCGGTCGAAATTGTAAGGGCCAAATTCACGCAGAACCTGAACCTCCGGCTCAGGAGCACTTAAATCACACCTGTAGACAGTCCCAGGAGTCAAGAAGCTGGTGAAGTTGAAGAAAATCTCGGGGTCTTTGCGAGTGCCGGATGTTGCGTTGACAGTGCCAATCTCTAAGGGGAGCCTCCTAATAAAATCACCGGTTTCAAGGTCATGTATCTGAAGCACATGCTTCACATCGCTAATGTAGCAAACTAGGAGCTGGTTGGTATTGACACAATTTACAGAGGTAATTACATTGGTTTCTGATTCAGGAATCACTTCTAACCAGATGGCTGGGTTTTCGACATTGACTCGGACTATTTTATATCTAGGGGCATTTCCGTTGGTGAAGAACGTAAAGACCGGTCCGTCATTGGCGATATACGAGAACTGAGCTTCAAAGCTATCAACTAATCTCTGAAAAGGAAGCAAGGTCTTCGTACCACGAAAACCTGCTAGACCCTCAGGAAGGGCACTAAGGTCGCAGAGATAAAGTCTGTTCACCGGGTCGCATCCTTCGCTGATGGAAAGCACCAAGTACTGCAATGATACAAAGGTCGTAGTGTTCAGTTAACTTAACGAAGGAGGGAGATCTGTGGTGGAATACTGTAAGTAGACATAATCACAAAGCAGAACAGAGGTTCTGCGAACAAACCTGGCCATCCTCGGAAATTTTTGCATCAGATAACCAAGACCCATGCTCTGGTTCTCTCCAGCACAAGATATCCTCAGATTGCTCAGTGCCGAGAAAGTGGTAGTAAAGCTCGTGAAATAGGTTAATGTCAGTCTCAGTCCCAGCATCGGTACTTCCTTTCTTCCTGCATCGACATCATCAAAACAGTGAACATCAAATTGATGTCCTTGCAAGTGTGAAAATTACTGCAGCTACTGTGATCATCTAAACCTAAAACACCCGCAAGGCACAATGCTAAAATTTCCGATTGATGGCAGCTGCCTTGTAAGAAGATTCACTTGGTATCAAGCATGACGTACTTGGGTTCTGGAAAGCGGTTGTAAAAGAAACCCTTGTGGTCGTGAGTCCAAGCTATGGACGTAAATTTGACCTGCCGGAAAAAGTCATACAACCGCAAGTCAGCATATTTCCGCGTCCATCTTACACAACCATGTCATTAACAACTGAATATGACATCACACCTTGCAAAATGAAAAGGGATGAGAAAACTCCTACCCAAGAGAGCATGTCGGGCTCCACAACTCGGTCCTTCACACGCATAACTTTGATGGTGATCCAGTCGCTTCCACTTGAGCTAAGTCCATAGGCAACATACTCGGCATTCTCGCTGAACCTCCTCGTTGACAGAGCCACAGTGCCATCAGTACTCAATGTGTTGGGATCTAGAAGTATTTCGGACTCCCCTGTTTCGAGGTTCTGCAAACACCACCGCAATCTGTAAAGCTTCGACTCTCCTTGGAACTCATAGTACGATGTAGCTAAAAGCTAAAAACAGGAGGACATTTACAAAATTCGTAGTAAGGTTGAGTATACTACTTGCACCACTTTCAGTATCTTAATTAATTTGATTTTGGGGAGATCACTAAAGAGACAAATGTGTTGAGATCAAATTTATATCGGACTGTATGCAATTTCAACAAGGGAGGTTGGAGACTATTACAAGTGACAACCCCATTTCTTTTCAAAGATCAATGGCCAGACATTTTGCCAAGTCATGCTTACAACAGTATACGAGACGGGATCATGTCCTAAACTGTTTCAGTATCCTCCATCTTCGTGCAAGAAGTGTTCACCAAGAGTTGCGTGGCTGACAATTACCTGCATGTAGAGCGCAGCCTGTGACTGCAAGCCGGTGTTGTGGTTGTAGAAGCAGTAGTTGCCGCGTTTGGTAGGGCATCCATAGCGGGGGTAATTGTAGAGCGCAGTTACTTTCTTCTTCAGTTTCTCCCGCGTGTCGCATTTGGCGAGAATCTCGTCCGCCAACTCAACTTGTTTCTCGACGAACTCTTTCACTTCGGGTGCATTTGAACTCTCCAACCTGAAATAACATTCGCATGATCAGACTCATAACGCGTTCTCAAATTCGTACATATAACAACTCTGTCTGTTAATCGTGTCCCAATGCTCGAAGCATAGACTCCACTCACTGTGCCAAGAGGACAAAATTCTTCAAAGAATGCGCTGATTTGAATCTAGATTTTGAATTCAAAGTAGGAAATGGCGGAGTAGGGCTGGCGCCAAAACGAGTACCAGCGGTACGGGTCCGGAACTAGAACGCCGTGGTACTCATCAATCACTGATTTGTCCCGCCGGACGCTGGGGTATTCGATACGTTCGAGCTCCTCCTTTCCTAGTGACCCCATGATCTTCGCTTCAATCTACAGAGTCTGAAATTATTCACTGCAGTCCCCAACGTCTTTCCAATGGCGGCTTCCAAATTCTTTGCAGGCTCTGTGGTTAAGAAGATCGAGAGAGCTGAAGGAGAGAGCGTCACTGTCAATCACGCACAACGATTGCGTCATCAATACTGATCATCATTCTACATTTGACGGCAACCTGTTCAAGGCGCTGCTCTCCCTCACAACAAAAAACATCTGCGAGCGTGTATTCCGAGTCTGTCTTCGGCATACAATCACTAGAAGAACAGTGAAACTACAAGCGGCGCAATACACATTCCTTCACAATACACAAACCTTCACAGGACACTCGACGGCGAGCCTCCTACATTTCATTTCCAGTCAGTCTACTCAAGTCTTCAAGCAAAGACAGAGAATCAAATGCATTAGGCTCACAATCATCTTCTAATCAGAGAAATGCAGAGTCGATCAATTCTTGCAGCTCTCCGTCTCTCTCGTTCGCCACGAACACGACTGTCACTGCGTCAATTGCAAATCCCCTTTCGATACTGTAAAAACTCAGCTTATGACGAGCTGAGGAAGAACAGTGCGGACGTTTGTAGTGGTAGAACATCTGAGCCCAGAGACTCACTACGTACCGGTACTCGATCCAGCAAAGCAGGGAACACTAATAACGAGAATGACGACACTCTTCCAAAACAAGCCCCACAAGCTTTTGATAACGAACGAGGAGAATCGGGTGAACTGAAGTGAGCTCCCCAAAGAACTAACTTACCAACCGTTCTCGCTGTCATAAAAAAGATCAAAACTCTGACCCAAAGGAAATGTAAAAGGTAAACGTAATAATAAAAGAAAAAGGTGTCTACAGTTTCATCATCAGCTGCTGTCTCGTCCTGTGAACATGACAACATTATTCCTTCTCCAGAGCAAGTACTGTCTATCTTACTTTCTTTTTGTTTTTGCAGGTGGGGCCTTGACTCTCATGATGCATACACCTGAAGACAGGTGCCGTAGATAGGCCTGGCATGATTATTGTCACGTTAGTTAAATTGGTCTGCCCAAACTTGTGACATTCAAGTTCACATATCTTTAAAAAATTTGCCCCCAGAGAACGAAATTGTCGTAACTCGAAGTCAGAGATAAAATACACAGCTACGGGGCGGAGCATACTGCACCTCTGAAATATGAAAACTACGACGGTACACAGTACCATTTGCGCACTTGAAAAAAATATACAAATCTCTTCAGTAATCCCATTTCAACTCATATGACGATGTTGATTTTGACGAACTTGGAATTCTCACTGTACTCTTCAAATGTCAATCGAAGTTTAAAAAACCCTATGACGAACTGATCCCGTGAAATGGCAGGAACTTCCAAAGCAGGACAGATGAAGCTAGCCAGGCCATTATAAATTGCAACCCAAAATTAATGCAACTCGTAAAATCGGCGTGAACGCAAGCACAAAAATTCGGAATTTTTCTGTTGAATCCGTCGTCGTAATCGCTCGATTATACCCAGATTCTTCATACCCATGCATGCGGTTACTGGATGAACAGGGCTGGATCGAGAGAAACTCGTGCTCTACTACCGGCCTACTCCATTTCTGCAAAAGAAATCTTGATCGGTTCTGCAGAAATCTTTTCGGTTTTTAGGACCTGGCAGAAATTTGACACAAACAGTTCAGTTTGAACCTGAAAGCTTCCAGGGTGATATATACATAACTCATAGAAGGCTGCGCCAACTATAGAACGAAGCGTCAACAACGGAGTACTGCTTGCAGTGAGACCAGCGCAATGCAACAACCTGCCAGTGAACGAGGCCATCACCCTGGCAATGTTCATAGAGTTCAAAAAAAAACAGCCCATAGGAATGTCTATTATATTAACCTTGTAAGGATGGGCCGGTCTCCACTGAAATCATCATTTTCTAATACCGTGGGAATCAATTGCTCATAAAAATGGAAAAATATTCATTGGAAGTCAAACTATTGTAGAAGAAGTACCCTTTTCACAACAAATCTTGGAGGATGAATAGTTGCACTTTTGTCCTGTATAAAGGAATTCTCCATCATCCATCAGACACTTAGTGTCCACAGCAGCCTTACATGGTTAAGCACACAGTGTCACAACTCCTTGTCACAAAATTTGTCAAGTTTTCATCTATGAGAAATATCATCCAATTATTTCATTCAACATTCATGTTGAAAACCTAGAGTGCAACAAGTGAACATTCTTCTTCGATGTGAGTGCAACAATTAGTATTCCACTTCGAAGTTGCTAGTATCTATTATATATAATTCCACAATCACATCCCATTAACATGATTTCATCCATTTGGATGCTCATGTATTCATCCTCACGTGTTTTCATCAACCTTTTGTTTCTTGGCATCGTGGGGCCAGATTGCACCATTTCAAAATAAATTTCTACTTTTCATTAGATAAAAATAATCTTTTTTCACCAAGAAATTCTTCATTTCTATTAAAAATGTAAATCAAGTCGCAAAATTTAAATGAAGAAGTGCACAAATATGATTGTAAAGTATTTTTTGGTCCAAAAGATAGATGAATGTAGAAATACAATTTGCTTCAACAAATTTTCAATGATTTCCATCCCCGCACTTTTTCTTAAAGTAAAAAAAAGGGAAGAGGGGATAATTGCCATTCAAAATCAATTGCAAATACTTTTCAGTTTCAATTCCAACTAGAATAAACTAGAGAGAATGTGACATATTCAGTCTCTTACAACATGTTTCCTACAAATATTCCTTGTTGTCATACTAAGGGATATTTTCACTAATGTTTTACACCTTGAAGCAGTGTCATTCTCTTTGCAACTGATTGCACAAATTTTTAGACTTTTTTCCAATCACAAGTAAGGATTTCAAACTTCTTACACAAGAAATCCATCATGGATTTGGGACGATCACAACCCCATCATGTGTCATGTGGATGAATATTTGATTATAAAACAAGCATTCATAAAGGTTTCAACATGATTTTTTCTTTTTCTTCAGCTTTATTTTTGTCTCTTCATTCAGGTTCTGCATGTGACCTATTTACATGCAAGAACATGGAAACCCAAATGTGACAGTTTTCCACTCTCATGCTGGGATAAAATTGTAAAATTAATTATGAGGCGGCTTGTCAGTGCCAGCTGTAGTGCCTGCCTCATGCACGTGATACAGTGCACCTAGTCTAATTTATGAATTATTGAATTACGACTAGATTCATTGGATCTCCTCGAAATGGTTCAAATCTCACACCGACACATTTGTAGAAATCTTTTAATTTAATTTTTATTAAAAGGATGTTTCCTTAGTGTTTAAAAAGATTCAAATTAAATTTTTAAAAGAGGACTATCGAAGTTATGAAAGAATGCATTGTTTAAACACCATATGAATAAGTTATGAAATTTTAGAATATTTTCTTTAGGTGCATCAAGAATTGATTCTAGTAGGCTTCCCTTAACCCTCGTGAATATTCCAATTGAATACATTTTGTGTTAGGGTTGTTAATATGTGAGCCTAAGATCTTAAGTGTATGAGCTTAGGAACCTAGGCATTTGTATTATAGGTACCTATATTATCAACGCCTTCCATGGATATAGGATACCTATATTATATGTATGTATGTTATAAGCACCTTCAATGGTCATTGGGTACCTACTTACACCAAGACTCAAGGCTCGTAGGCTCACTAATTTTAGGCTCACACACTAGCATTGTTGCATCTTGTGTTATCAATTACATTTAAATTTTAGTGTTACTTTTAGGTTCAAATGTAGGGGTCCCATTTGGGGCATTTTTAGGCTCACACTAGCATTGATGCATCTTGTGTTATCAATCACATCTAAATTTCAGTGTTACTATTACGTTATAATGTAGCGATCACATTTTGGACGTTTTTAGGCTCATACACTACCATTGTTGCATCTTGTGTTATTAAATCACATCTAAATTTCAGTACTACTTTTAGGTGAGCGGTTCTAATGTAGGCATTGCATTTTGGGCAGTGGTGATGATAACAACAAAGGTACAAAGTTTAGACTCTATCAATGCAAAGCTTCTTCCTCCAAATCTTCCTCCTCCTCTTCCTCCAACCTTTTCTCCATAGCCAACAAAACAAAACCAAAAAGAATGGATTACCCAACTGCAGGACTCTTGTGAGTTTGCACAATCACAAAATCAAGAGCAGGCTCATAGAAGATTGGAAAAGTGCAAAATTATCATGAAAGAGGACCAAGCAGTCGGCATTGCAAGATTTTTGAATCTTATTCCCTTGAATTCTATCCATTGTAAAGCTGTGGAGGAGACCTGGCAAAAGCAACCAAATCATCCGCTGTAGAAATCGAGCACAGAGTGTGCTGCTTTAACAAAAAGCTTGATAATGTGGTCTACACGAGTTTCATTGTAGATTGTCTACGGTTCAAGCAATTGTTTCTTTGAGGAAAAGCAAGAGTGGCACGAAATGAAAGAAATCTCAAACACCGGTTCTTTGTCCATACACAAGATTGGCACAAGATGAAAGAAGTCTCATGAGAGGATTTTCAAGAGGCAGGGAGGGCTGGTTCAAGGCCATTTCCATGGATGATCCCTTGGTAGTCAAGGAACAACTGTTGTTAGATTTTTTTCTTTTCTTTTGAAAAAATGAAAAATGAAAAAAAAAGGTTGAAAAAATAATAATAATTTTTTAATGATGTGGCAGTCATTGTGCCACGTCAAGCTGCAGGTGCAATGAGTTCCTAAGGTCTGAAAACCTCAGGACACTCATAGCCCTCCAATGCAGCTAAAAATCTTCTAATGCAAACATTGATTCAATCTTAAGTTTGTCTATATCAAAATTGGTACAAGATGAGAGAAGTTTCAAACATTGGTTCAATCTTTGTTTATATCAAGATTGGTAGAAAATAACCACATGTTCACAATGTCACTGAATATAAAAAGCACATTCTTTTGAACCACTATGCGACTATACTAATAATTCCATGTATGATATCTATATTAGAAGGTACTACATTGACATATGAAACTTTGGGCAGCAACAATAGTAGCATTGGGGGAAAGACAAAAAATTTAATTGATGTATTTGTGTGTTTGCAATCTCTTCTTTTGTCAGCATCAATGAAAATTTTGTAATAATTTCTTTAAAATTTTAAATTCATATCTCTTCCTTACAACACAATCATTGACAATTGTGCACAACTACACAACTCCTAGTGATATCTAGTGTCATGTTACATTTGGGGTTACTTACCCTATCACTTGAGTCACGTCAATTCTCTTTTAATTCTCTTTTGGTTGACAAATAGTGTTCAAATTGACATTTAATACTAGTAACATTATTTAGTGGTATTCTTGATATTCAATGCACTACTTGTCAATATGATCACTATTAAAAATTATACCTAGTGACAAATAATGTTCATATTGACCTTTTGTATAGGTAAATCTAGTAGTTTTGCTTACATTTAGTATTAGAGTTCATCAACAATGTTACAAACACTATATATCATTAATAATGTAGTTTTTAAATCCTAAAGTTCCAAGGCCTCTTTTTGCACATATAATTCCACTCAAAATTGTTACTTCTATTTTAACTCCTAAAGGTCGGAGACTATGTTTTCACCAAAATCACTCCGAAACTGCCATTTGTAGTACAACTGCTAATTTTTAGGATAATAAACATTTTTGGACACATGTAACCATAGGATCTTATAGTAAACTTTTTTGAGAATATGTGGAAAAAATTTCAGAAACTTCCGCCATGTAGATTGCAAGACATTAGCATTTGAAGTGATAAATTTCCATTTGGAGGCCCTGTGAAAATTTGGGCAGTTGCATTTCAGAAGGTCTTATTTGTATGAAAAAATGTTCAAAATGGTTGTTACTCTTTAAATTCATTTTTCAAATCAAGTTGGATACATGCTTGAAAAATTTCAAATCATTTGGATTCATACAACATATAGGAAAAAATAGTAAGTAGAAAGGAGTAGAGAATGATTCAAAATACTAAATTGTTAACAATTTATTTATGGAATTGAAAAATGCCAATCCCAATGGTTGTAATGTTGTAATAAATAATATACACCCTATTTTTTTTTTTTTCCAAAAATATTCAAAATTGAGTTAAATAAAGAACTTCAAAGTTTGTTTTAGAATATAAATTCAATAACAACGTGCAAATTCCCACAAACTAAATTTTCTCATAACTTTTGACTCATTGATCAAAATGGAATGATTAAAATCTTTTTAAGTATATATAAATCTAAAGAACCAATTTCAAATTTTAATTTCTTAAGAAAATGATTTTTAAAGAAGTTTTTTTTTGCCCAAGGTGCCCGTCAAGCATAGAAAAATATATATCATACAATTAATTTTTAACCATGAAGTCAAAAGTTATGAAAATTGTTGGTCCCTAAAGCTACTCCTTGGGCACATGTTGTATTAAAATTTCAGCAAAAAAAAATGAAAACTCCATTCGTAGTGAGCTACCTTAAATTTCCATGTTGCCAAAAAACGCAATTTGGGCATTTAGGGGTTAAAATGCAAAAACTTTAAAAATTATTTTTTGAACATCTAGCTATAGGATCTTGCATTAAACTAGTATAAAAAATGTGTGGAAGAAATTTCAAAAGCTCTTGCTATGTAGATTGCAAGAAATTTGCATTTAAAGTAAAGATAATAGTGCATTAAAGGGGATTTGAGGGCAACAGTAGCCTATTTTATGCATATGTCCTTCGCTATTCCCCCTATAGGAAAGGAATGTCCGGTTGTCAGAAAAAAAAATTCAAAATTTTTATAATAATAAATATTATTATTATTACAATACAAAAAAAATTAATTAATTTTTTAATTTTGATAAATGATGTGGCACTCTCTTAACCACATTAGATTGTATTGTTGGCAACGTTATTCCAATATTTTTATGGTTAGGAAACCCACAGTCTTATAGAAATTTCAAAACTCATATAATGTTTTTTGTGTAGCTTGTATGCCTTCATTTTAAGGCTTTGAATCTTCTTTGCTTAAATTTTTTGTAGTACACATACTAAATTATATATAAATTGAAGATTAAGTTGAAATTCTAGAAAAACAATTCAACGAAAACACACTTAATTTTCATTCTTTGAAAATTTGTTAAGTTTTTAGAAATAGATTTGAGATTGAACAAAAAACTAAAATGTTAATATCTCTAAGATGGAATTGAAACACAATAATCTCAATGGTAATATTGTTCTAGCAAGCAAACTATGAAGCAAACTTAACCTTGTCAAACAATTTTTTTAAATTGTGAAAATTGCCTTTAAATATAAATCCTATAAGTTATTTTTTCGAGAAGATACTTAGATTGCCTACAATTTTTTCATCACTAGTCCAAATAGATTGAATCAAATCTTACTACATAGACAAAAACACTTCCCGTGAAAAACAAAATTTTGAAAAAAACTATTTTGATTTTTTTATGATTTTTTTGTGTTGTCCAACAATTGCCATTTTAGACTTAGGGTGGTACAACTTTTGCTTTGGGGCATCAATTAAAGTAAAAATCATTTTCTCCCCAAAGCTGATGTGTTTTCCTATCTTCAAATCAGAAAAAGTTTCAAAACATCATGATGAAAATAGAGACCATATGCCTACCCAAAATCCATTTTGTCCCCCAAGATCCATTTGAAACAAATGCATGTCTTACCTTCAATTTGATTTTTTGACTTTTTGAACTTTCAAATCATTGTACATCACTACTTTCTACCCAATCTTTCCCAATATCCAAAGGGAAGAGATAACAATAAGATAGGGTGCTCTAAAAGCAACCACTAACATGGAGTGGTATATTTTGTTTTCTTCAATGTAACCACAATGCACATTTTAGGAGGTGATTGCTTTGAATGACCATTGCATTTAAACTTCAAAAATCGATAGCTAATTCCATGAAGGTCCAAAAAATATGAAACAACTTGGATTACATTCCAATTCTATTTTTCTTCCTATTGAAATTTACTGAAAATTATTTCAAGGCATTTCACTGCACACACCCCCCCCCCTCAAAAAAAAAAAAAAAAAAAATGCAATCATCTCTTAAAAGGTCACCGTTTTAAAAAGCAAACTAAAGTAGGAAGTTCTAAAAGCCCACAAGCTCTGAAAGTGCCCACTTCCTTGAATGCACATTATCTAGACATGGTGCTTTTTTACAGCCATCAGCAATGTACAAACATTGTACATTGTAGGAGGTGGAGGCTTTTTGAGCCCTATGTCATTTCAACTTCAAAATTCCATAACTAATTCCACAGAGCTCCAAAAAATACGAAACAACTTGGGTTAGAAGCCAATTCTACTTGTCTTCCAAAAAATATTTACTGAAAAATATTTCAAGAAGTTTCACCTCCCCAGAAAAATCAGTTCCAGCTCTTCAATAGTCCATTTATGGACCTCCTCCCTTAATTTAACTTGAATCCGCTGGCCCCTATTCAGCACAAACAACATGATGACTTTCACTTGGAGCAGAAGCTCTAATGGCGGTCAGGTTAGCCGTAAGTTTAATAACAAAGGGATGAGCTCATCAGGGCAGAATGTGCTCACTTTGGTGGATTTCTTTTGTTGGGCAAACTGCTGGGAGACCTGTTTTTAGGTATGACGACATTCTGTTGGATGTGTACATCAAATTGTGCCAAAGATTCACTCAGTTTTTTTTTTAATTCATTCATTATTTCGTTAGCAGGGCAGGTACTACTAGACATGATCTTCAATACGTTAGATTAGATTGATGAAGATATCTTTCATGCATGTTCACGTGTGGAGGAAACATAGAAATATGGATGAAAAATGTAAAACCGTTAGTCTAAAAGTGTGAGCTTTCATCCAGGAAGTATGAGCATTCATCCAGGACGTGTGTGAGCAATATCCTTACTTGGATTTTGTAGCAGTTCCACTGCTTCATCTATTAAGATTTAAGAAGATAAGAAAATCTCGTGAAGAATATTCCAATCAAAATTAATATTGTATCACATTTGAGCAAATTATTGCTCAAAATGAAATTGGATTTAATGTCCCAATTATATGATTATCCCTAAATGGTTGCATTTACATTAATGGGGAATTTTTTTTTCACTCCTAGAGGATCAAAATAATAGTCCACTTTTGGGTTTAATGAGAACTTAGTAAGACTTTTGTAACTTTGTAATTTAGTATTTTTGCATGAAATTTATTTTGGATGGTTGCTAATCATACAAATCTACATTTGAAGCTTTGATTCATGCCATTCAAATGAATATTGCAAAAGTTATAAGTTTAAAAAAAATTTCAATGTCAAAGCGGTTAGCTTAAAGTATATTCTAAATTTTATTTATTGATATTTATTAATTTTTTAGGCTGATGGTTGTACAAAAAGATTTTGACCATTTAAATCCAAATAAAGAGATGAAAGTTATAAAGATTTTTATTTTGTAGGTAATGAAGGTAGAAAAACATATAAAGTTATTTTTTGAACTCAATTTCCAAAATTTTCAAATAAAATTAAATATATAGAATATTTGTTACTTAGTAGAACAATGTCACCATCAAGATTTACTATTTATAATTTTTGTACAAAGTTATTAGTGGTTTATTTATTTCCATCGAGTACTACCTTAGATTTTATAAATTTGTATTATTTTTTACAATTCAAACATACATTCTCTACTTTGCATCAAGAATTAATCATGTCAACTTCAAGATAATATTTCTTTGTCTATGGACTTGCAATAATATTCTACTAACTTCATTTTTGCTTACAAGTACTAGTTATCTAATCGATTGAGTTTGATAATAGGTTGCACAATGAGTGAACAAATCAAGTAGACTTAAGGAATCTTCCATCTATTAGAAGTGCTAGTCTTCTTTTAGCTTCCATCTATTTAATTCTTCAATGGACAATAATAATTATATTTTTATTGGATTAATTTTCAAGTTTTTTTTACCTCTTGCAATCTATTTTTCACACCTTTTCCATATATTCTAGTCAATTAGACTTAAAGTTTTCATACAAAATTCAATTTTTAGTTATCAAAAAAGTACCTTCAAAACTATAGGTTAACTAAAAGAAAGAGAAAATAACCTCTCTAAAAAGAAATGCTCAAAATAACTCCACTATTGTACTTAGAGGTTAGGCTTACATTCCTTGCTCAATAACTAATTAAAGTGGGGCAAACTTAATTTGGCAAATGTTTAAAAATAGAAAGATTTATTTTGTAAAAATATATTTTTACCAGCTATGACCATTAGGTACTATCTATTTTTTTCCAATCTCAGGTCTCCATCATTGAAGGAGGTAGAAGAATTTTACCAAAAGTATATGCACACCCAATGAGAATGTCTCAACCTTTTAGAGGAACAAAATAACTCTATTGTACTTACTTCCAATCTTAATCCTCCATAATGGGAGGGGAATAGTATATTGTTCATATCTTAAATTAAGTTCTTCCTTTGGGTCTTCTTCCTTATACTAAGATAGAAGTACCAAAATAATACCACTATACCTCTTTTAGTCTTCCATCATAATACCTATGGTTATTTTACACCTATTATTATACATTCACATTGAAGGTGATGACATATTCGGGTACAAAATTATAATCTTGAGGTAAAAGAATAGTTTAAAATATAACTTATGTATAGATATTTCCCCATGAATAAGTCCCAAATCATATATTTGATAAATACCAAATTTAATTTGGTTCTAACAATTCAATTAAAATGGTAAAAATTCCTCCAAAATGCAAATGGAATTCAGGAATGATTCAACTTGAAACTTGTAGATTTTCTACAATGGTTGATTCCATCATATTCCACCTATGCTTCAAGCTAAAATCATTTACGTTTCATTAAATTTTATACATGTATTCTTGAATGTATTTAAAATAGGGACACCAAAAGGCATCAATTTTGGGACTAATCTAAGAAAATTATATTCCAAATTTGCAAATTAAAGGAGATTTAAATGCACCAACAAATGTATTTAAAAGATATGGGAAATAAAAGTTTTTTTAATAGATATTCTAAAATCGTTTTTTGAATGATAATTATATATTAGTATAAGAGATTTATACAATGAGAACATTTTTTGACTAGTGCTTTCAAGCTTAGGGTTATTTGGATGTCTATACTTTATATCAATGATTTGGATGATTGCAAGAAATACTTGTTGATTTTATTGTGTTTTCATAGTTTTTATGCTTGGTTTTTTGGTGTACTTTAAAATTAGAAAAAAATACTAATTGGAAAAATATGATTGATTTTCATATACTCTTTTAAGACGAAGGTAACGAACAAAAGACAATATTAGAAAAATTCTCTAAGTAGGAGAATTAGAAAAGTGTCAAATCTTAAGAAATTGAATATTTTAATACTTTAATTAGGAAAAATAGGAAAAAAATTAGTTTTGTTTGTAACAACTCTATAGAGATGGTCATTCACCAAAAAACCCATCAAAATAATATTTTACATGTCTCAAAATACAGGTAGAAGGAAGTTCTTTTTATGGACTTCTATATTGCATAAAATTAAATATTTTTAGAATTATCTAATACAATAACTACAAGTCTACTAGAAGACCATTTTTTCCAAATTTTAGCTCCAAATTTTTTTTCCAATGCTAAATGATTCAAAATCTCCTAGATTGGCAAGTGTGATATAAAATTGAGGGCTATTTTTGAATAATATCTATTTTTTAATTTCAAAATAATAATAATTAAGGTCTATAATAATCATGAGAATCTTATTTGTGAATCTTGAGTCATTTAGAGCCAATCAAAAGTTATGGCCAACAAACAAATCAACATGTAAGGTGTGATGCAAAATAGCTTATGTGTTTCTTGCAATCATCCATTTACAAGTTTTTGTTAGGATGATGTTTGATCTTAGACAACATGTCAAATGGTGTCAAAGTTGTTGTGGCTTAAAAATTAAGTCAATACACTTATCAACTATAAAAATACACATCTCTAAATTTTACTAGTAATTTTTTTTTTCAAATTTTCCTATATTATGCATTTCATCATGCTTTACAACTTTTGTGTTCTAAGTTTTCAAGTTTTTAATCACCTTTAATTTGTTCTTGAAAGCATTTCAAATTTAAAGGCTATTATTTCATTGATAGATTTAGGGCCACTTTACACTATGTCCCAACTCCTACATTACTCTAAAATGCATACATAGCAATGTTTTCTAAAAGTTTCACTACAAGAGAATGGGATGTTTTAAGTGAGTTCTTAAATATAGTCTAAGACATAAGATTATAAGTAATGACTTTAAAGGAAATTTTCAACAAAATTTTATTAGAAATACATGTGTTTTTAGTAAAATTTTGCTCAAAATCTTTTTACAAGTCATTATTTATAATCTTATGTTTAGGACTATACTTAAAACTCACTCAAAGTACCCCTTTCTCTTGTAGTGTTTTGACGTCAAGAAAGTAAGATTTAATTAGAGGCCAAATTAGATTTAGCCAAAATAAAAACCCAACTTAATTTCTAAGTCCCAACAATTTTTTTGAATATAAAATAGAAAGAAAACCACTAATTATAGCATCCTAGCCAACTAATTTTTAAAAAATATACCCATTATAGATTTGATGCCAGAAGTGCCCCCCCCAAAATGGGATTTTGGTCTTTCAATTGCAACTCATTTCTAAGGCACTTAATTGCTATATAATATAATACAAGAGACAAGTTGGGACTTATAATTGGAACTTCGACCTTCTTCACACTATGCGTCCCAAGTTCCACTCCATTCATATATTTTTTTAATTCACCTTTTACAACTCCAGAAAGTTGGAATTTGACCTTGAATCTGACCGTAGATGAAAATTGGGACTCGGAATGTAGTGCAAAAAGCCCCCAGATCTTCAATTCCGAAAGCGTACCGGTAAACTCAAAAAAAGATTCATGATTTTTATGCCTTTCCCCCCATACTTCGGTGCCGTCTTGTTGTGAGCCTCGGCTACGCAATTATGATGACAATATCACACTGAAGGTGCCCCTCCTCATATCCAAATTCCAATGGCTGCCGTTGCTTCCTCCAATTTTGTCACAATGCAAGCGAACCCTCCTTCCCTGCTTGCTGTGGGATGTCAACATGATTTCCTTGAAGGGGTAACTTCGTCAGGTGGAGCACGCCGCACTCTGCATGCAGCCTATGCTTGAATATGTGAAAACATGTTCTTTTGGTGCAATTCTGTGACTTCCTTGCAGAAAGTTTTTAGTATGTATTATATTAAGGTAAAACTGCCCAATTCTGTCAATGATTCAATTCCGTGGTCTATAGCTTTGTCCCAATTCCGTCAGAACAACATGCAAATTCGCTTCGGATTCTGACAAGAGTAGTTTATTAATGTTATTAAAAGATAACGTGTCAATTAATGATTGGTGGATCTTCAAGTGCTATTAGATACATTGGAAAGCGGTATTGAGTTGTAAGAGGACGTTTGTGAATCCAGTTTAGTGGCGGTTGTGCAATTTCACTTCAGAAATTCACAGAAATTACAAATTTTATCGGATAATTATAATTCCATTTGGGTTTGACTCTTGAAACAAAAGAACACCTCTAAAAAATATGTGTCTCTCCTAGAATTGGCCCCAATATAGTCAGATTGCGAATCAGGGTGGTAATGGGTAGTTCTACTTTATCCTTTGAAGGATAGACCCAATTTGACGGATTCAGTTTTCAGAGAATCTTTTGGGAAACTTCTTTTTGTACTCAACTGCATGTGAACTTCTTTGATATCGTTCTCTTTGACTTCAGGAGATGCATTGAGCAATCTAAGTCTTGAGGTTTTGAATCACAATTGGAATTTTTGCATTGAAAAGTTTTGATAAATCTTTTGAATAGTCACTTTGAGGTTGTGTGTGGCTTTGAGGGAGAGTAGAAGCTCATGATGGATTGGTCATTTGAATGCGTTACATGATGATCATTTAAGAAAGATTTTGAAATTCAAATTATATGGCATTCCTAGGACCTTAGATGTCGTTTAAGGATTATATATAATTTGTGTCATGTTTATGTCGACATAAATTTTATATATTTGTTCTTACTATTAAAACGAGACATGTTCTAGTTTCATATTTATATATATATATATATATATATATATATATATATATATATATATATATATATATATATGGCAATGCAAAGTGAAATCAAGTTCATTGGAGTAACAAAGCTATTCATATTCACAATCTTGGATGAAAACTTATTTTTTCATTCAAAAGTGTGTGCATTCATCCAAAAAAGAAAGTTCTAGTGTGAGGTTTGAAGATAATCCTTTAACATGGGAAGTATAAGATAGAAAGTATAAGTTAAAAGTAATTGCTTTTGCCCTCGCCTATCATATTGATGTCTATGAAAGAACATGGTTTTAAATTTCTTTGTAAAAAAGTCTTCAAGACTTCGAAAAGGATGCATCAAGGTAAATTATAATGATTTTTATAAATATTTATACACTTCAAAAATTGCCATACCTAATTGAGAAATTAGATTTTTTTCAAGAAATTTAGACATGTTGGAGTTACAAGAAAGATACTTGATTAAATAAAATGATTTTTTCAAAAATTTTAAAACAACTTTTGAATTTTTTATAATTTAATCAAAGTGAAAATTTACTAGTGAATTTTTTTTCAAGAGAAATAAATGTTTTTCAAGATTCTTTAGTAACTAGAATGATAAATTTTTTTTGAATATTCTAAAAAGAATTTTACCAATTTCACCAATTTATGAAGTAAAATATTATTGAATAAAATATGACTTCAAATATTTATAGTTTTACAATCCACTCTGAAATATCCTCAAATTTTTGAAAATAATATATAATATTTTATATACTTTTCAAAAATTTGACATTTTTTTGAGATTTTTGCAATAGATTATAAAAATCATAAATAGTTGGAATCATATTTTAGTCAATAATATTTTACTAAATAAAAAATTTAAAATAATAAAATTCTTGCCAAAAAATTCCCAAAAGAATTTTTGATTCATTAAAGAATCTCTTGCAAAAAATTCACTAAAGAATGTTTGCAAAAAATCTACTTCTATAAAAGATTTTTTTTTACTAAGAAATTTGATTAAATTATAAAAATTCAAAAATTCTTTTAAAATTAATTAATTTTTTTATATAAGTAATTTACTTGTACTTCAACAAATCTAAAATTTGATTAATATCTCTAGTTCTTCAATTAGCTATAATAATTTTTGTAAATCTACAAAATATTCTAAAAGCCACTGTAGATGCAACTTCAATTTGCCTTTAAAAGAAAATTGACTACATTTTTGTCAAAGGAATTCAATTCCTTTAAAAACGCGGATCAATGCTTAATATGACATTATATAGATACCTTAACTTTAGGATTATTAAGCTTAGTTCATCATTCAAATCTAATGGAAAAATTTAGAGATGGATACGTTTAGATTAGTGCACTTGTAAATCCAATCATATGGATATGACTGGAGAGTCATTGTTTGAGACTTTTGTTATGAAGTCATAACCATACTATTCTTCCAAGTTGCCCTTCACAACACATCTTCATGGTTTTGAAATTTTGTACTATCTAAGGTTTGTTGGAGGTTCACCTTGTAGGGTTGTAGTGAAATAAATATACAACACCAAATTTGACTTTGAGAATATAAATTATATACTAAAATATGGCAAGACTTATATAATCAAATTTACAATTCAACAATTAACATATTTCATTTGGATGTCATTTTAACATCTAAACTTTATTATGTTCAAATATATAATACATAACCATTTTCTAGCTTCTTAGACACACACACTCTAGAAGAAAAACATGTCTAGCACAATCAACTATTGTACAATTAGCATCCTATATAACTATCATACAACTATAAAATGACCATAGTTGTTTCTTGGTTGCTGCCTAGATGTACACTAGTTTTTTTTTAGTTGCTTTCAAAGTTCATTTCCATTTGTCTTATATCAATTGTCCCATATTAATTGTAAGGAATACCATTAGATTAGACATATAAGATTTGTGAGTTGTTGTAGTCTTGGACAATGAATTTTTTTGATAGAATTTGTAGATTTCAACAATTTGTAGAAATTAAAAAAAATTTCAATTCAAGAAATTTTAAAATCTATGAAATTGAATTTTTGAAATCTAGGAAGAAGATAGACAATTGACTAATTATTGGGCAAATTTCCAAGGGTATGCATTCGGCACCGGTCCCCATTTAGATTAACTTTGCTTTCAAGTTGCAAAACAAACTAGAAATCCAACAAAGTTTGTTGAGGTTGTCTCCAAAATACCAAATGCTCATCTATTTACCACGTGAAAAAGTATTTGGCTCCTTGAAAGGTAAACTAAATTGCCATCTAGATCAGACAGTGACTCTCACTGCCATAATGTTGTGAATTTTTCTGCACCTAGAGTTCAAACTTGGTCAACAGGAGCATGCATAGAAGAAAGAGCATCAACGCCAACACCAATATTGATACAAGAAGGAGAACCAAGTACAATGTGTCTTGAAACATACTACGAAAGTGCTTGAAACAAATTGCAACCCTTCTTTGTGGCACATTGCTAGGTGTAAGAAGGAAAGAAAGACTTGTCATGGAGTTCAAGTTGGGATGAAGAAGAAATGTGGACCCAAGATAAATAAGCCGAGTAAGAGTAGAATAATAGCACCTACTTACAACGGCCACATGATAGAACATGGAACCAAGATCATCATCAACTTTGATTTTGGTTTTGTGTAGATGATCTTGCACGTTGTGTAGGAGGCTCCAAGGTGAAGTGGATTCATGGCTAGCCCCCTCTTCCAAATGTATGGCCTATTGCTTGTGGGACACATCTCACCAAATCAAAGATCTTTTCTTTAAAGGAAGTAGGGTTTCAATTGCAAACTAAAGAGGTAGGCGAACCAACACTCCACTTCTTTATTGAAGAAAGTATAAAGAGGTGTGTCTTTCCTTCACTCAAAGCAACTAGACAATAATGTGCAACCATCTGGTAGTGATATGCACCCCATGAAGTGACTAGGGTGGACCATCTGGTGGAGCCCTAATGCGCTTATTGTTGACTACTGCAACAAATGGGAGATAACACGGAACCTAAAAGCTGTTGTTGAATCTGTAGTTGTTATTCCATACTTTGAATATGGTAGAGTGATAACTCTAATGTTTGGTACCTTTCCCAAGTAGAAAGTTTATTAAATCACAATTTTGGACTTCCCTACTTGTACAAGCAAAGACTTCATTACCATGAGTACAGTTGCACTGGGTAGTAGAAAATTATGGGTAAATTGCAAGCATTTATATTATGTCTTTAGATTTATTAGCAAGGCAAACTTTGAGAATGATAAATATATACATGCACCAAGATTGAGCTTTGATGAAGTAAAGCTACTTTTTGTAGGTAGCTATCTATAAGATGTTGTGTATCCATCTTGTAGTAGATAGTAAAACCACTTATGTTTAGAAGTGGATATATATAGAATGGTCCCAATTGGAGTAGTTGCCACATACTTTAAAGTTTAAACCCTAATTACTTTCAGGTGGTCCAAATAGTGCATGGCACCCTACGAACTACTCAAATCATTTGTAAAATTGTAAACATTAAATAAATATATATAAAAATACTGAATTTAGCCAAACAACAATGTAGGATGAAATGTTATAATTCTACAAATTGAAAGTGCTCCATGGTTTAGGGGAGCACTTAACTACAATCAAACAACATTGTTCACTACAATTGATTGTTATATATTTGCAAATGAACATTCAAGGTGCTCCTCAATTCAAAGCAGCATTTAACCAACCTCAAAATAGTTAACAAAGTTTTTAGGTCAAACATGCAAATTTTAATAATTTTTTCTAAAATTTTAAATTTTAAATCACTCTTTTACTTGGGATATGTTCAGGACATGTTTCGCTATGTGCAATGAAAGATTTTTGGATGAATGAATGGTGGATGATGGATAAATGATGGATAAATGATGGATGGATGAAGTTCATTCCTACACCAAATCTATGGTTGTAAAATCAACTTGTTCAAAATGCTAATCCTTCATTAATACTTGTTTATATAATATTTGATTCTAAAATTGATTATTTTTAATAAAACCTTTGAAAATTCTTTGAAATTTTTTTTTGGTTTTTACATTACTATATTTAGGTCTGACAATCATATTTATTACTCTCACATGTCTATTTTTAATAAAAGTCATTGCAATGAATGCTCAAATCTTATTGCTTTTTGCTCAACACTCAACGCTCATTGCTCCCCGCTCATACTCTAGCATCGTTGAGTAGTTGAGAGTCTTGCATAGAAGCACATCAATATAGACGTCGCGTTTGGCAACTTCAAGACATAGGCAAGGAACATGAGGCTGGCCTTAGCTTTGGATGGGATGAACGCTTTCAAACTAAACAATACAAATGGCCAACTTGGCATGTGCTAATCTTGATCTACAACTTTGAGCCATGTTATGTGACGAAAAAGTTCTTCATCTCCTTGTGTATATTGATTTCAGGGAAATAGTCTTTGACATTGAAGAACATCAAAGTCTTCATTCGCCCATTGTTTAAAGAGCTTCATCAATTCTGGTCAATAGTTTATGTATAGGATTTTTCATAGTTAGAAGGAAGTTGTTCATTTTTTTGGAGTGGCTTTTTAATGTGGACTATTTTTTATTTTCCAATGTATGGCTTCATTTACAAATTTTGTTGCAAAGGATACAAAGGTTGCCTTTGTTGTGGCCCAAATATGGATGCAAAGATGGCAAAATGGGTGACGTTTTGGCAAATCAAAGCATAGAGGGTTTCAAGATTGTATATAGTGATGCATGTAGGTATATAGCACGACATCACCTATACAAATGCAATAGGAGATTCAATGGCCATAGTGAATATTGTAGTAGACTGCAAACTATGTCAAGACTAGATATAATCCGATATGCAACTTGGCAACAATCATACTTGGAATTAAGTAGGAAGGAAAATCGACCAGATGACCCTATATATGTGACGGGGGTGAAGTGACTAAGTGCTTTGTATGAGCTCCCGTATTGAATGGTGAGACGTTTTCTTCTATGTTTTATGGGACATTTTGAGGGACATATGGCATGGGAGTGGCCATTGTAGTAGACAAGAATGACCTCACGCATATTTACAAGGTGTCTTGTGTTTGGTGTGAAGTTGGAGTCAATGTCTTCCATGACACTATTAGGGGTTGTAGTCATCCTATATTGTGTACTAAGAAATATATGAGCACTTTGAAGTCTAGGGAAGTGCCATGGAAACATAGTCGTCCAAAGTGCAAGATTTTTAGGGCAATTCCACAACATTTTGGATTTTGATTTCTAGAAGGCTTGCAAACAAGTATCTCTATTGCATATGACATTCATGATTAGGTGACAACATATGTTGGATTGACACATTTTGGATCCTATTTGCAATGAAAAAAATCTATGTAAAAACATAGTGAAGATTCTATTAGGCATGAACAATAGTCTTGGAAGCCAACTAGATGCTTAGGAGTCAGGCATCCGTGAGGAGCTTTGGCTCCAACCTCTTCTTTGTTAGTAGAATGAGTACTATATGTTGTAGGTACCATAAGTTTTGAAGCTAGATGAACAAAGGGAGTTTGTTGTAGTGGTCTCTAATATCAAAACTCATATAAATTATGTAGGTAGCATTCACAAGCAACTAGAGGACGGAAAACTATACTACATGAAAATACATGATTACCATGTCTTCATGCAATAGGTATAATAAAGAATGTTTTGGAGGATGTACCTTATGTTAACCGTGTCATCCGATAAACTTGCAACATTATACATGGGTATCAGTATATCATGGACAATGGAAAAGAAAACTTTGTCATGTCATTTCAAATGTCAAATATTTCTGCAAAGATGTAAAAAAAACCAGCATGTGATGTCATTGGCCATGTTTTATCTAACATGTAAATGTTTTCCGTTTGTAAACAAAGATCAGAGTACTCTACCAATGAATCAATGTTCATTGTTGCTTGTATGGATGATAGGGGCTGATATTACTTTCTTCTGTCTACTTGTGCAAATTCTTTCCATCACGGTTTGCAGTGTATATGATGAGTTTGTAAGATTGACTATCATAAAATGAGTAGAGTTTTCCAAAGACTTTGTTCCAAAAAAGTACGGGTGCCTCAATTGTAGGACATGATGCATGATGTGGTACTAGCTACTTATGTATTAGAAAAAGAACTTCCACCTACTTTCTTGAATGTCATGACGCATCTGCCCATACACCTATTGGAGCAATTATTCCAATGTTGTCCCATGTACTATTGGTAGATGTACCCTATTGAATGATATATGAAAATATTGAAAGATTATGTACAAACCTTTGTACATCCAGAAGGTAGCATTGATGATGCACTTGGATTTTGCATCGAGTACATGCGCCAATATAGAGGGATAGTGGAGCACATGTCGGATCCGAATGAAGTTGAAACCATGAATGATGAGATTCTCCTTTTGAATTGTCAATAAAAGAGGAAGATATCAAATGAATTCCGGGGCTACGCACATGCGTTTGTCTTGGACAATGCATAGTGTCTAGAGCATTTTTGAAAGTAAGATCTATCACTACTATCTAAATATTTGTTTACGTTGTTATGAGACGTGGTCACATAAGCCCTATAGCTTGACATCATCAATGCAGAGTTGCAGACATTCCATACTATCACATTTTATGCAACACCCTTTGTACATAGGTTGTTTGTCAATTGTTCGTTGAAACGTCTTAGAAGACATCTTCATTGATGTACGTATGTCACACACAATGTCTCAAAAGACATGAGTCGTTTGGAAAATGTCAATGTACTAGTATGCAAAGACCTCGCATGGCCTTGTGTAATGACCCTCTTTCTATGTATTGCAGGGAATACATGGGAGCTAAAACAGAATGCTAGGAAGCAAGGGATGCATTTCGAAGACAATTTTGGAGTCAATATCCTTTGGTTGCCCTGTGATATCCATCCGACTTCTATCATTTGCCTCTATTTACATCTTCGTTCACTATAAAAGTGAGAAGCTTACAAGCCGCAGGTGAGCACGTGGATGACGACGTTATACAATATGCTTAACCTCTTAAGCAGTTTGCTACCTTTCACCGATAAATGTATGCATTTGGCACACACTTTTGTATTTATAGTGTTGAAGGCGAGCTTGTAACACATGATTCTTGTATTGTAGCATCGTTCACTTCTCAACTTTGGTAGGGACTTAGGTATGGACAACCTATAGAGAGGACTACTAATTACGTGGGACACATTGAGGAGATTTTAGAGTTGGATTACTGAAATCATTATACAACTGTGCTTGTATGTGACTAAATTTGAGCAACCCATGATTCATAATTTCCAAATGTCAAGAAGGATCAATATGGCTTCACAATTGCGAACTTCAATTGCATGGATGGCATGGTATGTGCTGATTCTTTCACATTTTCATTTCACTATCAGCAAGTATACTTCAACAACAATCTACTAAGACATGGCTATAAGATTGTATGGCAAATAAACGCTTAAAAAAGGCATGTGTCATGCCCCTATCTCCTTATGCTACCCAAGGTATCTTAATAAGCAAATGGTTTTAGAGGTGACTCCCCAAGCTTTGCAAAAGTCTAAAAAGGAAAAAATGAGAGACTCCCGAGCAAACAAGGCGCAATAGTACTCTGAATTTGAAGAGAAGGGTAGTATGTCATACATGCTTAGAGATCTTTTGAGATGATGCTTCTAACCGTCTAAAGAACGTGTAATTTGGACTAGTTGGATAGTAAAATAAAAAATACACAATGAGCTAGCATTGAGTAGGGTGACACTCAAGGGCGGTCAGAAACATAGTGATTAATGCTACCACGGATCTTAGTACATAAAAATAGAGGTTTCGCCTCATGGTACCAAGTAACATGCCCTATATCATGAGTAGAGTGTGTGTACTAGTAGTCTTGGGGATTGGAACTTAGTAAAAATAGTTGGAAATGAGAACTAATGTTGTAATTGTCCCCGGGGTGATTGCGTGGCATATATAGTGTTAGATAGTTGTAACCCAAGTGAGGCTAAAAACGAAGTTTGGTGAATCCATTAAGCAATGAAGGACTATCTTGAACAGTGAAGTGTTATTTGGGCCATGACAGTGTAGCTAATTTCAAAATCTACAAAGCATTTCCACAATAATCTATGTAGGAAACGATGAAGACTTCACTAGTTTGAAGTCGCAATTATTGGAGTCAAGGTTCGTGCAAGTTGCTCCTACCATCAATGGTATGTTCATTCCATCAGCAATAAACTCTCCAAGGGTAGAAAATGTCGAAGTACTGTAGTAGAAACATGGAGCCGCTTAGTGAGAACTCTACTATTTGGAAGAGTAGGTTGTACCTAGTTGTAGATGATGTCATAATTGGTATCGTCTCTGATACAGAAAGATTGAATAGAGACGTCTGAGCTAGCGTTGTCAACGACATGTAATATGTCATTGGAGAATACACTAGAAGAAAACAATGTTTTTTTGTCCATTAGAAAAAACGTCAAAGGGACAATAAACATGTCTGTGTTGGCATCACCTAAAATCCGTTATAATTGATAAGCAAAAAACATGCACAAAAACGTGCCTAAACATAGCTTGTTTTTTGGAAACATCACAAAAAACATGGTCTTCTAAGCTCTCCAAAATTTGACATTTGGACGCCATGTAAGTGCCACATTGACGAGGAGAGACACATAGGATTTTTTCATCTAGCCCGTCTATGACGTGGCACTTGATGTAGTGGTGGGAAAATGATGATGTAGCATGCCTAATTAGCATACTTTTATGTTGTTTGAAAATTTTAGTGTTGCTTTTTGAGACATCAAATTAGATTTTTTTTTTGAGATATTAATTAATACATACCATACCAGTAAGACAAGGCCAACCAAAAACAATTAGTGAAAATAAATTAAAAAATAAAAGAAAAACAACAAGAAAAATTGTAGAATTCACCAAGAATTAAAGAAAACTTACCATCTACCATTAAAAAGAATTTTGATGGCAAAATGAAGGAATTCCTTCATTGAAAATTAGTAAAGATGTAGATTACAAAGGTTATATTTGTATCTATTCTTTGTCCATGGTGAGACAAAAGATATGGAATAACTAAAATATGAAAACTTGGCCATTGTACTTTTTGACATTGTTTCAAACGGCTAGACGTTGATTCAAACATTTTGATGTTGTTTCAAACATCTCAATGTTGTTTCTGACATCTTAATGATGTTGTCCAAGATATTTTATATTGAATATAATTCTTGTTGTATATATCCCATATAGACTGTTTCACTTTCTACTACCTTGCTTGTATAAAGGTCATCTCTTTTCATCCATTGTGCTCATTCATTCATCTTTTTTTTTGCAAAGCATGCCATGTAGTTGCCCTTCTACAAATTTTTTTACATATGGTCAATATTTTACCATAGATTGTAGTAATTTAATTAACTTACCCTTAGTGAAACACAATGCAATTGCTAACATGGATATCTATGTTTTGAAGTATGTTTTTGAAAAACATGAACTTGTCTCCTTTGACATCATTAGAAACATGTTTGTCTTCCTTGACATTAGGACATTTTTCTACAAACATAACCACATTTACAATGACATCACATGGAATTTGGACTTCTAGGGGATGGAATTTTTTGACGTTGCTTGTTTTTGAAAACAAGACATGTTTCAATAAAACAACATAAAAAACACGGATTTTTTGTAGTGATATATTTTTCCTTAGTTTCTTGTCATTTTCATTGTTTGTCTTCTGCTGCATGTAAATAGATAGCATCATTTTGGAAGCCTATCAACTTAGACCGCATTTTAGATGTCATTTTCTTCAAACATTTTCCTAATGTATTGGACTATTTCAGAATTCTTTCTATAACTTTTACATTATATTCAACTAGATCAATGCAACTCATTTCTACAAGAAGTGTTAATTTCCATTTCATTTTTCAAATGAATAACATGATGTGTGGGACCTTGAGAATCACCTACAAAATCATATATTGAAGAAAATATTTATTTATTAATAGTTTTTATCTCTAAAACATTGAAAATAGTTATATAAGTGCAATAATATAAACTATCTTTAGGCTATTTGTAATGAATACTTATTGTCTAAATCTTTGGAAGCAAATAGACTCTCTACAACATCTTCTTATAGGTAGCTAGAAGTTGAAGTATTGGTTGTCTCTAGCATAGGTTTAGTTGTAGAATCCTTCATTTTTTGAATTAAAATTTGTGGGTGTTTCAAGGATAGATCCTTCCTATCACTATTATGTAACATATTACTTTGAATTGATAAGCTTGAAGTGATAATAGTTCACTAGAAAGTATTGATCTTAACATTTTTAATACTTGTATCTTGATAATGTGATTTCTATTGCATTATGATTGATGTTGTAGATATCAATTTATTAGTACTTTGCAACATCTAGGGCATCGGTCAAAATCTTTACATCCAAAAAAGTCTAATAAAATGTTTTTTTTTATGGTTAGCAAGAATTCTTTGGTGTATCTAATAATTCATTAATATGAAATCCACGCTTTTCTTTCAATTTTTATAAGATTATTAAGTAATATCTTTTTATAGAAAGAGCTATTTGAATTTATGGCATGCAATGTAACTTAAAACCTTCATTTGGAACTAATTCTATATTCCAAAATATTTGCCAACACTAGAAGAAAATTGCATTGGAAACTATAAAAATATGTAACATTGGTTTTGTTGAGTTCCAATTTCTAGCACAGAATTGTGTGTTGAAATGCCATTCCAATGCAAATTGTTTTGTTGGAAGGGCATACCAATATAGACTTTTGTGTTGAAAACCAAGAACTCAACAAAATCAATGTCACATGTTTTTATAATTTTCAATGCAACTTTTTTTTAGTACAACACTTACAATGTTGTCTGTAAATAATTTGCCAATATCCTATTATAAAATTTGGCCACATAGGTTGCCTTATAGAATTGACAAATACCAAATAGAGAATGTATAAACAACAAATAAATAAAGAAGAAAAAATAATTTGTAATACCTCCACCGACCCTTTTTAACACTGTAGGGATGAATTGCACCATTTCAAAATAAATTTTTACTTTTTACCAAAGAAAATGATTCTTTTTCTGCTGCAAATTTTTCATTTCTATTGAAAATGTGGAGGAAGTGCCAAATTTGGATGAATTAGTGCATAAACATGATTGAAAAGTATTTTTTGGTCCAAAAGATGGATGAATGTAGAAATACAATGCTTCAACAAATTTTAAGTGGTCACCATCCTAGTACTTTTTCAAAAATTTAAAAAGGGTTACCTTCCACTAAGAGCAAGTGTGAACATACCTTATAACCTTGTAGCAATGCAATGGCCTAGAAGTGTCTGATGACTAATAATGAGTCTTTCTATGTTCATCCTTGAAATTTTGTGTAAATAGGGGAGGTCTTAAACACTAGTTTGTTTTCTAATGGATGCTCTTGATTTTTTTAAAGCAACTGATTCACACAATACCAAAAAGAATGATTTCCATTGCCTAGCATTCCAAGGTTAAGCTTGTCAATGGAATTATTGAATGTTTAAAATTACAATTCTAGATGGAATCCTTTGGTGAGTTTTGGTGCTCTCCATTGTCAATATAGCACTGCTTATATGCCATAAGCTAAATCTAAGTGGGAAATTGGAATTGCGGATTTCATTTGAAAGAAAACTCCGAAATTTATCTTTTGGGACTAGAAGTACCTCATAATATTCAGCATCACACATTAAGACATCACGTATATACAAAAATATTGTTCTCAGATGAAACTATCGAGATTGCAACCATTATAATAGCCCATCAGTCACAACTTCTTTATCACGGTAAGCTTGTTGCTGCAAGATTTGCTCCACCTTATCCTTGCTGCAGAACTTGAGCAGGCATTCACAAACTCAAGCGCAAATTTCGATGGAAGCAGGCGCTCCTTAGGAAGGCATAAACACTTCTTTGCAGCCACTCAACCATGATATACAATAGGGACCTGTGTTTTATGAAAAGGAAACAAATACCATTATAAGGCATAGCTGGTCACATTAAAAATGCTTTGCAAGATCCTCAACAATCCCTGCTGGCTATTTTGTCCCTGAATAACGAGTCAACACATACCACATAATAATTTAATCCACATTCCAAGGAGGTAATTTCTGGAAAAAAAAAATGGTGAGACAGAACCATCCACCACGTAGAATCAACATCTGATACCTCAAACGGCATGTATCTTCAAATGCACGTATGGCAAAGTCTTTTATCTTGATACTTGATCAATTGTAATCACGTCACGTCTACAAAAATAAGAAACTAAGCGCATGATGAGAAAAATATTTTAGATCTGGACATTGAATCATACCATGCCGAATAACAGGAATATCCAATCTGTCCTCCAATGCTTTCACCTTTACTCCATCAGGATCAAATTCATACAACCCTGCTCGTGACCCAGTTTTCATCTTGATCAAAACATGTCATACCAGGGAAGTTACTATGCAAGCATGCAATTGGCATGTTGGCATGAAAGTGATCTAAATTACAATTGACATATTTCTACAAGCAAGATGACCCACGTATCAGCTGAGTTGCTTAGCAAGGCAATTTGGCCCTCAAAAATGGTTTGGCATTTTTGAAGGGGTGTCACAAGGGGTGGCCTCACCGCAAGAGTGTAAGGTGCAGTGAGAGTGTTGTCCTTGTCAATTACCACACTTTGAAAGCCACAGTCATGTAAAACCTTCCAATCTATCTACCTGCAGAAACAATCCAGTAATGGATCATCTCTCAAACCCTGTTTTTTATGTGGTAATGAAACCTTAACTCTTTAAAGAAACCTCGACAACCAAAAATGCTAAATTCTGAAACTTTGGCATTTATGTTCTTTTAGTATACTTAGAATCAAACAGCTGAAAATTGAGATCAGTACAAATAGAACGTGTTTTTCAAGATGCTACAACAAGATCTCGCAAATAAAGTACTAAAATTGAATTTAAGAAGGATTAGATATTAGTTGGAATATAAAACACTTTTCACAGAGACTCAATGACAATTCATCAATTTTTTATTTGCATGTACCTGCTTCACCACCCCAAAGCTCAGCATGTACTAACTTGTGAACTGCTTTTGATAACAGTGTCCTTGCCAATATCAAGTTCACACCCTAGTGAGAGAGTAGAAGCAAATGGTGGCATTCACCATGAGTGTTTAAAGAGGAGAATGAATATGCTTAGCAGCAAGCCCCTGAAACTTTTGGCTGTTTGAATTCTCACAAAGACTGAAGAATGTTATCCCCTTAAGGACTTGATCCATTGTAAAATGGTCAAACTTCTTATCTAAGCTAATTTTAGTCTTTTGAATAGTGTTCAAACAACAATATGATATTTTTACTACTTGAAACTTTGAATTCTATATTACTTTGAGAAATTGCAATTTGTTTTGTGAAAATTTCTAATTGTTATCATTTTTGTTGTAAAAAATGAACATAAACAAGTAAAAATAGCAAAAACAATCCTAATTATTTGAAATTTTCTCGAGAGGTCAAAGTAGCAATGGAGATTAGCATGAAATTTTTTTTAATTAGTTGTTTTATTTTTTACACCCAAAATAGCCACATCAAACACCTTGAAGTCAAATTCGACTATCAAACCAAATTTATCCTTTTATTTAATTGATGTACAAAATTTTTATATTTTTTGCTAGTAGGAAGATAAATTTTCTACTTATTTTGTGTTTTTTCAATAATTTTAAAGGAAAAATAAAATTATTGTGATTTTTCAAAGCTAAAGGTGGAAATAAAATTATATCAAATACAATATATACTAGGATAATGTATAATTTTTACTATAAATGAAGAGTGGAATGAGAAATATAATTTTAGAATTTAAATTCAAAATACATTTAAAAAAAAAGAAAATATGAATGAAAAGCATACCATATTGTGTTATTTGGATTTTGACTCAGGGAACTTTCAATAGCAATAACTCTTTCAATTTTTGACATTTCTCAAAACTTTAAAATGGAGTAGAAACTAAACTTGTCAAGCTTTGTTTTCTTAGTTGAAATCAAATTCCAAAAATAATTATTTTAAAAGTTGTAATCGAGATTGACCAAAGTGCATCCACTTTTGGGATGCATGTGTGTTCAAGAGTTATGCACTCAAACTGCAAAATGATTATGGTTCCCATGAACAAAAAAGAAGGTTGAATTCTAACAACTACCAAAGAATGTAACCATGAATGCAAACTGCAAAAAGATTACATTTAACTCAACCAAAAACTAGAAAAGAACGGAGACAATCAATGAACAAGGAGGAGAACAAGGATCCACCTGTTTCCTGTTTGGCATATGCTCACCGCTGTCCATGGACCACACCAGATCAAAGGAGTTATCTTGAAGGGCTGCTTCAGTGCATTGGCCACTTGGAAGTTGATAAGCCCTGCTTGGCAATGATGTCCACAGCCCTCTCTACTTGCACGGGGTTGAGTGTGATGGAGCTCCCCTTCACCCAATACTTGTGAGCCAAGTAGTGGGAACTACCTCCAATGCTGTAACGATTTTGGCCTGGCCTCCTTGCTATCTGCGCATGACATAAACCCCACCATTAGCATGACT
Source organism: Pseudoscleropodium purum (assembly GCA_963969395.1). NCBI lineage: Eukaryota > Viridiplantae > Streptophyta > Bryopsida > Hypnales > Brachytheciaceae > Pseudoscleropodium > Pseudoscleropodium purum. Next base: position 19,536,447 of record OZ017797.1, read on the forward strand.
GTTTCCAAATTTCACCAATCCTGGAAACCTCCAAATTTGTCCATAAGCCAATGATTACCTAATTTGCTCGACATGGACACACCACACCAAACTAACAATCTAAACTAAGGTAGAAGTACCTGTTTCGGATAATTTAAGCTTTTCAGATGGGATGACAAAGGAAATTCATGGGGAATTGAATTCAGTGTGTGCAAAAATAAGGTTGTAGAAGAATGCCAAAAAAAACGAAATTTTTTCTTCAATAATAAATATCTTATTGAATTTAAAAGTGAATTTTGCACCTGGATCCATTCCAGTTTCATAGACTTACTTGTTGTGGTCAGCTTTGGCACTTCTCCCTAGGCTAAAAAAGAAGAAAGATGAGTGGATGAGAAAGTATCAACCAAGAATATTTTTCAATGATCACTACATCCAACTATTGTCTACAATAGGTGAATCTATGACACAATTACAGGGGGCTTGTCCGAAATAGATACTTCTACCTTATTACCAATCTTGAAAGAATTGGAAGTCCTTTTTAACGCATAGAGTTTGACAATGTGATGAAAAACCTTCAAAATCATATAAAAGACATACAAGAATTTGCAGTATCAAACAACTATTTGTTCATGAAGGAGGAATTTTTAAATGGACAAGAATGAATACATCTAAGTTAGTTTGTTCTAAAAGCAATTGGCCTCTAAAATCGATCATGGCAAGTACATACATTTTACTTTCTTTAGTGTATCTATAGTGTACATTTGAAGTAGTCGGTTTTAGTGACCATTGCATTTCAACTTCAAAAATTAGTAATCAAGTGTCAAAAAAGAAAATAGTAACTAATTCCACGAAGGTCCAAAAAATATGAAATGACTTTAGATGTTAGATGCCAATTTCATTTGTCTTCCTACAAAAATTTACTGCAAATTGTTTCAAGGAGTTTAGCTTCCCCCCAAAGGCAAGGCAGCTCTTAAATGGTCACTTTAGAGCAGACTACCTTACATGTGCCATTACCTGTAGTGATTCTCGATACTTGTGGTCTGAGGAAGTGAGATACTGACCTAATTTTTCGCTCAAATTGGTGGCTGGAGTGATGAGAATTGCAGTTTTTAGGCACTGTTGCATTCGCATTCGTGAATTTCACATGGCTTTGGTAGAATCTCGACTTCTATCTCTTGGCGGGATTAAAATGTTCGCGTTTGGGTGAGACTTTGAAAGGTTGTCTGAATTAGGGCATGAACCGGAAGTATTGTAGGAGTGAAAGTTGCAGGAGCTCGCCGGGGTAATTGCGCTTTGTGGAGGTGCTTTAGCGACGGTTTAATCATTTCTGGTAGGATGAGATCTGCATGATTGGATTGTCCGCAGGTTGGTGAATTTTGGAGTGAGGGGGTAAGATTAGGGCGTGAAGATGAAGAGAGCCAGGGGAACTGTGTGGAGTTTGTCGAGAGCAACTTTGCAGTCGCAATCTCGCACGAGACCATATGCGAGGTTGCCTGTGGTGCTATTCTAGGAGGCACAAAACCACAATTTTTCATTTTTTTAGGTACTTTGCCAATCTTTTTCACGCATTTCTAACCTAACTTCAAGTTGCTAGAAATTGCGAGAGAGCTTGGGACAGTGCTACAATAGTGTCACAAGTTGCCGGTTCCTTGCTTAATGAGATCCTCATCGGATGCTTTATTCTGTTAGGGTTTTGTTTCCGTGTGCGATTATAGAAAGCCTTGAATTTCAAGGATTTACAAGTGCGATTTTATTCTGGTTTTTGTTTGTACAAGTTATCAATGAGGGCATTCTCATGTGGACAGAGGATTGGACAATTAGGTTTCTAGGGTTTATTCTCTGAATGAGGGAGGCTCGAGTTGGATGGTGCCTTGGCAAGGAAGAGTCTTTCGGCATGCATTGTCTGTAACAGTCGAGGATTCCAAGCCAGACTAGGAAGTTGCAGACGGCATCACTTTGACCGACAATTGCATCTAGGTAAGGTGCTTGTCATGTTGAATTTATGAGGAAACTAGGGTTTAGTGAATTTGCGCTACTTTTGACGATTACTTTCAGTTTGTATATTGAAATATACCCGGAGTAGGGTTTAGGGTTTGAGTGGAGTTAGCATTAACATATTGTTCATCCTCTGTTTACAAAGAATACAAGAAATTAAACTTGAAGATGGACCAGAATGGACCAGAGGGCGAGAACAAAATGGACTTTGGTGATCTTTTCCTACAGTCGTGATAATTGACGTTGGATTTGCAGGGTTGAGTATGACTTGAAATGCATGACTTGGTGCAGCAATGGCGATGGCTGTCTTGTCGATGAGCTTCGCCAGGGGAGTGCATCCCAACTATTGCAAATCTCATTCTAGTTCGTGGGAAGGGTGAGTCTGGTATGCGAAATTCGATTTTGAGCAAAGTTGTAGACCCTTCACAGTTTGGAGCCCATGTATCGAGAATGCTAAGGATAAGAGTGCTAAAGATAGGAAGACAGCTATCCATTGCAAAGTGGATTCAGCTTTAGGTGATGATCTTCCGAATTTCAGCTATGGGAAGATGCTGAGCGAAATCAACAATTGTGGCATCAACGGCCCAGCCAAGATGTTCGTGGAAGTCACAACCCAGACCGAAATGACGTTGCTGCTGGAGGTATGAGTAGCGAGAGTTCTGTCTTGGTCTTCACTTCTTGGTGTGAAATGTTATTAATAGCTGCAATTGACAAGACATGGAATTCTCATCCCTATAATATTTGCTCCATTGTCTTGCTGCTATTTTCTACGTCATCTAAATTGTCTACATTGTCTTGTTACTTCACTGGCTACGGTGTCTTGTTTCTATTTGCTACGTTGTCTCGTTATCATTGAATTGGTCTGGCTCAAATGTAATTCTGATCCTGTTGCATTACTCTTGTATTTTTATGAAAGTTTAATGCATTAAAATTGGTGTTATTGTTGTTTTGTAGACAATGTTGTTGAAGAGGTGTTTTAAAGGCAGCAGAAAAACTTCAAAGTTTATTTGGTTGAAACTTCTAAGACAAAGTTAACCTAGACGCTAATAGTGAAGCTGCGGTGAAAGCTTACTTCGATACTCAGGCCCAAATCAAGAGCAAGTATGTTATTGGACATACTAGATTCTCAGGTACATCTTGATGGAATGCGTGCTAAATTTTGCTATTAGGATTCATTCCCATGGCTTTCGAAATTATCAACTACGACAGAATTTACGGCAGACTAGGATTTCCAAGCATCAGATCCAGCAGACTCAACCTGCAAACCCTAACCCTTAACTCGCTCATTCAGCTTCGCCTGCACGATATTAACTTTCATGAATTCAATCGCTTCTTGGGCCTTCTTCAACATACTCTCCAACCCAGGGCCCTGCCGGAGTCGAATTTGTCGTAGATCGGACGTTCCCCTTGGAACCTACGGGAGAACGTTGGACATTCCCAATGTCAGGAGCATAAGCGTGTTCTGTATGGGCCTGTAATAAAATAAAAATTTTAAAAAGGGTATTTTCCTTCTTTACTAATTACGTTTGCTTAGTAGGTGTGACTTTCTTCAAACACTAGCAGAAAACACAAGAATTCTAACATAATTCAGTTGATTTGGTCGTGTTGTCCCAATCATTATTTTGTTGATTTCAACATAAATTTTGTTAAAATCAATAGATTTTTGTTGAAATCAACAAAACAGTGATCGGGACAACATGACTAAATCAACATAATTTTGTTAGAATTCTTGCATTTTCTACTAATGAAACATTTTCTCAATTGCTTTTGTCAATTTGGGAATTTTATAGTTCACTTTTCCATTTTATTCTACCAAATTGATGCAATTCATTTCTACAAGAAGTGATAATTTTCACTTCATTTTTCATATGAAATAAAAAAAGTTTTTTTCCTTCTTAAATAATTATGTGTGTTTAGTTAGTGAGGCTTCTTCAAACATTTTTCAATTTTCTTTTGCTAATTTGGAAATTCTATAGTTTGCTTTTTTGTTTCATTCAATAAGGTCAATGCAACTTATATCTACAAGAAGTAGTAATTTTCATTTCATTTGTGAAATGAAATGAAAAGAAATTTTTTGCTTCTTCAATAATTGTGTTTGTTTAATAGTTTAGTGGATGTGGTTTCCTTCAAATATTTTGCCCTTTTTTTTTGGCAATTTGTAAACTCTATTCTTCACTTTTTAGTTTCATTCAATTGGATGCAACTCATTTCTACAAAAAGTATTGATGAACGTTTCAATTTTCAAATTAAAAGAAAAGGATATTTTTCTTCTTCAAAGGATTTATTTAATAATTATGTATGCTCAGTGCATGTGACTTTCTTCTAACTTTTTTCCATTTTTTTTTCTAATTTTGGAACTCTATTGTTTACCTTTGCATTTAATTCAATTGGATGCAACTAATTTGTATAAGAAGTGTTAATATTCATTTCAATATTCAAACAAAATAAAAAGGATATTTTCCTTCTTGAATAATTATGTATACTTTGTAGATGTAGCTTTCTTCTAACATTTTTCCATTTTTTGACTTTAAAAACTTAATTAGTCACTTTTGCATGTCATTCAACTAGATGGAACTCATTTCTATAAGAATTATTGATTTTCATTTCATTATTCAAATCAAATAAAAAAGGGCATTTTCTTTCTTTAATAATTATGCATGCTTGGTGGATGTGAATTTTTTTAACATATTCACACTTTTCTTTTGGCAAATTGGGAACTCTGTTGTTCACTTCTACAATTAATTCACTACTAGAAAATAATGTCTAAATCAATAGAAAATTAACATACTTTTGTTGATTTGGGTACTACAATGTCTATTTGAACATTTTTTTTGTTGATTTGGATAGTGTAGTGATGAAATCAATAGATTTTTGTTGAACATTTTTGGATTCTTTTGGAATCTCTTGAAATCTTCATTGTACAATGTAGTTTTCTTTTAATTAAGTATTCACAATTCGGCATCCATCAAAGTCATTAGACTTTGGAGGTCATTTGGGCATAATAAATATATTTTTTCCAAAAAACTTTCAACTAAAAAAAGTTGTGGAATTGAACCAACTTTCATCTTCAACAATCCATTTGAGATTTCGATTCTTCAATCAAAAGTTGTAAACAAAATTTAGAGAAGTGTTGGAATTTTTTTTTAAATTCACCAAATTTTGGAAGCCATTTCAATAGAAGAAATTTTTGGAAAAATACTTTGAACTAAGAGAAGTTGGAAATTCAAGAAGTCTTTCATCTTCAATAATCCATTTGAAGTTTTAATTCTCCAATCAAAACTTATGAACAAAATTGAAAGATGTTCAAAAACGTCAAAAACGTCAAAAGTAATGATTTTCCAACTTCTCTTTGAGATTTGTCCAAACCTTAAATGAAATTTTGGAGATGAAAGCTTTTTGACTTACCAATTTTTATTAATTCAAAATGTTTTCAATAAAGTTTTTCTACTATGCCAAAACAACCTTCAAAGTTTGTTGAATTTATAAAAAAAATAATTTCCAATACCTACCTTTATTTTGTTTATAATTTGTGATTGGAGAATTAACATCTTCAAGGGATTTTTATAACTTAAAGTTCAAAGTTCTTTAAAATTTAGTTGTAGAATTTAAAAATCAAGATTCCAATCATGATTAATTTGTAATGTTGTAATAAATGATGTAGATCCGATGTTATTATTTCTTCTTCAACAATATTTAAAATTGAGTTACAACAAATATATCAAAGTTTATTTTAGAGTACAAATTTTACAACTATCAATGAATTAAAAATCTTTATATTTTCAATCTCATTAATCAAAATAGAATACTTCAAAGCTTTTTATATAAAAATAAATTTAGAAAATCAAATTGAAATGTTTATTTTTATAAATAGTATTATTTAAGATTTTTTTTTTAGATTTCCAAGTTCCCCAAAGATCAATGAAAATTACATATAATACAATAACTTTTCAATCACGTGATCAAAAGTGAAAAAAGTTTTTGTACCTTAAAACTACTTTTTAGACACATGTCTTGTAAAAATCTTAACCCCTGAAGGACTAGACTACATTTTTTGGGTGTATAGAATTTTTGGGCAAGTCATTGTGACCAGAAATTTTCATATTTCAGGCCGAAATTTTTGGTAGAAGGTGTGGACAAGGAATACCTTTCATATGCAACAAATTTCATGACATTTGGAAATAGGAGTCAAAAGTTATAGCCCAATATATTGTTTGTTTCTCAATTTGGGTAGTTCGGGCAGATTAAAAAAAATTCACTTTTTTCAAAAATAAAAATTTGGAATTGATTTTCTATATTTATATATAGATGTAGAAAGCTTTGAATCACTCTATTTCAATCAATGAGTCAAAAATTATGAGGAATTTTAGTTCGTGGGCAATTATGAATTTTGTACTCTAAAATAAACTTTGAAGTTGTTTATTTCACTCAATTTTCATTATTTTTTGAAAAAAATAAAATTATAAGATGTACATTTTTTATAAAAACATTACAACCATTGGGATTGACTTTTTCAATTCCATAATTAATTTTTTAACAATTTAGTATGTTGAATCATTCTTTATTTCTTTCTACTTACTATTTTTATCCTATATGTTGTATAATTTCAAATGACTTGAAAATTTTCAGGCATGTAAATAACTTGTTTAGAAAAACAAATCCAAAGAAGCACCACCATTTTGAATTTTTTTTTTCATAAAAAAGTGAGCTTGTAAAGTGCAATTGCCCGGTTTTTTGCAGGGTTAAAAAAAGGATTTTTGTCAATTCAAATGCTAAAATCTTGCAATCCACATGGTGGAAAGTTCTGAAATTTTTCCTACATCTTTTCAAATCAATGTTCTACAAGTTCCTATGGTTATATGTTTTAAAAAAAGTTTTTTTCTAGACATCAATAGTGACATGAGGTTAAATTTTTTGAACATTTAGTAGTATTTGCCATGTCCATGGAGACACAAAAACATCACAAATAACATCTTCTTGGACATGCTTGATGAGCATATCTCAATTTTTTGAGACATCAACTTAAACACCTAGTTTTAAAAAAAAATATCAACTTAAATATCAAAAAACATTTTGCAACTTCAACTTAGACATACATCATATACAATAGGCCATACACAACACACAATAGATTGTACACCATATATATTATGCTATACATAATTCACCATATACAACATATATGCCATATACAATATATCATATTTGGCTTGAAAAGCCACTTATTATGAATATATTGGCATGCAAAAACAAATTTAACTATACAAGTAGGGTGGTAGGAGGGAAGACAAACCATATAGGATATGTAAAACCTTGAAATTGTGTGAAAAATATAATTTTAGAAATGAACATCCTTCTAAACATAACGTTGTTTTAATTGATGTTTAAAAAAACATTTGGACATCTTAGTTGACGTCTTTGTTAATGTTTAACAAAAAATCTTGACTTCTCAATTGATGTCTCAATTGTTGTCTTAAAAAATGATTCTAAAATTCTAAAATGGTATCAAAGTGTGCTAACGTCATCCTCATTGGATGCCATGTCAAGTGCCATTTTTTCATTTTTTTTTCATTTTTTTTTCAAAAAAATACCCTTGCTAATGTGGCATTGTCACATTTTTTTGAACATCACAAAAGACATGCTAATATTTTATTGGATGTCTCACTAAACATATTTTTTTTTCCTAATATAACATTGTTTTTCTATTAATATCTACATGTTCTCTATGACATTCAAGACAATTCTGCCACCCATTGCCTTAAGTCTTCGACGGTCACCTCTTTGCAAAAACATGCCACCTTTATGGTCCAATATCACAAAAAATGTGGATTTTTTTATAGTGATTGAACTACTAGAGAAAAGTGGTAATGGGTAGGTGCTCATAAGTAATTTGAAGAAATCTTGGGTGGATGAATGTAACCTAGTTAATGCACTTCCACATCAAAGTCACATCATCATAGTGTAATAGTAACAAAAAGTGCAGTGAAATATTGAATTAACAAGGAGACTAAAAAATAAAAAAGGTTTTAATTCAAAAGAGTACATACAATTACTAAAATAAGGTAAATTGCATTTTGTTTCAATTTTTAAATGCAATGGAAATTAACACTTTCTATAGAAATGAGTTCCATTTGGTTGAATGAAATGGAATAGTGAACAAGATGGTTCCCAAATAGGCCAAAACAAATAGAAAAATGTGTGAACAAAGCCACATCTACCATGCATACATAACTATTAAAAAAAAAAAAGAATATCCTTTTCATTTAATTTGAAAAACGAAATGAGCATCAACACTTCCTCTTGAAGTGAGGTGTATCTAGTTGAAAAAAATCAAAAAAGAAACAATAGAGTTTCCAAATAATCCAAAACAATTGAGAAAATGTTTGAAGAAATCCACACCCACCATGCATACATAATTATTAAAGAAGGAAACTACCTTTTTTATTTTTTTGGAAATATGAAACAAACATTAACACTTTTTTTAGAACTAAGTTGCATTGTCTAGGTGAATTAAATAGAAAAGTGAACAATGGAATTCCCAAATAGCAAGAAAAAATGGAAAAATGTTAGAAGAAAGCAGGGTTGACACGACGTCTGGACGCGGACGCTGTGTCTGCAGCGTTTGCTGACATTCGCGTCCGCCCGGTTACGGCCGTCTGATCGACACGCGGACTGATGTGGTCCGCACGATCTGGGCGTCCACCTCAGGCCGTCCGCCTCACCCCACTCGTCCGCCTTCCGACGGTGGGAGGGACGCTGCGTCCGCTAGCGTCCGTGCGTTTGGACGTCCGGATTACGAACGCTTTTTTCGGGCGGATGTAGAGATTCATCAACCCTGGAAGAAAGCCACATCCACATGGAAGAAACATAATTATTAAAGAAGGAAATCTCTTTTCTTTCATTGTAATAATGAAATGAAAGTTAACACTTCTTGTAGAAAATGGGTTGCATCCAATTGAATCACTACTAGAAAATTCAATGTCTAAAGTGACAAAAAATTTTGTTTTTTTTGTTCATTTCTATGTCGATTTGGGCGTGTTGACTTAGACACTCCATATCAAAAAAGTGTTGATTTGGACATGAAAATGAATACTTTTTTGTTGAGCATAGCAAAAAACTGTTAATTGAACAACAAAAAAGTGTTCATTTTCACCAAAAAGAATTTTGCATTTCAATTTCATTCATCAAAATTGGCCAATGGAGAAGTGCCACGTGGCATCCACCATGCAAGTGGACCACTTTAGTGGTTCAACACATGGGTAGGTCACTATGGAGGTTTTTACCCAGGACCTTGGAGGTGAAACTCCAAGGTTCTTCACTATTGAACCACGCATGTGCTCACATGACTATGAAGGTAAGTCTTTTTTATTTAAATACTTTTTCCTTTTTTTCCTTTTTCCTTGTAAAGTTAGCAGACTTCAGGGCCATTTTCACATAGTAAACTAAAGTTTTTTTAAATTTTAAACTAAGAAAAATTGAAAAATAAAGGTACCTTTCATCTACAAAAATCCGTTTGCAATTTGCAGTCTTGAATAAAAATTTATGGACAAAATTCGGAGAGGATGTTTAATAGTGTCAAAAAATAATGGCCATTCCAACTCCTCTCTGAATTTGTTCATAACTATTGAATGGAGACTCCAAATTCTAGACGGATTTTTGGAACTGAAAGTCAACTTCATTTACCAACTTTTTCTAATTGAAAGTTTTTGAAAAAATTTAGTCTACTATGTCTAAGAAGACACCAAAGTCTGCTAACTTTTAAAAGCACCGATTTATGAATGACTAAGCTATCAAATTCTTTGTTATCTATATATTATTTCCTTGAAGCATGAATATGAATTTTTTTTTAAAGTTTAGTATACATTTCCAATGTATTTCTTCAACATGTAAAGGGAAATTGCAAGTTCTAGGATCAACTTATGTATTTTGGATAAATTGTTTGAAAGATAAAATCTAACCACTTGAGACAAAATTTTAATTTTTTTGCTTTAACCCCTAAAGTTCCATGGCTCTATTTTTTCTGAAACCGCTCAAAAATTGTCATTTTCAGTACAAGTACCAAATTTCAAAAAACATATGTGTTACAATAAATGTCCAAATTGACAAGATCTAGTACTCAGTGCATTGATGACGTCAACAATGGCATGGATGAAAAAAGTTGATGATGCGGCACTACTTACTAACGTGGATGCTAGGTGGCAGCCACATGGCAACTTTCATGACTTTCAAAGACCATATTTTTTTGTGACGTCCTCCAAAATTTCCTTGAAATCAAACCATGTTTTTTAGAATTTTTCATGTTTTTTGGCATGTCAAACTTAACTCATTTTTCTAAGCATCCTTGTTAACATGGTTGACGTCCAAATAAATGTACTTACCATTTTTTTTATTGTCACAAAAAACACAGATTTCTTCTAATAAATCTATGGTTGTATAGAACTTTTGTAACAAATGACATAAATCCAAGGCAAATTGAAGAGCCTAGCTTTCTTATAAATGCACTAGTTGATCCCCTCCAAAATCTCTAGGTTCTTCAAGCCTCTTAGCTTATTCACATTCAGGGTTGACGAATCTCTACGTCCGCCCCAAAATAGTGTCCGTAACCCGGACGTCCGGACGCCAGCGGACGCAGCGTCCCTCCCGCCGTCGGAAGGCGGACGGACGGGGCGGACGGCCCGAGGTGGACGCCCAGATTGTGTGGACCACATCAGTCCGCGTGTCGATCGGGCAACTCTACTGGGGCGGACGGGTATCAGGGCGTACGGGGTGGTCCCGGCAGACACTGCGTCCGCCGACTGCGAATGTTAGTAGACGCTGCGAACACAGTGTCCGTGTCCGAATGTCCCGGATGTTCGACCATCCTGTCAACCCTGTTCACATTGCTTAGCTCACAATGCATTCCTAAAATAAATAAATAAATGGATTCCAACATCGCCAAATTCAAAGGAAGTTGCAATTACAGAAGACCATGCTCATCTTCTCTATCTCCAAAATATAAGAACGATGGCACAATATCTTCATCATCGATCTCCACATAGTTCAATTTTTGTTAACTTTTGATGATAAGCCAATTATCCAACAATTGATTTGCTTGTGCAAATAACTAGCAAAACAATGAATATAATTACTTTTGTTCAAAATGTACTTCATGAGCTTACAACCCAAAAAATTGAGTGATTAAAGCCTACTCAAGTAAAAAAAACCAAGAACTTTCTCTAATTGTATATCATTTGTTCTAGTCATGGTCCACCCTCCAGCTTCTTGCATTCAAAAGGGCCAAGTCCCTTGTACTTCCAAACATTTGGTTTAGTCACTTGAAGGCAACCAAGCTCTCTAAAATCTAAATCAATTGTTGATTTGAAAGACTTGTAAAAGGGCACATCTATTATTTGCAGCTTTGAAAGCTCTTGAAGATCGGGCAACACTTTTATCTCCTTGCAAAGATATATCATAAGTACTTCCAAGCTATTATCATCATTGACACTAAAGCAACTTTATAGTTCTTGATTGTTATTCAACTCTACAATGTGTAAGTTGTTGGTCATCCTTGAATCCCAAACTTGATATGATGACCTTGTTGATGAGGGCTACTCTTGAATACTCCAACCACCTTAGTTCACTTCAATCTAACGTTGCTGACATGTCATAATTCATGCGTAACAAATGTAAGAGATTGCTTAAGCATGCTATTTATTCAATAGGGTCCAAAGATTGGAAATCAATCTCTAGCTACACTAAACTCTAAGATTTCTCAAATTTCCAATTCCATTCACCCTCACAAAATGGTAAAATAATTTCTAGGGTTCCCAATTGTATTACTATTATTAAAAAATATATATTTTTTAATTTTTCTGTACTTGCACTACGGGGCGCCAAAAAGTGAATCCTTAACGGCCCTCTATAGGGTTTAAATTTTTTCTAATGATTGTCTTAGATCAAGTACTCCATCTTCCACATCCACCAACTTTGACATCATCACATTCATATAGTTGTTGAAGTTCAAACATTTCATAGAAGGATGTCATGAGATTGTCGTGCATGCCCATTAGGAACTTTGTTTTCAAAGTGTCCAACTACCAAAAAATTCCACAAAACTACATTAATACAATTTCTTAGAAATATACATTGTTATGCTTTTCACCAAAAGTCCAAAACCCTCAATATCAAATGTCTTGAACCAAATAAAAACATATTTTGGTAAAAAAACTAGTACTCATTGATGTAAATCACTACACAACATTCATAGCCTAATCAAGAGCTTTCCATTCAACCTTATAAAAAAACTGGATATCAAAGAAGAATAGACTATCAAAAACATGAAGTAGCCTAACTTCATTAACTCATAGGTAGCCAAGCAAACCACGGAGAAATCATGTTAGAACATGTTTTAGTATTATCATTGTTACTAAAAAATTAGAAGACAAATTACAAGGAGCAATCGGCACACCTTGCAACTTGTGAAACATTACTAAATTATATGAAAGCTTTGATTGGAAGATTTAAGTATCTACAACCCTTGAGTTCTAGTTAAATTGAAGTTTATTACAAATATTGTTGAAAATGTCAATGGACAAGATAAGAAGAAATTGCCAAATCTTTGAAGATAAAGGTAATACTTTTAGATTGTATTTGTAAAACTATGAGAAACAAAAGCAACTTGAATTCCAAAACTACTTTAGCAATTGAATGGTGGTATATACCAACAATAAAAGAGGGATGACACAAACCACTAGTAACAAAGGCATCATTTGAACTATTATTTAGCAGTAGTGTCATGAAGTGAGCCCACAACAACAAAGGTAAAAAATGAACCTACAAATAGAGATGCTAAGTTACAACAAAATGTAAAGATGATGCAATAAGTTATAGAAGTAGTGATGAATATAAGAATCTCAAACTGGAGTACAAAATTCCTTACATAAAGGCATTCCATGTTCAAGCATAATACCTAATTTCTCTAGTTGCTCCCAACCTCCCGATGCTCATGGATAATCTTTTTCATCTCATTTTGAATGATAGAGAAGGTAGGCCTATGAGTGGGATCAATATCCCAACACTTAGATATCAAAGATACTAGTGTTTTGGGACACTTAGAAGGAAGTTTTGGTCTTAAACCATAACTTGATATTTGCTTCCGTAGTTCCTGAGGACTCAATTTAGCAGGCCACATCTGCTCACCTCCAAGAACATATGCGCTTGTTAAACCAAAACTATAAATATCTGCCTTTTCTAGATCAACTTTTTGGCCATTTTCAAAGCAAGAGGCACCTAAAGTACTTGGATCCAATGATGCAAGTGATGTTGTCCACAAAAAATCCAAGTCTTCTTTCATAGAGCAAAAAAAGTCTTCAAACAACTCTGGTGCACTCCATTCTATCATTCGAAAGCAAAGAGCCCGCCTTGAAAGTAATGTTGTACTTCTCTTGGTTTTGTGAAGACCAAAATCAACCACCTTCACCAACATTTGACCATCTTTCCAATCAAGAAAAACATTGTTTGGTTTTAAATCGCCATGGTAGATACCTTTGTCATGTAAGTATTCCATGCCAATAGTAATTTGCAACAAAATGTCTAAAGCTTCAAATAAGTGGAAAGGAGATGGATTTGCCTCGATCTTTGGTTGGTCACTCTTCTTCCTAAGTGTCTCCTTTTTCTTTCGCATAAAACTAGAGAGATCATCTTTCATATATTCCATAACAAGGGAACAACTTCTATTGTCCACAGTCCAACAAAAGGTCTTCACAATGTTTGGATGGTCTTTAAGTTCAAACAACCGAACAACTTCCATTTCAAAGGTATCACTTGTCACTCCTGGAAAGTCTTTCTTTGCAAGCTTGACCATACTTTTCTGTGACCACATTGTCTCATAGAAGATTCCTGAACAACCTTGGCCTAAGAAACGTCCAATCATCAAATCCTTGGATTTTACTTTTCCCTTGTTCCAAGATAGTACTTGTTGACCAAACATACCAATACAAATTTGAACCCACAATAGTAAGGAACCAAGAATATGTACTCCTTTGATTGTCAAAAATGACAAAAGCTTCAAAAGAGGTTCCTAGCACAAACAATGGTTATGTTTTTAGTGGAAGACCTTGACCATGTTAGTAGGCTACCATGTCATTCCAAGTGATTTGACTTCCTATACAAATAGCAACACACATGAATCATCTACAATGTCAAGCCCAAAGACAACTTCAATTAGATGTTATAAAAAAATTGAAACACAAACAAATCATAAATGCCTTTATAAGACATAAATCTTGTAAGGAAGTAAAATTGATAAACATCTTGCGTAAGAATTGCAAACCTAAAAGCTAACAAACAACACAAATGAGAAGAGGAGTGAACTTTTACTTGGATAGCATTGTTGAAGATTTTAGATAAATCATATTTAGCTTCCAATTGACTCACAACAGCTTCCTCTCGTTGCTTCTTCAATAAATGCTCATCAACTCCTATGGCTTGGACTCCAACCTAGATAATAATAAGATTTTTATTATTACATAACATATCTCTTAAACTGGTACATGAGTCTTGAATGGTTAGTCAGTAGCACCCCTGTATGCTTCACTCATAGATGTAAAATTAAATACTAAAATGGATCCTTCATTTCCAATACATGTAATTCTAAACACTTATAAAACATTTAATTGCATCCAAACAAAATATAAGCCAAGGAAAACAACTAAATTCTTAGAAAAAACAATATGATAGAAATTACATTCAAATTTGGATGATCAGTTGTACAGTTAAAATATTACCTTGCTTGAAAACTCTTCTGATTTAGGAGTCGTTATGGAAGACAAGTTCCCCACTTCCTTTGACAAGCTTGACAAGCTTGAACAATCTTCTAAATCTAAGGTTGTCAATGAAGACAAGTCCCCTTTTGCCTTTTCTAAAGATGCCAAATTTGAAGAATCTTTTCTAACTAAATTGGTCAAAGAAGACAATTTTCCTACTTCCTTTGGAAAAGTCTCCAACCTTGAACAACCATCAAATTTAAGAATGGTCAAGGAAGATAAGTTCCCCAACGATAATGCAAGTTTCAAATCAACAACCTTCAATTGTTTGCAATCATTGAAATAGAGCTCTTTCAAAGATGACAACTTCCCCAATCCTTGGGGGATGTTCTCCAACGCCTCACATCCTTCAAAGGTTAGAATCTTTAAAGCTTTCAAATTCTCAAATGATACATGCCCAACCCTCAACTTCTTGCAGCCACCAAAGCCAAGCCACTCCAAATATGACATGTTGGCAATGGCTGACGGAATCTCTTCCAATAGTCCACATCCCTTAAAGTTCAATGTAGTAAGAGATGTCAATGATGCAAGCTCGGAATCAACAATCTTCAATTGCTTGCAATTTGTGAAGTTCATTTTCTTCAAAAACACCAACTTATTGAAACCAAAGGGCATATACTCAAGGGATTCACATCCTTCAAAGTCTAAAATCTCCAAAGCCTTGAGATTTTCAAAATTTGTATGAATGGATGTCAATTTTGAGCATCTTTGGATGTATAATGATGTCATTGATGTTATGTTTTGAAATCCATGTGATATATTTGTAAGATTATGACAATTTCGTAAGCATAATGTCTTCAAGGGCAAGTGTTCAATTGTTGTGTTTGGAAAAGTCTTCATCGATTGAAAGTTTTGTAGTTCTAATACTGTAAGTTGCCAAAGTTCTTGTAGCTGCAATAGGAATGTGAGCTGGTTGATGTTGAAAAAGAGAATTCCATAATCAATATCATTTGATTGGTATATAATCCGAAGGAATTTAAGTTGATGTGTCTTTTTAATCAATTTTGCAACATTGCTCAAGTCATTGAGTGCTTCAACATTTAAAAGCATCAATTCGGGGAGTTCAACCACTTCAATTGGATTTGAATCTATTTCTTTATTCACTGTTGTTATACAAATGCCTCGAGTATTTTGAAACTCCTGAATCACATAATTTCATTGTTAAATGGTTACAAAATGATGGACATTAACAAAGTTGATCATCATAGAAAAGAAAATTCTTGCAATGAATATACAATTTGAGATTTAGAATTGAACCAATAATTTTATTACACTATAAACAAAACATTTAAAATCAATTTTGAATTGAATACAACATACCTCTTTTTTTGATGATTCTAATGACCAAGAAGTTTGCTTCCACTTTCTTCTACCTCCAAATCTTTTTCTTGAGATTCTACGCCCCATATCACGTATCAAATTATGCATGTGGATAAATCCATTATCATCTATTTTGATAAGTGACTTGTCCCTCAAGCTTGCAATTATTGTTTTGGTGTTGTCATTCAAATAGTCAACTATTGTATCTTCTTGAATGTCTTCAAACCATACATCTTTACAAAAGAAGCATGATATGTCCAAAAACACTTCTTGCTCCTCATCTCTAAGCATATCAAAACTAATCTCCAATCTTCTCCCCACATCCTCAAGGGCATCATATTCTCCTCTTTTCAATCTTTGTAAAGCTTGCTCCCATACTCGAAGGCGCTTGTGTCCATTTAAACAAGAGCCCATAACTTCTAAGCTCAATGGATGGCCACCGCAAGCATTAACAATCTTCTTGCTGAGTTGATTCATAAGTGGTGTCTTTGAACATCCACTCTTGAAGGCATGTTTTGAAAATATTTCCATAGATTGGTCATAATTGAGCACTGGAACTTCAAATTTGCTATCTTCATTGATCATGCCTTTCAAGATTCTCCAATCACGACTGGTAACAATTAGTTTGCTACCTGTTATACTAAACATTTTTGCTTCCAAAAACATATCCAATTGATGTTCATCAGTGACATCATCTAAGATAAAGAAGACTTTTTTTTGTTGGAGCATCAATGTCAATATGAGTTTACCTTCAATGAGGTCTTTTACTTCTTGTTTTTGTCCCAATTCCTTCAAGATCCGATTCATTTCCATCAAATGGTCACTTTGAAAGTCACACATAATTGTAGTCCACTTAGATGAATCATTAGTGAGTGGCAATGCCTTATTTAAGTGATCCTTCAAAGCCTTCACTAATGTTGTTTTCCCAATACCACTCATTCCAATAACACCAACCATAGATTTATTTCGAAGAAACTTCTCTAAGGTCTTAATTTTAAAATCAAGACCACAACATTTTTGAAGTGTTGATGAATCAATGGTATCCTACACACATTACAATTACCACAAATTCACATCAACAGATTGAAAGATTATCTCAATCAACAAAATTAATCATCTCTATCATTCAAATAGATTTTCTACTACAAACTCTAATTTATGATTTAAATATGGTGTTAAGCTCAAAACACTTTTCAAATTGGTAATTACCTTGATACATTTATCATTCTTTTTTGGAGTATACAATCTCCATTTATAATCAATGATAAATGACCATAAATAATACACAATCAATCTCCATATATAGAACCACCATTTTCCAATCATTTCAATAGAAGATGAAAATTGCATGCATAGATTGGAATAGGACAATGCTTGATATTCAGTTTGATTTTTTCCCATTGACATCTTGCTAATACATTGAGCCTTGAAGTCTTTCTTCTTTATGTCCATCAAACTTGTATATATCTTTGCAAATGAAGGTCTTCCATTTGGATCCATAGACAAACAATCTTCAATTAGTAATCGTAATTCTTGGCAAATTGGGATGCCCTTTAAGGCCAATTTTTGCCTTCTAGAAATTTCAAAAGGAGTGGAGCCAAAATCTTCACATTCTTTTTGGAGTAATATATCACAACAAATTAATCCAAAACTATATACATCAATTTTCAAAGGATCAATCTTCATATTGGCCTTTAATGCTTCAGGAGCAATATATACACGAGTCCCACGAATACCGCTTGGCAACATAAGGCCCTTCACTTCATCCTTCGAAATACCAAAATCAATTAACTTGGCACATACATAACCATCTTCTTTTAACTCTAGACATTGCATTGTATTCACCACAATATTGTGAGGCTTCAAGTCACGATGTGCAACTTTCATGTCATGAAGGTACAACACTCCATTAGCAATTTGTTGCATTATATCCAATTTGGTGTGGTATGTAATCCTTTGATTCGGATCTTCAAATAGCATTTTATGCAAATCCATTTCACCTTTTTCCATTCCAAATTGAAGGTGATTCTGTCCATAAGGATCCTTAAAAGAGTTACAATAGAATAACTTGATGACGTTTGGATGATTCAATTGAGCTAAAATTTGCACTTCCTTCTCCAATTTAATAATATCCAACTCATCATAACCATCCACATCTATTTTCTTTGTGACATTCTCAATACCCAACCACTTTGTCAGAAATACATTCCTCTCAAGACATCTAGGAATATCTCCGAAATTGGGTAATGGAGCATTCGGAAGGAATTGAAGTAAATCACTTTCTCCATCTTCTACCTTCAAAATGCAGTCCCTCCATTGTAGCACATACTTCACTAATTCATGATCATATGATGTTTGTTGAAAAGTGTGCAATCTCTTTTCCAATATTTTGCATAATTCATCTTGATCTTCTTTAACTTCTTCTAGGTCACATGGAAGAAAATTAGTTATACATGATTGAAAATCCACAATATTCTCCATAACTTTCAAACATGAATCAATGTTTGATGCAATGTCAAATAATCCCTCCAAGCACGATGCCATTTCCAAAAGCAATTCTCTAAATACTTCTTTGTTCTTCATTTGAATTAGAGGTGCTATAGACCAAGTTTGAGAACAACTTTGCACCAACATCTCAACTTTTGAAGAGACTTTACAAGCATCTTTTAGTAAAGGTTGAAAAGCTCTTGTATCCAACTCAAATATCTCTTGAAATCTTTGTACAAAGTTGCTCAAATGATGTACCAAATTCTTGCATTGATTAGCATTGAATACTTGATTTGAATCAACTTTATCTTCACAATTTTTCAAAGCTTTGATAATCTTCATTTTTTCGAAAAGATCCATATTGAAGTCTTACATCACAAGTTCATCCAAAGTATAGTTCAAACATCTCTGCAAAATGACAAATGAGTCACCATTAGAATATTCCTATCTCATAGTTACTAATTTACTATAAAATTACAATAAAAATTGAACAACTTCATAAATAATTATCATTGAGCTGTCCAATTTAAAAGCAAGTCAATAGAAAAAGTTGAAAATGAAACAATAAGATTGTTAATCAACAAAAATCTCATATATAATTTATACAAAAAACAATGAAGAAATAAACAAGATTCATAGGTCCAAAGAACAAATCAATATAATATCCATGATGCATATTGTATTATATTTGCAAATGAAGATTTTTTGCCATGTCTACAATGTACAATCATATAAACAAAAAAGAGTTGTAGTTCAAGAACACTTTCCATTATGTGCTAAAAGATTCAATACCATTCTAGGCTATTAGCGTTAGAATTTTATGCCAAATAATTAATCAAAGTTGGAGTAAGTAGTTTTGTAGTTGCTTTTTGAATTCATAGAAAAGTCCAAATTTTTTGAATTCTATATTTTTTATATTCAATGCTTCAATTTTAGGAACATTAAGAGGGTACCTAATTCATTTTTCTAAGATTTGATGGTTAACATTTGAAGCACTGATTTATTTGTTTTCCATCTCTGTTTCAATTAATTTCAAAAAAGTTCAACTTTCATTTTCTTATTTAACTTTTACTCACCCTAATAGCTAGATATGGTGTATAACAACCACCATTGTTGAAAAATCAAGATAGATTTTTTGATGATAAAGAAAAGTTCAAAGTAGCATTTTCTACAACCAAAGGTCACCTTTCACTTCCACATTCAATTGTATACCCATCTTTTGCTTCTTACTTCTATTTTAAACTATTATAATATTAACAATATCCATTTGTAATTGTAACCACCATACTGAAGAACTTGCAAAAATAATAGAATAAATTCATTTAAACAATGGCACCCACTTGTAAAACAATAAAGCTTCACACTCTATGGAAAAAACAAAAAAACTCTTGCCCAATATCATCAAAATGTGTAAATTACAAAGAAGCACTCATTAAGCATGTCCACAAGAAGGTCTCAACAATAAGAATAGTATACCCATTACAACTTCAACTCAATCATTCAAGACAGAGATAATTTAGAGCAAGCAAAATCAGAATGATCTACAAATGACTAGTTCATTGACTTCGATAAGTTTGATTGGTCATATGTTGCTAAGACATTTTACAATATCAATTATGAATTTCATCTAGCCTACTTCTAATATATACATAGATGGATGTATATATATATAGACTTCCAATGACCAAAAGTAGCAACATAAGTATCCTAAGAAAAAATCAACATTTTTAAGGATGATCCTTAGTAACAAAATTACTTTAAAGAATTTCAATTTCACATCTTAACTTCAAATTAAAGTAACAAGATATTGTACTACAAGTTTTATGAATCTAAACTTACATTTGCAAAGTTCAAAGTTTAGCAAAATTGATTAGAAGCCTATCTTGTGAATGCCTGTGAATATACTCAATTACATTGAATAAAATGTTGTCTTTCAAAAATCATTGAATGACATTATTAGCAACACATGTATAATCACATGGATCAACCTTGCTAAATTTTGTTGCACTACCTTTGTCTTTGTTGAATTTGATTAAATAACCTATTATTTACACTAGGAATCTAAAATATGGTTAATGATGCACATTCTAGGTATCTATTGTATGTTCTGGATAATATATTCAACCTAATGAAAGCTACAAATTTGTGATTCATGCACATTTCTAAACGAACCTTAGTTTTCAATGAAGATGTCAATGAGAGTAGAAATGCTCTAGAAACTTGTAATGTCACAATTCGCAAAGAACATTAAAACACTTGAGAATCGAAATCATAAATTGAAGTAAACTCCAAAACATAGCTTCCAAAATTTATCTACCACTATTTGATCTAGTGTAACTTCCTCTTGACAATATTTTTATCCAAAAATCTAAACAATTTTATATCTAAATACAATTTAATCTCCATGAACTTGCACCAAACTTCGAAACTTCACTCAAGATAAACCATCAATAACTTGCAACCCCAAAAATGTCAATTTTACTAAAGTGGTGTAGTTCCAATGCCAAAAATAGTGACAATATAAATACAAAAATCTAGAATTGGTATAGATATATGTTTACAAAGGTGCATTCTAAAAGAGCCAAAGTATTGAAATATCACCAATTTAACAATGTTAGCATTCCAAATATCTAACTTTAGTGATGTATCCAAAAACAAAAGAACCTACATTCTTATTGAATCCTAAAAAACAAATGAAAGGTTGAAACATAATGAATCCAAACACCATAGAAAATGGAAAAGTGAAATTAATAATATGCAACAATAAAATGAAAGAGAACAATGTATGAAATGTGTTCAAAATCATTTTTGTTGCTACATGAAACAATAAATCAAAAGATTTGGATTCAAATGCATTCCAATACCTGCCATTTTTGATAACATTGCTTCAAATCAAAAAAATTGTAGATTGAATTGAAGGAATGAATTGGCCTAGAAAGTGTAAAGCATGAGCTTCTTCTTGAAATATAAGCTTACATAATTGATCATGTGCCTACTAGATAAGTCGATGAGGCAATGCATCCAAGCAATTGTACTTTTGAAAACTTGATTGCCATGTCACTATATATCCTATAGGAATCACAAAATAAAAAATAGACATGAAATCTCATATTAGTGAGGACTAGATAAATGCTTGAAAGTATGGAAGCTTGACAACATTGTCAAAAATGGAATTAATATTGTTAATTTCGCTAGATAGTGTCAACATTTATGACATATATAGACGAAGCTCTAAAAAATTAAGAAACATATGTTTAAATTTCAAGTTGAACGTCCTAGTCAAAATAGTGGCCACTACCAACTTACCCAAATTGAGTTTTAATGCAAGTTTGATTGCTCAATTGCAAACTTGTTTATTAGTACTTCCTAGTTGATCTAAGGCTTTAAATATAAAAAGGGTTAAGATAGAAGAAAGCAATTGAGGTGAAAATTTCACAATAAACTCTATCTAAGTACCTAATGAGGCTGTGACCTAGATGCCTCAATCAAACACTTAATTTGGCATTATAAGAGAACAATATTAGTGAAATAGGATAAACACACTTCACCAAACACATGCAGGGATATAAGCTTGTCACCAATATGACAAAGCAAAACTCACCTAAGCAAACTTCACCACAACTTCAAACATGAATGAACATAAGCTGACATCAATATGACAAAATAGGACTAGAAAGAACGACACAACTCACATTGTGACACATGAACAGAAGCTTGAGATCAATTTCAATGGCAGAATACAACTAGAAGAACCGATACACCAAAACTAGAGATATGAGGAAATAAGCTTGAAATCGACATGGAAATATGGAACGGACCAGCGAAACCACTCACCATAGCTTAACTTGAGAGACATGCGCAGAAGCTTGAGATAGATGCAGCAAACAGGACTAGGAAAAGAACGCACTCACCATAACTAGCTTGAGATAGATATGGAAAAACAGGAATAGCAAAACCACTCAACATAGCTATGCGGACAGAGCTCGACAAGCAAACGGCAAAACAAGATTAGCGAAACCACTAACCATAGCTAGCTTCACAAACATAGTCAGAAGCTTGAGATCAACACGGCGAACAGGACTAGCAAAGCCACTCACCATAGCTTAAGATACATGGACAGACGCTTGGGACTGAAACGGCAAAACAGGACTAGCCAAACCACTCACCATAGTTTGAGATACGTGGACAGAAGCGTGAGACTGCAACGGCAAAACAGGACTAGCCAAACCAAGTATTCAGCGCAGCTTGAGATCTGTAAAGCAGCAGAAGTTGAATACGAGAGCAACCACCGAGCATGTCAGAGCAAGCGCAGTTCCCACCCAAACTCGAAGTTAAGCAGCAAGCCCTCGTGTTCGCTTGGGCCTCTGGGGTTTAACTGTACACCACACCACATGTTCACGCAAACAGGGCTGCCAGCCCATCTCTGACTTCTTCTAGGCTCCTACAAGCATATTACTGTATACGTAGACTTGTCTGCAATGACACACGGCCACGCGTTGATTACAGATGGGTCCCTTTAAATGGATTCCAGATTGGCTGGAGATTCGTGCTTATCCTCTCGTGGGACCGCGCCTGCAAAACAAAGTCATGCAGGACACGAAATCCAGCCCACGAATTTTGGGGTTCACCGGGGCAAAAGTAAAAAAAAAGTTCCCTATTTTGGGCTGTGTTTAGGTTATGTTCTAGTCCTATCCTAGCTAATATGGGGTCTCTGATTGCAAATATGAATTCAAAATCTGTAAACTTTTTTTTTGAAAAATAAAATATTTCAGCGTTTTCCCCAGAAGAGTAAAAAGTCCTGTGTTTTCGCCCTTCGTAAGATGATCCGGGTGGATTGACCCCCTCGCTTGGTCTTACCAGGGGTGCATGTAGAAGGAGAGCCCCCTATTTCGGGCCGTTCTAGGGTATATTATTCACTTCTATAACATAATTTGGGGTCTCTGATTGCAAATATGAATTCAAAATTTGCAAAAAAATTCCTGTGCCCAAAACAGGGTTTGCCCGCAGGGGGTCAGGTCAATCCACCTCGCCCCGTGGGACGACTTTAGCGTCTCGTCAAAGTCACCAAGTTACCAGTTACCATTTAATATTTTGTTTAGGCGAGAGTGGTCCCCAACTCCCCATGCCGGGCATGCCCCACGAATAATTCAAGGCCTGGGGCCACCATGCCAACCGGAAGCCTATGCTACAGTACATGAACAATACAACTGGTTTGTCTTCAATGAAAAGATGCTGGGGCACTTCCTAATTTGGCGGGGCCTTCGGTTGCTTCCTGAAATGCTCAAGTGGCCAGAATGGACGGTGGGCAACCGAAATGGTGGCCTCTGGCGGTCTGGCCCCGAAGTTTATCTTACTGTAGGTTCTTAAAATATGCCGGGTTTGTTTCGAGCCTCCTTGAAGCTTGTCCCTGTCGTGTCCGGGTGGGCAGTTGGGCTGCGGTGGCGAGCCATGAGGTCACGGCCCCTCCCCCTGTGCTTTTGGCCCCTCCTGCTGTCTTTTCTTTGGTCCGGTCTCGGGTTTGGGTTGTCCGGTTTTGCTGGTCCTTGTTTGTTTCTCCTGCTAGCCTGCTAGGTCACTTGTGGCTGGAAATCTTAATACTGTGCCTTTGCATTGAAATCCCGTTTCATTTGTTTCAAAAATGAATAATAAATGGTCAAGTGGTCATTCATATTCGCCGCCTGAACTGAAGTAACGGAAAGGCACTGTTAGCAGTATTTTATCTTTTCTTCATGGAATCAATGTGGCCCGAGTGCTGATGCCGGAGTGAACTGACCCCCTCGCTCGTCCTTCCATGCTTGGAGGGATGCCAGGCAACGAGGTTCCCCTGCGTCGTTCTCCTGCGAGGTTCCCATATGTGTGTTCCCTTGCAAGGTTCCCTCAATCGACGCCTGCAGCTCGTATTGCCGGAGCGCGCCTGAAACAGATTGCCGCGGAGATTCGAGTGAGAGTCTGCGCAGCTGCATCAGCTCGCAAGAGAACATGTCCGAGGAGGAGAAGTTTGACGCGGAGATGATCAAGGAGCTGTTGTGCCGTAGCCCGGAATACTTCTTCGACTTCAGCTCGCCATGTTGGGCTCCAGTTGCCCCTGCTCCGCCATCACCACCACCTCGGAGCAATTCAAACAGGTAGAATCAAAAGCCGCCACAGCCAGATCGAAATTGCAAATCGAACTTCAAAAACGAACTTCGTGTTCTTACTCTCTCTATGTGTTTCAAAGCATTCGTTCCTGACGTTGGTTTCATGGTCTCACTCTCTTGTGTTCGTGTTTTCAAAGCATTCGTTCCTAACACTTTTTTGCGATTTCTAAGGACATTTTGAAGCTGGAGAGGAATGGCGCAGACGCGAGTCAGTCAGCCAGGCGAGACTATTCAATTTCTGTGCGACTGCTACTCTGAAAATCCATACCAAATAAATACGCAATCAAAATATGGATCTCAAAAACCATGCCATGCCAATAGAAATGCTCGCCACAACATGCTCTTTAAAAACTATGGCAAAGTACATGCTAGACCAAACCAAACAACTCACAAACCATGGCAAAAGTGGACAAACACGTAGTCCATATCAACGGGTATGATTTGCGAGATTTTGTTGTTGTCGTTAGTACAGGTGCCGCATCTATTGAACACGCACAAGCCAGCACCCCATCTGACTCTCGTCACAACACAGACAACGGTCTACCGTATCTGTGCAAGAGGACTCCCTATGTAGCGAGGTTTTTCACCACCTAAAACGTACAACCCCTTAAAAGTAAAGCTTATACTATGGAACTAAAATACTAGTTTGCTCTGAAATACTGAATCCCCTCATCTTCTTCCATTACCGAATGCACCACCAGCAACTCTTCCGTCACAACCACAAAGATTTATATGCCGCTCACAAAACAGAAAAAAATATCAATCTTTCTCTGAGAGGAGCAGAGCTTCATGTTCGAGAAGGTCGACGAGCTCCATAAAGAGTAGCAGCGGCACGGAAATTGAACAGTCTCGCAGAGCATGTCTTTCTCGCTCACTCGAATCTCCACGGCAATCTGTTCTTGGCGCGCTCCGGCAACAACGCAGATGCGGCATCGATTGAGGGAAGTTGAGCCCATGGGTCACAGCGGACCGGGCCCACTTCGAATGACAAAAGAAAACTAATTGGTCCAAATTGCCTCCATTGTGCTGTACTGTACAGTACAGTGCTCCTCTCTGTTCGAGGGTTCCCTTAGTCTTCTTGGGGAGAGTGTGCTGGGATACAATTGAAGTGTGGCGCTATAGGCGCAAGCGGAGTCATGTCGTTGAATTTCTCCTGGTGTCCTTCCGAAGATGGATCGCCCTTGTGTGCTTACAGGAGGTAACAGAAAGCCGCCGGAGCACTTTGCCGGGGAATTTAGAATCTGCGTAGCAGGTAATGCAATTCTGATCATGCGTGTTTAGCCTATCTATTCTTGGTGGTATTGCACGAGCGTGACATCGTCGCTTTCGCACTCGATCTTGGATCTTCTCACGTTTCTGAAGTTGTTTGATGCTGGGTATATGGTTGGTGCTGTGCACCGACAGTGTAGGACTACGCATCTTGTGGCCATTACTTGTGCGTGCTTTTGTAAATGGTCTCATTACTTGGAGAATTCAATGCGAAACTAGTCATATCCATCTTCCAGGTTGACTTGATTGGGATGTAGGTTGCGTTGAGGATCAAATTGAATTAGAAGTATAGGGTTGCGCATTAGTTGAAGAATTGGACTGCGTAATGGATACCTCTTAGTACTTCGCACAAACAATGTTCTAACCTAATTTCATCAGTGCGATGATGGTGGACAAGATTCACAGCTGGGGCTGCTGCTGGTTCACGTGCCGACTGGTGAGCGATCTTGGAACCTGGTTACAGAAGTCTGTATGCCGAGGGGCAAGCCGAGCAGTTGGTGAGCTGCTTGACCGATATAATGTTCCCCAGGAACCTCAGCTTGCGGGCAGAGCTCATAGCTCGCAGGTACCACAAAGATTCCACTACCATTGGTCTTTCTGAACCATTGACACCTATTGCGTTCCAGGTACTGACAGTGAGCATTCTATTTGTTGTAGTCAAATTGCTGTGAGACTGTAAAGAGCTATAGCATTGAAGATTTACGTTCAGGGCCCTGTGGACATGGTGTTGAGCTCCAGGAATCAGTTTCTTGAATTTCTGGTGTCGAGAGGAGTTTTAGTATTTGATCAAAGTGGATCCATGTACTAACTGGGGCGTTCGCAGGTTGCAGAGACTTTCCCGGATTGCACTCGATATCTGGAACAGACTCTTCAATCCGGTCGTGGACTATTTCGAGCTTGCGCAAGGATGTTCCATGAGGATGTGTCCCGAGCTTGAGAAGAAATTTCCTGATTTTCATGGAAGGCAACTGGAGCTCATGATGTACCTCTGCCTTGTTGCTTATAATTCTGAAATTTACGATGGTTTATGTGATGATGCGTGGTTGAGAACGACGATCACCTTGAAGGACGATCACGTAGACTACGCTCATGTTTTCTCCAATCCTGGCAGTCGTGAAATCGGGCTAATGGCTGAGCTCTGCAGGGGTACTTCAATGTGTCAATCCAGTTGGGAACAGCTGGAAAGACATCAGTCCACGCTCACCTCTCGAATCGAAATTCGATGGAATATTCTGCCTCGTAGAACTTACTGGGAAAGGCTGCAGAAGGTGCAACGTCAATCGAACTGGACAAGAGTGCAACCGTCATTACTGGGGAGGACCCCTTGTTGCAGTATCAGAAGGGAGTTCATTCCCATCACCGTCATCGACCAAGCTCGTCAGAAGGGTTCGTCCTTGAAGGAGAAGGTGGATGAATGGAGAAAAAACGGTGGAAGATGTGACCTTGCAACACATTTGCAAACTAGTGTTGTTCGACCTACGGCACGAAGGGCATCCCTCCGGACTATAGATGCCAATGATGTAGCATCGATGAGGACGCTTGGGGAAGGAAGTGCAGCGACTGTTTACGAGGTTTCATGGCGGAAAGGCACTTACGCTATGAAGTCGTTCAACAGCTCTGTCTCTGAAATGACATTCAGAGAACGAGATATTGCTGAGAGGGTGTTGCATCCACACATAATGCATGGTTTCGGCTATTTCAAGTTGGATGGAAGATGGAATCTACTCATGGAAATACTTGATACAACTCTGAGACGGCATGCGATCACCGAAAGTAATTTGGGTAAACCACTCTTTTCACGCGAGGATACCCTTGATGTATTGCTGCAAATTGCAAGAGCTGTGGAGCACTTGCATCTCAACGATGTGGTACATGGGGATCTGAAGCCGGATAATATTGTCTTAAGCAGTTTCGAGATACTAGGAAATGGTCGACATTTCCTTGCCAAAGTCACGGATTTTGGTGATGCCGAGATTTTTGTCCGAGAAGAACTCTTCAAGCCTGTTGGATTTGGTACCACCGCATTAGCGGCGCCTGAACTTCTGGGGTGGCGGCAGGATCAAGTGAATGTTTGGTTAGCTCATCCTGAGAAAATTGACGTATATAGTTTCGGTGGTGTAGCTCACGAGGTGCTGACAGGGTATCCGGTCTATTCTGAACGCAAAAAATTCAATGCTGCTTTCGGGACAGATGTCATTGCAGGCACACTGAAACCAAGTGGATCCGATATGTGGAGAAATTCAGGGCTGGATAAAAGATTTCCAGTTGAGTTGATCAAACTCGTGGAGCAGTGTTGGGAGCTGAATCCTAAGGACAGACCATCGTTCCCCGATATCTGTGAAGTACTCGAGAGGTGCAAGTCTGTGGTACAAACTTGGGTGAGCATTCATGCATCAAACTATTTCGTTATGCATGATTTTTCTTTGAGTCCATCAAGCCTTGAAGATGTGCGAAAAATGACAGGATGGTCAAGCAATTCTGTCCAATGTTCGAGGGTTTTCATCTGCTAGAATCTTTGCGTCTCTTCTGCCAATCATTTCATCTCGATGAGCACCCTTAGTAGTTTGTCGTAGCACTAGGACTGGAGGGAACGCAACGTATTCTTGAATATTTGTGGAAAATAGTAGCGAAGTGCACCTTGCTGAAACCGTAGGCAGGTCGGGTGTCACCAATGAATGTGGCAAACTCATTCCTTTCCGTCATATTTCCAAAGTTGTTAAATCTCCTGCTTTCTAAATTCCAACGATAAATGTACAGCTCTGAAGTACGACATCTATGAAAGTCGTTTGGTTAATGGTTGAGTTATTTACCCCCGACTCTGATATGCTTTGGCAGGAGGACAGAGCTGCCGAGGAGAAGGAAACTGCCAAGAAGAGAGCTGCCAAACGCTTGAAGTTCTTTGTAATGGTCTCCCTGTTTGCCTTCATCTGGACCTCTTCTCTTACTACGGTCAGTGTCCAGCTAGTATTGCTGTTGAGCTTCTTGTTTGTTATGAGTCGTGAGATTCGTGACTTGAGGGACATGTTTTTCACAGGGATGATCTGCAAAGATCTTCCAAATTTTCTCAGGAAGGCATTTCGATTGTTTTGTTCCAGTTCTGGAATAATCTGCAATGCTGTAACCAAAACTGTAATTCACGTAATGAAACGGGGTTTAGAATATGCCGGCTTCAGGAGCACCTCACATATGGTTAGGGAATCTAAGATGGATCAGTAAGAAGTCAACAAATCTCACCTTCTGCCCTTCTGGATTCATAAGACGTCGACTGCGTATGAAATTGAGATGAAATTATTTACATGGAGCTGCGTGTCTGTTAATCTGTTGATTGTTATTTGTTTCTTATCAAAATATCTACTTCAAGCTCATCTATCTAAATCACATTTCAATATTGGTATATTTGCTCTAATACTGCTGTCCTTGTGGTATAACAGGAGAAGAGCGCTGTCGACCCCTTCAGGTTCATTGCTTTGACCCTCGTCATCTTCATCGTTATGTCTTATCTTTGTAGTTTTATCAGGTGTGTGGTTTGCAAGTTTAGGGACGTATTTTTTGCGGTGAAAGTGAAGGACTTGTAGTGGATCACTGTCAGCAGTGGAGGAAATGGCAGATGTAATGACCATAATTTAGGTTTTGCCAGCTTCTGCGACACGTAAGTACTGTCGTACGAATTATCAACTAATGAAGAGGTCAATGAAGCCCTTCTTTGATGTTGATAGTTGACAAACCGTGATAGAAAATATTGTGTGGAACAGTACCAGTATTCCTTACGGTAATCCTGTACGTTTGTTAGCGCACTGTTAACGAACGGATCCTTCAACTGATCCTCACTGACATCGACACATCACCCGACTCCCATCGCCTGCCCCGAAATTACGGACATCAACCTTCAAGAGGCTTTCGATTCCACTTCCAGCCTCCGCATGGATTCCTAATTTCGGCATTACATTAGCTGCTCCGTTCACGTGCTTTCTTGGTTATTGCAGGTACTAGGATTCAACTAGCAAGCTTTTTGACCTTTAGCTAGTTTCTCAAGTGTGGCACCTGCTCTCTACTAAGGTGGGAGGTCCACAAATGGACCATCTAAGGGCTGGAACTGAATTTTGGGGAGGCTAAACATCTTGAAAAAAATTTCAGTAAATTTTCCTTGAAAGACAAGTGGAATTGACATCTAACCCAAGTGGTTTCATATTTTTTGAACCTTTGTGAAATTAGTTACAAATTTTGGAAGTTGGAAAAAAGTGGTCATTTGTGGTCATCAAAAGCAACCACCTCCTGAAATGTGCATAGTTGGTACATTGAAGAAAGCAAAATGTATCTCTAAATCATGATTGCTTTTGATGCCATGTTGGAGTTTGAACCTTCTACCTTATGATTTAGGGAGCTCTGGAGGTGTGGTTCATGTTCAATGTTTCTTATTATTGTGTCCCAGTTCCACAAACCACATTCGCTCCTGCTCTTTGGATTTTGGACACACCTTGTCACGGTTGAACCTATAAATGCCCAAGTATGGACTTTTAATTATTCCTAATGGAGCAAATTGTTTTTTTTTCAAAATCTATTAGTATAGATGTTTAAGAATCTTGCAGTAGACTAGATGTATTGTGTAGATGTTAAATCCCTCAAGACCTTTTTCTCACCAACAAATAGTCCAGATTGCCATTTCTAGTGCAAAGAGCAAAAAAAATTTAAATAGTTGTTTTTTTGCATATCTACTAAACATAAGAATTTGTAGTAGACTAGTATATGAATGTATGGAAAATTTTTTAGTTATGATGACTTCATAGATTGCAAGATAAATGTGTTCAAAGTAAACAAATCATATTTTTTGGTACCACAACAAACTTGTTTATAAGACTTTGAATCTCTTTAACTTAAAATTTTTGCACTAGAGGTTTTGAATTAAAAAAATTTTACCACATGCATGAGGAATTGAGTTTAAAATATAGGAAAAATAAAAGTTAAAAAAGAACTTGATTTCCATTCTTTGATCCATAAACAATGAATGACAAAATCTTTTTGTGCAAGACAGAAGTACAACTATTTGTCTTCTAAATTTTGTGTGAAAAGGAGAAGTCTTCTATATCAATTTGACTTCCATTTCTTACTTTCGGTTTTTTTTTAATACTAATTATACACACAATACTAAATTGGATGATTTTCACAATTACCAATCCGTCTTTTAAGGGTTAAAAAATTGCTTAGTAGATGAAAGTATGTAATAAAGGAAAACACTATTTCCAATGCTGAGATTGATTTAACAATTAAAATTAATCTCTAAAGCACCAAACTATATTTTGGATAAGATAGCAATTTTAATTAGCTTATTATGAACAAAAAATAATTCTTTGAAATTTTTACACAACATGTACTCAAGAAGTATCTTTTAAGGCATAACAATTTTCATAATTTATGACTGCATGGTTAAAAAGTTAATGTATGATATGTAATTTTCATCGTTTGTCAAGCAAGTCAAGTAGTTCAAAAAAATTCTTTAAAAATTACTTTCTTAAGAAATAAAAATTTGAAACTGGTTTTCTAAATTTAGATATACGTGGAAAACTTTTAATCATTTAATGTTGATGAATGAGATGAAAGGTACAAGGAGTTTTAGTTTACAGGTAGTTATAGAATTTCTACTCTAAAATAAATTTTGAAGTCCTTTATTTAATTCAATTTTCAATATTTTTGAAAATAAATAAAAGCATTGAGTGTACATTGTTTATTACAAAATTACAACCATTGGGATTGTCATTTTTCAATTTTATAATTAAATTCTTAACTATTTAGTATTTTTAATCATTCTCTACTTCTTTCTACTTCCTATTTTTTTCCTTTATGTTGCACAATTCCAAACGATCTAAAATTTTTCAAGCATGTAGCCAACTTGCCTTGAAGAATGAATCCAAAGAATAACTACATTTTGGAAATTTTGGAAATTTTTGCATACAAATGTGACTTCGTGAAGTGCAGTTAAATGGTTTTTCTTAGGGCCCAAAAAATGAATTTTGTCAATTTGAACGCTAACATCCTGCCATCTCTATGGTAGAAAATTCTAAAATTTTTTCTACATCTTTTCAAACCAACATATACAAGATCCCATTATTACATGTGTCCAAAAGTATTTTTTTTCCTAAATTTTGGTACTTATTTTAGAAATGGCAATTTTGGAGCATTTTTGGTAAAAACATAGTCAAAAACCTTTAGGAATTAACTATTGGAACTTTTTATTTTTATCCAAATAAGTTAAATATTTGATTTTTGAGAGGTCTTGAAAGGCATTATATACCAATAGTAGAAGAATAAAGCCTGCCAGTTTTACTTGATTTTGAGATTAAAAAAATTGTATTTATCTAGTTTTTTTTAACATGGTCCCAATGGAAAGAATAAAGTATTTTCATGATTTTCATCATTAAAAATTTAAACATGCAAGTGTTGATTTGGAATTTTTTACAATTTCTACTTATAAAAAAAATTGCATTTCATCAATCACAAGGTGGATTGTGTAATGAATTTGATAACTCATCATTTGAATTGAGGGTTTTTGAAAGTGCATTTTAGTGTGCCAACACAATTTCTAGTTGTTCATGTCACTTCCAATCCTGAAAACTTTTAATATATGCAAATTTCTCAAACTTCATGGGGAGGGTTAGCCATACAAAAAATAGAATACAAAGATTTGTTTTGTTATAATCTCACAACTCCAATGCAATTTTATAATAAAAAATAGTTAGCACACTAATAAGCAAGCTTTTAAACTACTAAAGTTCAATTTTACATTTAGGGGATAAAATGGATTTCAAGCATGTTCCTATTATCTCAATTTTGAATTTTTAGTGAAATTTTTTAAACTTTCTCACAAAATAGAAAATGTTTATTAGCTTAATGCATGGAAAAATGACTTTTATTTCAATTGATGCCTAAGAACAAAAGTTATACAATAGTTGAAACAACAATAAGCTTATAAGCCTAAAAATGAACTCATTAGATAGAAAAAAAAATCCACAAAAACTTGAAATAATATTTTCAAATTAGATTTTCATAAATTAAATTTTGTATACACAAAATAGTGAAATTAGGTTGCCTTCCCAATTAGGTTGCCTTACCTCAAATTAATTACCTCATGGATCAATGTTTGTACACATGGAGGGGCATGCAACTCTGTGAACCATGCCTTGAACTAGTGCACTAATCTATGCCATACACGTGGCTCTGGATTAAATGCATCATTGTATAATAGCAGAGAATATTTATATAATGTAGATTGTCAAGAAATTAGCTTGGGGCAACCTAATTTCACTATTTTGTGTACATAAAAAGCTTTGATTCATTCCATTTCGATTTGTGATGTGAAAAGTTATGAAGCATCTTATTTTCAAGGCAATCGGAGCATCTTTTTGAAAAAATAATATGTTTGGTTCATTTTTTAACTCAATTTTCACATTTTTCCAAAATAAATGTTTCAATAGTTAACAATGGATTTTGGATGACCCCAATAGTCCCTCTAAACTAGAAGATTTAATTTTCAAATCAATTTCAAATTGATTTGAAAAATATTTGTAAATTTTTTTTCAAATTTGACCATATAGATTATTTCTATTCATGAAGCATAATATAAATATATAATCTCTTTTGATGAGAAATTCAAAAAATTACAATTTTTTTTTAAGCACATCCCAATTTTTTTCTAAATCATGTTCTACAAATTTTGGAATTTGTACAAAGTAGAGACCAATGATATCACTTTGAAGGCAACGATATAGTAGATGTCATGTGACAAAATGGTTGAAGAAATGTCTAAGTCTCTTGATTTGAGAGTGAAATTTTTCTTTGAATGCTGCAATTTTGGGAATAAAATCTAGCTAAAATAGTAAAGGACCACAAGGTAATAGAAGTTTATAGAAAACTCTATATTAGTACCGCACTACCACTTTAACCTGTAAGAGGACGAGGACACATTTCAGGCTGAAATTGTTAAAATATGTCACTTTTCGGGCAGAGAAAAAAAACTTAAAAAAAGTGATTTAAAAAAATTCAACCATACAAACTTATAGTATACAAACTACTATGGGAATGAGCAGAAATATTTTTAGTAAATATGACCACATAGATTGAAAGATTATAGTATTTGAAGTTAGAAGAAAAAGTTTTTTTTCAACCCTTCCCAACAAGGTCAATAGATATTAACCTCAAGAGGGTCAAACCCTTATACACTTACATATCACGTGCGATAATGGGATATTTAATTGGGGGGTATTTATATGTTTACAAGTATTTTTTGGCTCCCTATTTTTACATAAGAAGCTACTAGCATGTGTTTTTTTACACCCTATTTTTTTTTTGTAAATGGTGATGGAGACTAATTTTTGTCACCCTATTTTTTTTCAACATTGTAAAATTACCAAATATCATGACGAATATGATGGCATTGCAAAACCAAGTACTCAACAAATTCACAAAGAAAAGAGGATACTATTGTTGTTTCTTTGAATGATCACTTATTACTATGATGACAAATGACAATTTCCAAGAAACACAAATGATAGAAACTATTGTAGATTTTGCCTAATACACTACAAAAAGAACTCTACACAACCTCTAGAAGAATGGAATGCCTTGATGTGGAATTTTGCAAAATCAAAATAGACAATGTCACTACAAGTCTACGACTAAGTCTAAGGTATTCACTACAAAAAATATTAGCCAAGTTTTCATTTAGTATGTAGCCATTGAAATCAAAGACAATGAGCAAATTCATAGCAAAACCAAAAGTAAAATTAGTCCAAGGAATGAGCTGTCACTTCAAATTCTAAAGCAATACAAATTTCAAGGAAGAAGGGGACATTAGAAGACAACACAGAAGAATACATAGAAATGTCATACCAAAATTGTGTTCACAAACACATTTAGTAGTATGTGCATTGCAACCTTGTCCTAAAATTTGTACAACTACAAGGTGTAGTGAAATATATTAACCACTCTCTACACCTATTTGTATGCTTAGCTCAGCATGAACAAAATTAGAAAAATGATGGTAGTACAATTAACAGCCTATAGTTTTAGAACGGAAGACAGAAGAAAACATTTGTGACAATCACTATAGAAGTTCACGTTGGCAATAATGTGAGAAACTAGATTGAAAGCAAAAGAAATTGAAGAAGAAATTCATGAAACACCAAAAAGACCAAAAAAACAGCATGGAATTAGAAGTTAGGTTGCAGCACTGAATTTGCATACAATGCGCACGCCACAAAATTCATAACACTAAAGCCATTGAGTCGTTTACAAGCCCTAGAATTCCCTTCCCCACCTAAAAAAACAAAAATTGGATTTTCCTATAGGTGCACTAATTAATTCAAAACTAGACCCCTAAATTCGCCAAATGTCCACTACTAAATCAAATGGTGGTAATTAAACTCAGCCTACTAAAAAAGTTTTGAAGGATCCCATATTTGGGACCCTATTTGTTTTGTACCATACAAGAAAATGGAAGAATTATGTAGTACCCTATTTTTTTATAATCACCCCAAGCATATTTTGCCAATGCTATAGTAGATCTAAAAAAAGTACAAATTTTTCCATCATTGAATTAAATTGACTCTATTTTTTTATCTCACGTAGTTTTCTAAAATTTTGAAGGTTTACCCCCCGAGATATTAACACCTCCTAAAGTGAAATCTTTGCAGTATATACATATAGGATTCTATTTGATAGTTGCATCTTATATTATATTAGTTATATGGCTACCAAATTTCAAAAGATAGAAGTAGGATCTTATAAATATTGTTTGAGCTACTCACCCAATTGCCTTGCCTAAAAATCTTTAGGCAACATAATTTTTTATTTGGTCACTTGATTGAAAAAAATTACACTTTCATCAAAGTGGTACATCTCCACACTTTGTATTAAAATTTAAGAAGATTAATTCATTCAAAATTGGCTTTGTAGAAACCTATTGGAATCTCCAATTGGTTATTCAACAACCTCTTGGTCTTCTAGGGGTTAACATCATTTAACCCGTTAAGGACTAGGGAATAGTTCACATTTTCAAAATTGTGGATGTATAATAAAATGCAATTTAGAATAATAATTTAATGATTCTTAAACAATAGTTGTAAATTATGACTAATAAATCATATTTGTATGACTAGATCAACTAGTATACAAACTAATATTTTCCAATAATATTTGAAACCAAAAATTGACAATACCTTCTAAAATTGATTGTAGATAGAATATTTGTGATTTTTTATTCAAGTCATTTTTGGAGAATCATTTTTTGAATTGAAAAAATTACTTTTTGAGGCTAGAACTTCCAATCCCCTTTGAATTATAGAATATTTACAAAGAAAAATCTTCATAATCTTATATCATGCAAATCTTAAAGAACTAACACAAGAATCTTCAAAAAATTGATGGATGAAAAAATATATTTTTACATACTTAGGATGTATAAGCATTCATTTGTTGTTTGAAATTTGAATGTCTAGTTCTTTAGGGATTAAACATTATAAGTTCATTGCACCTAATTATGATTCTTTTTTGAAGAATTGACCCGTACGAATTCTTGCTTACAATGTATTGCTTCTACTCATGAGAGGCAATGGCTGATTTTGAGTGAATGCATAGTCAATTTTTTGATAATTTATAGTTTATTTATACAATAATTGATAAAGAGATAAGAAGATAATCTAGAATACTCTGTAGACTTCCATCAAGGTCCTACAAAATTTTCAATAATTTAATAGTAGGGACATTGCTTAATTGTTCCTTTGTATACAATTAAGTGCAAGGTGGGAGGTCCTAAGAAAATCAAGCTCTAAAAGTATCTTCTAATGTAAAGTTACAATTTCCTTTTTTTAATGTAACATCAATGTATTAGTGGTGTACATTTTAGGAGGTGGAGGCTTCTAATGATCATAGCATTTCAATTGAAAAAATTTTATAACTAATTTTTTGAAGGTCAAAAAATAAGAAAAAATTTAGATTAGATGCCAATTCCATTTTTGTTTTGTGAAATTTATTGATATTTGTATTCAAAGGTTTAGCTTCTCCAAAAATGAGACCAATTCTTAAAAGCATGCTTTTTGAACTTCCTACCTTTATTGCATAATGATAAATCACAATCTATTCAAGACACCAATGAGTTATGGTCATGTCCATTAAACTCTAGATGGTAGGAACACATTTTTGACATACATTGTAAAAATTGTCACTTTTCAGTGCAATGAAAAAAATGAAAGAAAAACAGTTTTAAGAAGATTTAAGCATATAGATATATGGTAGAGTAAGTAAATTATTGTGGGAAGAGAGTTGCTAGCATGTGAGCCTAGGAGCCTAAACATATAAGTTATAGGCACCTTCTATGGTCATAGGATATCTATGTTATAGGTACTTGGGTAGTTGCAAAAAACACCTGTCATTTTTGGCTCAAAACAATATTAGTACTAGAGTGCTTTGATTTTTGGATTGCTATGACTTTTGGAATAATTTTTTCAAATAAAATAAAATATGAATAATTTGTAAAGCATTCAAAATAGTATAGGTGTGAAAATTCAAGTCTAGAAAAATTTATCTCTAAAATTTACAGACAACAAAAGATTGATGAAAAATGCAAAAAAATAGATGTTTTTGAATTTGATTTAAATATGTATATCCTTTCTAACTTGAAGATGCTTTTTTTCAACCATTTTTCATCTTTGGAAAATAAGAATTGTGTTTTAGACACATGTATCTAGGTAGTGCTCTTTGAGCACACTTGGAAGGTGTAAAATTTGCTATTTAAAAAAGATCTTCATGTAGGTTTGTATAACTTTGATATAATTTTTTGTATTCCAATTTTGACTTTTGAGTTCGTATTTTTGGGTTGGAAATAGTACTAAAATCCCCTAAAATGGCCAAGGTAGACATCCAATTGGGGGAAATTTTAAAATGGTAAATAAATTTTAAAAAATTGGAAAAAATTTATAAATGTCTAAGACTATTACATGTACCTAGTTTTCAAGTTTCATAGAAAACAAACATACGACGCAAAAGTTGTGAGCCAAAAACCACATGTCCAAGACCAAGGGGACAAAAAATAGAATAGGTGTTTCTTGCATTGTTACAAGGTACCTATATTGTAGTTATATATAAGTTATAGGCACTTTTAATGGTTGTAGAGTACCTACTTATACCTAGGCTCAAGGTTCATAGGTTACCATTTTTATACTCACATGCTAGTGTCATTGTTGTAGGAATAAGTGGAAAAAACTTCAAAAACTTTGACTATGCAGATTAAAGGATTATATAGTATTTTTAAATTAGAAGATTTTTTTCCATGCTTGTTTGATATAATCAACAAACGCTAATTGTTAGAATGCAATTTTTCCAATATACATGGGATTTTAGCAATTGCATTGAAAATGATGTAAATTACATACCTACCAAATTTCAAAGGTAGATGAGGAGTTTTGCTACTTGAAATTACTTGTCTTACTCGAAAATCATTGAGTAAAGTAACTTTTGATCTGGGGACCTTCCACTCAATTGGAAAAAGAAACTCTATTCCTAACAAGGCAATATATGTCCACATTTTGTGTCAAAATTTCAAAAATACATATTCATTTGAAATCAACTTTGTAGGAATCTACCTGAATTTTCATTTGGTCTTTCAACAACCTTTTGGTCTTTTACGGGTCAAAATTCCTTTGTCTCCAAATGATCTTTTGGTTGGATAGAATGTATGGGATTCTTTTGTTAAAAATAACATTATTTCAACCTGTTTCAAGTTGTTTCAAGTTGTAAGTAGAGTTTGGTGCACTCCTATTGTCCTGAATTTTGAGTTTCAGAGCCCTTTTCAAAGTGTCATATTAAATTTATTGCAATAAAAATAAGGGAACTGGAAAATCATTTTGGGACAATGGGAGTATAATTTAACTCTTATAGGTCACCAATCTCCTTTGTATTTTGCAAAAATAAAGTTGCAAAACTGAAATGCCAAAATTGAAATGTTCAACGTGCTAAGACCTCTGGGAACTAGAACATTCAAGAACCTTTAAATTTGAGGTTTTAGAAACAGAGTCGATTGAAACTGCACCAAATTCATTGAAGTCCACCAATTAAACGAATATGAGGTTAGTTCTTCTAGGTTTCAGCTAGTATGATAAGGATGCAATGTTCTTGTTTGGAACGTCCAATTTCTAGAAAAATATTGAAGTTCAAGTAATATTCAAGATTGCAACGTATCTTTGATTTGGAGCGCCAGAGGTCATTTCACCTCAAAAAATGAATGCTCTGTGCTAAGGTAGAAGCACCCGTAATCAACATTTTAAGTGATTCTGCATACAAGGTGGTATCAAGACAACCCATGAGATTATTTACAACACATTGGCTATTTTTTTTTAAATTCATAATTTTACGAAGATGTATGAATATGCTATGAATTTGTGAAGTTCAAATACATGGTATACCCAAACCATTTTTTTTCATTCATGTATGATGCACGCTGTAAATTTAGAACTTCCTATATCTACATATTTTCAAGATTAGTTTAGGGTACAAAGTTGGGAATGGGGTGCTTAACCTTAGGTAGCTAAAGTCTAAAGGACACATTGAAGATTGTCGGACATGAAAATGCATGAACACAGACTAATTAGTATTTCCATACTTGCAGACTTCGGTGCCACGATTTAATCTGGAGTGCAATTACGAAATTGGAATATGCTACGGCAGAGGATACCAAAACCGTTAGGATCGTATAACACTAGAGAAGAACGAAGGAATACCACCACAGTCTGAAGGATCCACTATTGAGAACCCGAATTCATAGCACTCAAGATGGCATATACAACAGGAAATAAAACCTCCCCTAACTCTAGTCTAGACGAATCATTATGTACATCTTCCCGGGAAATTTCACAGCCACTAAAATGTGATACCAAATGTCCTCTACAATGAGGTCTCTCTGTATATGGTCATATTCGTTACATTGGCGTAACTTCACAAAATTGGACCGCTTGGAAAAGGCCCTTCAACAAGGAACCGGACTAGTTGACACAATCGTCCGGAATTGGAACTTCAGCAATTCAGACTCATACGTACAACCTATTCCAGATTTTAGAGATTACAGGAAAACTTCAGATGAGCAAATTTAAACACATTTGAAAGTTCCAATTTTCATCTTTGGTTCGTCACATTAGTTTTGACACATTGAAATACGCCAAAGTAACGAATGTGAGGTTATGTTCGACCTCTAAATAATCACTCTACGACGATACAAAATTTACATCCTGTACTTCTTGAAATTTTTCAGCTAATCCGATTCTAGTCCACCTACCGATGCCAAGGCCTTAAAAAAGTGATATTCACAGAACCTCTAGAATACATTCCATTGTTTGATTCCGAATGACTCGCTACTTACAAGCGAAAGTTGAATTCAAGCTAGGTCCGCGACTCGGCAACTAAGAAGTTCAACCCTTCCGCCACGTTTTTGATGGAGCTTCGTCCAAAGAACAAGGAAACTCTCACGCATCTCTCCTCCAATCTCATATCCCCGGAGATATCAATCACTAACGTCCCTTCCCATCTCACAAGCTCGCCCACCACGTACCTTAGATCCTTCTTATCTGAGCTGTAAAGCTCCAACTCAATCAACGTCTGGCCATGGAAGATCGGCATGAATAGCTTGTTGATGCAATTCTCCAGCTTCACATGGTCGCCCTTGCAAACGTAAACCTCCAACCGGCGGTTACACTTCAACACCCTGTCGTAATACTAGCCGAGTTCAAGGGGGTCCACTCCTTGCAAAAGGGCTCTATGGAGAGGAACCCATAGGTTTTCTTGCAGATTCGGGAGTCGATAGTGTTCAAATGAAGTGCTAATGCTATTGCTCCACGACAAACTACACTGCCGGGATTCGAAGGACTGATGATCAAGGGAACCCTGTGGGCGAATCTGTCCTTAATGCGGGCCATGAGATATGGGGATGTCGCAAAACCACCTATGACGACAAGCATTTGCAGGGAAATCAAGTTGTTGAATTGGCCAATGATTAGAAGTGCAACTAGTTCATCCTTGAAAAACTAGGACAGATTAGGTCTAGAATTTCCATTTCTTGTGCAACTGGTTCATATTTTGAACACTAGGACAGGTTAAGCCTAGATTTCCATTTCTTGTGCAACTAACTAGGACAGTTTAAGTCTAGATTTTCCTTTTCTGTGCAATCGGTTCATCCTTGGAAAACTAGGACAGTTCAGATCTAGAATTTCACTGTTTGGAACGACAGGGAGCGATTTCTATTTTAACAAGAAATTGAGCAGTCACCAAGTTGGTGTAAATTCGTTTACCTTGACACCCTCGACTTACACCAACTGATCGCGCATGAGCTTCAAGTTGTGATCTATTACGGGATTGAAGATGGACTGCATTTCTTCGTAGGTCAACTCTAAATCGTCATATGATTCTCTTTCAAGATTTCCCCTCCGAACATCGTACTCCTTCCACTCCATCACCAATTCGCTTGGGAGGCTTAAGTCGACGTTGGCACTGGGATTGCCAAAATTGACTTTCTCACCTTCCCATGCTCTAATCAAAAGTTTGTAGATTTTGGGCACCTTGATGATGCATTCCTCCAAGCGCGATCCAATCTTGATATGCAAAAACTCCACGAACTGCATGTCCACGTAGGTGCCGCTGCATAACCCCCCAGAGCTTATCGTGACCTCTTTCACGCGGTAGCTAGCTTTCCGAGACTGATTCTCCACTGACACAACCTCCTGCACAACAATGTCCGCAATTCCACCACCAAATGTCGGCTACCAGGAGCTTATCTCCAACCTCCAGCACTAGCTTATTCATTACCTACATCAAGAACATTCATTCTTAAGTTATATCTAAATCTACAGTAATCATTTACATGAATTATACAGAAGAATTACAGTCATTACTAGCTACACTAGCTATAATGTCAATTCTATAATATTGGCAGAAATTCACAAATCATAGGAAACGTAAATCTATACAAGTCCCAGTTTTTAGAGCTTTGAGCAATTGAATGTCAATGTTTTGATTAGTCAATTTTGTTAGATTGGTGCGCTTTCTGGTGCCCCAAATGGTGACAAACATCTGCACAAAGTTCTAGAATCCAGGACCAAAATAAATTTACTCACGTCGGGCGGACGTCCAGAAAATTGCCAAAGTAGTGGAATTCCACCAATGTAATGAAATTGACGACGTTCTTGGCATTGATATCAGTTATGGTGAAACCTGACACTAGTCATCTTCTCCCTCAAGAATCATGATGATTATACCATGGAGAAGCTCGTGTAAGTAATTCAAGTATTACAACAAACCTAGGAAATGTAATTAAAGCATGGTGCATGATCGCAAGATTCCCAATATTTCTCACCTTGTGAAAATGAAAGGACGCTGCTTCGGATTTGAGCATGACAATGACCGGATGTGAACTCCCGGCCTTCCATGCCATTCACCAATCCTACTGCCATAATACACGTCTTCATGGTCTCCTTCGCTGCAATGTCCTGGCAAATGGAAGGCGAACCGTGACGCACCACCGAATCTCCTTCACCGACAGTTGCGGTCCGTAGTTCATCCATAGTGTTTTCAGAATGAGCTCCCCCATGGCACGGAGGTAATTGGTGATGAGCACGTTCACCGTGAGCCCTGGTGGAAGGGGCTATGCAGACGAGGGCCCCATGTGGTTGCCTACGAGGTGGAGCTTGAACTTCGTGAAGCTGAAGCCGACGCCTAGTTGGAAGGGAGGGGCGTGTTTTCTTTTCAGAGCGGACCCATCATGTTCGTACTCCACACGGGTGAAGAAACCCCAGTTCTGAAACTCCCAGATGCCGTTCACTTGTTTGTAGTAGTTGGTAGTCAACGTCTTGTAGTACGGCTTCCCCCAACGGGTTTTGGGGTAATTGTAGTGACAGTAGATTTTGTCGAGGTTGGTGATGTGGGCGAAGGCG
This sequence comes from Pseudoscleropodium purum, assembly GCA_963969395.1. NCBI lineage: Eukaryota > Viridiplantae > Streptophyta > Bryopsida > Hypnales > Brachytheciaceae > Pseudoscleropodium > Pseudoscleropodium purum. Next base: position 19,579,395 of record OZ017797.1, read on the forward strand.
AATTTGAACCCGGAGCATGCCATGTTGAAGTCTAAGGCTACTATCACCCGCGGATTTGAATGCGATATCATTCGAAGGCTTGGGATCCAGTTGTTGCCCGCGCACTCATCAGGGACCTGGCATCGATCAAGCAGAGACATCGAACGGACAGTTAGGTTCACAATTTTGTTTAAACTGTCCTGGCTTGAGGATCCAAGTTCAATTTCGTTAAATGGGCGATTCGAAGCGCCGAAATCGAGTCACTCAACCGTAGAAATATTTTAGAATTAGGACTATCTTAGACTTAGGCCTGCCTTGAAAATTGCCAACACTGTAAATATATGCCAATGAAATTGACGTTGGCTTATTGTTGATTTTATCGCACACTAAGTTGGCGTGCGAAAAATTGTCCCAATTGTAGGAGTATCTAACCTCTAGGCACATTTATCAAATGGTAAAACATTAGATTTTTTGATAGACTAATAGTGAACATTTTAAGGTGGGGATGCTTTAACCCCGTGAGCTTCCTACATCCTCAAATCCAGCCTCTCATAATTTAATTTGGAGAAAATTGACTTCAAATCTTAGTAAATCTTGGTAGTACTACCCAGAAAGAAGTACAAGGGTGAAGGTACAATAGAGTGATGCTTCGAAGTGGTTTTGGTGAAAATCATTGCCAAACATTTGAGTGGAAAACCAATGAGAAAATTCACACTACAATAAAATGTAGTTTTGGAAGTACAAAATCCCCCAAAATGCCAATTTCGACCATTTACAACACACCACTTTGACCACTGTAATCCTTGCCAAATTGTCATTGCACCTCCGGACCTCACAATGCCATTTTTTTTACAATGGTTTAAAATTAGTGGATTTCAAGAATCATGGCTTCAACGCTCAGGGGTTAAGAACATTTGTATAGACTAAATTTTCAACATTAAAAAAATGTAAACTAATTATAGAAGACTCCAAGAAAATACAAAAAAAAAAGTGGATTAGATATGACTATAGATAATTAGATATGGCTCTGTTCAATTTGTCTCAACGAAACATTTACTAAGGGTTTCTCCTTGCAAGGTTAGTGCTTTTGAAGACCAAATGAAAGACACCAATCTTCACAAACATAAACTCTACAAGGTGGAAAACATAAGGTTTTTGATAATGCCAGAATGTTCTCTTCAACATCTAGTATAAGATCTAATTAAAAACAATAGAAAAAATATCTTCTTCACTTTTGATTTAATGAATACACTTAGATCCTCTACACCTCTAATACCTTCCATACAAAAAAGTCTAAGTAGATGGCAAGTCCTTTAGAATATCCTTGTGTAGTTGTGCAAAGTTTCTAAAATTTCAATATATGCAAAATCATTTGAATTCTAATGGACGTGCCACCGAGAGTGTTTATTAGTACTAACAAGCACAACAATTATCTACAATTATGCAAAACATCACTCAACTAATTGAAGGCTTTGAGTAGATGGTTCAAGATTTCAAGTACACTTGATCCTTGACTTTGAATTGAATTGAATTCTATAATGAATATTCTAGACAATGTCAATGGAAATGACAAGAAGAAATTGCTAAGTCTCCAAGGATAAAGGTAACTTGATCAGACATGTAAAACCATAAAAAATAAATCAACTAGAATTCCAAAACTACTTTAGTAATTGAGTGACGAAACATACCAACAATAGAGGAGGGATGATGTGAACCACTAGTAGCAAAGACATCACTCGAGCTATTAGTAGTAGAGGCATCAAGTGAGCCCATAACGATAGAAGTACAAGTTGAACCTACAAACAAAGAATTGAATTTCAACAAAACATAAGGATGATGCAATAAGTTGTAGTAGCACTAATGGATAATTTGAAAACTCAAATTGCAGTAAAAAATTTCTTACAAAGAATGCATTCCATATTCAAGAATATTACCTAATTCCTCCAACTCCTCATGTTGCTCTTTGATAATCTCTTGAATTTTCTTTCGAATGACAGAGAAGGTAGGCCTACATGTGGGATCAATATCCCAACATGCAAATATCAGAGATGCTAGACTTTTAGGACATTTAAAAGGAAGTTTTGGTCTTAAACCATGCTTTGATATTTGTTTCCACAACTCTTGTGGACTCAATTCAGTAGGCCAAATCTGCTCATCCCCAAGAATATATGCACTTGTTAAACCAAAGCTGTAGCTATCTGCTTTTTCCAACATGACTTCTTGCCCATTCTCAAAGCAAGGGGCACTTGAAGTACTTGGATCTACTCCTACAAGTGATCTTGTCCACAAAAAATCCAAGTCTTCATTCATAGAACTAAAAAAGTCTTCAAATAACTCTGGTGCATTCCATTCTATCATTTGAAAGCATAGAGCCCGTTGTGAAAGTAATGTTGTATTTCTCTTAGTTTTGAGGAGACCAAAGTCAGCCACCTTCACTACCATCCGACCTTCTTTCCAATGAAGAAAAATATTATTCGGTTTTAGGTCGCCATGGTAGATACCTTCGTCATGTAAGTGTTCTATGCCAATAGCAATTTGTGACAAAATGTTCAAAGCTTCACGCAATTGGAAAGGAGATGGATTGACTCCAATCACCACTTCGTCACCTTTCTTCCTTAAAGCCTCCTTTTTCTTTCGCATGAAACTAGAGAGATCATCTTTCATATATTCCATGACAAGGGAACAACTTCTATTGTCAACAGTCCAACAAAAGGTCTTTACAACGTTTGGATGGTCTCTAAGTTGAAACAACTGAATAGCTTCCATTACAAAAATATCACCTCTTACTCCAGGAAAGTCTTTCCTTACAAGTCTGATTGTATTTTTCTCTGACCAAGTTGTTTCATAGAAGATTCCTGAACAACCTTGGCCTAAAAAACGCTTGGTTAGTAAATCCTTGGACTCCACTTTTCCTTTGTTCCCAAATAGTACTTGTTGACTAGACATACCAGTACGAATTTGAACCCATAGTAGCATAGAACTAAGAAGATGAAGCCCTTTGATTGTCAAAAATGACAAACACTTCCAAAGAGGTTCCTAGAACAAACAATAGTCCCATTCTTAGTAGAAACCCTTGAAAATTGAGAACAATACAATGTCCCATTATTGCAAGTGATTTTGACTTCTTTTTATGACTAGCAAACACGCACAAGTTAACTACAATGCCCAATTCTAAAGACAATTGTACTTAAATGTTATAGAAACTTTGAAATGCAAACAAATGGATGCCTTTATAAGGCATGAATCTTACAAAGAAGTTTAATTGATGACTGTCTAGCACAAAAATTGCAAACCAAAAAGATAACAAACAATACAATGAGAGAAGAAAGTGAGTATTTACTTGAATAGTGTCGTTGAAGTTTTTAGATAAGTTATACTTGGCTTTGAATTGAGTCATAAGAACCTCTTGCTTGTCATTTCGGTTGGTCTTGACTTGAGCCTAGAAATGAGAAAAGTGATATTATTATATACTTATCTAAAAATTGGTATATAGAGTAAGAGTCTTGCATGGCCAATCAACAACATCCCTATGCTTCACTTGTAGATGTGTAATTTAAATACTAATTTCCATTTCATGCAATTCAAATGATTTACTTAACCTTTAATTGCACCCAAGCAAAATATATGCTAAGAAAAATGATGAAATTCTTAAACAATTTTGGTCAAGGAAAAGAAATAGGGTACAAATTACATTCAAATTTAAATTTTCAATTACATTGTTAGAATATTACCTTGCTTGAATACTCTTTTGACATGAGAGTCATCAAGAAAGAAAAATTCCCCATTTCCTTTGACAAAACCACCAATCTTAAACACCCACTCAAATTGAAAGTGGTTAAGGAAGACAAGTTCTTCACTTCTTTTGGCAAGGCCACCAAGTTTGAACACCCACTCAAATCTAAAGTAGTCAACAAAGATAAGTTCCCTACTTCCTTTGGCAAAGCCATCAAGCTTAAACACCATGACAAATTTAGAGTGGTCAAGGAAGATAAGTTCTCCACTTCCTTTGGCAAGGTTACCAACCTCGAACATCCACTCAACTGTAACATAGTTAAAGAGGACAAGTTCCCCACTTCCTTTGGTAAAGCCACCAAACTTGAACAATCTTTTAAATTGAGAATGGTCAAGGGAGATAAGTTCCCTACTTCCTTTGGCAAGGTTACCAACCTTGAACACTCTCTTAAATTGAAAGTGATCAAAGATGATAAGTTTCCTACTTCTTTTGGTAAAGCTACCAAGCTTGAACACCTACTTAAATTTAAAGTAGTCAAGAAAGACAAGTTCCCCACTTCCCTTGGCAAAGTTGTCAGCCTTGAACATCCACTCAAATCTAAAGTAGTTAAGAGATGCAAGTTCCCCACATCCTTTGGCAAAGTTGTCAGCCTTGAACATCCACTCAAATCTAAAGTGGTCAAGAGATGCAAGTTCCCCACTTCTTTTGGCAAGGCCTCCAAGCTTGAACACCCACCCATATATAAAGTGATAATAGAAGATAAGTTCTCTATGTTCTCTGGCAAGGCTACCAACCTTGAACAATCCCTTAAATTGAGAGTGGTCAAAGAAGTTAAATTCCCCACTTCCTTTGGCAAGGCCACCAAACTTGAACACCTACTCAAATGTAATATAGTCAAAGATGACAAGTTCTCTACTTCTTTCGGCAAGACTAGCAATCCTAAACACCCACTCAATTGTAACATGGTCAAAGAAGACAAGTTTCCCACTTCTTTTGGCAAGGTCACCAAGCTTGAGCAATCTCTTAAATTGAGAGTCGTTAAAGAAGACAAGTTCCCTACTTCCTTTGGTAAAACCTTCAAACTTGAACAATTTTTCAAATTCAGAATGGTCAAGGAGGACAAATTCCCCACTTCCTTTGGTAAGGCCACCAAACTTGAACAATCTTTTAAATTGAGGATGGTCAAGGAAGACAAGTTCCCCACTTCCTTTGGTAAAGCCTCCAAACTTAAACAATCTCTTAAATTGAGGATGGTCAAGGAAGATAAGCTCCCCACTTCCTTTGATAAGGTTGTCAACCTCGAACAACCATTCAAATCTAAAGTGGTCAAGGGAGACAAGTTCCCCAATTCGTTTGGCAAGGCTACCAAGCTTGAACAATCTTTTAAATTGAGAGTGGTCAAAGACGACAAGTTTTCCATTTCCTTTGGCAAAGCCGCCAATCTTGAACAACCACTCAAGTCTAAAGTAGTCAAGAGATACAAGTTCCCCACATCCTTAGGCAAAGCCACCAAGCTTAAACAATCTTTTAAACTAAGAGTGGTCAAAGACAACAAGTTCCATACTTCTTTTGGCAAGGCTACTAAGTTTGAATATCCACTCAAATCTAAAGTGGTCAAAGAAGTCAAGTTCTCTACTTCCTTTGGCAAGGCCACCAAGTTTAAACACCCACTCAAATGTATTGTAGTTAAGGAAGACAAATTCCCCACTTCCTTTGGCAAGTTTTCTAAGTTTGAACATCCACTCAAATGTAATGAGGTTAAGGAAGACAAGTTCCCCACTTCTTTTGGCAAGGTTGCTAAGTTTGAACATTGCCTCAAATTGAGAGTGGTCAAAGAAAACAAGTTCCTCACTTCTTTTGGCAAAGCTACCAATCTTAAACATCCACTTAAGTCTAAAGTGGTTAAGGAAGATAAATTCCCCATTTCTTTTGGTAAGGCCTCCAAATTTGAACAATCTTTTAAATTGAGAATGGTTAAGGAAGACAACTTCCCTATCCCCTTTGGCAAGGCTTTCAAACTTGAACAATCTTTTAAATTGAGAACAACCAATGAAGACACCTTCCCCAAGTCCTTTGGCAAGGTCGTTAACTTTAAACACCCACTCAAATCTAGAGAAGTCAAGAAAGATAAGTTCCCTATTTCTTTTGGCAAAGCCTCCAAACTTGAACAATCTCTTAAATTGAGAGTAGTTAAGGAGGATAAGTTCCTCACTTCTTTTGGTAAGGTTGTCAATTTTAAACACCCACTCAAGTCTAGAGAGGTCAAGAAAGATAAGTTCCCCATTTCTGTTGGCAAAGCTTCCAAACTTGAACAATCTCTTAAATTGAGAGTGGTTAAGGAAGACAAGTTCCCCACTTCCTTTGGTAAGGCCTTCAAACTTGAACAATCTTTTAAACTGAAAATGGTCAAGGAAGACAAGTTCTCTACTTCCTTTGGCAAGGCCACCAAGCTTGAATACCATGACAAATTGAAAGTAATCAAGGAAGACAAGCTCCCTACTTCTTTTGGCAAGGCTACCAAACTTGAACATCCATTCAAATCTAAAGTGGTCAAGGAAGACAAGTTCCCCACTTCCTTTGGCAAATTTATCAAGCTTGAACAATTTTTTAAATTGAGAGTGGTCAAGGAAGATAAGTTCCCCACTTCCTTTGGCAAGGCCACCAACCTTGAACATCCATTCAAATCTAAAGTGGTCAAGGAAGACAAGTTTTTCACTTCCATTGGCAAGCCTATCGAGCTTGAACAATCTTTCAAATTAAGAGTAGTCAAAGGAGACAAGTTCTCCACTTCTTTTGTCCAAGAATCGTTAGACCAAAGTTTATCAACGTTGTTCAAGTTCTCTGATGCATTTGAATATTTGCCTATAATTCTCTTAACTTCCCCACAAGTTTGCAATGTCCAAGCATCATTAGGCTCAAGTTCATCAGCCTTGTTCAAGTCCTCCAATGCATTTGCATACTTGCCCATGATCCTATTAACTTCCCCACGATTTCTCAATGTCCAAGCACTATTAGGTTCAAATTCATTAGCCTTGTTCAAATCGTCCAATGCATCTGTATACTTGCCCATCAATCTCTTAACATCCCCACGTCTCTTTAATATCCAAGCATCATTAGGCTTATATTCATCAGCCTTGTTCAAGTCCTCCAATGCATCTGCATACTTGCCCATTAATCGTTGAACTTCCCCACGTCTCTTTAATATCCAAGCATCATTAGGCTTATATTCATCAGCCTTGTTCAAGTCCTCCAATGCATCTGCATACTTGCCCATTAATCGTTGAACTTCCCCACGTCTCTTTAATATCAAAGCATCATGAGGCTCAAGTTCATTAGCCTTGTTCAAATCTTCTAATGCATCTACATACTTGCCCATCATTAGCTTAACATCCCCACGACTCATCAAAGTGAATGCATCATTAGGCCCAAGTTCATCAACCTTGTTCAAGTCTTCCAATGCATCCACATACTTGCCCATCAATCGCTTAACATTTCCACGACTCTTTAAAGTAAGTGCATCATTAGGCTGAAGTTCATCAATCTTGTTCAAGTCCTCCAATGCATCCGCATACTTGCCCATCATTATCTTAATTTCCCCGCGACTTCTCAATGTCCAAACATCATTAGGCTCAAGTTCATCAACCTTGTTCAAGTCCTCCAATGCATCTACATACTTGCCCATAATTCTCTTAACTTCACTACGATTTCTCAATGTCCAAACATCATTAGGCTCAAGTTCATCAGCCTCGTTCAAGTCCTCCAATGCATTTGCATACTTGTTCATCATTCGTTTAACTTCTCCACGATTTTTCAATGTCCAAACATCATTAGGCTCAAGTTCATTAGCCTTGTTCAAGTCCTCCAATGCATCTACATACTTGCCCATCATTCTCTTAATTTCCCCACGAGTTTGCAATGTCCAAACATCATTAGGCTCAAGTTCATCAGCCTTGTTCAAATCTTCCAATGCATCTACATATCTATCCATCATTCTTTTGACTTCCCCACGATTTTTCAATGTCCAAGCATCATTAGGTTGAAGTTCATTTGCCTTATTCAAGTCCTCCAATGCATCTCCATACTTGTCCATCATTCGTTTAACTTCCCCACGATTTCTCAATGTCCAAACATCATTAGGTTGAAGTTCAATAGCCTTGTTCAAATCCTCCAATGCATCTCCATACTTGTCCATCATTCTCTTAACTTCTCCACGCCTCTTTAATGTCCAAGCATCATTAGGTTGAAGTTCATCAGCCTTGTTGAAGTCCTCCAATGCATTTGCATACTCGCCCATGATTCTCTTATTTTCTCCACGCCTCTTTAATGTCCAAGCATCATTAGGTTGAAGTTCATTAGCCTTATTCAAGTCCTCTAATACATTTGCATACTTGTCCATCAATCGCTTAACTTTCCCTTGAGTCTGCAGTGTCAAAGCAACATTAGGCTAAAAATTGTAAGCCTTGTTCAATCCTCCAATGCATGTAGATACTTGCCATCATTCCCTTGAGTTAGCCACAACTTTTCAAAGTGGACAATTTAAAAAAAATGATTGTCAATCTTAAGAATCCTTCAATTCAATATCTTTAACCTGAAATGTAGGGTCAAAACCTTCTTCTACTCGTTTCTAATTCCTTTTCAAAAGAGTCTTAAATCTATAGTTTTGTATAGAAGATATATGATAATTATTTTGGATGTAGTCATAGAGGTACTAAGCCTGACAATGCATCTATAATTTGTATAGTATAAACTCATATCCAAATCTAAAGTACATTTAGAACACAAATTTTTTTAATTAAAGTATGGAATAAAATCACATGAGTTTTGAGATACACAAATTATTTTCAAAAAAATCTTAAAACTTTGCAAGTGAGTTGAGAACATACCTTGGATGTAGAAGAGATATCTGCAATTTCCAAAGTATTTATAGTTACTCTCAAAATTTTACAATGGCTACATACTACAAAGCTCTCAAATGTATCTTAAAACAAAAACATTTGAATTTAAAAGTGTAGTGTTTCATATTTGAATCATGTTTGTCATTGAACAACAAACATTAATAATATACACTATGATACACTACATTTGGATAATAAATATTCATTCTTTTCAGAACATTTGACATGGATATCGTGCATTCATATCAATAACAGTTAGAAACTATGACCATATATCCACGTACCATACATTATTGAAAAAAAAATTCAAAGCCTTGAAAGTCTAGATACTAACCTGTCATTAGTACATACTTCATGCACTTCAACTCTTCACAAATGTCATCAAAAGTTGGACGACTTTTTGATTGTAAATTCCAACATTTTTCAATCAAAGCTCTCAATTGAATAGGACATTGAGTGGGGAGCTGTGGACGATCACCCTCCAATATCATTGATGTTATCTTCTTTGGATTGTCTATGTCCGGAAAAGGTAATTCTCCAGTCAATATTTCACAACACACCATTGCAAAGCTGTAAATATCACATTTGTGAGGATATTTGGGTATTGATTGATTTCTCACTCCAACATTCATTTGAATGCCTAAGCCTTGAAGTTGTATCAACTCTGGTGCCATCCATCTATTGCTTCCAAAGTCCATTACATGCTCTACATTTGTAGTGCTGCTTTTCTTCATTTGGGATACACCATAGTTTGCCACCTTCACTTGTATATACCTTGTCTTCATACTTTTGAAAAGAATGTTGAATGACTTCAAGTCCATGTGTACAATTCCTTGCTCATGAAGGTACTTTCCTGCTTCTGCTATTTGGTGCATTATGTCAATTGCTTCCCAAATATTGAATGGAGGACAATCAGGATTTTCATTGCGTCTTTGTTGCATCAATGTCAAGAGGTCCCCATCCATCAATTCCATGAATATGGAATACTTTTGCCTCTCTTGTGTGTAACAAAACACGGACGTAATGTTGGGATGGCACAATCTTGCAAGAATATCCACTTCTTTTAGAAACTCTGGATTATTTTTCCCATGGAAAACCTTTATTGCAACTTCTAATCCCAACCACATGGCTTTGTATACAGTAGTTGAAGCTCCTCTTCCAATGTACACCCCTTTTTTAACTTTATTAGAAATACTTTCTAAAAAAGCCAAATATTGAGAAAAATCCCATTTCGACTCTCGTAAAGATGTGCTTGGAATTGGGGCCACCCTCAAAAGTCTTTGAAACAAATAACTTGCCAAATCCTTCTCGTCTCCATGCAATGAAGGTAAAGTCAATGAAATTTTCTTCAAGAGGTCTTCTTTATCTATAGAGGTCTTTGTTTCAACAATTTCATTGACATTCTTACTGATGTTTACAACTTGATCCAAGTTTAAACCTCTAGAAGCTCCAAATTCCTCAGATAAGGCAACTTGACACAACTCCAAATGAAATCCTATGGAAGAAACAAACTTTGACACGTTTGTCAATGTCATTGCAATGGGTACCCATACATCTTTGCTACACCCTTCTATAAATCTTTCAATTTCAGTAGCCAATGTAAGGAGTAGCTTGAAGCTTAAAAGATGTTTTTTCAATTCCATAGGTGCATATGATCCAATGAGTACACCACGTGATGTCTTTAAAAACACAGTCGAACTTTCAATGACCTCTTTGAGTTTACCAACAAGATATTGACATTGTTCATTGTTGAATGATAGTGAATTCATCATTTGAATACGTTGGTAACAAGTAACCACAAGTTTTGAGTGTGTATCCAAGTCCCTCTCAAGAATCATAACATCTTCTGCACACATTCATAGCATGCTATCAATATTCTTCAAATTTAAAAAAGAAGATAAAATCAACATTTGAATATATTCATAGATAGTGGCATTCATTTACTAACAATCGTCTCAATACATTGACATTGGATGATCATCATATATTCCTTAAGAATGTGAGTATACACAATTATATCTCTATGAAAGTAGAAATAGTGGTGCAAAGTAGAAAGATGACTTAAAATGATAGAAGAATTACCTTCATAGAGCCTTGTTGTTGATGAAGAAGGTTGACTATTCATACACTCTAATTCTTCCATAATTTAAAATACTCTAGATGTAGTCTTCTCAAAAGTTGTTTTCAAACTGCCACAACTGCTCGGTCTTAGAACCAACCTTAACATAACATAACATATCCACAGTTGTTTGCAACATGTATTTGACCTTCTAAAATCAAATGATGGTGGACTATGCATAAAAATGAAACTGAATAATTTAGTATTTACACAAAAGAATACAAGAAAGCAACCCAAATTCAACTAGAAAATTAAACACCTCCATACATAAAGAGTAAATTTATAGGAATTGTCAAAAAAATAGAACCATAGATTTCAAACATTACTTGAAAGTAATCCCACATGTAGACACGAAACAAGATTAATGAAATTGTAATCTTAAAAACAAATCTTTCCTACCTAAATTCAAACCTAATAACATACAATGGTTTTCCAATGCACCATATTGATGTCAAAGATAATGTCCAAACTGAATTTGCTAACGTGATTCCTACATTCAATATTCTACTACATATGTTATCAAAAAGGATTACTAATTCTCAATGACAATATCAATGAGACATGCATATATTAAATCAACCTCATTAGTGCTCATCAAATCAAATTTCCACAACCATTCACATTGAATAACAACAATGTAGCTAAGAAAATACCTATTTACACCAACATTGCATGTTATATATGATTAAATTTAGAGAAAATTCAATCATAGAAAAGCATTCGTGAGAATACACTACAATGAAAACAATCCTAGCAAAATGACTTGGGCAACATAAGACCTTCACAAGGTAATAATACTAGCAATAGAAAGGTAAATTTTAACCTAAAATCTCCTACAAGCAACAATTCCCTCATCATGAAAACCCCTACAACCCTTGGGAAACCTTCATAGCCAAACACTATTTAACACTACACATAACCAATACTAAATTCTAATATTTATAGAGTACATTTCCAATTTTGTATATGCCTCAAAATAATAACAATAGTTGAATCAAAGGAGGATCCTAAATACATAAAAGAATGACTAAGTTCATGATAGTGGGTCTCCAATGAAAAGAACAAATTTCAATAAGTAGTATCCAACCTTTTGAACTTATATTATATCTCTTTAGTCTACAGATGCTACAATACACCACTAAAACTTAATTCTTGAGAAGTTAAATTAACTTCTCAATCTAGATTTGAAAAGTAAAATCAAACTCAAAAAATCCAATAACCTACCTTTCTTCAAAATCAACATTAGACTTTGAAATACTCACATAAAATGGTCATTGAACATTATTTCACATTTACTAAAGCACAATTTCAATGAAGAAACTTGGCATTAAGACACATAATATTCTCAAACAATATTCAATCCATATGCATAAAAAGACTTCAAAGAACACTCACAAATTCAAAATACTCCCCAAACCATTGGCAATTCATATTTTTCAAGGGCCTCCACCAAATTGTCTCTAAACTATTGGTAAGCCGATTAGAGTGGAGATTTCACTTTAATCAAGAAGTATCCAAACTAAAGACCACCAGAAATTTGGAGAGACTCCAAAACCATAACTTCAAAACAATTGGATGACAAGTTTTATTATAAACATGAATCATAGCACCATAGAGAATACATAGAAGATAGGCACATCCCAATGCATTCCTTGCTTAGACTTTGAAACATTGTTAAAGCTTAGTAATTGAGGGAATCGATAAAAGTACTTACTATCATTGCAATGTTGTTAAAATATAGTTCACTATTTGTTACATGTGAGTATGCCACATTCCAAGTAACATTCAATAAAATTGCCTACATCAAGAGGTGATCTCACTTATAACAAGCCACACTTCAATTTGCACAAGTCTCAAAGAGAAATAGTGGATATTACTATCTTCTCTCTCGGGCTCTCTCCACATGACCTTAATCAAAAGTTTATGGAAGATCATTGATCACATAATCCTTTTCAAAGAAATACTTGCAAGTTTTCAAATAAAGCCTAGTTTCTATTAGGAGCTTGAAACATCCTTCGAGGTGTTTTACCTTCAAAAACAACTAGAAGGCCAAGACATAGAGACAACTTCCCTAAAGTAAATCCTATGGGTGTGAAAAATGTCAAATAGACACAAACATGAAGAGGTAATTAATGCTTGCAATACAAAACTACATAGAACATACATCTAACCTTTTCAAAAGTGTTTAGAAGAAAGAAACCAACAAACTTGACAAAAGTGTATTTCAAAAACTTGTAGACATTATTAGTAATCCAACCTATATAGCCAAAGCCCCACTCAATAGTCTAAATGAGATTCTTGCTCAAACCAAGTTGGCCTATATATGATGAGCAAGTGACAAATCCAACATTTGCATGTCCTTAGCTTCCATGATTGAAGAAACCTCTAAAGGATTGTGCATTCATAAACAAAATGCACCTTCATCAAACTTGCTTATAACTTTTCAAATTAACCATTCTTAGGTGTTGGATTTAAAGTAAGAAATGAAGTTTGACCAATTTTGTTCTATTCCATTTTGAAATTTTGAGAAATACAAGAATTTAAGAGAATTATTGCAATTACACACTTTGAATGATAGAATCCAAAATACAAAACATTGTGGATTTCACTCATATCTTCTATTTTTGAAATAATTTCTAAATTACTATTAAAAATTATATTTCTCATTTTATAGTAAAAATTGTTTCTCATTTCATTTGTAGTAAAAATTTCAAAATATTCTAATATGTATTACAATTGATAAAAATTTACTTTCACTTTTCACTTAAGAAAATAACAATAATTCTTTTCCATCAAAAATTCAAAGAAAATCAATAACAATACAAAATAAACCAATCATATAAAATGAGAAATTTAGCTCAACAATGAAATTTGATATAATGGTCACTGGCAAAAGTATTTTGGATGAAATATAAAAGAATTAATTCATAAATCTTCACATAAACCTCTATTACTATTTATACCTCAAGAAAAAATTCAAGCTAATTGGATTCTTTTAGCTAATATTTACTAATTTCTTCACTTTTTCATTTTTTCCTACAAATTTATAATAGTGGCAATTGTACATGAAACAAATTGAATTTTGTATAGTGATAGATAATCCATATTATTATATACTAATAATTCAAAATTGATAGACAAATACAATTTAAAAGGCAAAAATTGATGAGATTATTAACAAACTCAAGAGAACCACAAATCAAGTGGTTTTATAATTACAACACTAATAATATTTTACAATTTTCAAAGTTGAAAACATAAGCTAGCTTATATTTAATACTAAACTAACCTTAAATGGACAATTTTGAAGCAAAAAATATCTCAACTTTCATTAGTTGCTTCAAAAAAGTTGAAGTTGGGGATCACAAAGTATTCATTCAAAGTCTATTTTTTAGGTGTTAGAGAGTGGAAGGTAGTGCAATCAAGTACTTCTACCTTATGGTATATATGAAAAGATATTATCCAACAATACTAATATAATCAATACTAATGAAGTTATGAAAAAACATCAAATACTAACAATACTTCATGATATGCAATAGTGAATTATTAAATAATTTAGTAATAAAATATTATTAATATATTATATTTCATTAACCAATATGCTACTAGAGCTTATTGAATCTTAGAAAGTACAATGTCAATTTCCTTTGCAAAAATCATAGTATCACCTATATATGTTAAGATTCCTATCAATTTTGGATGTCAAGGGTGTAATTACAAAGAATTTTAACTATAATCACTTAGTTGCATTTAATTATGACATAACAAGGTTACATGTAATCACCAACCACATATTCTCATGCATTCCATATAGAGTCTACTAAACAAAGTTAGAAGATAACCCCTATAAAGCCAAACAACCCATTCAGAGAGTTTGCAAAAGATAGAAACACATCAAATGTAGTCAAAACTTATTTCAACCAACTTCAAGCTAAATCCACAAAAATGTCAACAACATTGTCACCAAAACCTGAACTTGAAGACTTGTACAATGCATTGCTGAATTCCCTAAATGCCTTCACAATTTTACACATTTATAACATCGCCCTAAACAAATAGTAAAGCTTCAACCACAAAAGCTTGGTCCATATGCTAAGGAAGTAATAAACACAACATTCTACAACCCTTTGCTCTTGCAATTGAAGAGAAAATAATCACCACCCCAATCCCATGGACATGGTGTAATCTACACCTATAGGTGAAAATTCACATTGTGCGAGACTTTATTAACTCTATTCCCTTATTAAATAGAAATTGTAGATCAAACATAATCACTTCTACAATTCAAAACTAAAATCCTAAACCACAAAGACCTAAGCAATGTGACCAATAACAACCAAGGAGACATGCATGGATGGTGCAAAAACTACTCGCAATACAAGCTATTCATGTGCCCCAAAATGCTACAATAAGAACCTAAATTTGAGGACTCACAATATGCACCACATTATTCCCTAGATGCTTTCACAGATCAATACATTATAACATTGTGACAAACAAATTTTAAAGACCTACCACAATTCTCCTCTCGAAGCACAACATCACAACATTGTTAAAGCATTGTCCATAGTTCCTGAAACAAATGCTCTTGACGGAGAGACAAGAGTGTATGTCAAGACATGAACCTTCCCCAAGGGAATCCAGTGAGCAGGAACAATGTCAAAGTATGCCCAGAAAACAAAGTGACGCATATCATATTCTAAACTTTTGATTCGTTTAGAAAGAAAATACAGATTCAAGGCCTGAACTGACACACTTAACCGATGGTGTGTTTCACAAAGAATGACAGTTCGTGTCATCCAGGGTGTAACCTTCATAATTGACGAACCACTCCCTTGTCCACATGCGTATCTGCTCTGACAAAGCTGGTCTAGACCCTGAGAAAACTGAGGAAACGATTCACACGACGCTGTCACCTAAAAGCGATAATTTTAGAGAGACGAAAAAACCAAACCGTTGTTGTGGTGCATTACGTCTAAATCACTAGTCCATGGTCTAGACCCTGAGAGAACTGAGATAATGATTCACACGAAGCTCTGTCCCCTGAAGCGATAATTATAGAGAGACGAACAACCCAAGCCGTTGTTGTGGTGCATTAGGTCTAATTCACTTCCCCATGGCAAGACAATCGCAAACCCATCGCAAACTGGCTAAGTCCTACCTTGCAAACTCTACCCAACTAATCACGAGTTCACGACAACGGAGGTCAACAATTTGCACAACAACCAATCAGAACTTGCTTGCCTCAATGACAGGCAGACTCAATTATCAGTGAGAGTCAATTGATCAAGACAGACATCTCAATCCCAACCATACCGACAGAGATGCAAATGCGACTCGTACCTTGAGGTGGGAATTCGCACGGAGTTTGCAGTCTTTTTTTCCCTCAATAACTTCACGGCTCTGCAAGAGAGAATATCGCCACAGATTAGCATCCAAGATCGAGCATACCACTACTGCACACCAAAACCGAAACCCTAACTTAGAACTCCCAGACCACCAAGACCTAGTGCCCAGAGCGTGCAGCGTAACGCCAGACGAGGAAACCTGTGACTAGTACTGCAACAACAACAACTCACAGTACAAGCTGCTCTGCTCTTGTGCATGCATCTGGGAGAGGACTTCAATTTGTCGGTAAGCCCAAGAGAGCGGAGACTTCACCTCGATCGACAAGCATCCGCACGACCCGCCAGTTACAGTTCGAAGGGGAGTCTGAATCCGGCCTTCGCGAGCGGGTGCAGCGTCCACTGCGTTTCTCAAGAATGCACCGGCTAAGTGCGTGGAGTAACTTGGCGACGTCGGGGAACAAGGATAGGGCTCCCTTTGCCCTCTCGGGAAGCTCGGCGTGCAAAGGACGCCAACTCCACTGCTACAGTAGTGCGTCAGCAAAAGTCTCCGTGTTCTCGCCCTCGGTCCAGCTAACCTGGAGTGGAATCTCTAGGCCTCTACAGTACGGGGTTACCGCCTACACTTACGTGGTCAGGAAATTGCCGTGAGTCATTTTTCATTTCACAAGCCCTCGCAACTTAACTCTCGCCACAAATTCAGTACATAATTTGACCCGAGACGTTGTGTACCCCCATCGAGCAATTCACGCGGCGTGGGCCCCGCCTCTTCCCGGCCTCATCGCTGCCTGCTGTCCAGCTGCCCTCCACGGCGCTCCGCTCATACCGGTCGCACGGACCGTCACAGCTGAGTTGCTCGATGGGGGGTACATTGCGTCTCGCATGTGGGAGGACTAACTTCGGAAGCAACAATCGAGCTCCTTTCAAAGCATACTTAAGTTATTAATATTTATTGCAGATCAGTATCTGCTCGTGGACTGTTCATGCTTGAATCTCATAACACTGTTAAACCTGGATGGTTGTTCCCCCCAGTTGGAGGTATTATGGGATGACGACCCATTTCCGACCACTTAAGGAATTCAGCATAGCTACACTCATGGTGTATTTAGGAAAATATTTTTCCCATGTCGGCAAATTGATTTAAGGAGGATTAAAAGAAAATTACATTTTGGGGGTCAAAATTGAAATTATCGTGAATTTTTATCCCTCAAATTTTGTAAAACCTATTCTTGTTATGTAGGCTGCTATAATTCCGACCATAAGCTCGTTACAAAATTGATGTAAGTGATAATTATGACTTTCAATGTACATGACATGATCATTCTATGCTTCAACATACACTTCTTGGACATTTTCACAGGTTGTGCAGTAGGTGAGTTGTAGTATAAACATGTGTGAGTGTAATATGAACAGAGCTATGATTGGAAATTGAACAGCCTATCACTCTTAATTGTGACTCAATGCAGATTTTGTACTATCAAGGCAATCAGACAAATGGAAATTCAAGTATCATTGCAATTTGCATGAGTTCTTTGAATCGCAGAATCATTCTCATGGTATTTCACCTGGTCCCAACTATTCTCAATATCTCGTTTTCTTATGTGATAACAATTGGATCAAAGAAGGAAGAATTTCTTGTAGTGTCAATCTCTTGAAATAGTACTTCTCCATATGAACCGGGATATGAATTAACAACAAATGGATATTAATATTCATGGCAAGTCGCAAAGTACGTAGCTACTCATGGAATGTGAATATAATACTTTGTTTTACCAATTGGTGATAATTATCCTCTTCTGTGTCTTCTGCTTCCTCAATTGCTGCCCTGTTGAGTAACTTGATAGTGTCTCCGAGAGTTTGTGAATATCTCAGTATTATGTTAGCTTCTCAGACAATCTGGCTGCAGGGCTGAATTTGATAAAGTCCGGATTTCAGGTTTGGTTAATCTCCACGAAAAGAATGAAAAATTTAAAATTTAAAATTTCGCCAGGCATTTGAATTGTTCTCATGCTTTTGTCATTTTTTCATAACACTCTTGGCAGGAGTTGCGAACAAGCATCTTGGACCCATCCTCTGATAGAAAGAAAATTTGGGGGTACTGCAAATTTTCCAATATCATCTTTCATCTGCACAATTGTTCATACATTCAGTTTTTTCAAGAATGGAATAGTTGAAACTTTACCAGCTTTTTTGTACACATGTAAAGAATGACTGTTCTATAACATTCAATTGCAAACACTGTCACTTCCTCGGCTCTAAAATACATGGTGCAGAAAATTCCACATCCAACAATACTTCATTAGTAGGTACACGAAGGAAAGGCAGTGGGCATGAAGGCTATTGAATGTTATGTAAACCTCACATTACATGAGTGTTTACATATTATCCTTTAAAAGATTAGCATGCATTTTTTGGTTGTATAAATTTTTTGGGCACATTGCTGTAAATGAGGATTTGTATATTTTAAGCTGAAATTTTATTAGAAGGTGTGGACAAGGAATATTTTTCACATGTACTAAATTTCATGAAATTTGGAAATAGGAGTAACAAATTATGGCCTAATATATTATTATTTTTTTCCAAATGGGTAGTCTAGGCAAATTTTTTAAAATCACTTTTTGAAGAAACAAAAATTTGAAATTGGTCTTCTAAAGTTATAAATACGTGGAAAACTTTGAATCATTCTATTTTGATTAATGAGTCAAAAATTATGAGGATTTTTTTGTTTGTGGGTAGTTATGGATTCTCTACTCTAAAATAAACTTTGAAGTCCTTTATCTTACTCAATTTTCAATATTTTTTGAAAAAAATAAAATCAAGGGATGTACATTGTTTATGACAACATTAAAACCATTGGGATTGGCATTTTTTATTTCATGAATCAATTGTTAACAATCTTGTATTTTGAATCATTCTCTACTACTATCCTCTTATCATTTTTTTCCTATATGTTGTACAATTCCAAATGATTTGAAATTTTTCAAGCATGTAGCCAACTTGTCTACAAAAAAGAATCCAAAGAAACACCATCATTTTGGACTTTATTTTATAGAAAAGTGAGCTTGTGAAGTGCAACTGCCTTCTTATTTGCAGGGCAAAAAAAATGATATTAGTGTATTTGAATGCTTATATCTTGCAATCCATGTATTGAAAATATCTGAAATTTTTAAAACATATTTTCAAATGAGCATACTACAAGATCCTACAATTACAAATGTCCAAAAAAGTTTTTTTCAAGAATTTGGTATTTGTACTCAAAATGATAGTTTTCAAGCATTTCTAGTGAAAACATAGCCATGGAAATTTAGGGGTTAAGATTCCAATTTGAAATATAAATACTAAACTTCTAGTTACATTGCTTTTACTATCATTTTGTTGTTGAAGAACAGATATCATAAAGAAAACACTCAAATCAACAATCAAGGAAGCACTCTTGCATAAAAAAACCATTCATTAACCCCTAAAGGACTAGCATGCTATTTTTAGGAACAAAGCAATTTTGGGCAAGTACTTGTGACTAAAAACTTGCGTATTTTAGGCAAAAATTTTAATAGAAGGTGTGGACAAGGAATATCTTTCATGTGCACTAAATTTCATGACATTTGGAAATAAGAGTAAAAAAATTATTGCCTAATATGTTTATTTTTTTCCTTAGACGAGCAGTTTGGGCAACTAAAAAAAATTACTTTTTTCGAGATCAAAAATTTGAAATTGGTTTTCAAGATTTCTACGTAAGTGGGAAGCTTTGAATCATTCCATTTTGATCAATGAGTCAAAAATTACAAGGAGTTTTAATTTGTGAGTAGTCATAGATTTTCTACTCTAAACTTAACTTTGAAGTCATTTATTTAACTCAATTTTCAATATTTTTGAAAACAAATAAAATCATAGGATGTAGATTGTTTATTACAACATTACAACCATTAGGATTGACATTTTTCAATTCCATAATTAAATTCTTAACAATTTAGTATTTTGAATCATTCTCTATATTTTCTAATTACTATTTTTTTCCTATACGTTATACAATTCCAAATAAGTAAAAAAAATTTAGTATATAGCCAATTTCTGTAGGAAAACGAATCCAAAGAAGCACCACCATTTTAGACATTTTTTCATAAAAAAGTGAGCTTGTGAAGTGCAATTGCTCTGTTTTTTTCAAGGCCAAAAGAATGATTTCAATGAATTTGAATGCTTATATCTTGTAATTCATGTAGTAGACATTTCTGAAATTTTTCCCACATGTTCTCAAGTGAACATACTACAAGATCCTATAGTTATATATGTCAAAAAAAATTTCTTCAAAAATTTGATACTTGTACTAGAAATGGCAATTTTCGAGCATTTGGGGGGAAAATATAGTGAAGGAACTTAACCCCTAAAAGCCCAAGGGGTTTGAACAAAACACAAATGTGTTTAAAATATAAGTTCTACAATTTTTTTGAAGTTTGCTTCAACAATGATGATGTGAAGTAGACAAAGTAGAAAACATTTGTATGATTGAAATTATAAAAATACATTTAAATTCCCTTCAAATGAATTTTGAAGATATATCTTTAAAAATTCAACAAAAATACAATTTTTCTCTTCAGCATTTGAATTT
This sequence comes from Pseudoscleropodium purum, assembly GCA_963969395.1. Taxonomy (NCBI): domain Eukaryota; kingdom Viridiplantae; phylum Streptophyta; class Bryopsida; order Hypnales; family Brachytheciaceae; genus Pseudoscleropodium; species Pseudoscleropodium purum. The sequence goes on from OZ017797.1 coordinate 19,600,072, forward strand.
TTTTATTGGTCAAAATTGTGGTTTCTATTGATTTGTGAAAAATACATAAGATCTAGTAATGAGAACATCAACATTTTCCAAAATAGTGAGTTTTTCAACATTAGGCAAATTTAAACTCTTTGTGCTATTTCTCTTATAATATTTGATTGATCGTAGTGATCTTAGTTTGAATATAAATATTGAAAGATAATCCAATATTTTACCAAAAAAAAAATTGAATTTTTTTTATCTGTCCAAAAATTCTACCTGAAGTTGGGCAATGACAAAAAAGTGGTTACTTGAGTGCTTAGGGGTTAAGGGGTTAAATAATCCTCCAATTCATCAAAAACTTGGCAAAATTTCTTATACTCTCAATTATTTGTTCCAAATAAAAGTCATAGAGAAATCAGTGGCAACAACAATCATAGAAATATTGGCTTGTTTAAAAAATATTTTTGATATAAACCTCCAATTCATTACAAAGCTAAAGTTTTGACTAACACTCCAACATTAATTAACTCTCTAGCAAGGTTCACATTGTACTATCTAGTATCTAGTGGAAAGATGCAAACATCATGTTTTTGATTAATCCCCACTTTCAATTTTTGAAAATCACAAACCATCGATTTGCTCATATAAAAAAATTGAAACCAATCCCCTAGTCAACAATCCAGGATACGGATATGGGATATGAACATAGATATAGAATACAAATATAGATATGGAATATATATATGAATATGAATACAAGTTTAGGGATATAAATATGAATATAGAAAACATACACTAATACACAATATAGATATTGGGTAATAGAATTCCCATATTGATTGCAAATCCCATTTTCACTCCAGAATTATAAATAGGGTAGGTAGGTGGGTTTAGGTTGGGCTTAAGTTTGGATTTGGTTTGGGTTTGGTTTGGGAATTTAAAAGACTTATGCTCTAATAGGGGCGAAAAATAATAAAACAAAAAAATTCACTAAATTAAACTAATTGTCTAAAAACATGTTCTCTCACTATCCACTCAAAAGACAGCCCCTAAGGGCCACTTTACACATGGGCCGAAGGTCAAGAGTCCATCGGCCTCCACCAATCAGATTCCAGAAAACCTTGACTTTGGCCTCTCGACCCTTCACACAAGGCGGCACAATCCAAAGTCTATGGCCCTTCGAAGTGCCTACATGGCAGCCCAAGGTCCTATGTGGCGATGGCTTTGCGATCGACTCTCGATTAGAGTTTGGGTTGCCACAAAATGGCGACCTAAACTCTAGTCGAGAGTCCGTCAAATTTTACCATTTATTACCATTTATTTGCCATTTCTTTGGACTCTTGCCCAAAGTTTGGCCATGAACTCCCACGGCCTCTCAACTTGGTTGGCCCATGAGTGAAGCGCCCCTAAGACTCTCCAACAAGGTTCACATCATACTAACTTACCACCAACACATTTTCATGTGAGATATTGATGTACCCCCATCAAGCAATTCAGATGAAGAGGTCCATGAACCGGATATTAGTGGAGCATCGTGCGGGTAGGTTGACGAGCCTTGGTCTAGGTAGTGTTGATGCCCGGATGAGACAGGCCTATGGCACGTGAATCACTCTGTACATTAAGTTACGTGTAGTGGGAGGCCTCCTCTCGAAGGCCTTCCATGATGTGAGGGCCCTAGAAGGCGGAGCATGAGCCTAAAGGTTGGGGCCCTCACATCACGAGAGGCTTGAGGGGGAAGGCTTCCCCCCTGCATTAAGCATGGGGCAATTTTCATCCAAAAGAGGTCGGACGAAGAATCTTACAGTGCCAAATACTATAAGGAGTACTATAGGAAGAGGCTTGAAAATAATTCAGGCAGTATAAATTGTCCCTATAGAAGTGTCTAAAATAGTGCACATGAAATGAAGAAATGAAAATGATTTTATGTAGTGACAAATTGCCATCCCATGTGTGTGATTTTAGGCTATTGACCAAGTAACATGGTTCACCATCATGTGTGATTTTACTTATTTTAAAGACCTAAAGTTGGTGAGGCCTGCAAAATGATTTTGAAATGTCAAAAAAGAGCAACAAAAACTGCAAAAAACACATATGAGGTTGAACCTCCTGCTAAAATGCTTCTCAATCATTCATATTTTTTTGGATTGATGTAAAATTTTAACCACACAAACTAGATTAGTATAAGGCCATATTCATTAAAATGAGAGAATGTCAAGTCTCATTTTAATCATGATCCTAAATTTAGTATAGAAAAGTGGTCATTAATTTGAGAAACTTCAATAAATTGAGACTTCTATATGCCAAGAAAATTGTAAATTTTACTTAAATTTTGAAGTAACACTAAGACTATTCACTAAATACATACTTCATATCTCATTTCTTATATGGGTTCATTATAAAATACACTTCATTACTTGTTGGATCTTTACATAGATTCACATGGCTCTTCTATATTATATAACATTTGAAGGAGTCTCTTAAGATTCAAACTTGAACTATCATTCATAATAAGTAATTAGCTTTAACATTGAAGAAGTAGAAAAAGGCACAATAAAGCATAATAAAAATACAAACTCACTAAATAATGGCCCATCATGTAGTGTAGGCCAATTTCAAGATAATATAAAAAGTAATCAAACCTCAAAAACAAAGAAATTTGTTGTCTAATTCTATTTTTAATTCCCATTTTTTTTTCTAAATCTAATTTTCATTTTTTTCTATTTTTTCCCTATATATTAAATTTAAAAAAAATATTTCGTCTACTTCAAAAGGACACTGAAAAACTTCTAAAAGCTCTAACAACTTCCTAAGTACACATACAAACTAAGCATTCAACTTCATACCAAAGTTACATTGATGCTTTCACAAAGCATATAGGATTCCACCAATGACTTTATAATAGCAATTTGAACTTTTGGGATTTGATTTCCGGATCCAAAGTCCCTACTCTAACACGCGGCTTCCATACAATCATAATACAATATGTATGCGTCCAACTAGGGGAGATGGCTTTATTCTCACACCTTGAATTCCCTTGTTTGGTTCCCATCCTAAATATGTGTCCTCGTCAGTGTATTGAAAAGACGTAGGAGTCCAATACTGCAATTGAATGGAATTCACATGCCCTAGATCCGGATTAGGGTTCGTAAGTGCCTGAGCAAGCCAAAATGGACGAAGGTCACCATCAGTAGGACGCACCATAAGAAAGTTACTTGCATATACATTACGGTAAACATTGAATGAAGAAGCTTGTTTGTCACGTTTTCTTCCGACAAAGGATACATCTTCCACAAACTCCTCACGTATCGTATCATCACTATGGAATTGACCCTTGACCTCATTGGCAACTATGGAATGAGGCCAAAATGCATCCTGCAATGCCTCACACCTCATAAGAGGTTCATTGACAGCGCTTCTTACACCCTTCCAATATTGCTTCACCGTCTCATTTTTCTTTTTTAAATTTCCAGATAACTCTTGATTTGTCATTGCACTCTACAATGCAATGTACCTGTCTAAACGTTTGCAAACTTCATCAATGCGGAGCCAAAGGTTTAGGACTACCCGTTGGCACTTTAAGGCACCCATCTGTTGTTTCCTTTCACAAGCGAATTCCTCCCCCCCCCTTCCTTGGGCAACCAATCAACATCCGTACAAATAATTTTGTATTGTATCAAAGGCCATCTCTTGGAATCCTTGTAAAATTAGAATTGCTAAATTTGAAAATGATCCGTTAGAGAATCATCACCTGTGTATAAGTATCCTTCCACAAATCACTTGAAGTTAGGAACCTCCTCAATGAAATGAGGGATTACGGGTTATGCTTCGCAATCCTTAAAAGACTTCATCAGCCTTGGAAGCATAGGGTAGTCATTCATCTTCAACTTGCTCCTCCAACGACCCAAAAGAGCATCAATGTCCTCATGAATGTACCCAACAATGAGAAAATTGACTAATACCTCATAGAAAACAACTCTGTATACAAGGAGGGAGCAAAGTGCAAAAATCCAACGGTTCTTGTTGTCTCCAGCAGCATTGTCCAATTGAAGAAACAATGTTGCAAGGAGGGGTTGAAGTTCAATACCCTCCTCGAGGCAACTCGGTAGGAAATTCACGCAAATCTCAAAGCCTTCTAGTATAGCTTTTGACAATGGATGAATCACGTCCTTCGTATCAAACAATTGATGTGAAGAAACCTTTGATTTAGACTCCAAATCTCGCAACAATTTTGCAATAGACCCCATAGTGTGGTTGGAGTTTGTTGGAAAGATGTCCAAGCCATAGTACGCATATTGCACATCTTCATGACCGTGAGCAATCATGCTTGTAACAACGACCAACAACTTCATGAAAGAGTCATTTGCTTTGCTTTTGTGAGAGAAATGTGGAGAAGCTGTCTTCAGGTGATCCATTTTGTCATGTATAATGGTAAGAACCTTCTAAGGATACTTCTCAAAGAAAGTGTAGTTTGCGTAGTGCAACTCCCTATGCGCTCTTTGTTCATGAAGGTGAATTTTTAATTTGTTAGTCTACAATTCTTGTACCCTCAAACACGGAGTGCAAGCACTCCTAAGTTGCTTAAGTTTGTCACACACACCACAATGAGCAAAACTATCTCCATGAGCCTTTGGGGCATACTCTGGTAATGAATTACGTCGAATTCTACTCAATCTGCTTGCAGAAGTATGTTGCAACTAAAAGGTCGAATTGGTGTTGTTGATCTCAGACAGCTTGTTCCTCCACTGAAATGAAGATGGTAGGACCATAGACAAAACTTTCTCCCATCATTGAAGAGTCTCCGACTTGTGCAACATTGGGTTAGTTGAGTTTTCCAATAGTATTCAGAGGGTGGCTGTCGCTTGTAGTGTGTGTGTTTATGGTTTCTTCAAGCCTAAATTACCATGCTCCTCAAGATTCTTATTGTCTTTAGCCATCTCTTTGTACCTATAGAAGATAGCTCTTAAGACACCATGGATGGTCCACCAAGCAATGGGACAAATATCACGTTTTGCCATGGTAATCACTTCTCTTCCACTAGGAAGATGGTGGATTTGCTTGTGCATGTCAAGGAGACGTGACTTACACCAAAATACTCCATCATCCACGTGAATAACGGACCAAATAGCTTGAATTTCATTGCATGGAAATGCATGAAGGCAATTCAAGTGGCAATAAATTATTGAAGACACCCCCGTGATTGTTTGTGTTGTCATGAGCACTTCCTTCTTAAGAGGGTTGATTGGCTCTTTCCTCTCTTGAGAGGATTCATATGAATGAACTCTAGTTCGAACGTGCTGCCTAGATGTGTTCAAAGCAGTCTTGTAAATATATGTTTGTTCATGGTCATACAAGCTCGCACCACTTAGATAGACCTTTGAAATGTGCCAAGACCTCATGGATCACATCCATGAGGAAGGAAACTCAACCTCACACAAAGACTCTACAATTTGAATTGCGACTCAGTCGTCACTAAGCGGCTTCCTGTCCTTGTCAATGACAAGGTCCACATCAACATTGTGACAAATCCCTTTTGCTATCTCAACCCCATCATCATTTGTAAGAGTAACACACTTTGTATTCCAAGAAGCACAAAAAATGCCATTGCAAGATGAAACACCAGCTAGTAAAACTAGCACTTGAACAAAAAAGTCATTGGAGACATCATTCTCCATTCTATAAGAAAAACATTGACAATAGAGTCATTAGAATTTATCTTTGCCTCAGAGATAAATTTATTTCAAAAACATTAGAGATAAATAAGAAATTAAACAGTCAAAATTAGACATACTCAATTCATGTATGCAAATTATGCGCCAAAAAAATATTAGACTAAATACTGATCTCTGAATCCGTCGGATCTATTAAAAAAACCAGATTCCAATCAAATTTATATATCTAGCTACTTAAAAAATATGAACTAATAATTTTTCCCTAATTGCAATGAGAATAGCATCTGACCATAAGCACGAACAAGTAAGCATAAACGAGAAGGACTATTGCATACTTGGAAGTCAAAATATGAACACAGGTACTCGAAAACTATTCTTGTATATTACCACTTTTAAGTAAAATAATGAAGAACCTATAAATTATCAAACTATCTTCTTTTCTAATATGAATATGTTATATATTTACCTGTCTACTTATCAATCAGTTTCATATAGTATTGAAACTCTACTAATAATTCAATAGTTGTCCAAACTTATTATCTTCAACTTGAAGATAATATATATTTACAATCATTGAAGACTGATCTTCATATTAAAAATATAATGACAACATTAATTATTGTATTGCATATCCATTATTTTAGAAACCCTTTACAGTCATCTTTGTCTCAACGATAAAGTTGACACAAGAAAGGGTACATTTCAAAGTTAGCATATAAAATAGTTAATGTGCATCTTGAAGCGCTTAATATGAGCAAATAATACTTTTGGCATCTTTAATTCAAGGATAATTTATCTTTGCCATAAAGATAAATTATCTTCACCTCAAGGATAATTTATCTTCGCTTTCAAGATAATTTATCTTTGGGGCAAAGATAATTTATCCTCAAGGCAAAGATAGATAGAATGTTAGAGATATTTAATTCTTGGACTATCCCAAAATTAACGGCCTCAAAATTGCATAGTGATCTCAAGCAACCACGCTCAAAAGAAGAAAAACAATGGGAAACATGAATCCTAGAACTAAACATTGCAATGAGTTGTAAATGATGGAAATCCTATACAAAAAATAAAGCAATCTTAGGTACCAAAGAGTCCGATTGTGTAATGTCACACATACTCTAGAGATGACATGAAAAAATGAACTTCAAAACAATCAACTTACGAGAATCCGATAGCGATGAAGGCCCGTGGATGCGAGTACTTTTGTAGACATAGAGAAAGGAACAGTTTGGTGTGAATAATGTTGTCACAAAGTCTAAGCCGTAAACAAATGTTGGAGAAATGTTGAAGATGTAGGACGAAAGAGAACACCATCAAAAACTCAAGTGGCAAAATGAGATGTTCACGAGGAGAGAGACGGTACCAAAGGCGCGAGAAAAATCTGCAAAAACTTGAAATGGAATTTGAACAATTCTGTATTTTGGGGGATATGAGAGAAGCACCTCCTTAGTGGAAGATGCATTGACTTTTGAGCATGCTTTTTTTAAATTTGCAACATCATGGGCTTCACAAATAGTGACAATTTGAAATTGAATCTTCTGCTTTTTGCCTACTTTTTTTGTATCGAACTAAGAAGGCAATATCTAGACCTTTATTTTAAGAGCCCAAAACTATTAAATAATGTAAATGTATATGTTTCCATTGGCAGTTAAAGATGGGTATCTCTTACTTTTTGAAATTTGGTTGCCCTAAGGATTTGACCATGGAAATGACTCCATATTTCAAGCAAGTAGGTCATGAAAATTAGGGCATCATAAAGTAGAAGATTTCTATTGCATTGAGTTCTCTAGGATTTAGGATTTCAGGCTTAGGATTAGGATTTAGGGTTTGCAAACGTTATTTCGTAGGCTTCAGGGTACAAGATGTAGAGTCCAATATTTAATATTGAAGATTATTCTTGTTGAACTAAATGTTGAATAGCCCTACTAGGCAAGGTTAGGCATAATGTTTATTTAATTAATTTTCACATAAAAAAAATTTTCACTTTGTTTAGTCAAAGTTTCTACAATTTTGAGTATACATTACTATGATGAATACTATGTTTGTGAACTAAATAATGTAAGAATGTCTACACTTGACGGCATGCATAGAATAATTGTATAATAGAACACAAGGTTTATGGTAGCCGACCCATTTCCAACCAAGGACCCATTCTTATCATATAGGCTACATTCTTTTCAATCAATAAGAAAAAAGCAAGAGATTAATTACTGCACAATTTACAACGCAGTCATGGCGTATTGAAATTGGCTATAGTTTATTTATTTTAAAACCAACCTATGGTTGGAAATAGGAAGGCCTACATGACAAAAATAGGTTGAATAGAATCTTCAACTAAAAAATTTGTAATAATAAAATTTTGAAAAATAAAGTTTTGAAAAAATATGGAATCTTTGTAAACCCTGTTTCTATACATGGAAAAATTCCTGCACTCAAGAAACCTATGCTTTAGATATGTGGAATTGCTTAAATGGTTGAAAATGGGTCAGCTACTATAAATTGTTCAAACGTAAGTACGTGAAATGTAGTGTATTTATTTTTTTGGTGATTACTTTTTAGAGAACGTGGCCATAAAAAAATATAATTATTTTATTCTATAACTATTATATTTCAAAAGTACTTCTCATAGAAAGACCTTTAATATTAGGATCAAAATGAAGTTTTAAAAAGAATATGAAGACCATTCAAAACTTTGTCCACAAAGTTTTTCAATTATAACATTATATTGTTTGAAAGTATTACATCATTAGTACTAGAACTTGAATAATTTAAATATTATATAACTAATTCAATTTACATTCAAAATTATGTTCTTCACAAAACATGGATAAATATAAATTAATTTGTCTATATCTAACTCATTGCTTCAAAAAAAATATTGAGACCATTCAAAACTTTGCGCACACTAGTTTTGAATTATAACATTATATTCTTTGAAAATATTACATCATTAGTACTAGAACTTGAATAATTTAAATCTTACATAAATAATTAAATTTTACATTCGAAATTATGTTTTTTACAAAACATGGATCTATACAAATTAATACGTCTATATTTAACTCATTGTTACAAATTTATCTACTATAGTAATTTTTATTACTTTTTATTACTATCCTATACCTTGGGATACAATAGTTAGTCTATGGTTTATAATATTGAAAAAAATATCATGCACCCAATCATATATCACTAATTGTACTAAATTCTACCTTTGAAATTGGGGCAGTTCAGGGTTGACGAATCTCTACGTTCGCCCCAAAATAGCGTCCGTTTTCCGGACGTCCGGACGCAGCGTCCCTCCCGCCGTCGGAAGGCGGACGGGCGGGGCGGACGGACGGGGCGGCTTAGAAAACCCGTTTTGGGTTTTTTGTTTTGATTGTTTTCACCAATGAGAGATTGAGAGTGAAGTCATTTTGATTTTGATTTTTCTTATATTGCAATTGCGATTCAATAGAGTTGTATATCACTATTTATGTAAAAGTTAAAATATGAAATATATTTTTAATTTTTTTTGTTGAATTTCATTTTGATTTAGAAACAAAATGACTTTAAAATCCAGCAAGATGTATATCATCAATAAATAAACAATTTTATAATAAAATGCTTAAAAAAACCATTGTCATTTGTCAACATGAGCTCCATATATCATAAGCAACTAAACAATCAAACATCTAAATTCACATCTTTACAATTCCTATGGACGCCAATCCACATCTCCTCTAACCTCAGCCCCACTACTCTCTCCTACAGCTCTCCGTTCAAAATCTTCATTATCGGAGTCATCTTCATTGTCGGAGTCATCTTCATTGTTGAAATCAAGTATCGTTGTCTCCTTCAAGTCTTCTCTTGAAGTAGGTTTACTCCCTTCTTTCGAATTTAATTTTTCTTTTTTTACTTTGACAGAACGATTAAAGGCTTTTTGAATAGGAACCTTTCTTTTCTTTCTATTTGACAAAGTAGCAACATTTTCATCAAGAGGGGTCCTATTCTTCACTGGAGAGATAGCAAAAGGTTGCATTTTTCTTTTCGCTTTCACGTTACTCGATTCTTGAACCATCAATATCGATGTAGGGTCGACATGTCCATGAACGGTTATCTCCACTTTGGCTTTCTTTTGAAGTAATAGAGTGCCGTTTGTTGATTTGATGGATTCTTGCGCCATTCCATTTGCTAAAATGCGAGGACGCAAAGATGCTAATGGCATCCGATCACTATCCGTATCACTTAGGCTTGTAGGTGATGACGCTACTTTCCGTAGATTACCGCCTGTAGAAATTTCTTTGGAAATGTTCATTAGGCGTTTTCCATATCCAAAGCTTTGAGAATCATTCAATCGTGTGCTAACAGACTTCAACGGTATTGGTGGAAGAGCACTAAATCTCGGTACTTCAAAAATTGACTTCATTGGCTCTTTTCCTTTATCACTCTTCACAATTGCCGAATTTGTGACTGCCATCCCAAGTGAATCATTATTTTTTTGTACCGCAATATTTGGTTCCCCCTCATCACCACTATTGTTGCCCACATCTTTTGGAACGTCCACCTCTATGACCGCATCTTCTCTTTTGTCGTTTCCTTGCACTACATTTAATGCCACAAATGGAGATTGAGAAATTAAAACTTCTTCATTTCTCCCATCATCACCAATAGCATTCTCATTGATTTTCATCTCTTTGGCAATAGCGTTTGCCTTTTCCGATAGAATGTTTTCGCTATTCAAGAATCCCATTCCATTGCAATATGCAGTTAAAGAAGGTAGATTCGTCTATACCCCTACATTGTCCTTGTCTTCACAAAAGGTATATGCATCGTTTGCATTGTCGGGAACGACATCTTTGTCGTTTAGATGATAATCATGCGTATCATTCACCAAATCGGGAAAGCCTTCTATAACGTCTTCATCTCCCCATGTTGTCGCACGATTGAAGTCATCTCCGCCATCTACAGTTGAAAGGGCCCTTTCCAAATCCTCGTCATCATCGTCTTCTAACGTCGGCCTATCTGAATCCTCTGATTCCATCGGATCCACATTATCATTATACCATTTTTTTTCATCTTTTTCCTTCGATGCGTTTAATACTTTGGAATTGGTATACACGTACACCAAATCCGTTGCTCTCTCCGGCTTCAATTTATTTCGAGATTTATTGTGAACAAAAGAATAGTTGCTCCAATTCCGTTCACATGAAGATGATGACACCAGTTGAGCCAATATCCTCTTCGCTAATGGAACTATAAACTTGCCACATGCACCTTCAAAATCCCACCAAGCATGTGCGGATAACATTTGATCTCCCAGATTCAACATATTGTGGAATGGAGGTTCCTTGTGTCGAAAAGCTACAAATTCCTTCACCACTGCTACATATTCATCCGGTTTACATATTCTCTCCAAAACTTTCTTACATCCTGACATTGCATCTGCGTCATCTGCTAGCTCTTTGTCATGAAGAAGGTATGGATTCAAAAGAGCTACGGCTGATTGGAGATCGTTGTCCACCATTCTTCTTCGGGCATAAAAAGATTGTACCAATGGAATTGCAAGTTCTTCTAGCAAACAAAATGGTGGACTTTGTAATCCGTTCACGTGCTTCTCTAACTTCCTCATGATATGCAACACCTTCCCCATGCATGGTGATTTTGAATAAAAATCGCGGAGTGCACATATGATTGGTTCAACCATCTCCACATAATTGATGGACCGATTCCAAAAATGGTCATCAAGAACAATTTTCTTTACCGCTAAGGCCAAGTCTTTTGGTTGGACTTTTGCTCCACGTTTCTTCTTGAGAGTATGTACATACTCAATCTATTGCGAATCTACCACCATTTGTTTCAATGCTCCTCTCAATTTTGTCAAACGCTCCATCATGATAAATTTAGAGGCGAACCTTGTATCCCCAGGCATCAAGAGACCAAGATTTGGCGAATACTTTCGCAATAGAGCTAGCGGCATATGTCTCTTCCTGATAAATTTAGCTACAAGAACTCCTTTATTCAATTTGGAAGCAATCCATTTTTGTGCAGCCCAATCCTTCAACAACAAATTCAATGCATGTACCACGCACCCTTGGTAAAAAATATGAGGATATTTTGCAGATATTACATCTCATGCGGACGGATTCACGGGAGCATTATCTGTAGTTATTAACACGACGTTCTTGGACCCCACTTGTTCAATGAACTTTTCCAACACAGCTGCCAAGTACTCCGCATTTTTTTCACAACCACTTGTATCCACAGATACAAGAAATTCTTCACCTGCGGATGATACAAGCATGGCATTGATGAGAGGTCGATTAGTCACTGAGCTCCATCCATCAATGGACAATGTTGCTCCAAATTTTCGAATGCTATCTTTGGTCCGTGCATTCAACTGTGTCTGAATGTTGGTCTTCGCCTCATTCAACAATTTGTACCGAAGGTCGTGGTATGAGGGAGGAATGTATGGCCTACCAAACGCAGCCGTTTTCTTCACTACTTCTTTAAAAGCTAGATTTCGAGCCACGGAAAATGGTATGTTCGCTGAATAAAAAAAATTTGCCCATACTGAATGTAATTTGCGTCTATGACCTTCTTCAAACCCATTCACTAAGCTGCCTTGCCTTTGAGGCCTAGAACTTGATGCCCTCGGGGTTTCACATTCACCAGAAGCTTCCGTACTCAAAGTCATTTCAGTTGTGGCACATACCATTGATACCAATTCTTTGGACGTTGGACAAAAATCTTCGTGGTCAGAATGCGACATAGCCTTTCCGGCCGAAAACTCTTGAACATCTGAAGGGCCAGGGTTGCCATCCACATTGTCCATTACAACGCGTTTTGGAAAAACTCCTTCGCAATGCTGAAATAAATCTCGAACTGCTATTGATAATCGTGGACAAAGGCTCACCCCTTTATCACGTACACCTTCAGGCCCAGAATAGCCTAAGTGGCTGAACATACGGCTAAGCTTCCTTGACATGCTCGCTTTGCAAAGCCTACATTTTACTTTACCACCCTCTTGCACACTAAACCAAGGAGAAAACCCCCCCGTCGGTTTGGCCACCATACTGACAAGTGTATGTTTTACCTCAATTTAGAAAAAAACCAATAAAATGTTTTGAATTTGAAACCCACAACGTGACAATGTATACAATATCAATGAAATTAGTCACACAAAGCTTTGAAAATCAAAGCCCCCCCCGTCCACCGAACTATGCATTACCAAGCAAGAGACTCAATAAATTGAAGCTCATAGCCCTTGGAAATCTTAGCGTTCGGTTTTTCGAGAGTGAATACCAAAGCTTCTCTTCTAACATTTATAGTCCCCTCCAGAAAATTAAAGGTTCATTTTTAGGGTTTCCGTTCAAAAACAACCAACGACCCGGACAGGGCTGAAGCGGACAGGCGGACGGGGCGGGCGGACGGACCGGCCAGACGGGTCAGACGGGCGGTCGGACGCGGCGGATGGGGCGGTCGGACGGGACTGTCCGCCTTCCGACGCCGTCCGCCCCACTTAAACACTGACCGCCGACGGCGTCCGCCCAGTTGTCCATTGGAGCATCCTATGAGGCCGATATTACTCAAAAAGAGCGGTAACATTTCAAAAAAAAAAGCCTAATAATCACTGCTAAATGAGGATCAATGGAATTGATTTATCATTTTAAAAAAAAAAAATGTAAATCCTAAACCCTATACCCTACTTACCCTAAACCTTTTCTTTTCTCCCCTAAATTGTTTTACGAATGAAGGGAATGTGGTTAAGTTGAATATGTTTGGATTATTTACTCATATTATCCTTTTAAATAGGTTTTGAGAAGATCTGAAGATGGTGGGGATTTTTTTAAAGTTCATTAGGAAATAAAATGTTTTGCAGAAATAATCAATTCCTTTTTCATCCTAAGCAAATGAAATTTTAAAAAAAGGCCCCAATACATAATTAGAATAACAGTTTAATGGATTTCAACCTCATGATATTTAATGAAAGGTTGTGTTTTCTAATTAGAAGTGCATCACGATCTTCAAATGAACATCGAGTCTTTCATATTTTTTAATGAAATTTTGATTAGATTTGAAAACAAAGAAAAAGAATCAATGTTTTAACTTTCAAATCATATATGGCTATATTTTTCCTTAAAAACATAGAAAAATTCGTTACATGAGTTGATTGAGTAGAATACATTATACACTTATACATGTGCTATATTTATTTTGAAGGGTAATTCCAATATTCTTATTTCAGATGTTTTTAAATATTAATTTTAAAAAAGAGGGTTCATTGTTTAAAGATCTAAAAAATTGACAAACATAATTTCTATTATAAATAGGAATTGAATTCGGAATTCGAATTTTGAAATGATTGAAATGAACAAGATATTGATTATAAAATATTTCTTTGTTTGAGTTTTCAAAATGAATTCACGAAACAATTGCAAACTTTTGAACTTAGGTATATGATATTGTTTTTGGTTTGTACTTTGTAGAGTATAATACTTCAATTTTAATCCTAAATAAATGAAAAAATTCCACATGAATGAAATGTTTCTATGTATTGCACAAAGATTTCTACCAATTACTATGATAATTAAATACATTGTTACATTTCATAAAATATTCTACATAGAAAAAAAAAATCATTTCAGTTTTCAATCATGATAAACGATGTCTTCTACTCTTTCTATTATATGTTCGTTTTGTATAACGTGTACATTATACAATCTTTGAGAGTAGGGGAGTTCATTTTTGGCTCTCATTGAAATAGAAAATATATTTGTGTTTGGATTTTGAAATCATTATGTATTCTACGGTCTTGCAAGAATGCATCTTGCTCCTTCCTTTGAATCCTTTTGATATATTTTTTTTTTCCTTTGCTTTCTCGTAGGGCTCTTGTTCTCTTGTTCTCTTCATTTGACCAGCCTATTTGGCTTGGCTCTTAGTTTTTTGTTTTTTTTAATGCAATGGTTTATGCATATGTTATAAAAAATATATATTATTTATTTAAAATTAATATATTGATGAACAAACGCATAAAGGCATTGAATGCTTTCACATTTAAAGTTATAAATCTATCATAAATCACTCTTGCAAATTTGAATGATTGAATCGAAAATTTGAAAATGTAATTACAAGAGCTTTCAATTCAATCAATTGCATAAATCATAAATGTTGAAATGCAACTCGTATGAGTTTAGCATCTATGAAGATTAATTCATGCCATCCACATGCAATTTTTCAATTTAATAAAATGCAATTGAGTACTTCAATTTCTTTCCCTTCAATTCTCTAAGTAACATTCACTTCATATCTTTCTCTATTTGTTTATTTAATTTTTGGGAACAAATGGAGAAACCATTTTTGTCTATATTTGCACATGCATTCTTATTTGATTGATGAAGAATAGATCTATGAAATATATAATCATTGATTTGTTCATGTTGATTTATCTAATATATTTTATGTATGTATATATATTTATATATATATATATATCATTAAAGGAGTATGAAAGACAAGATTGACAGATTTTGTTCGAATGTTGTTGATTTTGAAATGATTTAGTACGATATCATTTATAAGAATATTATAATAGTATTATGTTATAATATTCCTAAAACAATTGCAACAAATATTAAAATACATGCTAAGTTAGGTTTGTTAGCCTACCAATTGTTCATTAATAGACATAATTGAGTAGCCCCCTTAAATGAAACATTCAATATCAATATCTTACAATCCAAATGGTGGATTTGTCTAAAATTTTTTTTACATTTTTTCCAACTAATTTACTACAAGATCCTACGGTTACATATGCCCAAAAATATTTTTCTTCCAAGACTTGGTATTTGCACTACTAATGGCAATTTTGAAGTGTTTTTAGTGAAAAGAACTTTAGGGGTTAAACATCTATACCATGAGATTTTGAAAAAAGAACAATTTGCTTCATTGGGGATAACTATAAGTCCATGTTCTTTTTCGATAGCCAAAACACACTTGTAAGGACTTGGACATTTAGCGGTTTACTAAGTGATTAGACGTCAACTAATTCAATTTAATAGTAGAATCTTTATTCAACTACCTTCTTACAATTGCTTTATACACAATGCAACGTGAATATTTGGGTACATATATTAAACGTCGCAATCCTTTCGTGAATTTTTGCCCATTTTAGCTCATATCTTTGTACAAAAATATCATTTACCAAGAATTCATAAATTTGGTCATAAAGGAAGGCTACCTTTTTTAATTTTAAATTTTACATTGAATGAATGAAAAGTTAGTTGAATTATACAATGCCATGGAGACCTCTGTTTATCGTGCAAAATATGGGTTTAGGGTCGCTTTAGGGTCAAACCGCCCCGTCCGCCCTCGAACCCGTCCGTCCCATCTGCCTAGACCCCCGTCCGCCCTGATACCTGTCCGCCATCCGCCCCGTCCGCCCTGTCCGTTGGATCCGCCGTCCACCCTGTCCGCCCCGATACCCGTCCGCCGGATCCGGCGTCCGCCCTGTCCGTCGGATCCGGCGTCTACCTTGACCGCCCCGTCTGCCCCGATACCCGTCCGCTCCGTTACGGCGATGCGTCCGCCCCCCCGGACCGTCCGATCGGGCGGACGGGGCTCTAGGGTTTCAGGGAGGCGGACGGCCGATCCGTTCGCCACCGCCGGCCCGTCCGATCGGGCAGACGGTTTAAGGCCGTCCGCATTGTCACTTTTGCTTTACCCCTTGTGAATGCAAGGTGGAGCGGAGAGCTTGGTGGTTCATCCTCCATTGGCTCCTTTCCGAGGCAAGGCAAGAGTGGTTTATTGGGGCCTCCTTGTTGCCAATTTTTTGGACACTTGTGCGTGAATTCAATTTCAAATTAAAAAATTTGATCTATATCAATTTCATTTGTCACGATGACGAAGGGGAAGAAGAAGGTTGCGAAGCTTAAACATAGAGAGGGACCATCAAACTTGGAAGTAGCTCGTCAAAGTCCTTCGGAGGAATGCAAAAAATTCATGATTGAGTGCATCGTTCAATTTTATGAATCAGGATCAACATTGTCTTTAAACAATAAGTACATCAGATATCAAGAGGAGTGCGTGTCTAAATTCAAGGTAGACATGACACAGATGCTATTGGATGCATTGAATGTGGCGAAGTGGCATGATGAAATGCATAAAACATACTTCACCAAATGTTTGGAGAACAAGGTTCATGACACTTTGTGGAATTCCAAAGTCATTTTGGTTAAATATGACAAGGAATATCGACCCAATGATGCCCAGTTTGAAGGAGTGATTCTGAAAGCGGACTTGTTTAGGGGGCGATGTGCTCCATTCGCCAAAAAACACAATCGAGTTGGTTCAATTGGTTGGTGGAAAAGCAATGATGGAGTTGCTGAAGCAAAAAGGACCAAACGGCACCTCATAGCACTTCCAGATACAGCACGCGTGATTGCTGTTGATGATAGAACAATGAGAGGTGGATATGCAACGATTCGAAAGGTTCATATTGAAGGATGTCCAGGAATACTTCCTTATTGGGAATTTGCGGCAAAGAAATCCATTCACCACCAAACTCGACCTGATCTTGCAAAGCTAGAACATCAAAACGAATCAATGGTTGTTCGAATTCTACACGTGGGTGTGATACGGTTTGCTGCGGTGCACGGAACGACGTGTGAAGGTTATGCGTATTGGTGGAATGGTGGAACTCTTCGACAAATGTTGAATATGGATAAGGACTTTCCAAACAACATTCAAATCCGTTTGATGTATACGAATCCAATCGAAGAGGAGGTTGTAAAAGCTCACCATTTAGGACGATATCGGAAGAAGCGCACGGAGTTGACATGGGCGTTTATGCATATAATGTATGCAGTGCATCTTGCTGGACATTTGCACAATGATCTTTCTCCGGACAACATTTTGTTGCATTTTCTAGAGGATGAGTCACGTGTGTACATTGGAGTTTGCGATTGGGGCATGACCACCTTAGCTTCTTAGCCAATGAAGTCTTTGTACACATTTACATCAAATGAGATGAAACAGACTTTGTAGAGGAGATGGTGGGTAGATCCACGTATTGCATATTTGCATAAAGCAGGTGCAGATGTGGAAGTCATTCCGATGTATTCACGTAAGTCGGAAGAGTATGCCATTCGAAAAATTGCTCGACGGATGAATGGAAACAACATGTCAGAGGCGTATTTCAACGTGCTACGAAAAACACCTAGTGCGACACAATTTGCCTTTCATGACTTTGCAAAAATGTTTTATGCTTACTTGAAGTGCATTTCTTTGAAGACTGACGATGAAAATACTAGTTTGGCCCATGTGATTACGCGATTTTTTAATACATATTGTTGGTCGATGCCAGATGAACATTTCCGCCATTTATATTAGATTAGTAGTGCAGAAGTAGTAGTTGAATAGGTTATATAGGCATTAAAAATTAGTTTAGAAATATAGAGTTGGAATGAAAAAAATTATATGTGCAATTAGCCAAATGTGCACAATGTATGGTATTCTACATTAAATTGAATACATTTTGCCCATATTGATTATGTTTGTATTTGTGTTGATCTTGATTTTTTAAATAGTATATATATATATTTGAAGTCACAAACTTTTTTAGTTTGCCTTTTGAAAATGAATTGGAATTTTTTCATAGTTTTAAGACTATCATGGGCTCATGGTCAAACTTTATAATCTTTGAAATTGTTTAAAGATTAAGGGAGTGACCGCGGGGCAGTTTGGGTAGGGCGGTCGGGGGAAATAGGGCCGTCAAAGCGGACGGGGCGGACGGGGTGACAGGCGGACGGGGCGGTCCCGGCGGATGCTGTGGACACAATGTCCGCGTCCGGACGTCGTGTCAACCCTGGGGCAGTTTGCTTACGATATTGCAAAAAATAACACGAATTGTAAGTGCACTAACATCCAATTTTTTAAAATAGTCACACTTATTATATAAAAAATTCAAAATATACTCATGTGTCATTACTTGCTGTCACATCTTTTTTGAAGATTAGTGTAGTAAGTGACTTGTAGGAATTTCAGAAATTATCATGTGTCACTGTCTACAGAAATCACAAAATACATATTCAACACTTCAACAATCATGTATCAATTATGGTACATTATGAATTTGGTGTTAAATGTCTGATATCATAATAGAATCATTGACCTAATACTTTATAGTAAAGTCTATACTTTAATATTCATATTTATAATAGTTACTTTGCTAATAACAATGTATGAACTTTAATTATCTTGTTCAACATGGATCCTAGTAAAAAATTCTATGGTTAAATGTAGGTTTTTGTAGGTCTTTAGGAAAACAACAAAGTGCCTTTTGAGGGTTTAGAATTTTCAAATTGTCTTGATTTTCTTTAGATTCAATAGAAGACTGTCTACACCACATGTCCTAATTTTGTTTCATTAACTTCATATTAAAGGCACTTCCTAACTTCTAGAAGTTTAATTTACTTGATGTGAAAGCCGGTCCTTTTTTTTCTTTCTTTTTCTTTGCATTGATGTAAAAAAACTTAAAAATTTAAAACATTAAAGGCTCGAAGTCTTGCATTTCTCCTTTTAGATTATCTAAAAATTAGATTAATTAAGAAAAAATCTATTCCAAGTCATAATTTATCGTTAGAAAAAAAAATGGTTATAAGTATCAAAGACAAAAGATTTGAAGTTTTAGAAAAGAGCCTTACATCTATTCATTATTTTTATGTTAGGTAAAAATTCACAGCTATTAGAATTTTATACAAAACATAAATTAAAGCACAGTTTGAAAACTCTCTTGTATTTTTGACACCGTCATGGTCTAATACTACATTCATTTAATCCATTAACTCATTAAATAATGAGTCAACAGTTGGATAATGAGTTAATACTTGGATATTTTCTGTATCCAAATGTTCTTTGAGTTTAAAGTAATTAAACTTCTTAGAGTTTAATAAAGTCTAGGAAAATGTTGGCTTCTCATTCAAAAGTTACAACAAATTTCAATATAGGTATACAAGTAATCAGTTCCAATATTTCTTTAAATTTAACACATAAACAATGCCACAAACACTACAAGAATATAGGCATTCTATGACTACGTAAATGACTACGTTTTCAGTCATTTCGGACATATTAGACTGCTTGTAAAAATGGGGCTCTGCAATCATTGTGGACGAGTCCTTTAGGACATGACTGCATTCTTAATATCACCATCCATCATCGTACAAGGAAAGTTTTGGATGAATTATTCCTACATGGCCTCTGACGTGTTCAGGTCTGCATGACGTGGCACTTGGGTTCGTTAGTCATAGTGTAGTCATTTTTTAGTCCCACTGTAGTCGAATTCTGATGGTGGGCCCCACTTAGTCCACATGGCAATTGTTGGTAGGCGGTTCAATCCAATGTTCAAACGTTTAGATGGACAACAAGTTCTGGTGCAGTTATTCCCTAGTAGGGATTCAGTTGAACTACAGTCATATCATTGTGTATTGTTGCAATTGCAACTGCAGCTTAGTGAAGTGGTAGTTAAACAATAGTTAGTCTCCTATGCTTTAGTGCTACTGCAGTTGCTGTCGCAACTTAAAATTTTGATTTTCTTAGTATACACCAAAATAGGAACGGAAACTAGTCATTAGGGAACCGGATCCGATAAGGTGGAGAAGGAAAACTCAAAATTAGCACGGAACGAGAAGTAGTGGGCTTCTTGGATCTAATCCGGTAAGGAGTAACTAACGACGGAAACGGAATGCAACACGGATTAGGTCTAGGACCGGATTATGATGATGAACCGGATTCATGATGACAAACCGGAAAGGGTCCAGGGACTATAAAAGGAGGAGCTTTCACTGTTGCACCCCCTTTTAGAAACTCGACCTTGAGCGTGCGCGGTTGAGTTTTTGGCGTTTGTGCGTTTGTGTTCTGTTCGTTTTGATTCCGGTTGAGATCGGAGAGAGAACGTGAGGAACGGGACATGCGGCTAGGAGAGAGTGAGATAGATTGGAGTGGGAATGCCGCCGCTACGTAGGTCGAGACCAGCAAGTCCCTCTGGAGGCGAGGTGAAACTCCGGAAAGTCATTCCGGTTATTCCCTCCAAAGAGCCGGAAAAGTCTGAACTCATGGAGGATCTCAAATCCATGGGTTGCCTCGGGTTTGCCGAGAAACCCTGGGGTTTTAGGGAGGAGAGAATGGTCAAGGAGCTCCTCGGAAAGCTGTCCAATCAGTTTGACAACACCGTGAGAGGAACTCCCGTCAACTGGAACGAGGGAATGTGGAGAGCGGTTTACGGTTTCCGGGCAGGAGGTTTAGGGATGGCGAACCAGAAGGATGAGTTTGTCCGAGGGAAGTTCCAGGGAGCTGTCAACCCGAAGGACGGATACGCGGTCGAGGATTGCGTGGATGACCGACACCGTCGGCTCCTGCAATTCCTGGTTCCGGTTCTTCACCCGGAAAAGCCGACCAGGGTGACGATCACCCTCGGCAACACCATTTTCGGTGCCCTCAGTGGTACCCGGAAAGTGGACTGGGCACGGATCATTTCCGATCTCGTGGCCCAGCTCGTTAGTAGGGTTGGGAAGAAAAGGGCCACTCTAGTGTGCCCTTACCTCTTCTACCTCTATCGAGAACACCAAGTCCTCACTGACATGGAGGAGAAGGTGTGGAAAACTCAGGAAGTCCTCCTGAAGTATGGGGAGTCGGAAATGGATGACGAGGCCGAATCCGATTCCGGGTCAGACCGGGAGTCCAGCGAGGAAGAGGAGGAGCCGATGCCGCCGATCAAGCGATAGAAGTTGACGCCTCCACACAAGCGCGGGACGCCTCCCGGTCAAGACAGACTGGCCCCGGAAGAGAAACCGGAAGCCGAGAAGACTGTTTCCGGGGGAGACCCGGAAATGCAAGATCCGTTCAACGGTCTGATCAATGTCCTCTACAACATCAGGGCGGATTGGGAGGTCAAGCACAGGACGCTTGCGGCGATCGGCAAGTTGGTAGGTGCGCCACCGGACAGCAAGTTGGCGGAACAGGTGGCGAAGTGCATCACCAATCCGGAAGAGACCTGGAAGCAGGAAGCAGAGATCCGCCGGTTGCAGGAGGAGGTGGATAACCTGAAGGCAACTCTTTTTGCCTATCGGGAAGACGTGACGGCCGCCCGGGAGATGGCGGAGGAGACTCGGAAGATAGCCGAGCAGATCAAGGCGGTCCTGGGAGAGACTGGAACGGCCGCCGCCAAAGCGAAGCTCTTCGACGAGAAGATCCACGAAGAGAAGAAACTATCCGGTTCCCGGATGGTCCGGATTCTCGCCGACTTCGCTGAGCAGATGGAGACGGCAATGGTGGAGGGGCGGAAGGCTGCGGACCGGATCGAGGAAAGCAACCGGAAGCTGACTGGAGCGACGTGCGACAAAGGGATTCATCTTTCGGATATCTCGCTACCGGATCTCTTTCCGGACGCGACTATTGCGAAGGATAGGAAGGATTGGACTCCTGAGTCCAAGAAGTCTGCACGGACTGGAACTCCGGGCACGAGACCGGATATCACCATCGACTTGGAGTCTCTACCCGGATCTAATCCTGCGGAGGGGGAACGGGTCCGGAATTTGAGTGAAGTCTTCGAGGAGCTAGTCCCGGAGATTGGAAGCCCGACAATAGGATCCAGAGTTGTAGGATAGATAGGATTTTGGATTTCAGTTAGGAGTAGGAGCGGATCCGAATCCGGATCCGGCTCAACAGTATTAGGTTAGACCGGAAGTTAGATTAGGGTGGCGGCGGACCCCTACGGGTTTTCCGCTCCTTTTTGTGCTTTTAGGGTTTTTACCCTTTGTATATAAATCGGTTCCCGCGATGGGAATTGGGAGTTTTTCATTTTGCAAACTTCTTGTACCTTTTTTTTCTCCTCATTGTGTGTCTCTCTCCAACGCGACAAGATTGTATGATGTGGAGTTAGGATAGTACGAGCCGATTTGTGAGTGATTTCTCCCCTTGGTGTTTATTTTCCGATCCTAGGTGCATGTGAGTAGGTATCGAAGAGTTGGGAGTGAACTTAGTTCCTTAGCACGTCTAGAGTTTGAGATTCCGGGTGAGAAAGCCGTTGTTAGACTAGGCGGGTAGGGAGGGATTCCTTAGCTGCGCTAGAACTCCCGGGTGGGAAATCCGGTCGAGTGTCCGATCTCCTGTGAGGTCTCACCACCCGTATGGGTAACGGAAGAACTTTAGTTGATGTTGGAACGGACGGGTGCACTTGTAACCACCTGTCTTCGCACGGATCGGAAGTAGCATCAAGGTCGTTGTAGTACGAGAGGGTCGAGTGTGGGGTCTTTGTGTGACCTACAACCCGGATTGCTATCTGGGTTGTTGTGAAGGACCAAACCGGATCCGGATTAGCTTAGGCGTTTAGGAAGTAGGACAGTGGGTCTTCAGCCACTATAAGTCACGGAAGGAGTGGTGGGCCTACCACTCTCAAAATTAAGCGGCGACCCCTCTGATGGTGAAAGAGAGGCAAAACTAAACCGGATAGGATTACGGATACATGATGACCATCCGGACCGGATTGGTCAGGACGGATTTCCAGGATCGGAAGTTGTGAGATCCTGGGATTTGGGTATTTGTATGGACCGGATAGTTAGTAGGACCGGAAGAAGGGGTAATCCGGTCTATAGTTATCCGGTGTGGTGGTATTTCTAGTTCTAGATCTAGGACCGGAAAGTAAGATTGGCATACTGACTGAGCTTAACTGTTTAATAGAGCTAGATACTTCACAGGATCTCGTGGGTTCGATCTTTAGAGTCACTTAGTTATACTCTAGAGCGATTTTTGTGAGTATAATGGGGAATTGACCTGCCCTGTGCTGCGACAGTTGCACCTGAGTTGCATCTCGGTTATATTTCAATACTAGGGTTGATAACGTAATGAAGCTTAGAAGCTGTTTTAGTACGATGTGGTTGTATAGCTCAGCATTTGCTTTCATGAAAATGATAGAAAATTGATAGCCAAGTAAGCCAACCAACATGAAAACTATTGAGAAGAAAAATAGTTGTACAAGCAATGGATGCACATACCATTACAAAATGGAAGACAACTAAAGCATTTTGTCAATGTCTACATCTATGATTGCATTTCTCTGAATTATTATACACAAGGTTTTGTGAGAATTCAAGGCATTGACCACTCTAAAATCAAAATACGTGCCCTCTTCCTTTAGAAGTACGACAATTCTGTACTATAGAGGGCTATCAGTCTTGCATGCAAATGTTATACTACACTTACACCAGTAGCGAAGTAATCTCATGGGTTCAACTTTATGTACTTGGAATCCCAAATGACGTTTCCACCTTGAACGTCGTGCATTACTTCTTGGTCAGCCTTCGGCTTAGGAAACATCAACAACACCTTCGGTTGCAAAACCTCCCGCACGTCCACTCTAAACCAACCATCTAGAATGAGCATGCCATGGAACTTATCTATCCCTCCTATACCGCTGATTCTTCCCAAAGCCACCTTCTGCCGAGTGGATCATGGATTGACAAGGTACACATTGTCATACAAGTTGAGCTGAAAGATAGATTTGTTTTGTTAGATACAGGAAGTACTCCTGCTCGTGGGACCTTCAAAACATACTTCTCATTGCCAATGTAGTCACTCATACAATAAATAACTGAAAATTGATTAACAACTTCCCTAGTTGAGTCACATATGAGGACTGGATGAGGATAATGCAACTACCAAATGACTAGGCAGTCATTCCTGAGTCATACAATTGAAACAACATTGACCTCAGCCTTCTAATTCCCCGAATGAAATTTGTGTACTCCAACACATTCAGGCTTCAACATCTCACCTTTTTTTTGGAAGAGTCACGGTTCTTGTCCTCTGCCATTGTCGTCTTTGCCCTTGTCTCTCTTTTCCGTGCCTTCAACAAATACACACAAATTTTTTGTTAGAATTGAAAACAATTAGAAGGTGAGGGGACACGAATGAGCTTGAACCTTGTGGTCCACAAGTCCCCTCACTTTCCTCTGTAAGCGCATTGTCACTGAGATCTGAATTCTGTGTCAAATCATGCCCTTGAACTGCATTGTTCTGCACATGTGAAGCATTTTGTGCATGGAACTCCTTCACATCTGTAGCGACATACAGAGCTTTCAAAAGTGGCCACAATGTGGACTTCAAGTAATTGTTGTCATCAGCTAGTTTTCCAAATCAGCAACATAGAACGCACTGGTGATGACGACATTGGCTTGCGGATTGCATGACACTCTTGATGCATTGTTGTCAACGACCACAGTGTTTGAGGGGCTAAATTGAGGCCATTCACTGTAAACTTTTGACAAAGGCTTCCCCCAAGCTATTGGTTTGCCGCCCTCAAACTGTAAAGCCTCACATTTCTTCCCACCCCACACAAAGAGAGGACTGAAGTCACAATGTCTTTGCCTTTCTATCATTGTGGGCACAATGTCTTCCATGTAAGACTGACTCTTACTGCCCCAAAATCCCACTGTGAAATTAAAGAAGCACCGTGCCAAAAAGGGTTGCAACCATGGTCTTAAAAATACCCTCCTACTCTTCGTTCTCAACGTGGGCCTAATTCTAGAGTTTGGATTCTTCTCCTCAGCCAGACTACAATCCAGCTAGGTCCCATGAATGTTGAAAATTAGCAATTTAGCTTTTGCATTTTCGATGGGTACAATGCGTAAATTCGAAGCAGCTCTCACCTGATCTGACCCAGAATTAGGGAGTGCTGCCTCTGCATTTACCTCAGTGGATGCTTTCGTTAGCTTCTTTTGCTTCTTTGGAGAAGATTTCGTTGGAGCACCACTTGCTTCCACTGCCTTCTCTGAGTTGTCCACCATGTTTTTCCCAACTTGGACCACATCCACTGCTTTTGTTGCCTTCTTCTGCTTAGGAGGGGAAGACTTGGTTGGAGCAGCAATTGGTTCCACAAGTTCTCTGGGGTCCTCCACTTTGTTCTCTCCATCCTCTTCAAGATCCACGATATTACTTGCATCACCGCCAGTAATATGCGTGTCGGAGTCCACTTTGCTGGTGTCCACATTCACAAACTCCCGATCTTGCACTTCCGATGGAGGACATTGGCCAATTCCGTCTACAGGGATGTCGCTTGCGTCGGCCAAGAAATCATTGCCTTGTACAACCTTTGGAATTCCCTGTGTGCATTTCGAAATAGTCTCGTCCACATTGCACATCGGAATGCTAGTCTTCATACGCGGATTCAATGTTGTTTTCGGCTTTGGACTCATAGTTTGACATATTGGGGTCGGGGATGATCTCTCTTTCTCTCCGGCGCAGGGTGCCTGTTTCTTGCCTTCTTCTCCAAAGGGTGACTGCACTTCCAAGTGCAGCGGTTCTTCAGCCGCACTAGTCGTCTGCGACGGGCCGGGAGGAGGAAGTGACTCAGACCTGGGCACTTTTTTTCGACAAGGATCGGTCATTAAGTCGGCTCTGTCTCCCTCTTGAAGCAAAATGGACGTCTGAATCTCCACAGGAGACTTAGATGTTGAGGGGCTTCCATGGGAAGTGTCCTTCATTTTCCCCATGAAAGTGTTGAACATTGACTTCAGTTCTTCTACTGCGTTGTTCGTAGCTGTTGTACTCACAAGAACTTTCGAGAACTCGCCCTTCAAGTCTGTTTGAGACTTCTCTATAGCACATATTCTTGCTGAATCTCCTGCAGTGAGACCCTAAAATTCTCAACCGCCATTCAAACAAGGGAAACTCCAGAGTTAGTCAATTATCAAGTTTCTACCAATGGGGTCACTGATCAATGACTTGCCTACTGCTGAATGACTACGTTTTGACTTGTCCACTTACGTACAACAGAAAATGCGACTGGGTCATGACTGCGCTACAACCACTGTAGAGATGACGCCACTCATTGTTTAGCAACATGAAAACATAAAATGTGAGAGAAGTTCAAAGGGCCTCACTGATCTGCATCCAACATGGCCTGCAGATAACTACATTCCATCTGCAATGTCCATTAGTCCTAAGCTGGTAGGCCTTCCCTCCTTCTGCATCCAACATGGTAATAGCATTCAAACGCGGCATATTCATTTGCACATATTCTTTACAAGTGAAAGCGCAGAACAAGCAAGAACAAAGGTAATACTATCTTCCGAATGTGGAAAATGGAGAACCCTAATCTCACCAACTCTGCCTCCTTTCCGGCTTTCCCTTTTCGGCCCACAGCGGAGAAATTCTTCACTTGCCTCCTTGCATGGGCCATTGTCGCCGCTTTCTTCTGTTGCGTCTCTGTACTCCAATAATCCTGCAGCCTACTCCACTGATCTGGATTCACGTGAGATGGGCATTCATCTTCTACACTGCTTAGGAAATGAGCCTTCAACCTAGAGCGCTCTGTCTTCAAGTACCTCTTGATGGCATTCCTGAAGCCCAGCATGCTCAACTTGTTGCCTAAGTACTCGAAGTCATTGTCCAGGGTATTCCTCAACTTCTGCACGCTCTCATGCTTTTGTTTTTCCCAATCTATGATACTCATGTCAAGAATACGTGGCACATATGTCCTCACTGAGCTGTCCCAAGCATTTTTCCCCACACAACCAGCATCAATTTCTCCGTCATCAGTGACTGTGATGCTGTGGGGTTTTTTGCCAACCCTGCTTCGCTCCCTCCTTCCCTCGTCATAGATGCTGCGTTTCAGACGTCGCGATGCCCTCCCCAAGCTATCTGCAGACATTTCGCCTGCATTGCTAAAATCTTGTCCTAGAGAATTTCCCACCCACCTGTCCGGATAGGGAGCTGAGGAAGGTTGTGGCCCAGCACCCCACTGCGGTGGCTGCATCCATTGGCCGTTAGGCACCCATTGCCAATTCCCAACATATGGAAGCCCTGCTTGCGTTGGTACTTCTGAGGCGCGTTGTGCAATTGGAGACCGCGGTCGGTGAATTCGTATAGGGGACCGCATTTGCACGTCGACTCTCTTGCGCTTCTGCCTTTTGTCGATGAGGTTCTCCTCAGCGTCCAAGTCATCGTCCTCTGAGTCAAACACTTGCATCGTACTAGCTTCACCTGCATCCACGTCCAATAATATTTTCATCAGCAACCCTAAACCGCTCAAGTCCTTCCCTGTGTGGCATTGCTCTTCCATCTTGCAAGTAAAGAAGAAGTACAATTGTGAGTCAAATCTGCTTCTCTATCCAAGAGTTTTACTTGAATTACAGCGTGTATACAGTGAATTAGAAACCGCCATCTTTTCTAACAAAACAAATCACACTATAGCCGTCACAGAATGCAACTTCTATACGTACCATTCTCCACTACGATGACATTTACAAACCCTACTCAGCGTATGAAGAGGCCCACACCGCGAGAAGGGCAAATTACCTGTAGGCGGGACCTCCGAGGTCGCCTTGCTCTGAACATGTGCACACACAATTGCTAGAGTCATCATACCTGCGGCAATACCTTCGTCGTCTGTTTTGGTTTCGTCGGAAGAGGAAGCCGCATCTGCACTCATTTTGCCCCTTCTCTGCACGCGCTTGCTCCTGCGTCGTGCGTTTCCCCTCACTGGCAACGTCGGATGACTTCGTCTGGGCAATCTAAAGTTCTCTCTTGCAATGTCACCCCTTGCCGCATCGGCTGCCTCAAGCAATACTTCTTTCTGGGGATTCAAATCCTTTGTCCTACACACATGAATTCACAGCTTACTACAGTCGAATACGTCGCTACGAGGTAGGTCAAACAAAATACAAGAGCGCATGCTACCTTGAA
Source organism: Pseudoscleropodium purum (assembly GCA_963969395.1). Taxonomy (NCBI): domain Eukaryota; kingdom Viridiplantae; phylum Streptophyta; class Bryopsida; order Hypnales; family Brachytheciaceae; genus Pseudoscleropodium; species Pseudoscleropodium purum. Next base: position 19,628,433 of record OZ017797.1, read on the forward strand.
TGTCGACAAACTCTCTATTCCAAAGTCCGTGCCTCAGAATGGGTTTAGGGTTCCGCTAGCCTTTGCAGCCTCCGTACGCCGCCATACAGCCGCCACACGTGTGCAACGTGGCGGTTTTCTAGTACTCCTCAACTTATTCAACTAATTTATGCCCACTAAACTAATGTATGACTCTACAATGACTCGAGCGCTACTAGAATAACAAACGCAGTCATACATGAGTAGTACGCTGCAATTCGAAGTCTACTATACAATGACTGGACTCAGCTTCCGAGACCAATTAATGTAGCAGTTGAGCCCTAAACAAGAAAAGTGGACAGAAATTGCACAAGAACTCCAGTGCATGAAGAACAGAAGGCTGAGGACTTACATTCTTTGGATGGCCACTTCCATAGGCTTCATTTTTTGCCGTAAGAGCTGCACACGCTTGTCTCATTCTAATTCGTAGGCAGACTTTCCCTCGTCTCTTGTTGCCGTCTTCTCTTCCTCCATCTGCTTTTGAATTAGGTTAGTGAAATGACCATAGTGCCCAACAATAGTACTGTAGGGATTGACGTTCACAAGCAGCGCGTTACCAAGAAACGAGGGTATGCACACCTTTTTCCAGCTCTGTCACTATCTTGCAGGCGCCTAAGTGATCGGACGTCTGTCATAGGAAGAGAAGTGATGACCGCATGCCGCAGCTGCGATCAAATAGCAGAATGCAAAAGAGCCGGCTTTGTCGTGAATCTTGATTTTGCTGCCTTCCTAGCGTCGTTGAAGAAATTCTGCTAAAGTGAATAACGAAGAAGCCTATAGTAGCCAGTACTCTATGTCGCTATAGAACGACGACAAAGAATCACCTCTTGATACGGTAATAAATGTCCACTGAATTTGGTCCTTTTCTTGTGGACGTCAATCATGAGAGCAATGTCCGTGCTCTGCGTCGGTGATAATTTTGTGGGATTGCCTTTGAAGGCACGGAGTATTAGCCTTTTATTGTAGAAATTGCCTTTCAATGAACCCTGAATTTCTTAAGTGCTTTCAACCCTAAACTGCTCATACGTCTTCAGAATTATGCCGAACTTACCTCAAGCACTAAATGTTGTACTTCACGATGCTCTGCAAGATGATCCGACAGTCTTAATTTGAATTACTATGCTTTCAAAAGTTCTTCTATTTTCCCTTATATGCCATGCTGTGGTTCCTTGTGCATATGCTACGTTGCCCATGTACATTCTCCTTCAGTTTCTTGTTGTGTTGAGAAGCCATGTGAAATGAAGGGGATGCTATGTACATGTCAAGAAAATTGTATTCAAGTGTGGACTTCCCCTTGAAATTATATGGACTACGTCATTGTGCAATGAAGTAGACAAGGTAAGGACTCAACGTGAACCCTACGAAGTCATTACTTTGTTTGAAAATGAGAGACGTTGGTAAATGACTAGGTATTAACTCATTGAAGTCATTCTGTAGTTGTATGTAGTTGTCACTCAGTTGACCTTCGGGCTCTTCAGTCATTTTGTACTTTCATGAAGTTGGCTATGAGTTCACAACAGTCATATCGTAGTCTGTTTTCATTGCATGTGAAGAAATTTAAGTGTGGTCTGTTTGGAAATTTTCTGGCATTCCATAATTCTGTTGTCAAGGTTAGTACTCAGAAAAATTTTGGAACTCACATTTGAAAATGACATCCTCGTGTAGTTGTTGAAGTTCAAAAGTGTACGATCAAAATGCTACCAACGTGCTTGCCCCTTTCAAATCCACAAAGGCAACGTCTCCGCGATGAGAGATTATGGATTTGCGAGTTTAAGCGAGCTCGTCAACTCAATGCTTCCAAAATCCATTGCCCTGAAGCATGTATGGCTAAGGGATACCTCAAAGATGAATGCATTGGATTTGTAACGGAGTACCTACAGAGCTTTTAGTTCACAGAGAGGCGTGTTTGGGATGCTGACGAAGAGTATGGCGATGCAGAGGAGGTGCTACAGGGCAGAGGAAGACCGTACATGATGACTCCTGCACTCCGGGATGTGGCACATCAGTACGTTTTGGCCAATGTGTCTTGTTTGCAGCAATATTATTTGTAAGTAGACCGTATACCTTATTTGTTTTCTATGCATATGTACGTTAGGCACAGATGTACTATTTTTTTAATTTTATTTTCTATGTCTTCCAATGGAAAAGAATGTGCAATACCAAAATGAACAATGCTGAAATACTCTATGTTAGTAGCAATGACAAAGTGAAGTGCGAGTTGTTGTGTAGTCAACTGTGAGTCACAGCTAGTCATTGGATGACGGCTCTTACTATAAAATGACTAAGTGTAGTTGTAACCGAGTCATTGATCAGAAGAAACCACTGATCACCTAAATCGTGAACTCCATTTGCTGTAGTTGAAATCTTGTAGGAAGTAATCTCTATTTTGAGTTCTATGTATTGGAGGTTCACATTTCTACCTTCAACTATAGGAATTGGAAGGCCGAAGTTCAGCAAGATGCGACTATTCCAGCATTTGAGGACTGGCTCCTGAATGTAGTACAGAACTCGGCATTCGATGTGACAAACCCTAACGACAAGGATCGATTGATGCTCATCAGAAAACTATCACAGAAGGCAGCAAGATATACGAAGATGAAATCATTCGGTAGCCATTTCAGAGTAGATGATGGAGATACACATCGTTTCCAAACATATAATTCCGGAGTAGCTTCGGTTTTTGAAGTATTGACTGCAGATGCAACGGATGTGTCCGTGAACTACGTTGGAGTTCTAAAGGACATATTGAAGCTTGACTATGGGCCAGGGTTGATACGACGTCCGGACGCGGACGCTGTGTCTGTAGCGTCCGCCGGGACCGCCCCGTCCGCCCCGCCCATCCACCCCGCCCAGACGGCCCTATTTCCCCCGACTGCCCTATCCAAATTGCCCCGCGGTCACTCCCTTAATCTTTAAACAATTAAATGTTAAATGAAGTGCAATGGTTCGCGATTTGTTATTAAAACAATGTCTCTTATAAGTTGAAAGATTATAAAGTTTGACCACGAGTCCATGATAGTCTTGAAACTATGAAAAAATTCCAATTCATTTTCAAAAGGCAAACTAAAAAAGTTTGTGACTTCAAATATATATATATACTATTTAAAAAATCAAGATCAACACAAATACAAACATAATCAATATGGGCAAAATGTATTCAATTTAATGTAGAATACCATACATTGTGCACATTTGGCTAATTGCACATATAATTTTTTTCATTCCAACTCTATATTTCTAAACTAATTTTTAATGCCTATATAACCTATTCAACTACTACTTCTGCACTACTAATCTAATATAAATGGCGGAAATGTTCATCTGGCATCGACCAACAATATGTATTAAAAAATCGCGTAATCACATGGGCCAAACTAATATTTTCATCGTCAGTCTTCAAAGAAATGCACTTCAAGTAAGCATAAAACACTTTTGCAAAGTCATGAAAGGCAAATTGTGTCGCACTAAGTGTTTTAAGTAACACGTTGAAATACGCCTCTGACATGTTGTTTCCATTCATCCGCCGAGTAATTTTTCGAATGGCATACTCTTCCGACTTACGTGAATACATCGGAATGACTTCCACATCTGCACCTGCTTTATGCAAATATACAATACGTGGATCTACCCACCATCTCCTCTACAAAGTCTGTTTCATCTCATTTGCTGATGTAAATGTGTACAAAGACTTCATTGGCTGAGAAGCTAAGGTGGTCATGCCCCAATCGCAAACTCCAATGTACACACGTGACTCATCCTCTAGAAAATGCAACAAAATGTTGTCCGGAGAAAGATCATTGTGCAAATGTCCAGCAAGATGCACTGCATACATTATATGCATAAACGCCCATGTCAACTCCGTGCGCTTCTTCCGATATCGCCCTAAACGGTGAGCTTTTACAACCTCCTCTTCGGTTGGATTTGTATACATCAAACGAATTTGGATGTTGTTTGGAAAGTCCTTATCCATATTCAACATTTGTCGAAGAGTTCCACCATTCCACCAATACGCATAACCTTCACACGTCGTTTTGTGCACCGCAGCAAACCGTATCACACCCGCGTGTAGAATTCGAACAACCATTGATTCGTTTTGATGTTCTAGCTTTGCAAGATCGGGTCGAGTTTGGTGGTGAATGGATTTCTTTGCCGCAAATTCCCAATAAGGAAGTATTCCTGGACATCCTTCAATATGAACCTTTCGAATCGTTGCATATCCACCTCTCATTGTTCTATCATCAATAGCAATCACACGTGCTGTATCTGGAAGTGCTATGAGGTGCCGTTTGTTCCTTTTTGCTTCAGCAACTCTGTCGCAGCTTAAAATTTTGATTTTCTTAGCATGCACCAAAATAGGAACGGAAACTAGCCATTAGGGAACCGGATCCGATTAGGTAAAGAAGGAAAACTCAAAACTAGCACAGAACATGAAATAGTGGGCCTCTTAGATCTAATCCGATCAGGAGTAACTATCGACGGAAACGGAATGCAACACGGATTAGGTCTAGGACCGGATTATGGATGGTCCGGATTCTCACCGACTTTGCTGAGCAGGTGGAGACGGCGATGATAGAGGGGCGGAAGGCTACGAACCGGATTGGGGAAAGCAGCCGGAAGCTGACTGGAGCAACGTGCTCCAAGGGGATACACCTCTCGGACCTCTCGCTACCGGATTCCTTTCCGGATGCGTCCGTTCCGAAGGGTGGGAAGGATTGGACTCCCGAGTCCAAGAAGTCTGCATGGACTGAGACTCCGGGCACGAGACCGGGTAGGACAATCGACCTGGAGTCTTCACCCGGATCTAACCCTGTGGAGGGGGAACGGAACCGGAACTTGAGTGAAGTCTTTGAGCAGCTGGATCCGCAGAGCAGAAGCCCGACAGTAGGATCTAGGGTTGTAGAGTAGATAGGATTTTGATTTGAGTTAGGAGTAGGAGCGGATCCGGATCGGGATCCGGCTCAACAGTATTAGGTTAGACCGGAAGTTGAATTAGGGTGGCGGCGGACCCCCACGGGTTTTCCGCTCCGCTTTGTACTTTTAGGGTTTTTACCCTTTGTATATAAATCGGTTCCTGCGATGGGAATTGGGAGTCTTCATTTTGCAAATCTCTTGTGCCTTCCTCTTCTCCTCATTGTGTGTCTCTCTCCAGCGGGACATGGTTGTATGATGTGGAGTTAGGATGGTGTGAGCCGGTTTGTGAGTGATTTCTCCCCTTGGTGTTTTCTTTTCCGATTCTATACGCATGTGAATAGGTATCTAAGAGTTGGGAGTGAACTTAGTTCCTCAGCACTTCTAGAGTTCCAGGTTCCGGGTGAGAAAGCCGTTGTTAGGCTAGGCGGGTAGGGAGGGATTCCTTAGCTGCGCTAGAACTCCCGGGTGGGAAATCCGGTCGAGTGTCCGATCTCCTGTGAGGTCTCACCATTCGTGTGGGTAAACGGAAGAACTTTAGTTGATGTTGGAACGGACGGGTACACTTGTAACCACCTATCTTCGCACGGATCAGAAGTAGCATCAAGGTCGTTGTAGTGTGAGAGGGTCGAGTGTGGGGTCTTTGTGTGACCTACAACCCGGATTGCTATCTGGGTTGTTGTGAAGGACCAAACCGGATCCGGATTAGCTTAGGAGTTTAGGAAGTAGGACAGTGGGTCTTCAGCCACTATAAGTCACGGAAGGAATGGTGGGCCTACCACTCTCAAAATTAAGCGGCGACCCCTCTGATGGTGAAACAGAGGCAAAACTAAACCGGATAGGATTACGGATACATGATGACCATCCGGACCGGATTGGTCAGGACGGATTTCTAGGACCGGAAGTTGTAAGATCCTGGGATTTGGATATTTACACAGACCGGATAGTTAGTAGGATCGGAAGAAGGAGTAATCCGGTCTATAGTTATTCGGTGTGGTGGTATTTCTAATTCTAGATCTAGGACCGGAAAGTAAGATTGGGATACTGACTGAGCTTAACTGCTTAATAGAGCTAGATAATTCACAGGATCTCGTAGGTTCGATCTTTAGAGTCACTTAGTTATACTCTAGAGCGATTTTTGTGAGTATAATGGGGAATTTACCTGTCCTATGCTGCGACAAACTCCATCATTGCTTTTCCACCAACCAATTGAACCAACTCGATTGTGTTTTTTGGCGAATGGAGCACATCGCCCCCTAAACAAGTCCGCTTTCAGAATCACTTCTTCAAACTGAGCGTCATTGGGTCGATATTCCTTGCCATATTTAACCAAAATGACTTTGGAATTCCACAAAGTGTCATGAACTTTGTTCTCCAAACATTTGGTGAAGTATGTTTTATGCATTTCGTCATGCCACTTCGCCACATTCAATGCATCCAACAACATCTGTGTCATGTCTACCTTGAATTTAGACACGCACTCCTCTTGATATCTGATGTACTTATTGTTTAAAGACAATGTTGTTTCTGATTCATAAAATTGAACGATGCACTCAATCATGAATTTTTTGCATTCTTCCGAAGGACTTTGGCGAGCTACTTTCAAGTTCGATGGTCCCTCTCCATGTTTAAGCTTCGCAACCTTCTTCTTCCCCTTCGTCATCGTGACAAATGAAATTGATATAGATCAAATTTTTTAATTTGAAATTGAATTCACGCACAAGTGTCCAAAAAATTGGCAACAAGGAGGCCCCAATAAACCACTCTTGCCTTGCCTCGGAAAAGAGCCAATGGAGGATGAACCACCAAGCTCTCCGCTCCACCTTGCATTCACAAGGGTAAAGCAAAAGTGACAATGCGGACGGTCCATCCGCCCATCTTATAAGGCACGGACGGCCCCAAACCGTCCGCCCGATCGGACGGGCCGGGGGTGGCGGACGCATCGGCCGTCCGCCTCCCCGAAATCCTCGAGCCTCGTCTGCCCGATCGGACGGCCACAGGCGGACAAATCTGCCATCCGCCCGATCGGACGGGCACGGGCGGACAAATCAAGCGTCCGCCCGATCCGATTTATTTTCCATATTTGAAAATAGAATCTAAAGAAGAACCACTAATTGTCAAATTTGGGCATTTCTTCATACGAATAAGAAATCATTTTAGTTTTTAGCAATCATTGAATGAAAAATAAAAAAATTTCAAATATTCAAATAATTTAATCTTTCATAAATTAATTAGAAATACATTTATATCATTTACGAGTTTCTAAATGTAATAAACACACAACAATAATTTCAAAATACACACCATGCTAGTACATATTTAACCTCGAATGCGAAATTCAAAAATAGACATAATATGGCTCTTACAAAATTACATTTCTTCTTCATATTTTTATTATTTATCAAAGTCACTTATAGCCTTATACATCAACGCTATTATAAAATAATACAATGATGTCTTCAACAATATGCTTGTCTACATACATACTTGGTGTACACTATTACACAACACTTTTTGAAAAAGTGAACAAAATTGTTGTTCAAAATTGTTCTATTCATTTAAAATTTTGTACTACTTCTACCAATCTAGTGCTCTATACTTGTCGTGAGAGTAAAAATGAGAAAATCAAGCAAACACATGCTCACTATATACTTGCATGTTTTTTTATTCGGAATCTAAATCGGACTCAAATTGTTGACCGCTGCCTCTTCTTTGTATTCCAATAAACGGACCACCTCCGTAGTTTCCGTGATATCCACTCGGTGCACCTCCTTGTCCATAATTTGAACCTCCAAAAGTAGGAGGAGGAACCGGAGTAGTAGGCTCTGATCCTCTTTCATTTGAAGCCCCGTAATAAGAGGCCCCATGATGCCCGTATGAATCACTTCTAGTTGATCCCGGATAGTATTGGGCACTTCCGTGAAGAGAGCAACTATACTACGGGGTTACATGGCTTCCTCCACTACCTTCGGAGCCCACTTGAGTGGGCGTCGTATAATATGAACCAGATTCAGTAGACCTACTATAGTACGTGTTGCCATAGCTACCTGTCCCATTTAGAGAGCCAATTTCAGGGGGAGTGCCATAACGAGAACCAACTGCACTTGAACCACCATAATGCGTGGATCCATAGCTCCCTCTTCCACCTTCACATCTATTTTGAGGATCGTAACCAAAGTATGAACCACCTCTTCCTTGTTCAGATTCTCGCGTTCTATGTTCATGTCCGTAGGACCCACCATGCCTATCTTGCCGTCCCCGATCTTGAAGGCTTCTGCGTGTTGCCTCTTGCATTTGTTGTTCGAATTCAATTCGTTCTCATTTTTCTATCCGCTCGTGCCTAACTCCAAATGTGACAGGCGCTTGCATATCATCGTCATCATCGTCATCTGTCCACGCATCTTCAGCATCTCGTAGAACAACTGAAGGTTGTTGTAGATAACCTCGATTAGACCACTCTGGCATGCAATCGCTTGCGCCCCTCCACTGTGTATCTATAACGGCATCCGTGCGCGTATAGTTCTCCACATTGCGACCTGTAGTAGTATGCTAGTCCACGTCCTTGTGGAGTACAATCTCTGCCCAAACCATTGCCATAACATTATAATTCATTATATTTGGTTTGGCGTTTTTAATGCCAAGAACTCAATGCACTTGTGTGTATCGTTGTTAGAAGTGCTCACTTTGGCACATAGACATTTGTCCTTCCCAACGTGGCGCTTGGTGCTCTACACGTTCACGTCGCCAAAGTTTTTGAATGTGAGTCATTTTCACATACTTCTTGCACATTGAGCAATCCCACACTCTTGTTGGTTCTTCTTTCCATCCCGGTTCACCCACGCATAATGGATCGGCCCAAGCATCCCAATCGAACAATTAGGGTCTTCCCTTTTGACTACTTTTTTTAGGTGTTATATCTTTCGGCATGATGAAGCTGAAGCAAAGAGAATGAAACAATTAGAAAGCTTAAGAACCAAAATTTTGATTTAATTAATTAATTAAAATTTTACAAGCGTGAACTTTGTGAAAATTTGTAACAATGCCACAACAATCGTTCACTCAAAGCGGAAGGGGCGCGCAGAGCTTCCAATGCACTGGTCCGCCCACTCCAAAAGAGAACGATTGTTCGGAATGAGCCGTCCGCCTCCCCATATATATATGCGGACGCCCTGAGGCGGACGTCCAAATCATGCGGACCACATCAGTCCGCGTGTCAATCGGACAGCCGTACCGGGGCGGACGGAGCGGACAGGGCGGACGGGTATCGGGGCGGATGAGGCGGACAGGGTGGTCGGGGCAGACAAGGCGGACTCCAGATCAGGCGAACAGGGCAGACGGAGGACGGGCGGATGGGGCAAACAGGGCGGACAGAGAACAGGGCGGACGGGTATCGGGGCGGACAAGGCGGACGCCGAATCAGGCAGACGGCTCATCTTAAACCCTAAACTTAATGAAGCAAATTGTTCTTTTTTCAAAATCTCACGGTATAGATATTTAACCCGTAAAGTTCTTTTCACTAAAAACACTTCAAAACTGCCATTAGTAGTGCAAATACCAAGTCTTAGAAGAAAAATACTTTGGGGCATATGTAACCGTAGGATCTTGTAGTAAATTAGTTGGAAAAAATGTAAAAAAAATTTTAGACAAATCCACCATTTGGATTGTAAGATATTAGATATTGAATGTTTCATTTAAGGGGGCTACTCAATTATGTCTATTAATGAACAATTGGTAGGCTAACAAACCTAACTTAGCATGTATTTTAATATTTGTTGCAATTGTTTTAGGAATATTATAACATAATACTATTATAATATTCTTATAAATGATATCGTACTAAATCATTTCAAAATCAACAACATTCGAACAAAATCTGTCAATCTTGTCTTTCATACTCCTTTAATGATATATATATATATAAATATATATACATACATAAAATATATTAGATAAATCAACATGAACAAATCAATGATTATATATTTCATAGATCTATTCTTCATCAATCAAATAAGAGTGCATGTGCAAATATAGACAAAAATGGTTTCTCCATTTGTTCCCAAAAATTAAATAAACAAATAGAGAAAGATATGAAGTGAATGTTACTTAGAGAATTGAAGGGAAAGAAATTGAAGTACTCAATTGCATTTTATTAAATTGAAAAATTGCATGTGGATGGCATGAATTAATCTTCATAGATGCTAAACTCATACGAGTTGCATTTCAACATTTATGATTTATGCAATTGATTGAATTGAAAGCTCTTGTAATTACATTTTCAAATTTTCGATTCAATCATTCAAATTTGCAAGAGTGATTTATGATAGATTTATAACTTTAAATGTGAAAGCATTCAATGCCTTTATGCGTTTGTTCATCAATATATTAATTTTAAATAAATAATATATATTTTTTATAACATATGCATAAACCATTATATTAAAAAAAACAAAAAACTAAGAGCCAAGCCAAATAGGCTGGTCAAATGAAGAGAACAAGATAATAAGAGTCCTACGAGACAGAAAAAAAAGGAAAAAAAAGAAAATATCAAAAGGATTCAAAGGAAGGAGCAAGATGCATTCTTGCAAGACCGTAGAATACATAATGATTTCAAAATCCAAACACAAATATATTTTCTATTTCAATGAGAGCCAAAAATGAACTACCTTACTCTTAAAGATTGTATAATGTACACGTTATACAAAACGAACATATAACAGAAAGAGTAGAAGACATCGTTTATTACGATTGAAAACTGAAATGATTTTTTTTTCTATGTAGAATATTTTATGAAATGTAACAATGTATTTAATTATCATAATAATTGGTAGAAATCTTTGTGCAATACATAGAAACATTTCATTCATGTGGAATTTTTTCATTTATTTAGGATTAAAATTGAAGTATTATACTCTACAAAGTACAAACCAAAAACAATATCATATACCTAAGTTCAAAAGTTTGCAATTGTTTCGTGAATTCATTTTGAAAACTCAAACAAAGAAATATTTTATAATCAATATCTTGTTCATTTCAATCATTTCAAAATCGAATTCCGAATTCAATTCCTATTTATAATAGAAATTATATTTGTCAATTTTTTAGATCTTTAAACAATGAACCCTCTTTTTTTAAATTAATATTTAAAAACATCTGAAATAAGAATATTGGAATTACCCTTCAAAATAAATATAGCACATGTATAAGTGTATAATGTATTCTACTCAACCAACTCAAGTAACAAATTTTTCTATGTTTTTAAGGAAAAATATAGCCATATATGATTTGAAAGTTAAAACATTGATTCTTTTTCTTTGTTTTCAAATCTAATCAAAATTTCATTAAAAAATATGAAAGACTCGATGTTCATTTGAAGATCGTGATGCACTTTTAATGAAAAATCACAACCTTTCATTAAATATCATGAGGTTGAAATCCATTAAACTGTTATTCTAATTATGTATTGGGGCCTTTTTTTAAAATTTCATTTGCTTAGGATGAAAAAGGAATTGATTATTTCTGCAAAACATTTGATTTCCTAATGAACTTTAAAAAAATCCCCACCATCTTCAGATCTTCTCAAAACCTATTTAGAGGAATAATATCAGTAAATAATCCAAACATATTCAACTTAACCACATTCCCCTCATTCGTAAAACAATTTAGGGGAGAAAAGAAAAGGTTTAGGGTAATTAGGGTATAAGGTTTAGGGTTTACATTTTAAAAAAAAAGAAAATGACAAACTAATTACATTGATCCTCTATTTTTGAAATGTTACCACTCTTTTTGAATAATAATGGCCTCATAGGATGCACCAATGGACAGCTGGGCGGACGCCGTCGGCGGTCAGTGTTTAAGTGGGGCGATCGGCGTGTCCAAAGCGCGGACGGCGTCGGAAGGCGGAGAGTGCGGATAGTCCGGGCGGACGGGGCGACGGGCGGACGGCGTGTCCGCTGCCGAAGCGGACGTCGTCGGTCCGCGCGGTGGACGCGAGGTTCGGGGCCGCTTCGCGCGGTCCGGGGCAAATCCGGCGGCGGACGGCTATAAGGGTGGAGTGACTTTCATTTTTTCTCACTTCAATTCTCCTTCGGTGCCAAGTTGGATGTACTACTATTGCTTTATGCGCTAGTTGCTCCTACGAGGTGGAGAGTTGGGGTCCTCTATCTTTTGTTACTGTGTTGCGGTTGATGCCATCACTTTTGACTATCACGTGAGATTTTTTTATTCACTTCAATTGGTTATTGAATCCAATTGACAATCATGAACAGCAAAGGTGATCGAAATATGAATGGGGTGACTCCGGGAAGCGAAGCCAAGAAAAAGAGCAAAGTGAAGGGGGATACACATGACCTTCGGCTTGATATTTTAAATGACCCTCAATTAAAGCAGAGAGCGGGTGGGAAGATGAAAATGCAGAGTATTGGACATCAAAAATGTGCAGGACCTATGTTAAAATGTACCACATTGACAAGTTGTGGCCTCAAGAGTCGCACAGGAGTCATACACGGGATTTTTGTTGTAAACCATGGACTTGCAACAACAAACATTTTGTCCATCGATCTGAGGAGGTGTGGCGTGTTCTATTCGGAAACAAGCGCAGAAGTAAAGGCTATATTAATTATAGTGTGGCGTGTATGGTTTATGCGGAACACAGTCATTTACGGACTACCATACAACTGAGTATGTCAACCGAAAGTCGTCATCCGCCCACGTCATGCCATTGAACAATGCGCTCATAGAAAACCAGCGGATGAATGCATTGTTTGGTCACAGTTCCAACAGTCTTCATCCCTACGTCTGCAAAATGACTACCTTACAAAAACGTCGTGTAAAATGTGAAATAACAGAGCTCTAGTCATAGTGTAGTCATTTAGGACATCCAGTCATACTTTAGTCGGTTGTGCCGGACAGGTTTTTCTTGTAGTGAAATGATTTATTGGCCATTAAATGACAACAATTGTTACTATTGCTACTTTAAATTGGGCGAAGGGAATGCCTTATACAATACTTTAACTTCCAATGAGTGCTTCTCCATTTTTTTCATCCAAAGATTTTCCTAATTAATTTCGGTCATTAGGCTCAATTAGGTTTCTAGCTTTAGGGTATAAAAAACATTTGGATTGAGGGTTTTAGAGTTTACAATTTGGACTTAGGCTTTAGAGTTTAAGGTTTTAGGATTTAGGTTCATTGCAAAAAATTGTGGACAATGTTTGGTTTTTCAAGGTTGTAAAGAATTTAGGGGCAGCAAGCTCCAAAATAGGGTTCGTGGCAACGGGTAGGGATAAGTTCGGGATTACAAGGGTCAAGAAGATATTAGGTTCAGAAGTTCCATTACCAAGTCAATGCTGAAGCTCCAGCACAAGTTCGGAGGCCCCCTTCAGGTTTGGATGGGGAGTCATTGTCCCCACAAGAGGCAGTGCAATCCACTTCCTTTCTCTTGTTTCCTATCTTCGTGTATGCAACGATTTGGAATTGTGGGATTTGTGGGCGTTTGTAATTGTGATTGTGGTTGTGGTTTGAGATTGTGGATTGTGATTGTAGCCATGCAAATTCGGTAGAGAGTGATTTACAGTTTCTTGGCCCTAAGTTTCTTGGCCGTTTGAGCTTTGAGTTTTATTTTAGCTTCTAAGTTTGTGAGCGTAATTGAGAGTTCCTTGGCCATGAGTTCATCAGGTGAGTTTTTTGGTCATTTGAACTCTTGTTTTTGAATTTCGTTTGAGCTTTTGAGCTTTGAGTTTTATTTTAGCTTCTAAGTTTGTGAGCGTAATTGAGAGTTCCTTGGCCATGAGTTCATCAAGTGAGTTTTTTGGTCATTTGAATTCTTGTTTTTGAATTTCGTTTGAGCTTTTGAGTTTGTGAGTTTCTATTGAGTTTTTGAATTTGTGATTTGTAATTCAGCTTATGAGTTTGTGAGCGTCATTGGGAGTTTTTTGGCGTTGAGTTTTTCGGCTGTGAATTTCTTGGCCGTGAGTTCATTAGGTCAATTTCTTGGCCATTTGAGCTCTTCCTTTGATTTTGTTTGAGCTTTTGAGTTTGTGAGTTTCCATTGAGTTTTTTCATTGGTAATTTTCTATTCAACTTGTAAGTTTGTAAGGTTCCATGTAAGGTTGTGAGTTGTGTGCTGTGTGGGCCATGTTTTAATGGTTTTCATTGCCATTAGTATTGTCAACAATGTGAACCAAGGAGTTTTGTGTGTCGTGTGTGGTCAACTGTTTGTTTGTGTGTTGTGAGTTGCACTTGAATTAGTTGCCAGAGAAGCAGTTTGTGGGACCAGTGAGGGACTTCAGTAGAGCTTTTGAATTCAGGTGGTTTTGGTGAGTGCTTCTTTACATTTTTGAAATTGCAAATCTCATATTCTTGCATTTACATTGGTACAATGTAGTGTTGTAGTCTTGCTTTTGAATTGTTGTTTTTTGTGGAGTTCTACAAGTTCAGTACGCTTACAGATGAGGATTTATCTTCCAATGTTTTGTACATTTGCACATGAAAATTAGTTTTTCTTAAAACAAATCAACAATTCTAATGTAGCTATGCAATTCAGAAATTTGTGTGCAACATAAATAATATAATTTTCGGATTAGGGTTAGGCTTAAAAAAGCTTAGTTTACGTGGGTTCTAGAACTTTATTTTCGATTTTGATTACGATACTTATTTTCAGGGTTGACAAATCTCAACGTCCGCCCCAAAATAGCGTCCGTTTTCAGAACGTCCGGACGCACGGACGCAGCGTCCCTCCTGCCGTCGGAAGGCGGACACGCGGGGCGGGGCGGACGGGTTGGGCGGACGGTCGGGGCGGTCGGGCGTACAGACCAGACGGGGCGGAAGGGCAGGGCGGACGAGGCGGACTTCGCATTGCCATTAGTCATTAGAAAATTTTATATTGTTATGTAATTTGAATGTTACACAATCACAAATGAATGCATCCACGTAAAATAAGATGTACATATAAAAATATTTTTATACGCAAATGAAAATATAGCATCTTTATATATAAATATATATGTATAAACAAAATACATGAAAACATAGTTCCAATATCACTATTGAATCCTATACGATCTTTTTAAGATCTAAATCTTTTACATTCTTTTTTGTTTTTAAACAATGAAAGGACCATTGTTTTTAAAAAACAAAATTCTCCTCAAATCCTACTTTCCACCGGATGGACCACTACCTTCTCCCAAAACAAAAGGAAAATCTGCTGTACCGAGGAATTTAGCAGATGATTGACGAGTTGACCGTTGTTGACTTAGACGGACTATTCGCCCTCCAGATTAAACTTCGATGTCCACCTTATGAAATTGTTTCTTGGTTTCCGGAGAAAAGTCATCGTCCTCTTCACGCTTCCTTTTTTGTTTTCTTTTCGGTGATAAATCGACTTCGTCTGCCTTTAAGGTTTTCAAATTGCTCTCCACACGATCTACCATCGCTTGAACAACTTCATCATCTCCTTTCCCTTGCCATACTGTGAGGTAGTCTCCATCCAATAGGAAAGCCTTCCAATGCCCTATAATATCGCCAATGTGCCTATCAAATGCTGCTGCCACATCTATAGATGAATGTCCTGTGCTTGTTAGTCCATTTGTATCGTAAACAGCACGAACTTTTGCAGCCTCTTCCAACTTCGACAATAGAAGGGCCCTACCTACGAGGGTGTGGTCGTATGCCTTATACTGCTCATCGAACTCTTTTCCATGGTTCACCTCCACCCAACTATCTTCTGGTCCTCTCTCCACTTTTTTATCTGGAAAATGAAAGAACTTTTTGTGTTGCAAGCTCCAATGTCCCCCCATGTTGCGACAAAACATTTCACGGGCCGCGTCATCTACGATTCCTTGAGCCCGCAATTCCACCTCTCTATTGTGAGTCATCCACACATCCAAATCCAATGGTTGCTGAGATTTCTCGTACAAATCATGCCTCTGTTCATTTGCATTCCACCGGATTGGCTTCCCCCAATGTTGATAATTTTGGAATTTGTACGGCGCTTGATCAAGAGGAAGATTCCAACAATTGTACTCGTGGCTTGGAGGCATAGCTTCCAAGATACCAAACATTTCGTAGAACCTAGCACTCAATGGACTACGACACTCGGCACACACCGAACGAATGAGTGATGCTTTCACAATGCAAGTGACATGGAAAGTGTGGCGACATTGGCCCATGGTTACCGCACCTTCCGGTCCGAAGAGGCCTTGGCAAAGGCTACAACAACCATCCAAGATTGGAGAGGTTGGATCACAAGCATGCACCACTCGCTTGTCTTTCACATTGATGTGTGCTGAAAGTGTGTTGTAAGGGACCCATCTTTCCTCTACTTCCAAGGCCCAATTGATGGGTGGAGCTTGGTCCTTCTTTGTGTGGTTTAACCACTCAAACATGGCATCCATGTCTCCCCAACATGTGATCTCCGTATATCCCTTTGAAGGATGTTGGTCAAACATAGTCTTGAACCAACTCAAAGAGCTTTGAATGGCATCGCAATTTTCATTCGACTCCATTGCCAATGTTTGAAGACCTGCCATTGCTCGAGATACTACAGAGGGTCTGTCTTGGAGTCTTTGTACCCATGCTAACCATCGAGACTCCAAGCCGCTAGATGGCATAAACTTCTTCAAATCCAAGCACAACTGCAATCGATTCAACTTGGATTCAATGATTCCTTTTGTTTCAATTGCCTCCTCCAATTTATGCTTCAACTCTTCAAAGTCACAACTCTCCGTTTGCGTCTCCGCATTCACGTAAACGGATGAAAGCTTTTCCATTGATGGTTGTTGTGTCGCTTTTAACATGCTCATGTCGTGACTTTCTTGTACATTTACAATGGCAGGGTTGTCGCTTGCTTCAGCCTTATCAAAAGAAAGAGAGAGCTTATCTTCACTCTCTTGAGTCTCTTGACTGTCTCCGAGTACAATCACTGGTGAGATTGCAACCTCACTTGGATTTTTGGAGGTCCCTTGCAATTCTGCAATCCGTTTACGCATCTTCATCAACTCCTCCATTTGCCTTGATGATTGTTGATTTAAATGTTCAACCTCACTCTCCGAAGTCTTTAATTTCAACTCCAATATTTTGCACCTTGCTTCCACTCCTCCAAGGTCAGCAATTTTCTTCTCATATTCCACCAATTGTAGTATGTGAACATCTCTTTCTTCGAAAAGTGATCCGAAAGTCTTCGTGAGATTCTGAAATGCTATAGCACCTTTCAACATCTCTGGTGCCATGAAAGAAAACTCCTTGGCCAAATTCATAAAAGTCGGAGCAATTTCCGCTAAAAATTCAGCTGACATCGTTATCTTGAAAGCTGTATTAAGTATATATTGTCGCAGCTTAGAATTTTGATTTTCTTAGTATACACCTAAATAGGAACGGAAACTAGTCATTAGCTAACCGGATCCGATTAGGTGGGGAAGGAAAACTCAGAATTAGCACGGAACGTGAAGTAGTGGGCTTCTTGGATCTAATCCGGTCATGAGTAACTAACGACGGAAACGGAATGCAACACGGATTAGGTCTAGGACCGGATGATGATGATGAACCGGATTATGATGGTAAACCGGATTCATGACGACAAACCGGAAAAGGTCAAATGACTATAAAAGGAGGAGCTTTCACTGTTGCACCCCCTTTTAGAAACTCGACCTTGAGCGCGCGGTTGAGTTTTTGTCGTTTGTGCGTCTGTGCGTTTGTGTTCTGTGCGTTTTGATTCCGGTTGAGATCGGAGAGAGGAAGTGAGGAACGGGACGTGCGGCTAGGAGAGAGTGAGGTAGATGTGAGTGGGAATGCCTCCGCTACGTAGGTCGAGACAAGCGAGTCCCTCTGCAAGTGAGGTGAAGCTCCGGAAAGTCATTCCGGTTATTCCCTCCACAGAGCCGGAAAAGTCTCAACTCATGGATGATCTCAAATCCATGGGTTGCGTAGGGTTTGCCGAGAAACCTTGGGGTTTTAGGGAGGAGAGAATGGTCAAGGAGCTCCTCGGAAAGTTGTCCAATCAGTTTGACAACACCGTGAGGGGAACTCCCGTCAGCTGGAACGAGGGGATGTGGAGAGCGGTTTACGGTTTCCGGGCAGGAGGTTTGGGAATGGCGAGCCGGAAGGATGAGTTTGTCCGAGGGAAGTTCAAGGGAGCCGTCAACCCGAAGGACGGATACGCGGTCGAGGATTGCTTGGATGACCGACACCATCGGCTCCTGCAATTCCTGGTTCCGGTTCTTCACCCGGAAAAGCCGACCAGGGTGACGATCACCCTCGGCAACACCATTTTCGGTGCCCTCAGTGGTACCCGGAAAGTGGATTGGGCACGGATCATTTCCGATCTCGTGGCCCAGTTTGTTAGTAGGGTTGGGAAGAAAAGGGCCACTCCAGTGTGCCCTTATCTCTTCCACCTCTATCGGGAGAACCAAGTCCTCACCGATACGGAGGAGAGGGCGTGGAAGACGCAGGAAGTGCTCCTGAAGTATGGGGAGTCGGAGACGGATGACGAGGCGGAATCCGATTCCGGGTCAAACCGGGAGTCCAGCGAGGAAGAGGAGGAGCCGATGCCGCCGATCAAGCGACAGAAGCTGACGCCTCCACACAAGCGCGGGACGCCTCCTGGTCAAGACAAACCGGCCCCGGAGGAGAAACCGGAAGCCGAGAAGACCAATTCCGGGGGAGATCCGGATATGCAAGATCCGTTCAACGGTCTTATCAACGTCCTCTGCAACATCAGGGCGGATTGGGAGGTCAAGCACAGGACGCTTGCGGCAATCGGCAAGTTGGTTGGTGCGGCACCGGACAGCAAATTGGCGGAACAAGTGGCGGAGTGCATCACCAATCCGGAAGAGACCCGGAAGCAGGAAGCAGAGATCCGCCGGTTGCAGGAGGAGGTGGATAACCTGAAGGCAACTCTTTTTGCCTATCGGGAAGACGTGACGGCCGCCCGGGAGATGGCGGAAGAGACTCGGAAGACAGCCGAGCAGATCAAGGCGGTCCTGGGAGAGACCGGAACGGCCGCTGCCAAAGCGAAGCTCTTCGACGAGAAGATCCACGAAGAGAAGAAACTATCCGGTTCCCGGATGGTCCGGATTCTCGCCGACTTCGCTGAGCAGATGGAGACGGCAATGGTGGAGGGGCGGAAGGCAGCGGACCGGATCGAGGAGAGCAGCCGGAAGCTGACGGGAGCGACGTGCGACAAAGGTATTCATCTTTCTGACATCTCGCTACCGAATCTCTTTCCGGACGCGACCATTCAGAAGGATAGGAAGGATTGGACTCCTGAGTCCAAGAAGTCTGCACGGACAGGGACTCCGGGCACGAGACCGGATATCACCATCGACCTGGAGTCTCCACCCGGACCGAATCGTGCTGAGGGGGAACGGGTCCGGAATTTAAGTGAAGTCTTCGAGGAGCTAGTCCCGGAGGTCGGAAGCCCGACGATAGGATCTAGAGTTGTAGGGTAGATAGGATTTTGATTTCAGTTAGGAGTAGGAGCGGATCCGGATCCGGATCCGGCTTAACAGTATTAGGTTAGACCGGAAGTTAGATTAAGGTGGCGGCGGACCCCTACGGGTTTTCCGCTCCTTTTTGTGCTTTTAGGGTTTTTACCCTTTGTATATAAATCGGTTCCTGAGATGGGAATTGGGAGTTGTTCATTTTGCAAACTTCTTGTACTTTTCTATTCTCTTCATTGCGTGTCTCTCTCTAGCGCGACAGGATTGTATGATGTGGAGTTAGGATAGTACGAGTTGGTTTGTGAGTGATTTCTCCCCTTGGTGTTTATTTTCCGATCCTAGGTGTATGTGAGTAGGTACCGAAGAGTTGGGAGTGAACTTAGTTCCTCAGCACGTCTAGAGTTTGAGATTCCGGGTGAGAAAGCCGTTGTTAGACTAGGCGGGTAGGGAGGGATTCCTTAGCTGCGCTAGAACTCCCGGGTGGGAAATCCGGTCGAGTGTCCGATCTCCTGTGAGGTCTCACCATTCGTGTGGGTAAACGGAAGAACTTTAGTTGATGTTGGAACGGACGGGTACACTTGTAACCACCTATCTTCGCACGGATCAGAAGTAGCATCAAGGTCGTTGTAGTGTGAGAGGGTCGAGTGTGGGGTCTTTGTGTGACCTACAACCCGGATTGCTATCTGGGTTGTTGTGAAGGACCAAACCGGATCCGGATTAGCTTAGGAGTTTAGAAGGTAGGACAGTGGGTCTTCAGCCACTATAAGTCACGGAAGGAGTGGTGGGCCTACCACTCTCAAAATTAAGCGGCGACCCCTCTGATGGTGAAACAGAGGCAAAACCAAACCGGATAGGATTACGGGTACAGGATGACCATCCGGACTGGATTGGTCAGGAGGGATTTCTAGGATCAGAAGTTGTGAGATCCTGGGATTTGGGTATTTGTACGGACCGGATAGTTAGTAGGACCGGAAGAAGGAGTAATCCGGTCTGTAGTTATCCGGTGTGTTGGTATTTCTGGTTCTAGATCTAGGACCGGAAAGTAAGATTGGCATACTGACTGAGCTTAACTGCTTAATAGAGCTAGATACTTCACAGGATCTCGTGGGTTCGATCTTTAGAGTCACTTAGTTATACTCTAGAGCGATTTTTGTGAGTATAATGGGGAATTGACCTGCCCTGTGCTGCGACATATGTCCAACATTCTTTGGATCTGCAAGTGGACTTATTGGAACAGTAGTAGCACCATCATCGGGGTTAGACGATCCGCCTATTTCTTCATGAAGGTTAGCAAACTGAACCGAGAGCTTCAAAGGATTTTCCAATTGTTTTGGATTGGACAAGTCTTGCAAGGTTCGATGTAGAGGACTTGGCAATGCCGCTGTAATTGGAAACTCCTCCGCCCGCCTTTTACGCTCGGAACTCTATAATGACGATATATTATCAATCGTCACGCCTTGTCCACGAAGCGTATGTACTTTGTCTTCTAAACTTAACGCTGGACTAGATTCAATGCCTTGATGCACAGGCGGAGATTTGTAGACCAAACTATCAAAACAATTGTTGGCTATCAGACTATCAATTATAGCATAGCCTTTGCCACTTTCTCCGTGAAGACTTCGTCCACTTTACTTTTTGAAGTTTCCCCGCGTTCCGTGCAAACCTTGCCTTTGTTTATAAACTCCGTTTGCGTCTGTGCCGCAACATTTGGTGTAAAGGTCAAACGCGTTGAAGCTGTGGAAAAGACTTCACCCTCTTGCGCCTCTACATCTTTCTCCACATCTTTCCCCACATTTTTTGAAGAGCTTTCATTGATTGCTTTTTTGGAGATTGTACAGACCGTAATTCTTCAACATTTGAGGCTTTCTCCACACCATCCGTTTTCACCTCAATAGTATTTTTTAATATTTTTTCTATTTCTCCCTCTAAATTGTACAAGTCAGGAATGTCTTTTTGATTGTCTTCAAGTAGAAGTGGGCAAGCTGTTGTCGTCGGAAACGTGCTCCAATCGATCTTGCGCTCTAATATAAGTTCCGCATAAACCATACACGCCACACTATAATTAATATAGCCTTTACTTCTGCGCTTGTTTCCGAATAGAACACGCCACACCTCCTCAGATCGATGGACAAAATGTTTGTTGTTGCAAGTCCATGGTTTACAACAAAAATCCCGTGTATGACTCCTGTGCGACTCTTGAGGCCACAACTTGTCAATGTGGTACATTTTAACATAGGTCCTGCACATTTTTGATGTCCAATACTCTGCATTTTCATCTTCCCACCCGCTCTCTGCTTTAATTGAGGGTCATTTAAAATATCAAGCCGAAGGTCATGCGTATCCCCCTTCACTTTGCTCTTTTTCTTGGCTTCGCTTCCCGGAGTCACCCCATTCATATTTCGATCACCTTTGCCGTTCATGATTGTCAATTGGATTCAATAACCAATTGAAGTGAATAAAAAAATCTCACGTGATAGTCAAAAGTGATGGCATCAACCGCAACACAGTAACAAAAGATAGAGGACCCCAACTCTCCACCTCGTAGGAGCAACTAGCGCATAAAGCAATAGTAGTACATCCAACTTGGCACCGAAGGAGAATTGAAGTGAGAAAAAATGAAAGTCACTCCACCCTTATAGCCGTCCGCCGCCGGATTTGCCCCGGACCGCGCGAAGCGGCCCCGAACCTCGCGTCCACCGCGCGGACCGACGACGTCCGCTTCGGCAGCGGACACGCCGTCCGCCCGTCGCCCCGTCCGCCCGGACTATCCGCACTCTCCGCCTTCCGACGCCGTCCGCGCTTTGGACACGCCGATCGCCCCACTTAAACACTGACCGCCGACGGCGTCCGCCCAACTGTCCATTGGTGCATCCTATGAGGCCATTATTATTCAAAAAGAGTGGTAACATTTCAAAAATAGAGGATCAATGTAATTAGTTTGTCATTTTCTTTTTTTTTAAAATGTAAACCCTAAACCTTATACCCTAATTACCCTAAACCTTTTCTTTTCTCCCCTAAATTGTTTTACGAATGAGGGGAATGTGGTTAAGTTGAATATGTTTGGATTATTTACTGATATTATTCCTCTAAATAGGTTTTGAGAAGATCTGAAGATGGTGGGGATTTTTTTAAAGTTCATTAGGAAATCAAATGTTTTGCAGAAATAATCAATTCCTTTTTCATCCTAAGCAAATGAAATTTTAAAAAAAGGCCCCAATACATAATTAGAATAACAGTTTAATGGATTTCAACCTCATGATATTTAATGAAAGGTTGTGATTTTTCATTAAAAGTGCATCACGATCTTCAAATGAACATCGAGTCTTTCATATTTTTTAATGAAATTTTGATTAGATTTGAAAACAAAGAAAAAGAATCAATGTTTTAACTTTCAAATCATATATGGCTATATTTTTCCTTAAAAACATAGAAAAATTTGTTACTTGAGTTGGTTGAGTAGAATACATTATACACTTATACATGTGCTATATTTATTTTGAAGGGTAATTCCAATATTCTTATTTCAGATGTTTTTAAATATTAATTTAAAAAAAGAGGGTTCATTGTTTAAAGATCTAAAAAATTGACAAATATAATTTCTATTATAAATAGGAATTGAATTCGGAATTCGATTTTGAAATGATTGAAATGAACAAGATATTGATTATAAAATATTTCTTTGTTTGAGTTTTCAAAATGAATTCACGAAACAATTGCAAACTTTTGAACTTAGGTATATGATATTGTTTTTGGTTTGTACTTTGTAGAGTATAATACTTCAATTTTAATCCTAAATAAATGAAAAAATTCCACATGAATGAAATGTTTCTATGTATTGCACAAAGATTTCTACCAATTATTATGATAATTAAATACATTGTTACATTTCATAAAATATTCTACATAGAAAAAAAAATCATTTCAGTTTTCAATCGTAATAAACGATGTCTTCTACTCTTTCTGTTATATGTTCGTTTTGTATAACGTGTACATTATACAATCTTTAAGAGTAAGGTAGTTCATTTTTGGCTCTCATTGAAATAGAAAATATATTTGTGTTTGGATTTTGAAATCATTATGTATTCTACGGTCTTGCAAGAATGCATCTTGCTCCTTCCTTTGAATCCTTTTGATATTTTCTTTTTTTTCCTTTTTTTTCTGTCTCGTAGGACTCTTATTATCTTGTTCTCTTCATTTGACCAGCCTATTTGGCTTGGCTCTTAGTTTTTTGTTTTTTTTAATATAATGGTTTATGCATATGTTATAAAAAATATATATTATTTATTTAAAATTAATATATTGATGAACAAACGCATAAAGGCATTGAATGCTTTCACATTTAAAGTTATAAATCTATCATAAATCACTCTTGCAAATTTGAATGATTGAATCGAAAATTTGAAAATGTAATTACAAGAGCTTTCAATTCAATCAATTGCATAAATCATAAATGTTGAAATGCAACTCGTATGAGTTTAGCATCTATGAAGATTAATTCATGCCATCCACATGCAATTTTTCAATTTAATAAAATGCAATTGAGTACTTCAATTTCTTTCCCTTCAATTCTCTAAGTAACATTCACTTCATATCTTTCTCTATTTGTTTATTTAATTTTTGGGAACAAATGGAGAAACCATTTTTGTCTATATTTGCACATGCACTCTTATTTGATTGATGAAGAATAGATCTATGAAATATATAATCATTGATTTGTTCATGTTGATTTATCTAATATATTTTATGTATGTATATATATTTATATATATATATATCATTAAAGGAGTATGAAAGACAAGATTGACAGATTTTGTTCGAATGTTGTTGATTTTGAAATGATTTAGTACGATATCATTT
Source organism: Pseudoscleropodium purum (assembly GCA_963969395.1). Lineage (NCBI taxonomy): Eukaryota > Viridiplantae > Streptophyta > Bryopsida > Hypnales > Brachytheciaceae > Pseudoscleropodium > Pseudoscleropodium purum. Next base: position 19,652,648 of record OZ017797.1, read on the forward strand.
ATAAGAATATTATAATAGTATTATGTTATAATATTCCTAAAACAATTGCAACAAATATTAAAATACATGCTAAGTTAGGTTTGTTAGCCTACCAATTGTTCATTAATAGACATAATTGAGTAGCCCCCTTAAATGAAACATTCAATATCTAATATCTTACAATCCAAATGGTGGATTTGTCTAAAATTTTTTTTACATTTTTTCCAACTAATTTACTACAAGATCCTACGGTTACATATGCCCCAAAGTATTTTTCTTCTAAGACTTGGTATTTGCACTACTAATGGCAGTTTTGAAGTGTTTTTAGTGAAAAGAACTTTACGGGTTAAATATCTATACCGTGAGATTTTGAAAAAAGAACAATTTGCTTCATTAAGTTTAGGGTTTAAGATGAGCCGTCTGCCTGATTCGGCGTCCGCCTTGTCCGCCCCGATACCCGTCCGCCCTGTTCTCTGTCCGCCCTGTTTGCCCCATCCGCCCGTCCTCCGTCTGCCCTGTTCGCCTGATCTGGAGTCCGCCTTGTCTGCCCCGACCACCCTGTCCGCCTCATCCGCCCCGATACCCGTCCGCCCTGTCCGCTCCGTCCGCCCCGGTACGGCTGTCCGATTGACACGCGGACTGATGTGGTCCGCATGATTTGGACGTCCGCCTCAGGGCGTCCGCATATATATATGGGGAGGCGGACGGCTCATTCCGAACAATCGTTCTCTTTTGGAGTGGGCGGACCAGTGCATTGGAAGCTCTGCGCGCCCCTTCCGCTTTGAGTGAACGATTGTTGTGGCATTGTTACAAATTTTCACAAAGTTCACGCTTGTAAAATTTTAATTAATTAATTAAATCAAAATTTTGGTTCTTAAGCTTTCTAATTGTTTCATTCTCTTTGCTTCAGCTTCATCATGCCGAAAGATATAACACCTAAAAAAAGTAGTCAAAAGGGAAGACCCTAATTGTTCGATTGGGATGCTTGGGCCGATCCATTATGCGTGGGTGAACCGGGATGGAAAGAAGAACCAACAAGAGTGTGGGATTGCTCAATGTGCAAGAAGTATGTGAAAATGACTCACATTCAAAAACTTTGGCGACGTGAACGTGTAGAGCACCAAGCGCCACGTTGGGAAGGACAAATGTCTATGTGCCAAAGTGAGCACTTCTAACAACGATACACACAAGTGCATTGAGTTCTTGGCATTAAAAACGCCAAACCAAATATAATGAATTATAATGTTATGGCAATGGTTTGGGCAGAGATTGTACTCCACAAGGACGTGGACTAGCATACTACTACAGGTCGCAATGTGGAGAACTATACGCGCACGGATGCCGTTATAGATACACAGTGGAGGGGCGCAAGCGATTGCATGCCAGAGTGGTCTAATCGAGGTTATCTACAACAACCTTCAGTTGTTCTACGAGATGCTGAAGATGCGTGGACAGATGACGATGATGACGATGATATGCAAGCGCCTGTCACATTTGGAGTTAGGCACGAGCGGATAGAAAAATGAGAACGAATTGAATTCGAACAACAAATGCAAGAGGCAACACGCAGAAGCCTTCAAGATCGGGGACGGCAAGATAGGCATGGTGGGTCCTACGGACATGAACATAGAACGCGAGAATCTGAACAAGGAAGAGGTGGTTCATACTTTGGTTACGATCCTCAAAATAGATGTGAAGGTGGAAGAGGGAGCTATGGATCCACGCATTATGGTGGTTCAAGTGCAGTTGGTTCTCGTTATGGCACTCCCCCTGAAATTGGCTCTCTAAATGGGACAGGTAGCTATGGCAACACGTACTATAGTAGGTCTACTGAATCTGGTTCATATTATACGACGCCCACTCAAGTGGGCTCCGAAGGTAGTGGAGGAAGCCATGTAACCCCGTAGTATAGTTGCTCTCTTCACGGAAGCGCCCAATACTATCCGGGATCAACTAGAAGTGATTCATACGGGCATCATGGGGCCTCTTATTACGGGGCTTCAAATGAAAGAGGATCAGAGCCTACTACTCCGGTTCCTCCTCCTACTTTTGGAGGTTCAAATTATGGACAAGGAGGTGCACCGAGTGGATATCACGGAAACTACGGAGGTGGTCCGTTTATTGGAATACAAAGAAGAGGCAGCGGTCAACAATTTGAGTCCGATTTAGATTCCGAATAAAAAAACATGCAAGTATATAGTGAGCATGTGTTTGCTTGATTTTCTCATTTTTACTCTCACGACAAGTATAGAGCACTAGATTGGTAGAAGTAGTACAAAATTTTAAATGAATAGAACAATTTTGAACAACAATTTTGTTCACTTTTTCAAAAAGTGTTGTGTAATAGTGTACACCAAGTATGTATGTAGACAAGCATATTGTTGAAGACATCATTGTATTATTTTATAATAGCGTTGATGTATAAGGCTATAAGTGACTTTGATAAATAATAAAAATATGAAGAAGAAATGTAATTTTGTAAGAGCCATATTATGTCTATTTTTGAATTTCGCATTCGAGGTTAAATATGTACTAGCATGGTGTGTATTTTGAAATTATTGTTGTGTGTTTATTACATTTAGAAACTCGTAAATGATATAAATGTATTTCTAATTAATTTATGAAAGATTAAATTATTTGAATATTTGAAATTTTTTTATTTTTCATTCAATGATTGCTAAAAACTAAAATGATTTCTTATTCGTATGAAGAAATGCCCAAATTTGACAATTAGTGGTTCTTCTTTAGATTCTATTTTCAAATATGGAAAATAAATCGGATCGGGCGGACGCTTGATTTGTCCGCCCGTGCCCGTCCGATCGGGCGGATGGCAGATTTGTCCGCCTGTGGCCGTCCGATCGGGCAGACGAGGCTCGAGGATTTCGGGGAGGCGGACGGCCGATGCGTCCGCCACCCCCGGCCCGTCCGATCGGGCGGACGGTTTGGGGCCGTCCGTGCCTTATAAGATGGGCGGATGGACCGTCCGCATTGTCACTTTTGCTTTACCCTTGTGAATGCAAGGTGGAGCGGAGAGCTTGGTGGTTCATCCTCCATTGGCTCTTTTCCGAGGCAAGGCAAGAGTGGTTTATTGGGGCCTCCTTGTTGCCAATTTTTTGGACACTTGTGCGTGAATTCAATTTCAAATTAAAAAATTTGATCTATATCAATTTCATTTGTCACGATGACGAAGGGGAAGAAGAAGGTTGCGAAGCTTAAACATGGAGAGGGACCATCGAACTTGAAAGTAGCTCGCCAAAGTCCTTCGGAAGAATGCAAAAAATTCATGATTGAGTGCATCGTTCAATTTTATGAATCAGAAACAACATTGTCTTTAAACAATAAGTACATCAGATATCAAGAGGAGTGCGTGTCTAAATTCAAGGTAGACATGACACAGATGTTGTTGGATGCATTGAATGTGGCGAAGTGGCATGACGAAATGCATAAAACATACTTCACCAAATGTTTGGAGAACAAAGTTCATGACACTTTGTGGAATTCCAAAGTCATTTTGGTTAAATATGGCAAGGAATATCGACCCAATGACGCTCAGTTTGAAGAAGTGATTCTGAAAGCGGACTTGTTTAGGGGGCGATGTGCTCCATTCGCCAAAAAACACAATCGAGTTGGTTCAATTGGTTGGTGGAAAAGCAATGATGGAGTTTGTCGCAGCATAGGACAGGTAAATTCCCCATTATACTCACAAAAATCGCTCTAGAGTATAACTAAGTGACTCTAAAGATCGAACCTACGAGATCCTGTGAATTATCTAGCTCTATTAAGCAGTTAAGCTCAGTCAGTATCCCAATCTTACTTTCCGGTCCTAGATCTAGAATTAGAAATACCACCACACCGAATAACTATAGACCGGATTACTCCTTCTTCCGATCCTACTAACTATCCGGTCTGTGTAAATATCCAAATCCCAGGATCTTACAACTTCCGGTCCTAGAAATCCGTCCTGACCAATCCGGTCCGGATGGTCATCATGTATCCGTAATCCTATCCGGTTTAGTTTTGCCTCTGTTTCACCATCAGAGGGGTCGCCGCTTAATTTTGAGAGTGGTAGGCCCACCATTCCTTCCGTGACTTATAGTGGCTGAAGACCCACTGTCCTACTTCCTAAACTCCTAAGCTAATCCGGATCCGGTTTGGTCCTTCACAACAACCCAGATAGCAATCCGGGTTGTAGGTCACACAAAGACCCCACACTCGACCCTCTCACACTACAACGACCTTGATGCTACTTCTGATCCGTGCGAAGATAGGTGGTTACAAGTGTACCCGTCCGTTCCAACATCAACTAAAGTTCTTCCGTTTACCCACACGAATGGTGAGACCTCACAGGAGATCGGACACTCGACCGGATTTCCCACCCGGGAGTTCTAGCGCAGCTAAGGAATCCCTCCCTACCCGCCTAGCCTAACAACGGCTTTCTCACCCGGAACCTGGAACTCTAGAAGTGCTGAGGAACTAAGTTCACTCCCAACTCTTAGATACCTATTCACATGCGTATAGAATCGGAAAAGAAAACACCAAGGGGAGAAATCACTCACAAACCGGCTCACACCATCCTAACTCCACATCATACAACCATGTCCCGCTGGAGAGAGACACACAATGAGGAGAAGAGGAAGGCACAAGAGATTTGCAAAATGAAGACTCCCAATTCCCATCGCAGGAACCGATTTATATACAAAGGGTAAAAACCCTAAAAGTACAAAGCGGAGCGGAAAACCCGTGGGGGTCCGCCGCCACCCTAATTCAACTTCCGGTCTAACCTAATACTGTTGAGCCGGATCCCGATCCGGATCCGCTCCTACTCCTAACTCAAATCAAAATCCTATCTACTCTACAACCCTAGATCCTACTGTCGGGCTTCTGCTCTGCGGATCCAGCTGCTCAAAGACTTCACTCAAGTTCCGGTTCCGTTCCCCCTCCACAGGGTTAGATCCGGGTGAAGACTCCAGGTCGATTGTCCTACCCGGTCTCGTGCCCGGAGTCTCAGTCCATGCAGACTTCTTGGACTCGGGAGTCCAATCCTTCCCACCCTTCGGAACGGACGCATCCGGAAAGGAATCCGGTAGCGAGAGGTCCGAGAGGTGTATCCCCTTGGAGCACGTTGCTCCAGTCAGCTTCCGGCTGCTTTCCCCAATCCGGTTCGTAGCCTTCCGCCCCTCTATCATCGCCGTCTCCACCTGCTCAGCAAAGTCGGTGAGAATCCGGACCATCCATAATCCGGTCCTAGACCTAATCCGTGTTGCATTCCGTTTCCGTCGATAGTTACTCCTGATCGGATTAGATCTAAGAGGCCCACTATTTCATGTTCTGTGCTAGTTTTGAGTTTTCCTTCTTTACCTAATCGGATCCGGTTCCCTAATGGCTAGTTTCCGTTCCTATTTTGGTGCATGCTAAGAAAATCAAAATTTTAAGCTGCGACAGAGTTGCTGAAGCAAAAAGGAACAAACGGCACCTCATAGCACTTCCAGATACAGCACGTGTGATTGCTATTGATGATAGAACAATGAGAGGTGGATATGCAACGATTCGAAAGGTTCATATTGAAGGATGTCCAGGAATACTTCCTTATTGGGAATTTGCGGCAAAGAAATCCATTCACCACCAAACTCGACCCGATCTTGCAAAGCTAGAACATCAAAACGAATCAATGGTTGTTCGAATTCTACACGCGGGTGTGATACGGTTTGCTGCGGTGCACAAAACGACGTGTGAAGGTTATGCGTATTGGTGGAATGGTGGAACTCTTCGACAAATGTTGAATATGGATAAGGACTTTCCAAACAACATCCAAATTCGTTTGATGTATACAAATCCAACCGAAGAGGAGGTTGTAAAAGCTCACCGTTTAGGGCGATATCGGAAGAAGCGCACGGAGTTGACATGGGCGTTTATGCATATAATGTATGCAGTGCATCTTGCTGGACATTTGCACAATGATCTTTCTCCGGACAACATTTTGTTGCATTTTCTAGAGGATGAGTCACGTGTGTACATTGGAGTTTGCGATTGGGGCATGACCACCTTAGCTTCTCAGCCAATGAAGTCTTTGTACACATTTACATCAGCAAATGAGATGAAACAGACTTTGTAGAGGAGATGGTGGGTAGATCCACGTATTGTATATTTGCATAAAGCAGGTGCAGATGTGGAAGTCATTCCGATGTATTCACGTAAGTCGGAAGAGTATGCCATTCGAAAAATTACTCGGCGGATGAATGGAAACAACATGTCAGAGGCGTATTTCAACGTGTTACTTAAAACACTTAGTGCGACACAATTTGCCTTTCATGACTTTGCAAAAGTGTTTTATGCTTACTTGAAGTGCATTTCTTTGAAGACTGACGATGAAAATATTAGTTTGGCCCATGTGATTACGCGATTTTTTAATACATATTGTTGGTCGATGCCAGATGAACATTTCCGCCATTTATATTAGATTAGTAGTGCAGAAGTAGTAGTTGAATAGGTTATATAGGCATTAAAAATTAGTTTAGAAATATAGAGTTGGAATGAAAAAAATTATATGTGCAATTAGCCAAATGTGCACAATGTATGGTATTCTACATTAAATTGAATACATTTTGCCCATATTGATTATGTTTGTATTTGTGTTGATCTTGATTTTTTAAATAGTATATATATATATTTGAAGTCACAAACTTTTTTAGTTTGCCTTTTGAAAATGAATTGGAATTTTTTCATAGTTTCAAGACTATCATGGACTCGTGGTCAAACTTTATAATCTTTCAACTTATAAGAGACATTGTTTTAATAACAAATCGCGAACCATTGCACTTCATTTAACATTTAATTGTTTAAAGATTAAGGGAGTGACCGCGGGGCAATTTGGATAGGGCAGTCGGGGGAAATAGGGCCGTCTGGGCGGGGTGGATGGGCGGGGCGGACGGGGCGGTCCCGGCGGACGCTACAGACACAGCGTCCGCGTCCGGACGTCGTATCAACCCTGGCCCATAGTCAAGCTTCAATATGTCCTTTAGAACTCCAACGTAGTTCACGGACACATCCGTTGCATCTGCAGTCAATACTTCAAAAACCGAAGCTACTCCGGAATTATATGTTTGGAAACGATGTGTATCTCCATCATCTACTCTGAAATGGCTACCGAATGATTTCATCTTCGTATATCTTGCTGCCTTCTGTGATAGTTTTCTGATGAGCATCAATCGATCCTTGTCGTTAGGGTTTGTCACATCGAATGCCGAGTTCTGTACTACATTCAGGAGCCAGTCCTCAAATGCTGGAATAGTCGCATCTTGCTGAACTTCGGCCTTCCAATTCCTATAGTTGAAGGTAGAAATGTGAACCTCCAATACATAGAACTCAAAATAGAGATTACTTCCTACAAGATTTCAACTACAGCAAATGGAGTTCACGATTTAGGTGATCAGTGGTTTCTTCTGATCAATGACTCGGTTACAACTACACTTAGTCATTTTATAGTAAGAGCCGTCATCCAATGACTAGCTGTGACTCACAGTTGACTACACAACAACTCGCACTTCACTTTGTCATTGCTACTAACATAGAGTATTTCAGCATTGTTCATTTTGGTATTGCACATTCTTTTCCATTGGAAGACATAGAAAATAAAATTAAAAAAATAGTACATCTGTGCCTAACGTACATATGCATAGAAAACAAATAAGGTATACGGTCTACTTACAAATAATATTGCTGCAAACAAGACACATTGGCCAAAACGTACTGATGTGCCACATCCCGGAGTGCAGGAGTCATCATGTACGGTCTTCCTCTGCCCTGTAGCACCTCCTCTGCATCGCCATACTCTTCGTCAGCATCCCAAACACGCCTCTCTGTGAACTAAAAGCTCTGTAGGTACTCCGTTACAAATCCAATGCATTCATCTTTGAGGTATCCCTTAGCCATACATGCTTCAGGGCAATGGATTTTGGAAGCATTGAGTTGACGAGCTCGCTTAAACTCGCAAATCCATAATCTCTCATCGCGGAGACGTTGCCTTTGTGGATTTGAAAGGGGCAAGCACGTTGGTAGCATTTTGATCGTACACTTTTGAACTTCAACAACTACACGAGGATGTCATTTTCAAATGTGAGTTCCAAAATTTTTCTGAGTACTAACCTTGACAACAGAATTATGGAATGCCAGAAAATTTCCAAACAGACCACACTTAAATTTCTTCACATGCAATGAAAACAGACTACGATATGACTGTTGTGAACTCATAGCCAACTTCATGAAAGTACAAAATGACTGAAGAGCCCGAAGGTCAACTGAGTGACAACTACATACAACTACAGAATGACTTCAATGAGTTAATACCTAGTCATTTACCAACGTCTCTCATTTTCAAACAAAGTAATGACTTCGTAGGGTTCACGTTGAGTCCTTACCTTGTCTACTTCATTGCACAATGACGTAGTCCATATAATTTCAAGGGGAAGTCCACACTTGAATACAATTTTCTTGACATGTACATAGCATCCCCTTCATTTCACATGGCTTCTCAACACAACAAGAAACTGAAGGAGAATGTACATGGGCAACGTAGCATATGCACAAGGAACCACAGCATGGCATATAAGGGAAAATAGAAGAACTTTTGAAAGCATAGTAATTCAAATTAAGACTGTCGGATCATCTTGCAGAGCATCGTGAAGTACAACATTTAGTGCTTGAGGTAAGTTCGGCATAATTCTGAAGACGTATGAGCAGTTTAGGGTTGAAAGCACTTAAGAAATTCAGGGTTCATTGAAAGGCAATTTCTACAATAAAAGGCTAATACTCCGTGCCTTCAAAGGCAATCCCACAAAATTATCACCGACGCAGAGCACGGACATTGCTCTCATGATTGACGTCCACAAGAAAAGGACCAAATTCAGTGGACATTTATTACCGTATCAAGAGGTGATTCTTTGTCGTCGTTCTATAGCGACATAGAGTACTGGCTACTATAGGCTTCTTCGTTATTCACTTTAGCAGAATTTCTTCAACGACGCTAGGAAGGCAGCAAAATCAAGATTCACGACAAAGCCGGCTCTTTTGCATTCTGCTATTTGATCGCAGCTGCGGCATGCGGTCATCACTTCTCTTCCTATGACAGACGTCCGATCACTTAGGCGCCTGCAAGATAGTGACAGAGCTGGAAAAAGGTGTGCATACCCTCGTTTCTTGGTAACGCGCTGCTTGTGAACGTCAATCCCTACAGTACTATTGTTGGGCACTATGGTCATTTCACTAACCTAATTCAAAAGCAGATGGAGGAAGAGAAGACGGCAACAAGAGACGAGGGAAAGTCTGCCTACGAATTAGAATGAGACAAGCGTGTGCAGCTCTTACGGCAAAAAATGAAGCCTATGGAAGTGGCCATCCAAAGAATGTAAGTCCTCAGCCTTCTGTTCTTCATGCACTGGAGTTCTTGTGCAATTTCTGTCCACTTTTCTTGTTTAGGGCTCAACTGCTACATTAATTGGTCTCGGAAGCTGAGTCCAGTCATTGTATAGTAGACTTCGAATTGCAGCGTACTACTCATGTATGACTGCGTTTGTTATTCTAGTAGCGCTCGAGTCATTGTAGAGTCATACATTAGTTTAGTGGGCATAAATTAGTTGAATAAGTTGAGGAGTACTAGAAAACCGCCACGTTGCACACGTGTGGCGGCTGTATGGCGGCGTACGGAGGCTGCAAAGGCTAGCGGAACCCTAAACCCATTCTGAGGCACGGACTTTGGAATAGAGAGTTTGTCGACATTCAAGGTAGCATGCGCTCTTGTATTTTGTTTGACCTACCTCGTAGCGACGTATTCGACTGTAGTAAGCTGTGAATTCATGTGTGTAGGACAAAGGATTTGAATCCCCAGAAAGAAGTATTGCTTGAGGCAGCCGATGCGGCAAGGGGTGACATTGCAAGAGAGAACTTTAGATTGCCCAGACGAAGTCATCCGACGTTGCCAGTGAGGGGAAACGCACGACGCAGGAGCAAGCGCGTGCAGAGAAGGGGCAAAATGAGTGCAGATGCGGCTTCCTCTTCCGACGAAACCAAAACAGACGACGAAGGTATTGCCGCAGGTATGATGACTCTAGCAATTGTGTGTGCACATGTTCAGAGCAAGGCGACCTCGGAGGTCCCGCCTACAGGTAATTTGCCCTTCTCGCGGTGTGGGCCTCTTCATACGCTGAGTAGGGTTTGTAAATGTCATCGTAGTGGAGAATGGTACGTATAGAAGTTGCATTCTGTGACGGCTATAGTGTGATTTGTTTTGTTAGAAAAGATGGCGGTTTCTAATTCACTGTATACACGCTGTAATTCAAGTAAAACTCTTGGATAGAGAAGCAGATTTGACTCACAATTGTACTTCTTCTTTACTTGCAAGATGGAAGAGCAATGCCACACAGGGAAGGACTTGAGCGGTTTAGGGTTGCTGATGAAAATATTATTGGACGTGGATGCAGGTGAAGCTAGTACGATGCAAGTGTTTGACTCAGAGGACGATGACTTGGACGCTGAGGAGAACCTCATCGACAAAAGGCAGAAGCGCAAGAGAGTCGACGTGCAAATGCGGTCCCCTATACGAATTCACCGACCGCGGTCTCCAATTGCACAACGCGCCTCAGAAGTACCAACGCAAGCAGGGCTTCCATATGTTGGGAATTGGCAATGGGTGCCTAACGGCCAATGGATGCAGCCACCGCAGTGGGGTGCTGGGCCACAACCTTCCTCAGCTCCCTATCCGGACAGGTGGGTGGGAAATTCTCTAGGACAAGATTTTAGCAATGCAGGCGAAATGTCTGCAGATAGCTTGGGGAGGGCATCGCGACGTCTGAAACGCAGCATCTATGACGAGGGAAGGAGGGAGCGAAGCAGGGTTGGCAAAAAACCCCACAGCATCACAGTCACTGATGACGGAGAAATTGATGCTGGTTGTGTGGGGAAAAATGCTTGGGACAGCTCAGTGAGGACATATGTGCCACGTATTCTTGACATGAGTATCATAGATTGGGAAAAACAAAAGCATGAGAGCGTGCAGAAGTTGAGGAATACCCTGGACAATGACTTCGAGTACTTAGGCAACAAGTTGAGCATGCTGGGCTTCAGGAATGCCATCAAGAGGTACTTGAAGACAGAGCGCTCTAGGTTGAAGGCTCATTTCCTAAGCAGTGTAGAAGATGAATGCCCATCTCACGTGAATCCAGATCAGTGGAGTAGGCTGCAGGATTATTGGAGTACAGAGACGCAACAGAAGAAAGCGGCGACAATGGCCCATGCAAGGAGGCAAGTGAAGAATTTCTCCGCTGTGGGCCGAAAAGGGAAAGCCGGAAAGGAGGCAGAGTTGGTGAGATTAGGGTTCTCCATTTTCCACATTCGGAAGATAGTATTACCTTTGTTCTTGCTTGTTCTGCGCTTTCACTTGTAAAGAATATGTGCAAATGAATATGCCGCGTTTGAATGCTATTACCATGTTGGATGCAGAAGGAGGGAAGGCCTACCAGCTTAGGACTAATGGACATTGCAGATGGAATGTAGTTATCTGCAGGCCATGTTGGATGCAGATCAGTGAGGCCCTTTGAACTTCTCTCACATTTTATGTTTTCATGTTGCTAAACAATGAGTGGCGTCATCTCTACAGTGGTTGTAGCGCAGTCATGACCCAGTCGCATTTTCTGTTGTACGTAAGTGGACAAGTCAAAACGTAGTCATTCAGCAGTAGGCAAGTCATTGATCAGTGACCCCATTGGTAGAAACTTGATAATTGACTAACTCTGGAGTTTCCCTTGTTTGAATGGCGGTTGAGAATTTTAGGGTCTCACTGCAGGAGATTCAGCAAGAATATGTGCTATAGAGAAGTCTCAAACAGACTTGAAGGGCGAGTTCTCGAAAGTTCTTGTGAGTACAACAGCTACGAACAACGCAGTAGAAGAACTGAAGTCAATGTTCAACACTTTCATGGGGAAAATGAAGGACACTTCCCATGGAAGCCCCTCAACATCTAAGTCTCCTGTGGAGATTCAGACGTCCATTTTGCTTCAAGAGGGAGACAGAGCCGACTTAATGACCGATCCTTGTCGAAAAAAAGTGCCCAGGTCTGAGTCACTTCCTCCTCCCGGCCCGTCGCAGACGACTAGTGCGGCTGAAGAACCGCTGCACTTGGAAGTGCAGTCACCCTTTGGAGAAGAAGGCAAGAAACAGGCACCCTGCGCCGGAGAGAAAGAGAGATCATCCCCGACCCCAATATGTCAAACTATGAGTCCAAAGCCGAAAACAACATTGAATCCGCGTATGAAGACTAGCATTCCGATGTGCAATGTGGACGAGACTATTTCGAAATGCACACAGGGAATTCCAAAGGTTGTACAAGGCAATGATTTCTTGGCCGACGCAAGCGACATCCCTGTAGACGGAATTGGCCAATGTCCTCCATCGGAAGTGCAAGATCGGGAGTTTGTGAATGTGGACACCAGCAAAGTGGACTCCGACACGCATATTACTGGCGGTGATGCAAGTAATATCGTGGATCTTGAAGAGGATGGAGAGAACAAAGTGGAGGACCCCAGAGAACTTGTGGAACCAATTGCTGCTCCAACCAAGTCTTCCCCTCCTAAGTAGAAGAAGGCAACAAAAGCAGTGGATGTGGTCCAAGTTGGGAAAAACATGGTGGACAACTCAGAGAAGGCAGTGGAAGCAAGTGGTGCTCCAACGAAATCTTCTCCAAAGAAGCAAAAGAAGCTAACGAAAGCATCCACTGAGGTAAATGCAGAGGCAGCACTCCCTAATTCTGGGTCAGATCAGGTGAGAGCTGCTTCGAATTTACGCATTGTACCCATCGAAAATGCAAAAGCTAAATTGCTAATTTTCAACATTCATGGGACCTAGCTGGATTGTAGTCTGGCTGAGGAGAAGAATCCAAACTCTAGAATTAGGCCCACGTTGAGAACGAAGAGTAGGAGGGTATTTTTAAGACCATGGTTGCAACCCTTTTTGGCACGGTGCTTCTTTAATTTCACAGTGGGATTTTGGGGCAGTAAGAGTCAGTCTTACATGGAAGACATTGTGCCCACAATGATAGAAAGGCAAAGACATTGTGACTTCAGTCCTCTCTTTGTGTGGGGTGGGAAGAAATGTGAGGCTTTACAGTTTGAGGGCGGCAAACCAATAGCTTGGGGGAAGCCTTTGTCAAAAGTTTACAGTGAATGGCCTCAATTTAGCCCCTCAAACACTGTGGTCGTTGACAACAATGCATCAAGAGTGTCATGCAATCCGCAAGCCAATGTCGTCATCACCAGTGCGTTCTATGTTGCTGATTTGGAAAACTAGCTGATGACAACAATTACTTGAAGTCCACATTGTGGCCACTTTTGAAAGCTCTGTATGTCGCTACAGATGTGAAGGAGTTCCATGCACAAAATGCTTCACATGTGCAGAACAATGCAGTTCAAGGGCATGATTTGACACAGAATTCAGATCTCAGTGACAATGCGCTTACAGAGGAAAGTGAGGGGACTTGTGGACCACAAGGTTCAAGCTCATTCGTGTCCCCTCACCTTCTAATTGTTTTCAATTCTAACAAAAAATTTGTGTGTATTTGTTGAAGGCACGGAAAAGAGAGACAAGGGCAAAGACGACAATGGCAGAGGACAAGAACCGTGACTCTTCCAAAAAAAAGGTGAGATGTTGAAGCCTGAATGTGTTGGAGTACACAAATTTCATTCGGGGAATTAGAAGGCTGAGGTCAATGTTGTTTCAATTGTATGACTCAGGAATGACTGCCTAGTCATTTGGTAGTTGCATTATCCTCATCCAGTCCTCATATGTGACTCAACTAGGGAAGTTGTTAATCAATTTTCAGTTATTTATTGTATGAGTGACTACATTGGCAATGAGAAGTATGTTTTGAAGGTCCCACGAGCAGGAGTACTTCCTGTATCTAACAAAACAAATCTATCTTTCAGCTCAACTTGTATGACAATGTGTACCTTGTCAATCCATGATCCACTCGGCAGAAGGTGGCTTTGGGAAGAATCAGCGGTATAGGAGGGATAGATAAGTTCCATGGCATGCTCATTCTAGATGGTTGGTTTAGAGTGGACGTGCGGGAGGTTTTGCAACCGAAGGTGTTGTTGATGTTTCCTAAGCCGAAGGCTGACCAAGAAGTAATGCACGACGTTCAAGGTGGAAACGTCATTTGGGATTCCAAGTACATAAAGTTGAACCCATGAGATTACTTCGCTACTGGTGTAAGTGTAGTATAACATTTGCATGCAAGACTGATAGCCCTCTATAGTACAGAATTGTCGTACTTCTAAAGGAAGAGGGCACGTATTTTGATTTTAGAGTGGTCAATGCCTTGAATTCTCACAAAACCTTGTGTATAATAATTCAGAGAAATGCAATCATAGATGTAGACATTGACAAAATGCTTTAGTTGTCTTCCATTTTGTAATGGTATGTGCATCCATTGCTTGTACAACTATTTTTCTTCTCAATAGTTTTCATGTTGGTTGGCTTACTTGGCTATCAATTTTCTATCATTTTCATGAAAGCAAATGCTGAGCTATACAACCACATCGTACTAAAACAGCTTCTAAGCTTCATTACGTTATCAACCCTAGTATTGAAATATAACCGAGATGCAACTCAGGTGCAACTGTCGCAGCACAGGGCAGGTCAATTCCCCATTATACTCACAAAAATCGCTCTAGAGTATAACTAAGTGACTCTAAAGATCGAACCCACGAGATCCTGTGAAGTATCTAGCTCTATTAAACAGTTAAGCTCAGTCAGTATGCCAATCTTACTTTCCGGTCCTAGATCTAGAACTAGAAATACCACCACACCGGATAACTATAGACCGGATTACCCCTTCTTCCGGTCCTACTAACTATCCGGTCCATACAAATACCCAAATCCCAGGATCTCACAACTTCCGATCCTGGAAATCCGTCCTGACCAATCCGGTCCGGATGGTCATCATGTATCCGTAATCCTATCCGGTTTAGTTTTGCCTCTCTTTCACCATCAGAGGGGTCGCCGCTTAATTTTGAGAGTGGTAGGCCCACCACTCCTTCCGTGACTTATAGTGGCTGAAGACCCACTGTCCTACTTCCTAAACGCCTAAGCTAATCCGGATCCGGTTTGGTCCTTCACAACAACCCAGATAGCAATCCGGGTTGTAGGTCACACAAAGACCCCACACTCGACCCTCTCGTACTACAACGACCTTGATGCTACTTCCGATCCGTGCGAAGACAGGTGGTTACAAGTGCACCCGTCCGTTCCAACATCAACTAAAGTTCTTCCGTTACCCATACGGGTGGTGAGACCTCACAGGAGATCGGACACTCGACCGGATTTCCCACCCGGGAGTTCTAGCGCAGCTAAGGAATCCCTCCCTACCCGCCTAGTCTAACAACGGCTTTCTCACCCGGAATCTCAAACTCTAGACGTGCTAAGGAACTAAGTTCACTCCCAACTCTTCGATACCTACTCACATGCACCTAGGATCGGAAAATAAACACCAAGGGGAGAAATCACTCACAAATCGGCTCGTACTATCCTAACTCCACATCATACAATCTTGTCGCGTTGGAGAGAGACACACAATGAGGAGAAAAAAAAGGTACAAGAAGTTTGCAAAATGAAAAACTCCCAATTCCCATCGCGGGAACCGATTTATATACAAAGGGTAAAAACCCTAAAAGCACAAAAAGGAGCGGAAAACCCGTAGGGGTCCGCCGCCACCCTAATCTAACTTCCGGTCTAACCTAATACTGTTGAGCCGGATCCGGATTCGGATCCGCTCCTACTCCTAACTGAAATCCAAAATCCTATCTATCCTACAACTCTGGATCCTATTGTCGGGCTTCCAATCTCCGGGACTAGCTCCTCGAAGACTTCACTCAAATTCCGGACCCGTTCCCCCTCCGCAGGATTAGATCCGGGTAGAGACTCCAAGTCGATGGTGATATCCGGTCTCGTGCCCGGAGTTCCAGTCCGTGCAGACTTCTTGGACTCAGGAGTCCAATCCTTCCTATCCTTCGCAATAGTCGCGTCCGGAAAGAGATCCGGTAGCGAGATATCCGAAAGATGAATCCCTTTGTCGCACGTCGCTCCAGTCAGCTTCCGGTTGCTTTCCTCGATCCGGTCCGCAGCCTTCCGCCCCTCCACCATTGCCGTCTCCATCTGCTCAGCGAAGTCGGCGAGAATCCGGACCATCCGGGAACCGGATAGTTTCTTCTCTTCGTGGATCTTCTCGTCGAAGAGCTTCGCTTTGGCGGCGGCCGTTCCAGTCTCTCCCAGGACCGCCTTGATCTGCTCGGCTATCTTCCGAGTCTCCTCCGCCATCTCCCGGGCGGCCGTCACGTCTTCCCGATAGGCAAAAAGAGTTGCCTTCAGGTTATCCACCTCCTCCTGCAACCGGCGGATCTCTGCTTCCTGCTTCCAGGTCTCTTCCGGATTGGTGATGCACTTCGCCACCTGTTCCGCCAACTTGCTGTCCGGTGGCGCACCTACCAACTTGCCGATCGCCGCAAGCGTCCTGTGCTTGACCTCCCAATCCGCCCTGATGTTGTAGAGGACATTGATCAGACCGTTGAACGGATCTTGCATTTCCGGGTCTCCCCCGGAAACAGTCTTCTCGGCTTCCGGTTTCTCTTCCGGGGCCAGTCTGTCTTGACCGGGAGGCGTCCCGCGCTTGTGTGGAGGCGTCAACTTCTATCGCTTGATCGGCGGCATCGGCTCCTCCTCTTCCTCGCTGGACTCCCGGTCTGACCCGGAATCGGATTCGGCCTCGTCATCCATTTCCGACTCCCCATACTTCAGGAGGACTTCCTGAGTTTTCCACACCTTCTCCTCCATGTCAGTGAGGACTTGGTGTTCTCGATAGAGGTAGAAGAGGTAAGGGCACACTAGAGTGGCCCTTTTCTTCCCAACCCTACTAACGAGCTGGGCCACGAGATCGGAAATGATCCGTGCCCAGTCCACTTTCCGGGTACCACTGAGGGCACCGAAAATGGTGTTGCCGAGGGTGATCGTCACCCTGGTCGGCTTTTCCGGGTGAAGAACCGGAACCAGGAATTGCAGGAGCCGACGGTGTCGGTCATCCACGCAATCCTCGACCGCGTATCCGTCCTTCGGGTTGACAGCTCCCTGGAACTTCCCTCGGACAAACTCATCCTTCTGGTTCGCCATCCCTAAACCTCCTGCCCGGAAACCGTAAACCGCTCTCCACATTCCCTCGTTCCAGTTGACGGGAGTTCCTCTCACGGTGTTGTCAAACTGATTGGACAGCTTTCCGAGGAGCTCCTTGACCATTCTCTCCTCCCTAAAACCCCAGGGTTTCTCGGCAAACCCGAGGCAACCCATGGATTTGAGATCCTCCATGAGTTCAGACTTTTCCGGCTCTTTGGAGGGAATAACCGGAATGACTTTCCGGAGTTTCACCTCGCCTCCAGAGGGACTTGCTGGTCTCGACCTACGTAGCGGCGGCATTCCCACTCCAATCTATCTCACTCTCTCCTAGCCGCATGTCCCGTTCCTCACGTTCTCTCTCCGATCTCAACCGGAATCAAAACGAACAGAACACAAACGCACAAACGCCAAAAACTCAACCGCGCACGCTCAAGGTCGAGTTTCTAAAAGGGGGTGCAACAGTGAAAGCTCCTCCTTTTATAGTCCCTGGACCCTTTCCGGTTTGTCATCATGAATCCGGTTCATCATCATAATCCGGTCCTAGACCTAATCCGTGTTGCATTCCGTTTCCGTCGTTAGTTACTCCTTACCGGATTAGATCCAAGAAGCCCACTACTTCTCGTTCCGTGCTAATTTTGAGTTTTCCTTCTCCACCTTATCGGATCCGGTTCCCTAATGACTAGTTTCCGTTCCTATTTTGGTGTATACTAAGAAAATCAAAATTTTAAGTTGCGACAGCAACTGCAGTAGCACTAAAGCATAGGAGACTAACTATTGTTTAACTACCACTTCACTAAGCTGCAGTTGCAATTGCAACAATACACAATGATATGACTGTAGTTCAACTGAATCCCTACTAGGGAATAACTGCACCAGAACTTGTTGTCCATCTAAACGTTTGAACATTGGATTGAACCGCCTACCAACAATTGCCATGTGGACTAAGTGGGGCCCACCATCAGAATTCGACTACAGTGGGACTAAAAAATGACTACACTATGACTAACGAACCCAAGTGCCACGTCATGCAGACCTGAACACGTCAGAGGCCATGTAGGAATAATTCATCCAAAACTTTCCTTGTACGATGATGGATGGTGATATTAAGAATGCAGTCATGTCCTAAAGGACTCGTCCACAATGATTGCAGAGCCCCATTTTTACAAGCAGTCTAATATGTCCGAAATGACTGAAAACGTAGTCATTTACGTAGTCATAGAATGCCTATATTCTTGTAGTGTTTGTGGCATTGTTTATGTGTTAAATTTAAAGAAATATTGGAACTGATTACTTGTATACCTATATTGAAATTTGTTGTAACTTTTGAATGAGAAGCCAACATTTTCCTAGACTTTATTAAACTCTAAGAAGTTTAATTACTTTAAACTCAAAGAACATTTGGATACAGAAAATATCCAAGTATTAACTCATTATCCAACTGTTGACTCATTATTTAATGAGTTAATGGATTAAATGAATGTAGTATTAGACCATGACGGTGTCAAAAATACAAGAGAGTTTTCAAACTGTGCTTTAATTTATGTTTTGTATAAAATTCTAATAGCTGTGAATTTTTACCTAACATAAAAATAATGAATAGATGTAAGGCTCTTTTCTAAAACTTCAAATCTTTTGTCTTTGATACTTATAACCATTTTTTTTTCTAACGATAAATTATGACTTGGAATAGATTTTTTCTTAATTAATCTAATTTTTAGATAATCTAAAAGGAGAAATGCAAGACTTCGAGCCTTTAATGTTTTAAATTTTTAAGTTTTTTTACATCAATGCAAAGAAAAAGAAAGAAAAAAAAGGACCGGCTTTCACATCAAGTAAATTAAACTTCTAGAAGTTAGGAAGTGCCTTTAATATGAAGTTAATGAAACAAAATTAGGACATGTGGTGTAGACAGTCTTCTATTGAATCTAAAGAAAATCAAGACAATTTGAAAATTCTAAACCCTCAAAAGGCACTTTGTTGTTTTCCTAAAGACCTACAAAAACCTACATTTAACCATAGAATTTTTTACTAGGATCCATGTTGAACAAGATAATTAAAGTTCATACATTGTTATTAGCAAAGTAACTATTATAAATATGAATATTAAAGTATAGACTTTACTATAAAGTATTAGGTCAATGATTCTATTATGATATCAGACATTTAACACCAAATTCATAATGTACCATAATTGATACATGATTGTTGAAGTGTTGAATATGTATTTTGTGATTTCTGTAGACAGTGACACATGATAATTTCTGAAATTCCTACAAGTCACTTACTACACTAATCTTCAAAAAAGATGTGACAGCAAGTAATGACACATGAGTATATTTTGAATTTTTTATATAATAAGTGTGACTATTTTAAAAAATTGGATGTTAGTGCACTTACAATTCGTGTTATTTTTTGCAATATCGTAAGCAAACTGCCCCAGGGTTGACACGACGTCCGGACGCGGACATTGTGTCCACAGCATCCGCCGGGACCGCCCCGTCCGCCTGTCACCCCGTCCGCCCCGTCCGCTTTGACGGCCCTATTTCCCCCGACCGCCCTACCCAAACTGCCCCGCGGTCACTCCCTTAATCTTTAAACAATTTCAAAGATTATAAAGTTTGACCATGAGCCCATGATAGTCTTAAAACTATGAAAAAATTCCAATTCATTTTCAAAAGGCAAACTAAAAAAGTTTGTGACTTCAAATATATATATATACTATTTAAAAAATCAAGATCAACACAAATACAAACATAATCAATATGGGCAAAATGTATTCAATTTAATGTAGAATACCATACATTGTGCACATTTGGCTAATTGCACATATAATTTTTTTCATTCCAACTCTATATTTCTAAACTAATTTTTAATGCCTATATAACCTATTCAACTACTACTTCTGCACTACTAATCTAATATAAATGGCGGAAATGTTCATCTGGCATCGACCAACAATATGTATTAAAAAATCGCGTAATCACATGGGCCAAACTAGTATTTTCATCGTCAGTCTTCAAAGAAATGCACTTCAAGTAAGCATAAAACATTTTTGCAAAGTCATGAAAGGCAAATTGTGTCGCACTAGGTGTTTTTCGTAGCACGTTGAAATACGCCTCTGACATGTTGTTTCCATTCATCCGTCGAGCAATTTTTCGAATGGCATACTCTTCCGACTTACGTGAATACATCGGAATGACTTCCACATCTGCACCTGCTTTATGCAAATATGCAATACGTGGATCTACCCACCATCTCCTCTACAAAGTCTGTTTCATCTCATTTGATGTAAATGTGTACAAAGACTTCATTGGCTAAGAAGCTAAGGTGGTCATGCCCCAATCGCAAACTCCAATGTACACACGTGACTCATCCTCTAGAAAATGCAACAAAATGTTGTCCGGAGAAAGATCATTGTGCAAATGTCCAGCAAGATGCACTGCATACATTATATGCATAAACGCCCATGTCAACTCCGTGCGCTTCTTCCGATATCGTCCTAAATGGTGAGCTTTTACAACCTCCTCTTCGATTGGATTCGTATACATCAAACGGATTTGAATGTTGTTTGGAAAGTCCTTATCCATATTCAACATTTGTCGAAGAGTTCCACCATTCCACCAATACGCATAACCTTCACACGTCGTTCCGTGCACCGCAGCAAACCGTATCACACCCACGTGTAGAATTCGAACAACCATTGATTCGTTTTGATGTTCTAGCTTTGCAAGATCAGGTCGAGTTTGGTGGTGAATGGATTTCTTTGCCGCAAATTCCCAATAAGGAAGTATTCCTGGACATCCTTCAATATGAACCTTTCGAATCGTTGCATATCCACCTCTCATTGTTCTATCATCAACAGCAATCACGCGTGCTGTATCTGGAAGTGCTATGAGGTGCCGTTTGGTCCTTTTTGCTTCAGCAACTCCATCATTGCTTTTCCACCAACCAATTGAACCAACTCGATTGTGTTTTTTGGCGAATGGAGCACATCGCCCCCTAAACAAGTCCGCTTTCAGAATCACTCCTTCAAACTGGGCATCATTGGGTCGATATTCCTTGTCATATTTAACCAAAATGACTTTGGAATTCCACAAAGTGTCATGAACCTTGTTCTCCAAACATTTGGTGAAGTATGTTTTATGCATTTCATCATGCCACTTCGCCACATTCAATGCATCCAATAGCATCTGTGTCATGTCTACCTTGAATTTAGACACGCACTCCTCTTGATATCTGATGTACTTATTGTTTAAAGACAATGTTGATCCTGATTCATAAAATTGAACGATGCACTCAATCATGAATTTTTTGCATTCCTCCGAAGGACTTTGACGAGCTACTTCCAAGTTTGATGGTCCCTCTCTATGTTTAAGCTTCGCAACCTTCTTCTTCCCCTTCGTCATCGTGACAAATGAAATTGATATAGATCAAATTTTTTAATTTGAAATTGAATTCACGCACAAGTGTCCAAAAAATTGGCAACAAGGAGGCCCCAATAAACCACTCTTGCCTTGCCTCGGAAAGGAGCCAATGGAGGATGAACCACCAAGCTCTCCGCTCCACCTTGCATTCACAAGGGGTAAAGCAAAAGTGACAATGCGGACGGCCTTAAACCGTCTGCCCGATCGGACGGGCCGGCGGTGGCGAACGGATCGGCCGTCCGCCTCCCTGAAACCCTAGAGCCCCGTCCGCCCGATCGGACGGTCCGGGGGGGCGGACGCATCGCCGTAACGGAGCGGACGGGTATCGGGGCAGACGGGGCGGTCAAGGTAGACGCCGGATCCGACGGACAGGGCGGACGCCGGATCCGGCGGACGGGTATCGGGGCGGACAGGGTGGACGGCGGATCCAACGGACAGGGCGGACGGGGCGGATGGCGGACAGGTATCAGGGCGGACGGGGGTCTAGGCAGATGGGACGGACGGGTTCGAGGGCGGACGGGGCGGTTTGACCCTAAAGCGACCCTAAACCCATATTTTGCACGATAAACAGAGGTCTCCATGGCATTGTATAATTCAACTAACTTTTCATTCATTCAATGTAAAATTTAAAATTAAAAAAGGTAGCCTTCCTTTATGACCAAATTTATGAATTCTTGGTAAATGATATTTTTGTACAAAGATATGAGCTAAAATGGGCAAAAATTCACGAAAGGATTGCGACGTTTAATATATGTACCCAAATATTCACGTTGCATTGTGTATAAAGCAATTGTAAGAAGGTAGTTGAATAAAGATTCTACTATTAAATTGAATTAGTTGACGTCTAATCACTTAGTAAACCGCTAAATGTCCAAGTCCTTACAAGTGTGTTTTGGCTATCGAAAAAGAACATGGACTTATAGTTATCCCCAATGAAGCAAATTGTTCTTTTTTCAAAATCTCATGGTATAGATGTTTAACCCCTAAAGTTCTTTTCACTAAAAACACTTCAAAATTGCCATTAGTAGTGCAAATACCAAGTCTTGGAAGAAAAATATTTTTGGGCATATGTAACCGTAGGATCTTGTAGTAAATTAGTTGGAAAAAATGTAAAAAAAATTTTAGACAAATCCACCATTTGGATTGTAAGATATTGATATTGAATGTTTCATTTAAGGGGGCTACTCAATTATGTCTATTAATGAACAATTGGTAGGCTAACAAACCTAACTTAGCATGTATTTTAATATTTGTTGCAATTGTTTTAGGAATATTATAACATAATACTATTATAATATTCTTATAAATGATATCGTACTAAATCATTTCAAAATCAACAACATTCGAACAAAATCTGTCAATCTTGTCTTTCATACTCCTTTAATGATATATATATATATATATAAATATATATACATACATAAAATATATTAGATAAATCAACATGAACAAATCAATGATTATATATTTCATAGATCTATTCTTCATCAATCAAATAAGAATGCATGTGCAAATATAGACAAAAATGGTTTCTCCATTTGTTCCCAAAAATTAAATAAACAAATAGAGAAAGATATGAAGTGAATGTTACTTAGAGAATTGAAGGGAAAGAAATTGAAGTACTCAATTGCATTTTATTAAATTGAAAAATTGCATGTGGATGGCATGAATTAATCTTCATAGATGCTAAACTCATACGAGTTGCATTTCAACATTTATGATTTATGCAATTGATTGAATTGAAAGCTCTTGTAATTACATTTTCAAATTTTCGATTCAATCATTCAAATTTGCAAGAGTGATTTATGATAGATTTATAACTTTAAATGTGAAAGCATTCAATGCCTTTATGCGTTTGTTCATCAATATATTAATTTTAAATAAATAATATATATTTTTTATAACATATGCATAAACCATTGCATTAAAAAAAACAAAAAACTAAGAGCCAAGCCAAATAGGCTGGTCAAATGAAGAGAACAAGAGAACAAGAGCCCTACGAGAAAGCAAAGGAAAAAAAAAATATATCAAAAGGATTCAAAGGAAGGAGCAAGATGCATTCTTGCAAGACCGTAGAATACATAATGATTTCAAAATCCAAACACAAATATATTTTCTATTTCAATGAGAGCCAAAAATGAACTCCCCTACTCTCAAAGATTGTATAATGTACACGTTATACAAAACGAACATATAACAGAAAGAGTAGAAGACATCGTTTATCATGATTGAAAACTGAAATGATTTTTTTTTTCTATGTAGAATATTTTATGAAATGTAACAATGTATTTAATTATCATAGTAATTGGTAGAAATCTTTGTGCAATACATAGAAACATTTCATTCATGTGGAATTTTTTCATTTATTTAGGATTAAAATTGAAGTATTATACTCTACAAAGTACAAACCAAAAACAATATCATATACCTAAGTTCAAAAGTTTGCAATTGTTTCGTGAATTCATTTTGAAAACTCAAACAAAGAAATATTTTATAATCAATATCTTGTTCATTTCAATCATTTCAAAATTCGAATTCCGAATTCAATTCCTATTTATAATAGAAATTATGTTTGTCAATTTTTTAGATCTTTAAACAATGAACCCTCTTTTTTAAAATTAATATTTAAAAACATCTGAAATAAGAATATTGGAATTACCCTTCAAAATAAATATAGCACATGTATAAGTGTATAATGTATTCTACTCAATCAACTCATGTAACGAATTTTTCTATGTTTTTAAGGAAAAATATAGCCATATATGATTTAAAAGTTAAAACATTGATTCTTTTTCTTTGTTTTCAAATCTAATCAAAATTTCATTAAAAAATATGAAAGACTCGATGTTCATTTGAAGATCGTGATGCACTTCTAATTAGAAAACACAACCTTTCATTAAATATCATGAGGTTGAAATCCATTAAACTGTTATTCTAATTATGTATTGGGGCCTTTTTTTAAAATTTCATTTGCTTAGGATGAAAAAGGAATTGATTATTTCTGCAAAACATTTTATTTCCTAATGAACTTTAAAAAAATCCCCACCATCTTCAGATCTTCTCAAAACCTATTTAAAAGGATAATATGAGTAAATAATCCAAACATATTCAACTTAACCACATTCCCTTCATTCGTAAAACAATTTAGGGGAGAAAAGAAAAGGTTTAGGATAAGTAGGGTATAGGGTTTAGGATTTACATTTTTTTTTTTTAAAATGATAAATCAATTCCATTGATCCTCATTTAGCAGTGATTATTAGGCTTTTTTTTTTGAAATGTTACCGCTCTTTTTGAGTAATATCGGCCTCATAGGATGCTCCAATGGACAACTGGGCGGACGCCGTCGGCGGTCAGTGTTTAAGTGGGGCGGACGGCGTCGGAAGGCGGACAGTCCTGTCCGACCGCCCCATCCGCCGCGTCCGACCGCCCGTCTGACCCGTCTGGCCGGTCCGTCCGCCCGCCCCGTCCGCCTGTCCGCTTCAGCCCTGTCCGGGTCGTTGGTTGTTTTTGAACGGAAACCCTAAAAATGAACCTTTAATTTTCTGGAGGGGACTATAAATGTTAGAAGAGAAGCTTTGGTATTCACTCTCGAAAAACCGAACGCTAAGATTTCCAAGGGCTATGAGCTTCAATTTATTGAGTCTCTTGCTTGGTAATGCATAGTTCGGTGGACGGGGGGGGCTTTGATTTTCAAAGCTTTGTGTGACTAATTTCATTGATATTGTATACATTGTCACGTTGTGGGTTTCAAATTCAAAACATTTTATTGGTTTTTTTCTAAATTGAGGTAAAACATACACTTGTCAGTATGGTGGCCAAACCGACGGGGGGGTTTTCTCCTTGGTTTAGTGTGCAAGAGGGTGGTAAAGTAAAATGTAGGCTTTGCAAAGCGAGCATGTCAAGGAAGCTTAGCCGTATGTTCAGCCACTTAGGCTATTCTGGGCCTGAAGGTGTACGTGATAAAGGGGTGAGCCTTTGTCCACGATTATCAATAGCAGTTCGAGATTTATTTCAGCATTGCGAAGGAGTTTTTCCAAAACGCGTTGTAATGGACAATGTGGATGGCAACCCTGGCCCTTCAGATGTTCAAGAGTTTTCGGCCGGAAAGGCTATGTCGCATTCTGACCACGAAGATTTTTGTCCAACGTCCAAAGAATTGGTATCAATGGTATGTGCCACAACTGAAATGACTTTGAGTACGGAAGCTTCTGGTGAATGTGAAACCCCGAGGGCATCAAGTTCTAGGCCTCAAAGGCAAGGCAGCTTAGTGAATGGGTTTGAAGAAGGTCATAGACGCAAATTACATTCAATATGGGCAAATTTTTTTTATTCAGCGAACATACCATTTTCCGTGGCTCGAAATCTAGCTTTTAAAGAAGCAGTGAAGAAAACGGCTGCGTTTGGTAGGCCATACATTCCTCCCTCATACCACGACCTTCGGTACAAATTGTTGAATGAGGCGAAGACCAACATTCAGACACAGTTGAATGCACGGACCAAAGATAGCATTCGAAAATTTGGAGCAACATTGTCCATTGATGGATGGAGCTCAGTGACTAATCGACCTCTCATCAATGCCATGCTTGTATCATCCGCAGGTGAAGAATTTCTTGTATCTGTGGATACAAGTGGTTGTGAAAAAAATGCGGAGTACTTGGCAGCTGTGTTGGAAAAGTTCATTGAACAAGTGGGGTCCAAGAACGTCGTGTTAATAACTACAGATAATGCTCCCGTGAATCCGTCCGCATGAGATGTAATATCTGCAAAATATCCTCATATTTTTTACCAAGGGTGCGTGGTACATGCATTGAATTTGTTGTTGAAGGATTGGGCTGCACAAAAATGGATTGCTTCCAAATTGAATAAAGGAGTTCTTGTAGCTAAATTTATCAGGAAGAGACATATGCCGCTAGCTCTATTGCGAAAGTATTCGCCAAATCTTGGTCTCTTGATGCCTGGGGATACAAGGTTCGCCTCTAAATTTATCATGATGGAGCGTTTGACAAAATTGAGAGGAGCATTGAAACAAATGGTGGTAGATTCGCAATAGATTGAGTATGTACATACTCTCAAGAAGAAACGTGGAGCAAAAGTCCAACCAAAAGACTTGGCCTTAGCGGTAAAGAAAATTGTTCTTGATGACCATTTTTGGAATCGGTCCATCAATTATGTGGAGATGGTTGAACCAATCATATGTGCACTCCGCGATTTTTATTCAAAATCACCATGCATGGGGAAGGTGTTGCATATCATGAGGAAGTTAGAGAAGCACGTGAACGGATTACAAAGTCCACCATTTTGTTTGCTAGAAGAACTTGCAATTCCATTGGTACAATCTTTTTATGCCCGAAGAAGAATGGTGGACAACGATCTCCAATCAGCCGTAGCTCTTTTGAATCCATACCTTCTTCATGACAAAGAGCTAGCAGATGACGCAGATGCAATGTCAGGATGTAAGAAAGTTTTGGAGAGAATATGTAAACCGGATGAATATGTAGCAGTGGTGAAGGAATTTGTAGCTTTTCGACACAAGGAACCTCCATTCCACAATATGTTGAATCTGGGAGATCAAATGTTATCCGCACATGCTTGGTGGGATTTTGAAGGTGCATGTGGCAAGTTTATAGTTCCATTAGCGAAGAGGATATTGGCTCAACTGGTGTCATCATCTTCATGTGAACGGAATTGGAGCAACTATTCTTTTGTTCACAATAAATCTCGAAATAAATTGAAGCCGGAGAGAGCAACGGATTTGGTGTACGTGTATACCAATTCCAAAGTATTAAACGCATCGAAGGAAAAAGATGAAAAAAAATGGTATAATGATAATGTGGATCCGATGGAATCAGAGGATTCAGATAGGCCGACGTTAGAAGACGATGATGACGAGGATTTGGAAAGGGCCCTTTCAACTGTAGATGGCGGAGATGACTTCAATCGTGCGACAACATGGGGAGATGAAGACGTTATAGAAGGCTTTCCCGATTTGGTGAATGATACGCATGATTATCATCTAAACGACAAAGATGTCGTTCCCGACAATGCAAACGATGCATATACCTTTTGTGAAGACAAGGACAATGTAGGGGTATAGACGAATCTACCTTCTTTAACTGCATATTGCAATGGAATGGGATTCTTGAATAGCGAAAACATTCTATCGGAAAAGGCAAACGCTATTGCCAAAGAGATGAAAATCAATGAGAATGCTATTGGTGATGATGGGAGAAATGAAGAAGTTTTAATTTCTCAATCTCCATTTGTGGCATTAAATGTAGTGCAAGGAAACGACAAAAGAGAAGATGCGGTCATAGAGGTGGACGTTCCAAAAGATGTGGGCAACAATAGTGGTGATGAGGGGGAACCAAATATTGCGGTACAAAAAAATAATGATTCACTTGGGATGGCAGTCACAAATTCGGCAATTGTGAAGAGTGATAAAGGAAAAGAGCCAATGAAGTCAATTTTTGAAGTACCGAGATTTAGTGCTCTTCCACCAATACCGTTGAAGTCTGTTAGCACACGATTGAATGATTCTCAAAGCTTTGGATATGGAAAACGCCTAATGAACATTTCCAAAGAAATTTCTACAGGCGGTAATCTACGGAAAGTAGCGTCATCACCTACAAGCCTAAGTGATACGGATAGTGATCGGATGCCATTAGCATCTTTGCGTCCTCGCATTTTAGCAAATGGAATGGCGCAAGAATCCATCAAATCAACAAACGGCACTCTATTACTTCAAAAGAAAGCCAAAGTGGAGATAACCGTTCATGGACATGTCGACCCTACATCGATATTGATGGTTCAAGAATCGAGTAACGTGAAAGCGAAAAGAAAAATGCAACCTTTTGCTATCTCTCCAGTGAAGAATAGGACCCCTCTTGATGAAAATGTTGCTACTTTGTCAAATAGAAAGAAAAGAAAGGTTCCTATTCAAAAAGCCTTTAATCGTTCTGTCAAAATAAAAAAAGAAAAATTAAATTCGAAAGAAGGGAGTAAACCTACTTCAAGAGAAGACTTGAAGGAGACAACGATACTTGATTTCAACAATGAAGATGACTCCGACAATGAAGATGACTCCGATAATGAAGATTTTGAACGGAGAGCTGTAGGAGAGAGTAGTGGGGCTGAGGTTAGAGGAGATGTGGATTGGCGTCCATAGGAATTGTAAAGATGTGAATTTAGATGTTTGATTGTTTAGTTGCTTATGATATATGGAGCTCATGTTGACAAATGACAATGGTTTTTTTAAGCATTTTATTATAAAATTGTTTATTTATTGATGATATACATCTTGCTGGATTTTAAAGTCATTTTGTTTCTAAATCAAAATGAAATTCAACAAAAAAAATTAAAAATATATTTCATATTTTAACTTTTACATAAATAGTGATATACAACTCTATTGAATCGCAATTGCAATATAAGAAAAATCAAAATCAAAATGACTTCACTCTCAATCTCTCATTGGTGAAAACAATCAAAACAAAAAACCCAAAACGGGTTTTCTAAGCCGCCCCGTCCGTCCGCCCCGCCCGTCCGCCTTCCGACGGCGGGAGGGACGCTGCGTCCGGACGTCCGGAAAACGGACGCTATTTTGGGGCGAACGTAGAGATTCGTCAACCCTGAACTGCCCCAATTTCAAAGGTAGAATTTAGTACAATTAGTGATATATGATTGGGTGCATGATATTTTTTTCAATATTATAAACCATAGACTAACTATTGTATCCCAAGGTATAGGATAGTAATAAAAAGTAATAAAAATTACTATAGTAGATAAATTTGTAACAATGAGTTAAATATAGACGTATTAATTTGTATAGATCCATGTTTTGTAAAAAACATAATTTCGAATGTAAAATTTAATTATTTATGTAAGATTTAAATTATTCAAGTTCTAGTACTAATGATGTAATATTTTCAAAGAATATAATGTTATAATTCAAAACTAGTGTGCGCAAAGTTTTGAATGGTCTCAATATTTTTTTTGAAGCAATGAGTTAGATATAGACAAATTAATTTATATTTATCCATGTTTTGTGAAGAACATAATTTTGAATGTAAATTGAATTAGTTATATAATATTTAAATTATTCAAGTTCTAGTACTAATGATGTAATACTTTCAAACAATATAATGTTATAATTGAAAAACTTTGTGGACAAAGTTTTGAATGGTCTTCATATTCTTTTTAAAACTTCATTTTGATCCTAATATTAAAGGTCTTTCTATGAGAAGTACTTTTGAAATATAATAGTTATAGAATAAAATAATTATATTTTTTTATGGCCACGTTCTCTAAAAAGTAATCACCAAAAAAATAAATACACTACATTTCACGTACTTACGTTTGAACAATTTATAGTAGCTGACCCATTTTCAACCATTTAAGCAATTCCACATATCTAAAGCATAGGTTTCTTGAGTGCAGGAATTTTTCCATGTATAGAAACAGGGTTTACAAAGATTCCATATTTTTTCAAAACTTTATTTCTCAAAATTTTATTATTACAAATTTTTTAGTTGAAGATTCTATTCAACCTATTTTTGTCATGTAGGCCTTCCTATTTCCAACCATAGGTTGGTTTTAAAATAAATAAACTATAGCCAATTTCAATACGCCATGACTGCGTTGTAAATTGTGCAGTAATTAATCTCTTGCTTTTTTCTTATTGATTGAAAAGAATGTAGCCTATATGATAAGAATGGGTCCTTGGTTGGAAATGGGTCGGCTACCATAAACCTTGTGTTCTATTATACAATTATTCTATGCATGCCGTCAAGTGTAGACATTCTTACATTATTTAGTTCACAAACATAGTATTCATCATAGTAATGTATACTCAAAATTGTAGAAACTTTGACTAAACAAAGTGAAAATTTTTTTTATGTGAAAATTAATTAAATAAACATTATGCCTAACCTTGCCTAGTAGGGCTATTCAACATTTAGTTCAACAAGAATAATCTTCAATATTAAATATTGGACTCTACATCTTGTACCCTGAAGCCTACGAAATAACGTTTGCAAACCCTAAATCCTAATCCTAAGCCTGAAATCCTAAATCCTAGAGAACTCAATGCAATAGAAATCTTCTACTTTATGATGCCCTAATTTTCATGACCTACTTGCTTGAAATATGGAGTCATTTCCATGGTCAAATCCTTAGGGCAACCAAATTTCAAAAAGTAAGAGATACCCATCTTTAACTGCCAATGGAAACATATACATTTACATTATTTAATAGTTTTGGGCTCTTAAAATAAAGGTCTAGATATTGCCTTCTTAGTTCGATACAAAAAAAGTAGGCAAAAAGCAGAAGATTCAATTTCAAATTGTCACTATTTGTGAAGCCCATGATGTTGCAAATTTAAAAAAAGCATGCTCAAAAGTCAATGCATCTTCCACTAAGGAGGTGCTTCTCTCATATCCCCCAAAATACAGAATTGTTCAAATTCCATTTCAAGTTTTTGCAGATTTTTCTCGCGCCTTT
The DNA here is from genome assembly GCA_963969395.1 of Pseudoscleropodium purum. Taxonomy (NCBI): domain Eukaryota; kingdom Viridiplantae; phylum Streptophyta; class Bryopsida; order Hypnales; family Brachytheciaceae; genus Pseudoscleropodium; species Pseudoscleropodium purum. Next base: position 19,683,754 of record OZ017797.1, read on the forward strand.
GGTACCGTCTCTCTCCTCGTGAACATCTCATTTTGCCACTTGAGTTTTTGATGGTGTTCTCTTTCGTCCTACATCTTCAACATTTCTCCAACATTTGTTTACGGCTTAGACTTTGTGACAACATTATTCACACCAAACTGTTCCTTTCTCTATGTCTACAAAAGTACTCGCATCCACGGGCCTTCATCGCTATCGGATTCTCGTAAGTTGATTGTTTTGAAGTTCATTTTTTCATGTCATCTCTAGAGTATGTGTGACATTACACAATCGGACTCTTTGGTACCTAAGATTGCTTTATTTTTTGTATAGGATTTCCATCATTTACAACTCATTGCAATGTTTAGTTCTAGGATTCATGTTTCCCATTGTTTTTCTTCTTTTGAGCGTGGTTGCTTGAGATCACTATGCAATTTTGAGGCCGTTAATTTTGGGATAGTCCAAGAATTAAATATCTCTAACATTCTATCTATCTTTGCCTTGAGGATAAATTATCTTTGCCCCAAAGATAAATTATCTTGGAAGCGAAGATAAATTATCCTTGAGGTGAAGATAATTTATCTTTATGGCAAAGATAAATTATCCTTGAATTAAAGATGTCAAAAGTATTATTTGCTCATATTAAGCGCTTCAAGATGCACATTAACTATTTTATATGCTAACTTTGAAATGTACCCTTTCTTGTGTCAACTTTATCGTTGAGACAAAGATGACTGTAAAGGGTTTCTAAAATAATGGATATGCAATACAATAATTAATGTTGTCATTATATTTTTAATATGAAGATCAGTCTTCAATGATTGTAAATATATATTATCTTCAAGTTGAAGATAATAAGTTTGGACAACTATTGAATTATTAGTAGAGTTTCAATACTATATGAAACTGATTGATAAGTAGACAGGTAAATATATAACATATTCATATTAGAAAAGAAGATAGTTTGATAATTTATAGGTTCTTCATTATTTTACTTAAAAGTGGTAATATACAAGAATAGTTTTCGAGTACCTGTGTTCATATTTTGACTTCCAAGTATGCAATAGTCCTTCTCGTTTATGCTTACTTGTTCGTGCTTATGGTCAGATGCTATTCTCATTGCAATTAGGGAAAAATTATTAGTTCATATTTTTTAAGTAGCTAGATATATAAATTTGATTGGAATCTGGTTTTTTTAATAGATCCGACGGATTCAGAGATCAGTATTTAGTCTAATATTTTTTTGGCGCATAATTTGCATACATGAATTGAGTATGTCTAATTTTGACTGTTTAATTTCTTATTTATCTCTAATGTTTTTGAAATAAATTTATCTCTGAGGCAAAGATAAATTCTAATGACTCTATTGTCAATGTTTTTCTTATAGAATGGAGAATGATGTCTCCAATGACTTTTTTGTTCAAGTGCTAGTTTTACTAGCTGGTGTTTCATCTTGCAATGGCATTTTTTGTGCTTCTTGGAATACAAAGTGTGTTACTCTTACAAATGATGATGGGGTTGAGATAGCAAAAGGGATTTGTCACAATGTTGATGTGGACCTTGTCATTGACAAGGACAGGAAGCCGCTTAGTGACGACTGAGTCGCAATTCAAATTGTAGAGTCTTTGTGTGAGGTTGAGTTTCCTTCCTCATGGATGTGATCCATGAGGTCTTGGCACATTTCAAAGGTCTATCTAAGTGGTGCGAGCTTGTATGACCATGAACAAACATATATTTACAAGACTGCTTTGAACACATCTAGGCAGCACGTTCGAACTAGAGTTCATTCATATGAATCCTCTCAAGAGAGGAAAGAGCCAATCAACCCTCTTAAGAAGGAAGTGCTCATGACAACACAAACAATCACGGGGGTGTCTTCAATAATTTATTGCCACTTGAATTGCCTTCATGCATTTCCATGCAATGAAATTCAAGCTATTTGGTCCGTTATTCACGTGGATGATGGAGTATTTTGGTGTAAGTCACGTCTCCTTGACATGCACAAGCAAATCCACCATCTTCCTAGTGGAAGAGAAGTGATTACCATGGCAAAACGTGATATTTGTCCCATTGCTTGGTGGACCATCCATGGTGTCTTAAGAGCTATCTTCTATAGGTACAAAGAGATGGCTAAAGACAATAAGAATCTTGAGGAGCATGGTAATTTAGGCTTGAAGAAACCATAAACACACACACTACAAGCGACAGCCACCCTCTGAATACTATTGGAAAACTCAACTAACCCAATGTTGCACAAGTCGGAGACTCTTCAATGATGGGAGAAAGTTTTGTCTATGGTCCTACCATCTTCATTTCAGTGGAGGAACAAGCTGTCTGAGATCAACAACACCAATTCGACCTTTTAGTTGCAACATACTTCTGCAAGCAGATTGAGTAGAATTCGACGTAATTCATTACCAGAGTATGCCCCAAAGGCTCATGGAGATAGTTTTGCTCATTGTGGTGTGTGTGACAAACTTAAGCAACTTAGGAGTGCTTGCACTCCGTGTTTGAGGGTACAAGAATTGTAGACTAACAAATTAAAAATTCACCTTCATGAACAAAGAGCGCATAGGGAGTTGCACTACGCAAACTACACTTTCTTTGAGAAGTATCCTTAGAAGGTTCTTACCATTATACATGACAAAATGGATCACCTGAAGACAGCTTCTCCACATTTCTCTCACAAAAGCAAAGCAAATGACTCTTTCATGAAGTTGTTGGTCGTTGTTACAAGCATGATTGCTCACGGTCATGAAGATGTGCAATATGCGTACTATGGCTTGGACATCTTTCCAACAAACTCCAACCACACTATGGGGTCTATTGCAAAATTGTTGCGAGATTTGGAGTCTAAATCAAAGGTTTCTTCACATCAATTGTTTGATACGAAGGACGTGATTCATCCATTGTCAAAAGCTATACTAGAAGGCTTTGAGATTTGCGTGAATTTCCTACCGAGTTGCCTCGAGGAGGGTATTGAACTTCAACCCCTCCTTGCAACATTGTTTCTTCAATTGGACAATGCTGCTGGAGACAACAAGAACCGTTGGATTTTTGCACTTTGCTCCCTCCTTGTATACAGAGTTGTTTTCTATGAGGTATTAGTCAATTTTCTCATTGTTGGGTACATTCATGAGGACATTGATGCTCTTTTGGGTCGTTGGAGGAGCAAGTTGAAGATGAATGACTACCCTATGCTTCCAAGGCTGATGAAGTCTTTTAAGGATTGCGAAGCATAACCCGTAATCCCTCATTTCATTGAGGAGGTTCCTAACTTCAAGTGATTTGTGGAAGGATACTTATACACAGGTGATGATTCTCTAACGGATCATTTTCAAATTTAGCAATTCTAATTTTACAAGGATTCCAAGAGATGGCCTTTGATACAATACAAAATTATTTGTACGGATGTTGATTGGTTGCCCAAGGAAGGGGGGGGGAGGAATTCGCTTGTGAAAGGAAACAACAGATGGGTGCCTTAAAGTGCCAACGGGTAGTCCTAAACCTTTGGCTCCGCATTGATGAAGTTTGCAAACGTTTAGACAGGTACATTGCATTGTAGAGTGCAATGACAAATCAAGAGTTATCTGGAAATTTAAAAAAGAAAAATGAGACGGTGAAGCAATATTGGAAGGGTGTAAGAAGCGCTGTCAATGAACCTCTTATGAGGTGTGAGGCATTGCAGGATGCATTTTGGCCTCATTCCATAGTTGCCAATGAGGTCAAGGGTCAATTCCATAGTGATGATACGATACGTGAGGAGTTTGTGGAAGATGTATCCTTTGTCGGAAGAAAACGTGACAAACAAGCTTCTTCATTCAATGTTTACCGTAATGTATATGCAAGTAACTTTCTTATGGTGCGTCCTACTGATGGTGACCTTCGTCCATTTTGGCTTGCTCAGGCACTTACGAACCCTAATCCGGATCTAGGGCATGTGAATTCCATTCAATTGCAGTATTGGACTCCTACGTCTTTTCAATACACTGACGAGGACACATATTTAGGATGGGAACCAAACAAGGGAATTCAAGGTGTGAGAATAAAGCCATCTCCCCTAGTTGGACGCATACATATTGTATTATGATTGTATGGAAGCCGCGTGTTAGAGTAGGGACTTTGGATCCGGAAATCAAATCCCAAAAGTTCAAATTGCTATTATAAAGTCATTGGTGGAATCCTATATGCTTTGTGAAAGCATCAATGTAACTTTGGTATGAAGTTGAATGCTTAGTTTGTATGTGTACTTAGGAAGTTGTTAGAGCTTTTAGAAGTTTTTCAGTGTCCTTTTGAAGTAGACGAAATATTTTTTTTAAATTTAATATATAGGGAAAAAATAGAAAAAAATGAAAATTAGATTTAGAAAAAAAAATGGGAATTAAAAATAGAATTAGACAACAAATTTCTTTGTTTTTGAGGTTTGATTACTTTTTATATTATCTTGAAATTGGCCTACACTACATGATGGGCCATTATTTAGTGAGTTTGTATTTTTATTATGCTTTATTGTGCCTTTTTCTACTTCTTCAATGTTAAAGCTAATTACTTATTATGAATGATAGTTCAAGTTTGAATCTTAAGAGACTCCTTCAAATGTTATATAATATAGAAGAGCCATGTGAATCTATGTAAAGATCCAACAAGTAATGAAGTGTATTTTATAATGAACCCATATAAGAAATGAGATATGAAGTATGTATTTAGTGAATAGTCTTAGTGTTACTTCAAAATTTAAGTAAAATTTACAATTTTCTTGGCATATGGAAGTCTCAATTTATTGAAGTTTCTCAAATTAATGACCACTTTTCTATACTAAATTTAGGATCATGATTAAAATGAGACTTGACATTCTCTCATTTTAATGAATATGGCCTTATACTAATCTAGTTTGTGTGGTTAAAATTTTACATCAATCCAAAAAAATATGAATGATTGAGAAGCATTTTAGCAGGAGGTTCAACCTCATATGTGTTTTTTGCAGTTTTTGTTGCTCTTTTTTGACATTTCAAAATCATTTTGCAGGCCTCACCAACTTTAGGTCTTTAAAATAAGTAAAATCACACATGATGGTGAACCATGTTACTTGGTCAATAGCCTAAAATCACACACATGGGATGGCAATTTGTCACTACATAAAATCATTTTCATTTCTTCATTTCATGTGCACTATTTTAGACACTTCTATAGGGACAATTTATACTGCCTGAATTATTTTCAAGCCTCTTCCTATAGTACTCCTTATAGTATTTGGCACTGTAAGATTCTTCGTCCGACCTCTTTTGGATGAAAATTGCCCCATGCTTAATGCAGGGGGGAAGCCTTCCCCCTCAAGCCTCTCGTGATGTGAGGGCCCCAACCTTTAGGCTCATGCTCCGCCTTCTAGGGCCCTCACATCATGGAAGGCCTTCGAGAGGAGGCCTCCCACTACACGTAACTTAATGTACAGAGTGATTCACGTGCCATAGGCCTGTCTCATCCGGGCATCAACACTACCTAGACCAAGGCTCGTCAACCTACCCGCACGATGCTCCACTAATATCCGGTTCATGGACCTCTTCATCTGAATTGCTTGATGGGGGTACATCAATATCTCACATGAAAATGTGTTGGTGGTAAGTTAGTATGATGTGAACCTTGTTGGAGAGTCTTAGGGGCGCTTCACTCATGGGCCAACCAAGTTGAGAGGCCGTGGGAGTTCATGGCCAAACTTTGGGCAAGAGTCCAAAGAAATGGCAAATAAATGGTAATAAATGGTAAAATTTGACGGACTCTCGACTAGAGTTTGGGTCGCCATTTTGTGGCAACCCAAACTCTAATCGAGAGTCGATCGCAAAGCCATCGCCACATAGGACCTTGAGCTGCCATGTAGGCACTTCGAAGGGCCATAGACTTCGGCCCATGTGTAAAGTGGCCCTTAGGGGCTGTCTTTTGAGTGGATAGTGAGAGAACATGTTTTTAGACAATTAGTTTAATTTAGTGAATTTTTTTGTTTTATTATTTTTCGCCCCTATTAGAGCATAAGTCTTTTAAATTCCCAAACCAAACCCAAACCAAATCCAAACTTAAGCCCAACCTAAACCCACCTACCTACCCTATTTATAATTCTGGAGTGAAAATGGGATTTGCAATCAATATGGGAATTCTATTACCCAATATCTATATTGTGTATTAGTGTATGTTTTCTATATTCATATTTATATCCCTAAACTTGTATTCATATTCATATATATATTCCATATCTATATTTGTATTCTATATCTATGTTCATATCCCATATCCGTATCCTGGATTGTTGACTAGGGGATTGGTTTCAATTTTTTTATATGAGCAAATCGATGGTTTGTGATTTTCAAAAATTGAAAGTGGGGATTAATCAAAAACATGATGTTTGCATCTTTCCACTAGATACTAGATAGTACAATGTGAACCTTGCTAGAGAGTTAATTAATGTTGGAGTGTTAGTCAAAACTTTAGCTTTGTAATGAATTGGAGGTTTATATCAAAAATATTTTTTAAACAAGCCAATATTTCTATGATTGTTGTTGCCACTGATTTCTCTATGACTTTTATTTGGAACAAATAATTGAGAGTATAAGAAATTTTGCCAAGTTTTTGATGAATTGGAGGATTATTTAACCCCTTAACCCCTAAGCACTCAAGTAACCACTTTTTTGTCATTGCCCAACTTCAGGTAGAATTTTTGGACAGATAAAAAAAATTCAATTTTTTTTTTGGTAAAATATTGGATTATCTTTCAATATTTATATTCAAACTAAGATCACTACGATCAATCAAATATTATAAGAGAAATAGCACAAAGAGTTTAAATTTGCCTAATGTTGAAAAACTCACTATTTTGGAAAATGTTGATGTTCTCATTACTAGATCTTATGTATTTTTCACAAATCAATAGAAACCACAATTTTGACCAATAAAAAAATTCAAATGCTGAAGAGAAAAATTGTATTTTTGTTGAATTTTTAAAGATATATCTTCAAAATTCATTTGAAGGGAATTTAAATGTATTTTTATAATTTCAATCATACAAATGTTTTCTACTTTGTCTACTTCACATCATCATTGTTGAAGCAAACTTCAAAAAAATTGTAGAACTTATATTTTAAACACATTTGTGTTTTGTTCAAACCCCTTGGGCTTTTAGGGGTTAAGTTCCTTCACTATATTTTCCCCCCAAATGCTCGAAAATTGCCATTTCTAGTACAAGTATCAAATTTTTGAAGAAATTTTTTTTGACATATATAACTATAGGATCTTGTAGTATGTTCACTTGAGAACATGTGGGAAAAATTTCAGAAATGTCTACTACATGAATTACAAGATATAAGCATTCAAATTCATTGAAATCATTCTTTTGGCCTTGAAAAAAACAGAGCAATTGCACTTCACAAGCTCACTTTTTTATGAAAAAATGTCTAAAATGGTGGTGCTTCTTTGGATTCGTTTTCCTACAGAAATTGGCTATATACTAAATTTTTTTTACTTATTTGGAATTGTATAACGTATAGGAAAAAAATAGTAATTAGAAAATATAGAGAATGATTCAAAATACTAAATTGTTAAGAATTTAATTATGGAATTGAAAAATGTCAATCCTAATGGTTGTAATGTTGTAATAAACAATCTACATCCTATGATTTTATTTGTTTTCAAAAATATTGAAAATTGAGTTAAATAAATGACTTCAAAGTTAAGTTTAGAGTAGAAAATCTATGACTACTCACAAATTAAAACTCCTTGTAATTTTTGACTCATTGATCAAAATGGAATGATTCAAAGCTTCCCACTTACGTAGAAATCTTGAAAACCAATTTCAAATTTTTGATCTCGAAAAAAGTAATTTTTTTTAGTTGCCCAAACTGCTCGTCTAAGGAAAAAAATAAACATATTAGGCAATAATTTTTTTACTCTTATTTCCAAATGTCATGAAATTTAGTGCACATGAAAGATATTCCTTGTCCACACCTTCTATTAAAATTTTTGCCTAAAATACGCAAGTTTTTAGTCACAAGTACTTGCCCAAAATTGCTTTGTTCCTAAAAATAGCATGCTAGTCCTTTAGGGGTTAATGAATGGTTTTTTTATGCAAGAGTGCTTCCTTGATTGTTGATTTGAGTGTTTTCTTTATGATATCTGTTCTTCAACAACAAAATGATAGTAAAAGCAATGTAACTAGAAGTTTAGTATTTATATTTCAAATTGGAATCTTAACCCCTAAATTTCCATGGCTATGTTTTCACTAGAAATGCTTGAAAACTATCATTTTGAGTACAAATACCAAATTCTTGAAAAAAACTTTTTTGGACATTTGTAATTGTAGGATCTTGTAGTATGCTCATTTGAAAATATGTTTTAAAAATTTCAGATATTTTCAATACATGGATTGCAAGATATAAGCATTCAAATACACTAATATCATTTTTTTTGCCCTGCAAATAAGAAGGCAGTTGCACTTCACAAGCTCACTTTTCTATAAAATAAAGTCCAAAATGATGGTGTTTCTTTGGATTCTTTTTTGTAGACAAGTTGGCTACATGCTTGAAAAATTTCAAATCATTTGGAATTGTACAACATATAGGAAAAAAATGATAAGAGGATAGTAGTAGAGAATGATTCAAAATACAAGATTGTTAACAATTGATTCATGAAATAAAAAATGCCAATCCCAATGGTTTTAATGTTGTCATAAACAATGTACATCCCTTGATTTTATTTTTTTCAAAAAATATTGAAAATTGAGTAAGATAAAGGACTTCAAAGTTTATTTTAGAGTAGAGAATCCATAACTACCCACAAACAAAAAAATCCTCATAATTTTTGACTCATTAATCAAAATAGAATGATTCAAAGTTTTCCACGTATTTATAACTTTAGAAGACCAATTTCAAATTTTTGTTTCTTCAAAAAGTGATTTTAAAAAATTTGCCTAGACTACCCATTTGGAAAAAAATAATAATATATTAGGCCATAATTTGTTACTCCTATTTCCAAATTTCATGAAATTTAGTACATGTGAAAAATATTCCTTGTCCACACCTTCTAATAAAATTTCAGCTTAAAATATACAAATCCTCATTTACAGCAATGTGCCCAAAAAATTTATACAACCAAAAAATGCATGCTAATCTTTTAAAGGATAATATGTAAACACTCATGTAATGTGAGGTTTACATAACATTCAATAGCCTTCATGCCCACTGCCTTTCCTTCGTGTACCTACTAATGAAGTATTGTTGGATGTGGAATTTTCTGCACCATGTATTTTAGAGCCGAGGAAGTGACAGTGTTTGCAATTGAATGTTATAGAACAGTCATTCTTTACATGTGTACAAAAAAGCTGGTAAAGTTTCAACTATTCCATTCTTGAAAAAACTGAATGTATGAACAATTGTGCAGATGAAAGATGATATTGGAAAATTTGCAGTACCCCCAAATTTTCTTTCTATCAGAGGATGGGTCCAAGATGCTTGTTCGCAACTCCTGCCAAGAGTGTTATGAAAAAATGACAAAAGCATGAGAACAATTCAAATGCCTGGCGAAATTTTAAATTTTAAATTTTTCATTCTTTTCGTGGAGATTAACCAAACCTGAAATCCGGACTTTATCAAATTCAGCCCTGCAGCCAGATTGTCTGAGAAGCTAACATAATACTGAGATATTCACAAACTCTCGGAGACACTATCAAGTTACTCAACAGGGCAGCAATTGAGGAAGCAGAAGACACAGAAGAGGATAATTATCACCAATTGGTAAAACAAAGTATTATATTCACATTCCATGAGTAGCTACGTACTTTGCGACTTGCCATGAATATTAATATCCATTTGTTGTTAATTCATATCCCGGTTCATATGGAGAAGTACTATTTCAAGAGATTGACACTACAAGAAATTCTTCCTTCTTTGATCCAATTGTTATCACATAAGAAAACGAGATATTGAGAATAGTTGGGACCAGGTGAAATACCATGAGAATGATTCTGCGATTCAAAGAACTCATGCAAATTGCAATGATACTTGAATTTCCATTTGTCTGATTGCCTTGATAGTACAAAATCTGCATTGAGTCACAATTAAGAGTGATAGGCTGTTCAATTTCCAATCATAGCTCTGTTCATATTACACTCACACATGTTTATACTACAACTCACCTATTGCACAACCTGTGAAAATGTCCAAGAAGTGTATGTTGAAGCATAGAATGATCATGTCATGTACATTGAAAGTCATAATTATCACTTACATCAATTTTGTAACGAGCTTATGGTCGGAATTATAGCAACCTACATAACAAGAATAGGTTTTACAAAATTTGAGGGATAAAAATTCACGATAATTTCAATTTTGACCCCCAAAATGTAATTTTCTTTTAATCCTCCTTAAATCAATTTGCCGACATGGGAAAAATATTTTCCTAAATACACCATGAGTGTAGCTATGCTGAATTCCTTAAGTGGTCGGAAATGGGTCGTCATCCCATAATACCTCCAACTGGGGGGAACAACCATCCAGGTTTAACAGTGTTATGAGATTCAAGCATGAACAGTCCACGAGCAGATACTGATCTGCAATAAATATTAATAACTTAAGTATGCTTTGAAAGGAGCTCGATTGTTGCTTCCGAAGTTAGTCCTCCCACATGCGAGACGCAATGTACCCCCCATCGAGCAACTCAGCTGTGACGGTCCGTGCGACCGGTATGAGCGGAGCGCCGTGGAGGGCAGCTGGACAGCAGGCAGCGATGAGGCCGGGAAGAGGCGGGGCCCACGCCGCGTGAATTGCTCGATGGGGGTACACAACGTCTCGGGTCAAATTATGTACTGAATTTGTGGCGAGAGTTAAGTTGCGAGGGCTTGTGAAATGAAAAATGACTCACGGCAATTTCCTGACCACGTAAGTGTAGGCGGTAACCCCGTACTGTAGAGGCCTAGAGATTCCACTCCAGGTTAGCTGGACCGAGGGCGAGAACACGGAGACTTTTGCTGACGCACTACTGTAGCAGTGGAGTTGGCGTCCTTTGCACGCCGAGCTTCCCGAGAGGGCAAAGGGAGCCCTATCCTTGTTCCCCGACGTCGCCAAGTTACTCCACGCACTTAGCCGGTGCATTCTTGAGAAACGCAGTGGACGCTGCACCCGCTCGCGAAGGCCGGATTCAGACTCCCCTTCGAACTGTAACTGGCGGGTCGTGCGGATGCTTGTCGATCGAGGTGAAGTCTCCGCTCTCTTGGGCTTACCGACAAATTGAAGTCCTCTCCCAGATGCATGCACAAGAGCAGAGCAGCTTGTACTGTGAGTTGTTGTTGTTGCAGTACTAGTCACAGGTTTCCTCGTCTGGCGTTACGCTGCACGCTCTGGGCACTAGGTCTTGGTGGTCTGGGAGTTCTAAGTTAGGGTTTCGGTTTTGGTGTGCAGTAGTGGTATGCTCGATCTTGGATGCTAATCTGTGGCGATATTCTCTCTTGCAGAGCCGTGAAGTTATTGAGGGAAAAAAAGACTGCAAACTCCGTGCGAATTCCCACCTCAAGGTACGAGTCGCATTTGCATCTCTGTCGGTATGGTTGGGATTGAGATGTCTGTCTTGATCAATTGACTCTCACTGATAATTGAGTCTGCCTGTCATTGAGGCAAGCAAGTTCTGATTGGTTGTTGTGCAAATTGTTGACCTCCGTTGTCGTGAACTCGTGATTAGTTGGGTAGAGTTTGCAAGGTAGGACTTAGCCAGTTTGCGATGGGTTTGCGATTGTCTTGCCATGGGGAAGTGAATTAGACCTAATGCACCACAACAACGGCTTGGGTTGTTCGTCTCTCTATAATTATCGCTTCAGGGGACAGAGCTTCGTGTGAATCATTATCTCAGTTCTCTCAGGGTCTAGACCATGGACTAGTGATTTAGACGTAATGCACCACAACAACGGTTTGGTTTTTTCGTCTCTCTAAAATTATCGCTTTTAGGTGACAGCGTCGTGTGAATCGTTTCCTCAGTTTTCTCAGGGTCTAGACCAGCTTTGTCAGAGCAGATACGCATGTGGACAAGGGAGTGGTTCGTCAATTATGAAGGTTACACCCTGGATGACACGAACTGTCATTCTTTGTGAAACACACCATCGGTTAAGTGTGTCAGTTCAGGCCTTGAATCTGTATTTTCTTTCTAAACGAATCAAAAGTTTAGAATATGATATGCGTCACTTTGTTTTCTGGGCATACTTTGACATTGTTCCTGCTCACTGGATTCCCTTGGGGAAGGTTCATGTCTTGACATACACTCTTGTCTCTCCGTCAAGAGCATTTGTTTCAGGAACTATGGACAATGCTTTAACAATGTTGTGATGTTGTGCTTCGAGAGGAGAATTGTGGTAGGTCTTTAAAATTTGTTTGTCACAATGTTATAATGTATTGATCTGTGAAAGCATCTAGGGAATAATGTGGTGCATATTGTGAGTCCTCAAATTTAGGTTCTTATTGTAGCATTTTGGGGCACATGAATAGCTTGTATTGCGAGTAGTTTTTGCACCATCCATGCATGTCTCCTTGGTTGTTATTGGTCACATTGCTTAGGTCTTTGTGGTTTAGGATTTTAGTTTTGAATTGTAGAAGTGATTATGTTTGATCTACAATTTCTATTTAATAAGGGAATAGAGTTAATAAAGTCTCGCACAATGTGAATTTTCACCTATAGGTGTAGATTACACCATGTCCATGGGATTGGGGTGGTGATTATTTTCTCTTCAATTGCAAGAGCAAAGGGTTGTAGAATGTTGTGTTTATTACTTCCTTAGCATATGGACCAAGCTTTTGTGGTTGAAGCTTTACTATTTGTTTAGGGCGATGTTATAAATGTGTAAAATTGTGAAGGCATTTAGGGAATTCAGCAATGCATTGTACAAGTCTTCAAGTTCAGGTTTTGGTGACAATGTTGTTGACATTTTTGTGGATTTAGCTTGAAGTTGGTTGAAATAAGTTTTGACTACATTTGATGTGTTTCTATCTTTTGCAAACTCTCTGAATGGGTTGTTTGGCTTTATAGGGGTTATCTTCTAACTTTGTTTAGTAGACTCTATATGGAATGCATGAGAATATGTGGTTGGTGATTACATGTAACCTTGTTATGTCATAATTAAATGCAACTAAGTGATTATAGTTAAAATTCTTTGTAATTACACCCTTGACATCCAAAATTGATAGGAATCTTAACATATATAGGTGATACTATGATTTTTGCAAAGGAAATTGACATTGTACTTTCTAAGATTCAATAAGCTCTAGTAGCATATTGGTTAATGAAATATAATATATTAATAATATTTTATTACTAAATTATTTAATAATTCACTATTGCATATCATGAAGTATTGTTAGTATTTGATGTTTTTTCATAACTTCATTAGTATTGATTATATTAGTATTGTTGGATAATATCTTTTCATATATACCATAAGGTAGAAGTACTTGATTGCACTACCTTCCACTCTCTAACACCTAAAAAATAGACTTTGAATGAATACTTTGTGATCCCCAACTTCAACTTTTTTGAAGCAACTAATGAAAGTTGAGATATTTTTTGCTTCAAAATTGTCCATTTAAGGTTAGTTTAGTATTAAATATAAGCTAGCTTATGTTTTCAACTTTGAAAATTGTAAAATATTATTAGTGTTGTAATTATAAAACCACTTGATTTGTGGTTCTCTTGAGTTTGTTAATAATCTCATCAATTTTTGCCTTTTAAATTGTATTTGTCTATCAATTTTGAATTATTAGTATATAATAATATGGATTATCTATCACTATACAAAATTCAATTTGTTTCATGTACAATTGCCACTATTATAAATTTGTAGGAAAAAATGAAAAAGTGAAGAAATTAGTAAATATTAGCTAAAAGAATCCAATTAGCTTGAATTTTTTCTTGAGGTATAAATAGTAATAGAGGTTTATGTGAAGATTTATGAATTAATTCTTTTATATTTCATCCAAAATACTTTTGCCAGTGACCATTATATCAAATTTCATTGTTGAGCTAAATTTCTCATTTTATATGATTGGTTTATTTTGTATTGTTATTGATTTTCTTTGAATTTTTGATGGAAAAGAATTATTGTTATTTTCTTAAGTGAAAAGTGAAAGTAAATTTTTATCAATTGTAATACATATTAGAATATTTTGAAATTTTTACTACAAATGAAATGAGAAACAATTTTTACTATAAAATGAGAAATATAATTTTTAATAGTAATTTAGAAATTATTTCAAAAATAGAAGATATGAGTGAAATCCACAATGTTTTGTATTTTGGATTCTATCATTCAAAGTGTGTAATTGCAATAATTCTCTTAAATTCTTGTATTTCTCAAAATTTCAAAATGGAATAGAACAAAATTGGTCAAACTTCATTTCTTACTTTAAATCCAACACCTAAGAATGGTTAATTTGAAAAGTTATAAGCAAGTTTGATGAAGGTGCATTTTGTTTATGAATGCACAATCCTTTAGAGGTTTCTTCAATCATGGAAGCTAAGGACATGCAAATGTTGGATTTGTCACTTGCTCATCATATATAGGCCAACTTGGTTTGAGCAAGAATCTCATTTAGACTATTGAGTGGGGCTTTGGCTATATAGGTTGGATTACTAATAATGTCTACAAGTTTTTGAAATACACTTTTGTCAAGTTTGTTGGTTTCTTTCTTCTAAACACTTTTGAAAAGGTTAGATGTATGTTCTATGTAGTTTTGTATTGCAAGCATTAATTACCTCTTCATGTTTGTGTCTATTTGACATTTTTCACACCCATAGGATTTACTTTAGGGAAGTTGTCTCTATGTCTTGGCCTTCTAGTTGTTTTTGAAGGTAAAACACCTCGAAGGATGTTTCAAGCTCCTAATAGAAACTAGGCTTTATTTGAAAACTTGCAAGTATTTCTTTGAAAAGGATTATGTGATCAATGATCTTCCATAAACTTTTGATTAAGGTCATGTGGAGAGAGCCCGAGAGAGAAGATAGTAATATCCACTATTTCTCTTTGAGACTTGTGCAAATTGAAGTGTGGCTTGTTATAAGTGAGATCACCTCTTGATGTAGGCAATTTTATTGAATGTTACTTGGAATGTGGCATACTCACATGTAACAAATAGTGAACTATATTTTAACAACATTGCAATGATAGTAAGTACTTTTATCGATTCCCTCAATTACTAAGCTTTAACAATGTTTCAAAGTCTAAGCAAGGAATGCATTGGGATGTGCCTATCTTCTATGTATTCTCTATGGTGCTATGATTCATGTTTATAATAAAACTTGTCATCCAATTGTTTTGAAGTTATGGTTTTGGAGTCTCTCCAAATTTCTGGTGGTCTTTAGTTTGGATACTTCTTGATTAAAGTGAAATCTCCACTCTAATCGGCTTACCAATAGTTTAGAGACAATTTGGTGGAGGCCCTTGAAAAATATGAATTGCCAATGGTTTGGGGAGTATTTTGAATTTGTGAGTGTTCTTTGAAGTCTTTTTATGCATATGGATTGAATATTGTTTGAGAATATTATGTGTCTTAATGCCAAGTTTCTTCATTGAAATTGTGCTTTAGTAAATGTGAAATAATGTTCAATGACCATTTTATGTGAGTATTTCAAAGTCTAATGTTGATTTTGAAGAAAGGTAGGTTATTGGATTTTTTGAGTTTGATTTTACTTTTCAAATCTAGATTGAGAAGTTAATTTAACTTCTCAAGAATTAAGTTTTAGTGGTGTATTGTAGCATCTGTAGACTAAAGAGATATAATATAAGTTCAAAAGGTTGGATACTACTTATTGAAATTTGTTCTTTTCATTGGAGACCCACTATCATGAACTTAGTCATTCTTTTATGTATTTAGGATCCTCCTTTGATTCAACTATTGTTATTATTTTGAGGCATATACAAAATTGGAAATGTACTCTATAAATATTAGAATTTAGTATTGGTTATGTGTAGTGTTAAATAGTGTTTGGCTATGAAGGTTTCCCAAGGGTTGTAGGGGTTTTCATGATGAGGGAATTGTTGCTTGTAGGAGATTTTAGGTTAAAATTTACCTTTCTATTGCTAGTATTATTACCTTGTGAAGGTCTTATGTTGCCCAAGTCATTTTGCTAGGATTGTTTTCATTGTAGTGTATTCTCACGAATGCTTTTCTATGATTGAATTTTCTCTAAATTTAATCATATATAACATGCAATGTTGGTGTAAATAGGTATTTTCTTAGCTACATTGTTGTTATTCAATGTGAATGGTTGTGGAAATTTGATTTGATGAGCACTAATGAGGTTGATTTAATATATGCATGTCTCATTGATATTGTCATTGAGAATTAGTAATCCTTTTTGATAACATATGTAGTAGAATATTGAATGTAGGAATCACGTTAGCAAATTCAGTTTGGACATTATCTTTGACATCAATATGGTGCATTGGAAAACCATTGTATGTTATTAGGTTTGAATTTAGGTAGGAAAGATTTGTTTTTAAGATTACAATTTCATTAATCTTGTTTCGTGTCTACATGTGGGATTACTTTCAAGTAATGTTTGAAATCTATGGTTCTATTTTTTTGACAATTCCTATAAATTTACTCTTTATGTATGGAGGTGTTTAATTTTCTAGTTGAATTTGGGTTGCTTTCTTGTATTCTTTTGTGTAAATACTAAATTATTCAGTTTCATTTTTATGCATAGTCCACCATCATTTGATTTTAGAAGGTCAAATACATGTTGCAAACAACTGTGGATATGTTATGTTATGTTAAGGTTGGTTCTAAGACCGAGCAGTTGTGGCAGTTTGAAAACAACTTTTGAGAAGACTACATCTAGAGTATTTTAAATTATGGAAGAATTAGAGTGTATGAATAGTCAACCTTCTTCATCAACAACAAGGCTCTATGAAGGTAATTCTTCTATCATTTTAAGTCATCTTTCTACTTTGCACCACTATTTCTACTTTCATAGAGATATAATTGTGTATACTCACATTCTTAAGGAATATATGATGATCATCCAATGTCAATGTATTGAGACGATTGTTAGTAAATGAATGCCACTATCTATGAATATATTCAAATGTTGATTTTATCTTCTTTTTTAAATTTGAAGAATATTGATAGCATGCTATGAATGTGTGCAGAAGATGTTATGATTCTTGAGAGGGACTTGGATACACACTCAAAACTTGTGGTTACTTGTTACCAACGTATTCAAATGATGAATTCACTATCATTCAACAATGAACAATGTCAATATCTTGTTGGTAAACTCAAAGAGGTCATTGAAAGTTCGACTGTGTTTTTAAAGACATCACGTGGTGTACTCATTGGATCATATGCACCTATGGAATTGAAAAAACATCTTTTAAGCTTCAAGCTACTCCTTACATTGGCTACTGAAATTGAAAGATTTATAGAAGGGTGTAGCAAAGATGTATGGGTACCCATTGCAATGACATTGACAAACGTGTCAAAGTTTGTTTCTTCCATAGGATTTCATTTGGAGTTGTGTCAAGTTGCCTTATCTGAGGAATTTGGAGCTTCTAGAGGTTTAAACTTGGATCAAGTTGTAAACATCAGTAAGAATGTCAATGAAATTGTTGAAACAAAGACCTCTATAGATAAAGAAGACCTCTTGAAGAAAATTTCATTGACTTTACCTTCATTGCATGGAGACGAGAAGGATTTGGCAAGTTATTTGTTTCAAAGACTTTTGAGGGTGGCCCCAATTCCAAGCACATCTTTACGAGAGTCGAAATGGGATTTTTCTCAATATTTGGCTTTTTTAGAAAGTATTTCTAATAAAGTTAAAAAAGGGGTGTACATTGGAAGAGGAGCTTCAACTACTGTATACAAAGCCATGTGGTTGGGATTAGAAGTTGCAATAAAGGTTTTCCATGGGAAAAATAATCCAGAGTTTCTAAAAGAAGTGGATATTCTTGCAAGATTGTGCCATCCCAACATTACGTCCGTGTTTTGTTACACACAAGAGAGGCAAAAGTATTCCATATTCATGGAATTGATGGATGGGGACCTCTTGACATTGATGCAACAAAGACGCAATGAAAATCCTGATTGTCCTCCATTCAATATTTGGGAAGCAATTGACATAATGCACCAAATAGCAGAAGCAGGAAAGTACCTTCATGAGCAAGGAATTGTACACATGGACTTGAAGTCATTCAACATTCTTTTCAAAAGTATGAAGACAAGGTATATACAAGTGAAGGTGGCAAACTATGGTGTATCCCAAATGAAGAAAAGCAGCACTACAAATGTAGAGCATGTAATGGACTTTGGAAGCAATAGATGGATGGCACCAGAGTTGATACAACTTCAAGGCTTAGGCATTCAAATGAATGTTGGAGTGAGAAATCAATCAATACCCAAATATCCTCACAAATGTGATATTTACAGCTTTGCAATGGTGTGTTGTGAAATATTGACTGGAGAATTACCTTTTCCGGACATAGACAATCCAAAGAAGATAACATCAATGATATTGGAGGGTGATCGTCCACAGCTCCCCACTCAATGTCCTATTCAATTGAGAGCTTTGATTGAAAAATGTTGGAATTTACAATCAAAAAGTCGTCCAACTTTTGATGACATTTGTGAAGAGTTGAAGTGCATGAAGTATGTACTAATGACAGGTTAGTATCTAGACTTTCAAGGCTTTGAATTTTTTTTTCAATAATGTATGGTACGTGGATATATGGTCATAGTTTCTAACTGTTATTGATATGAATGCACGATATCCATGTCAAATGTTCTGAAAAGAATGAATATTTATTATCCAAATGTAGTGTATCATAGTGTATATTATTAATGTTTGTTGTTCAATGACAAACATGATTCAAATATGAAACACTACACTTTTAAATTCAAATGTTTTTGTTTTAAGATACATTTGAGAGCTTTGTAGTATGTAGCCATTGTAAAATTTTGAGAGTAACTATAAATACTTTGGAAATTGCAGATATCTCTTCTACATCCAAGGTATGTTCTCAACTCACTTGCAAAGTTTTAAGATTTTTTTGAAAATAATTTGTGTATCTCAAAACTCATGTGATTTTATTCCATACTTTAATTAAAAAAATTTGTGTTCTAAATGTACTTTAGATTTGGATATGAGTTTATACTATACAAATTATAGATGCATTGTCAGGCTTAGTACCTCTATGACTACATCCAAAATAATTATCATATATCTTCTATACAAAACTATAGATTTAAGACTCTTTTGAAAAGGAATTAGAAACGAGTAGAAGAAGGTTTTGACCCTACATTTCAGGTTAAAGATATTGAATTGAAGGATTCTTAAGATTGACAATCATTTTTTTTAAATTGTCCACTTTGAAAAGTTGTGGCTAACTCAAGGGAATGATGGCAAGTATCTACATGCATTGGAGGATTGAACAAGGCTTACAATTTTTAGCCTAATGTTGCTTTGACACTGCAGACTCAAGGGAAAGTTAAGCGATTGATGGACAAGTATGCAAATGTATTAGAGGACTTGAATAAGGCTAATGAACTTCAACCTAATGATGCTTGGACATTAAAGAGGCGTGGAGAAAATAAGAGAATCATGGGCGAGTATGCAAATGCATTGGAGGACTTCAACAAGGCTGATGAACTTCAACCTAATGATGCTTGGACATTAAAGAGGCGTGGAGAAGTTAAGAGAATGATGGACAAGTATGGAGATGCATTGGAGGATTTGAACAAGGCTATTGAACTTCAACCTAATGATGTTTGGACATTGAGAAATCGTGGGGAAGTTAAACGAATGATGGACAAGTATGGAGATGCATTGGAGGACTTGAATAAGGCAAATGAACTTCAACCTAATGATGCTTGGACATTGAAAAATCGTGGGGAAGTCAAAAGAATGATGGATAGATATGTAGATGCATTGGAAGATTTGAACAAGGCTGATGAACTTGAGCCTAATGATGTTTGGACATTGCAAACTCGTGGGGAAATTAAGAGAATGATGGGCAAGTATGTAGATGCATTGGAGGACTTGAACAAGGCTAATGAACTTGAGCCTAATGATGTTTGGACATTGAAAAATCGTGGAGAAGTTAAACGAATGATGAACAAGTATGCAAATGCATTGGAGGACTTGAACGAGGCTGATGAACTTGAGCCTAATGATGTTTGGACATTGAGAAATCGTAGTGAAGTTAAGAGAATTATGGGCAAGTATGTAGATGCATTGGAGGACTTGAACAAGGTTGATGAACTTGAGCCTAATGATGTTTGGACATTGAGAAGTCGCGGGGAAATTAAGATAATGATGGGCAAGTATGCGGATGCATTGGAGGACTTGAACAAGATTGATGAACTTCAGCCTAATGATGCACTTACTTTAAAGAGTCGTGGAAATGTTAAGCGATTGATGGGCAAGTATGTGGATGCATTGGAAGACTTGAACAAGGTTGATGAACTTGGGCCTAATGATGCATTCACTTTGATGAGTCGTGGGGATGTTAAGCTAATGATGGGCAAGTATGTAGATGCATTAGAAGATTTGAACAAGGCTAATGAACTTGAGCCTCATGATGCTTTGATAT
The DNA here is from genome assembly GCA_963969395.1 of Pseudoscleropodium purum. Classification (NCBI taxonomy): domain Eukaryota; kingdom Viridiplantae; phylum Streptophyta; class Bryopsida; order Hypnales; family Brachytheciaceae; genus Pseudoscleropodium; species Pseudoscleropodium purum. The sequence continues at coordinate 19,704,332 of OZ017797.1, forward strand.
TAAAGAGACGTGGGGAAGTTCAACGATTAATGGGCAAGTATGCAGATGCATTGGAGGACTTGAACAAGGCTGATGAATATAAGCCTAATGATGCTTGGATATTAAAGAGACGTGGGGAAGTTCAACGATTAATGGGCAAGTATGCAGATGCATTGGAGGACTTGAACAAGGCTGATGAATATAAGCCTAATGATGCTTGGATATTAAAGAGACGTGGGGATGTTAAGAGATTGATGGGCAAGTATACAGATGCATTGGACGATTTGAACAAGGCTAATGAATTTGAACCTAATAGTGCTTGGACATTGAGAAATCGTGGGGAAGTTAATAGGATCATGGGCAAGTATGCAAATGCATTGGAGGACTTGAACAAGGCTGATGAACTTGAGCCTAATGATGCTTGGACATTGCAAACTTGTGGGGAAGTTAAGAGAATTATAGGCAAATATTCAAATGCATCAGAGAACTTGAACAACGTTGATAAACTTTGGTCTAACGATTCTTGGACAAAAGAAGTGGAGAACTTGTCTCCTTTGACTACTCTTAATTTGAAAGATTGTTCAAGCTCGATAGGCTTGCCAATGGAAGTGAAAAACTTGTCTTCCTTGACCACTTTAGATTTGAATGGATGTTCAAGGTTGGTGGCCTTGCCAAAGGAAGTGGGGAACTTATCTTCCTTGACCACTCTCAATTTAAAAAATTGTTCAAGCTTGATAAATTTGCCAAAGGAAGTGGGGAACTTGTCTTCCTTGACCACTTTAGATTTGAATGGATGTTCAAGTTTGGTAGCCTTGCCAAAAGAAGTAGGGAGCTTGTCTTCCTTGATTACTTTCAATTTGTCATGGTGTTCAAGCTTGGTGGCCTTGCCAAAGGAAGTAGAGAACTTGTCTTCCTTGACCATTTTCAGTTTAAAAGATTGTTCAAGTTTGAAGGCCTTACCAAAGGAAGTGGGGAACTTGTCTTCCTTAACCACTCTCAATTTAAGAGATTGTTCAAGTTTGGAAGCTTTGCCAACAGAAATGGGGAACTTATCTTTCTTGACCTCTCTAGACTTGAGTGGGTGTTTAAAATTGACAACCTTACCAAAAGAAGTGAGGAACTTATCCTCCTTAACTACTCTCAATTTAAGAGATTGTTCAAGTTTGGAGGCTTTGCCAAAAGAAATAGGGAACTTATCTTTCTTGACTTCTCTAGATTTGAGTGGGTGTTTAAAGTTAACGACCTTGCCAAAGGACTTGGGGAAGGTGTCTTCATTGGTTGTTCTCAATTTAAAAGATTGTTCAAGTTTGAAAGCCTTGCCAAAGGGGATAGGGAAGTTGTCTTCCTTAACCATTCTCAATTTAAAAGATTGTTCAAATTTGGAGGCCTTACCAAAAGAAATGGGGAATTTATCTTCCTTAACCACTTTAGACTTAAGTGGATGTTTAAGATTGGTAGCTTTGCCAAAAGAAGTGAGGAACTTGTTTTCTTTGACCACTCTCAATTTGAGGCAATGTTCAAACTTAGCAACCTTGCCAAAAGAAGTGGGGAACTTGTCTTCCTTAACCTCATTACATTTGAGTGGATGTTCAAACTTAGAAAACTTGCCAAAGGAAGTGGGGAATTTGTCTTCCTTAACTACAATACATTTGAGTGGGTGTTTAAACTTGGTGGCCTTGCCAAAGGAAGTAGAGAACTTGACTTCTTTGACCACTTTAGATTTGAGTGGATATTCAAACTTAGTAGCCTTGCCAAAAGAAGTGTGGAACTTGTTGTCTTTGACCACTCTTAGTTTAAAAGATTGTTTAAGCTTGGTGGCTTTGCCTAAGGATGTGGGGAACTTGTATCTCTTGACTACTTTAGACTTGAGTGGTTGTTCAAGATTGGCGGCTTTGCCAAAGGAAATGGAAAACTTGTCGTCTTTGACCACTCTCAATTTAAAAGATTGTTCAAGCTTGGTAGCCTTGCCAAACGAATTGGGGAACTTGTCTCCCTTGACCACTTTAGATTTGAATGGTTGTTCGAGGTTGACAACCTTATCAAAGGAAGTGGAGAGCTTATCTTCCTTGACCATCCTCAATTTAAGAGATTGTTTAAGTTTGGAGGCTTTACCAAAGGAAGTGGGGAACTTGTCTTCCTTGACCATCCTCAATTTAAAAGATTGTTCAAGTTTGGTGGCCTTACCAAAGGAAGTGGGGAATTTGTCCTCCTTGACCATTCTGAATTTGAAAAATTGTTCAAGTTTGAAGGTTTTACCAAAGGAAGTAGGGAACTTGTCTTCTTTAACGACTCTCAATTTAAGAGATTGCTCAAGCTTGGTGACCTTGCCAAAAGAAGTGGGAAACTTGTCTTCTTTGACCATGTTACAATTGAGTGGGTGTTTAGGATTGCTAGTCTTGCCGAAAGAAGTAGAGAACTTGTCATCTTTGACTATATTACATTTGAGTAGGTGTTCAAGTTTGGTGGCCTTGCCAAAGGAAGTGGGGAATTTAACTTCTTTGACCACTCTCAATTTAAGGGATTGTTCAAGGTTGGTAGCCTTGCCAGAGAACATAGAGAACTTATCTTCTATTATCACTTTATATATGGGTGGGTGTTCAAGCTTGGAGGCCTTGCCAAAAGAAGTGGGGAACTTGCATCTCTTGACCACTTTAGATTTGAGTGGATGTTCAAGGCTGACAACTTTGCCAAAGGATGTGGGGAACTTGCATCTCTTAACTACTTTAGATTTGAGTGGATGTTCAAGGCTGACAACTTTGCCAAGGGAAGTGGGGAACTTGTCTTTCTTGACTACTTTAAATTTAAGTAGGTGTTCAAGCTTGGTAGCTTTACCAAAAGAAGTAGGAAACTTATCATCTTTGATCACTTTCAATTTAAGAGAGTGTTCAAGGTTGGTAACCTTGCCAAAGGAAGTAGGGAACTTATCTCCCTTGACCATTCTCAATTTAAAAGATTGTTCAAGTTTGGTGGCTTTACCAAAGGAAGTGGGGAACTTGTCCTCTTTAACTATGTTACAGTTGAGTGGATGTTCGAGGTTGGTAACCTTGCCAAAGGAAGTGGAGAACTTATCTTCCTTGACCACTCTAAATTTGTCATGGTGTTTAAGCTTGATGGCTTTGCCAAAGGAAGTAGGGAACTTATCTTTGTTGACTACTTTAGATTTGAGTGGGTGTTCAAACTTGGTGGCCTTGCCAAAAGAAGTGAAGAACTTGTCTTCCTTAACCACTTTCAATTTGAGTGGGTGTTTAAGATTGGTGGTTTTGTCAAAGGAAATGGGGAATTTTTCTTTCTTGATGACTCTCATGTCAAAAGAGTATTCAAGCAAGGTAATATTCTAACAATGTAATTGAAAATTTAAATTTGAATGTAATTTGTACCCTATTTCTTTTCCTTGACCAAAATTGTTTAAGAATTTCATCATTTTTCTTAGCATATATTTTGCTTGGGTGCAATTAAAGGTTAAGTAAATCATTTGAATTGCATGAAATGGAAATTAGTATTTAAATTACACATCTACAAGTGAAGCATAGGGATGTTGTTGATTGGCCATGCAAGACTCTTACTCTATATACCAATTTTTAGATAAGTATATAATAATATCACTTTTCTCATTTCTAGGCTCAAGTCAAGACCAACCGAAATGACAAGCAAGAGGTTCTTATGACTCAATTCAAAGCCAAGTATAACTTATCTAAAAACTTCAACGACACTATTCAAGTAAATACTCACTTTCTTCTCTCATTGTATTGTTTGTTATCTTTTTGGTTTGCAATTTTTGTGCTAGACAGTCATCAATTAAACTTCTTTGTAAGATTCATGCCTTATAAAGGCATCCATTTGTTTGCATTTCAAAGTTTCTATAACATTTAAGTACAATTGTCTTTAGAATTGGGCATTGTAGTTAACTTGTGCGTGTTTGCTAGTCATAAAAAGAAGTCAAAATCACTTGCAATAATGGGACATTGTATTGTTCTCAATTTTCAAGGGTTTCTACTAAGAATGGGACTATTGTTTGTTCTAGGAACCTCTTTGGAAGTGTTTGTCATTTTTGACAATCAAAGGGCTTCATCTTCTTAGTTCTATGCTACTATGGGTTCAAATTCGTACTGGTATGTCTAGTCAACAAGTACTATTTGGGAACAAAGGAAAAGTGGAGTCCAAGGATTTACTAACCAAGCGTTTTTTAGGCCAAGGTTGTTCAGGAATCTTCTATGAAACAACTTGGTCAGAGAAAAATACAATCAGACTTGTAAGGAAAGACTTTCCTGGAGTAAGAGGTGATATTTTTGTAATGGAAGCTATTCAGTTGTTTCAACTTAGAGACCATCCAAACGTTGTAAAGACCTTTTGTTGGACTGTTGACAATAGAAGTTGTTCCCTTGTCATGGAATATATGAAAGATGATCTCTCTAGTTTCATGCGAAAGAAAAAGGAGGCTTTAAGGAAGAAAGGTGACGAAGTGGTGATTGGAGTCAATCCATCTCCTTTCCAATTGCGTGAAGCTTTGAACATTTTGTCACAAATTGCTATTGGCATAGAACACTTACATGACGAAGGTATCTACCATGGCGACCTAAAACCGAATAATATTTTTCTTCATTGGAAAGAAGGTCGGATGGTAGTGAAGGTGGCTGACTTTGGTCTCCTCAAAACTAAGAGAAATACAACATTACTTTCACAACGGGCTCTATGCTTTCAAATGATAGAATGGAATGCACCAGAGTTATTTGAAGACTTTTTTAGTTCTATGAATGAAGACTTGGATTTTTTGTGGACAAGATCACTTGTAGGAGTAGATCCAAGTACTTCAAGTGCCCCTTGCTTTGAGAATGGGCAAGAAGTCATGTTGGAAAAAGCAGATAGCTACAGCTTTGGTTTAACAAGTGCATATATTCTTGGGGATGAGCAGATTTGGCCTACTGAATTGAGTCCACAAGAGTTGTGGAAACAAATATCAAAGCATGGTTTAAGACCAAAACTTCCTTTTAAATGTCCTAAAAGTCTAGCATCTCTGATATTTGCATGTTGGGATATTGATCCCACATGTAGGCCTACCTTCTCTGTCATTCGAAAGAAAATTCAAGAGATTATCAAAGAGCAACATGAGGAGTTGGAGGAATTAGGTAATATTCTTGAATATGGAATGCATTCTTTGTAAGAAATTTTTTACTGCAATTTGAGTTTTCAAATTATCCATTAGTGCTACTACAACTTATTGCATCATCCTTATGTTTTGTTGAAATTCAATTCTTTGTTTGTAGGTTCAACTTGTACTTCTATCGTTATGGGCTCACTTGATGCCTCTACTACTAATAGCTCGAGTGATGTCTTTGCTACTAGTGGTTCACATCATCCCTCCTCTATTGTTGGTATGTTTCGTCACTCAATTACTAAAGTAGTTTTGGAATTCTAGTTGATTTATTTTTTATGGTTTTACATGTCTGATCAAGTTACCTTTATCCTTGGAGACTTAGCAATTTCTTCTTGTCATTTCCATTGACATTGTCTAGAATATTCATTATAGAATTCAATTCAATTCAAAGTCAAGGATCAAGTGTACTTGAAATCTTGAACCATCTACTCAAAGCCTTCAATTAGTTGAGTGATGTTTTGCATAATTGTAGATAATTGTTGTGCTTGTTAGTACTAATAAACACTCTTGGTGGCACGTCCATTAGAATTCAAATGATTTTGCATATATTGAAATTTTAGAAACTTTGCACAACTACACAAGGATATTCTAAAGGACTTGCCATCTACTTAGACTTTTTTGTATGGAAGGTATTAGAGGTGTAGAGGATCTAAGTGTATTCATTAAATCAAAAGTGAAGAAGATATTTTTTCTATTGTTTTTAATTAGATCTTATACTAGATGTTGAAGAGAACATTCTGGCATTATCAAAAACCTTATGTTTTCCACCTTGTAGAGTTTATGTTTGTGAAGATTGGTGTCTTTCATTTGGTCTTCAAAAGCACTAACCTTGCAAGGAGAAACCCTTAGTAAATGTTTCGTTGAGACAAATTGAACAGAGCCATATCTAATTATCTATAGTCATATCTAATCCACTTTTTTTTTTGTATTTTCTTGGAGTCTTCTATAATTAGTTTACATTTTTTTAATGTTGAAAATTTAGTCTATACAAATGTTCTTAACCCCTGAGCGTTGAAGCCATGATTCTTGAAATCCACTAATTTTAAACCATTGTAAAAAAAATGGCATTGTGAGGTCCGGAGGTGCAATGACAATTTGGCAAGGATTACAGTGGTCAAAGTGGTGTGTTGTAAATGGTCGAAATTGGCATTTTGGGGGATTTTGTACTTCCAAAACTACATTTTATTGTAGTGTGAATTTTCTCATTGGTTTTCCACTCAAATGTTTGGCAATGATTTTCACCAAAACCACTTCGAAGCATCACTCTATTGTACCTTCACCCTTGTACTTCTTTCTGGGTAGTACTACCAAGATTTACTAAGATTTGAAGTCAATTTTCTCCAAATTAAATTATGAGAGGCTGGATTTGAGGATGTAGGAAGCTCACAGGGTTAAAGCATCCCCACCTTAAAATGTTCACTATTAGTCTATCAAAAAATCTAATGTTTTACCATTTGATAAATGTGCCTAGAGGTTAGATACTCCTACAGTTGGGACAATTTTTCGCACGCCAACTTAGTGTGCGATAAAATCAACAATAAGCCAACGTCAATTTCATTGGCATATATTTACAGTGTTGGCAATTTTCAAGGCAGGCCTAAGTCTAAGATAGTCCTAATTCTAAAATATTTCTACGGTTGAGTGACTCGATTTCGGCGCTTCGAATCGCCCATTTAACGAAATTGAACTTGGATCCTCAAGCCAGGACAGTTTAAACAAAATTGTGAACCTAACTGTCCGTTCGATGTCTCTGCTTGATCGATGCCAGGTCCCTGATGAGTGCGCGGGCAACAACTGGATCCCAAGCCTTCGAATGATATCGCATTCAAATCCGCGGGTGATAGTAGCCTTAGACTTCAACATGGCATGCTCCGGGTTCAAATTCGCCTTCGCCCACATCACCAACCTCGACAAAATCTACTGTCACTACAATTACCCCAAAACCCGTTGGGGGAAGCCGTACTACAAGACGTTGACTACCAACTACTACAAACAAGTGAACGGCATCTGGGAGTTTCAGAACTGGGGTTTCTTCACCCGTGCGGAGTACGAACATGATGGGTCCGCTCTGAAAAGAAAACACGCCCCTCCCTTCCAACTAGGCGTCGGCTTCAGCTTCACGAAGTTCAAGCTCCACCTCGTAGGCAACCACATGGGGCCCTCGTCTGCATAGCCCCTTCCACCAGGGCTCACGGTGAACGTGCTCATCACCAATTACCTCCGTGCCATGGGGGAGCTCATTCTGAAAACACTATGGATGAACTACGGACCGCAACTGTCGGTGAAGGAGATTCGGTGGTGCGTCACGGTTCGCCTTCCATTTGCCAGGACATTGCAGCGAAGGAGACCATGAAGACGTGTATTATGGCAGTAGGGTTGGTGAATGGCATGGAAGGCCGGGAGTTCACATCCGGTCATTGTCATGCTCAAATCCGAAGCAGCGTCCTTTCATTTTCACAAGGTGAGAAATATTGGGAATCTTGCGATCATGCACCATGCTTTAATTACATTTCCTAGGTTTGTTGTAATACTTGAATTACTTACACGAGCTTCTCCATGGTATAATCATCATGATTCTTGAGGGAGAAGATGACTAGTGTCAGGTTTCACCGTAACTGATATCAATGCCAAGAACGTCGTCAATTTCATTACATTGGTGGAATTCCACTACTTTGGCAATTTTCTGGACGTCCGCCCGACGTGAGTAAATTTATTTTGGTCCTGGATTCTAGAACTTTGTGCAGATGTTTGTCACCATTTGGGGCACCAGAAAGCGCACCAATCTAACAAAATTGACTAATCAAAACATTGACATTCAATTGCTCAAAGCTCTAAAAACTGGGACTTGTATAGATTTACGTTTCCTATGATTTGTGAATTTCTGCCAATATTATAGAATTGACATTATAGCTAGTGTAGCTAGTAATGACTGTAATTCTTCTGTATAATTCATGTAAATGATTACTGTAGATTTAGATATAACTTAAGAATGAATGTTCTTGATGTAGGTAATGAATAAGCTAGTGCTGGAGGTTGGAGATAAGCTCCTGGTAGCCGACATTTGGTGGTGGAATTGCGGACATTGTTGTGCAGGAGGTTGTGTCAGTGGAGAATCAGTCTCGGAAAGCTAGCTACCGCGTGAAAGAGGTCACGATAAGCTCTGGGGGGTTATGCAGCGGCACCTACGTGGACATGCAGTTCGTGGAGTTTTTGCATATCAAGATTGGATCGCGCTTGGAGGAATGCATCATCAAGGTGCCCAAAATCTACAAACTTTTGATTAGAGCATGGGAAGGTGAGAAAGTCAATTTTGGCAATCCCAGTGCCAACGTCGACTTAAGCCTCCCAAGCGAATTGGTGATGGAGTGGAAGGAGTACGATGTTCGGAGGGGAAATCTTGAAAGAGAATCATATGACGATTTAGAGTTGACCTACGAAGAAATGCAGTCCATCTTCAATCCCGTAATAGATCACAACTTGAAGCTCATGCGCGATCAGTTGGTGTAAGTCGAGGGTGTCAAGGTAAACGAATTTACACCAACTTGGTGACTGCTCAATTTCTTGTTAAAATAGAAATCGCTCCCTGTCGTTCCAAACAGTGAAATTCTAGATCTGAACTGTCCTAGTTTTCCAAGGATGAACCGATTGCACAGAAAAGGAAAATCTAGACTTAAACTGTCCTAGTTAGTTGCACAAGAAATGGAAATCTAGGCTTAACCTGTCCTAGTGTTCAAAATATGAACCAGTTGCACAAGAAATGGAAATTCTAGACCTAATCTGTCCTAGTTTTTCAAGGATGAACTAGTTGCACTTCTAATCATTGGCCAATTCAACAACTTGATTTCCCTGCAAATGCTTGTCGTCATAGGTGGTTTTGCGACATCCCCATATCTCATGGCCCGCATTAAGGACAGATTCGCCCACAGGGTTCCCTTGATCATCAGTCCTTCGAATCCCGGCAGTGTAGTTTGTCGTGGAGCAATAGCATTAGCACTTCATTTGAACACTATCGACTCCCGAATCTGCAAGAAAACCTATGGGTTCCTCTCCATAGAGCCCTTTTGCAAGGAGTGGACCCCCTTGAACTCGGCTAGTATTACGACAGGGTGTTGAAGTGTAACCGCCGGTTGGAGGTTTACGTTTGCAAGGGCGACCATGTGAAGCTGGAGAATTGCATCAACAAGCTATTCATGCCGATCTTCCATGGCCAGACGTTGATTGAGTTGGAGCTTTACAGCTCAGATAAGAAGGATCTAAGGTACGTGGTGGGCGAGCTTGTGAGATGGGAAGGGACGTTAGTGATTGATATCTCCGGGGATATGAGATTGGAGGAGAGATGCGTGAGAGTTTCCTTGTTCTTTGGACGAAGCTCCATCAAAAACGTGGCGGAAGGGTTGAACTTCTTAGTTGCCGAGTCGCGGACCTAGCTTGAATTCAACTTTCGCTTGTAAGTAGCGAGTCATTCGGAATCAAACAATGGAATGTATTCTAGAGGTTCTGTGAATATCACTTTTTTAAGGCCTTGGCATCGGTAGGTGGACTAGAATCGGATTAGCTGAAAAATTTCAAGAAGTACAGGATGTAAATTTTGTATCGTCGTAGAGTGATTATTTAGAGGTCGAACATAACCTCACATTCGTTACTTTGGCGTATTTCAATGTGTCAAAACTAATGTGACGAACCAAAGATGAAAATTGGAACTTTCAAATGTGTTTAAATTTGCTCATCTGAAGTTTTCCTGTAATCTCTAAAATCTGGAATAGGTTGTACGTATGAGTCTGAACTGCTGAAGTTCCAATTCCGGACGATTGTGTCAACTAGTCCGGTTCCTTGTTGAAGGGCCTTTTCCAAGCGGTCCAATTTTGTGAAGTTACGCCAATGTAACGAATATGACCATATACAGAGAGACCTCATTGTAGAGGACATTTGGTATCACATTTTAGTGGCTGTGAAATTTCCCGGGAAGATGTACATAATGATTCGTCTAGACTAGAGTTAGGGGAGGTTTTATTTCCTGTTGTATATGCCATCTTGAGTGCTATGAATTCGGGTTCTCAATAGTGGATCCTTCAGACTGTGGTGGTATTCCTTCGTTCTTCTCTAGTGTTATACGATCCTAACGGTTTTGGTATCCTCTGCCGTAGCATATTCTAATTTCGTAATTGCACTCCAGATTAAATCGTGGCACCGAAGTCTGCAAGTATGGAAATACTAATTAGTCTGTGTTCATGCATTTTCATGTCCGACAATCTTCAATGTGTCCTTTAGACTTTAGCTACCTAAGGTTAAGCACCCCATTCCCAACTTTGTACCCTAAACTAATCTTGAAAATATGTAGATATAGGAAGTTCTAAATTTACAGCGTGCATCATACATGAATGAAAAAAAATGGTTTGGGTATACCATGTATTTGAACTTCACAAATTCATAGCATATTCATACATCTTCGTAAAATTATGAATTTAAAAAAAAATAGCCAATGTGTTGTAAATAATCTCATGGGTTGTCTTGATACCACCTTGTATGCAGAATCACTTAAAATGTTGATTACGGGTGCTTCTACCTTAGCACAGAGCATTCATTTTTTGAGGTGAAATGACCTCTGGCGCTCCAAATCAAAGATACGTTGCAATCTTGAATATTACTTGAACTTCAGTATTTTTCTAGAAATTGGACGTTCCAAACAAGAACATTGCATCCTTATCATACTAGCTGAAACCTAGAAGAACTAACCTCATATTCGTTTAATTGGTGGACTTCAATGAATTTGGTGCAGTTTCAATCGACTCTGTTTCTAAAACCTCAAATTTAAAGGTTCTTGAATGTTCTAGTTCCCAGAGGTCTTAGCACGTTGAACATTTCAATTTTGGCATTTCAGTTTTGCAACTTTATTTTTGAAAAATACAAAGGAGATTGGTGACCTATAAGAGTTAAATTATACTCCCATTGTCCCAAAATGATTTTCCAGTTCCCTTATTTTTATTGCAATAAATTTAATATGACACTTTGAAAAGGGCTCTGAAACTCAAAATTCAGGACAATAGGAGTGCACCAAACTCTACTTACAACTTGAAACAACTTGAAACAGGTTGAAATAATGTTATTTTTAACAAAAGAATCCCATACATTCTATCCAACCAAAAGATCATTTGGAGACAAAGGAATTTTGACCCGTAAAAGACCAAAAGGTTGTTGAAAGACCAAATGAAAATTCAGGTAGATTCCTACAAAGTTGATTTCAAATGAATATGTATTTTTGAAATTTTGACACAAAATGTGGACATATATTGCCTTGTTAGGAATAGAGTTTCTTTTTCCAATTGAGTGGAAGGTCCCCAGATCAAAAGTTACTTTACTCAATGATTTTCGAGTAAGACAAGTAATTTCAAGTAGCAAAACTCCTCATCTACCTTTGAAATTTGGTAGGTATGTAATTTACATCATTTTCAATGCAATTGCTAAAATCCCATGTATATTGGAAAAATTGCATTCTAACAATTAGCGTTTGTTGATTATATCAAACAAGCATGGAAAAAAATCTTCTAATTTAAAAATACTATATAATCCTTTAATCTGCATAGTCAAAGTTTTTGAAGTTTTTTCCACTTATTCCTACAACAATGACACTAGCATGTGAGTATAAAAATGGTAACCTATGAACCTTGAGCCTAGGTATAAGTAGGTACTCTACAACCATTAAAAGTGCCTATAACTTATATATATAACTACAATATAGGTACCTTGTAACAATGCAAGAAACACCTATTCTATTTTTTGTCCCCTTGGTCTTGGACATGTGGTTTTTGGCTCACAACTTTTGCGTCGTATGTTTGTTTTCTATGAAACTTGAAAACTAGGTACATGTAATAGTCTTAGACATTTATAAATTTTTTCCAATTTTTTAAAATTTATTTACCATTTTAAAATTTCCCCCAATTGGATGTCTACCTTGGCCATTTTAGGGGATTTTAGTACTATTTCCAACCCAAAAATACGAACTCAAAAGTCAAAATTGGAATACAAAAAATTATATCAAAGTTATACAAACCTACATGAAGATCTTTTTTAAATAGCAAATTTTACACCTTCCAAGTGTGCTCAAAGAGCACTACCTAGATACATGTGTCTAAAACACAATTCTTATTTTCCAAAGATGAAAAATGGTTGAAAAAAAGCATCTTCAAGTTAGAAAGGATATACATATTTAAATCAAATTCAAAAACATCTATTTTTTTGCATTTTTCATCAATCTTTTGTTGTCTGTAAATTTTAGAGATAAATTTTTCTAGACTTGAATTTTCACACCTATACTATTTTGAATGCTTTACAAATTATTCATATTTTATTTTATTTGAAAAAATTATTCCAAAAGTCATAGCAATCCAAAAATCAAAGCACTCTAGTACTAATATTGTTTTGAGCCAAAAATGACAGGTGTTTTTTGCAACTACCCAAGTACCTATAACATAGATATCCTATGACCATAGAAGGTGCCTATAACTTATATGTTTAGGCTCCTAGGCTCACATGCTAGCAACTCTCTTCCCACAATAATTTACTTACTCTACCATATATCTATATGCTTAAATCTTCTTAAAACTGTTTTTCTTTCATTTTTTTCATTGCACTGAAAAGTGACAATTTTTACAATGTATGTCAAAAATGTGTTCCTACCATCTAGAGTTTAATGGACATGACCATAACTCATTGGTGTCTTGAATAGATTGTGATTTATCATTATGCAATAAAGGTAGGAAGTTCAAAAAGCATGCTTTTAAGAATTGGTCTCATTTTTGGAGAAGCTAAACCTTTGAATACAAATATCAATAAATTTCACAAAACAAAAATGGAATTGGCATCTAATCTAAATTTTTTCTTATTTTTTGACCTTCAAAAAATTAGTTATAAAATTTTTTCAATTGAAATGCTATGATCATTAGAAGCCTCCACCTCCTAAAATGTACACCACTAATACATTGATGTTACATTAAAAAAAGGAAATTGTAACTTTACATTAGAAGATACTTTTAGAGCTTGATTTTCTTAGGACCTCCCACCTTGCACTTAATTGTATACAAAGGAACAATTAAGCAATGTCCCTACTATTAAATTATTGAAAATTTTGTAGGACCTTGATGGAAGTCTACAGAGTATTCTAGATTATCTTCTTATCTCTTTATCAATTATTGTATAAATAAACTATAAATTATCAAAAAATTGACTATGCATTCACTCAAAATCAGCCATTGCCTCTCATGAGTAGAAGCAATACATTGTAAGCAAGAATTCGTACGGGTCAATTCTTCAAAAAAGAATCATAATTAGGTGCAATGAACTTATAATGTTTAATCCCTAAAGAACTAGACATTCAAATTTCAAACAACAAATGAATGCTTATACATCCTAAGTATGTAAAAATATATTTTTTCATCCATCAATTTTTTGAAGATTCTTGTGTTAGTTCTTTAAGATTTGCATGATATAAGATTATGAAGATTTTTCTTTGTAAATATTCTATAATTCAAAGGGGATTGGAAGTTCTAGCCTCAAAAAGTAATTTTTTCAATTCAAAAAATGATTCTCCAAAAATGACTTGAATAAAAAATCACAAATATTCTATCTACAATCAATTTTAGAAGGTATTGTCAATTTTTGGTTTCAAATATTATTGGAAAATATTAGTTTGTATACTAGTTGATCTAGTCATACAAATATGATTTATTAGTCATAATTTACAACTATTGTTTAAGAATCATTAAATTATTATTCTAAATTGCATTTTATTATACATCCACAATTTTGAAAATGTGAACTATTCCCTAGTCCTTAACGGGTTAAATGATGTTAACCCCTAGAAGACCAAGAGGTTGTTGAATAACCAATTGGAGATTCCAATAGGTTTCTACAAAGCCAATTTTGAATGAATTAATCTTCTTAAATTTTAATACAAAGTGTGGAGATGTACCACTTTGATGAAAGTGTAATTTTTTTCAATCAAGTGACCAAATAAAAAATTATGTTGCCTAAAGATTTTTAGGCAAGGCAATTGGGTGAGTAGCTCAAACAATATTTATAAGATCCTACTTCTATCTTTTGAAATTTGGTAGCCATATAACTAATATAATATAAGATGCAACTATCAAATAGAATCCTATATGTATATACTGCAAAGATTTCACTTTAGGAGGTGTTAATATCTCGGGGGGTAAACCTTCAAAATTTTAGAAAACTACGTGAGATAAAAAAATAGAGTCAATTTAATTCAATGATGGAAAAATTTGTACTTTTTTTAGATCTACTATAGCATTGGCAAAATATGCTTGGGGTGATTATAAAAAAATAGGGTACTACATAATTCTTCCATTTTCTTGTATGGTACAAAACAAATAGGGTCCCAAATATGGGATCCTTCAAAACTTTTTTAGTAGGCTGAGTTTAATTACCACCATTTGATTTAGTAGTGGACATTTGGCGAATTTAGGGGTCTAGTTTTGAATTAATTAGTGCACCTATAGGAAAATCCAATTTTTGTTTTTTTAGGTGGGGAAGGGAATTCTAGGGCTTGTAAACGACTCAATGGCTTTAGTGTTATGAATTTTGTGGCGTGCGCATTGTATGCAAATTCAGTGCTGCAACCTAACTTCTAATTCCATGCTGTTTTTTTGGTCTTTTTGGTGTTTCATGAATTTCTTCTTCAATTTCTTTTGCTTTCAATCTAGTTTCTCACATTATTGCCAACGTGAACTTCTATAGTGATTGTCACAAATGTTTTCTTCTGTCTTCCGTTCTAAAACTATAGGCTGTTAATTGTACTACCATCATTTTTCTAATTTTGTTCATGCTGAGCTAAGCATACAAATAGGTGTAGAGAGTGGTTAATATATTTCACTACACCTTGTAGTTGTACAAATTTTAGGACAAGGTTGCAATGCACATACTACTAAATGTGTTTGTGAACACAATTTTGGTATGACATTTCTATGTATTCTTCTGTGTTGTCTTCTAATGTCCCCTTCTTCCTTGAAATTTGTATTGCTTTAGAATTTGAAGTGACAGCTCATTCCTTGGACTAATTTTACTTTTGGTTTTGCTATGAATTTGCTCATTGTCTTTGATTTCAATGGCTACATACTAAATGAAAACTTGGCTAATATTTTTTGTAGTGAATACCTTAGACTTAGTCGTAGACTTGTAGTGACATTGTCTATTTTGATTTTGCAAAATTCCACATCAAGGCATTCCATTCTTCTAGAGGTTGTGTAGAGTTCTTTTTGTAGTGTATTAGACAAAATCTACAATAGTTTCTATCATTTGTGTTTCTTGGAAATTGTCATTTGTCATCATAGTAATAAGTGATCATTCAAAGAAACAACAATAGTATCCTCTTTTCTTTGTGAATTTGTTGAGTACTTGGTTTTGCAATGCCATCATATTCGTCATGATATTTGGTAATTTTACAATGTTGAAAAAAAATAGGGTGACAAAAATTAGTCTCCATCACTATTTACAAAAAAAAAATAGGGTGTAAAAAAACACATGCTAGTAGCTTCTTATGTAAAAATAGGGAGCCAAAAAATACTTGTAAACATATAAATACCCCCCAATTAAATATCCCATTATCGCACGTGATATGTAAGTGTATAAGGGTTTGACCCTCTTGAGGTTAATATCTATTGACCTTGTTGGGAAGGGTTGAAAAAAAACTTTTTCTTCTAACTTCAAATACTATAATCTTTCAATCTATGTGGTCATATTTACTAAAAATATTTCTGCTCATTCCCATAGTAGTTTGTATACTATAAGTTTGTATGGTTGAATTTTTTTAAATCACTTTTTTTAAGTTTTTTTTCTCTGCCCGAAAAGTGACATATTTTAACAATTTCAGCCTGAAATGTGTCCTCGTCCTCTTACAGGTTAAAGTGGTAGTGCGGTACTAATATAGAGTTTTCTATAAACTTCTATTACCTTGTGGTCCTTTACTATTTTAGCTAGATTTTATTCCCAAAATTGCAGCATTCAAAGAAAAATTTCACTCTCAAATCAAGAGACTTAGACATTTCTTCAACCATTTTGTCACATGACATCTACTATATCGTTGCCTTCAAAGTGATATCATTGGTCTCTACTTTGTACAAATTCCAAAATTTGTAGAACATGATTTAGAAAAAAATTGGGATGTGCTTAAAAAAAAATTGTAATTTTTTGAATTTCTCATCAAAAGAGATTATATATTTATATTATGCTTCATGAATAGAAATAATCTATATGGTCAAATTTGAAAAAAAATTTACAAATATTTTTCAAATCAATTTGAAATTGATTTGAAAATTAAATCTTCTAGTTTAGAGGGACTATTGGGGTCATCCAAAATCCATTGTTAACTATTGAAACATTTATTTTGGAAAAATGTGAAAATTGAGTTAAAAAATGAACCAAACATATTATTTTTTCAAAAAGATGCTCCGATTGCCTTGAAAATAAGATGCTTCATAACTTTTCACATCACAAATCGAAATGGAATGAATCAAAGCTTTTTATGTACACAAAATAGTGAAATTAGGTTGCCCCAAGCTAATTTCTTGACAATCTACATTATATAAATATTCTCTGCTATTATACAATGATGCATTTAATCCAGAGCCACGTGTATGGCATAGATTAGTGCACTAGTTCAAGGCATGGTTCACAGAGTTGCATGCCCCTCCATGTGTACAAACATTGATCCATGAGGTAATTAATTTGAGGTAAGGCAACCTAATTGGGAAGGCAACCTAATTTCACTATTTTGTGTATACAAAATTTAATTTATGAAAATCTAATTTGAAAATATTATTTCAAGTTTTTGTGGATTTTTTTTTCTATCTAATGAGTTCATTTTTAGGCTTATAAGCTTATTGTTGTTTCAACTATTGTATAACTTTTGTTCTTAGGCATCAATTGAAATAAAAGTCATTTTTCCATGCATTAAGCTAATAAACATTTTCTATTTTGTGAGAAAGTTTAAAAAATTTCACTAAAAATTCAAAATTGAGATAATAGGAACATGCTTGAAATCCATTTTATCCCCTAAATGTAAAATTGAACTTTAGTAGTTTAAAAGCTTGCTTATTAGTGTGCTAACTATTTTTTATTATAAAATTGCATTGGAGTTGTGAGATTATAACAAAACAAATCTTTGTATTCTATTTTTTGTATGGCTAACCCTCCCCATGAAGTTTGAGAAATTTGCATATATTAAAAGTTTTCAGGATTGGAAGTGACATGAACAACTAGAAATTGTGTTGGCACACTAAAATGCACTTTCAAAAACCCTCAATTCAAATGATGAGTTATCAAATTCATTACACAATCCACCTTGTGATTGATGAAATGCAATTTTTTTTATAAGTAGAAATTGTAAAAAATTCCAAATCAACACTTGCATGTTTAAATTTTTAATGATGAAAATCATGAAAATACTTTATTCTTTCCATTGGGACCATGTTAAAAAAAACTGGATAAATACAATTTTTTTAATCTCAAAATCAAGTAAAACTGGCAGGCTTTATTCTTCTACTATTGGTATATAATGCCTTTCAAGACCTCTCAAAAATCAAATATTTAACTTATTTGGATAAAAATAAAAAGTTCCAATAGTTAATTCCTAAAGGTTTTTGACTATGTTTTTACCAAAAATGCTCCAAAATTGCCATTTCTAAAATAAGTACCAAAATTTAGGAAAAAAAATACTTTTGGACACATGTAATAATGGGATCTTGTATATGTTGGTTTGAAAAGATGTAGAAAAAATTTTAGAATTTTCTACCATAGAGATGGCAGGATGTTAGCGTTCAAATTGACAAAATTCATTTTTTGGGCCCTAAGAAAAACCATTTAACTGCACTTCACGAAGTCACATTTGTATGCAAAAATTTCCAAAATTTCCAAAATGTAGTTATTCTTTGGATTCATTCTTCAAGGCAAGTTGGCTACATGCTTGAAAAATTTTAGATCGTTTGGAATTGTGCAACATAAAGGAAAAAAATAGGAAGTAGAAAGAAGTAGAGAATGATTAAAAATACTAAATAGTTAAGAATTTAATTATAAAATTGAAAAATGACAATCCCAATGGTTGTAATTTTGTAATAAACAATGTACACTCAATGCTTTTATTTATTTTCAAAAATATTGAAAATTGAATTAAATAAAGGACTTCAAAATTTATTTTAGAGTAGAAATTCTATAACTACCTGTAAACTAAAACTCCTTGTACCTTTCATCTCATTCATCAACATTAAATGATTAAAAGTTTTCCACGTATATCTAAATTTAGAAAACCAGTTTCAAATTTTTATTTCTTAAGAAAGTAATTTTTAAAGAATTTTTTTGAACTACTTGACTTGCTTGACAAACGATGAAAATTACATATCATACATTAACTTTTTAACCATGCAGTCATAAATTATGAAAATTGTTATGCCTTAAAAGATACTTCTTGAGTACATGTTGTGTAAAAATTTCAAAGAATTATTTTTTGTTCATAATAAGCTAATTAAAATTGCTATCTTATCCAAAATATAGTTTGGTGCTTTAGAGATTAATTTTAATTGTTAAATCAATCTCAGCATTGGAAATAGTGTTTTCCTTTATTACATACTTTCATCTACTAAGCAATTTTTTAACCCTTAAAAGACGGATTGGTAATTGTGAAAATCATCCAATTTAGTATTGTGTGTATAATTAGTATTAAAAAAAAACCGAAAGTAAGAAATGGAAGTCAAATTGATATAGAAGACTTCTCCTTTTCACACAAAATTTAGAAGACAAATAGTTGTACTTCTGTCTTGCACAAAAAGATTTTGTCATTCATTGTTTATGGATCAAAGAATGGAAATCAAGTTCTTTTTTAACTTTTATTTTTCCTATATTTTAAACTCAATTCCTCATGCATGTGGTAAAATTTTTTTAATTCAAAACCTCTAGTGCAAAAATTTTAAGTTAAAGAGATTCAAAGTCTTATAAACAAGTTTGTTGTGGTACCAAAAAATATGATTTGTTTACTTTGAACACATTTATCTTGCAATCTATGAAGTCATCATAACTAAAAAATTTTCCATACATTCATATACTAGTCTACTACAAATTCTTATGTTTAGTAGATATGCAAAAAAACAACTATTTAAATTTTTTTTGCTCTTTGCACTAGAAATGGCAATCTGGACTATTTGTTGGTGAGAAAAAGGTCTTGAGGGATTTAACATCTACACAATACATCTAGTCTACTGCAAGATTCTTAAACATCTATACTAATAGATTTTGAAAAAAAAACAATTTGCTCCATTAGGAATAATTAAAAGTCCATACTTGGGCATTTATAGGTTCAACCGTGACAAGGTGTGTCCAAAATCCAAAGAGCAGGAGCGAATGTGGTTTGTGGAACTGGGACACAATAATAAGAAACATTGAACATGAACCACACCTCCAGAGCTCCCTAAATCATAAGGTAGAAGGTTCAAACTCCAACATGGCATCAAAAGCAATCATGATTTAGAGATACATTTTGCTTTCTTCAATGTACCAACTATGCACATTTCAGGAGGTGGTTGCTTTTGATGACCACAAATGACCACTTTTTTCCAACTTCCAAAATTTGTAACTAATTTCACAAAGGTTCAAAAAATATGAAACCACTTGGGTTAGATGTCAATTCCACTTGTCTTTCAAGGAAAATTTACTGAAATTTTTTTCAAGATGTTTAGCCTCCCCAAAATTCAGTTCCAGCCCTTAGATGGTCCATTTGTGGACCTCCCACCTTAGTAGAGAGCAGGTGCCACACTTGAGAAACTAGCTAAAGGTCAAAAAGCTTGCTAGTTGAATCCTAGTACCTGCAATAACCAAGAAAGCACGTGAACGGAGCAGCTAATGTAATGCCGAAATTAGGAATCCATGCGGAGGCTGGAAGTGGAATCGAAAGCCTCTTGAAGGTTGATGTCCGTAATTTCGGGGCAGGCGATGGGAGTCGGGTGATGTGTCGATGTCAGTGAGGATCAGTTGAAGGATCCGTTCGTTAACAGTGCGCTAACAAACGTACAGGATTACCGTAAGGAATACTGGTACTGTTCCACACAATATTTTCTATCACGGTTTGTCAACTATCAACATCAAAGAAGGGCTTCATTGACCTCTTCATTAGTTGATAATTCGTACGACAGTACTTACGTGTCGCAGAAGCTGGCAAAACCTAAATTATGGTCATTACATCTGCCATTTCCTCCACTGCTGACAGTGATCCACTACAAGTCCTTCACTTTCACCGCAAAAAATACGTCCCTAAACTTGCAAACCACACACCTGATAAAACTACAAAGATAAGACATAACGATGAAGATGACGAGGGTCAAAGCAATGAACCTGAAGGGGTCGACAGCGCTCTTCTCCTGTTATACCACAAGGACAGCAGTATTAGAGCAAATATACCAATATTGAAATGTGATTTAGATAGATGAGCTTGAAGTAGATATTTTGATAAGAAACAAATAACAATCAACAGATTAACAGACACGCAGCTCCATGTAAATAATTTCATCTCAATTTCATACGCAGTCGACGTCTTATGAATCCAGAAGGGCAGAAGGTGAGATTTGTTGACTTCTTACTGATCCATCTTAGATTCCCTAACCATATGTGAGGTGCTCCTGAAGCCGGCATATTCTAAACCCCGTTTCATTACGTGAATTACAGTTTTGGTTACAGCATTGCAGATTATTCCAGAACTGGAACAAAACAATCGAAATGCCTTCCTGAGAAAATTTGGAAGATCTTTGCAGATCATCCCTGTGAAAAACATGTCCCTCAAGTCACGAATCTCACGACTCATAACAAACAAGAAGCTCAACAGCAATACTAGCTGGACACTGACCGTAGTAAGAGAAGAGGTCCAGATGAAGGCAAACAGGGAGACCATTACAAAGAACTTCAAGCGTTTGGCAGCTCTCTTCTTGGCAGTTTCCTTCTCCTCGGCAGCTCTGTCCTCCTGCCAAAGCATATCAGAGTCGGGGGTAAATAACTCAACCATTAACCAAACGACTTTCATAGATGTCGTACTTCAGAGCTGTACATTTATCGTTGGAATTTAGAAAGCAGGAGATTTAACAACTTTGGAAATATGACGGAAAGGAATGAGTTTGCCACATTCATTGGTGACACCCGACCTGCCTACGGTTTCAGCAAGGTGCACTTCGCTACTATTTTCCACAAATATTCAAGAATACGTTGCGTTCCCTCCAGTCCTAGTGCTACGACAAACTACTAAGGGTGCTCATCGAGATGAAATGATTGGCAGAAGAGACGCAAAGATTCTAGCAGATGAAAACCCTCGAACATTGGACAGAATTGCTTGACCATCCTGTCATTTTTCGCACATCTTCAAGGCTTGATGGACTCAAAGAAAAATCATGCATAACGAAATAGTTTGATGCATGAATGCTCACCCAAGTTTGTACCACAGACTTGCACCTCTCGAGTACTTCACAGATATCGGGGAACGATGGTCTGTCCTTAGGATTCAGCTCCCAACACTGCTCCACGAGTTTGATCAACTCAACTGGAAATCTTTTATCCAGCCCTGAATTTCTCCACATATCGGATCCACTTGGTTTCAGTGTGCCTGCAATGACATCTGTCCCGAAAGCAGCATTGAATTTTTTGCGTTCAGAATAGACCGGATACCCTGTCAGCACCTCGTGAGCTACACCACCGAAACTATATACGTCAATTTTCTCAGGATGAGCTAACCAAACATTCACTTGATCCTGCCGCCACCCCAGAAGTTCAGGCGCCGCTAATGCGGTGGTACCAAATCCAACAGGCTTGAAGAGTTCTTCTCGGACAAAAATCTCGGCATCACCAAAATCCGTGACTTTGGCAAGGAAATGTCGACCATTTCCTAGTATCTCGAAACTGCTTAAGACAATATTATCCGGCTTCAGATCCCCATGTACCACATCGTTGAGATGCAAGTGCTCCACAGCTCTTGCAATTTGCAGCAATACATCAAGGGTATCCTCGCGTGAAAAGAGTGGTTTACCCAAATTACTTTCGGTGATCGCATGCCGTCTCAGAGTTGTATCAAGTATTTCCATGAGTAGATTCCATCTTCCATCCAACTTGAAATAGCCGAAACCATGCATTATGTGTGGATGCAACACCCTCTCAGCAATATCTCGTTCTCTGAATGTCATTTCAGAGACAGAGCTGTTGAACGACTTCATAGCGTAAGTGCCTTTCCGCCATGAAACCTCGTAAACAGTCGCTGCACTTCCTTCCCCAAGCGTCCTCATCGATGCTACATCATTGGCATCTATAGTCCGGAGGGATGCCCTTCGTGCCGTAGGTCGAACAACACTAGTTTGCAAATGTGTTGCAAGGTCACATCTTCCACCGTTTTTTCTCCATTCATCCACCTTCTCCTTCAAGGACGAACCCTTCTGACGAGCTTGGTCGATGACGGTGATGGGAATGAACTCCCTTCTGATACTGCAACAAGGGGTCCTCCCCAGTAATGACGGTTGCACTCTTGTCCAGTTCGATTGACGTTGCACCTTCTGCAGCCTTTCCCAGTAAGTTCTACGAGGCAGAATATTCCATCGAATTTCGATTCGAGAGGTGAGCGTGGACTGATGTCTTTCCAGCTGTTCCCAACTGGATTGACACATTGAAGTACCCCTGCAGAGCTCAGCCATTAGCCCGATTTCACGACTGCCAGGATTGGAGAAAACATGAGCGTAGTCTACGTGATCGTCCTTCAAGGTGATCGTCGTTCTCAACCACGCATCATCACATAAACCATCGTAAATTTCAGAATTATAAGCAACAAGGCAGAGGTACATCATGAGCTCCAGTTGCCTTCCATGAAAATCAGGAAATTTCTTCTCAAGCTCGGGACACATCCTCATGGAACATCCTTGCGCAAGCTCGAAATAGTCCACGACCGGATTGAAGAGTCTGTTCCAGATATCGAGTGCAATCCGGGAAAGTCTCTGCAACCTGCGAACGCCCCAGTTAGTACATGGATCCACTTTGATCAAATACTAAAACTCCTCTCGACACCAGAAATTCAAGAAACTGATTCCTGGAGCTCAACACCATGTCCACAGGGCCCTGAACGTAAATCTTCAATGCTATAGCTCTTTACAGTCTCACAGCAATTTGACTACAACAAATAGAATGCTCACTGTCAGTACCTGGAACGCAATAGGTGTCAATGGTTCAGAAAGACCAATGGTAGTGGAATCTTTGTGGTACCTGCGAGCTATGAGCTCTGCCCGCAAGCTGAGGTTCCTGGGGAACATTATATCGGTCAAGCAGCTCACCAACTGCTCGGCTTGCCCCTCGGCATACAGACTTCTGTAACCAGGTTCCAAGATCGCTCACCAGTCGGCACGTGAACCAGCAGCAGCCCCAGCTGTGAATCTTGTCCACCATCATCGCACTGATGAAATTAGGTTAGAACATTGTTTGTGCGAAGTACTAAGAGGTATCCATTACGCAGTCCAATTCTTCAACTAATGCGCAACCCTATACTTCTAATTCAATTTGATCCTCAACGCAACCTACATCCCAATCAAGTCAACCTGGAAGATGGATATGACTAGTTTCGCATTGAATTCTCCAAGTAATGAGACCATTTACAAAAGCACGCATAAGTAATGGCCACAAGATGCGTAGTCCTACACTGTCGGTGCACAGCACCAACCATATACCCAGCATCAAACAACTTCAGAAACGTGAGAAGATCCAAGATCGAGTGCGAAAGCGACGATGTCACGCTCGTGCAATACCACCAAGAATAGATAGGCTAAACACGCATGATCAGAATTGCATTACCTGCTACGCAGATTCTAAATTCCCCGGCAAAGTGCTCCGGCGGCTTTCTGTTACCTCCTGTAAGCACACAAGGGCGATCCATCTTCGGAAGGACACCAGGAGAAATTCAACGACATGACTCCGCTTGCGCCTATAGCGCCACACTTCAATTGTATCCCAGCACACTCTCCCCAAGAAGACTAAGGGAACCCTCGAACAGAGAGGAGCACTGTACTGTACAGTACAGCACAATGGAGGCAATTTGGACCAATTAGTTTTCTTTTGTCATTCGAAGTGGGCCCGGTCCGCTGTGACCCATGGGCTCAACTTCCCTCAATCGATGCCGCATCTGCGTTGTTGCCGGAGCGCGCCAAGAACAGATTGCCGTGGAGATTCGAGTGAGCGAGAAAGACATGCTCTGCGAGACTGTTCAATTTCCGTGCCGCTGCTACTCTTTATGGAGCTCGTCGACCTTCTCGAACATGAAGCTCTGCTCCTCTCAGAGAAAGATTGATATTTTTTTCTGTTTTGTGAGCGGCATATAAATCTTTGTGGTTGTGACGGAAGAGTTGCTGGTGGTGCATTCGGTAATGGAAGAAGATGAGGGGATTCAGTATTTCAGAGCAAACTAGTATTTTAGTTCCATAGTATAAGCTTTACTTTTAAGGGGTTGTACGTTTTAGGTAGTGAAAAACCTCGCTACATAGGGAGTCCTCTTGCACAGATACGGTAGACCGTTGTCTGTGTTGTGACGAGAGTCAGATGGGGTGCTGGCTTGTGCGTGTTCAATAGATGCGGCACCTGTACTAACGACAACAACAAAATCTCGCAAATCATACCCGTTGATATGGACTACGTGTTTGTCCACTTTTGCCATGGTTTGTGAGTTGTTTGGTTTGGTCTAGCATGTACTTTGCCATAGTTTTTAAAGAGCATGTTGTGGCGAGCATTTCTATTGGCATGGCATGGTTTTTGAGATCCATATTTTGATTGCGTATTTATTTGGTATGGATTTTCAGAGTAGCAGTCGCACAGAAATTGAATAGTCTCGCCTGGCTGACTGACTCGCGTCTGCGCCATTCCTCTCCAGCTTCAAAATGTCCTTAGAAATCGCAAAAAAGTGTTAGGAACGAATGCTTTGAAAACACGAACACAAGAGAGTGAGACCATGAAACCAACGTCAGGAACGAATGCTTTGAAACACATAGAGAGAGTAAGAACACGAAGTTCGTTTTTGAAGTTCGATTTGCAATTTCGATCTGGCTGTGGCGGCTTTTGATTCTACCTGTTTGAATTGCTCCGAGGTGGTGGTGATGGCGGAGCAGGGGCAACTGGAGCCCAACATGGCGAGCTGAAGTCGAAGAAGTATTCCGGGCTACGGCACAACAGCTCCTTGATCATCTCCGCGTCAAACTTCTCCTCCTCGGACATGTTCTCTTGCGAGCTGATGCAGCTGCGCAGACTCTCACTCGAATCTCCGCGGCAATCTGTTTCAGGCGCGCTCCGGCAATACGAGCTGCAGGCGTCGATTGAGGGAACCTTGCAAGGGAACACACATATGGGAACCTCGCAGGAGAACGACGCAGGGGAACCTCGTTGCCTGGCATCCCTCCAAGCATGGAAGGACGAGCGAGGGGGTCAGTTCACTCCGGCATCAGCACTCGGGCCACATTGATTCCATGAAGAAAAGATAAAATACTGCTAACAGTGCCTTTCCGTTACTTCAGTTCAGGCGGCGAATATGAATGACCACTTGACCATTTATTATTCATTTTTGAAACAAATGAAACGGGATTTCAATGCAAAGGCACAGTATTAAGATTTCCAGCCACAAGTGACCTAGCAGGCTAGCAGGAGAAACAAACAAGGACCAGCAAAACCGGACAACCCAAACCCGAGACCGGACCAAAGAAAAGACAGCAGGAGGGGCCAAAAGCACAGGGGGAGGGGCCGTGACCTCATGGCTCGCCACCGCAGCCCAACTGCCCACCCGGACACGACAGGGACAAGCTTCAAGGAGGCTCGAAACAAACCCGGCATATTTTAAGAACCTACAGTAAGATAAACTTCGGGGCCAGACCGCCAGAGGCCACCATTTCGGTTGCCCACCGTCCATTCTGGCCACTTGAGCATTTCAGGAAGCAACCGAAGGCCCCGCCAAATTAGGAAGTGCCCCAGCATCTTTTCATTGAAGACAAACCAGTTGTATTGTTCATGTACTGTAGCATAGGCTTCCGGTTGGCATGGTGGCCCCAGGCCTTGAATTATTCGTGGGGCATGCCCGGCATGGGGAGTTGGGGACCACTCTCGCCTAAACAAAATATTAAATGGTAACTGGTAACTTGGTGACTTTGACGAGACGCTAAAGTCGTCCCACGGGGCGAGGTGGATTGACCTGACCCCCTGCGGGCAAACCCTGTTTTGGGCACAGGAATTTTTTTGCAAATTTTGAATTCATATTTGCAATCAGAGACCCCAAATTATGTTATAGAAGTGAATAATATACCCTAGAACGGCCCGAAATAGGGGGCTCTCCTTCTACATGCACCCCTGGTAAGACCAAGCGAGGGGGTCAATCCACCCGGATCATCTTACGAAGGGCGAAAACACAGGACTTTTTACTCTTCTGGGGAAAACGCTGAAATATTTTATTTTTCAAAAAAAAAGTTTACAGATTTTGAATTCATATTTGCAATCAGAGACCCCATATTAGCTAGGATAGGACTAGAACATAACCTAAACACAGCCCAAAATAGGGAACTTTTTTTTTACTTTTGCCCCGGTGAACCCCAAAATTCGTGGGCTGGATTTCGTGTCCTGCATGACTTTGTTTTGCAGGCGCGGTCCCACGAGAGGATAAGCACGAATCTCCAGCCAATCTGGAATCCATTTAAAGGGACCCATCTGTAATCAACGCGTGGCCGTGTGTCATTGCAGACAAGTCTACGTATACAGTAATATGCTTGTAGGAGCCTAGAAGAAGTCAGAGATGGGCTGGCAGCCCTGTTTGCGTGAACATGTGGTGTGGTGTACAGTTAAACCCCAGAGGCCCAAGCGAACACGAGGGCTTGCTGCTTAACTTCGAGTTTGGGTGGGAACTGCGCTTGCTCTGACATGCTCGGTGGTTGCTCTCGTATTCAACTTCTGCTGCTTTACAGATCTCAAGCTGCGCTGAATACTTGGTTTGGCTAGTCCTGTTTTGCCGTTGCAGTCTCACGCTTCTGTCCACGTATCTCAAACTATGGTGAGTGGTTTGGCTAGTCCTGTTTTGCCGTTTCAGTCCCAAGCGTCTGTCCATGTATCTTAAGCTATGGTGAGTGGCTTTGCTAGTCCTGTTCGCCGTGTTGATCTCAAGCTTCTGACTATGTTTGTGAAGCTAGCTATGGTTAGTGGTTTCGCTAATCTTGTTTTGCCGTTTGCTTGTCGAGCTCTGTCCGCATAGCTATGTTGAGTGGTTTTGCTATTCCTGTTTTTCCATATCTATCTCAAGCTAGTTATGGTGAGTGCGTTCTTTTCCTAGTCCTGTTTGCTGCATCTATCTCAAGCTTCTGCGCATGTCTCTCAAGTTAAGCTATGGTGAGTGGTTTCGCTGGTCCGTTCCATATTTCCATGTCGATTTCAAGCTTATTTCCTCATATCTCTAGTTTTGGTGTATCGGTTCTTCTAGTTGTATTCTGCCATTGAAATTGATCTCAAGCTTCTGTTCATGTGTCACAATGTGAGTTGTGTCGTTCTTTCTAGTCCTATTTTGTCATATTGATGTCAGCTTATGTTCATTCATGTTTGAAGTTGTGGTGAAGTTTGCTTAGGTGAGTTTTGCTTTGTCATATTGGTGACAAGCTTATATCCCTGCATGTGTTTGGTGAAGTGTGTTTATCCTATTTCACTAATATTGTTCTCTTATAATGCCAAATTAAGTGTTTGATCGAGGCATCTAGGTCACAGCCTCATTAGGTACTTAGATAGAGTTTATTGTGAAATTTTCACCTCAATTGCTTTCTTCTATCTTAACCCTTTTTATATTTAAAGCCTTAGATCAACTAGGAAGTACTAATAAACAAGTTTGCAATTGAGCAATCAAACTTGCATTAAAACTCAATTTGGGTAAGTTGGTAGTGGCCACTATTTTGACTAGGACGTTCAACTTGAAATTTAAACATATGTTTCTTAATTTTTTAGAGCTTCGTCTATATATGTCATAAATGTTGACACTATCTAGCGAAATTAACAATATTAATTCCATTTTTGACAATGTTGTCAAGCTTCCATACTTTCAAGCATTTATCTAGTCCTCACTAATATGAGATTTCATGTCTATTTTTTATTTTGTGATTCCTATAGGATATATAGTGACATGGCAATCAAGTTTTCAAAAGTACAATTGTTTGGATGCATTGCCTCATCGACTTATCTAGTAGGCACATGATCAATTATGTAAGCTTATATTTCAAGAAGAAGCTCATGCTTTACACTTTCTAGGCCAATTCATTCCTTCAATTCAATCTACAATTTTTTTGATTTGAAGCAATGTTATCAAAAATGGCAGGTATTGGAATGCATTTGAATCCAAATCTTTTGATTTATTGTTTCATGTAGCAACAAAAATGATTTTGAACACATTTCATACATTGTTCTCTTTCATTTTATTGTTGCATATTATTAATTTCACTTTTCCATTTTCTATGGTGTTTGGATTCATTATGTTTCAACCTTTCATTTGTTTTTTAGGATTCAATAAGAATGTAGGTTCTTTTGTTTTTGGATACATCACTAAAGTTAGATATTTGGAATGCTAACATTGTTAAATTGGTGATATTTCAATACTTTGGCTCTTTTAGAATGCACCTTTGTAAACATATATCTATACCAATTCTAGATTTTTGTATTTATATTGTCACTATTTTTGGCATTGGAACTACACCACTTTAGTAAAATTGACATTTTTGGGGTTGCAAGTTATTGATGGTTTATCTTGAGTGAAGTTTCGAAGTTTGGTGCAAGTTCATGGAGATTAAATTGTATTTAGATATAAAATTGTTTAGATTTTTGGATAAAAATATTGTCAAGAGGAAGTTACACTAGATCAAATAGTGGTAGATAAATTTTGGAAGCTATGTTTTGGAGTTTACTTCAATTTATGATTTCGATTCTCAAGTGTTTTAATGTTCTTTGCGAATTGTGACATTACAAGTTTCTAGAGCATTTCTACTCTCATTGACATCTTCATTGAAAACTAAGGTTCGTTTAGAAATGTGCATGAATCACAAATTTGTAGCTTTCATTAGGTTGAATATATTATCCAGAACATACAATAGATACCTAGAATGTGCATCATTAACCATATTTTAGATTCCTAGTGTAAATAATAGGTTATTTAATCAAATTCAACAAAGACAAAGGTAGTGCAACAAAATTTAGCAAGGTTGATCCATGTGATTATACATGTGTTGCTAATAATGTCATTCAATGATTTTTGAAAGACAACATTTTATTCAATGTAATTGAGTATATTCACAGGCATTCACAAGATAGGCTTCTAATCAATTTTGCTAAACTTTGAACTTTGCAAATGTAAGTTTAGATTCATAAAACTTGTAGTACAATATCTTGTTACTTTAATTTGAAGTTAAGATGTGAAATTGAAATTCTTTAAAGTAATTTTGTTACTAAGGATCATCCTTAAAAATGTTGATTTTTTCTTAGGATACTTATGTTGCTACTTTTGGTCATTGGAAGTCTATATATATATACATCCATCTATGTATATATTAGAAGTAGGCTAGATGAAATTCATAATTGATATTGTAAAATGTCTTAGCAACATATGACCAATCAAACTTATCGAAGTCAATGAACTAGTCATTTGTAGATCATTCTGATTTTGCTTGCTCTAAATTATCTCTGTCTTGAATGATTGAGTTGAAGTTGTAATGGGTATACTATTCTTATTGTTGAGACCTTCTTGTGGACATGCTTAATGAGTGCTTCTTTGTAATTTACACATTTTGATGATATTGGGCAAGAGTTTTTTTGTTTTTTCCATAGAGTGTGAAGCTTTATTGTTTTACAAGTGGGTGCCATTGTTTAAATGAATTTATTCTATTATTTTTGCAAGTTCTTCAGTATGGTGGTTACAATTACAAATGGATATTGTTAATATTATAATAGTTTAAAATAGAAGTAAGAAGCAAAAGATGGGTATACAATTGAATGTGGAAGTGAAAGGTGACCTTTGGTTGTAGAAAATGCTACTTTGAACTTTTCTTTATCATCAAAAAATCTATCTTGATTTTTCAACAATGGTGGTTGTTATACACCATATCTAGCTATTAGGGTGAGTAAAAGTTAAATAAGAAAATGAAAGTTGAACTTTTTTGAAATTAATTGAAACAGAGATGGAAAACAAATAAATCAGTGCTTCAAATGTTAACCATCAAATCTTAGAAAAATGAATTAGGTACCCTCTTAATGTTCCTAAAATTGAAGCATTGAATATAAAAAATATAGAATTCAAAAAATTTGGACTTTTCTATGAATTCAAAAAGCAACTACAAAACTACTTACTCCAACTTTGATTAATTATTTGGCATAAAATTCTAACGCTAATAGCCTAGAATGGTATTGAATCTTTTAGCACATAATGGAAAGTGTTCTTGAACTACAACTCTTTTTTGTTTATATGATTGTACATTGTAGACATGGCAAAAAATCTTCATTTGCAAATATAATACAATATGCATCATGGATATTATATTGATTTGTTCTTTGGACCTATGAATCTTGTTTATTTCTTCATTGTTTTTTGTATAAATTATATATGAGATTTTTGTTGATTAACAATCTTATTGTTTCATTTTCAACTTTTTCTATTGACTTGCTTTTAAATTGGACAGCTCAATGATAATTATTTATGAAGTTGTTCAATTTTTATTGTAATTTTATAGTAAATTAGTAACTATGAGATAGGAATATTCTAATGGTGACTCATTTGTCATTTTGCAGAGATGTTTGAACTATACTTTGGATGAACTTGTGATGTAAGACTTCAATATGGATCTTTTCGAAAAAATGAAGATTATCAAAGCTTTGAAAAATTGTGAAGATAAAGTTGATTCAAATCAAGTATTCAATGCTAATCAATGCAAGAATTTGGTACATCATTTGAGCAACTTTGTACAAAGATTTCAAGAGATATTTGAGTTGGATACAAGAGCTTTTCAACCTTTACTAAAAGATGCTTGTAAAGTCTCTTCAAAAGTTGAGATGTTGGTGCAAAGTTGTTCTCAAACTTGGTCTATAGCACCTCTAATTCAAATGAAGAACAAAGAAGTATTTAGAGAATTGCTTTTGGAAATGGCATCGTGCTTGGAGGGATTATTTGACATTGCATCAAACATTGATTCATGTTTGAAAGTTATGGAGAATATTGTGGATTTTCAATCATGTATAACTAATTTTCTTCCATGTGACCTAGAAGAAGTTAAAGAAGATCAAGATGAATTATGCAAAATATTGGAAAAGAGATTGCACACTTTTCAACAAACATCATATGATCATGAATTAGTGAAGTATGTGCTACAATGGAGGGACTGCATTTTGAAGGTAGAAGATGGAGAAAGTGATTTACTTCAATTCCTTCCGAATGCTCCATTACCCAATTTCGGAGATATTCCTAGATGTCTTGAGAGGAATGTATTTCTGACAAAGTGGTTGGGTATTGAGAATGTCACAAAGAAAATAGATGTGGATGGTTATGATGAGTTGGATATTATTAAATTGGAGAAGGAAGTGCAAATTTTAGCTCAATTGAATCATCCAAACGTCATCAAGTTATTCTATTGTAACTCTTTTAAGGATCCTTATGGACAGAATCACCTTCAATTTGGAATGGAAAAAGGTGAAATGGATTTGCATAAAATGCTATTTGAAGATCCGAATCAAAGGATTACATACCACACCAAATTGGATATAATGCAACAAATTGCTAATGGAGTGTTGTACCTTCATGACATGAAAGTTGCACATCGTGACTTGAAGCCTCACAATATTGTGGTGAATACAATGCAATGTCTAGAGTTAAAAGAAGATGGTTATGTATGTGCCAAGTTAATTGATTTTGGTATTTCGAAGGATGAAGTGAAGGGCCTTATGTTGCCAAGCGGTATTCGTGGGACTCGTGTATATATTGCTCCTGAAGCATTAAAGGCCAATATGAAGATTGATCCTTTGAAAATTGATGTATATAGTTTTGGATTAATTTGTTGTGATATATTACTCCAAAAAGAATGTGAAGATTTTGGCTCCACTCCTTTTGAAATTTCTAGAAGGCAAAAATTGGCCTTAAAGGGCATCCCAATTTGCCAAGAATTACGATTACTAATTGAAGATTGTTTGTCTATGGATCCAAATGGAAGACCTTCATTTGCAAAGATATATACAAGTTTGATGGACATAAAGAAGAAAGACTTCAAGGCTCAATGTATTAGCAAGATGTCAATGGGAAAAAATCAAACTGAATATCAAGCATTGTCCTATTCCAATCTATGCATGCAATTTTCATCTTCTATTGAAATGATTGGAAAATGGTGGTTCTATATATGGAGATTGATTGTGTATTATTTATGGTCATTTATCATTGATTATAAATGGAGATTGTATACTCCAAAAAAGAATGATAAATGTATCAAGGTAATTACCAATTTGAAAAGTGTTTTGAGCTTAACACCATATTTAAATCATAAATTAGAGTTTGTAGTAGAAAATCTATTTGAATGATAGAGATGATTAATTTTGTTGATTGAGATAATCTTTCAATCTGTTGATGTGAATTTGTGGTAATTGTAATGTGTGTAGGATACCATTGATTCATCAACACTTCAAAAATGTTGTGGTCTTGATTTTAAAATTAAGACCTTAGAGAAGTTTCTTCGAAATAAATCTATGGTTGGTGTTATTGGAATGAGTGGTATTGGGAAAACAACATTAGTGAAGGCTTTGAAGGATCACTTAAATAAGGCATTGCCACTCACTAATGATTCATCTAAGTGGACTACAATTATGTGTGACTTTCAAAGTGACCATTTGATGGAAATGAATCGGATCTTGAAGGAATTGGGACAAAAACAAGAAGTAAAAGACCTCATTGAAGGTAAACTCATATTGACATTGATGCTCCAACAAAAAAAAGTCTTCTTTATCTTAGATGATGTCACTGATGAACATCAATTGGATATGTTTTTGGAAGCAAAAATGTTTAGTATAACAGGTAGCAAACTAATTGTTACCAGTCGTGATTGGAGAATCTTGAAAGGCATGATCAATGAAGATAGCAAATTTGAAGTTCCAGTGCTCAATTATGACCAATCTATGGAAATATTTTCAAAACATGCCTTCAAGAGTGGATGTTCAAAGACACCACTTATGAATCAACTCAGCAAGAAGATTGTTAATGCTTGCGGTGGCCATCCATTGAGCTTAGAAGTTATGGGCTCTTGTTTAAATGGACACAAGCGCCTTCGAGTATGGGAGCAAGCTTTACAAAGATTGAAAAGAGGAGAATATGATGCCCTTGAGGATGTGGGGAGAAGATTGGAGATTAGTTTTGATATGCTTAGAGATGAGGAGCAAGAAGTGTTTTTGGACATATCATGCTTCTTTTGTAAAGATGTATGGTTTGAAGACATTCAAGAAGATACAATAGTTGACTATTTGAATGACAACACCAAAACAATAATTGCAAGCTTGAGGGACAAGTCACTTATCAAAATAGATGATAATGGATTTATCCACATGCATAATTTGATACGTGATATGGGGCGTAGAATCTCAAGAAAAAGATTTGGAGGTAGAAGAAAGTGGAAGCAAACTTCTTGGTCATTAGAATCATCAAAAAAAGAGGTATGTTGTATTCAATTCAAAATTGATTTTAAATGTTTTGTTTATAGTGTAATAAAATTATTGGTTCAATTCTAAATCTCAAATTGTATATTCATTGCAAGAATTTTCTTTTCTATGATGATCAACTTTGTTAATGTCCATCATTTTGTAACCATTTAACAATGAAATTATGTGATTCAGGAGTTTCAAAATACTCGAGGCATTTGTATAACAACAGTGAATAAAGAAATAGATTCAAATCCAATTGAAGTGGTTGAACTCCCCGAATTGATGCTTTTAAATGTTGAAGCACTCAATGACTTGAGCAATGTTGCAAAATTGATTAAAAAGACACATCAACTTAAATTCCTTCGGATTATATACCAATCAAATGATATTGATTATGGAATTCTCTTTTTCAACATCAACCAGCTCACATTCCTATTGCAGCTACAAGA
The DNA here is from genome assembly GCA_963969395.1 of Pseudoscleropodium purum. Taxonomy (NCBI): domain Eukaryota; kingdom Viridiplantae; phylum Streptophyta; class Bryopsida; order Hypnales; family Brachytheciaceae; genus Pseudoscleropodium; species Pseudoscleropodium purum. The sequence continues at coordinate 19,738,640 of OZ017797.1, forward strand.
ACTTTGGCAACTTACAGTATTAGAACTACAAAACTTTCAATCGATGAAGACTTTTCCAAACACAACAATTGAACACTTGCCCTTGAAGACATTATGCTTACGAAATTGTCATAATCTTACAAATATATCACATGGATTTCAAAACATAACATCAATGACATCATTATACATCCAAAGATGCTCAAAATTGACATCCATTCATACAAATTTTGAAAATCTCAAGGCTTTGGAGATTTTAGACTTTGAAGGATGTGAATCCCTTGAGTATATGCCCTTTGGTTTCAATAAGTTGGTGTTTTTGAAGAAAATGAACTTCACAAATTGCAAGCAATTGAAGATTGTTGATTCCGAGCTTGCATCATTGACATCTCTTACTACATTGAACTTTAAGGGATGTGGACTATTGGAAGAGATTCCGTCAGCCATTGCCAACATGTCATATTTGGAGTGGCTTGGCTTTGGTGGCTGCAAGAAGTTGAGGGTTGGGCATGTATCATTTGAGAATTTGAAAGCTTTAAAGATTCTAACCTTTGAAGGATGTGAGGCGTTGGAGAACATCCCCCAAGGATTGGGGAAGTTGTCATCTTTGAAAGAGCTCTATTTCAATGATTGCAAACAATTGAAGGTTGTTGATTTGAAACTTGCATTATCGTTGGGGAACTTATCTTCCTTGACCATTCTTAAATTTGATGGTTGTTCAAGGTTGGAGACTTTTCCAAAGGAAGTAGGAAAATTGTCTTCTTTGACCAATTTAGTTAGAAAAGATTCTTCAAATTTGGCATCTTTAGAAAAGGCAAAAGGGGACTTGTCTTCATTGACAACCTTAGATTTAGAAGATTGTTCAAGCTTGTCAAGCTTGTCAAAGGAAGTGGGGAACTTGTCTTCCATAACGACTCCTAAATCAGAAGAGTTTTCAAGCAAGGTAATATTTTAACTGTACAACTGATCATCCAAATTTGAATGTAATTTCTATCATATTGTTTTTTCTAAGAATTTAGTTGTTTTCCTTGGCTTATATTTTGTTTGGATGCAATTAAATGTTTTATAAGTGTTTAGAATTACATGTATTGGAAATGAAGGATCCATTTTAGTATTTAATTTTACATCTATGAGTGAAGCATACAGGGGTGCTACTGACTAACCATTCAAGACTCATGTACCAGTTTAAGAGATATGTTATGTAATAATAAAAATCTTATTATTATCTAGGTTGGAGTCCAAGCCATAGGAGTTGATGAGCATTTATTGAAGAAGCAACGAGAGGAAGCTGTTGTGAGTCAATTGGAAGCTAAATATGATTTATCTAAAATCTTCAACAATGCTATCCAAGTAAAAGTTCACTCCTCTTCTCATTTGTGTTGTTTGTTAGCTTTTAGGTTTGCAATTCTTACGCAAGATGTTTATCAATTTTACTTCCTTACAAGATTTATGTCTTATAAAGGCATTTATGATTTGTTTGTGTTTCAATTTTTTTATAACATCTAATTGAAGTTGTCTTTGGGCTTGACATTGTAGATGATTCATGTGTATTGCTATTTGTATAGGAAGTCAAATCACTTGGAATGACATGGTAGCCTACTAACATGGTCAAGGTCTTCCACTAAAAACATAACCATTGTTTGTGCTAGGAACCTCTTTTGAAGCTTTTGTCATTTTTGACAATCAAAGGAGTACATATTCTTGGTTCCTTACTATTGTGGGTTCAAATTTGTATTGGTATGTTTGGTCAACAAGTACTATCTTGGAACAAGGGAAAAGTAAAATCCAAGGATTTGATGATTGGACGTTTCTTAGGCCAAGGTTGTTCAGGAATCTTCTATGAGACAATGTGGTCACAGAAAAGTATGGTCAAGCTTGCAAAGAAAGACTTTCCAGGAGTGACAAGTGATACCTTTGAAATGGAAGTTGTTCGGTTGTTTGAACTTAAAGACCATCCAAACATTGTGAAGACCTTTTGTTGGACTGTGGACAATAGAAGTTGTTCCCTTGTTATGGAATATATGAAAGATGATCTCTCTAGTTTTATGCGAAAGAAAAAGGAGACACTTAGGAAGAAGAGTGACCAACCAAAGATCGAGGCAAATCCATCTCCTTTCCACTTATTTGAAGCTTTAGACATTTTGTTGCAAATTGCTATTGGCATGGAATACTTACATGACAAAGGTATCTACCATGGCGATTTAAAACCAAACAATGTTTTTCTTGATTGGAAAGATGGTCAAATGTTGGTGAAGGTGGTTGATTTTGGTCTTCATGAAACCAAGAGAAGTACAACATTACTTTCAAGGCGGGCTCTTTGCTTTCGAATGATAGAATGGAGTGCACCAGAGTTGTTTGAAGACTTTTTTTGCTCTATGAAAGAAGACTTGGATTTTTTGTGGACAACATCACTTGCATCATTGGATCCAAGTACTTCAGGTGCCTCTTGCTTTGAAAATGGCCAAAAAGTTGATCTAGAAAAGGCAGATATTTATAGTTTTGGTTTAACAAGCGCATATGTTCTTGGAGGTGAGCAGATGTGGCCTGCTAAATTGAGTCCTCAGGAACTACGGAAGCAAATATCAAGTTATGGTTTAAGACCAAAACTTCCTTCTAAGTGTCCCAAAACACTAGTATCTTTGATATCTAAGTGTTGGGATATTGATCCCACTCATAGGCCTACCTTCTCTATCATTCAAAATGAGATGAAAAAGATTATCCATGAGCATCGGGAGGTTGGGAGCAACTAGAGAAATTAGGTATTATGCTTGAACATGGAATGCCTTTATGTAAGGAATTTTGTACTCCAGTTTGAGATTCTTATATTCATCACTACTTCTATAACTTATTGCATCATCTTTACATTTTGTTGTAACTTAGCATCTCTATTTGTAGGTTCATTTTTTACCTTTGTTGTTGTGGGCTCACTTCATGACACTACTGCTAAATAATAGTTCAAATGATGCCTTTGTTACTAGTGGTTTGTGTCATCCCTCTTTTATTGTTGGTATATACCACCATTCAATTGCTAAAGTAGTTTTGGAATTCAAGTTGCTTTTGTTTCTCATAGTTTTACAAATACAATCTAAAAGTATTACCTTTATCTTCAAAGATTTGGCAATTTCTTCTTATCTTGTCCATTGACATTTTCAACAATATTTGTAATAAACTTCAATTTAACTAGAACTCAAGGGTTGTAGATACTTAAATCTTCCAATCAAAGCTTTCATATAATTTAGTAATGTTTCACAAGTTGCAAGGTGTGCCGATTGCTCCTTGTAATTTGTCTTCTAATTTTTTAGTAACAATGATAATACTAAAACATGTTCTAACATGATTTCTCCGTGGTTTGCTTGGCTACCTATGAGTTAATGAAGTTAGGCTACTTCATGTTTTTGATAGTCTATTCTTCTTTGATATCCAGTTTTTTTATAAGGTTGAATGGAAAGCTCTTGATTAGGCTATGAATGTTGTGTAGTGATTTACATCAATGAGTACTAGTTTTTTTACCAAAATATGTTTTTATTTGGTTCAAGACATTTGATATTGAGGGTTTTGGACTTTTGGTGAAAAGCATAACAATGTATATTTCTAAGAAATTGTATTAATGTAGTTTTGTGGAATTTTTTGGTAGTTGGACACTTTGAAAACAAAGTTCCTAATGGGCATGCACGACAATCTCATGACATCCTTCTATGAAATGTTTGAACTTCAACAACTATATGAATGTGATGATGTCAAAGTTGGTGGATGTGGAAGATGGAGTACTTGATCTAAGACAATCATTAGAAAAAATCTAAACCCTATAGAGGGCCGTTAAGGATTCACTTTTTGGCGCCCCGTAGTGCAAGTACAGAAAAATTAAAAAATATATATTTTTTAATAATAGTAATACAATTGGGAACCCTAGAAATTATTTTACCATTTTGTGAGGGTGAATGGAATTGGAAATTTGAGAAATCTTAGAGTTTAGTGTAGCTAGAGATTGATTTCCAATCTTTGGACCCTATTGAATAAATAGCATGCTTAAGCAATCTCTTACATTTGTTACGCATGAATTATGACATGTCAGCAACGTTAGATTGAAGTGAACTAAGGTGGTTGGAGTATTCAAGAGTAGCCCTCATCAACAAGGTCATCATATCAAGTTTGGGATTCAAGGATGACCAACAACTTACACATTGTAGAGTTGAATAACAATCAAGAACTATAAAGTTGCTTTAGTGTCAATGATGATAATAGCTTGGAAGTACTTATGATATATCTTTGCAAGGAGATAAAAGTGTTGCCCGATCTTCAAGAGCTTTCAAAGCTGCAAATAATAGATGTGCCCTTTTACAAGTCTTTCAAATCAACAATTGATTTAGATTTTAGAGAGCTTGGTTGCCTTCAAGTGACTAAACCAAATGTTTGGAAGTACAAGGGACTTGGCCCTTTTGAATGCAAGAAGCTGGAAGGTGGACCATGACTAGAACAAATGATATACAATTAGAGAAAGTTCTTGGTTTTTTTTACTTGAGTAGGCTTTAATCACTCAATTTTTTGGGTTGTAAGCTCATGAAGTACATTTTGAACAAAAGTAATTATATTCATTGTTTTGCTAGTTATTTGCACAAGCAAATCAATTGTTGGATAATTGGCTTATCATCAAAAGTTAACAAAAATTGAACTATATGGAGATCGATGATGAAGATATTGTGCCATCGTTCTTATATTTTGGAGATAGAGAAGATGAGCATGGTCTTCTGTAATTGCAACTTCCTTTGAATTTGGCGATGTTGGAATCCATTTATTTATTTATTTATTTTAAGAGTGCATTGTGAGCTAAGCAATGTGAACAAGGTTGACAGGACGTCCGGACGCAGACACTGTGTTCGTAGCGTCCGCTGACATTTGCGGTCGGCGGACGCAGCGTCCGCCGGGAACGCCCAGTCCGCCTGTCCCCCCGTCTGCCCGTTCGCCTCGTCTGCCTCGGTACAACCGTTCGATCGACACGCAGATTGATGTGGTCCGCACGATCTGGCCGTCCGCCCCGCCCATCTGCCTCCTGACGGCGAGAGGGACGCTACGTCCGCTGGCATCTGTGCGTCCAGACGTCCGGGTTATGGACGCTATTTTGGGGCGGACGTAGAGATTCGTCAACCCTGAATGTGAATAAGCTAAGAGGCTTGAAGAACCTAGAGATCTTGGAGGGGATCAACTAGTGCATTTATAAGAAAGCTAGGCTCTTCAATTTGCCTTGGATTTATGTCATTTGTTACAAAAGTTCTACACAACCATAGATTTGTTAGAAGAAATCTGTGTTTTTTGTGACAATAAAAAAAATGGTAAGTACATTTATTTGGACGTCAACCATGTTAACAAGGATGCTTAGAAAAATGAGTTAAGTTTGACATGCCAAAAAACATGAAAAATTCTAAAAAATATGGTTTGATTTCAAGGAAATTTTGGAGGACGTCACAAAAAAATATAGTCTTTGAAAGTCATGAAAGTTGCCATGTGGTTGCCACCTAGCATCCACGTTAGTAAGTAGTGCCGCATCATCAACTTTTTTCATCCATGCCATTGTTGACGTCATCAATGCACTGAGTACTAGATCTTGTCAATTTGGACATTTATTGTAACACACACATGTTTTTTCAGACATCAATAGTGACATGAGGTTAATTTTTTTGAACATTTAGTAGTATTTGCCATGTCCATGGAGACACAAAAACATCACAAATAACATCTTCTTGGACATGCTTGATAAGCATGTCTCAATTTTTTGAGACATCAACTTAAACACCTAGTTTTAAGAAAAAATATCAACTTAAATATCAAAAAACATTTTGCAACTTCAACTTAGACATACATCATATACAATAGGCCATACACAACACACAATAGATTGTACACCATATATATTATGCTATACATAATTCACCATATATAACATATATGCCATATACAATATATCATATTTGGCTTGAAAAGCCACTTATTATGAATATATTGACATGCAAAAACAAATTTAACTATACAAGTAGGGTGGTAGGAGGGAAGACAAACCATATGGGATATGTAAAACCTTGAAATTGTGTGAAAAATATAATTTTAGAAATGAACATCCTCCTAAACATAACGTTGTTTTAATTGATGTTTAAAAAAACATTTGGACATCTTAGTTGACGTCTTTGTTAATGTTTATAAAAACATCTTGACTTCTCAATTGATGTCTCAATTGTTGTCTTAAAAAATGATTCTAAAATTCTAAAATGGTGTCAAAGTGTGCTAACGTCATCCTCATTGGATGCCATGTCAAGTGCCATTTTTTCATTTTTTTTTCATTTTTTTTTCATTTTTTTTTCAAAAAAATACCCTTGCTAATGTGGCATTGTCACATTTTTTTGAACATCACAAAAGACATGCTAATATTTTATTGGATGTCTCACTAAACATATTTTTTTTTCCTAATATAACATTGTTTTTCTATTAATATCTACATGTTTTCTATGACATTCAAGACAATTCTGCCACCCACTGCCTTAAGTCTTTGACGGTCACCTCTTTACAAAAACATACCACCTTTATGGTCCAATATCACAAAAAATGTGGATTTTTTATAGTGATTGAACTACTAGAGAAAAGTGGTAATGGGTAGGTGCTCATGTGTAATTTGAAGAAATCTTGGGTGGATGAATGTAACCTAGTTAATGCACTTCCACATCAAAGTCACGTCATCATAGTGTAATAGTAACAAAAAGTGTAGTGAAATATTGAATTAACAAGGAGACTAAAAAATAAAAAAGGTTTTAATTCAAAAGAGTACATGCAATTACTAAAATAAGGTAAATTGCATTTTGTTTCAATTTTTAAATGCAATGGAAATTAACACTTTCTATAGAAATGAGTTCCATTTGGTTGAATGAAATGGAATAGTAAACAAGATAGTTCCCAAATAGGCCAAAACAAATAGAAAAATGTGTGAATAAAGCCACATCTACCATGCATACATAACTATTAAAAAAAAAAGAATATCCTTTTCATTTAATTTGAAAAACGAAATGAACATCAACACTTCCTCTTGAAGTGAGGTGTATCTGGTTGAAAAAAATCAAAAAAGAAACAATAGAGTTCCCAAATAATCCAAAACAATTGAGAAAATGTTTGAAGAAATCCACATCCACCATGCATACATAATTATTAAAGAAGGAAACTACCTTTTTTATTTTTTTGGAAATATGAAACAAACATTAACACTTTTTTTAGAACTAAGTTGCATTGTCTAGTTGAATTAAATGGAAAAGTGAACAATGGAATTCCCGAATAGCAAGAAAAAATGGAAAATTGTTAGAAGAAAGTCACATCCACATGAAAGAAACATAATTATTAAAGAAGGAATATACTCTTTTCTTTCATTGGAATAATGAAATGAAAATTAACACTTTTTGTAGAAAATGGGTTGCATCCAATTGAATCACTACTATAAAATTCAATGTCTAAAGTGACAAAAAATGTTGATTTTTTTTGTTCATTTCTATGTCGATTTGGGCGTGTTGACTTGGACACTCCATATCAAAAAAGTGTTGATTTGGACATGAAAATGAATACTTTTTTGTTGAACATAGCAAAAAACTGTTAATTTAATAACAAAAAAGTGTTCATTTTCACCAAAAAGAATTTTGCATTTCAATTTCATTTACCAAAATTGGCCAATTGGCCTATTGAGAACGATCCTAAGTCTGAAGGAATATCGCATTTCCATTCTCATTGAGGACGCTCTTTTAGAGGGAGTTGTCAATGAGAATTATATTCTCTTTGCTAAATGCTGTGCAATAATTCGGATCGAAGAACTAGTGGTCTCCCATCACTTTGAGATGGAGAGGCTTATGCTTGTTCCCTTCTACAGTTATAAATTTTTGATCAAAAACTTTTATGTTCTGACATTTATCTTGTCCAAGGATGTTGAAGGGTGGTCTCATGGTTGTCATAACGGGCGAGTTAGGGTCATTGGACGGGACGGACGGACGAGCAAACCGGACCGGATGGACAGACGGTCCGGACGGCTTTAATTTTGCGCCCTGACGATCTTGTCCGCGCCCAGCATGTTCCTTAATCCACATGGCATCCACGTGGCCTATTTTTCCATTATCAGAAAGTCAACTATGTGTTGATTGTATCGAACGGGTAGGACCTCTAACGGACGGGCGAATCGGACATCCGTCCACTATAACAACTATGGGTGGTCTAGAGTTCTAGAACAAGAATCTGGCTACTAGCTCCAGTGTCTTCTTGTACATAGAACTCCAAACTACGACGCAATTAGTGATTTTATATAGCTCGTCTAAAAATTCCTTCACATAAAGACACATGTACACGACTTTTGTTCCAATAAGAGTCGGAATCTTATTAATGAAAATATAGTCATTCCCGTGTACGTTTGCTTCCTTCTAACTGAGGACCTAGGGAGGCACTAACAAAGCACTCTATTCAAATCCAGCATGACGTTCAACCACTTCAGTCGCATTTGAGGAACTGAAGAGGAGACGCATCGCGGTACAATGTCTTTGCAGCCCCTCGACACTACTTGATCACAACATAACATAAGAGAATGTAGTTACCTATTGAAACGTAGAATAAGGAGATATATTTAGCTAAGAAAAGCATTGAATCCCACCAAGTGACTAGACAACCTCCCCATTAATTGATTGTTTAAGAGCCAATGGATGATGCACCCCTCTAAGTTCTTTACGTTGGGCACAAACATGGAGAAAGTAAGCTCATTAGACAAGAGTCTATAGAACATGTGTCACCAAAATTTATTCAAAAATAATTTATGGTACATTTAGAAAGACTAGTAGTTGAACATTGGCTAGATCTATACAGGTGCCAACTACACTTCCTTTCAAAATCTATACTACACTACAACACATAGCCACACATGGGCAGTTTGTTGACAAGACGATCAGAAACTGTTCACTTTGTCCTGCCAACCAGAATGCATGGACATAAGTGCCTCTCACTAATAAACGAAAGTAGGATATAGGTCACAACAAGCATCCATCATACATTCAGTAGACTCAAGAATAATCATAGGGGTTCGAGGAAGGAAGTGAGAGTACCTTGTTGAATCCCATGCCCAAGGTCTAGTCCTTCAAAATCTCCCCGAACCTAGTACTATCATCATCCTTAGTGTCAGGAGGATTTTGAGATTCCATAGGGTATTCCACATTTGTGGATGTTGATGGGGGAGGAAGGAGATTCGATGCAGTTGCGTCGTCTTGTGCCTCCGGAATGGTCTCTTACTACATGGAATTCTCCTTTGCATTTTTATCCTCGCCTTGAGGATAATCATCTTGCCATTGAGTGCTTTAGGAGCGTTAGGACACTATAACAAAAGTTGGTAAAAAAAAATCGCACTCGATTTTGAGTGCGGTTTTTTTACCAACTTTTGTTATAGTGGGAGTGCACTCAATTTCCACCACGGTACCTATGTTTAGCAAAGAAGGGGGGAGTGGAGGAGGAACTAAGTCCTCCATGGAAGAAGGAAGAGGAGTAGGATTATCTTTGCTTCAAAGATAATCTCAAGCACCTGATTTGGTCTGGTTCGTAGGAAGCCCCTCAAAAGGCCCTCCTTCCCTTTGCTCAATAGGAGTCTTGGCATTTGACTCAGCTAGTATTCATTTCAGCTCTCTATTCTCCTCCTTGAGAGCCTTCACCTTTTCTTTTTCTTTATTGAAGTTGCAAATCTCTTCCTCCATCTTCTTCATCTTTTTTTTTTCCAATTGGTCCGCTTCCGTCTTCTTGGCCTTTTCTTTAACTAGCTGCAGGGGGATTTCGGATCGCTCGGGAGAATCATCATTGTGTGCTCCATTGTCGAAATGAGCCCCTTCACATTCATGATCATGTTGGTTTAATCCCGAAGGACGAGCATCATCATCTTCAAGTCCCCTATAGTCGATGTTGTCTAAGTCGGAGTAATCTAACTTGTCACTATGGTTGTAAACAACTCGAGGGGGCGTTGGGACAAGAATCTAGGCAGGTTCTTTCTCCTTTCTCTCTTTTTTGGAGCTTGTGAGGTCAAAGCTAGATCCTAACCTTCAACTTGGAAATCGCGCGATGTGATCTCCAAATCAACTCTCCGAACAGTGTTTGTGTTTGTCTCGAACTCATTGATGTTCAGATTGGCTTCCTCTAACCCACCTTCATTGCCTTCCTCCACAAGCCCTTCGGGTTGTGCATCCTCCACCTGCCTTTCCATGTTTCCATCATTTGACAGCGTGGACTCAAAGTTGAGGTCGGGAGAGGCAAGGAGTTTCGGATGAATGTAGGTAGTAAGGAATGGTGAGTTGTCATGACGGAAGTCTCTCAAGTCAATTCTACCGCAATGATACTTTGCCATTTCCTAGAGTTGCTCAAAAAAATGGCAGTTGATGAAGCCATAATAGTATAAACCATATAATTGTAAAAAAAAATGAACTAAATAATACCTCAACACCATCAATTTATCATCTTTGCCTCGAAGATAATGATTTCAAATTTATCTTCAAAGCGAGGATAAAGTATTATACGACAATCAATATGAAAGACAACAAAATTTCAAAATGATTATCTTTGAGGCAAAGATAATTGAATACTAAAAAGAGACTCCAAACTTTAGAATGATTATCCTCGTGGCAAAGATAATTGCATCAGAGTGATTGCATACCTTTGCAGCAATCATCATTTTGCTTCCTGCATAAATGCCGATGACATTTTTTTTTATACTAGCAAAGCTCTGCAAACGATCTATGTAGAAATCCATCTTTAGCTTGCACTGGTGAGATCTATATTTTACTTTACTGTTCTTGGAGTAATCCATCTTGTATGGATTATTTGATGTCTCGTATTTGTTAATAACTGCTTTAGAGTTGATAGGTTCCCCTACGTCATCATGTTTAGGAAGCAGAAGAGTGTTACAAGGATAAGCCTAGATTGGCTAGTCATTCCATCCAGCCGCTCTGCCTTTGAAGAAAGGTACAATGATTTTTTCAAAACAAACTGCTTGAGATATGTCATCCTAAACTCCAAGACCTTGTCTTCCTCGAATACGTTTCCAACAATCCACAACCACACATTGAGGGTGTAGATTGTGGCCTTAAGTGACTTCCTAAAAATTTTAGCAATGGGTATGTAGTAGGGCCATCACTTGAACCGGGTCTTGGCTTCGGTACTTGCAGGAAATCAATTGCAACCAGTGGCAATTTTGTGCTTGGTATTGCCATGGGTGACTTGTGCAAAATGCCATGGAAAAACATTCATGGCCTCTATTGAATACATCACCACTCGACCGATCGAGTTGATTCTTGAGCTTCAGGTACCTATGGAACAAGGGGAGGACATCAAGAAGACCCTTATCAACAAAATAGGATGCTCGCCTGGTCTTGCCCTCGTTCATTAGATGCTTTTTAAAGAACTCATTTGGCGTAGTTGTGAGGAGGAAATCCCAAGAAGCGGAAGTGAAGAGGTGGGCGCATTTCCAGTTCTTCCATTCTTTGTCAATCACTTTGTCATCACTGTCCTTGAAATTCAAGGTTGGAGTGACTATCATAAACTCTTCAATGACCACTTTCTTATGCTTCCTGTGCTCTACTCAATCCATAGAGGCCATATTGTCTTTGCGGAGGATTTTTGTCCTATGGAGGACACCTTTGGATACTTTTTTTTTCCAGTTTGACATTCTCCCAAGCAAATGAATTGCGTACTCCTAGAGATTTTGGTCAGTGAAGTGCCCCATGTGCTTGAAAAACTCCCTTTTTTGGGAGGAAGAGTATGAAACGAAGCTCTTCTCAGCATTAAATGCTTTTCACATCATTGGGTTTACTAATGCCCCCTTTGCATGCTTTGTGATAAACTCATCCCATAACTCGTATATCTTGTCAGCTAAGATAATAATTCTTATTTCGTTTTTCAAGTTTGATGCAAGTTTTACCTTGGCTCCTTCATTTTCCAGGTTTATGTTCTAAAACCTTGGCATCCACGAATCTCTGCAAACATAGTCCGACATGTATTAGAATTTGTTCAATAAAAGAACGTGCAAGTTAGATTTAAATTATTATCTTCGATTTGAAGATAAAAGATTGGAGTTCTTACATTTATGGAACTTAATCAAAATTAGTATTGCAATTAGCAATGAATATGATCTATTAGTTTATCTTTAAGTCGAAGATAATTGTGAAGACAAATGAATGGAGAAGACTTACTCCGTATGCATCGTTATTATGAACAGAGCCGTTTCTCCTAGTCTGCGGGTCCCCAAACAAATTAGTAGGTTGCTTCGCATTTATCCATATCGCTCTACACACCGAGATTTGATTTCCTACGTAGGTTGCCTGTGCTGGAGATCGATGGTTAGTAGTATTATACCACTTGGAGCTGCTTGGATGTAGTAATACTGTACTAGCTATTGATATAAAAAAGTTGCCATTTCTTATAGCATCCCAACTAGTGGGTCGCCCTACAAGCAACTTTTTTTCCAACGTAATTGGGATCAAACAAATTGTTTGTCTTTGTTTGTGATCACCCATGTGAATTAGTTCCTACTTCACATCTTTGGTAATCGTGTGTTCTAGCTTCTTGATGATGTATTTTGTTTTTGCCAAAAGACATTTGTTGATGTTGACCTAAGATGTTTGTGGATAGAAAATGAAGTAGTCTTGGTGCTTCTTCCAAAATTCATCCTGGTATGTTGCCGCCAATTCAAATCGTTCAATTAGTCTGTCATTAGTTCTAGGAACTGGTTGAACATTTGTCAAAGTAGAACCCAAGCTTCCAATTGTTGGTTGGATGGCGTCAAATGTAGACTTTCATTGCTTTTTGATGGGCTCTCCTTCTGTAGCATTGGGGCTTCTTCTTCTCTATGTTTCGATGCGGCCTTGACTCTTTCCACTACCTCAACTTGAAGACCTTCCTCTTCCAGCTGACCTTGCTTCATTTTGAGGTTCTGTTAGCTACTTGGCTCACCCTCGTCCACTCCCATGGCCTCTTCCCTACCCTTTGCTGATGACATTTAACATGGCATGTTTCTCAAGCCGCATGTGAATGATATTTAGCTTGTACAATTTGGTTCCCGCATCCGTCCATAGCCATGGACTAAATTGGCTGATGAAATCAACTACCATGGACTCTAAATTTGCTTCCTTGAGGTCAATATTCATTGTTGGATAGTCGAAGAGTGCATTTTCGTTATTCGGATGGTTTATAATTGAATGTGTATGGTTTGTCTCCTCTCCATCAGCACCAATCGCAACAAGTGTTATGATAAGGAATTTTCGATGGTGTTCTACATGTTGTACCTTTTCATTGAAATTCTAGTTCAACCATATTCCTGATTATTTCATTCTAAGGTGTAGGAAGATGTAGTCCTTGGATCAATTGATTGCAAATGCCCATGATTCTACATTGTCTCTGAATTGCCTGAGATCTCTATAGACCTTTTGCAGTTGCGGAAAAAATAGCCCATCTCCCTTCTACTTCGTGAATGGCTCTATGTAGTGTGTTGTGTGAGAGTAGTCATATCCCATGCCCGATTCCATTTTTGTATCTGCATTTGTATAGCTATAGTTAGTTATCTATTATGAGATTATCTTCGTTTCAAAGAGAAGTCCTCAAGAGTTCTTTTGTTTTTCTTGAGATTGTAATTGGTTTGTTTTTATCTTCGACTCAAAAATAAGTAGGGTTGACACGACGTCTGGACGCGGACGCTATGTCCGCAGCGTCCGTTGACATTCGCGGTCCCGGCGGACGCAGCGTCCACCAGGACCGCCTCGTCCGCCTGTCACCCCGTCTGCCCCGCCCACTTTGACGACCCTATTTCCTCTGACCGCCCTACCCAAACTGCCCCGCGGTCACTCCCTTAATCTTTAAACAATTAAATGTTAAATGAAGTGCAATGGTTCGCGATTTGTTATTAAAACAATGTCTCTTATAAGTTGAAAGATTATAAAGTTTGACCACGAGTCCATGATAGTCTTGAAATTATGAAAAAATTCCAATTCATTTTCAAAAGGGAAACTAAAAAAGTTTGTGACTTCAAATATATATATATACTATTTAAAAAATCAAGATCAACACAAATACAAATATAATCAATATGGGCAAAATGTATTCAATTTAATGTAGAATACCATACATTGTGCACATTTGGCTAATTGCACATATAATTTTTTTCATTCCAACTCTATATTTCTAAACTAATTTTTAATGCCTATATAACCTATTCAACTACTACTTTTGCACTACTAATCTAATATAAATGGCGGAAATGTTCATCTGGCATCGACCAACAATATGTATTAAAAAATCGCGTAATCACATGGGCCAAACTAGTATTTTCATCGTCAGTCTTCAAAGAAATGCACTTCAAGTAAGCATAAAACACTTTTGCAAAGTCATGAAAGGCAAATTGTGTCGCACTAGGTGTTTTTCGTAGCACGTTGAAATACGCCTCTGACATGTTGTTTCCATTCATCCGCCGAGCAATTTTTCGAATGGCATACTCTTCCGACTTACGTGAATACATCGGAATGACTTCCACATTTGCACCTGCTTTATGCAAATATGCAATACGTGGATCTACCCACCATCTCCTCTGCAAAGTTTGTTTCATCTCATCTGTTGATGTGAATGTGTACAAAGACTTCATTGGCTGAGAAGCTAAGGTGGTCATGTCCCAATCGCAAACTCCAATGTACACACGTGACTCATCCTCTGGAAAATGCAACAAGATGTTGTTCGGAAAAAGATCATTGTACAAATGTCCAGCAAGATGCACTGCATACATTATATGCATAAACGCCCATGTCAACTCCGTGCGCTTCTTCCGATATCGCCCTAAACGGTGAGCTTTTACAACCTCCTCTTCGGTTGGATTTGTATACATCAAACGAATTTGGATGTTGTTTGGAAAGTCCTTATCCATATTCAACATTTGTCGAAGAGTTCCACCATTCCACCAATACGCATAACCTTCACACGTCGTTTTGATGTTCTAGCTTTGCAAGATCAGGTCGAGTTTGGTGGTGAATGGATTTCTTTGCCGCAAATTCCCAATAAGGAAGTATTCCTGGACATCCTTCAATACGAACCTTTCGAATCGTTGCATATCCACCTCTCATCGTTCTATCATCAATAGCAATCACGCGTGCTGTATCTGAAAGTGCTATGAGGTGCCGTTTGTTCTTTTTTGCTTCAGCAACTCCATCATTGCTTTTCCACCAACCAATTGAACCAACTCGATTGCGCTTTTTGGCGAATGGAGCACATCGCCCCTTAAACAAGTCCGCTTTCAGAATCACTTCTTCAAATTGGGCGTCATTGGGTCGATATTCCTTGCCATATTTAACCAAAATGACTTTGGAATTCCACAAAGCGTCATGAACCTTGTTCTCCAAACATTTGGTGAAGTACGTTTTATACATTTCGTCATGCCACTTCGCCACATTCAATGCATCCAACAACATCTGTGTCATGTCTACCTTGAATTTAGACACGCACTCCTCTTGATATCTGATGTACTTATTGTCTAAAGACAATGTTGTTTCCGATTCATAAAATTGAACGATGCGCTCAATCATGAATTTTTTGCATTCTTCCGAAGGACTTTGACGAGCTACTTCCAAGTTCGATGGTCCCTCTCCATGTTTAAGCTTCGCAACCTTCTTCTTCCCCTTCGTCATCATGACAAATGAAATTGATATAGATCAAATTTTTTAATTTGAAATTGAATTCACGTGCAAGTGTCCAAAAAATTGGCAACAAGGGGGCCCCAATAAACCACTCTTGTCTTGCCTCGGAAAAGAGCCAATGGAGGATGAACCACCAAGCTCTCCGCTCCACCTTGCATTCACAAGGGGTAAAGCAAAAGTGACAATGCGGACGGTCCATCCGCCCATCTTATAAGGCGCGGACGGCCCGTCCGCCCCATCGAACGGCCTCAAACCGTCCGCCCGATCGGATGGGACGGGGATGGCGGATGCATCAGCCGTCCGCCTCCCCAAAACCCTCGAGCCCCGTCCGCCCGATCGGACAGCCACGGGCGAACAAATCTGCTGTCCACCCGATCCGACGGGTAGTGGCGGACGGCCCCAAACCGTCCGCCCGATCGGACGGGCCGCGGGTGGTGGACACATCGGCTGTCCGCCTCCTCGAAATCCTCGAGCCCTGTCCGCCCGATCGGACGGGCACGGGCGGACAAATCAAGCGTCCGCCCGATCCGATTTATTTTCCATATTTGAAAATAGAATCTAAAGAAGAACCACTAATTGTCAAATTTGGGCATTTCTTCATACGAATAAGAAATCATTTTAGTTTTTAGCAATCATTGAATGAAAAATAAAAAAATTTCAAATATTCAAATAATTTAATCTTTCATAAATTAATTAGAAATACATTTATATCATTTACGAGTTTCTAAATGTAATAAACACACAACAATAATTTCAAAATACACACCATGCTAGTACATATTTAACCTCGAATGCGAAATTCAAAAATAGACATAATATGGCTCTTACAAAATTACATTTCTTCTTCATATTTTTATTATTTATCAAAGTCACTTATAGCCTTATACATCAACGCTATTATAAAATAATACAATGATGTCTTCAACAATATGCTTGTCTACATACATACTTGGTGTACACTATTACACAACACTTTTTGAAAAAGTGAACAAAATTGTTGTTCAAAATTGTTCTATTCATTTAAAATTTTGTACTACTTCTACCAATCTAGTGCTCTATACTTGTCGTGAGAGTAAAAATGAGAAAATCAAGCAAACACATGCTCACTATATACTTGCATGTTTTTTTATTCGGAATCTAAATCGGACTCAAATTGTTGACCGCTGCCTCTTCTTTGTATTCCAATAAACGGACCACCTCCGTAGTTTCCGTGATATCCACTCGGTGCACCTCCTTGTCCATAATTTGAACCTCCAAAAGTGGGAGGAGGAACCGGAGTAGTAGGCTCTGATCCTCTTTCATTTGAAGCCCCGTAATAAGAGGCCCCATGATGCCCGTATGAATCACTTCTAGTTGATCCCGGATAGTATTGGGCGCTTCCGTGAAGAGAGCAACTATACTACGGGGTTACATGGCTTCCTCCACTACCTTCGGAGCCCACTTGAGTGGGCGTCGTATAATATGAACCAGATTCAGTAGACCTATTATAGTGCGTGTTGCCATAGCTACCTGTCCCATTTAGAGAACCAATTTCAGGGGGAGTGCCATAACGAGAACCAACTGCACTTGAACCACCATAATGCGTGGATCCATAGCTCCCTCTTCCACCTTCACATCTATTTTGAGGATCGTAACCAAAGTATGAACCACCTCTTCCTTGTTCAGATTCTCGCGTTCCATGTTCATGTCCGTAGGACCCACCATGCCTATCTTGCCGTCCCCGATCTTGAAGGCTTCTGCGTGTTGCCTCTTGCATTTGTTGTTCGAATTCAATTCGTTCTCGTTCTTCTATCCGCTCGTGCCTAACTCCAAATGTGACAGGCGCTTGCATATCATCGTCATCATCGTCATCTGTCCACGCATCTTCAGCATCTCGTAGAACAACTGAAGGTTGTTGTAGATAACCTCGATTAGACCACTCTGGCATGCAATCGCTTGCGCCCCTCCACTGTGTATCTATAACGGCATCCGTGCGCGTATAGTTCTCCACATTGCGACCTGTAGCGGTATGCTAGTCCACGTCCTTGTGGAGTACAATCTCTGCCCAAACCATTGCCATAACATTATAATTCATTATATTTGGTTTGGCGTTTTTAATGCCAAGAACTCGATGCACTTGTGTGTATCGTTGTTAGAAGTGCTCACTTTGGCACATAGACATTTGTCCTTCCCAACGTGGCGCTTGGTGCTCTACACGTTCACGTCGCCAAAGTTTTTGAATGTGAGTCATTTTCACATACTTCTTGCACATTGAGCAATCCCACACTCTTGTTGGTTCTTCTTTCCATCCCGGTTCATCCACGCATAATGGATCGGCCCAAGCATCCCAATCGAACAATTAGGGTCTTCCCTTTTGACTACTTTTTTTGGGTGTTATATCTTTCGGCATGATGAAGCCGAAGCAAAGAGAATGAAACAATTAGAAAGCTTAAGAACCAAAATTTTGATTTAATTAATTAATTAAAATTTTACAAGCGTGAACTTTGTGAAAATTTGTAACAATGCCACAACAATCGTTCACTCAAAGCGGAAGGGGCGCGCAGAGCTTCCAATGCACTGGTCCGCCCACTCCAAAAGAGAACGATTGTTCGGAATGAGCCGTCCGCCTCCCCATATATATATGCGGACGCCCTGAGGCGGACGTCCAAATCATGCGGACCACATCAGTTCGCGTGTCAATCGGACAGCCGTACCGGGGCGGACGGAGCGGACAGGGCGGACGGGTATCAGGGCGGACAAGGCGGACGCCGAATCAGGCAGACGGCTCATCTTAAACCCTAAACCTAATGAAGCAAATTGTTCTTTTTTCAAAATCTCACGGTATAGATATTTAACCCGTAAAGTTCTTTTCACTAAAAACACTTCAAAACTGCCATTAGTAGTGCAAATACCAAGTCTTAGAAGAAAAATACTTTGGGGCATATGTAACTGTAGGATCTTGTAGTAAATTAGTTGGAAAAAATGTAAAAAAAATTTTAGACAAATCCACCATTTGGATTGTAAGATATTAGATATTGAATGTTTCATTTAAGGGGGCTACTCAATTATGTCTATTAATGAACAATTGGTAGGCTAACAAACCTAACTTAGTATGTATTTTAATATTTGTTGCAATTGTTTTAAGAATATTATAACATAACACTATTATAATATTCTTATAAATGATATAATACTAAATCATTTCAAAATCAACAACATTCGAACACAATCTGTCATTTCTTGTCTTTCATACTCCTTTAATGATATATATATATATATACATACATACATAAAATATATTAGATAAATCAACATGAACAAATCAATGATTATATATTTCATAGATCTATTCTTCATCGATCAAATAAGAGTGCATGTGCAAATATAGACAAAAATGGTTTCTCCATTTGTTCCCAAAAAATAGATAAACAAATAGAGAAAGATATGAAGTGAATGTTACTTGGAGAATTGGAAAGAAAGAAATTGAAGTACTCAATTGCATTTTATTAAATTGAAAAATTGCATGTGGATGGCATGAATTAATCTTCATAGATGCTAAACTTATACGAGTTGCATTTCAACATTTATGATTTATGCAATTGATTGAATTGAAAGCTCTTGTAATTACATTTTCAAATTTTCGATTCAATCATTCAAATTTGCAAGAGTGATTTATGATAGATTTATAACTTTAAATGTGAAAGCATTCAATGCCTTTATGCGTTTGTTCATCAATATATTAATTTTAAATAAATAATATATATTTTTTATAACATATGCATAAACCATTATATTAAAAAAAACAAAAAACTAAGAGCCAAGCCAAATAGGCTGGTCAAATGAAGAGAACAAGATAATAAGAGCCCTACGAGACAGAAAAAAAAGGAAAAAAAAGAAAATATCAAAAGGATTCAAAGGAAGAAACAAGATGCATTCTTGCAAGACCGTAGAATACATAATGATTTCAAAATCCAAACACAAATATATTTTCTATTTCAATGAGAGCCAAAAATGAACTACCTTACTCTTAAAGATTGTATAATGTACACGTTATACAAAACGAACATATAACAGAAAGAGTAGAAGACATCGTTTATTATGATTGAAAACTGAAATGATTTTTTTTTCTATGTAGAATATTTTATGAAATGTAACAATGTATTTAATTATCATAATAATTGGTAGAAATCTTTGTGCAATACATAGAAACATTTCATTCATGTGGAATTTTTTCATTTATTTAGGATTAAAATTGAAGTATTATACTCTACAAAGTACAAACCAAAAACAATATCATATACCTAAGTTCAAAAGTTTGCAATTGTTTCGTGAATTCATTTTGAAAACTCAAACAAAGAAATATTTTATAATCAATATCTTGTTCATTTGAATCATTTCAAAATCGAATTCCGAATTCAATTCCTATTTATAATAGAAATTATATTTGTCAATTTTTTAGATCTTTAAACAATGAACCTTCTTTTTTTAAATTAATATTTAAAAACATCTGAAATAAGAATATTGGAATTACCCTTCAAAATAAATATAGCACATGTATAAGTGTATAATGTATTCTACTCAACCAACTCAAGTAACAAATTTTTCTATGTTTTTAAGGAAAAATATAGCCATACATGATTTGAAAGTTAAAACATTGATTCTTTTTCTTTGTTTTCAAATCTAATCAAAATTTCATTAAAAAATATGAAAGACTCGATGTTCATTTGAAGATCGTGATGCACTTTTAATGAAAAATCACAACCTTTCATTAAATATCATGAGGTTGAAATCCATTAAACTGTTATTCTAATTATGTATTGGGGCCTTTTTTTAAAATTTCATTTGCTTAGGATGAAAAAGGAATTGATTATTTCTGCAAAACATTTGATTTCCTAATGAACTTTAAAAAAATCCCCACCATCTTCAGATCTTCTCAAAACCTATTTAGAGGAATAATATCAGTAAATAATCCAAACATATTCAACTTAACCACATTCCCCTCATTCGTAAAACAATTTAGGGGAGAAAAGAAAAGGTTTAGGGTAATTAGGGTATAAGGTTTAGGGTTTACATTTTAAAAAAAAAGAAAATGACAAACTAATTACATTGATCCTCTATTTTTGAAATGTTACCACTCTTTTTGAATAATAATGGCCTCATAGGATGCACCAATGGACAGCTGGGCGGACGCCGTCGGCGGTCAGTGTTTAAGTGGGGCGGTCGGCGTGTCCAAAGCGCGGACGGCGTCGGAAGGCGGAGAGTGCGGATAGTCCGGGCGGACAGGGCGACGGGCGGACGGCGTGTCCGCTGCCGAAGCGGACGTCGTCGGTCCGCGCGGTGGACGCGAGGTTCGGGGCCGCTTCGCGCGGTCCGGGGCAAATCCGGCGGCGGACGGCTATAAGGGTGGAGTGACTTTCATTTTTTCTCACTTCAATTCTCCTTCGGTGCCAAGTTGGATGTACTACTATTGCTTTATGCGCTAGTTGCTCCTACGAGGTGGAGAGTTGGGGTCCTCTATCTTTTGTTACTGTGTTGCGGTTGATGCCATCACTTTTGACTATCACGTGAGATTTTTTTATTCACTTCAATTGGTTATTGAATCCAATTGACAATCATGAACGGCAAAGGTGATCGAAATATGAATGGGGTGACTCCGGGAAGCGAAGCCAAGAAAAAGAGCAAAGTGAAGGGGGATACGCATGACCTTCGGCTTGATATTTTAAATGACCCTCAATTAAAGCAGAGAGCGGGTGGGAAGATGAAAATGCAGAGTATTGGACATCAAAAATGTGCAGGACCTATGTTAAAATGTACCACATTGACAAGTTGTGGCCTCAAGAGTCGCACAGGAGTTATACACGGGATTTTTGTTGTAAACCATGGACTTGCAACAACAAACATTTTGTCCATCGATCTGAGGAGGTGTGGCGTGTTCTATTCGGAAACAAGCGCAGAAGTAAAGGCTATATTAATTATAGTGTGGCGTGTATGGTTTATGCGGAACACAGTCATTTACGGACTACCATACAACTGAGTATGTCAACCGAAAGTCGTCATCCGCCCACGTCATGCCATTGAACAATGCGCTCATAGAAAACCAGCGGATGAATGCATTGTTTGGTCACAGTTCCAACAGTCTTCATCCCTACGTCTGCAAAATGACTACCTTACAAAAACGTCGTGTAAAATGTGAAATAACAGAGCTCTAGTCATAGTGTAGTCATTTAGGACATCCAGTCATACTTTAGTCGGTTGTGCTGGACAGGTTTTTCTTGTAGTGAAATGATTTATTGGCCATTAAATGACAACAATTGTTACTATTGCTACTTTAAATTGGGCGAAGGGAATGCCTTATACAATACTTTAACTTCCAATGAGTGCTTCTCCATTTTTTTCATCCAAAGATTTTCCTAATTAATTTCGGTCATTAGGCTCAATTAGGTTTCTAGCTTTAGGGTATAAAAAACATTTGGATTGAGGGTTTTAGAGTTTACAATTTGGACTTAGGCTTTAGAGTTTAAGGTTTTAGGATTTAGGTTCATTGCAAAAAATTGTGGACAATGTTTGGTTTTTCAAGGTTGTAAAGAATTTAGGGGCAGCAAGCTCCAAAATAGGGTTCGTGGCAACGGGTAGGGATAAGTTCGGGATTACAAGGGTCAAGAAGATATTAGGTTCAGAAGTTCCATTACCAAGTCAATGCTGAAGCTCCAGCACAAGTTCGGAGGCCCCCTTCAGGTTTGGATGGGGAGTCATTGTCCCCACAAGAGGCAGTGCAATCCACTTCCTTTCTCTTGTTTCCTATCTTCGTGTATGCAACGATTTGGAATTGTGGGATTTGTGGGCGTTTGTAATTGTGATTGTGGTTGTGGTTTGAGATTGTGGATTGTGATTGTAGCCATGCAAATTCGGTAGAGAGTGATTTACAGTTTCTTGGCCCTAAGTTTCTTGGCCGTTTGAGCTTTGAGTTTTATTTTAGCTTCTAAGTTTGTGAGCGTAATTGAGAGTTCCTTGGCCATGAGTTCATCAGGTGAGTTTTTTGGTCATTTGAACTCTTGTTTTTGAATTTCGTTTGAGCTTTTGAGCTTTGAGTTTTATTTTAGCTTCTAAGTTTGTGAGCGTAATTGAGAGTTCCTTGGCCATGAGTTCATCAAGTGAGTTTTTTGGTCATTTGAATTCTTGTTTTTGAATTTCGTTTGAGCTTTTGAGTTTGTGAGTTTCTATTGAGTTTTTGAATTTGTGATTTGTAATTCAACTTATGAGTTTGTGAGCATCATTGGGAGTTTTTTGGCGTTGAGTTTTTCGGCTGTGAATTTCTTGGCCGTGAGTTCATTACGTCAATTTCTTGGCCATTTGAGCTCTTCCTTTGATTTTGTTTGAGCTTTTGAGTTTGTGAGTTTCCATTGAGTTTTTTCATTGGTAATTTTCTATTCAACTTGTAAGTTTGTAAGGTTCCATGTAAGGTTGTGAGTTGTGTGCTGTGTGGGCCATGTTTTAATGGTTTTCATTGCCATTAGTATTGTCAACAATGTGAACCAAGGAGTTTTGTGTGTCGTGTGTGGTCAACTGTTTGTTTGTGTGTTGTGAGTTGCACTTGAATTAGTTGCCAGAGAAGCAGTTTGTGGGACCAGTGAGGGACTTCAGTAGAGCTTTTGAATTCAGGTGGTTTTGGTGAGTGCTTCTTTACATTTTTGAAATTGCAAATCTCATATTCTTGCATTTACA
This sequence comes from Pseudoscleropodium purum, assembly GCA_963969395.1. Lineage (NCBI taxonomy): Eukaryota > Viridiplantae > Streptophyta > Bryopsida > Hypnales > Brachytheciaceae > Pseudoscleropodium > Pseudoscleropodium purum. The sequence goes on from OZ017797.1 coordinate 19,762,027, forward strand.
TTGGTACAATGTAGTGTTGTAGTCTTGCTTTTGAATTGTTGTTTTTTGTGGAGTTCTACAAGTTCAGTACGCTTACAGATGAGGATTTATCTTCCAATGTTTTGTACATTTGCACATGAAAATTAGTTTTTCTTAAAACAAATCAACAATTCTAATGTAGCTATGCAATTCAGAAATTTGTGTGCAACATAAATAATATAATTTTCGGATTAGGGTTAGGCTTAAAAAAGCTTAGTTTACGTGGGTTCTAGAACTTTATTTTCGATTTTGATTACGATACTTATTTTCAGGGTTGACAAATCTCAACGTCCGCCCCAAAATAGCGTCCGTTTTCAGAACGTCCGGACGCACGGACGCAGCGTCCCTCCTGCCGTCGGAAGGCGGACACGCGGGGCGGGGCGGACGGGTTGGGCGGACGGTCGGGGCGGTCGGGCGTACAGACCAGACGGGGCGGAAGGGCAGGGCGGACGAGGCGGACTTCGCATTGCCATTAGTCATTAGAAAATTTTATATTGTTATGTAATTTGAATGTTACACAATCACAAATGAATGCATCCACGTAAAATAAGATGTACATATAAAAATATTTTTATACGCAAATGAAAATATAGCATCTTTATATATAAATATATATGTATAAACAAAATACATGAAAACATAGTTCCAATATCACTATTGAATCCTATACGATCTTTTTAAGATCTAAATCTTTTACATTCTTTTTTGTTTTTAAACAATGAAAGGACCATTGTTTTTAAAAAACAAAATTCTCCTCAAATCCTACTTTCCACCGGATGGACCACTACCTTCTCCCAAAACAAAAGGAAAATCTGCTGTACCGAGGAATTTAGCAGATGATTGACGAGTTGACCGTTGTTGACTTAGACGGACTATTCGCCCTCCAGATTAAACTTCGATGTCCACCTTATGAAATTGTTTCTTGGTTTCCGGAGAAAAGTCATCGTCCTCTTCACGCTTCCTTTTTTGTTTTCTTTTCGGTGATAAATCGACTTCGTCTGCCTTTAAGGTTTTCAAATTGCTCTCCACACGATCTACCATCGCTTGAACAACTTCATCATCTCCTTTCCCTTGCCATACTGTGAGGTAGTCTCCATCCAATAGGAAAGCCTTCCAATGCCCTATAATATCGCCAATGCGCCTATCAAATGCTGCTGCCACATCTATAGATGAATGTCCTGTGCTTGTTAGTCCATTTGTATCGTAAACAGCACGAACTTTTGCAGCCTCTTCCAACTTCGACAATAGAAGGGCCCTACCTACGAGGGTGTGGTCGTATGCCTTATACTGCTCATCGAACTCTTTTCCATGGTTCACCTCCACCCAACTATCTTCTGGTCCTCTCTCCACTTTTTTATCTGGAAAATGAAAGAACTTTTTGTGTTGCAAGCTCCAATGTCCCCCCATGTTGCGACAAAACATTTCACGGGCCGCGTCATCTACGATTCCTCGAGCCCGCAATTCCACCTCTCTATTGTGAGTCATCCACACATCCAAATCCAATGGTTGCTGAGATTTCTCGTACAAATCATGCCTCTGTTCATTTGCATTCCACCGGATTGGCTTCCCCCAATGTTGATAATTTTGGAATTTGTACGGCGCTTGATCAAGAGGAAGATTCCAACAATTGTACTCGTGGCTTGGAGGCATAGCTTCCAAGATACCAAACATTTCGTAGAACCTAGCACTCAATGGACTACGACACTCGGCACACACCGAACGAATGAGTGATGCTTTCACAATGCAAGTGACATGGAAAGTGTGGCGACATTGGCCCATGGTTACCGCACCTTCCGGTCCGAAGAGGCCTTGGCAAAGGCTACAACAACCATCCAAGATTGGAGAGGTTGGATCACAAGCATGCACCACTCGCTTGTCTTTCACATTGATGTGTGCTGAAAGTGTGTTGTAAGGGACCCATCTTTCCTCTACTTCCAAGGCCCAATTGATGGGTGGAGCTTGGTCCTTCTTTGTGTGGTTTAACCACTCAAACATGGCATCCATGTCTCCCCAACATGTGATCTCCGTATATCCCTTTGAAGGATGTTGGTCAAACATAGTCTTGAACCAACTCAAAGAGCTTTGAATGGCATCGCAATTTTCATTCGACTCCATTGCCAATGTTTGAAGACCTGCCATTGCTCGAGATACTACAGAGGGTCTGTCTTGGAGTCTTTGTACCCATGCTAACCATCGAGACTCCAAGCCGCTAGATGGCATAAACTTCTTCAAATCCAAGCACAACTGCAATCGATTCAACTTGGATTCAATGATTCCTTTTGTTTCAATTGCCTCCTCCAATTTATGCTTCAACTCTTCAAAGTCACAACTCTCCGTTTGCGTCTCCGCATTCACGTAAACGGATGAAAGCTTTTCCATTGATGGTTGTTGTGTCGCTTTTAACATGCTCATGTCGTGACTTTCTTGTACATTTACAATGGCAGGGTTGTCGCTTGCTTCAGCCTTATCAAAAGAAAGAGAGAGCTTATCTTCACTCTCTTGAGTCTCTTGACTGTCTCCGAGTACAATCACTGGTGAGATTGCAACCTCACTTGGATTTTTGGAGGTCCCTTGCAATTCTGCAATCCGTTTACGCATCTTCATCAACTCCTCCATTTGCCTTGATGATTGTTGATTTAAATGTTCAACCTCACTCTCCGAAGTCTTTAATTTCAACTCCAATATTTTGCACCTTGCTTCCACTCCTCCAAGGTCAGCAATTTTCTTCTCATATTCCACCAATTGTAGTATGTGAACATCTCTTTCTTCGAAAAGTGATCCGAAAGTCTTCGTGAGATTCTGAAATGCTATAGCACCTTTCAACATCTCTGGTGCCATGAAAGAAAACTCCTTGGCCAAATTCATAAAAGTCGGAGCAATTTCCGCTAAAAATTCAGCTGACATCGTTATCTTGAAAGCTGTATTAAGTATATATTGTCGCAGCTTAGAATTTTGATTTTCTTAGTATACACCTAAATAGGAACGGAAACTAGTCATTAGCTAACCGGATCCGATTAGGTGGGGAAGGAAAACTCAGAATTAGCACGGAACGTGAAGTAGTGGGCTTCTTGGATCTAATCCGGTCATGAGTAACTAACGACGGAAACGAAATGCAACACGGATTAGGTCTAGGACCGGATGATGATGATGAACCGGATTATGATGGTAAACCGGATTCATGACGACAAACCGGAAAAGGTCAAATGACTATAAAAGGAGGAGCTTTCACTGTTGCACCCCCTTTTAGAAACTCGACCTTGAGCGCGCGGTTGAGTTTTTGTCGTTTGTGCGTCTGTGCGTTTGTGTTCTGTGCGTTTTGATTCCGGTTGAGATCGGAGAGAGGAAGTGAGGAACGGGACGTGCGGCTAGGAGAGAGTGAGGTAGATGTGAGTGGGAATGCCTCCGCTACGTAGGTCGAGACAAGCGAGTCCCTCTGCAAGTGAGGTGAAGCTCCGGAAAGTCATTCCGGTTATTCCCTCCACAGAGCCGGAAAAGTCTCAACTCATGGATGATCTCAAATCCATGGGTTGCGTAGGGTTTGCCGAGAAACCTTGGGGTTTTAGGGAGGAGAGAATGGTCAAGGAGCTCCTCGGAAAGTTGTCCAATCAGTTTGACAACACCGTGAGGGGAACTCCCGTCAGCTGGAACGAGGGGATGTGGAGAGCGGTTTACGGTTTCCGGGCAGGAGGTTTGGGAATGGCGAGCCGGAAGGATGAGTTTGTCCGAGGGAAGTTCAAGGGAGCCGTCAACCCGAAGGACGGATACGCGGTCGAGGATTGCTTGGATGACCGACACCATCGGCTCCTGCAATTCCTGGTTCCGGTTCTTCACCCGGAAAAGCCGACCAGGGTGACGATCACCCTCGGCAACACCATTTTCGGTGCCCTCAGTGGTACCCGGAAAGTGGATTGGGCACGGATCATTTCCGATCTCGTGGCCCAGTTTGTTAGTAGGGTTGGGAAGAAAAGGGCCACTCCAGTGTGCCCTTATCTCTTCCACCTCTATCGGGAGAACCAAGTCCTCACCGATACGGAGGAGAGGGCGTGGAAGACGCAGGAAGTGCTCCTGAAGTATGGGGAGTCGGAGACGGATGACGAGGCGGAATCCGATTCCGGGTCAAACCGGGAGTCCAGCGAGGAAGAGGAGGAGCCGATGCCGCCGATCAAGCGACAGAAGCTGACGCCTCCACACAAGCGCGGGACGCCTCCTGGTCAAGACAAACCGGCCCCGGAGGAGAAACCGGAAGCCGAGAAGACCAATTCCGGGGGAGATCCGGATATGCAAGATCCGTTCAACGGTCTTATCAACGTCCTCTGCAACATCAGGGCGGATTGGGAGGTCAAGCACAGGACGCTTGCGGCAATCGGCAAGTTGGTTGGTGCGGCACCGGACAGCAAATTGGCGGAACAAGTGGCGGAGTGCATCACCAATCCGGAAGAGACCCGGAAGCAGGAAGCAGAGATCCGCCGGTTGCAGGAGGAGGTGGATAACCTGAAGGCAACTCTTTTTGCCTATCGGGAAGACGTGACGGCCGCCCGGGAGATGGCGGAGGAGACTCGGAAGATAGCCGAGCAGATCAAGGCGGTCCTGGGAGAGACTGGAACGGCCGCCGCCAAAGCGAAGCTCTTCGACGAGAAGATCCACGAAGAGAAGAAACTATCCGGTTCCCGGATGGTCCGGATTCTCGCCGACTTCGCTGAGCAGATGGAGACAGCAATGGTGGAGGGGCGGAAGGCTGCGGACCGGATCGAGGAAAGCAACCGGAAGCTGACTGGAGCGACGTGCGACAAAGGGATTCATCTTTCGGATATCTCGCTACCGGATCTCTTTCCGGACGCGACTATTGCGAAGGATAGGAAGGATTGGACTCCTGAGTCCAAGAAGTCTGCACGGACTGGAACTCCGGGCACGAGACCGGATATCACCATCGACTTGGAGTCTCCACCCGGATCTAATCCTGCGGAGGGGGAACGGGTCCGGAATTTGAGTGAAGTCTTCGAGGAGCTAGTCCCGGAGATTGGAAGCCCGACAATAGGATCCAGAGTTGTAGGATAGATAGGATTTTGGATTTCAGTTAGGAGTAGGAGCGGATCCGGATCCGGATCCGGCTCAACAGTATTAGGTTAGACCGGAAGTTAGATTAAGGTGGCGGCGAACCCCTACGGGTTTTCCGCTCCTTTTTGTGCTTTTAGGGTTTTTACCCTTTGTATATAAATCGGTTCCTGAGATGGGAATTGGGAGTTGTTCATTTTGCAAACTTCTTGTACTTTTCTATTCTCTTCATTGCGTGTCTCTCTCTAGCGCGACAGGATTGTATGATGTGGAGTTAGGATAGTACGAGTTGGTTTGTGAGTGATTTCTCCCCTTGATGTTTATTTTCCGATCCTAGGTGTATGTGAGTAGGTACCGAAGAGTTGGGAGTGAACTTAGTTCCTCAGCACGTCTAGAGTTTGAGATTCCGGGTGAGAAAGCCGTTGTTAGACTAGGCGGGTAGGGAGGGATTCCTTAGCTGCGCTAGAACTCCCGGGTGGGAAATCCGGTCGAGTGTCCGATCTCCTGTGAGGTCTCACCATTCGTGTGGGTAAACGGAAGAACTTTAGTTGATGTTGGAACGGACGGGTACACTTGTAACCACCTGTCTTCGCACGGATCGGAAGTAGCATCAAGGTCGTTGTAGTATGAGAGGGTCGAGTGTGGGGTCTTTGTGTGACCTACAACCCGGATTGCTATCTGGGTTGTTGTGAAGGACCAAACCGGATCCAGATTAGCTTAGGAGTTTAGAAGGTAGGACAGTGGGTCTTCAGCCACTATAAGTCACGGAAGGAGTGGTGGGCCTACCACTCTCAAAATTAAGCGGCGACCCCTCTGATGGTGAAACAGAGGCAAAACCAAACCGGATAGGATTACGGGTACAGGATGACCATCCGGACCGGATTGGTCAGGAGGGATTTCTAGGATCAGAAGTTGTGAGATCCTGGGATTTGGGTATTTGTACGGACCGGATAGTTAGTAGGACCGGAAGAAGGAGTAATCCAGTCTGTAGTTATCCGGTGTGTTGGTATTTCTGGTTCTAGATCTAGGACCGGAAAGTAAGATTGGCATACTGACTGAGCTTAACTGCTTAATAGAGCTAAATACTTCACAGGATCTCGTGGGTTCGATCTTTAGAGTCACTTAGTTATACTCTAGAGCGATTTTTGTGAGTATAATGGGGAATTGACCTGCCCTGTGCTGCGACATATGTCCAACATTCTTTGGATCTGCAAGTGGACTTATTGGAACAGTAGTAGCACCATCATCGGGGTTAGACGATCCGTCTATTTCTTCATGAAGGTTAGCAAACTGAACCGAGAGCTTCAAAGGATTTTCCAATTGTTTTGGATTGGACAAGTCTTGCAAGGTTCGATGTAGAGGACTTGGCAATGCCGCTGTAATTGGAAACTCCTCCGCCCGCCTTTTACGCTCGGAACTCTATAATGACGATATATTATCAATCGTCACGCCTTGTCCACGAGGCGTATGTACTTTGTCTTCTAAACTTAACGCTGGACTAGATTCAATGCCTTGATGCACAGGCGGAGATTTGTAGACCAAACTATCAAAACAATTGTTGGCTATCAGACTATCAATTATAGCATAGCCTTTGCCACTTTCTCCGTGAAGACTTCGTCCACTTTACTTTTTGAAGTTTCCCCGCGTTCCGTGCAAACCTTGCCTTTGTTTATAAACTCCGTTTGCGTCTGTGCCGCAACATTTGGTGTAAAGGTCAAACGCGTTGAAGCTGTGGAAAAGACTTCACCCTCCTGCGCCTCTACATCTTTCTCCACATCTTTCCCCACATTTTTTGAAGAGCTTTCATTGATTGCTTTTTTGGAGATTGTACAGACCGTAATTCTTCAACATTTGAGGCTTTCTCCACACCATCCGTTTTCACCTCAATAGTATTTTTTAATATTTTTTCTGTTTCTCCCTCTAAATTGTACAAGTCAGGAATGTCTTTTTGATTGTCTTCAAGTAGAAGTGGGCAAGCTGTTGTCGTCGGAAACGTGCTCCAATCGATCTTGCGCTCTAATATAAGTTCCGCATAAACCATACACGCCACGCTATAATTAATATAGCCTTTACTTCTGCGCTTGTTTCCGAATAGAACACGCCACACCTCCTCAGATCGATGGACAAAATGTTTGTTGTTGCAAGTCCATGGTTTACAACAAAAATCCCGTGTATAACTCCTGTGCGACTCTTGAGGCCACAACTTGTCAATGTGGTACATTTTAACATAGGTCCTGCACATTTTTGATGTCCAATACTCTGCATTTTCATCTTCCCACCCGCTCTCTGCTTTAATTGAGGGTCATTTAAAATATCAAGCCGAAGGTCATGCGTATCCCCCTTCACTTTGCTCTTTTTCTTGGCTTCGCTTCCCGGAGTCACCCCATTCATATTTCGATCACCTTTGCCGTTCATGATTGTCAATTGGATTCAATAACCAATTGAAGTGAATAAAAAAATCTCACGTGATAGTCAAAAGTGATGGCATCAACCGCAACACAGTAACAAAAGATAGAGGACCCCAACTCTCCACCTCGTAGGAGCAACTAGCGCATAAAGCAATAGTAGTACATCCAACTTGGCACCGAAGGAGAATTGAAGTGAGAAAAAATGAAAGTCACTCCACCCTTATAGCCGTCCGCCGCCGGATTTGCCCCGGACCGCGCGAAGCGGCCCCGAACCTCGCGTCCACCGCGCGGACCGACGACGTCCGCTTCGGCAGCGGACACGCCGTCCGCCCGTCGCCCTGTCCGCCCGGACTATCCGCACTCTCCGCCTTCCGACGCCGTCCGCGCTTTGGACACGCCGACCGCCCCACTTAAACACTGACCGCCGACGGCGTCCGCCCAGCTGTCCATTGGTGCATCCTATGAGGCCATTATTATTCAAAAAGAGTGGTAACATTTCAAAAATAGAGGATCAATGTAATTAGTTTGTCATTTTCTTTTTTTTTAAAATGTAAACCCTAAACCTTATACCCTAATTACCCTAAACCTTTTCTTTTCTCCCCTAAATTGTTTTACGAATGAGGGGAATGTGGTTAAGTTGAATATGTTTGGATTATTTACTGATATTATTCCTCTAAATAGGTTTTGAGAAGATCTGAAGATGGTGGGGATTTTTTTAAAGTTCATTAGGAAATCAAATGTTTTGCAGAAATAATCAATTCCTTTTTCATCCTAAGCAAATGAAATTTTAAAAAAAGGCCCCAATACATAATTAGAATAACAGTTTAATGGATTTCAACCTCATGATATTTAATGAAAGGTTGTGATTTTTCATTAAAAGTGCATCACGATCTTCAAATGAACATCGAGTCTTTCATATTTTTTAATGAAATTTTGATTAGATTTGAAAACAAAGAAAAAGAATCAATGTTTTAACTTTCAAATCATGTATGGCTATATTTTTCCTTAAAAACATAGAAAAATTTGTTACTTGAGTTGGTTGAGTAGAATACATTATACACTTATACATGTGCTATATTTATTTTGAAGGGTAATTCCAATATTCTTATTTCAGATGTTTTTAAATATTAATTTAAAAAAAGAAGGTTCATTGTTTAAAGATCTAAAAAATTGACAAATATAATTTCTATTATAAATAGGAATTGAATTCGGAATTCGATTTTGAAATGATTCAAATGAACAAGATATTGATTATAAAATATTTCTTTGTTTGAGTTTTCAAAATGAATTCACGAAACAATTGCAAACTTTTGAACTTAGGTATATGATATTGTTTTTGGTTTGTACTTTGTAGAGTATAATACTTCAATTTTAATCCTAAATAAATGAAAAAATTCCACATGAATGAAATGTTTCTATGTATTGCACAAAGATTTCTACCAATTATTATGATAATTAAATACATTGTTACATTTCATAAAATATTCTACATAGAAAAAAAAATCATTTCAGTTTTCAATCATAATAAACGATGTCTTCTACTCTTTCTGTTATATGTTCGTTTTGTATAACGTGTACATTATACAATCTTTAAGAGTAAGGTAGTTCATTTTTGGCTCTCATTGAAATAGAAAATATATTTGTGTTTGGATTTTGAAATCATTATGTATTCTACGGTCTTGCAAGAATGCATCTTGTTTCTTCCTTTGAATCCTTTTGATATTTTCTTTTTTTTCCTTTTTTTTCTGTCTCGTAGGGCTCTTATTATCTTGTTCTCTTCATTTGACCAGCCTATTTGGCTTGGCTCTTAGTTTTTTGTTTTTTTTAATATAATGGTTTATGCATATGTTATAAAAAATATATATTATTTATTTAAAATTAATATATTGATGAACAAACGCATAAAGGCATTGAATGCTTTCACATTTAAAGTTATAAATCTATCATAAATCACTCTTGCAAATTTGAATGATTGAATCGAAAATTTGAAAATGTAATTACAAGAGCTTTCAATTCAATCAATTGCATAAATCATAAATGTTGAAATGCAACTCGTATAAGTTTAGCATCTATGAAGATTAATTCATGCCATCCACATGCAATTTTTCAATTTAATAAAATGCAATTGAGTACTTCAATTTCTTTCTTTCCAATTCTCCAAGTAACATTCACTTCATATCTTTCTCTATTTGTTTATCTATTTTTTGGGAACAAATGGAGAAACCATTTTTGTCTATATTTGCACATGCACTCTTATTTGATCGATGAAGAATAGATCTATGAAATATATAATCATTGATTTGTTCATGTTGATTTATCTAATATATTTTATGTATGTATGTATATATATATATATATCATTAAAGGAGTATGAAAGACAAGAAATGACAGATTGTGTTCGAATGTTGTTGATTTTGAAATGATTTAGTATTATATCATTTATAAGAATATTATAATAGTGTTATGTTATAATATTCTTAAAACAATTGCAACAAATATTAAAATACATACTAAGTTAGGTTTGTTAGCCTACCAATTGTTCATTAATAGACATAATTGAGTAGCCCCCTTAAATGAAACATTCAATATCTAATATCTTACAATCCAAATGGTGGATTTGTCTAAAATTTTTTTTACATTTTTTCCAACTAATTTACTACAAGATCCTACAGTTACATATGCCCCAAAGTATTTTTCTTCTAAGACTTGGTATTTGCACTACTAATGGCAGTTTTGAAGTGTTTTTAGTGAAAAGAACTTTACGGGTTAAATATCTATACCGTGAGATTTTGAAAAAAGAACAATTTGCTTCATTAGGTTTAGGGTTTAAGATGAGCCGTCTGCCTGATTCGGCGTCCGCCTTGTCCGCCCTGATACCCGTCCGCCCTGTCCGCTCCGTCCGCCCCGGTACGGCTGTCCGATTGACACGCGAACTGATGTGGTCCGCATGATTTGGACGTCCGCCTCAGGGCGTCCGCATATATATATGGGGAGGCGGACGGCTCATTCCGAACAATCGTTCTCTTTTGGAGTGGGCGGACCAGTGCATTGGAAGCTCTGCGCGCCCCTTCCGCTTTGAGTGAACGATTGTTGTGGCATTGTTACAAATTTTCACAAAGTTCACGCTTGTAAAATTTTAATTAATTAATTAAATCAAAATTTTGGTTCTTAAGCTTTCTAATTGTTTCATTCTCTTTGCTTCGGCTTCATCATGCCGAAAGATATAACACCCAAAAAAAGTAGTCAAAAGGGAAGACCCTAATTGTTCGATTGGGATGCTTGGGCCGATCCATTATGCGTGGATGAACCGGGATGGAAAGAAGAACCAACAAGAGTGTGGGATTGCTCAATGTGCAAGAAGTATGTGAAAATGACTCACATTCAAAAACTTTGGCGACGTGAACGTGTAGAGCACCAAGCGCCACGTTGGGAAGGACAAATGTCTATGTGCCAAAGTGAGCACTTCTAACAACGATACACACAAGTGCATCGAGTTCTTGGCATTAAAAACGCCAAACCAAATATAATGAATTATAATGTTATGGCAATGGTTTGGGCAGAGATTGTACTCCACAAGGACGTGGACTAGCATACCGCTACAGGTCGCAATGTGGAGAACTATACGCGCACGGATGCCGTTATAGATACACAGTGGAGGGGCGCAAGCGATTGCATGCCAGAGTGGTCTAATCGAGGTTATCTACAACAACCTTCAGTTGTTCTACGAGATGCTGAAGATGCGTGGACAGATGACGATGATGACGATGATATGCAAGCGCCTGTCACATTTGGAGTTAGGCACGAGCGGATAGAAGAACGAGAACGAATTGAATTCGAACAACAAATGCAAGAGGCAACACGCAGAAGCCTTCAAGATCGGGGACGGCAAGATAGGCATGGTGGGTCCTACGGACATGAACATGGAACGCGAGAATCTGAACAAGGAAGAGGTGGTTCATACTTTGGTTACGATCCTCAAAATAGATGTGAAGGTGGAAGAGGGAGCTATGGATCCACGCATTATGGTGGTTCAAGTGCAGTTGGTTCTCGTTATGGCACTCCCCCTGAAATTGGTTCTCTAAATGGGACAGGTAGCTATGGCAACACGCACTATAATAGGTCTACTGAATCTGGTTCATATTATACGACGCCCACTCAAGTGGGCTCCGAAGGTAGTGGAGGAAGCCATGTAACCCCGTAGTATAGTTGCTCTCTTCACGGAAGCGCCCAATACTATCCGGGATCAACTAGAAGTGATTCATACGGGCATCATGGGGCCTCTTATTACGGGGCTTCAAATGAAAGAGGATCAGAGCCTACTACTCCGGTTCCTCCTCCCACTTTTGGAGGTTCAAATTATGGACAAGGAGGTGCACCGAGTGGATATCACGGAAACTACGGAGGTGGTCCGTTTATTGGAATACAAAGAAGAGGCAGCGGTCAACAATTTGAGTCCGATTTAGATTCCGAATAAAAAAACATGCAAGTATATAGTGAGCATGTGTTTGCTTGATTTTCTCATTTTTACTCTCACGACAAGTATAGAGCACTAGATTGGTAGAAGTAGTACAAAATTTTAAATGAATAGAACAATTTTGAACAACAATTTTGTTCACTTTTTCAAAAAGTGTTGTGTAATAGTGTACACCAAGTATGTATGTAGACAAGCATATTGTTGAAGACATCATTGTATTATTTTATAATAGCGTTGATGTATAAGGCTATAAGTGACTTTGATAAATAATAAAAATATGAAGAAGAAATGTAATTTTGTAAGAGCCATATTATGTCTATTTTTGAATTTCGCATTCGAGGTTAAATATGTACTAGCATGGTGTGTATTTTGAAATTATTGTTGTGTGTTTATTACATTTAGAAACTCGTAAATGATATAAATGTATTTCTAATTAATTTATGAAAGATTAAATTATTTGAATATTTGAAATTTTTTTATTTTTCATTCAATGATTGCTAAAAACTAAAATGATTTCTTATTCGTATGAAGAAATGCCCAAATTTGACAATTAGTGGTTCTTCTTTAGATTCTATTTTCAAATATGGAAAATAAATCGGATCGGGCGGACGCTTGATTTGTCCGCCCGTGCCCGTCCGATCGGGCGGACAGGGCTCGAGGATTTCGAGGAGGCGGACAGCCGATGTGTCCACCACCCGCGGCCCGTCCGATCGGGCGGACGGTTTGGGGCCGTCCGCCACTACCCGTCGGATCGGGTGGACAGCAGATTTGTTCGCCCGTGGCTGTCCGATCGGGCGGACGGGGCTCGAGGGTTTTGGGGAGGCGGACGGCTGATGCATCCGCCATCCCCGTCCCATCCGATCGGGCGGACGGTTTGAGGCCGTTCGATGGGGCGGACGGGCCGTCCGCGCCTTATAAGATGGGCGGATGGACCGTCCGCATTGTCACTTTTGCTTTACCCCTTGTGAATGCAAGGTGGAGCGGAGAGCTTGGTGGTTCATCCTCCATTGGCTCTTTTCCGAGGCAAGACAAGAGTGGTTTATTGGGGCCCCCTTGTTGCCAATTTTTTGGACACTTGCACGTGAATTCAATTTCAAATTAAAAAATTTGATCTATATCAATTTCATTTGTCATGATGACGAAGGGGAAGAAGAAGGTTGCGAAGCTTAAACATGGAGAGGGACCATCGAACTTGGAAGTAGCTCGTCAAAGTCCTTCGGAAGAATGCAAAAAATTCATGATTGAGCGCATCGTTCAATTTTATGAATCGGAAACAACATTGTCTTTAGACAATAAGTACATCAGATATCAAGAGGAGTGCGTGTCTAAATTCAAGGTAGACATGACACAGATGTTGTTGGATGCATTGAATGTGGCGAAGTGGCATGACGAAATGTATAAAACGTACTTCACCAAATGTTTGGAGAACAAGGTTCATGACGCTTTGTGGAATTCCAAAGTCATTTTGGTTAAATATGGCAAGGAATATCGACCCAATGACGCCCAATTTGAAGAAGTGATTCTGAAAGCGGACTTGTTTAAGGGGCGATGTGCTCCATTCGCCAAAAAGCGCAATCGAGTTGGTTCAATTGGTTGGTGGAAAAGCAATGATGGAGTTGCTGAAGCAAAAAAGAACAAACGGCACCTCATAGCACTTTCAGATACAGCACGCGTGATTGCTATTGATGATAGAACGATGAGAGGTGGATATGCAACGATTCGAAAGGTTCGTATTGAAGGATGTCCAGGAATACTTCCTTATTGGGAATTTGCGGCAAAGAAATCCATTCACCACCAAACTCGACCTGATCTTGCAAAGCTAGAACATCAAAACGACGTGTGAAGGTTATGCGTATTGGTGGAATGGTGGAACTCTTCGACAAATGTTGAATATGGATAAGGACTTTCCAAACAACATCCAAATTCGTTTGATGTATACAAATCCAACCGAAGAGGAGGTTGTAAAAGCTCACCGTTTAGGGCGATATCGGAAGAAGCGCACGGAGTTGACATGGGCGTTTATGCATATAATGTATGCAGTGCATCTTGCTGGACATTTGTACAATGATCTTTTTCCGAACAACATCTTGTTGCATTTTCCAGAGGATGAGTCACGTGTGTACATTGGAGTTTGCGATTGGGACATGACCACCTTAGCTTCTCAGCCAATGAAGTCTTTGTACACATTCACATCAACAGATGAGATGAAACAAACTTTGCAGAGGAGATGGTGGGTAGATCCACGTATTGCATATTTGCATAAAGCAGGTGCAAATGTGGAAGTCATTCCGATGTATTCACGTAAGTCGGAAGAGTATGCCATTCGAAAAATTGCTCGGCGGATGAATGGAAACAACATGTCAGAGGCGTATTTCAACGTGCTACGAAAAACACCTAGTGCGACACAATTTGCCTTTCATGACTTTGCAAAAGTGTTTTATGCTTACTTGAAGTGCATTTCTTTGAAGACTGACGATGAAAATACTAGTTTGGCCCATGTGATTACGCGATTTTTTAATACATATTGTTGGTCGATGCCAGATGAACATTTCCGCCATTTATATTAGATTAGTAGTGCAAAAGTAGTAGTTGAATAGGTTATATAGGCATTAAAAATTAGTTTAGAAATATAGAGTTGGAATGAAAAAAATTATATGTGCAATTAGCCAAATGTGCACAATGTATGGTATTCTACATTAAATTGAATACATTTTGCCCATATTGATTATATTTGTATTTGTGTTGATCTTGATTTTTTAAATAGTATATATATATATTTGAAGTCACAAACTTTTTTAGTTTCCCTTTTGAAAATGAATTGGAATTTTTTCATAATTTCAAGACTATCATGGACTCGTGGTCAAACTTTATAATCTTTCAACTTATAAGAGACATTGTTTTAATAACAAATCGCGAACCATTGCACTTCATTTAACATTTAATTGTTTAAAGATTAAGGGAGTGACCGCGGGGCAGTTTGGGTAGGGCGGTCAGAGGAAATAGGGTCGTCAAAGTGGGCGGGGCAGACGGGGTGACAGGCGGACGAGGCGGTCCTGGTGGACGCTGCGTCCGCCGGGACCGCGAATGTCAACGGACGCTGCGGACATAGCGTCCGCGTCCAGACGTCGTGTCAACCCTACTTATTTTTGAGTCGAAGATAAAAACAAACCAATTACAATCTCAAGAAAAACAAAAGAACTCTTGAGGACTTCTCTTTGAAACGAAGATAATCTCATAATAGATAACTAACTATAGCTATACAAATGCAGATACAAAAATGGAATCGGGCATGGGATATGACTACTCTCACACAACACACTACATAGAGCCATTCACGAAGTAGAAGGGAGATGGGCTATTTTTTCCGCAACTGCAAAAGGTCTATAGAGATCTCAGGCAATTCAGAGACAATGTAGAATCATGGGCATTTGCAATCAATTGATCCAAGGACTACATCTTCCTACACCTTAGAATGAAATAATCAGGAATATGGTTGAACTAGAATTTCAATGAAAAGGTACAACATGTAGAACACCATCGAAAATTCCTTATCATAACACTTGTTGCGATTGGTGCTGATGGAGAGGAGACAAACCATACACATTCAATTATAAACCATCCGAATAACGAAAATGCACTCTTCGACTATCCAACAATGAATATTGACCTCAAGGAAGCAAATTTAGAGTCCATGGTAGTTGATTTCATCAGCCAATTTAGTCCATGGCTATGGACGGATGCGGGAACCAAATTGTACAAGCTAAATATCATTCACATGCGGCTTGAGAAACATGCCATGTTAAATGTCATCAGCAAAGGGTAGGGAAGAGGCCATGGGAGTGGACGAGGGTGAGCCAAGTAGCTAACAGAACCTCAAAATGAAGCAAGGTCAGCTGGAAGAGGAAGGTCTTCAAGTTGAGGTAGTGGAAAGAGTCAAGGCCGCATCGAAACATAGAGAAGAAGAAGCCCCAATGCTACAGAAGGAGAGCCCATCAAAAAGCAATGAAAGTCTACATTTGACGCCATCCAACCAACAATTGGAAGCTTGGGTTCTACTTTGACAAATGTTCAACCAGTTCCTAGAACTAATGACAGACTAATTGAACGATTTGAATTGGCGGCAACATACCAGGATGAATTTTGGAAGAAGCACCAAGACTACTTCATTTTCTATCCACAAACATCTTAGGTCAACATCAACAAATGTCTTTTGGCAAAAACAAAATACATCATCAAGAAGCTAGAACACACGATTACCAAAGATGTGAAGTAGGAACTAATTCACATGGGTGATCACAAACAAAGACAAACAATTTGTTTGATCCCAATTACGTTGGAAAAAAAGTTGCTTGTAGGGCGACCCACTAGTTGGGATGCTATAAGAAATGGCAACTTTTTTATATCAATAGCTAGTACAGTATTACTACATCCAAGCAGCTCCAAGTGGTATAATACTACTAACCATCGATCTCCAGCACAGGCAACCTACGTAGGAAATCAAATCTCGGTGTGTAGAGCGATATGGATAAATGCGAAGCAACCTACTAATTTGTTTGGGGACCCGCAGACTAGGAGAAACGGCTCTGTTCATAATAACGATGCATACGGAGTAAGTCTTCTCCATTCATTTGTCTTCACAATTATCTTCGACTTAAAGATAAACTAATAGATCATATTCATTGCTAATTGCAATACTAATTTTGATTAAGTTCCATAAATGTAAGAACTCCAATCTTTTATCTTCAAATCGAAGATAATAATTTAAATCTAACTTGCACGTTCTTTTATTGAACAAATTCTAATACATGTCGGACTATGTTTGCAGAGATTCGTGGATGCCAAGGTTTTAGAACATAAACCTGGAAAATGAAGGAGCCAAGGTAAAACTTGCATCAAACTTGAAAAACGAAATAAGAATTATTATCTTAGCTGACAAGATATACGAGTTATGGGATGAGTTTATCACAAAGCATGCAAAGGGGGCATTAGTAAACCCAATGATGTGAAAAGCATTTAATGCTGAGAAGAGCTTCGTTTCATACTCTTCCTCCCAAAAAAGGGAGTTTTTCAAGCACATGGGGCACTTCACTGACCAAAATCTCTAGGAGTACGCAATTCATTTGCTTGGGAGAATGTCAAACTGGAAAAAAAAAGTATCCAAAGGTGTCCTCCATAGGACAAAAATCCTCCGCAAAGACAATATGGCCTCTATGGATTGAGTAGAGCACAGGAAGCATAAGAAAGTGGTCATTGAAGAGTTTATGATAGTCACTCCAACCTTGAATTTCAAGGACAGTGATGACAAAGTGATTGACAAAGAATGGAAGAACTGGAAATGCGCCCACCTCTTCACTTCCGCTTCTTGGGATTTCCTCCTCACAACTACGCCAAATGAGTTCTTTAAAAAGCATCTAATGAACGAGGGCAAGACCAGGCGAGCATCCTATTTTGTTGATAAGGGTCTTCTTGATGTCCTCCCCTTGTTCCATAGGTACCTGAAGCTCAAGAATCAACTCGATCGGTCGAGTGGTGATGTATTCAATAGAGGCCATGAATGTTTTTCCATGGCATTTTGCACAAGTCACCCATGGCAATACCAAGCACAAAATTGCCACTGGTTGCAATTGATTTCCTGCAAGTACCGAAGCCAAGACCCGGTTCAAGTGATGGCCCTACTACATACCCATTGCTAAAATTTTTAGGAAGTCACTTAAGGCCACAATCTACACCCTCAATGTGTGGTTGTGGATTGTTGGAAACGTATTCGAGGAAGACAAGGTCTTGGAGTTTAGGATGACATATCTCAAGCAGTTTGTTTTGAAAAAATCATTGTACCTTTCTTCAAAGGCAGAGCGGCTGGATGGAATGACTAGCCAATCTAGGCTTATCCTTGTAACACTCTTCTGCTTCCTAAACATGATGACGTAGGGGAACCTATCAACTCTAAAGCAGTTATTAACAAATACGAGACATCAAATAATCCATACAAGATGGATTACTCCAAGAACAGTAAAGTAAAATATAGATCTCACCAGTGCAAGCTAAAGATGGATTTCTACATAGATCGTTTGCAGAGCTTTGCTAGTATAAAAAAAAATGTCATCGGCATTTATGCAGGAAGCAAAATGATGATTGCTGCAAAGGTATGCAATCACTCTGATGCAATTATCTTTGCCACGAGGATAATCATTCTAAAGTTTGGAGTCTCTTTTTAGTATTCAATTATCTTTGCCTCAAAGATAATCATTTTGAAATTTTGTTGTCTTTCATATTGATTGTCGTATAATACTTTATCCTCGCTTTGAAGATAAATTTGAAATCATTATCTTCGAGGCAAAGATGATAAATTGATGGTGTTGAGGTATTATTTAGTTCATTTTTTTTTACAATTATATGGTTTATACTATTATGGCTTCATCAACTGCCATTTTTTTGAGCAACTCTAGGAAATGGCAAAGTATCATTGCGGTAGAATTGACTTGAGAGACTTCCGTCATGACAACTCACCATTCCTTACTACCTACATTCATCCGAAACTCCTTGCCTCTCCCGACCTCAACTTTGAGTCCACGCTGTCAAATGATGGAAACATGGAAAGGCAGGTGGAGGATGCACAACCCGAAGGGCTTGTGGAGGAAGGCAATGAAGGTGGGTTAGAGGAAGCCAATCTGAACATCAATGAGTTCGAGACAAACACAAACACTGTTCGGAGAGTTGATTTGGAGATCACATCGCGCGATTTCCAAGTTGAAGGTTAGGATCTAGCTTTGACCTCACAAGCTCCAAAAAAGAGAGAAAGGAGAAAGAACCTGCCTAGATTCTTGTCCCAACGCCCCCTCGAGTTGTTTACAACCATAGTGACAAGTTAGATTACTCCGACTTAGACAACATCGACTATAGGGGACTTGAAGATGATGATGCTCGTCCTTCGGGATTAAACCAACATGATCATGAATGTGAAGGGGCTCATTTCGACAATGGAGCACACAATGATGATTCTCCCGAGCGATCCGAAATCCCCCTGCAGCTAGTTAAAGAAAAGGCCAAGAAGACGGAAGCGGACCAATTGGAAAAAAAAAAGATGAAGAAGATGGAGGAAGAGATTTGCAACTTCAATAAAGAAAAAGAAAAGGTGAAGGCTCTCAAGGAGGAGAATAGAGAGCTGAAATGAATACTAGCTGAGTCAAATGCCAAGACTCCTATTGAGCAAAGGGAAGGAGGGCCTTTTGAGGGGCTTCCTACGAACCAGACCAAATCAGGTGCTTGAGATTATCTTTGAAGCAAAGATAATCCTACTCCTCTTCCTTCTTCCATGGAGGACTTAGTTCCTCCTCCACTCCCCCCTTCTTTGCTAAACATAGGTACCGTGGTGGAAATTGAGTGCACTCCCACTATAACAAAAGTTGGTAAAAAAACCGCACTCAAAATCGAGTGCGATTTTTTTTTACCAACTTTTGTTATAGTGTCCTAACGCTCCTAAAGCACTCAATGGCAAGATGATTATCCTCAAGGCGAGGATAAAAATGCAAAGGAGAATTCCATGTAGTAAGAGACCATTCCGGAGGCACAAGACGACGCAACTGCATCGAATCTCCTTCCTCCCCCATCAACATCCACAAATGTGGAATACCCTATGGAATCTCAAAATCCTCCTGACACTAAGGATGATGATAGTACTAGGTTCGGGGAGATTTTGAAGGACTAGACCTTGGGCATGGGATTCAACAAGGTACTCTCACTTCCTTCCTCGAACCCCTATGATTATTCTTGAGTCTACTGAATGTATGATGGATGCTTGTTGTGACCTATATCCTACTTTCGTTTATTAGTGAGAGGCACTTATGTCCATGCATTCTGGTTGGCAGGACAAAGTGAACAGTTTCTGATCGTCTTGTCAACAAACTGCCCATGTGTGGCTATGTGTTGTAGTGTAGTATAGATTTTGAAAGGAAGTGTAGTTGGCACCTGTATAGATCTAGCCAATGTTCAACTACTAGTCTTTCTAAATGTACCATAAATTATTTTTGAATAAATTTTGGTGACACATGTTCTATAGACTCTTGTCTAATGAGCTTACTTTCTCCATGTTTGTGCCCAACGTAAAGAACTTAGAGGGGTGCATCATCCATTGGCTCTTAAACAATCAATTAATGGGGAGGTTGTCTAGTCACTTGGTGGGATTCAATGCTTTTCTTAGCTAAATATATCTCCTTATTCTACGTTTCAATAGGTAACTACATTCTCTTATGTTATGTTGTGATCAAGTAGTGTCGAGGGGCTGCAAAGACATTGTACCGCGATGCGTCTCCTCTTCAGTTCCTCAAATGCGACTGAAGTGGTTGAACGTCATGCTGGATTTGAATAGAGTGCTTTGTTAGTGCCTCCCTAGGTCCTCAGTTAGAAGGAAGCAAACGTACACGGGAATGACTATATTTTCATTAATAAGATTCCGACTCTTATTGGAACAAAAGTCGTGTACATGTGTCTTTATGTGAAGGAATTTTTAGACGAGCTATATAAAATCACTAATTGCGTCGTAGTTTGGAGTTCTATGTACAAGAAGACACTGGAGCTAGTAGCCAGATTCTTGTTCTAGAACTCTAGACCACCCATAGTTGTTATAGTGGACGGATGTCCGATTCGCCCGTCCGTTAGAGGTCCTACCCGTTCGATACAATCAACACATAGTTGACTTTCTGATAATGGAAAAATAGGCCACGTGGATGCCATGTGGATTAAGGAACATGCTGGGCGCGGACAAGATCGTCAGGGCGCAAAATTAAAGCCGTCCGGACCGTCTGTCCATCCGGTCCGGTTTGCTCGTCCGTCCGTCCCGTCCAATGACCCTAACTCGCCCGTTATGACAACCATGAGACCACCCTTCAACATCCTTGGACAAGATAAATGTCAGAACATAAAAGTTTTTGATCAAAAATTTATAACTGTAGAAGGGAACAAGCATAAGCCTCTCCATCTCAAAGTGATGGGAGACCACTAGTTCTTCGATCCGAATTATTGCACAGCATTTAGCAAAGAGAATATAATTCTCATTGACAACTCCCTCTAAAAGAGCGTCCTCAATGAGAATGGAAATGCGATATTCCTTCAGACTTAGGATCGTTCTCAATAGGCCAATTGGCCAATTTTGGTAAATGAAATTGAAATGCAAAATTCTTTTTGGTGAAAATGAACACTTTTTTGTTATTAAATTAACAGTTTTTTGCTATGTTCAACAAAAAAGTATTCATTTTCATGTCCAAATCAACACTTTTTTGATATGGAGTGTCCAAGTCAACACGCCCAAATCGACATAGAAATGAACAAAAAAAATCAACATTTTTTGTCACTTTAGACATTGAATTTTATAGTAGTGATTCAATTGGATGCAACCCATTTTCTACAAAAAGTGTTAATTTTCATTTCATTATTCCAATGAAAGAAAAGAGTATATTCCTTCTTTAATAATTATGTTTCTTTCATGTGGATGTGACTTTCTTCTAACAATTTTCCATTTTTTCTTGCTATTCGGGAATTCCATTGTTCACTTTTCCATTTAATTCAACTAGACAATGCAACTTAGTTCTAAAAAAAGTGTTAATGTTTGTTTCATATTTCCAAAAAAATAAAAAAGGTAGTTTCCTTCTTTAATAATTATGTATGCATGGTGGATGTGGATTTCTTCAAACATTTTCTCAATTGTTTTGGATTATTTGGGAACTCTATTGTTTCTTTTTTGATTTTTTTCAACCAGATACACCTCACTTCAAGAGGAAGTGTTGATGTTCATTTCGTTTTTCAAATTAAATGAAAAGGATATTCTTTTTTTTTTAATAGTTATGTATGCATGGTAGATGTGGCTTTATTCACACATTTTTCTATTTGTTTTGGCCTATTTGGGAACTATCTTGTTTACTATTCCATTTCATTCAACCAAATGGAACTCATTTCTATAGAAAGTGTTAATTTCCATTGCATTTAAAAATTGAAACAAAATGCAATTTACCTTATTTTAGTAATTGCATGTACTCTTTTGAATTAAAACCTTTTTTATTTTTTAGTCTCCTTGTTAATTCAATATTTCACTACACTTTTTGTTACTATTACACTATGATGACGTGACTTTGATGTGGAAGTGCATTAACTAGGTTACATTCATCCACCCAAGATTTCTTCAAATTACACATGAGCACCTACCCATTACCACTTTTCTCTAGTAGTTCAATCACTATAAAAAATCCACATTTTTTGTGATATTGGACCATAAAGGTGGTATGTTTTTGTAAAGAGGTGACCGTCAAAGACTTAAGGCAGTGGGTGGCAGAATTGTCTTGAATGTCATAGAAAACATGTAGATATTAATAGAAAAACAATGTTATATTAGGAAAAAAAAATATGTTTAGTGAGACATCCAATAAAATATTAGCATGTCTTTTGTGATGTTCAAAAAAATGTGACAATGCCACATTAGCAAGGGTATTTTTTTGAAAAAAAAATGAAAAAAAAATGAAAAAAAAATGAAAAAATGGCACTTGACATGGCATCCAATGAGGATGACGTTAGCACACTTTGACACCATTTTAGAATTTTAGAATCATTTTTTAAGACAACAATTGAGACATCAATTGAGAAGTCAAGATGTTTTTATAAACATTAACAAAGACGTCAACTAAGATGTCCAAATGTTTTTTTAAACATCAATTAAAACAACGTTATGTTTAGGAGGATGTTCATTTCTAAAATTATATTTTTCACACAATTTCAAGGTTTTACATATCCCATATGGTTTGTCTTCCCTCCTACCACCCTACTTGTATAGTTAAATTTGTTTTTGCATGTCAATATATTCATAATAAGTGGCTTTTCAAGCCAAATATGATATATTGTATATGGCATATATGTTATATATGGTGAATTATGTATAGCATAATATATATGGTGTACAATCTATTGTGTGTTGTGTATGGCCTATTGTATATGATGTATGTCTAAGTTGAAGTTGCAAAATGTTTTTTGATATTTAAGTTGATATTTTTTCTTAAAACTAGGTGTTTAAGTTGATGTCTCAAAAAATTGAGACATGCTTATCAAGCATGTCCAAGAAGATGTTATTTGTGATGTTTTTGTGTCTCCATGGACATGGCAAATACTACTAAATGTTCAAAAAAATTAACCTCATGTCACTATTGATGTCTGAAAAAACATGTGTGTGTTACAATAAATGTCCAAATTGACAAGATCTAGTACTCAGTGCATTGATGACGTCAACAATGGCATGGATGAAAAAAGTTGATGATGCGGCACTACTTACTAACGTGGATGCTAGGTGGCAACCACATGGCAACTTTCATGACTTTCAAAGACTATATTTTTTTATGACGTCCTCCAAAATTTCCTTGAAATCAAACCATATTTTTTAGAATTTTTCATGTTTTTTGGCATGTCAAACTTAACTCATTTTTCTAAGCATCCTTGTTAACATGGTTGACGTCCAAATAAATGTACTTACCATTTTTTTTATTGTCACAAAAAACACAGATTTCTTCTAACAAATCTATGGTTGTGTAGAACTTTTGTAACAAATGACATAAATCCAAGGCAAATTGAAGAGCCTAGCTTTCTTATAAATGCACTAGTTGATCCCCTCCAAGATCTCTAGGTTCTTCAAGCCTCTTAGCTTATTCACATTCAGGGTTGACGAATCTCTACGTCCGCCCCAAAATAGCGTCCATAACCCGGACGTCTGGACGCACAGATGCCAGCGGACGTAGCGTCCCTCTCGCCGTCAGGAGGCAGATGGGCGGGGCGGACGGCCAGATCGTGCGGACCACATCAATCTGCGTGTCGATCGAACGGTTGTACCGAGGCAGACGAGGCGAACGGGCAGACGGGGGGACAGGCGGACTGGGCGTTCCCGGCGGACGCTGCGTCCGCCGACCGCAAATGTCAGCGGACGCTACGAACACAGTGTCTGCGTCCGGACGTCCTGTCAACCTTGTTCACATTGCTTAGCTCACAATGCACTCTTAAAATAAATAAATAAATAAATGGATTCCAACATCGCCAAATTCAAAGGAAGTTGCAATTACAGAAGACCATGCTCATCTTCTCTATCTCCAAAATATAAGAACGATGGCACAATATCTTCATCATCGATCTCCATATAGTTCAATTTTTGTTAACTTTTGATGATAAGCCAATTATCCAACAATTGATTTGCTTGTGCAAATAACTAGCAAAACAATGAATATAATTACTTTTGTTCAAAATGTACTTCATGAGCTTACAACCCAAAAAATTGAGTGATTAAAGCCTACTCAAGTAAAAAAAACCAAGAACTTTCTCTAATTGTATATCATTTGTTCTAGTCATGGTCCACCTTCCAGCTTCTTGCATTCAAAAGGGCCAAGTCCCTTGTACTTCCAAACATTTGGTTTAGTCACTTGAAGGCAACCAAGCTCTCTAAAATCTAAATCAATTGTTGATTTGAAAGACTTGTAAAAGGGCACATCTATTATTTGCAGCTTTGAAAGCTCTTGAAGATCGGGCAACACTTTTATCTCCTTGCAAAGATATATCATAAGTACTTCCAAGCTATTATCATCATTGACACTAAAGCAACTTTATAGTTCTTGATTGTTATTCAACTCTACAATGTGTAAGTTGTTGGTCATCCTTGAATCCCAAACTTGATATGATGACCTTGTTGATGAGGGCTACTCTTGAATACTCCAACCACCTTAGTTCACTTCAATCTAACGTTGCTGACATGTCATAATTCATGCGTAACAAATGTAAGAGATTGCT
This sequence comes from Pseudoscleropodium purum, assembly GCA_963969395.1. NCBI lineage: Eukaryota > Viridiplantae > Streptophyta > Bryopsida > Hypnales > Brachytheciaceae > Pseudoscleropodium > Pseudoscleropodium purum. Next base: position 19,786,783 of record OZ017797.1, read on the forward strand.
TAAGCATGCTATTTATTCAATAGGGTCCAAAGATTGGAAATCAATCTCTAGCTACACTAAACTCTAAGATTTCTCAAATTTCCAATTCCATTCACCCTCACAAAATGGTAAAATAATTTCTAGGGTTCCCAATTGTATTACTATTATTAAAAAATATATATTTTTTAATTTTTCTGTACTTGCACTACGGGGCGCCAAAAAGTGAATCCTTAACGGCCCTCTATAGGGTTTAGATTTTTTCTAATGATTGTCTTAGATCAAGTACTCCATCTTCCACATCCACCAACTTTGACATCATCACATTCATATAGTTGTTGAAGTTCAAACATTTCATAGAAGGATGTCATGAGATTGTCGTGCATGCCCATTAGGAACTTTGTTTTCAAAGTGTCCAACTACCAAAAAATTCCACAAAACTACATTAATACAATTTCTTAGAAATATACATTGTTATGCTTTTCACCAAAAGTCCAAAACCCTCAATATCAAATGTCTTGAACCAAATAAAAACATATTTTGGTAAAAAAACTAGTACTCATTGATGTAAATCACTACACAACATTCATAGCCTAATCAAGAGCTTTCCATTCAACCTTATAAAAAAACTGGATATCAAAGAAGAATAGACTATCAAAAACATGAAGTAGCCTAACTTCATTAACTCATAGGTAGCCAAGCAAACCACGGAGAAATCATGTTAGAACATGTTTTAGTATTATCATTGTTACTAAAAAATTAGAAGACAAATTACAAGGAGCAATCGGCACACCTTGCAACTTGTGAAACATTACTAAATTATATGAAAGCTTTGATTGGAAGATTTAAGTATCTACAACCCTTGAGTTCTAGTTAAATTGAAGTTTATTACAAATATTGTTGAAAATGTCAATGGACAAGATAAGAAGAAATTGCCAAATCTTTGAAGATAAAGGTAATACTTTTAGATTGTATTTGTAAAACTATGAGAAACAAAAGCAACTTGAATTCCAAAACTACTTTAGCAATTGAATGGTGGTATATACCAACAATAAAAGAGGGATGACACAAACCACTAGTAACAAAGGCATCATTTGAACTATTATTTAGCAGTAGTGTCATGAAGTGAGCCCACAACAACAAAGGTAAAAAATGAACCTACAAATAGAGATGCTAAGTTACAACAAAATGTAAAGATGATGCAATAAGTTATAGAAGTAGTGATGAATATAAGAATCTCAAACTGGAGTACAAAATTCCTTACATAAAGGCATTCCATGTTCAAGCATAATACCTAATTTCTCTAGTTGCTCCCAACCTCCCGATGCTCATGGATAATCTTTTTCATCTCATTTTGAATGATAGAGAAGGTAGGCCTATGAGTGGGATCAATATCCCAACACTTAGATATCAAAGATACTAGTGTTTTGGGACACTTAGAAGGAAGTTTTGGTCTTAAACCATAACTTGATATTTGCTTCCGTAGTTCCTGAGGACTCAATTTAGCAGGCCACATCTGCTCACCTCCAAGAACATATGCGCTTGTTAAACCAAAACTATAAATATCTGCCTTTTCTAGATCAACTTTTTGGCCATTTTCAAAGCAAGAGGCACCTGAAGTACTTGGATCCAATGATGCAAGTGATGTTGTCCACAAAAAATCCAAGTCTTCTTTCATAGAGCAAAAAAAGTCTTCAAACAACTCTGGTGCACTCCATTCTATCATTCGAAAGCAAAGAGCCCGCCTTGAAAGTAATGTTGTACTTCTCTTGGTTTCATGAAGACCAAAATCAACCACCTTCACCAACATTTGACCATCTTTCCAATCAAGAAAAACATTGTTTGGTTTTAAATCGCCATGGTAGATACCTTTGTCATGTAAGTATTCCATGCCAATAGCAATTTGCAACAAAATGTCTAAAGCTTCAAATAAGTGGAAAGGAGATGGATTTGCCTCGATCTTTGGTTGGTCACTCTTCTTCCTAAGTGTCTCCTTTTTCTTTCGCATAAAACTAGAGAGATCATCTTTCATATATTCCATAACAAGGGAACAACTTCTATTGTCCACAGTCCAACAAAAGGTCTTCACAATGTTTGGATGGTCTTTAAGTTCAAACAACCGAACAACTTCCATTTCAAAGGTATCACTTGTCACTCCTGGAAAGTCTTTCTTTGCAAGCTTGACCATACTTTTCTGTGACCACATTGTCTCATAGAAGATTCCTGAACAACCTTGGCCTAAGAAACGTCCAATCATCAAATCCTTGGATTTTACTTTTCCCTTGTTCCAAGATAGTACTTGTTGACCAAACATACCAATACAAATTTGAACCCACAATAGTAAGGAACCAAGAATATGTACTCCTTTGATTGTCAAAAATGACAAAAGCTTCAAAAGAGGTTCCTAGCACAAACAATGGTTATGTTTTTAGTGGAAGACCTTGACCATGTTAGTAGGCTACCATGTCATTCCAAGTGATTTGACTTCCTATACAAATAGCAATACACATGAATCATCTACAATGTCAAGCCCAAAGACAACTTCAATTAGATGTTATAAAAAAATTGAAACACAAACAAATCATAAATGCCTTTATAAGACATAAATCTTGTAAGGAAGTAAAATTGATAAACATCTTGCGTAAGAATTGCAAACCTAAAAGCTAACAAACAACACAAATGAGAAGAGGAGTGAACTTTTACTTGGATAGCATTGTTGAAGATTTTAGATAAATCATATTTAGCTTCCAATTGACTCACAACAGCTTCCTCTCGTTGCTTCTTCAATAAATGCTCATCAACTCCTATGGCTTGGACTCCAACCTAGATAATAATAAGATTTTTATTATTACATAACATATCTCTTAAACTGGTACATGAGTCTTGAATGGTTAGTCAGTAGCACCCCTGTATGCTTCACTCATAGATGTAAAATTAAATACTAAAATGGATCCTTCATTTCCAATACATGTAATTCTAAACACTTATAAAACATTTAATTGCATCCAAACAAAATATAAGCCAAGGAAAACAACTAAATTCTTAGAAAAAACAATATGATAGAAATTACATTCAAATTTGGATGATCAGTTGTACAGTTAAAATATTACCTTGCTTGAAAACTCTTCTGATTTAGGAGTCGTTATGGAAGACAAGTTCCCCACTTCCTTTGACAAGCTTGACAAGCTTGAACAATCTTCTAAATCTAAGGTTGTCAATGAAGACAAGTCCCCTTTTGCCTTTTCTAAAGATGCCAAATTTGAAGAATCTTTTCTAACTAAATTGGTCAAAGAAGACAATTTTCCTACTTCCTTTGGAAAAGTCTCCAACCTTGAACAACCATCAAATTTAAGAATGGTCAAGGAAGATAAGTTCCCCAACGATAATGCAAGTTTCAAATCAACAACCTTCAATTGTTTGCAATCATTGAAATAGAGCTCTTTCAAAGATGACAACTTCCCCAATCCTTGGGGGATGTTCTCCAACGCCTCACATCCTTCAAAGGTTAGAATCTTTAAAGCTTTCAAATTCTCAAATGATACATGCCCAACCCTCAACTTCTTGCAGCCACCAAAGCCAAGCCACTCCAAATATGACATGTTGGCAATGGCTGACGGAATCTCTTCCAATAGTCCACATCCCTTAAAGTTCAATGTAGTAAGAGATGTCAATGATGCAAGCTCGGAATCAACAATCTTCAATTGCTTGCAATTTGTGAAGTTCATTTTCTTCAAAAACACCAACTTATTGAAACCAAAGGGCATATACTCAAGGGATTCACATCCTTCAAAGTCTAAAATCTCCAAAGCCTTGAGATTTTCAAAATTTGTATGAATGGATGTCAATTTTGAGCATCTTTGGATGTATAATGATGTCATTGATGTTATGTTTTGAAATCCATGTGATATATTTGTAAGATTATGACAATTTCGTAAGCATAATGTCTTCAAGGGCAAGTGTTCAATTGTTGTGTTTGGAAAAGTCTTCATCGATTGAAAGTTTTGTAGTTCTAATACTGTAAGTTGCCAAAGTTCTTGTAGCTGCAATAGGAATGTGAGCTGGTTGATGTTGAAAAAGAGAATTCCATAATCAATATCATTTGATTGGTATATAATCCGAAGGAATTTAAGTTGATGTGTCTTTTTAATCAATTTTGCAACATTGCTCAAGTCATTGAGTGCTTCAACATTTAAAAGCATCAATTCGGGGAGTTCAACCACTTCAATTGGATTTGAATCTATTTCTTTATTCACTGTTGTTATACAAATGCCTCGAGTATTTTGAAACTCCTGAATCACATAATTTCATTGTTAAATGGTTACAAAATGATGGACATTAACAAAGTTGATCATCATAGAAAAGAAAATTCTTGCAATGAATATACAATTTGAGATTTAGAATTGAACCAATAATTTTATTACACTATAAACAAAACATTTAAAATCAATTTTGAATTGAATACAACATACCTCTTTTTTTGATGATTCTAATGACCAAGAAGTTTGCTTCCACTTTCTTCTACCTCCAAATCTTTTTCTTGAGATTCTACGCCCCATATCACGTATCAAATTATGCATGTGGATAAATCCATTATCATCTATTTTGATAAGTGACTTGTCCCTCAAGCTTGCAATTATTGTTTTGGTGTTGTCATTCAAATAGTCAACTATTGTATCTTCTTGAATGTCTTCAAACCATACATCTTTACAAAAGAAGCATGATATGTCCAAAAACACTTCTTGCTCCTCATCTCTAAGCATATCAAAACTAATCTCCAATCTTCTCCCCACATCCTCAAGGGCATCATATTCTCCTCTTTTCAATCTTTGTAAAGCTTGCTCCCATACTCGAAGGCGCTTGTGTCCATTTAAACAAGAGCCCATAACTTCTAAGCTCAATGGATGGCCACCGCAAGCATTAACAATCTTCTTGCTGAGTTGATTCATAAGTGGTGTCTTTGAACATCCACTCTTGAAGGCATGTTTTGAAAATATTTCCATAGATTGGTCATAATTGAGCACTGGAACTTCAAATTTGCTATCTTCATTGATCATGCCTTTCAAGATTCTCCAATCACGACTGGTAACAATTAGTTTGCTACCTGTTATACTAAACATTTTTGCTTCCAAAAACATATCCAATTGATGTTCATCAGTGACATCATCTAAGATAAAGAAGACTTTTTTTTGTTGGAGCATCAATGTCAATATGAGTTTACCTTCAATGAGGTCTTTTACTTCTTGTTTTTGTCCCAATTCCTTCAAGATCCGATTCATTTCCATCAAATGGTCACTTTGAAAGTCACACATAATTGTAGTCCACTTAGATGAATCATTAGTGAGTGGCAATGCCTTATTTAAGTGATCCTTCAAAGCCTTCACTAATGTTGTTTTCCCAATACCACTCATTCCAATAACACCAACCATAGATTTATTTCGAAGAAACTTCTCTAAGGTCTTAATTTTAAAATCAAGACCACAACATTTTTGAAGTGTTGATGAATCAATGGTATCCTACACACATTACAATTACCACAAATTCACATCAACAGATTGAAAGATTATCTCAATCAACAAAATTAATCATCTCTATCATTCAAATAGATTTTCTACTACAAACTCTAATTTATGATTTAAATATGGTGTTAAGCTCAAAACACTTTTCAAATTGGTAATTACCTTGATACATTTATCATTCTTTTTTGGAGTATACAATCTCCATTTATAATCAATGATAAATGACCATAAATAATACACAATCAATCTCCATATATAGAACCACCATTTTCCAATCATTTCAATAGAAGATGAAAATTGCATGCATAGATTGGAATAGGACAATGCTTGATATTCAGTTTGATTTTTTCCCATTGACATCTTGCTAATACATTGAGCCTTGAAGTCTTTCTTCTTTATGTCCATCAAACTTGTATATATCTTTGCAAATGAAGGTCTTCCATTTGGATCCATAGACAAACAATCTTCAATTAGTAATCGTAATTCTTGGCAAATTGGGATGCCCTTTAAGGCCAATTTTTGCCTTCTAGAAATTTCAAAAGGAGTGGAGCCAAAATCTTCACATTCTTTTTGGAGTAATATATCACAACAAATTAATCCAAAACTATATACATCAATTTTCAAAGGATCAATCTTCATATTGGCCTTTAATGCTTCAGGAGCAATATATACACGAGTCCCACGAATACCGCTTGGCAACATAAGGCCCTTCACTTCATCCTTCGAAATACCAAAATCAATTAACTTGGCACATACATAACCATCTTCTTTTAACTCTAGACATTGCATTGTATTCACCACAATATTGTGAGGCTTCAAGTCACGATGTGCAACTTTCATGTCATGAAGGTACAACACTCCATTAGCAATTTGTTGCATTATATCCAATTTGGTGTGGTATGTAATCCTTTGATTCGGATCTTCAAATAGCATTTTATGCAAATCCATTTCACCTTTTTCCATTCCAAATTGAAGGTGATTCTGTCCATAAGGATCCTTAAAAGAGTTACAATAGAATAACTTGATGACGTTTGGATGATTCAATTGAGCTAAAATTTGCACTTCCTTCTCCAATTTAATAATATCCAACTCATCATAACCATCCACATCTATTTTCTTTGTGACATTCTCAATACCCAACCACTTTGTCAGAAATACATTCCTCTCAAGACATCTAGGAATATCTCCGAAATTGGGTAATGGAGCATTCGGAAGGAATTGAAGTAAATCACTTTCTCCATCTTCTACCTTCAAAATGCAGTCCCTCCATTGTAGCACATACTTCACTAATTCATGATCATATGATGTTTGTTGAAAAGTGTGCAATCTCTTTTCCAATATTTTGCATAATTCATCTTGATCTTCTTTAACTTCTTCTAGGTCACATGGAAGAAAATTAGTTATACATGATTGAAAATCCACAATATTCTCCATAACTTTCAAACATGAATCAATGTTTGATGCAATGTCAAATAATCCCTCCAAGCACGATGCCATTTCCAAAAGCAATTCTCTAAATACTTCTTTGTTCTTCATTTGAATTAGAGGTGCTATAGACCAAGTTTGAGAACAACTTTGCACCAACATCTCAACTTTTGAAGAGACTTTACAAGCATCTTTTAGTAAAGGTTGAAAAGCTCTTGTATCCAACTCAAATATCTCTTGAAATCTTTGTACAAAGTTGCTCAAATGATGTACCAAATTCTTGCATTGATTAGCATTGAATACTTGATTTGAATCAACTTTATCTTCACAATTTTTCAAAGCTTTGATAATCTTCATTTTTTCGAAAAGATCCATATTGAAGTCTTACATCACAAGTTCATCCAAAGTATAGTTCAAACATCTCTGCAAAATGACAAATGAGTCACCATTAGAATATTCCTATCTCATAGTTACTAATTTACTATAAAATTACAATAAAAATTGAACAACTTCATAAATAATTATCATTGAGCTGTCCAATTTAAAAGCAAGTCAATAGAAAAAGTTGAAAATGAAACAATAAGATTGTTAATCAACAAAAATCTCATATATAATTTATACAAAAAACAATGAAGAAATAAACAAGATTCATAGGTCCAAAGAACAAATCAATATAATATCCATGATGCATATTGTATTATATTTGCAAATGAAGATTTTTTGCCATGTCTACAATGTACAATCATATAAACAAAAAAGAGTTGTAGTTCAAGAACACTTTCCATTATGTGCTAAAAGATTCAATACCATTCTAGGCTATTAGCGTTAGAATTTTATGCCAAATAATTAATCAAAGTTGGAGTAAGTAGTTTTGTAGTTGCTTTTTGAATTCATAGAAAAGTCCAAATTTTTTGAATTCTATATTTTTTATATTCAATGCTTCAATTTTAGGAACATTAAGAGGGTACCTAATTCATTTTTCTAAGATTTGATGGTTAACATTTGAAGCACTGATTTATTTGTTTTCCATCTCTGTTTCAATTAATTTCAAAAAAGTTCAACTTTCATTTTCTTATTTAACTTTTACTCACCCTAATAGCTAGATATGGTGTATAACAACCACCATTGTTGAAAAATCAAGATAGATTTTTTGATGATAAAGAAAAGTTCAAAGTAGCATTTTCTACAACCAAAGGTCACCTTTCACTTCCACATTCAATTGTATACCCATCTTTTGCTTCTTACTTCTATTTTAAACTATTATAATATTAACAATATCCATTTGTAATTGTAACCACCATACTGAAGAACTTGCAAAAATAATAGAATAAATTCATTTAAACAATGGCACCCACTTGTAAAACAATAAAGCTTCACACTCTATGGAAAAAACAAAAAAACTCTTGCCCAATATCATCAAAATGTGTAAATTACAAAGAAGCACTCATTAAGCATGTCCACAAGAAGGTCTCAACAATAAGAATAGTATACCCATTACAACTTCAACTCAATCATTCAAGACAGAGATAATTTAGAGCAAGCAAAATCAGAATGATCTACAAATGACTAGTTCATTGACTTCGATAAGTTTGATTGGTCATATGTTGCTAAGACATTTTACAATATCAATTATGAATTTCATCTAGCCTACTTCTAATATATACATAGATGGATGTATATATATATAGACTTCCAATGACCAAAAGTAGCAACATAAGTATCCTAAGAAAAAATCAACATTTTTAAGGATGATCCTTAGTAACAAAATTACTTTAAAGAATTTCAATTTCACATCTTAACTTCAAATTAAAGTAACAAGATATTGTACTACAAGTTTTATGAATCTAAACTTACATTTGCAAAGTTCAAAGTTTAGCAAAATTGATTAGAAGCCTATCTTGTGAATGCCTGTGAATATACTCAATTACATTGAATAAAATGTTGTCTTTCAAAAATCATTGAATGACATTATTAGCAACACATGTATAATCACATGGATCAACCTTGCTAAATTTTGTTGCACTACCTTTGTCTTTGTTGAATTTGATTAAATAACCTATTATTTACACTAGGAATCTAAAATATGGTTAATGATGCACATTCTAGGTATCTATTGTATGTTCTGGATAATATATTCAACCTAATGAAAGCTACAAATTTGTGATTCATGCACATTTCTAAACGAACCTTAGTTTTCAATGAAGATGTCAATGAGAGTAGAAATGCTCTAGAAACTTGTAATGTCACAATTCGCAAAGAACATTAAAACACTTGAGAATCGAAATCATAAATTGAAGTAAACTCCAAAACATAGCTTCCAAAATTTATCTACCACTATTTGATCTAGTGTAACTTCCTCTTGACAATATTTTTATCCAAAAATCTAAACAATTTTATATCTAAATACAATTTAATCTCCATGAACTTGCACCAAACTTCGAAACTTCACTCAAGATAAACCATCAATAACTTGCAACCCCAAAAATGTCAATTTTACTAAAGTGGTGTAGTTCCAATGCCAAAAATAGTGACAATATAAATACAAAAATCTAGAATTGGTATAGATATATGTTTACAAAGGTGCATTCTAAAAGAGCCAAAGTATTGAAATATCACCAATTTAACAATGTTAGCATTCCAAATATCTAACTTTAGTGATGTATCCAAAAACAAAAGAACCTACATTCTTATTGAATCCTAAAAAACAAATGAAAGGTTGAAACATAATGAATCCAAACACCATAGAAAATGGAAAAGTGAAATTAATAATATGCAACAATAAAATGAAAGAGAACAATGTATGAAATGTGTTCAAAATCATTTTTGTTGCTACATGAAACAATAAATCAAAAGATTTGGATTCAAATGCATTCCAATACCTGCCATTTTTGATAACATTGCTTCAAATCAAAAAAATTGTAGATTGAATTGAAGGAATGAATTGGCCTAGAAAGTGTAAAGCATGAGCTTCTTCTTGAAATATAAGCTTACATAATTGATCATGTGCCTACTAGATAAGTCGATGAGGCAATGCATCCAAACAATTGTACTTTTGAAAACTTGATTGCCATGTCACTATATATCCTATAGGAATCACAAAATAAAAAATAGACATGAAATCTCATATTAGTGAGGACTAGATAAATGCTTGAAAGTATGGAAGCTTGACAACATTGTCAAAAATGGAATTAATATTGTTAATTTCGCTAGATAGTGTCAACATTTATGACATATATAGACGAAGCTCTAAAAAATTAAGAAACATATGTTTAAATTTCAAGTTGAACGTCCTAGTCAAAATAGTGGCCACTACCAACTTACCCAAATTGAGTTTTAATGCAAGTTTGATTGCTCAATTGCAAACTTGTTTATTAGTACTTCCTAGTTGATCTAAGGCTTTAAATATAAAAAGGGTTAAGATAGAAGAAAGCAATTGAGGTGAAAATTTCACAATAAACTCTATCTAAGTACCTAATGAGGCTGTGACCTAGATGCCTCGATCAAACACTTAATTTGGCATTATAAGAGAACAATATTAGTGAAATAGGATAAACACACTTCACCAAACACATGCAGGGATATAAGCTTGTCACCAATATGACAAAGCAAAACTCACCTAAGCAAACTTCACCACAACTTCAAACATGAATGAACATAAGCTGACATCAATATGACAAAATAGGACTAGAAAGAACGACACAACTCACATTGTGACACATGAACAGAAGCTTGAGATCAATTTCAATGGCAGAATACAACTAGAAGAACCGATACACCAAAACTAGAGATATGAGGAAATAAGCTTGAAATCGACATGGAAATATGGAACGGACCAGCGAAACCACTCACCATAGCTTAACTTGAGAGACATGCGCAGAAGCTTGAGATAGATGCAGCAAACAGGACTAGGAAAAGAACGCACTCACCATAACTAGCTTGAGATAGATATGGAAAAACAGGAATAGCAAAACCACTCAACATAGCTATGCGGACAGAGCTCGACAAGCAAACGGCAAAACAAGATTAGCGAAACCACTAACCATAGCTAGCTTCACAAACATAGTCAGAAGCTTGAGATCAACACGGCGAACAGGACTAGCAAAGCCACTCACCATAGCTTAAGATACATGGACAGACGCTTGGGACTGAAACGGCAAAACAGGACTAGCCAAACCACTCACCATAGTTTGAGATACGTGGACAGAAGCGTGAGACTGCAACGGCAAAACAGGACTAGCCAAACCAAGTATTCAGCGCAGCTTGAGATCTGTAAAGCAGCAGAAGTTGAATACGAGAGCAACCACCGAGCATGTCAGAGCAAGCGCAGTTCCCACCCAAACTCGAAGTTAAGCAGCAAGCCCTCGTGTTCGCTTGGGCCTCTGGGGTTTAACTGTACACCACACCACATGTTCACGCAAACAGGGCTGCCAGCCCATCTCTGACTTCTTCTAGGCTCCTACAAGCATATTACTGTATACGTAGACTTGTCTGCAATGACACACGGCCACGCGTTGATTACAGATGGGTCCCTTTAAATGGATTCCAGATTGGCTGGAGATTCGTGCTTATCCTCTCGTGGGACCGCGCCTGCAAAACAAAGTCATGCAGGACACGAAATCCAGCCCACGAATTTTGGGGTTCACCGGGGCAAAAGTAAAAAAAAAGTTCCCTATTTTGGGCTGTGTTTAGGTTATGTTCTAGTCCTATCCTAGCTAATATGGGGTCTCTGATTGCAAATATGAATTCAAAATCTGTAAACTTTTTTTTTGAAAAATAAAATATTTCAGCGTTTTCCCCAGAAGAGTAAAAAGTCCTGTGTTTTCGCCCTTCGTAAGATGATCCGGGTGGATTGACCCCCTCGCTTGGTCTTACCAGGGGTGCATGTAGAAGGAGAGCCCCCTATTTCGGGCCGTTCTAGGGTATATTATTCACTTCTATAACATAATTTGGGGTCTCTGATTGCAAATATGAATTCAAAATTTGCAAAAAAATTCCTGTGCCCAAAACAGGGTTTGCCCGCAGGGGGTCAGGTCAATCCACCTCGCCCCGTGGGACGACTTTAGCGTCTCGTCAAAGTCACCAAGTTACCAGTTACCATTTAATATTTTGTTTAGGCGAGAGTGGTCCCCAACTCCCCATGCCGGGCATGCCCCACGAATAATTCAAGGCCTGGGGCCACCATGCCAACCGGAAGCCTATGCTACAGTACATGAACAATACAACTGGTTTGTCTTCAATGAAAAGATGCTGGGGCACTTCCTAATTTGGCGGGGCCTTCGGTTGCTTCCTGAAATGCTCAAGTGGCCAGAATGGACGGTGGGCAACCGAAATGGTGGCCTCTGGCGGTCTGGCCCCGAAGTTTATCTTACTGTAGGTTCTTAAAATATGCCGGGTTTGTTTCGAGCCTCCTTGAAGCTTGTCCCTGTCGTGTCCGGGTGGGCAGTTGGGCTGCGGTGGCGAGCCATGAGGTCACGGCCCCTCCCCCTGTGCTTTTGGCCCCTCCTGCTGTCTTTTCTTTGGTCCGGTCTCGGGTTTGGGTTGTCCGGTTTTGCTGGTCCTTGTTTGTTTCTCCTGCTAGCCTGCTAGGTCACTTGTGGCTGGAAATCTTAATACTGTGCCTTTGCATTGAAATCCCGTTTCATTTGTTTCAAAAATGAATAATAAATGGTCAAGTGGTCATTCATATTCGCCGCCTGAACTGAAGTAACGGAAAGGCACTGTTAGCAGTATTTTATCTTTTCTTCATGGAATCAATGTGGCCCGAGTGCTGATGCCGGAGTGAACTGACCCCCTCGCTCGTCCTTCCATGCTTGGAGGGATGCCAGGCAACGAGGTTCCCCTGCGTCGTTCTCCTGCGAGGTTCCCATATGTGTGTTCCCTTGCAAGGTTCCCTCAATCGACGCCTGCAGCTCGTATTGCCGGAGCGCGCCTGAAACAGATTGCCGCGGAGATTCGAGTGAGAGTCTGCGCAGCTGCATCAGCTCGCAAGAGAACATGTCCGAGGAGGAGAAGTTTGACGCGGAGATGATCAAGGAGCTGTTGTGCCGTAGCCCGGAATACTTCTTCGACTTCAGCTCGCCATGTTGGGCTCCAGTTGCCCCTGCTCCGCCATCACCACCACCTCGGAGCAATTCAAACAGGTAGAATCAAAAGCCGCCACAGCCAGATCGAAATTGCAAATCGAACTTCAAAAACGAACTTCGTGTTCTTACTCTCTCTATGTGTTTCAAAGCATTCGTTCCTGACGTTGGTTTCATGGTCTCACTCTCTTGTGTTCGTGTTTTCAAAGCATTCGTTCCTAACACTTTTTTGCGATTTCTAAGGACATTTTGAAGCTGGAGAGGAATGGCGCAGACGCGAGTCAGTCAGCCAGGCGAGACTATTCAATTTCTGTGCGACTGCTACTCTGAAAATCCATACCAAATAAATACGCAATCAAAATATGGATCTCAAAAACCATGCCATGCCAATAGAAATGCTCGCCACAACATGCTCTTTAAAAACTATGGCAAAGTACATGCTAGACCAAACCAAACAACTCACAAACCATGGCAAAAGTGGACAAACACGTAGTCCATATCAACGGGTATGATTTGCGAGATTTTGTTGTTGTCGTTAGTACAGGTGCCGCATCTATTGAACACGCACAAGCCAGCACCCCATCTGACTCTCGTCACAACACAGACAACGGTCTACCGTATCTGTGCAAGAGGACTCCCTATGTAGCGAGGTTTTTCACTACCTAAAACGTACAACCCCTTAAAAGTAAAGCTTATACTATGGAACTAAAATACTAGTTTGCTCTGAAATACTGAATCCCCTCATCTTCTTCCATTACCGAATGCACCACCAGCAACTCTTCCGTCACAACCACAAAGATTTATATGCCGCTCACAAAACAGAAAAAAATATCAATCTTTCTCTGAGAGGAGCAGAGCTTCATGTTCGAGAAGGTCGACGAGCTCCATAAAGAGTAGCAGCGGCACGGAAATTGAACAGTCTCGCAGAGCATGTCTTTCTCGCTCACTCGAATCTCCACGGCAATCTGTTCTTGGCGCGCTCCGGCAACAACGCAGATGCGGCATCGATTGAGGGAAGTTGAGCCCATGGGTCACAGCGGACCGGGCCCACTTCGAATGACAAAAGAAAACTAATTGGTCCAAATTGCCTCCATTGTGCTGTACTGTACAGTACAGTGCTCCTCTCTGTTCGAGGGTTCCCTTAGTCTTCTTGGGGAGAGTGTGCTGGGATACAATTGAAGTGTGGCGCTATAGGCGCAAGCGGAGTCATGTCGTTGAATTTCTCCTGGTGTCCTTCCGAAGATGGATCGCCCTTGTGTGCTTACAGGAGGTAACAGAAAGCCGCCGGAGCACTTTGCCGGGGAATTTAGAATCTGCGTAGCAGGTAATGCAATTCTGATCATGCGTGTTTAGCCTATCTATTCTTGGTGGTATTGCACGAGCGTGACATCGTCGCTTTCGCACTCGATCTTGGATCTTCTCACGTTTCTGAAGTTGTTTGATGCTGGGTATATGGTTGGTGCTGTGCACCGACAGTGTAGGACTACGCATCTTGTGGCCATTACTTATGCGTGCTTTTGTAAATGGTCTCATTACTTGGAGAATTCAATGCGAAACTAGTCATATCCATCTTCCAGGTTGACTTGATTGGGATGTAGGTTGCGTTGAGGATCAAATTGAATTAGAAGTATAGGGTTGCGCATTAGTTGAAGAATTGGACTGCGTAATGGATACCTCTTAGTACTTCGCACAAACAATGTTCTAACCTAATTTCATCAGTGCGATGATGGTGGACAAGATTCACAGCTGGGGCTGCTGCTGGTTCACGTGCCGACTGGTGAGCGATCTTGGAACCTGGTTACAGAAGTCTGTATGCCGAGGGGCAAGCCGAGCAGTTGGTGAGCTGCTTGACCGATATAATGTTCCCCAGGAACCTCAGCTTGCGGGCAGAGCTCATAGCTCGCAGGTACCACAAAGATTCCACTACCATTGGTCTTTCTGAACCATTGACACCTATTGCGTTCCAGGTACTGACAGTGAGCATTCTATTTGTTGTAGTCAAATTGCTGTGAGACTGTAAAGAGCTATAGCATTGAAGATTTACGTTCAGGGCCCTGTGGACATGGTGTTGAGCTCCAGGAATCAGTTTCTTGAATTTCTGGTGTCGAGAGGAGTTTTAGTATTTGATCAAAGTGGATCCATGTACTAACTGGGGCGTTCGCAGGTTGCAGAGACTTTCCCGGATTGCACTCGATATCTGGAACAGACTCTTCAATCCGGTCGTGGACTATTTCGAGCTTGCGCAAGGATGTTCCATGAGGATGTGTCCCGAGCTTGAGAAGAAATTTCCTGATTTTCATGGAAGGCAACTGGAGCTCATGATGTACCTCTGCCTTGTTGCTTATAATTCTGAAATTTACGATGGTTTATGTGATGATGCGTGGTTGAGAACGACGATCACCTTGAAGGACGATCACGTAGACTACGCTCATGTTTTCTCCAATCCTGGCAGTCGTGAAATCGGGCTAATGGCTGAGCTCTGCAGGGGTACTTCAATGTGTCAATCCAGTTGGGAACAGCTGGAAAGACATCAGTCCACGCTCACCTCTCGAATCGAAATTCGATGGAATATTCTGCCTCGTAGAACTTACTGGGAAAGGCTGCAGAAGGTGCAACGTCAATCGAACTGGACAAGAGTGCAACCGTCATTACTGGGGAGGACCCCTTGTTGCAGTATCAGAAGGGAGTTCATTCCCATCACCGTCATCGACCAAGCTCGTCAGAAGGGTTCGTCCTTGAAGGAGAAGGTGGATGAATGGAGAAAAAACGGTGGAAGATGTGACCTTGCAACACATTTGCAAACTAGTGTTGTTCGACCTACGGCACGAAGGGCATCCCTCCGGACTATAGATGCCAATGATGTAGCATCGATGAGGACGCTTGGGGAAGGAAGTGCAGCGACTGTTTACGAGGTTTCATGGCGGAAAGGCACTTACGCTATGAAGTCGTTCAACAGCTCTGTCTCTGAAATGACATTCAGAGAACGAGATATTGCTGAGAGGGTGTTGCATCCACACATAATGCATGGTTTCGGCTATTTCAAGTTGGATGGAAGATGGAATCTACTCATGGAAATACTTGATACAACTCTGAGACGGCATGCGATCACCGAAAGTAATTTGGGTAAACCACTCTTTTCACGCGAGGATACCCTTGATGTATTGCTGCAAATTGCAAGAGCTGTGGAGCACTTGCATCTCAACGATGTGGTACATGGGGATCTGAAGCCGGATAATATTGTCTTAAGCAGTTTCGAGATACTAGGAAATGGTCGACATTTCCTTGCCAAAGTCACGGATTTTGGTGATGCCGAGATTTTTGTCCGAGAAGAACTCTTCAAGCCTGTTGGATTTGGTACCACCGCATTAGCGGCGCCTGAACTTCTGGGGTGGCGGCAGGATCAAGTGAATGTTTGGTTAGCTCATCCTGAGAAAATTGACGTATATAGTTTCGGTGGTGTAGCTCACGAGGTGCTGACAGGGTATCCGGTCTATTCTGAACGCAAAAAATTCAATGCTGCTTTCGGGACAGATGTCATTGCAGGCACACTGAAACCAAGTGGATCCGATATGTGGAGAAATTCAGGGCTGGATAAAAGATTTCCAGTTGAGTTGATCAAACTCGTGGAGCAGTGTTGGGAGCTGAATCCTAAGGACAGACCATCGTTCCCCGATATCTGTGAAGTACTCGAGAGGTGCAAGTCTGTGGTACAAACTTGGGTGAGCATTCATGCATCAAACTATTTCGTTATGCATGATTTTTCTTTGAGTCCATCAAGCCTTGAAGATGTGCGAAAAATGACAGGATGGTCAAGCAATTCTGTCCAATGTTCGAGGGTTTTCATCTGCTAGAATCTTTGCGTCTCTTCTGCCAATCATTTCATCTCGATGAGCACCCTTAGTAGTTTGTCGTAGCACTAGGACTGGAGGGAACGCAACGTATTCTTGAATATTTGTGGAAAATAGTAGCGAAGTGCACCTTGCTGAAACCGTAGGCAGGTCGGGTGTCACCAATGAATGTGGCAAACTCATTCCTTTCCGTCATATTTCCAAAGTTGTTAAATCTCCTGCTTTCTAAATTCCAACGATAAATGTACAGCTCTGAAGTACGACATCTATGAAAGTCGTTTGGTTAATGGTTGAGTTATTTACCCCCGACTCTGATATGCTTTGGCAGGAGGACAGAGCTGCCGAGGAGAAGGAAACTGCCAAGAAGAGAGCTGCCAAACGCTTGAAGTTCTTTGTAATGGTCTCCCTGTTTGCCTTCATCTGGACCTCTTCTCTTACTACGGTCAGTGTCCAGCTAGTATTGCTGTTGAGCTTCTTGTTTGTTATGAGTCGTGAGATTCGTGACTTGAGGGACATGTTTTTCACAGGGATGATCTGCAAAGATCTTCCAAATTTTCTCAGGAAGGCATTTCGATTGTTTTGTTCCAGTTCTGGAATAATCTGCAATGCTGTAACCAAAACTGTAATTCACGTAATGAAACGGGGTTTAGAATATGCCGGCTTCAGGAGCACCTCACATATGGTTAGGGAATCTAAGATGGATCAGTAAGAAGTCAACAAATCTCACCTTCTGCCCTTCTGGATTCATAAGACGTCGACTGCGTATGAAATTGAGATGAAATTATTTACATGGAGCTGCGTGTCTGTTAATCTGTTGATTGTTATTTGTTTCTTATCAAAATATCTACTTCAAGCTCATCTATCTAAATCACATTTCAATATTGGTATATTTGCTCTAATACTGCTGTCCTTGTGGTATAACAGGAGAAGAGCGCTGTCGACCCCTTCAGGTTCATTGCTTTGACCCTCGTCATCTTCATCGTTATGTCTTATCTTTGTAGTTTTATCAGGTGTGTGGTTTGCAAGTTTAGGGACGTATTTTTTGCGGTGAAAGTGAAGGACTTGTAGTGGATCACTGTCAGCAGTGGAGGAAATGGCAGATGTAATGACCATAATTTAGGTTTTGCCAGCTTCTGCGACACGTAAGTACTGTCGTACGAATTATCAACTAATGAAGAGGTCAATGAAGCCCTTCTTTGATGTTGATAGTTGACAAACCGTGATAGAAAATATTGTGTGGAACAGTACCAGTATTCCTTACGGTAATCCTGTACGTTTGTTAGCGCACTGTTAACGAACGGATCCTTCAACTGATCCTCACTGACATCGACACATCACCCGACTCCCATCGCCTGCCCCGAAATTACGGACATCAACCTTCAAGAGGCTTTCGATTCCACTTCCAGCCTCCGCATGGATTCCTAATTTCGGCATTACATTAGCTGCTCCGTTCACGTGCTTTCTTGGTTATTGCAGGTACTAGGATTCAACTAGCAAGCTTTTTGACCTTTAGCTAGTTTCTCAAGTGTGGCACCTGCTCTCTACTAAGGTGGGAGGTCCACAAATGGACCATCTAAGGGCTGGAACTGAATTTTGGGGAGGCTAAACATCTTGAAAAAAATTTCAGTAAATTTTCCTTGAAAGACAAGTGGAATTGACATCTAACCCAAGTGGTTTCATATTTTTTGAACCTTTGTGAAATTAGTTACAAATTTTGGAAGTTGGAAAAAAGTGGTCATTTGTGGTCATCAAAAGCAACCACCTCCTGAAATGTGCATAGTTGGTACATTGAAGAAAGCAAAATGTATCTCTAAATCATGATTGCTTTTGATGCCATGTTGGAGTTTGAACCTTCTACCTTATGATTTAGGGAGCTCTGGAGGTGTGGTTCATGTTCAATGTTTCTTATTATTGTGTCCCAGTTCCACAAACCACATTCGCTCCTGCTCTTTGGATTTTGGACACACCTTGTCACGGTTGAACCTATAAATGCCCAAGTATGGACTTTTAATTATTCCTAATGGAGCAAATTGTTTTTTTTTCAAAATCTATTAGTATAGATGTTTAAGAATCTTGCAGTAGACTAGATGTATTGTGTAGATGTTAAATCCCTCAAGACCTTTTTCTCACCAACAAATAGTCCAGATTGCCATTTCTAGTGCAAAGAGCAAAAAAAATTTAAATAGTTGTTTTTTTGCATATCTACTAAACATAAGAATTTGTAGTAGACTAGTATATGAATGTATGGAAAATTTTTTAGTTATGATGACTTCATAGATTGCAAGATAAATGTGTTCAAAGTAAACAAATCATATTTTTTGGTACCACAACAAACTTGTTTATAAGACTTTGAATCTCTTTAACTTAAAATTTTTGCACTAGAGGTTTTGAATTAAAAAAATTTTACCACATGCATGAGGAATTGAGTTTAAAATATAGGAAAAATAAAAGTTAAAAAAGAACTTGATTTCCATTCTTTGATCCATAAACAATGAATGACAAAATCTTTTTGTGCAAGACAGAAGTACAACTATTTGTCTTCTAAATTTTGTGTGAAAAGGAGAAGTCTTCTATATCAATTTGACTTCCATTTCTTACTTTCGGTTTTTTTTTAATACTAATTATACACACAATACTAAATTGGATGATTTTCACAATTACCAATCCGTCTTTTAAGGGTTAAAAAATTGCTTAGTAGATGAAAGTATGTAATAAAGGAAAACACTATTTCCAATGCTGAGATTGATTTAACAATTAAAATTAATCTCTAAAGCACCAAACTATATTTTGGATAAGATAGCAATTTTAATTAGCTTATTATGAACAAAAAATAATTCTTTGAAATTTTTACACAACATGTACTCAAGAAGTATCTTTTAAGGCATAACAATTTTCATAATTTATGACTGCATGGTTAAAAAGTTAATGTATGATATGTAATTTTCATCGTTTGTCAAGCAAGTCAAGTAGTTCAAAAAAATTCTTTAAAAATTACTTTCTTAAGAAATAAAAATTTGAAACTGGTTTTCTAAATTTAGATATACGTGGAAAACTTTTAATCATTTAATGTTGATGAATGAGATGAAAGGTACAAGGAGTTTTAGTTTACAGGTAGTTATAGAATTTCTACTCTAAAATAAATTTTGAAGTCCTTTATTTAATTCAATTTTCAATATTTTTGAAAATAAATAAAAGCATTGAGTGTACATTGTTTATTACAAAATTACAACCATTGGGATTGTCATTTTTCAATTTTATAATTAAATTCTTAACTATTTAGTATTTTTAATCATTCTCTACTTCTTTCTACTTCCTATTTTTTTCCTTTATGTTGCACAATTCCAAACGATCTAAAATTTTTCAAGCATGTAGCCAACTTGCCTTGAAGAATGAATCCAAAGAATAACTACATTTTGGAAATTTTGGAAATTTTTGCATACAAATGTGACTTCGTGAAGTGCAGTTAAATGGTTTTTCTTAGGGCCCAAAAAATGAATTTTGTCAATTTGAACGCTAACATCCTGCCATCTCTATGGTAGAAAATTCTAAAATTTTTTCTACATCTTTTCAAACCAACATATACAAGATCCCATTATTACATGTGTCCAAAAGTATTTTTTTTCCTAAATTTTGGTACTTATTTTAGAAATGGCAATTTTGGAGCATTTTTGGTAAAAACATAGTCAAAAACCTTTAGGAATTAACTATTGGAACTTTTTATTTTTATCCAAATAAGTTAAATATTTGATTTTTGAGAGGTCTTGAAAGGCATTATATACCAATAGTAGAAGAATAAAGCCTGCCAGTTTTACTTGATTTTGAGATTAAAAAAATTGTATTTATCCAGTTTTTTTTAACATGGTCCCAATGGAAAGAATAAAGTATTTTCATGATTTTCATCATTAAAAATTTAAACATGCAAGTGTTGATTTGGAATTTTTTACAATTTCTACTTATAAAAAAAATTGCATTTCATCAATCACAAGGTGGATTGTGTAATGAATTTGATAACTCATCATTTGAATTGAGGGTTTTTGAAAGTGCATTTTAGTGTGCCAACACAATTTCTAGTTGTTCATGTCACTTCCAATCCTGAAAACTTTTAATATATGCAAATTTCTCAAACTTCATGGGGAGGGTTAGCCATACAAAAAATAGAATACAAAGATTTGTTTTGTTATAATCTCACAACTCCAATGCAATTTTATAATAAAAAATAGTTAGCACACTAATAAGCAAGCTTTTAAACTACTAAAGTTCAATTTTACATTTAGGGGATAAAATGGATTTCAAGCATGTTCCTATTATCTCAATTTTGAATTTTTAGTGAAATTTTTTAAACTTTCTCACAAAATAGAAAATGTTTATTAGCTTAATGCATGGAAAAATGACTTTTATTTCAATTGATGCCTAAGAACAAAAGTTATACAATAGTTGAAACAACAATAAGCTTATAAGCCTAAAAATGAACTCATTAGATAGAAAAAAAAATCCACAAAAACTTGAAATAATATTTTCAAATTAGATTTTCATAAATTAAATTTTGTATACACAAAATAGTGAAATTAGGTTGCCTTCCCAATTAGGTTGCCTTACCTCAAATTAATTACCTCATGGATCAATGTTTGTACACATGGAGGGGCATGCAACTCTGTGAACCATGCCTTGAACTAGTGCACTAATCTATGCCATACACGTGGCTCTGGATTAAATGCATCATTGTATAATAGCAGAGAATATTTATATAATGTAGATTGTCAAGAAATTAGCTTGGGGCAACCTAATTTCACTATTTTGTGTACATAAAAAGCTTTGATTCATTCCATTTCGATTTGTGATGTGAAAAGTTATGAAGCATCTTATTTTCAAGGCAATCGGAGCATCTTTTTGAAAAAATAATATGTTTGGTTCATTTTTTAACTCAATTTTCACATTTTTCCAAAATAAATGTTTCAATAGTTAACAATGGATTTTGGATGACCCCAATAGTCCCTCTAAACTAGAAGATTTAATTTTCAAATCAATTTCAAATTGATTTGAAAAATATTTGTAAATTTTTTTTCAAATTTGACCATATAGATTATTTCTATTCATGAAGCATAATATAAATATATAATCTCTTTTGATGAGAAATTCAAAAAATTACAATTTTTTTTTAAGCACATCCCAATTTTTTTCTAAATCATGTTCTACAAATTTTGGAATTTGTACAAAGTAGAGACCAATGATATCACTTTGAAGGCAACGATATAGTAGATGTCATGTGACAAAATGGTTGAAGAAATGTCTAAGTCTCTTGATTTGAGAGTGAAATTTTTCTTTGAATGCTGCAATTTTGGGAATAAAATCTAGCTAAAATAGTAAAGGACCACAAGGTAATAGAAGTTTATAGAAAACTCTATATTAGTACCGCACTACCACTTTAACCTGTAAGAGGACGAGGACACATTTCAGGCTGAAATTGTTAAAATATGTCACTTTTCGGGCAGAGAAAAAAAACTTAAAAAAAGTGATTTAAAAAAATTCAACCATACAAACTTATAGTATACAAACTACTATGGGAATGAGCAGAAATATTTTTAGTAAATATGACCACATAGATTGAAAGATTATAGTATTTGAAGTTAGAAGAAAAAGTTTTTTTTCAACCCTTCCCAACAAGGTCAATAGATATTAACCTCAAGAGGGTCAAACCCTTATACACTTACATATCACGTGCGATAATGGGATATTTAATTGGGGGGTATTTATATGTTTACAAGTATTTTTTGGCTCCCTATTTTTACATAAGAAGCTACTAGCATGTGTTTTTTTACACCCTATTTTTTTTTTGTAAATAGTGATGGAGACTAATTTTTGTCACCCTATTTTTTTTCAACATTGTAAAATTACCAAATATCATGACGAATATGATGGCATTGCAAAACCAAGTACTCAACAAATTCACAAAGAAAAGAGGATACTATTGTTGTTTCTTTGAATGATCACTTATTACTATGATGACAAATGACAATTTCCAAGAAACACAAATGATAGAAACTATTGTAGATTTTGTCTAATACACTACAAAAAGAACTCTACACAACCTCTAGAAGAATGGAATGCCTTGATGTGGAATTTTGCAAAATCAAAATAGACAATGTCACTACAAGTCTACGACTAAGTCTAAGGTATTCACTACAAAAAATATTAGCCAAGTTTTCATTTAGTATGTAGCCATTGAAATCAAAGACAATGAGCAAATTCATAGCAAAACCAAAAGTAAAATTAGTCCAAGGAATGAGCTGTCACTTCAAATTCTAAAGCAATACAAATTTCAAGGAAGAAGGGGACATTAGAAGACAACACAGAAGAATACATAGAAATGTCATACCAAAATTGTGTTCACAAACACATTTAGTAGTATGTGCATTGCAACCTTGTCCTAAAATTTGTACAACTACAAGGTGTAGTGAAATATATTAACCACTCTCTACACCTATTTGTATGCTTAGCTCAGCATGAACAAAATTAGAAAAATGATGGTAGTACAATTAACAGCCTATAGTTTTAGAACGGAAGACAGAAGAAAACATTTGTGACAATCACTATAGAAGTTCACGTTGGCAATAATGTGAGAAACTAGATTGAAAGCAAAAGAAATTGAAGAAGAAATTCATGAAACACCAAAAAGACCAAAAAAACAGCATGGAATTAGAAGTTAGGTTGCAGCACTGAATTTGCATACAATGCGCACGCCACAAAATTCATAACACTAAAGCCATTGAGTCGTTTACAAGCCCTAGAATTCCCTTCCCCACCTAAAAAAACAAAAATTGGATTTTCCTATAGGTGCACTAATTAATTCAAAACTAGACCCCTAAATTCGCCAAATGTCCACTACTAAATCAAATGGTGGTAATTAAACTCAGCCTACTAAAAAAGTTTTGAAGGATCCCATATTTGGGACCCTATTTGTTTTGTACCATACAAGAAAATGGAAGAATTATGTAGTACCCTATTTTTTTATAATCACCCCAAGCATATTTTGCCAATGCTATAGTAGATCTAAAAAAAGTACAAATTTTTCCATCATTGAATTAAATTGACTCTATTTTTTTATCTCACGTAGTTTTCTAAAATTTTGAAGGTTTACCCCCCGAGATATTAACACCTCCTAAAGTGAAATCTTTGCAGTATATACATATAGGATTCTATTTGATAGTTGCATCTTATATTATATTAGTTATATGGCTACCAAATTTCAAAAGATAGAAGTAGGATCTTATAAATATTGTTTGAGCTACTCACCCAATTGCCTTGCCTAAAAATCTTTAGGCAACATAATTTTTTATTTGGTCACTTGATTGAAAAAAATTACACTTTCATCAAAGTGGTACATCTCCACACTTTGTATTAAAATTTAAGAAGATTAATTCATTCAAAATTGGCTTTGTAGAAACCTATTGGAATCTCCAATTGGTTATTCAACAACCTCTTGGTCTTCTAGGGGTTAACATCATTTAACCCGTTAAGGACTAGGGAATAGTTCACATTTTCAAAATTGTGGATGTATAATAAAATGCAATTTAGAATAATAATTTAATGATTCTTAAACAATAGTTGTAAATTATGACTAATAAATCATATTTGTATGACTAGATCAACTAGTATACAAACTAATATTTTCCAATAATATTTGAAACCAAAAATTGACAATACCTTCTAAAATTGATTGTAGATAGAATATTTGTGATTTTTTATTCAAGTCATTTTTGGAGAATCATTTTTTGAATTGAAAAAATTACTTTTTGAGGCTAGAACTTCCAATCCCCTTTGAATTATAGAATATTTACAAAGAAAAATCTTCATAATCTTATATCATGCAAATCTTAAAGAACTAACACAAGAATCTTCAAAAAATTGATGGATGAAAAAATATATTTTTACATACTTAGGATGTATAAGCATTCATTTGTTGTTTGAAATTTGAATGTCTAGTTCTTTAGGGATTAAACATTATAAGTTCATTGCACCTAATTATGATTCTTTTTTGAAGAATTGACCCGTACGAATTCTTGCTTACAATGTATTGCTTCTACTCATGAGAGGCAATGGCTGATTTTGAGTGAATGCATAGTCAATTTTTTGATAATTTATAGTTTATTTATACAATAATTGATAAAGAGATAAGAAGATAATCTAGAATACTCTGTAGACTTCCATCAAGGTCCTACAAAATTTTCAATAATTTAATAGTAGGGACATTGCTTAATTGTTCCTTTGTATACAATTAAGTGCAAGGTGGGAGGTCCTAAGAAAATCAAGCTCTAAAAGTATCTTCTAATGTAAAGTTACAATTTCCTTTTTTTAATGTAACATCAATGTATTAGTGGTGTACATTTTAGGAGGTGGAGGCTTCTAATGATCATAGCATTTCAATTGAAAAAATTTTATAACTAATTTTTTGAAGGTCAAAAAA
The DNA here is from genome assembly GCA_963969395.1 of Pseudoscleropodium purum. Lineage (NCBI taxonomy): Eukaryota > Viridiplantae > Streptophyta > Bryopsida > Hypnales > Brachytheciaceae > Pseudoscleropodium > Pseudoscleropodium purum. The sequence goes on from OZ017797.1 coordinate 19,812,089, forward strand.
TAAGAAAAAATTTAGATTAGATGCCAATTCCATTTTTGTTTTGTGAAATTTATTGATATTTGTATTCAAAGGTTTAGCTTCTCCAAAAATGAGACCAATTCTTAAAAGCATGCTTTTTGAACTTCCTACCTTTATTGCATAATGATAAATCACAATCTATTCAAGACACCAATGAGTTATGGTCATGTCCATTAAACTCTAGATGGTAGGAACACATTTTTGACATACATTGTAAAAATTGTCACTTTTCAGTGCAATGAAAAAAATGAAAGAAAAACAGTTTTAAGAAGATTTAAGCATATAGATATATGGTAGAGTAAGTAAATTATTGTGGGAAGAGAGTTGCTAGCATGTGAGCCTAGGAGCCTAAACATATAAGTTATAGGCACCTTCTATGGTCATAGGATATCTATGTTATAGGTACTTGGGTAGTTGCAAAAAACACCTGTCATTTTTGGCTCAAAACAATATTAGTACTAGAGTGCTTTGATTTTTGGATTGCTATGACTTTTGGAATAATTTTTTCAAATAAAATAAAATATGAATAATTTGTAAAGCATTCAAAATAGTATAGGTGTGAAAATTCAAGTCTAGAAAAATTTATCTCTAAAATTTACAGACAACAAAAGATTGATGAAAAATGCAAAAAAATAGATGTTTTTGAATTTGATTTAAATATGTATATCCTTTCTAACTTGAAGATGCTTTTTTTCAACCATTTTTCATCTTTGGAAAATAAGAATTGTGTTTTAGACACATGTATCTAGGTAGTGCTCTTTGAGCACACTTGGAAGGTGTAAAATTTGCTATTTAAAAAAGATCTTCATGTAGGTTTGTATAACTTTGATATAATTTTTTGTATTCCAATTTTGACTTTTGAGTTCGTATTTTTGGGTTGGAAATAGTACTAAAATCCCCTAAAATGGCCAAGGTAGACATCCAATTGGGGGAAATTTTAAAATGGTAAATAAATTTTAAAAAATTGGAAAAAATTTATAAATGTCTAAGACTATTACATGTACCTAGTTTTCAAGTTTCATAGAAAACAAACATACGACGCAAAAGTTGTGAGCCAAAAACCACATGTCCAAGACCAAGGGGACAAAAAATAGAATAGGTGTTTCTTGCATTGTTACAAGGTACCTATATTGTAGTTATATATATAAGTTATAGGCACTTTTAATGGTTGTAGAGTACCTACTTATACCTAGGCTCAAGGTTCATAGGTTACCATTTTTATACTCACATGCTAGTGTCATTGTTGTAGGAATAAGTGGAAAAAACTTCAAAAACTTTGACTATGCAGATTAAAGGATTATATAGTATTTTTAAATTAGAAGATTTTTTTCCATGCTTGTTTGATATAATCAACAAACGCTAATTGTTAGAATGCAATTTTTCCAATATACATGGGATTTTAGCAATTGCATTGAAAATGATGTAAATTACATACCTACCAAATTTCAAAGGTAGATGAGGAGTTTTGCTACTTGAAATTACTTGTCTTACTCGAAAATCATTGAGTAAAGTAACTTTTGATCTGGGGACCTTCCACTCAATTGGAAAAAGAAACTCTATTCCTAACAAGGCAATATATGTCCACATTTTGTGTCAAAATTTCAAAAATACATATTCATTTGAAATCAACTTTGTAGGAATCTACCTGAATTTTCATTTGGTCTTTCAACAACCTTTTGGTCTTTTACGGGTCAAAATTCCTTTGTCTCCAAATGATCTTTTGGTTGGATAGAATGTATGGGATTCTTTTGTTAAAAATAACATTATTTCAACCTGTTTCAAGTTGTTTCAAGTTGTAAGTAGAGTTTGGTGCACTCCTATTGTCCTGAATTTTGAGTTTCAGAGCCCTTTTCAAAGTGTCATATTAAATTTATTGCAATAAAAATAAGGGAACTGGAAAATCATTTTGGGACAATGGGAGTATAATTTAACTCTTATAGGTCACCAATCTCCTTTGTATTTTTCAAAAATAAAGTTGCAAAACTGAAATGCCAAAATTGAAATGTTCAACGTGCTAAGACCTCTGGGAACTAGAACATTCAAGAACCTTTAAATTTGAGGTTTTAGAAACAGAGTCGATTGAAACTGCACCAAATTCATTGAAGTCCACCAATTAAACGAATATGAGGTTAGTTCTTCTAGGTTTCAGCTAGTATGATAAGGATGCAATGTTCTTGTTTGGAACGTCCAATTTCTAGAAAAATACTGAAGTTCAAGTAATATTCAAGATTGCAACGTATCTTTGATTTGGAGCGCCAGAGGTCATTTCACCTCAAAAAATGAATGCTCTGTGCTAAGGTAGAAGCACCCGTAATCAACATTTTAAGTGATTCTGCATACAAGGTGGTATCAAGACAACCCATGAGATTATTTACAACACATTGGCTATTTTTTTTTAAATTCATAATTTTACGAAGATGTATGAATATGCTATGAATTTGTGAAGTTCAAATACATGGTATACCCAAACCATTTTTTTTCATTCATGTATGATGCACGCTGTAAATTTAGAACTTCCTATATCTACATATTTTCAAGATTAGTTTAGGGTACAAAGTTGGGAATGGGGTGCTTAACCTTAGGTAGCTAAAGTCTAAAGGACACATTGAAGATTGTCGGACATGAAAATGCATGAACACAGACTAATTAGTATTTCCATACTTGCAGACTTCGGTGCCACGATTTAATCTGGAGTGCAATTACGAAATTAGAATATGCTACGGCAGAGGATACCAAAACCGTTAGGATCGTATAACACTAGAGAAGAACGAAGGAATACCACCACAGTCTGAAGGATCCACTATTGAGAACCCGAATTCATAGCACTCAAGATGGCATATACAACAGGAAATAAAACCTCCCCTAACTCTAGTCTAGACGAATCATTATGTACATCTTCCCGGGAAATTTCACAGCCACTAAAATGTGATACCAAATGTCCTCTACAATGAGGTCTCTCTGTATATGGTCATATTCGTTACATTGGCGTAACTTCACAAAATTGGACCGCTTGGAAAAGGCCCTTCAACAAGGAACCGGACTAGTTGACACAATCGTCCGGAATTGGAACTTCAGCAATTCAGACTCATACGTACAACCTATTCCAGATTTTAGAGATTACAGGAAAACTTCAGATGAGCAAATTTAAACACATTTGAAAGTTCCAATTTTCATCTTTGGTTCGTCACATTAGTTTTGACACATTGAAATACGCCAAAGTAACGAATGTGAGGTTATGTTCGACCTCTAAATAATCACTCTACGACGATACAAAATTTACATCCTGTACTTCTTGAAATTTTTCAGCTAATCCGATTCTAGTCCACCTACCGATGCCAAGGCCTTAAAAAAGTGATATTCACAGAACCTCTAGAATACATTCCATTGTTTGATTCCGAATGACTCGCTACTTACAAGCGAAAGTTGAATTCAAGCTAGGTCCGCGACTCGGCAACTAAGAAGTTCAACCCTTCCGCCACGTTTTTGATGGAGCTTCGTCCAAAGAACAAGGAAACTCTCACGCATCTCTCCTCCAATCTCATATCCCCGGAGATATCAATCACTAACGTCCCTTCCCATCTCACAAGCTCGCCCACCACGTACCTTAGATCCTTCTTATCTGAGCTGTAAAGCTCCAACTCAATCAACGTCTGGCCATGGAAGATCGGCATGAACAGCTTGTTGATGCAATTCTCCAGCTTCACATGGTCGCCCTTGCAAACGTAAACCTCCAACCGGCGGTTACACTTCAACACCCTGTCGTAATACTAGCCGAGTTCAAGGGGGTCCACTCCTTGCAAAAGGGCTCTATGGAGAGGAACCCATAGGTTTTCTTGCAGATTCGGGAGTCGATAGTGTTCAAATGAAGTGCTAATGCTATTGCTCCACGACAAACTACACTGCCGGGATTCGAAGGACTGATGATCAAGGGAACCCTGTGGGCGAATCTGTCCTTAATGCGGGCCATGAGATATGGGGATGTCGCAAAACCACCTATGACGACAAGCATTTGCAGGGAAATCAAGTTGTTGAATTGGCCAATGATTAGAAGTGCAACTAGTTCATCCTTGAAAAACTAGGACAGATTAGGTCTAGAATTTCCATTTCTTGTGCAACTGGTTCATATTTTGAACACTAGGACAGGTTAAGCCTAGATTTCCATTTCTTGTGCAACTAACTAGGACAGTTTAAGTCTAGATTTTCCTTTTCTGTGCAATCGGTTCATCCTTGGAAAACTAGGACAGTTCAGATCTAGAATTTCACTGTTTGGAACGACAGGGAGCGATTTCTATTTTAACAAGAAATTGAGCAGTCACCAAGTTGGTGTAAATTCGTTTACCTTGACACCCTCGACTTACACCAACTGATCGCGCATGAGCTTCAAGTTGTGATCTATTACGGGATTGAAGATGGACTGCATTTCTTCGTAGGTCAACTCTAAATCGTCATATGATTCTCTTTCAAGATTTCCCCTCCGAACATCGTACTCCTTCCACTCCATCACCAATTCGCTTGGGAGGCTTAAGTCGACGTTGGCACTGGGATTGCCAAAATTGACTTTCTCACCTTCCCATGCTCTAATCAAAAGTTTGTAGATTTTGGGCACCTTGATGATGCATTCCTCCAAGCGCGATCCAATCTTGATATGCAAAAACTCCACGAACTGCATGTCCACGTAGGTGCCGCTGCATAACCCCCCAGAGCTTATCGTGACCTCTTTCACGCGGTAGCTAGCTTTCCGAGACTGATTCTCCACTGACACAACCTCCTGCACAACAATGTCCGCAATTCCACCACCAAATGTCGGCTACCAGGAGCTTATCTCCAACCTCCAGCACTAGCTTATTCATTACCTACATCAAGAACATTCATTCTTAAGTTATATCTAAATCTACAGTAATCATTTACATGAATTATACAGAAGAATTACAGTCATTACTAGCTACACTAGCTATAATGTCAATTCTATAATATTGGCAGAAATTCACAAATCATAGGAAACGTAAATCTATACAAGTCCCAGTTTTTAGAGCTTTGAGCAATTGAATGTCAATGTTTTGATTAGTCAATTTTGTTAGATTGGTGCGCTTTCTGGTGCCCCAAATGGTGACAAACATCTGCACAAAGTTCTAGAATCCAGGACCAAAATAAATTTACTCACGTCGGGCGGACGTCCAGAAAATTGCCAAAGTAGTGGAATTCCACCAATGTAATGAAATTGACGACGTTCTTGGCATTGATATCAGTTACGGTGAAACCTGACACTAGTCATCTTCTCCCTCAAGAATCATGATGATTATACCATGGAGAAGCTCGTGTAAGTAATTCAAGTATTACAACAAACCTAGGAAATGTAATTAAAGCATGGTGCATGATCGCAAGATTCCCAATATTTCTCACCTTGTGAAAATGAAAGGACGCTGCTTCGGATTTGAGCATGACAATGACCGGATGTGAACTCCCGGCCTTCCATGCCATTCACCAACCCTACTGCCATAATACACGTCTTCATGGTCTCCTTCGCTGCAATGTCCTGGCAAATGGAAGGCGAACCGTGACGCACCACCGAATCTCCTTCACCGACAGTTGCGGTCCGTAGTTCATCCATAGTGTTTTCAGAATGAGCTCCCCCATGGCACGGAGGTAATTGGTGATGAGCACGTTCACCGTGAGCCCTGGTGGAAGGGGCTATGCAGACGAGGGCCCCATGTGGTTGCCTACGAGGTGGAGCTTGAACTTCGTGAAGCTGAAGCCGACGCCTAGTTGGAAGGGAGGGGCGTGTTTTCTTTTCAGAGCGGACCCATCATGTTCGTACTCCGCACGGGTGAAGAAACCCCAGTTCTGAAACTCCCAGATGCCGTTCACTTGTTTGTAGTAGTTGGTAGTCAACGTCTTGTAGTACGGCTTCCCCCAACGGGTTTTGGGGTAATTGTAGTGACAGTAGATTTTGTCGAGGTTGGTGATGTGGGCGAAGGCGAATTTGAACCCGGAGCATGCCATGTTGAAGTCTAAGGCTACTATCACCCGCGGATTTGAATGCGATATCATTCGAAGGCTTGGGATCCAGTTGTTGCCCGCGCACTCATCAGGGACCTGGCATCGATCAAGCAGAGACATCGAACGGACAGTTAGGTTCACAATTTTGTTTAAACTGTCCTGGCTTGAGGATCCAAGTTCAATTTCGTTAAATGGGCGATTCGAAGCGCCGAAATCGAGTCACTCAACCGTAGAAATATTTTAGAATTAGGACTATCTTAGACTTAGGCCTGCCTTGAAAATTGCCAACACTGTAAATATATGCCAATGAAATTGACGTTGGCTTATTGTTGATTTTATCGCACACTAAGTTGGCGTGCGAAAAATTGTCCCAACTGTAGGAGTATCTAACCTCTAGGCACATTTATCAAATGGTAAAACATTAGATTTTTTGATAGACTAATAGTGAACATTTTAAGGTGGGGATGCTTTAACCCTGTGAGCTTCCTACATCCTCAAATCCAGCCTCTCATAATTTAATTTGGAGAAAATTGACTTCAAATCTTAGTAAATCTTGGTAGTACTACCCAGAAAGAAGTACAAGGGTGAAGGTACAATAGAGTGATGCTTCGAAGTGGTTTTGGTGAAAATCATTGCCAAACATTTGAGTGGAAAACCAATGAGAAAATTCACACTACAATAAAATGTAGTTTTGGAAGTACAAAATCCCCCAAAATGCCAATTTCGACCATTTACAACACACCACTTTGACCACTGTAATCCTTGCCAAATTGTCATTGCACCTCCGGACCTCACAATGCCATTTTTTTTACAATGGTTTAAAATTAGTGGATTTCAAGAATCATGGCTTCAACGCTCAGGGGTTAAGAACATTTGTATAGACTAAATTTTCAACATTAAAAAAATGTAAACTAATTATAGAAGACTCCAAGAAAATACAAAAAAAAAAGTGGATTAGATATGACTATAGATAATTAGATATGGCTCTGTTCAATTTGTCTCAACGAAACATTTACTAAGGGTTTCTCCTTGCAAGGTTAGTGCTTTTGAAGACCAAATGAAAGACACCAATCTTCACAAACATAAACTCTACAAGGTGGAAAACATAAGGTTTTTGATAATGCCAGAATGTTCTCTTCAACATCTAGTATAAGATCTAATTAAAAACAATAGAAAAAATATCTTCTTCACTTTTGATTTAATGAATACACTTAGATCCTCTACACCTCTAATACCTTCCATACAAAAAAGTCTAAGTAGATGGCAAGTCCTTTAGAATATCCTTGTGTAGTTGTGCAAAGTTTCTAAAATTTCAATATATGCAAAATCATTTGAATTCTAATGGACGTGCCACCAAGAGTGTTTATTAGTACTAACAAGCACAACAATTATCTACAATTATGCAAAACATCACTCAACTAATTGAAGGCTTTGAGTAGATGGTTCAAGATTTCAAGTACACTTGATCCTTGACTTTGAATTGAATTGAATTCTATAATGAATATTCTAGACAATGTCAATGGAAATGACAAGAAGAAATTGCTAAGTCTCCAAGGATAAAGGTAACTTGATCAGACATGTAAAACCATAAAAAATAAATCAACTAGAATTCCAAAACTACTTTAGTAATTGAGTGACGAAACATACCAACAATAGAGGAGGGATGATGTGAACCACTAGTAGCAAAGACATCACTCGAGCTATTAGTAGTAGAGGCATCAAGTGAGCCCATAACGATAGAAGTACAAGTTGAACCTACAAACAAAGAATTGAATTTCAACAAAACATAAGGATGATGCAATAAGTTGTAGTAGCACTAATGGATAATTTGAAAACTCAAATTGCAGTAAAAAATTTCTTACAAAGAATGCATTCCATATTCAAGAATATTACCTAATTCCTCCAACTCCTCATGTTGCTCTTTGATAATCTCTTGAATTTTCTTTCGAATGACAGAGAAGGTAGGCCTACATGTGGGATCAATATCCCAACATGCAAATATCAGAGATGCTAGACTTTTAGGACATTTAAAAGGAAGTTTTGGTCTTAAACCATGCTTTGATATTTGTTTCCACAACTCTTGTGGACTCAATTCAGTAGGCCAAATCTGCTCATCCCCAAGAATATATGCACTTGTTAAACCAAAGCTGTAGCTATCTGCTTTTTCCAACATGACTTCTTGCCCATTCTCAAAGCAAGGGGCACTTGAAGTACTTGGATCTACTCCTACAAGTGATCTTGTCCACAAAAAATCCAAGTCTTCATTCATAGAACTAAAAAAGTCTTCAAATAACTCTGGTGCATTCCATTCTATCATTTGAAAGCATAGAGCCCGTTGTGAAAGTAATGTTGTATTTCTCTTAGTTTTGAGAAGACCAAAGTCAGCCACCTTCACTACCATCCGACCTTCTTTCCAATGAAGAAAAATATTATTCGGTTTTAGGTCGCCATGGTAGATACCTTCGTCATGTAAGTGTTCTATGCCAATAGCAATTTGTGACAAAATGTTCAAAGCTTCACGCAATTGGAAAGGAGATGGATTGACTCCAATCACCACTTCGTCACCTTTCTTCCTTAAAGCCTCCTTTTTCTTTCGCATGAAACTAGAGAGATCATCTTTCATATATTCCATGACAAGGGAACAACTTCTATTGTCAACAGTCCAACAAAAGGTCTTTACAACGTTTGGATGGTCTCTAAGTTGAAACAACTGAATAGCTTCCATTACAAAAATATCACCTCTTACTCCAGGAAAGTCTTTCCTTACAAGTCTGATTGTATTTTTCTCTGACCAAGTTGTTTCATAGAAGATTCCTGAACAACCTTGGCCTAAAAAACGCTTGGTTAGTAAATCCTTGGACTCCACTTTTCCTTTGTTCCCAAATAGTACTTGTTGACTAGACATACCAGTACGAATTTGAACCCATAGTAGCATAGAACTAAGAAGATGAAGCCCTTTGATTGTCAAAAATGACAAACACTTCCAAAGAGGTTCCTAGAACAAACAATAGTCCCATTCTTAGTAGAAACCCTTGAAAATTGAGAACAATACAATGTCCCATTATTGCAAGTGATTTTGACTTCTTTTTATGACTAGCAAACACGCACAAGTTAACTACAATGCCCAATTCTAAAGACAATTGTACTTAAATGTTATAGAAACTTTGAAATGCAAACAAATGGATGCCTTTATAAGGCATGAATCTTACAAAGAAGTTTAATTGATGACTGTCTAGCACAAAAATTGCAAACCAAAAAGATAACAAACAATACAATGAGAGAAGAAAGTGAGTATTTACTTGAATAGTGTCGTTGAAGTTTTTAGATAAGTTATACTTGGCTTTGAATTGAGTCATAAGAACCTCTTGCTTGTCATTTCGGTTGGTCTTGACTTGAGCCTAGAAATGAGAAAAGTGATATTATTATATACTTATCTAAAAATTGGTATATAGAGTAAGAGTCTTGCATGGCCAATCAACAACATCCCTATGCTTCACTTGTAGATGTGTAATTTAAATACTAATTTCCATTTCATGCAATTCAAATGATTTACTTAACCTTTAATTGCACCCAAGCAAAATATATGCTAAGAAAAATGATGAAATTCTTAAACAATTTTGGTCAAGGAAAAGAAATAGGGTACAAATTACATTCAAATTTAAATTTTCAATTACATTGTTAGAATATTACCTTGCTTGAATACTCTTTTGACATGAGAGTCATCAAGAAAGAAAAATTCCCCATTTCCTTTGACAAAACCACCAATCTTAAACACCCACTCAAATTGAAAGTGGTTAAGGAAGACAAGTTCTTCACTTCTTTTGGCAAGGCCACCAAGTTTGAACACCCACTCAAATCTAAAGTAGTCAACAAAGATAAGTTCCCTACTTCCTTTGGCAAAGCCATCAAGCTTAAACACCATGACAAATTTAGAGTGGTCAAGGAAGATAAGTTCTCCACTTCCTTTGGCAAGGTTACCAACCTCGAACATCCACTCAACTGTAACATAGTTAAAGAGGACAAGTTCCCCACTTCCTTTGGTAAAGCCACCAAACTTGAACAATCTTTTAAATTGAGAATGGTCAAGGGAGATAAGTTCCCTACTTCCTTTGGCAAGGTTACCAACCTTGAACACTCTCTTAAATTGAAAGTGATCAAAGATGATAAGTTTCCTACTTCTTTTGGTAAAGCTACCAAGCTTGAACACCTACTTAAATTTAAAGTAGTCAAGAAAGACAAGTTCCCCACTTCCCTTGGCAAAGTTGTCAGCCTTGAACATCCACTCAAATCTAAAGTAGTTAAGAGATGCAAGTTCCCCACATCCTTTGGCAAAGTTGTCAGCCTTGAACATCCACTCAAATCTAAAGTGGTCAAGAGATGCAAGTTCCCCACTTCTTTTGGCAAGGCCTCCAAGCTTGAACACCCACCCATATATAAAGTGATAATAGAAGATAAGTTCTCTATGTTCTCTGGCAAGGCTACCAACCTTGAACAATCCCTTAAATTGAGAGTGGTCAAAGAAGTTAAATTCCCCACTTCCTTTGGCAAGGCCACCAAACTTGAACACCTACTCAAATGTAATATAGTCAAAGATGACAAGTTCTCTACTTCTTTCGGCAAGACTAGCAATCCTAAACACCCACTCAATTGTAACATGGTCAAAGAAGACAAGTTTCCCACTTCTTTTGGCAAGGTCACCAAGCTTGAGCAATCTCTTAAATTGAGAGTCGTTAAAGAAGACAAGTTCCCTACTTCCTTTGGTAAAACCTTCAAACTTGAACAATTTTTCAAATTCAGAATGGTCAAGGAGGACAAATTCCCCACTTCCTTTGGTAAGGCCACCAAACTTGAACAATCTTTTAAATTGAGGATGGTCAAGGAAGACAAGTTCCCCACTTCCTTTGGTAAAGCCTCCAAACTTAAACAATCTCTTAAATTGAGGATGGTCAAGGAAGATAAGCTCCCCACTTCCTTTGATAAGGTTGTCAACCTCGAACAACCATTCAAATCTAAAGTGGTCAAGGGAGACAAGTTCCCCAATTCGTTTGGCAAGGCTACCAAGCTTGAACAATCTTTTAAATTGAGAGTGGTCAAAGACGACAAGTTTTCCATTTCCTTTGGCAAAGCCGCCAATCTTGAACAACCACTCAAGTCTAAAGTAGTCAAGAGATACAAGTTCCCCACATCCTTAGGCAAAGCCACCAAGCTTAAACAATCTTTTAAACTAAGAGTGGTCAAAGACAACAAGTTCCACACTTCTTTTGGCAAGGCTACTAAGTTTGAATATCCACTCAAATCTAAAGTGGTCAAAGAAGTCAAGTTCTCTACTTCCTTTGGCAAGGCCACCAAGTTTAAACACCCACTCAAATGTATTGTAGTTAAGGAAGACAAATTCCCCACTTCCTTTGGCAAGTTTTCTAAGTTTGAACATCCACTCAAATGTAATGAGGTTAAGGAAGACAAGTTCCCCACTTCTTTTGGCAAGGTTGCTAAGTTTGAACATTGCCTCAAATTGAGAGTGGTCAAAGAAAACAAGTTCCTCACTTCTTTTGGCAAAGCTACCAATCTTAAACATCCACTTAAGTCTAAAGTGGTTAAGGAAGATAAATTCCCCATTTCTTTTGGTAAGGCCTCCAAATTTGAACAATCTTTTAAATTGAGAATGGTTAAGGAAGACAACTTCCCTATCCCCTTTGGCAAGGCTTTCAAACTTGAACAATCTTTTAAATTGAGAACAACCAATGAAGACACCTTCCCCAAGTCCTTTGGCAAGGTCGTTAACTTTAAACACCCACTCAAATCTAGAGAAGTCAAGAAAGATAAGTTCCCTATTTCTTTTGGCAAAGCCTCCAAACTTGAACAATCTCTTAAATTGAGAGTAGTTAAGGAGGATAAGTTCCTCACTTCTTTTGGTAAGGTTGTCAATTTTAAACACCCACTCAAGTCTAGAGAGGTCAAGAAAGATAAGTTCCCCATTTCTGTTGGCAAAGCTTCCAAACTTGAACAATCTCTTAAATTGAGAGTGGTTAAGGAAGACAAGTTCCCCACTTCCTTTGGTAAGGCCTTCAAACTTGAACAATCTTTTAAACTGAAAATGGTCAAGGAAGACAAGTTCTCTACTTCCTTTGGCAAGGCCACCAAGCTTGAACACCATGACAAATTGAAAGTAATCAAGGAAGACAAGCTCCCTACTTCTTTTGGCAAGGCTACCAAACTTGAACATCCATTCAAATCTAAAGTGGTCAAGGAAGACAAGTTCCCCACTTCCTTTGGCAAATTTATCAAGCTTGAACAATTTTTTAAATTGAGAGTGGTCAAGGAAGATAAGTTCCCCACTTCCTTTGGCAAGGCCACCAACCTTGAACATCCATTCAAATCTAAAGTGGTCAAGGAAGACAAGTTTTTCACTTCCATTGGCAAGCCTATCGAGCTTGAACAATCTTTCAAATTAAGAGTAGTCAAAGGAGACAAGTTCTCCACTTCTTTTGTCCAAGAATCGTTAGACCAAAGTTTATCAACGTTGTTCAAGTTCTCTGATGCATTTGAATATTTGCCTATAATTCTCTTAACTTCCCCACAAGTTTGCAATGTCCAAGCATCATTAGGCTCAAGTTCATCAGCCTTGTTCAAGTCCTCCAATGCATTTGCATACTTGCCCATGATCCTATTAACTTCCCCACGATTTCTCAATGTCCAAGCACTATTAGGTTCAAATTCATTAGCCTTGTTCAAATCGTCCAATGCATCTGTATACTTGCCCATCAATCTCTTAACATCCCCACGTTTCTTTAATATCCAAGCATCATTAGGCTTATATTCATCAGCCTTGTTCAAATCCTCCAATGCATCTGCATACTTGCCCATTAATCGTTGAACTTCCCCACGTCTCTTTAATATCCAAGCATCATTAGGCTTATATTCATCAGCCTTGTTCAAGTCCTCCAATGCATCTGCATACTTGCCCATTAATCGTTGAACTTCCCCACGTCTCTTTAATATCAAAGCATCATGAGGCTCAAGTTCATTAGCCTTGTTCAAATCTTCTAATGCATCTACATACTTGCCCATCATTAGCTTAACATCCCCACGACTCATCAAAGTGAATGCATCATTAGGCCCAAGTTCATCAACCTTGTTCAAGTCTTCCAATGCATCCACATACTTGCCCATCAATCGCTTAACATTTCCACGACTCTTTAAAGTAAGTGCATCATTAGGCTGAAGTTCATCAATCTTGTTCAAGTCCTCCAATGCATCCGCATACTTGCCCATCATTATCTTAATTTCCCCGCGACTTCTCAATGTCCAAACATCATTAGGCTCAAGTTCATCAACCTTGTTCAAGTCCTCCAATGCATCTACATACTTGCCCATAATTCTCTTAACTTCACTACGATTTCTCAATGTCCAAACATCATTAGGCTCAAGTTCATCAGCCTCGTTCAAGTCCTCCAATGCATTTGCATACTTGTTCATCATTCGTTTAACTTCTCCACGATTTTTCAATGTCCAAACATCATTAGGCTCAAGTTCATTAGCCTTGTTCAAGTCCTCCAATGCATCTACATACTTGCCCATCATTCTCTTAATTTCCCCACGAGTTTGCAATGTCCAAACATCATTAGGCTCAAGTTCATCAGCCTTGTTCAAATCTTCCAATGCATCTACATATCTATCCATCATTCTTTTGACTTCCCCACGATTTTTCAATGTCCAAGCATCATTAGGTTGAAGTTCATTTGCCTTATTCAAGTCCTCCAATGCATCTCCATACTTGTCCATCATTCGTTTAACTTCCCCACGATTTCTCAATGTCCAAACATCATTAGGTTGAAGTTCAATAGCCTTGTTCAAATCCTCCAATGCATCTCCATACTTGTCCATCATTCTCTTAACTTCTCCACGCCTCTTTAATGTCCAAGCATCATTAGGTTGAAGTTCATCAGCCTTGTTGAAGTCCTCCAATGCATTTGCATACTCGCCCATGATTCTCTTATTTTCTCCACGCCTCTTTAATGTCCAAGCATCATTAGGTTGAAGTTCATTAGCCTTATTCAAGTCCTCTAATACATTTGCATACTTGTCCATCAATCGCTTAACTTTCCCTTGAGTCTGCAGTGTCAAAGCAACATTAGGCTAAAAATTGTAAGCCTTGTTCAATCCTCCAATGCATGTAGATACTTGCCATCATTCCCTTGAGTTAGCCACAACTTTTCAAAGTGGACAATTTAAAAAAAATGATTGTCAATCTTAAGAATCCTTCAATTCAATATCTTTAACCTGAAATGTAGGGTCAAAACCTTCTTCTACTCGTTTCTAATTCCTTTTCAAAAGAGTCTTAAATCTATAGTTTTGTATAGAAGATATATGATAATTATTTTGGATGTAGTCATAGAGGTACTAAGCCTGACAATGCATCTATAATTTGTATAGTATAAACTCATATCCAAATCTAAAGTACATTTAGAACACAAATTTTTTTAATTAAAGTATGGAATAAAATCACATGAGTTTTGAGATACACAAATTATTTTCAAAAAAATCTTAAAACTTTGCAAGTGAGTTGAGAACATACCTTGGATGTAGAAGAGATATCTGCAATTTCCAAAGTATTTATAGTTACTCTCAAAATTTTACAATGGCTACATACTACAAAGCTCTCAAATGTATCTTAAAACAAAAACATTTGAATTTAAAAGTGTAGTGTTTCATATTTGAATCATGTTTGTCATTGAACAACAAACATTAATAATATACACTATGATACACTACATTTGGATAATAAATATTCATTCTTTTCAGAACATTTGACATGGATATCGTGCATTCATATCAATAACAGTTAGAAACTATGACCATATATCCACGTACCATACATTATTGAAAAAAAAATTCAAAGCCTTGAAAGTCTAGATACTAACCTGTCATTAGTACATACTTCATGCACTTCAACTCTTCACAAATGTCATCAAAAGTTGGACGACTTTTTGATTGTAAATTCCAACATTTTTCAATCAAAGCTCTCAATTGAATAGGACATTGAGTGGGGAGCTGTGGACGATCACCCTCCAATATCATTGATGTTATCTTCTTTGGATTGTCTATGTCCGGAAAAGGTAATTCTCCAGTCAATATTTCACAACACACCATTGCAAAGCTGTAAATATCACATTTGTGAGGATATTTGGGTATTGATTGATTTCTCACTCCAACATTCATTTGAATGCCTAAGCCTTGAAGTTGTATCAACTCTGGTGCCATCCATCTATTGCTTCCAAAGTCCATTACATGCTCTACATTTGTAGTGCTGCTTTTCTTCATTTGGGATACACCATAGTTTGCCACCTTCACTTGTATATACCTTGTCTTCATACTTTTGAAAAGAATGTTGAATGACTTCAAGTCCATGTGTACAATTCCTTGCTCATGAAGGTACTTTCCTGCTTCTGCTATTTGGTGCATTATGTCAATTGCTTCCCAAATATTGAATGGAGGACAATCAGGATTTTCATTGCGTCTTTGTTGCATCAATGTCAAGAGGTCCCCATCCATCAATTCCATGAATATGGAATACTTTTGCCTCTCTTGTGTGTAACAAAACACGGACGTAATGTTGGGATGGCACAATCTTGCAAGAATATCCACTTCTTTTAGAAACTCTGGATTATTTTTCCCATGGAAAACCTTTATTGCAACTTCTAATCCCAACCACATGGCTTTGTATACAGTAGTTGAAGCTCCTCTTCCAATGTACACCCCTTTTTTAACTTTATTAGAAATACTTTCTAAAAAAGCCAAATATTGAGAAAAATCCCATTTCGACTCTCGTAAAGATGTGCTTGGAATTGGGGCCACCCTCAAAAGTCTTTGAAACAAATAACTTGCCAAATCCTTCTCGTCTCCATGCAATGAAGGTAAAGTCAATGAAATTTTCTTCAAGAGGTCTTCTTTATCTATAGAGGTCTTTGTTTCAACAATTTCATTGACATTCTTACTGATGTTTACAACTTGATCCAAGTTTAAACCTCTAGAAGCTCCAAATTCCTCAGATAAGGCAACTTGACACAACTCCAAATGAAATCCTATGGAAGAAACAAACTTTGACACGTTTGTCAATGTCATTGCAATGGGTACCCATACATCTTTGCTACACCCTTCTATAAATCTTTCAATTTCAGTAGCCAATGTAAGGAGTAGCTTGAAGCTTAAAAGATGTTTTTTCAATTCCATAGGTGCATATGATCCAATGAGTACACCACGTGATGTCTTTAAAAACACAGTCGAACTTTCAATGACCTCTTTGAGTTTACCAACAAGATATTGACATTGTTCATTGTTGAATGATAGTGAATTCATCATTTGAATACGTTGGTAACAAGTAACCACAAGTTTTGAGTGTGTATCCAAGTCCCTCTCAAGAATCATAACATCTTCTGCACACATTCATAGCATGCTATCAATATTCTTCAAATTTAAAAAAGAAGATAAAATCAACATTTGAATATATTCATAGATAGTGGCATTCATTTACTAACAATCGTCTCAATACATTGACATTGGATGATCATCATATATTCCTTAAGAATGTGAGTATACACAATTATATCTCTATGAAAGTAGAAATAGTGGTGCAAAGTAGAAAGATGACTTAAAATGATAGAAGAATTACCTTCATAGAGCCTTGTTGTTGATGAAGAAGGTTGACTATTCATACACTCTAATTCTTCCATAATTTAAAATACTCTAGATGTAGTCTTCTCAAAAGTTGTTTTCAAACTGCCACAACTGCTCGGTCTTAGAACCAACCTTAACATAACATAACATATCCACAGTTGTTTGCAACATGTATTTGACCTTCTAAAATCAAATGATGGTGGACTATGCATAAAAATGAAACTGAATAATTTAGTATTTACACAAAAGAATACAAGAAAGCAACCCAAATTCAACTAGAAAATTAAACACCTCCATACATAAAGAGTAAATTTATAGGAATTGTCAAAAAAATAGAACCATAGATTTCAAACATTACTTGAAAGTAATCCCACATGTAGACACGAAACAAGATTAATGAAATTGTAATCTTAAAAACAAATCTTTCCTACCTAAATTCAAACCTAATAACATACAATGGTTTTCCAATGCACCATATTGATGTCAAAGATAATGTCCAAACTGAATTTGCTAACGTGATTCCTACATTCAATATTCTACTACATATGTTATCAAAAAGGATTACTAATTCTCAATGACAATATCAATGAGACATGCATATATTAAATCAACCTCATTAGTGCTCATCAAATCAAATTTCCACAACCATTCACATTGAATAACAACAATGTAGCTAAGAAAATACCTATTTACACCAACATTGCATGTTATATATGATTAAATTTAGAGAAAATTCAATCATAGAAAAGCATTCGTGAGAGTACACTACAATGAAAACAATCCTAGCAAAATGACTTGGGCAACATAAGACCTTCACAAGGTAATAATACTAGCAATAGAAAGGTAAATTTTAACCTAAAATCTCCTACAAGCAACAATTCCCTCATCATGAAAACCCCTACAACCCTTGGGAAACCTTCATAGCCAAACACTATTTAACACTACACATAACCAATACTAAATTCTAATATTTATAGAGTACATTTCCAATTTTGTATATGCCTCAAAATAATAACAATAGTTGAATCAAAGGAGGATCCTAAATACATAAAAGAATGACTAAGTTCATGATAGTGGGTCTCCAATGAAAAGAACAAATTTCAATAAGTAGTATCCAACCTTTTGAACTTATATTATATCTCTTTAGTCTACAGATGCTACAATACACCACTAAAACTTAATTCTTGAGAAGTTAAATTAACTTCTCAATCTAGATTTGAAAAGTAAAATCAAACTCAAAAAATCCAATAACCTACCTTTCTTCAAAATCAACATTAGACTTTGAAATACTCACATAAAATGGTCATTGAACATTATTTCACATTTACTAAAGCACAATTTCAATGAAGAAACTTGGCATTAAGACACATAATATTCTCAAACAATATTCAATCCATATGCATAAAAAGACTTCAAAGAACACTCACAAATTCAAAATACTCCCCAAACCATTGGCAATTCATATTTTTCAAGGGCCTCCACCAAATTGTCTCTAAACTATTGGTAAGCCGATTAGAGTGGAGATTTCACTTTAATCAAGAAGTATCCAAACTAAAGACCACCAGAAATTTGGAGAGACTCCAAAACCATAACTTCAAAACAATTGGATGACAAGTTTTATTATAAACATGAATCATAGCACCATAGAGAATACATAGAAGATAGGCACATCCCAATGCATTCCTTGCTTAGACTTTGAAACATTGTTAAAGCTTAGTAATTGAGGGAATCGATAAAAGTACTTACTATCATTGCAATGTTGTTAAAATATAGTTCACTATTTGTTACATGTGAGTATGCCACATTCCAAGTAACATTCAATAAAATTGCCTACATCAAGAGGTGATCTCACTTATAACAAGCCACACTTCAATTTGCACAAGTCTCAAAGAGAAATAGTGGATATTACTATCTTCTCTCTCGGGCTCTCTCCACATGACCTTAATCAAAAGTTTATGGAAGATCATTGATCACATAATCCTTTTCAAAGAAATACTTGCAAGTTTTCAAATAAAGCCTAGTTTCTATTAGGAGCTTGAAACATCCTTCGAGGTGTTTTACCTTCAAAAACAACTAGAAGGCCAAGACATAGAGACAACTTCCCTAAAGTAAATCCTATGGGTGTGAAAAATGTCAAATAGACACAAACATGAAGAGGTAATTAATGCTTGCAATACAAAACTACATAGAACATACATCTAACCTTTTCAAAAGTGTTTAGAAGAAAGAAACCAACAAACTTGACAAAAGTGTATTTCAAAAACTTGTAGACATTATTAGTAATCCAACCTATATAGCCAAAGCCCCACTCAATAGTCTAAATGAGATTCTTGCTCAAACCAAGTTGGCCTATATATGATGAGCAAGTGACAAATCCAACATTTGCATGTCCTTAGCTTCCATGATTGAAGAAACCTCTAAAGGATTGTGCATTCATAAACAAAATGCACCTTCATCAAACTTGCTTATAACTTTTCAAATTAACCATTCTTAGGTGTTGGATTTAAAGTAAGAAATGAAGTTTGACCAATTTTGTTCTATTCCATTTTGAAATTTTGAGAAATACAAGAATTTAAGAGAATTATTGCAATTACACACTTTGAATGATAGAATCCAAAATACAAAACATTGTGGATTTCACTCATATCTTCTATTTTTGAAATAATTTCTAAATTACTATTAAAAATTATATTTCTCATTTTATAGTAAAAATTGTTTCTCATTTCATTTGTAGTAAAAATTTCAAAATATTCTAATATGTATTACAATTGATAAAAATTTACTTTCACTTTTCACTTAAGAAAATAACAATAATTCTTTTCCATCAAAAATTCAAAGAAAATCAATAACAATACAAAATAAACCAATCATATAAAATGAGAAATTTAGCTCAACAATGAAATTTGATATAAAGGTCACTGGCAAAAGTATTTTGGATGAAATATAAAAGAATTAATTCATAAATCTTCACATAAACCTCTATTACTATTTATACCTCAAGAAAAAATTCAAGCTAATTGGATTCTTTTAGCTAATATTTACTAATTTCTTCACTTTTTCATTTTTTCCTACAAATTTATAATAGTGGCAATTGTACATGAAACAAATTGAATTTTGTATAGTGATAGATAATCCATATTATTATATACTAATAATTCAAAATTGATAGACAAATACAATTTAAAAGGCAAAAATTGATGAGATTATTAACAAACTCAAGAGAACCACAAATCAAGTGGTTTTATAATTACAACACTAATAATATTTTACAATTTTCAAAGTTGAAAACATAAGCTAGCTTATATTTAATACTAAACTAACCTTAAATGGACAATTTTGAAGCAAAAAATATCTCAACTTTCATTAGTTGCTTCAAAAAAGTTGAAGTTGGGGATCACAAAGTATTCATTCAAAGTCTATTTTTTAGGTGTTAGAGAGTGGAAGGTAGTGCAATCAAGTACTTCTACCTTATGGTATATATGAAAAGATATTATCCAACAATACTAATATAATCAATACTAATGAAGTTATGAAAAAACATCAAATACTAACAATACTTCATGATATGCAATAGTGAATTATTAAATAATTTAGTAATAAAATATTATTAATATATTATATTTCATTAACCAATATGCTACTAGAGCTTATTGAATCTTAGAAAGTACAATGTCAATTTCCTTTGCAAAAATCATAGTATCACCTATATATGTTAAGATTCCTATCAATTTTGGATGTCAAGGGTGTAATTACAAAGAATTTTAACTATAATCACTTAGTTGCATTTAATTATGACATAACAAGGTTACATGTAATCACCAACCACATATTCTCATGCATTCCATATAGAGTCTACTAAACAAAGTTAGAAGATAACCCCTATAAAGCCAAACAACCCATTCAGAGAGTTTGCAAAAGATAGAAACACATCAAATGTAGTCAAAACTTATTTCAACCAACTTCAAGCTAAATCCACAAAAATGTCAACAACATTGTCACCAAAACCTGAACTTGAAGACTTGTACAATGCATTGCTGAATTCCCTAAATGCCTTCACAATTTTACACATTTATAACATCGCCCTAAACAAATAGTAAAGCTTCAACCACAAAAGCTTGGTCCATATGCTAAGGAAGTAATAAACACAACATTCTACAACCCTTTGCTCTTGCAATTGAAGAGAAAATAATCACCACCCCAATCCCATGGACATGGTGTAATCTACACCTATAGGTGAAAATTCACATTGTGCGAGACTTTATTAACTCTATTCCCTTATTAAATAGAAATTGTAGATCAAACATAATCACTTCTACAATTCAAAACTAAAATCCTAAACCACAAAGACCTAAGCAATGTGACCAATAACAACCAAGGAGACATGCATGGATGGTGCAAAAACTACTCGCAATACAAGCTATTCATGTGCCCCAAAATGCTACAATAAGAACCTAAATTTGAGGACTCACAATATGCACCACATTATTCCCTAGATGCTTTCACAGATCAATACATTATAACATTGTGACAAACAAATTTTAAAGACCTACCACAATTCTCCTCTCGAAGCACAACATCACAACATTGTTAAAGCATTGTCCATAGTTCCTGAAACAAATGCTCTTGACGGAGAGACAAGAGTGTATGTCAAGACATGAACCTTCCCCAAGGGAATCCAGTGAGCAGGAACAATGTCAAAGTATGCCCAGAAAACAAAGTGACGCATATCATATTCTAAACTTTTGATTCGTTTAGAAAGAAAATACAGATTCAAGGCCTGAACTGACACACTTAACCGATGGTGTGTTTCACAAAGAATGACAGTTCGTGTCATCCAGGGTGTAACCTTCATAATTGACGAACCACTCCCTTGTCCACATGCGTATCTGCTCTGACAAAGCTGGTCTAGACCCTGAGAAAACTGAGGAAACGATTCACACGACGCTGTCACCTAAAAGCGATAATTTTAGAGAGACGAAAAAACCAAACCGTTGTTGTGGTGCATTACGTCTAAATCACTAGTCCATGGTCTAGACCCTGAGAGAACTGAGATAATGATTCACACGAAGCTCTGTCCCCTGAAGCGATAATTATAGAGAGACGAACAACCCAAGCCGTTGTTGTGGTGCATTAGGTCTAATTCACTTCCCCATGGCAAGACAATCGCAAACCCATCGCAAACTGGCTAAGTCCTACCTTGCAAACTCTACCCAACTAATCACGAGTTCACGACAACGGAGGTCAACAATTTGCACAACAACCAATCAGAACTTGCTTGCCTCAATGACAGGCAGACTCAATTATCAGTGAGAGTCAATTGATCAAGACAGACATCTCAATCCCAACCATACCGACAGAGATGCAAATGCGACTCGTACCTTGAGGTGGGAATTCGCACGGAGTTTGCAGTCTTTTTTTCCCTCAATAACTTCACGGCTCTGCAAGAGAGAATATCGCCACAGATTAGCATCCAAGATCGAGCATACCACTACTGCACACCAAAACCGAAACCCTAACTTAGAACTCCCAGACCACCAAGACCTAGTGCCCAGAGCGTGCAGCGTAACGCCAGACGAGGAAACCTGTGACTAGTACTGCAACAACAACAACTCACAGTACAAGCTGCTCTGCTCTTGTGCATGCATCTGGGAGAGGACTTCAATTTGTCGGTAAGCCCAAGAGAGCGGAGACTTCACCTCGATCGACAAGCATCCGCACGACCCGCCAGTTACAGTTCGAAGGGGAGTCTGAATCCGGCCTTCGCGAGCGGGTGCAGCGTCCACTGCGTTTCTCAAGAATGCACCGGCTAAGTGCGTGGAGTAACTTGGCGACGTCGGGGAACAAGGATAGGGCTCCCTTTGCCCTCTCGGGAAGCTCGGCGTGCAAAGGACGCCAACTCCACTGCTACAGTAGTGCGTCAGCAAAAGTCTCCGTGTTCTCGCCCTCGGTCCAGCTAACCTGGAGTGGAATCTCTAGGCCTCTACAGTACGGGGTTACCGCCTACACTTACGTGGTCAGGAAATTGCCGTGAGTCATTTTTCATTTCACAAGCCCTCGCAACTTAACTCTCGCCACAAATTCAGTACATAATTTGACCCGAGACGTTGTGTACCCCCATCGAGCAATTCACGCGGCGTGGGCCCCGCCTCTTCCCGGCCTCATCGCTGCCTGCTGTCCAGCTGCCCTCCACGGCGCTCCGCTCATACCGGTCGCACGGACCGTCACAGCTGAGTTGCTCGATGGGGGGTACATTGCGTCTCGCATGTGGGAGGACTAACTTCGGAAGCAACAATCGAGCTCCTTTCAAAGCATACTTAAGTTATTAATATTTATTGCAGATCAGTATCTGCTCGTGGACTGTTCATGCTTGAATCTCATAACACTGTTAAACCTGGATGGTTGTTCCCCCCAGTTGGAGGTATTATGGGATGACGACCCATTTCCGACCACTTAAGGAATTCAGCATAGCTACACTCATGGTGTATTTAGGAAAATATTTTTCCCATGTCGGCAAATTGATTTAAGGAGGATTAAAAGAAAATTACATTTTGGGGGTCAAAATTGAAATTATCGTGAATTTTTATCCCTCAAATTTTGTAAAACCTATTCTTGTTATGTAGGCTGCTATAATTCCGACCATAAGCTCGTTACAAAATTGATGTAAGTGATAATTATGACTTTCAATGTACATGACATGATCATTCTATGCTTCAACATACACTTCTTGGACATTTTCACAGGTTGTGCAGTAGGTGAGTTGTAGTATAAACATGTGTGAGTGTAATATGAACAGAGCTATGATTGGAAATTGAACAGCCTATCACTCTTAATTGTGACTCAATGCAGATTTTGTACTATCAAGGCAATCAGACAAATGGAAATTCAAGTATCATTGCAATTTGCATGAGTTCTTTGAATCGCAGAATCATTCTCATGGTATTTCACCTGGTCCCAACTATTCTCAATATCTCGTTTTCTTATGTGATAACAATTGGATCAAAGAAGGAAGAATTTCTTGTAGTGTCAATCTCTTGAAATAGTACTTCTCCATATGAACCGGGATATGAATTAACAACAAATGGATATTAATATTCATGGCAAGTCGCAAAGTACGTAGCTACTCATGGAATGTGAATATAATACTTTGTTTTACCAATTGGTGATAATTATCCTCTTCTGTGTCTTCTGCTTCCTCAATTGCTGCCCTGTTGAGTAACTTGATAGTGTCTCCGAGAGTTTGTGAATATCTCAGTATTATGTTAGCTTCTCAGACAATCTGGCTGCAGGGCTGAATTTGATAAAGTCCGGATTTCAGGTTTGGTTAATCTCCACGAAAAGAATGAAAAATTTAAAATTTAAAATTTCGCCAGGCATTTGAATTGTTCTCATGCTTTTGTCATTTTTTCATAACACTCTTGGCAGGAGTTGCGAACAAGCATCTTGGACCCATCCTCTGATAGAAAGAAAATTTGGGGGTACTGCAAATTTTCCAATATCATCTTTCATCTGCACAATTGTTCATACATTCAGTTTTTTCAAGAATGGAATAGTTGAAACTTTACCAGCTTTTTTGTACACATGTAAAGAATGACTGTTCTATAACATTCAATTGCAAACACTGTCACTTCCTCGGCTCTAAAATACATGGTGCAGAA
Source organism: Pseudoscleropodium purum (assembly GCA_963969395.1). Lineage (NCBI taxonomy): Eukaryota > Viridiplantae > Streptophyta > Bryopsida > Hypnales > Brachytheciaceae > Pseudoscleropodium > Pseudoscleropodium purum. The sequence continues at coordinate 19,836,433 of OZ017797.1, forward strand.
AATTCCACATCCAACAATACTTCATTAGTAGGTACACGAAGGAAAGGCAGTGGGCATGAAGGCTATTGAATGTTATGTAAACCTCACATTACATGAGTGTTTACATATTATCCTTTAAAAGATTAGCATGCATTTTTTGGTTGTATAAATTTTTTGGGCACATTGCTGTAAATGAGGATTTGTATATTTTAAGCTGAAATTTTATTAGAAGGTGTGGACAAGGAATATTTTTCACATGTACTAAATTTCATGAAATTTGGAAATAGGAGTAACAAATTATGGCCTAATATATTATTATTTTTTTCCAAATGGGTAGTCTAGGCAAATTTTTTAAAATCACTTTTTGAAGAAACAAAAATTTGAAATTGGTCTTCTAAAGTTATAAATACGTGGAAAACTTTGAATCATTCTATTTTGATTAATGAGTCAAAAATTATGAGGATTTTTTTGTTTGTGGGTAGTTATGGATTCTCTACTCTAAAATAAACTTTGAAGTCCTTTATCTTACTCAATTTTCAATATTTTTTGAAAAAAATAAAATCAAGGGATGTACATTGTTTATGACAACATTAAAACCATTGGGATTGGCATTTTTTATTTCATGAATCAATTGTTAACAATCTTGTATTTTGAATCATTCTCTACTACTATCCTCTTATCATTTTTTTCCTATATGTTGTACAATTCCAAATGATTTGAAATTTTTCAAGCATGTAGCCAACTTGTCTACAAAAAAGAATCCAAAGAAACACCATCATTTTGGACTTTATTTTATAGAAAAGTGAGCTTGTGAAGTGCAACTGCCTTCTTATTTGCAGGGCAAAAAAAATGATATTAGTGTATTTGAATGCTTATATCTTGCAATCCATGTATTGAAAATATCTGAAATTTTTAAAACATATTTTCAAATGAGCATACTACAAGATCCTACAATTACAAATGTCCAAAAAAGTTTTTTTCAAGAATTTGGTATTTGTACTCAAAATGATAGTTTTCAAGCATTTCTAGTGAAAACATAGCCATGGAAATTTAGGGGTTAAGATTCCAATTTGAAATATAAATACTAAACTTCTAGTTACATTGCTTTTACTATCATTTTGTTGTTGAAGAACAGATATCATAAAGAAAACACTCAAATCAACAATCAAGGAAGCACTCTTGCATAAAAAAACCATTCATTAACCCCTAAAGGACTAGCATGCTATTTTTAGGAACAAAGCAATTTTGGGCAAGTACTTGTGACTAAAAACTTGCGTATTTTAGGCAAAAATTTTAATAGAAGGTGTGGACAAGGAATATCTTTCATGTGCACTAAATTTCATGACATTTGGAAATAAGAGTAAAAAAATTATTGCCTAATATGTTTATTTTTTTCCTTAGACGAGCAGTTTGGGCAACTAAAAAAAATTACTTTTTTCGAGATCAAAAATTTGAAATTGGTTTTCAAGATTTCTACGTAAGTGGGAAGCTTTGAATCATTCCATTTTGATCAATGAGTCAAAAATTACAAGGAGTTTTAATTTGTGAGTAGTCATAGATTTTCTACTCTAAACTTAACTTTGAAGTCATTTATTTAACTCAATTTTCAATATTTTTGAAAACAAATAAAATCATAGGATGTAGATTGTTTATTACAACATTACAACCATTAGGATTGACATTTTTCAATTCCATAATTAAATTCTTAACAATTTAGTATTTTGAATCATTCTCTATATTTTCTAATTACTATTTTTTTCCTATACGTTATACAATTCCAAATAAGTAAAAAAAATTTAGTATATAGCCAATTTCTGTAGGAAAACGAATCCAAAGAAGCACCACCATTTTAGACATTTTTTCATAAAAAAGTGAGCTTGTGAAGTGCAATTGCTCTGTTTTTTTCAAGGCCAAAAGAATGATTTCAATGAATTTGAATGCTTATATCTTGTAATTCATGTAGTAGACATTTCTGAAATTTTTCCCACATGTTCTCAAGTGAACATACTACAAGATCCTATAGTTATATATGTCAAAAAAAATTTCTTCAAAAATTTGATACTTGTACTAGAAATGGCAATTTTCGAGCATTTGGGGGGAAAATATAGTGAAGGAACTTAACCCCTAAAAGCCCAAGGGGTTTGAACAAAACACAAATGTGTTTAAAATATAAGTTCTACAATTTTTTTGAAGTTTGCTTCAACAATGATGATGTGAAGTAGACAAAGTAGAAAACATTTGTATGATTGAAATTATAAAAATACATTTAAATTCCCTTCAAATGAATTTTGAAGATATATCTTTAAAAATTCAACAAAAATACAATTTTTCTCTTCAGCATTTGAATTTTTTTATTGGTCAAAATTGTGGTTTCTATTGATTTGTGAAAAATACATAAGATCTAGTAATGAGAACATCAACATTTTCCAAAATAGTGAGTTTTTCAACATTAGGCAAATTTAAACTCTTTGTGCTATTTCTCTTATAATATTTGATTGATCGTAGTGATCTTAGTTTGAATATAAATATTGAAAGATAATCCAATATTTTACCAAAAAAAAAATTGAATTTTTTTTATCTGTCCAAAAATTCTACCTGAAGTTGGGCAATGACAAAAAAGTGGTTACTTGAGTGCTTAGGGGTTAAGGGGTTAAATAATCCTCCAATTCATCAAAAACTTGGCAAAATTTCTTATACTCTCAATTATTTGTTCCAAATAAAAGTCATAGAGAAATCAGTGGCAACAACAATCATAGAAATATTGGCTTGTTTAAAAAATATTTTTGATATAAACCTCCAATTCATTACAAAGCTAAAGTTTTGACTAACACTCCAACATTAATTAACTCTCTAGCAAGGTTCACATTGTACTATCTAGTATCTAGTGGAAAGATGCAAACATCATGTTTTTGATTAATCCCCACTTTCAATTTTTGAAAATCACAAACCATCGATTTGCTCATATAAAAAAATTGAAACCAATCCCCTAGTCAACAATCCAGGATACGGATATGGGATATGAACATAGATATAGAATACAAATATAGATATGGAATATATATATGAATATGAATACAAGTTTAGGGATATAAATATGAATATAGAAAACATACACTAATACACAATATAGATATTGGGTAATAGAATTCCCATATTGATTGCAAATCCCATTTTCACTCCAGAATTATAAATAGGGTAGGTAGGTGGGTTTAGGTTGGGCTTAAGTTTGGATTTGGTTTGGGTTTGGTTTGGGAATTTAAAAGACTTATGCTCTAATAGGGGCGAAAAATAATAAAACAAAAAAATTCACTAAATTAAACTAATTGTCTAAAAACATGTTCTCTCACTATCCACTCAAAAGACAGCCCCTAAGGGCCACTTTACACATGGGCCGAAGGTCAAGAGTCCATCGGCCTCCACCAATCAGATTCCAGAAAACCTTGACTTTGGCCTCTCGACCCTTCACACAAGGCGGCACAATCCAAAGTCTATGGCCCTTCGAAGTGCCTACATGGCAGCCCAAGGTCCTATGTGGCGATGGCTTTGCGATCGACTCTCGATTAGAGTTTGGGTTGCCACAAAATGGCGACCCAAACTCTAGTCGAGAGTCCGTCAAATTTTACCATTTATTACCATTTATTTGCCATTTCTTTGGACTCTTGCCCAAAGTTTGGCCATGAACTCCCACGGCCTCTCAACTTGGTTGGCCCATGAGTGAAGCGCCCCTAAGACTCTCCAACAAGGTTCACATCATACTAACTTACCACCAACACATTTTCATGTGAGATATTGATGTACCCCCATCAAGCAATTCAGATGAAGAGGTCCATGAACCGGATATTAGTGGAGCATCGTGCGGGTAGGTTGACGAGCCTTGGTCTAGGTAGTGTTGATGCCCGGATGAGACAGGCCTATGGCACGTGAATCACTCTGTACATTAAGTTACGTGTAGTGGGAGGCCTCCTCTCGAAGGCCTTCCATGATGTGAGGGCCCTAGAAGGCGGAGCATGAGCCTAAAGGTTGGGGCCCTCACATCACGAGAGGCTTGAGGGGGAAGGCTTCCCCCTTGCATTAAGCATGGGGCAATTTTCATCCAAAAGAGGTCGGACGAAGAATCTTACAGTGCCAAATACTATAAGGAGTACTATAGGAAGAGGCTTGAAAATAATTCAGGCAGTATAAATTGTCCCTATAGAAGTGTCTAAAATAGTGCACATGAAATGAAGAAATGAAAATGATTTTATGTAGTGACAAATTGCCATCCCATGTGTGTGATTTTAGGCTATTGACCAAGTAACATGGTTCACCATCATGTGTGATTTTACTTATTTTAAAGACCTAAAGTTGGTGAGGCCTGCAAAATGATTTTGAAATGTCAAAAAAGAGCAACAAAAACTGCAAAAAACACATATGAGGTTGAACCTCCTGCTAAAATGCTTCTCAATCATTCATATTTTTTTGGATTGATGTAAAATTTTAACCACACAAACTAGATTAGTATAAGGCCATATTCATTAAAATGAGAGAATGTCAAGTCTCATTTTAATCATGATCCTAAATTTAGTATAGAAAAGTGGTCATTAATTTGAGAAACTTCAATAAATTGAGACTTCCATATGCCAAGAAAATTGTAAATTTTACTTAAATTTTGAAGTAACACTAAGACTATTCACTAAATACATACTTCATATCTCATTTCTTATATGGGTTCATTATAAAATACACTTCATTACTTGTTGGATCTTTACATAGATTCACATGGCTCTTCTATATTATATAACATTTGAAGGAGTCTCTTAAGATTCAAACTTGAACTATCATTCATAATAAGTAATTAGCTTTAACATTGAAGAAGTAGAAAAAGGCACAATAAAGCATAATAAAAATACAAACTCACTAAATAATGGCCCATCATGTAGTGTAGGCCAATTTCAAGATAATATAAAAAGTAATCAAACCTCAAAAACAAAGAAATTTGTTGTCTAATTCTATTTTTAATTCCCATTTTTTTTTCTAAATCTAATTTTCATTTTTTTCTATTTTTTTCTATTTTTTCCCTATATATTAAATTTAAAAAAAATATTTCGTCTACTTCAAAAGGACACTGAAAAACTTCTAAAAGCTCTAACAACTTCCTAAGTACACATACAAACTAAGCATTCAACTTCATACCAAAGTTACATTGATGCTTTCACAAAGCATATAGGATTCCACCAATGACTTTATAATAGCAATTTGAACTTTTGGGATTTGATTTCCGGATCCAAAGTCCCTACTCTAACACGCGGCTTCCATACAATCATAATACAATATGTATGCGTCCAACTAGGGGAGATGGCCTTATTCTCACACCTTGAATTCCCTTGTTTGGTTCCCATCCTAAATATGTGTCCTCGTCAGTGTATTGAAAAGACGTAGGAGTCCAATACTGCAATTGAATGGAATTCACATGCCCTAGATCCGGATTAGGGTTCGTAAGTGCCTGAGCAAGCCAAAATGGACGAAGGTCACCATCAGTAGGACGCACCATAAGAAAGTTACTTGCATATACATTACAGTAAACATTGAATGAAGAAGCTTGTTTGTCACGTTTTCTTCCAACAAAGGATACATCTTCCACAAACTCCTCACGTATCGTATCATCACTATGGAATTGACCCTTGACCTCATTGGCAACTATGGAATGAGGCCAAAATGCATCCTGCAATGCCTCACACCTCATAAGAGGTTCATTGACAGCGCTTCTTACACCCTTCCAATATTGCTTCACCGTCTCATTTTTCTTTTTTAAATTTCCAGATAACTCTTGATTTGTCATTGCACTCTACAATGCAATGTACCTGTCTAAACGTTTGCAAACTTCATCAATGCGGAGCCAAAGGTTTAGGACTACCCGTTGGCACTTTAAGGCACCCATCTGTTGTTTCCTTTCACAAGCGAATTCCTCCCCCCCCCTTCCTTGGGCAACCAATCAACATCCGTACAAATAATTTTGTATTGTATCAAAGGCCATCTCTTGGAATCCTTGTAAAATTAGAATTGCTAAATTTGAAAATGATCCGTTAGAGAATCATCACCTGTGTATAAGTATCCTTCCACAAATCACTTGAAGTTAGGAACCTCCTCAATGAAATGAGGGATTACGGGTTATGCTTCGCAATCCTTAAAAGACTTCATCAGCCTTGGAAGCATAGGGTAGTCATTCATCTTCAACTTGCTCCTCCAACGACCCAAAAGAGCATCAATGTCCTCATGAATGTACCCAACAATGAGAAAATTGACTAATACCTCATAGAAAACAACTCTGTATACAAGGAGGGAGCAAAGTGCAAAAATCCAACGGTTCTTGTTGTCTCCAGCAGCATTGTCCAATTGAAGAAACAATGTTGCAAGGAGGGGTTGAAGTTCAATACCCTCCTCGAGGCAACTCGGTAGGAAATTCACGCAAATCTCAAAGCCTTCTAGTATAGCTTTTGACAATGGATGAATCACGTCCTTCGTATCAAACAATTGATGTGAAGAAACCTTTGATTTAGACTCCAAATCTCGCAACAATTTTGCAATAGACCCCATAGTGTGGTTGGAGTTTGTTGGAAAGATGTCCAAGCCATAGTACGCATATTGCACATCTTCATGACCGTGAGCAATCATGCTTGTAACAACGACCAACAACTTCATGAAAGAGTCATTTGCTTTGCTTTTGTGAGAGAAATGTGGAGAAGCTGTCTTCAGGTGATCCATTTTGTCATGTATAATGGTAAGAACCTTCTAAGGATACTTCTCAAAGAAAGTGTAGTTTGCGTAGTGCAACTCCCTATGCGCTCTTTGTTCATGAAGGTGAATTTTTAATTTGTTAGTCTACAATTCTTGTACCCTCAAACACGGAGTGCAAGCACTCCTAAGTTGCTTAAGTTTGTCACACACACCACAATGAGCAAAACTATCTCCATGAGCCTTTGGGGCATACTCTGGTAATGAATTACGTCGAATTCTACTCAATCTGCTTGCAGAAGTATGTTGCAACTAAAAGGTCGAATTGGTGTTGTTGATCTCAGACAGCTTGTTCCTCCACTGAAATGAAGATGGTAGGACCATAGACAAAACTTTCTCCCATCATTGAAGAGTCTCCGACTTGTGCAACATTGGGTTAGTTGAGTTTTCCAATAGTATTCAGAGGGTGGCTGTCGCTTGTAGTGTGTGTGTTTATGGTTTCTTCAAGCCTAAATTACCATGCTCCTCAAGATTCTTATTGTCTTTAGCCATCTCTTTGTACCTATAGAAGATAGCTCTTAAGACACCATGGATGGTCCACCAAGCAATGGGACAAATATCACGTTTTGCCATGGTAATCACTTCTCTTCCACTAGGAAGATGGTGGATTTGCTTGTGCATGTCAAGGAGACGTGACTTACACCAAAATACTCCATCATCCACGTGAATAACGGACCAAATAGCTTGAATTTCATTGCATGGAAATGCATGAAGGCAATTCAAGTGGCAATAAATTATTGAAGACACCCCCGTGATTGTTTGTGTTGTCATGAGCACTTCCTTCTTAAGAGGGTTGATTGGCTCTTTCCTCTCTTGAGAGGATTCATATGAATGAACTCTAGTTCGAACGTGCTGCCTAGATGTGTTCAAAGCAGTCTTGTAAATATATGTTTGTTCATGGTCATACAAGCTCGCACCACTTAGATAGACCTTTGAAATGTGCCAAGACCTCATGGATCACATCCATGAGGAAGGAAACTCAACCTCACACAAAGACTCTACAATTTGAATTGCGACTCAGTCGTCACTAAGCGGCTTCCTGTCCTTGTCAATGACAAGGTCCACATCAACATTGTGACAAATCCCTTTTGCTATCTCAACCCCATCATCATTTGTAAGAGTAACACACTTTGTATTCCAAGAAGCACAAAAAATGCCATTGCAAGATGAAACACCAGCTAGTAAAACTAGCACTTGAACAAAAAAGTCATTGGAGACATCATTCTCCATTCTATAAGAAAAACATTGACAATAGAGTCATTAGAATTTATCTTTGCCTCAGAGATAAATTTATTTCAAAAACATTAGAGATAAATAAGAAATTAAACAGTCAAAATTAGACATACTCAATTCATGTATGCAAATTATGCGCCAAAAAAATATTAGACTAAATACTGATCTCTGAATCCGTCGGATCTATTAAAAAAACCAGATTCCAATCAAATTTATATATCTAGCTACTTAAAAAATATGAACTAATAATTTTTCCCTAATTGCAATGAGAATAGCATCTGACCATAAGCACGAACAAGTAAGCATAAACGAGAAGGACTATTGCATACTTGGAAGTCAAAATATGAACACAGGTACTCGAAAACTATTCTTGTATATTACCACTTTTAAGTAAAATAATGAAGAACCTATAAATTATCAAACTATCTTCTTTTCTAATATGAATATGTTATATATTTACCTGTCTACTTATCAATCAGTTTCATATAGTATTGAAACTCTACTAATAATTCAATAGTTGTCCAAACTTATTATCTTCAACTTGAAGATAATATATATTTACAATCATTGAAGACTGATCTTCATATTAAAAATATAATGACAACATTAATTATTGTATTGCATATCCATTATTTTAGAAACCCTTTACAGTCATCTTTGTCTCAACGATAAAGTTGACACAAGAAAGGGTACATTTCAAAGTTAGCATATAAAATAGTTAATGTGCATCTTGAAGCGCTTAATATGAGCAAATAATACTTTTGACATCTTTAATTCAAGGATAATTTATCTTTGCCATAAAGATAAATTATCTTCACCTCAAGGATAATTTATCTTCGCTTCCAAGATAATTTATCTTTGGGGCAAAGATAATTTATCCTCAAGGCAAAGATAGATAGAATGTTAGAGATATTTAATTCTTGGACTATCCCAAAATTAACGGCCTCAAAATTGCATAGTGATCTCAAGCAACCACGCTCAAAAGAAGAAAAACAATGGGAAACACGAATCCTAGAACTAAACATTGCAATGAGTTGTAAATGATGGAAATCCTATACAAAAAATAAAGCAATCTTAGGTACCAAAGAGTCCGATTGTGTAATGTCACACATACTCTAGAGATGACATGAAAAAATGAACTTCAAAACAATCAACTTACGAGAATCCGATAGCGATGAAGGCCCGTGGATGCGAGTACTTTTGTAGACATAGAGAAAGGAACAGTTTGGTGTGAATAATGTTGTCACAAAGTCTAAGCCGTAAACAAATGTTGGAGAAATGTTGAAGATGTAGGACGAAAGAGAACACCATCAAAAACTCAAGTGGCAAAATGAGATGTTCACGAGGAGAGAGACGGTACCAAAGGCGCGAGAAAAATCTGCAAAAACTTGAAATGGAATTTGAACAATTCTGTATTTTGGGGGATATGAGAGAAGCACCTCCTTAGTGGAAGATGCATTGACTTTTGAGCATGCTTTTTTTAAATTTGCAACATCATGGGCTTCACAAATAGTGACAATTTGAAATTGAATCTTCTGCTTTTTGCCTACTTTTTTTGTATCGAACTAAGAAGGCAATATCTAGACCTTTATTTTAAGAGCCCAAAACTATTAAATAATGTAAATGTATATGTTTCCATTGGCAGTTAAAGATGGGTATCTCTTACTTTTTGAAATTTGGTTGCCCTAAGGATTTGACCATGGAAATGACTCCATATTTCAAGCAAGTAGGTCATGAAAATTAGGGCATCATAAAGTAGAAGATTTCTATTGCATTGAGTTCTCTAGGATTTAGGATTTCAGGCTTAGGATTAGGATTTAGGGTTTGCAAACGTTATTTCGTAGGCTTCAGGGTACAAGATGTAGAGTCCAATATTTAATATTGAAGATTATTCTTGTTGAACTAAATGTTGAATAGCCCTACTAGGCAAGGTTAGGCATAATGTTTATTTAATTAATTTTCACATAAAAAAAATTTTCACTTTGTTTAGTCAAAGTTTCTACAATTTTGAGTATACATTGCTATGATGAATACTATGTTTGTGAACTAAATAATGTAAGAATGTCTACACTTGACGGCATGCATAGAATAATTGTATAATAGAACACAAGGTTTATGGTAGCCGACCCATTTCCAACCAAGGACCCATTCTTATCATATAGGCTACATTCTTTTCAATCAATAAGAAAAAAGCAAGAGATTAATTACTGCACAATTTACAACGCAGTCATGGCGTATTGAAATTGGCTATAGTTTATTTATTTTAAAACCAACCTATGGTTGGAAATAGGAAGGCCTACATGACAAAAATAGGTTGAATAGAATCTTCAACTAAAAAATTTGTAATAATAAAATTTTGAGAAATAAAGTTTTGAAAAAATATGGAATCTATGTAAACCCTGTTTTTATACATGGAAAAATTCCTGTACTCAAGAAACCTATGCTTTAGATATGTGGAATTGCTTAAATGGTTGAAAATGGGTCAGCTACCATAAATTGTTCAAACGTAAGTACGTGAAATGTAGTGTATTTATTTTTTTGGTGATTACTTTTTAGAGAACGTGGCCATAAAAAAATATAATTATTTTATTCTATAACTATTATATTTCAAAAGTACTTCTCATAGAAAGACCTTTAATATTAGGATCAAAATGAAGTTTTAAAAAGAATATGAAGACCATTCAAAACTTTGTCCACAAAGTTTTTCAATTATAACATTATATTGTTTGAAAGTATTACATCATTAGTACTAGAACTTGAATAATTTAAATATTATATAACTAATTCAATTTACATTCAAAATTATGTTCTTCACAAAACATGGATAAATATAAATTAATTTGTCTATATCTAACTCATTGCTTCAAAAAAAATATTGAGACCATTCAAAACTTTGCGCACACTAATTTTGAATTATAACATTATATTCTTTGAAAATATTACATCATTAGTACTAGAACTTGAATAATTTAAATCTTACATAAATAATTAAATTTACATTCAAAATTATATTCTTTACAAAACATGGATATATACAAATCAATATGTCTATATTTAACTCATTATTACAAATTTATCTACTGTAGTAATTTTTATTACTTTTTATCACTACCCTATACCTTGGGATACAATAGTCAGTCTATGGTTTATAATATTGAAAAAAATATCATGCACCCAATCATATATCACTAATTGTACTAAATTCTATTTTTGAAATTAGGGCAATTTGCTTATGATATTTGCTTATGATATTGCAAAAAATAACACGAATTGTAAGTGCACTAACATCCATTTTTTAAAATTAGTCACACTTATTACATAAAAAATTCGAAATATACTCATGTATCATTACTTGCTCTCACATCTATTTTGAAGATTAGTGTAGTAAGTGACTCATAGGACTTTTAGAAATTATCATGTGTCATTGTCTACAAAAATCACAAAATACATATTCAACACTTCAACAATCATGTATCAATTATGGTACATTATGAATTTGGTGTTAAATGTCTGACATCATAATAGAATCATTGACCTAATACTTTAGAGTAAAGTCTATACTTTAATATTCATATTTATAATAGTTACTTTGCCAATAACAATGTATGAACTTTAATTATCTTGTTCAACATGGATCCTAGTAAAAAATTCTATGGTTAAATGTAGGTTTTTGTAGGTCCTTAGGAAAACAAGAAAGTGCCTTTTGAGGGTTTAGAATTTTCAAATTGTCTTGATTTTCTTTAGATTCAATAGAAGACTGTCTACATCACATGTCCTAATTTTGTTTCATTACCTTCATATTAAAGGCACTTCCTAACTTCTAGAGTTTAATTTACTTGATGTGAAAGCTGGTCCTTTTTTTTTCCTTTCTTTTTCTTTGCATTGATGTATAAAAACTTAAAAATTTAAAACATTAAAGGCTCGAAGTCTTGCATTTTTCTTTTTAGATTATCTAAAAATTAGATTAATTAAGAAAAAATCTATTCCAAGTCATAATTTATTGTTAGAAAAAAAAATGGTTATAAGTATCAAAGACAAAAGATTTGAAGTTTTAGAAAAGAGCCTTACATCTATTCATTATTTTTATATTAGTTAAAAATTCACAGCTATTAGAATTTTATACAAAACATAAATTAAAGCACAGTTTGAAAACTCTCTTGTATTTTTGACACCGTCATGGTCTAATGCTACATTCATTAATCCATTAACTCATTAAATAATGAGTCAATAGTTGGATAATAAGTTAATACTTGGATATTTTATGTATCCAAATGTTCTTTGAGTTTAAAGTAATTAAACTTCTTAGAGTTTAATAAAGTCTAGGAAAATGTTGGCTTCTCATTCAAGTTACAACAAGTTTCAATATAGGTATACAAGTAATCAGTTCCAATATTTCTTTAAATTTAACACATAAACAATGTGACAAATGATTTATTGGCTATTAAATGACAACAATTGTTACTATTGCTACTTTAAATTGGGCGAAGGGGATGCCTTCTACAATACTTTAACTTCCAATGAGTGCTTCTCTATTTTTTTCATCCAAAGATTTTCCCGATTAATTTCGGTCATTAGGCTCAACTAGGTTTCTAGCTTTAGGGTTTAAAAAACATTTGGGTTGAGGGTTTTAGAGTTTACAATTTGGACTTAGGCTTTAAAGTTTAAGGTTTTAGGATTTAGGTTCATTGCAAAAAATTGTGGACAATGTTTGGTTTTTCAAGGTTGTAAAGAATTTAGGGGCGGCAAGCTCCAAAATAGGGTTCGTGGCAACAGGTAGGGATAAGTTCGGGATTACAAGGGTCAAGAAGATATTAGGTTCGGGAGCTCCATTACAAAGTCAATGTTGAAGCTCCAGCACAAGTTCGGAGGCCCCCTTCAGGTTTGGATGGGGAGTCATTGTCTCCACAAGAGGTGGCGCAACCCACTTCCTTTCTCTTGTTTCCTACCCTCGTCTGTGCAACAATTTGGAATTGTGGGATTTGTGGGCATTTGTAATTGTGATTGTGGTTGTGGTTTGAGATTGTGGATTGTGATTGTAGCCATGCAAATTCAGTAGAGAGTGATTTACAATTTCTTGCCCTTGAGTTTCTTGGCCGTTTGAGCTTTTGTTTTGAGTTTTGTTTGAGCTTTTGAATTTGTGAGCGTCATTGGGAGTTTTTTGGCCTTGAGTTTTTCGGCTGTGAATTTCTTGGCCATGAGTTCATTAGGTTAGTTTCTTGGCCATTTGAGCTCTTCCTTTGATTTTGTTTGAGCTTTTGAGTTTGTGAGTTTCCATTGAGTTTTTTCATTGGTAATTTTCTATTCAACTTGTGAGTTTGTAAGGTTCTATGTGAGGTTGTGAGTTGTGTGCCGTGTGCGCCATGTTTTAATGGTTTTCATTGCCATTAGTATTGTCAGCAGTGTGAACCAAGGAGTTTTGTGTGCCGTGTGTGGTCAACCGTTTGTTTGTGTGTTGTGAGTTGCACTTGAATTAGTTGCCAGAGAAGGAGTTTGTGGGACCAGTGACGGACTTCAGTAGAGCTTTTGAATTCAGGTGGTTTTGGTGAATGCTTCTTTACATTTTTGAAATTGCAAATCTCATGTAGTCATGTTCTTGCATTTACATTGGTACAATGTAGTGTTGTAGTCTTGCTTTTGAATTGTTGTTTTCTATGGAGTTCTACAAGTTTAGTACGTTTACAGATGAGGATTTATCTTCCAATGTTCTATACATTTGCACATGAAAATTAGTTTTTCTTAAAACAAATCAACAATTCTAATGTAGCTATGCAATTCAGAAATTTGTGTGCAACATAAACAATATAATTTCCGAATTATGGTTAGGCTTTAAAAAGCTTAGTTTACGCAGGTTCTAGAACTTTATTTTTGATTTTGATTACGATACTTATTTTTGACTCGAAGATAAAAACAAACCAATTACAATCTCAAGAAAAACAAAAGAACTCTTGAGGACTTCTCTTTGAAACGAAGATAACCTCATAATAGATAACTAACTATAGCTATACAAATGCAGATACAAAAATGGAATCGGGCATAGGATATGACTACTCTCACACAACACACTACATAGAGCCATTCACGAAGTAGAAGGGAGATGGGCCATTTTTTCCACAACTGCAAAAGGTCTATAGAGATCTCAGGCAATTCAGAGACAATGTAGAATCATGGGCATTTGCAATCAACTGATCCAAGGACTACATCTTCCTACACCTTAGAATGAAATAATCAAGAATATGGTTGAACTAGAATTTCAATGAAAAGGTGCAACATGTAGAACACCATCGAAAATTCCTTGTCATAACACTTGTTGCGATTGGTGCTGATGGAGAGGAGACAAACCATACGCATTCAATTATAAACCATTCGAATAATGAAAATGCACTCTTCGACTATCCAACAATGAATATTGACCTCAAGGAAGCAAATTTAGACTCCATGGTAGTTGATTTCATCAGCCAATTTAGTCCATGGCTATGGACGGATGCGGGAACCAAATTGTACAAGCTAAATATCATTCACATGCGGCTTGAGAAACATGCTATGTTAAATGTCATCTGGAAAGGGTAGGGAAGAGGCCATGGGAGCGGACGAGGGCCAGCCGAGTAGATAACAGAACCTCAAAATGAAGCAAGGTCAGTTGGAAGAGGAAGGTCTTCAAGCCGAAGTAGTGGAAAGAGTCACGGCCGCATCGAAATATAGAGAAGAAGAAGCCCCAATGCTACATAAGGAGAGCCCATCAAAAAGCGATGAAAGTCTACATTTGACGCCATCCAACCAACAATTGGAAGCTTGGGTTCTGCTTTGACAAATGTTCAACTAGTTCTTAGAACTAATGACAGACTAATTGAACGATTTGAATTGGCGGCAACATACCAGGATGAATTTTGGAAGAAGCACCAAGACTACTTCATTTTCTATCCACAAACATCTTAGGTCAACATCAACAAATGTCTTTTGGCAAAAACAAAATACATCATCAAGAAGCTAGAACACACGATTACCAAAGATGTGAAGTAGGAACTAATTCACATGGGTGATCACAGACAAAGACAAACAATTTGTTTGATCCCAATTACATTGGAGAAAAAGTTGCTTGTAGGGCGACCCACTAAATGGGATGCTATAAAAAATGGCAACTTTTTATATCAATAGCTAGTATAGCATTACTACATCCAAGAAGCTCCAAGTGGTATAATACTACTAACCATCTCCAGCACAGGCAGCCTACGTAGGAAATCAAATCTCAGCGTGTAGAGCGATATGGATAAATGCGAAGCGACCTACTAATTTGTTCGGGGACCCGCAGACTAGGAGAAACGGCTCTGTTCATAATAACGATGCATAAAGAGTAAGTCTTCTCCATTCATTTGTCTTCACAATTATCTTTGACTTGAAGATAAACTAATAGATCATATTCATTGCTGATTGCAATACTAATTTTGATTAAGTTCCATAAATGTAACAACTCAAATCTTTATCTTCAAATCGAAGATAATAATTTAAATCTAACTTGCACGTTCTTTTATTGAACAAATTCTAATACATGTCGGACTATGTTTGCAGAGATTTGTGGATGCCAAGGTTTTAGAACATAAACCCGGAATATAAAGGAGCCAAGGTAAAACTTGCATCAAACTTGAAAAACAAAATAAGAATTATTATCTTAGCTGACAAGATATACGAGTTATGGGATGAGTTTATCACAAAGCACGCAAAAGGGGCATTAGTAAACCCAATGATGTGAAAAGCATTTAATGCTGAGAAGAGCTTCGTTCCATACTCTTCCTCCCAAAAAAGGGAGTTTTTCAAGCACATGGGGCACTTCACTGACCAAAATCTCTAGGAGGTAACAATTCATTTGCTTGGGAGAATGTCAAACTGGAAAAAAAAAGTATCCAAAGGTGTCCTTCCATAGGACAAAAATCCTCTGGAAAGACAATATGGCCTCTATGGATTGGATAGAGCACAGGAAGCATAAGAAAGTGGTCACTGAAGAGTTTATCATAGTCACTCCAACCTTGAATTTCAAGGATAGTGATGACAAAGTGATTGACAAGGAATGGAGGAATTGGAAATGTGCCCACCTCTTCACTTCCGCTTCTTGGGATTTCCTCCTCACAACTACACCAAATGAGTTCTTTAAGAAGCATCTAACGAACGAAGGGAAGACCAGGTGAGCATCCTATTTTGTTGATAAGGGTCTTCTTGATGTCCTCCCCTTGTTCCACAGGTACATGAAGCTCAAGAATCAACTCGATCGGTCGGGTGGTGATGTATTCAGCAAAGGCCATGAATGTTTTTCCATGGCGTTTTGCACAAGTCACCCATGGCAATACCAAGCACAAAATTGCCACTGGTTGTAATTGATTTTCGGCAAGTAACGAAGCCAAGACCCGGTTCAAGTGATGGCTCCACTACATATCCATTGCTAAAATTTTTAGGAAGTCACTTAAGGCCACAATCTACACCTTCAATGCGTGGTTGTGGATTGTTGGAAACGTATTCGAGGAAGACAAGGTCTTGGAGTTTAGGACGACATATCTCAAGCAGTTTGTCCTAAAAAAATCATTGTACCTTTCTTCGAAGGCACAACGGGCTAGATGGAATGACTAGCCGATCTAGGCTTACCCTTGTAACGCTCTTCTACTTCCTAAACAAGATGACGCAGGGGAATCTATCAACTCTAAGGCAGTTATTAACAAATACGAGACATCAAATAATCCATACAACATGGATTACTCCAAGAACAATAAAGCAAAATATAGATCTCACCAGTGCAAGCTAAGGATGGATTTCTACATAGACCGTTTGTAGAGCTTTGCTAGTACCGAAAAAAATGTCATTGGCATTTATGCAAGAAGCAAAATGATGATTGCTGCAAAGGTATGCAATCACTCTGATGCAATTATCTTTGCCACGAGGATAATCATTCTGAAGTTTGGAGTTTCTTTTTAGTATTCAATTATCTTCACCTCAAGGATAATCATTTTGAAATTTTATTGTCTTTCATATTGATTGTGGTATAATACTTTATCCTCGCTTTGAAGATAAATTTGAAATCATTATCTTCGAGGCAAAGATGATAAATTGATGGTGTTGAGGTATTATTTAGTTCATTTTTTTTACAATTATATGGTTTATACTATTATGGCTTCATCAACCACCATTTTTTTGAACAACTCTAGGAAATGGCAAAGTATCATTGCGGTAGAATTGACTTGAGAGACTTCCGTCATGACAACTCACCATTCCTTACTACCTACATTCATCCGAAACTCCTTGCCTCTCCCGACCTCAACTTTGAGTCCACGCCGTCAAATGATGGAAACATGGAAAGGCAGGTGGAGAATGCACAACCCGAAGGGCCTGTGGAGGAAGGCAATGAAGGTGGGTTAGAGGAAGCCAATCTGAACATCAATGAATTCGAGACAAACACAAACACTGTTCGGAGAGCTGATTTGGAGATCACATTGCGCGATTTCCAAGTTGAAGGTTAGGATCTAGCTTTGACCTCACAAGCTCTAAAAAAAAGGGGGGGAAAGAACCTACCTAGATTCTTGTCCCAACCCCCCCCTCGAGTTGTTTATAACCATAGTGACAAGTTAGATTACTCCGACTTAGACAACATCGACTATAAGGGACTTGAAGATGATGATGCTCGTCCTTCGTGATTAAACCAACATGATCATGAATGTGAAGGGGCTCATTCTGACAATGGAGCACACAATGATGATTCTCCCGAGCGATCTGAAATCCCCTTGCAACTAATTAAAGAAAAGGCCAAGAAGACGGAAGCGGACCAATTGGAAAAGAAAAAGATGAAGAAGATGGAGGAAGAGATTTGCAACTTCAATAAAGAAAAAGAGAAGGCGAAGGCTCTCGAGGAGGAGAATAAAGAGCTGAAATGAATACTAGCTAAGTCAAATGCCAAGACTCCTATTGAGCAAAGGGAAGGAGGGCCTTTTAAGGGGCTTCCTACAAACCAGACCAAATCAGGTGCTTAGGATTATCTTTGAAGCAAAGATAATCCTACTCCTCTTCCTCATCCTGTGCAAGATCCAACTCCTCCTCTTCTTCTTCTCTCCATTGGAAATCCTGTTCCTCCTCCTTCTCCCATAGAGGACCTAGTTCCTCCTCCACTCCCCCTTTCTTTGCTAAACATAGGTACCTTGGTGGAGATTGAGTATACTTCCACTGTAACAAAAGTTGGTAAAAAAACCGCACTCAAAACTGAGTGTGATTTTTTTTACCAACTTTTGTTATAGTGTCCTAACGCTCCTAAAGCACTCAATGGCAAGATGATTATCCTCAAGGTGAGGATAAAAATGCAAAGGAGAATTCCGTGTAGCAAGAGACCATCCCGAAGATACAAGACAACACAGTTGCATCAAATTCCCTTCCTCCCCCATCAACATCCGCAAATGTGGAATACCCTATGGAATCCTCCCGACACTAAGGATGACAATAGTTCTGGGTTCGGGGAGATTTTGAAAGACTAGACCTTGGGTATGGGGTTCAACAAGGTACTCTCACCTCCTTCCTTGAACCCCTATGATTATTCTTGAGTCTACCGAATGTGTGATGGATGCTTATTGTGACTTGTATCCTACTTTTGTTTATTAGTCAAAGGCACTTATGTCCATGCATTCTGATTGGCAGGACAAAATGAACAGTTTCTGATCGTCTTGTGTCGACGAACTGCCCATGTGTGGCTGCGTGTTGTAGCATAGTATAGATTTTGAAAGGAAGTGTAGTTGGCACCTATATAGATCTAGCTAGTGTTCAACTACTAGTCTTCCTAAATGTACCATAAATTATTTTTGAATAAATTTTGGTGACACATGTTCTATAGACTCTTGTCTAATGAGCTTACTTTCTCCATGTTTGTACCCAGCGCAAAGAACTTAGAGGGGTGCATCGTCCATTGGCTCTTAAACAATCAATTAATGGAGAGGTTGTCAAGTCGCTCGGTGGGATTCAATGCTTTTCTAAGCTAAATATATCTCCTTATTCTACGTTTCAATAGGTAACTACATTCTCTTATGTTATGTTGTGATCAGGTAGTGTCGGGGGCCGCAAAGACATTATACTGCGACGCGTCTCCTCTTCAGTTCCTCAAATGCAACTGAAGTGGTTGAACATCATGTTGGATTTGAATAGAGTGCTTTGTTAGTGCCTCCCTAGGTCCTCAGTTAGAGGAAAACAAACATACACGGGAATGACTATATTTTCATTAATAAGATTCCCACTCTTATTGGAACAAAAGTTGTGTACATGCGTCTTTATGTGAGGGAATTTTTGGATGAGCTATGTAAAATCACTAATTGCGTCGTAGTTTGGAGTTCTATGTACAAGAAGACATTGGAGCTAGTAGCCAAATTCTTGTTCCAGAACTCCAGACCACCCTTTGACATCCTAGAACAGGATAAATGCCAGAACATAGAAGTTTTTGATCGAAAATTTCTAATTGTAGAAGAGTATGAGCATAAGCCTCTCCATCTCAAAGTGATGGGAGACCACTTGTTCTTCAAGCCGAATGATTGCACAGCATTTAGCAAAGAGAATACAATTCTCATTGACAACTCCCTCCAAAAGAGCATCCTTAATGAGAATGGAAATGCGATATTCCTTCAAATTTAGGATCGTTCTCAATAGGGGGACGACTTCTTGATAAGAAGCTTGATTCCTTGGTTGAAGCAGCTCCACGACAAATGTTTTATAGGCACTATAACAGAACATGGTTAAAAAAAACCGCACTCAAAATTGACTGCAATTCTTTTTGCCACATTTTTGTGCACGTGCGCATAGTAGACAGAAAACTTCTTTTGCAATTTTCCACAGAAAATTTTGGAATTTGGAGACATATAATATACCATTGAAAAGACATTTTCAATACCTTTCCAATGGTATATTACACGCCTCCAAATTCTCAAAATGAAAATGAAAAATTGCAAAAACCTTGACTGTGGGTATAGTCGGCTTGTACTGAAACATGGCAAAAAGAACCGCACTCAATTTTGAGTGCGATTTATTTTTACCATGTTTTGTTATAGATGTTGTACACTCAGTCCAGGCATAAGTATATTTACACACAAAAATGCGGTAAGATGACATGGATTATCGTCCCAGGGAATTCTAGATGTTCTCTCAAACTTCAATATCTGGATGATCGTTTTTTCCTCTTCCGACTACTCTCTTTCTCTCTTTTCCAAATTCTAACTACTATCCAAATTCCAATCCGGATTTGGTATCACTCAGTTTCTAGTTACGTTTCTCAATATACTGGTTTTCAATTCCTCTGTTTTACCCTTAGAGGATCCATTGTTGATCTTTTGAGGAGTAAGGACTTCACCACTCTGGTCTCTTTGGTTACCAATCTGACATAAACAAACACCCAAGACAACCACCTTGGAATTTGTCTTATACCCAAGTCAAGGTGTTACAACACAAAAAAAAGATCTTTTCAACGTTTTGGATGGCCAATCTAGAATGCAAGTCACTTAGAACTGCATTCAGTCTTCCTTACTACAACAGATTTTAAGCATCTGAAACTAACAAGGGGCACTACAAGAAAAACCTGTCCGGCACAACCGACTAAAGTATGACTGGATGTCCTAAATGACTACACTATGACTAGAGCTCTGTTATTTCACATTTTACACGACGTTTTTGTAAGGTAGTCATTTTACAGTCATTTTGCAGACGTAGGGATGAAGACTGTTGGAACTGTGACCAAACAGTGCGTTCATCCGTTGGTTTTCTGTAAGCGCATTGTTCACTGGCATGACGTGGGCGGATGACGACTTTCGGTTGACATACTCAGTTGTATGGTAGTCCGTTAATGACTGTGTTTTGCCTGCATGAATGACTTCTTCCTACTAAGGAATGACTGATTTGTACTAGGAGATGACTGTGATGTCCACAGTCAACATACTCAAACTTGAAATTATATTCTTTCCCATGAGATTAGTGGAAATCAAGGCATCCTACGGTCTTGAAAATGAATTTCAAAAAAACTCACATGCACTGAAACAAAATTATAGTCATCCACATGTGGAAGACTTCTTTCATTTTGCTGTGTAAGGCAAATGGAAGGGTGTGAGCATAATTCCTAGAGAAAAAGAATGCTCATCAACCTAGTATATTGCATGTGCTAACAAATTGTCCTCAGGTGACAAATCAATGGCCCCAATTAGAGACGGTACTTGTGAAGGTGTTGACACCACTTTTGGAACTGTAAGACCAGGAGTTTCTACAGTGGTACTTATGAATACATTAGGACTATCCAACACCTCCCTTTTAGCTCGTGCTTCTTTTTGCAAAACTATTTTCCATCCTGGTTTCTGTGGTACATCAGAGAAGAAGACTTGTGTTGCTTGGTTGGAAAAAATAAAGGGCTCCGACATGCGTGGTAGTTTGTGCTTGAAGTTGACCATCAAAAAGCCAGCATCATCGCGGACATACGTTGCATTGCCTCTATTATCTGTAGTCTTCATCCATTGGCATCGGAAAAGAATGATTGGTGTATGCAGTGGCCCATAGTCAAGCTTCAATATGTCCTTTAGAACTCCGAAGTAGTTCACGGACACATCCGTTGCATCTGCAGTCGGTACTTCAAAAACCGAAGCTACTCCGGAATTATATGTTTGGAAACGATGTGTATCTCCATCATCTACTCTGAATGGCTACCGAATGATTTCATCTTCGTATATCTTGCTACCTTCTGTGATGGTTTTCTGATGAGCATCAATCGATCCTTGTCGTCAGGGTTTGTCACATCGAATGCCGAGTTCTGTACTACATTCGGGAGCCAGTCCTCAATGCTAGAATAGTCGCATCTTGCTGAACTTCGGCCTTCCAATTCCTATAGTTGAAGGTAGAAATGTGAACCTCCAATACATAGAACTCAAAATAGAGACCACTTCCTACAAGATTTCAACTATAGCAAAAGGAGTTCACGGTTTAGGTGATCAGTGGTTTCTTCTGATCAATGACTCGGTTACAACTGCACTTAGTCATTTTATAGTAAGAGCCGTCATCCAATGACTAGCTGTGACTCATAGTTGACTACACAACAACTCGCATTTGACTTTGTCATTGCTACTAACATAGAGTATTTCAACATTGTTCATCTTGGTATTGCACATTCTTTTCCATTGGAAGACATAGAAAATAGAATAAAAAAAATAGTACATCTGTGCCTAACGTACATATGCATAGAAACAAATAAGGTATACGGTCTACTTACAAATAATATTGCTGCAAACAAGACACATTGGCCAAAACGTATTGATGTGCCACATCCCGGAGTGCAGGAGTCATCATGTACAGTCTTCCTCCGCCCTGTAGCACTTCCTCTGCATCGCCATACTCTTCGTTAGCATCCCAAACACACCTCTCTGTGAACTGAAAGCTCTGTAGGTACTCCGTTACAAATCCAATGCATTCATCTTTGAGGTATCCCTCAGCCATACATGCTTCAGGGCGAGCCAAATTCCTCACATGATTTTTCAGTGTTTTCATGTACCGTTCTATTGGGTACATCCACCTTGCGCTGACTGGACCACATAAGTCCAGCTCTTGAACCAAATGATATGGGTGGTGTGTCATTATGTCAAAGAATGACGGTGGGAATTCCATCTCCAACAAAGCCATGGTCTCCGCCACATCGGCTTCCAAGGAAGAGAATTCAGCGGGATTGTATGCTTTAGTACAAATTCTTCTGAAAACCTTACTCATCCTCATGATAGCCATCCTGGGACCTGGTTCCATCAAACCTCTCAAAGCCAATGGTAATATTTGTTGCATTAAGACATGATAATCATGAGACTTCAGTCCACCAAAGTTTTTCTTACGTAAGTGCTTGCCCAAGTTGGAGGAATAGCTTGTTGGTGTCTTCAAAGACTCAATGCACGTTAAGAATACTTCAAGCTCTGCATCTCTCAATACATATGGTGCTGCAGGTTTCACCATCTTCATTGGATTCCTCGGGTGCGCAGTTAGCCACAAATGCGGTCCTATATTCCGCCTCTGTAAGTCCCGCCTTACTTTCACAGTGTCTTTCTTCCCAGTGATGGTTTTCAAAAAGTTCTTTGCCAAGTTCATTTCGCAATGCATGACATCCAAAGTGTAGCGAATAAGCAATTTCTGCATGCACTTAGGAGACGGTATAAGAATTCAATCGTGAATTGTTGTCTGCGCTGGAGCAATGAATAACTATAATTTCACTGCACGACTATGGCACGTCTGAGAAATGACTAATTAGTAGGATAGACACAGTTGAAAGAGAGTCACTGCTAAGTCACTACTGTCCACCTCACAACTAAGTAACACCTATCCTATTGTCTCATTATTGTACTTCTAGTTTGCGACCACCACACTGGAACATCAGCAACTCAATTAAAGAGTTCTTTATATGCATAGTTTGTAGGCCAATACCATAGACAGACAATCTAAAGTGGTTTGACAATAGGCCACTAGATCAGTAAACTGCATTAACTTGTTCGTGGAAATCAGAATTGAACTCTAGAAAGTCTTCAATACTTAATTTGACACATATTACCAGTGTCTGAAGACAACATTACCTTCCAGTAAGGCAACCTGTACAGGATGCTCAATCGTTTGACACCATGCACTTTAGATGGGTCCCTTGATCCTACTTCTCGATTTGGCGCTGCTTTCCATGCTTCATAGTCGGCTGCATGCTGTAGCTATTCCTCGACCGTCACTCGTGGAGGCTTCAGTCGATTCTCCATACAACCATCAAATAAGTCTTTCATGTGAGCTGACTTGTAATTGTGTCTTTCTGGCAACCAACGCCTAGTCCCACCATATGTCTGCTTCCCCAGCTCCATAGAGTGCTGTGCACCCAAGTTTGAACCGCACCAAGGACAAGCAGCAAATCCTTGATGGGAAAATCCGCCAACCACCCCATAGCCGGGAAAATCATGAATCGTCCATAGGAGCATGGCCCGCAATGTGAATGCTCTTGCTGAGATTTCCTTTGCTATGTCATAAGCTGGAACACCTTCCTACAATTGCAATAACTCTTCTACTAGTGGCTCTAAGTACACATCAAAATTTTCACAGGTGATAGACTGCCTCCCCGGGATCAATAAAGACAACATGATGAAGAACTTCTTCGTGCTCAACCAAGGTGGCAAATTATAATTCCGTAGAAGCACCGGCCAAGTAGACCAGTTGGACCAATTCTGCTTATACGGATTCACCCCATCTGCGGCTAGAGCGAAATGGATATTTCTAGGGTCGTTGCTAAAAGTGGGGTCAACATTTTCGTGAAAATGCCGCCATGCCTTTGAGTCACAAGGATGCCGGACCAAACCATCCCCGCCTTCACGATCGCTCCTATTCTCGGAATGCTAGAGCATTAGTTTTGAAATGCTGGGGCTCCTGAACATTCTTTGTAGTCTTGGTATGATGGGGAAGTGCCTCAGAACCTTCACAGGTAACATCTTCCTTTCCTCATCTCTATACCTAGGCCCATTACATTGAGGGCACCGCATTGCATCTGCGTGTAAGCCTCTGAAAAGGATGCAACCTGTTTGACAAGCATGTATGCTTGTGTAGGCAAGTCCCAATGTCTGTGTCAAAGAACGTGCTGCGTGGTAGTTCTTCGGCAAACAATTCCTGTCAGGCAATATGTGACCATGAAAATATTCAACAACTCGTCCGCAAAGGTATTACTGACTCCATGCACTGTGCACAAGTTCATAAGCAAAATTGTGGCTGCTAGCTTTGTGCACTTGGCGCCACTAAAAAGATCTTGAATTGCCTCTTGTAAGTGGCGAGGATCAAACTGTCGGTCCTCCCAAGCGGCTTCTCCAATTTCACCAGCAGGCACCCCATCAGCAAGACCTTCGTCATTCTCTGGTGGGCCTTGCATTGACCCAATGCTGCACTCATCGTGTAGTGAATCGGCGGTCATGAAGGCTTGTGCCACTTCTTCAAGAACTCTGTCTTCAATATCATTTATCCCATCGTCATGAGTGAATGCATTCTCAAGGATCCCTCGCGTATCCACTTGGGCATCCACACCCATGCTACAGTTGTCATGGGAGCCCTAGAATTCGTCCTCCCATTCATTGTCAGACAAGTCTCGAGTGCCAGGCCCTCTCCACACCCTGAACCGTGGATGCCGTCCATTTCGCATGAGGTGTTCCCGCACATTTTTTATGAGCAGCTTGCGTTGACCTTGGCAATCCATGCACAGGCAATGGATTCTGGAAGCATTGAATTGATGAGCTCGCTGAAACTCGCGAATCTATAATCTCTCATCGCGGAGACGTTGCCTTTGTGGATTTGAAAGGGGCAAGCGCGCTGGTAGCATTTTGATCGTACACTTTTGAACTTCAACAACTACACGAGGATGTCATTTTCAAATGTGAGTTCCAAAATTTTTCTGAGTACTAACCTTGACAACAGAATTATGGAATGCCAGAAAATTTCCAAGCAGACCACACTTAAATTTCTTCACATGCAATGAAAACAGACTACGATATGACTGTTGTGAACTCATAGCCAACTTCATGAAAGTACAAAATGACTGAAGAGCCCGAAGGTCAACTGAGTGACAACTACATACAACTACAGAATGACTTCAATGAGTTAATACCTAGTCATTTACCAACGTCTCTCATTTTCAAACAAAGTAATGACTTCGCAGGGTTCACGTTGAGTCCTTACCTTGTCTACTTCATTGCACAATGACGTAGTCCATATAATTTCAAGGGGAAGTCCACACTTGAATACAATTTTCTTGACATGTACATAGCATCCCCTTCATTTCACATGGCTTCTCAACACAACAAGAAACTGAAGGAGAATGTACATGGGCAACGTAGCATATGCACAAGGAACCACAGCATGGCATGTAAGGGAAAATAGAAGAACTCTTGAAAGCATAGTAATTCAAATTAAGACTGTCGGATCATCTTGTAGAGCATCGTGAAGTACAACATTTAGTGCTTGAGGTAAGTTCGGCATAATTCTGAAGACGTATGAGCAGTTTAGGGTTGAAAGCACTTAAGAAATTCAGGGTTCATTGAAAGGCAATTTCTACAATAAAAGGCTAATACTCTGTGCCTTCAAAGGCAATCCCACAAAATTATCACCGACGCAGAGCACGGACATTGCTCTCATGATTGACGTCCACAAGAAAAGGACCAAATTCAGTGGACATTTATTACTGTATCAAGAGGTGATTCTTTGTCGTCGTTCTATAGCGACATAGAGTACTGGCTACTATAGGCTTCTTCGTTATTCACTTTAGCGGAATTTCTTCAACGACGCTAGGAAGGCAGCAAAATCAAGATTCACGACAAAGCCGGCTCTTTTGCATTCTGCTATTTGATCGCAGCTGCGGCACGCGGTCATCACTTCTCTTCCTGTGACAGACGTCCGATCACTTAGGCGCCTGCAAGATAGTGACAGAGCAGGAAAAAGGTGTGCATACCCTTGTTTCTTGGTAATGCGCTGCTTGTGAACGTCAATCCCTACAGTACTATTGTTGGGCACTACAGGCATTTCACTAACCTAATTCAGAAGCAGATGGAGGAAGAGAAGACAGCAACAGGAGATGAGGGAAAGTCTACCTACGAATTAGAACGAGACAAGCGTGTGCAGCTCTTACGGCAAAAAATGAAGCCTATGGAAGTGGCCATCCAAAGAATGTAAGTCCTCAACCTTCTGTTCTTCATGAACTGGACTTCTTGTGCAATTTCTGTCCGCTTTTCTTGTTTAGGGCTCAACTGCTACATTAATTGGTCTCGGAAGCCGAGTCCAGTCATTGTATAGTAGACTTCCAATTGCAGCGTACTACTCATGTATGACTGCGTTTGTTATTCTAGTAGCGCTCGAGTCATTGTAGAGTCATACATTAGTTTAGTGGGCATAAATTAGTTGAATAAGTTGAGGAGTACTAGAAAACCGCCACGTTGCACATGTGTGGCGGCTGTATGGCGGCGTACGGAGGCTGCAAAGGCTAGCGGAACCCTAAACCCATTCTGAGGCACGGACTTTGGAATAGAGAGTTTGTCGACATTCAAGGTAGCATGTGCTCTTGTATTTTGTTTGACCTACCTCGTAGCGACGTATTCGACTGTAGTAAGCTGTGAATTCATGTGTGTAGGACAAAGGATTTGAATCCCCAGAAAGAAGTATTGCTTGAGGCAGCCGATGCGGCAAGGGGTGACATTGCAAGAGAGAACTTTAGATTGCCCAGACGAAGTCATCCGACGTTGCCAGTGAGGGGAAACGCACGACGCAGAAGCAAGCGCGTGCAGAGAAGGGGCAAAATGAGTGCAGATGCGGCTTCCTCTTCCGACGAAACCAAAACAGACGACGAAGGTATTGCCGCAGGTATGATGACTCTAGCAATTGTGTGTGCACATGTTCAGAGCAAGGCGACCTCGGAGGTCCCGCCTATAGGTAATTTGCCCTTCTCGTGGTGTGGGCCTCCTCGTACGCTGAGTAGGGTTTGTAAATGTCATCGTAGTGGAGAATGGTACGTATAGAAGTTGCATTCTGTGACGGCTATAGTGTGATTTGTTTTGTTAGAAAAGATGGCAGTTTCTAATTCACTGTATACACGCTGTAGTTCAAGTAAAACTCTTGGATAGAGAAGCAGATTTGACTCACAATTGTACTTCTTCTTTACTTGCAAGATGGAAGAGCAATGCCACACAGGGAAGGACTTGAGCGGTTTAGGGTTGCTGATGAAAATATTATTGGACGTGGATGCAGGTGAAGCTAGTACGATGCAAGTGTTTGACTCAGAGGACGATGACTTGGACGCTGAGGAGAACCTCATCGACAAAAGGCAGAAGCGCAAGAGAGTCGACGTGCAAATGCGGTCCCCTATACGAATTCACCGACCGCGGTCTCCAATTGCATAACGCGCCTCAGAAGTACCAACGCAAGCAGGGCTTCCATATGTTGGGAATTGGCAATGGGTGCCTAACGGCCAATGGATGCAGCCACCGCAGTGGGGTGCTGGGCCACAACCTTCCTCAGCTCCCTATCCGGACAGGTGGGTGGGAAATTCTCTAGGACAAGATTTTAGCAATGCAGGCGAAATGTCTGCAGATAGCTTGGGGAGGGCATCGCGACGTCTGAAACGCAGCATCTATGACGAGGGAAGGAGGGAGCGGAGCAGGGTTGGCAAAAAACCCCACAGCATCACAGTCACTGATGACGGAGAAATTGATGCTGGTTGTGTGGGGAAAAATGCTTGGGACAGCTCAGTGAGGACATATGTGCCACGTATTCTTGACACGAGTATCATAGATTGGGAAAAACAAAAGCATGAGAGCGTGCAGAAGTTGAGGAATACCCTGGACAATGACTTCGAGTACTTAGGCAACAAGTTGAGCATGCTGGGCTTCAGGAATGCCATCAAGAGGTACTTGAAGACAGAGCGCTCTAGGTTGAAGGCTCATTTCCTAAGCAGTGCAGAAGATGAATGCCCATCTCACGTGAATCCAGATCAGTGGAGTAGGCTGCAGGATTATTGGAGTACAGAGACGCAACAGAAGAAAGCGGCGACAATGGCCCATGCAAGGAGGCAAGTGAAGAATTTCTCCGCTGTGGGCCGAAAAGGGAAAGCCGGAAAGGAGGCAGAGTTGGTGAGATTAGGGTTCTCCATTTTCCACATTCGGAAGATAGTATTACCTTTGTTCTTGCTTGTTCTGCGCTTTCACTTGTAAAGAATATGTGCAAATGAATATGCCGCATTTGAATGCTATTACCATGTTGGATGCAGAAGGAGGGAAGGCCTACCAGCTTAGGACTAATGGACATTGCAGATGGAATGCAGTTATCTGCAGGCCATGTTGGACGCGGATCAGTGAGGCCCTTTGAACTTCTCTCACATTTTATGTTTTCATGTTGCTAAACAATGAGTGGCGTCATCTCTACAGTGGTTGTAGCGCAGTCATGACCCAGTCGCATTTTCTGTTGTACGTAAGTGGACAAGTCAAAACGTAGTCATTCAACAGTAGGCAAGTCATTGATCAGTGACCCCATTGGTAGAAACTTGATAATTGACTAACTCTAGAGTTTCCCTTGTTTGAATGGCGGTTGAGAATTTTAGGGTCTCACTGCAGGAGATTCAGCAAGAATATGTGCTATAGAGAAGTCTCAGACAGACTTGAAGGGCGAGTTCTCGAAAGTTCTTGTGAGTACAGCAGCTACGAACAACGCAGTAGAAGAACTGAAGTCAATGTTCAACACTTTCATGGGGAAAATGAAGGACACTTCCCATGGAAGCCCCTCAGCATCTAAGTCTCCTGTGGAGATTCAGACGTCCATTTTGCTTCAAGAGGGAGACAGAGCCAACTTAATGACCGATCCTTGTCGAAAAAAAGTGCCCAGGTCTGAGTCACTTCCTCCTCCCGGCCCGTCGCAGACGACTAGTGCGGCTGAAGAACCGCTGCACTTGGAAGTGCAGTCACCCTTTGGAGAAGAAGGCAAGAAACAGGCACCCTGCGCCGGAGAGAAAGAGAGATCATCCCCGACCCCAATATGTCAAACTATGAGTCCAAAGCCGAAAACAACATTGAATCCACGTATGAAGACTAGCATTCCGATGTGCAATGTGGACGAGACTATTTCGAAATGCACACAGGGAATTCCGAAGGTTGTACAAGGCAATGATTTCTTGGCCGACGCGAGCGACATCCCTGTAGACGGAATTGGCCAATGTCCTCCATCGGAAGTGCAGGATCGGGAGTTTGTGAATGTGGACACCAGCAAAGTGGACTCCGACACGCATATTACTGGCGGTGATGCAAGTAATATCGTGGATCTTGAAGAGGATGGAGAGAACAAAGTGGAGGACCCCAGAGAACTTGTGGAACCAATTGCTGCTCCAACCAAGTCTTCCCCTCCTAAGCAGAAGAAGGCAACAAAAGCAGTGGATGTGGTCCAAGCTGCAAAAAACATGGTGGACAACTCAGAGAAGGCAGTGGAAGCAAGTGGTGCTCCAACGAAATCTTCTCCAAAGAAGCAGAAGAAGCTAACGAAAGCATCCACTGAGGTAAATGCAGAGGCAGCACTCCCTAATTCTGGGTCAGATCAGGTGAGAGCTGCTTCGAATTTACGCATTGTACCCATCGAAAATGCAAAAGCTAAATTGCTAATTTTCAACATTCATGGGACCTAGCTGGATTGTAGTCTGGTTGAGGAGAAGAATCCAAACTCTAGAATTAGGCCCACGTTGAGAACGAAGAGTAGGAGGGTATTTTTAAGACCATGGTTGCAACCCTTTTTGGCACGGTGCTTCTTTAATTTCACAGTGGGATTTTGGGGCACAATGATAGAAAGGCAAGGACATTGTGACTTCAGTCCTCTCTTTGTGTGGGGTGGGAAGAAATGTGAGGCTGTACAGTTTGAGGGCGGCAGACCAATAGCTTGGGGGAAGCCTTTGTCAAAAGTTTACAGTGAATGGCCTCAATTTAGCCCCTCAAACACTGTGGTCGTTGACAACAATGCATCAAGAGTGTCATGCAATCCGCAAGCCAATGTCATCATCACCAGTGCGTTCTATGTTGCTGATTTGGCAAAACTAGTTGATGACAACAATTACTTGAAGTCCACATTGTGGCCACTTTTGAAAGCTCTGTATGTTGCTACAGATGTGAAGGAGTTCCATGCATAGAATGCTTCACATGTGCAGAACAATGCAGTTCAAGGGCATGATTTGACACAGAATTCAGATCTCAGTGACAATGCGCTTACAGAGGAAGGTGAGGGGACTTGTGGACCACAAGGTTCAAGCTCATTCGTGTCCCCTCACCTTCTAATTGTTTTCAATTCTAACAAAAAATTTGTGTGTGTTTGTTGAAGGCACGGAAAAGAGAGACAAGGTCAAAGACGACAGCAGCAAAGGACAAGAACCGTGACTCTTCCAAAAAAAAGGTGAGATGTTGAAGCCTGAATGTGTTGGAGTACACAAATTTCATTCGGGAAATTAGAAGGCTGAGGTCAATGTTGTTTCAATTGTATGACTCAGGAATGACTGCCTAGTCATTTGGTAGTT
The DNA here is from genome assembly GCA_963969395.1 of Pseudoscleropodium purum. Taxonomy (NCBI): domain Eukaryota; kingdom Viridiplantae; phylum Streptophyta; class Bryopsida; order Hypnales; family Brachytheciaceae; genus Pseudoscleropodium; species Pseudoscleropodium purum. The sequence continues at coordinate 19,867,472 of OZ017797.1, forward strand.
GCATTATCCTCATCCAGTCCTCATATGTGACTCAACTGGGGAAGTTGTTAGTCAATTTTCAGTTATTTATTGTATGAGTGACTACATTGGCAATGAGAAGTATGTTTTGAAGGTCCCACGGGCAAGAGTACTTTCTGTATCTAACAAAACAAATCTATCTTTCAGCTCAACTTGTATGACAATGTGTACCTCGTCAATCCACGATCCACTCGGCAGAAGGTGGCTTTGGGAAGAATCAGCGGTATAGGAGGGATAGATAAGTTCCATGGCATGCTCATTCTAGATGGTTGGTTTAGAGTGGACGTGCGGGAGGTTTTGCAACCGAAGGTGTCGTTGATGTTTCCCAAGCCGGAGGCTGACCAAGAAGTAATGCACGACGTTCAAGGTGGAAACGTCATTTGGGATTCCAAGTACATAAAGTTGAACCCATGAGATTACTTCGCTGGTGGTGTAAGTGTAGTGTAACATTTGCATGCAAGACTGATAGCCCTCTATAGTACAGAATTGTCGTACTTCTAAAGGAAGAGGGCACGTATTTTGATTTTAGAGTGGTCAATGCCTTGAATTCTCACAAAACCTTGTGTATAATAATTCAGAGAAATGCAATCATAGATGCAGACATTGACAAAATGCTTTAGTTGTCTTCCATTTTGTAATGGTATGTGCATCCATTGCTTGTACAACTATTTTTCTTCTCAATAGTTCTCATGTTGGTTGGCTTACTTGGCTATCAATTTTCTATCATTTTCATGAAAGCAAATGCTGAGCTATACAACCACATCGTACTAAAACAGCTTCTAAGCTTCATTACGTTATCAACCCTAGTATTGAAATATAACTGAGATGCAACTCAGGTGCAACTGCAGTAGCACTTAAGCATAGGAGACTAACTACTGTTTAACTACCACTTCACTAAGCTGCAGTTGCAATTGCAACAATACACAATGACATGACTGTAGTTCAACTGAATCCCTACTAGGGAATAATTGCACCAGAACTTGTTGTCCATCTAAACGTTTGAACATTGGATTGAACCGCCTACCAACAATTGCCATGTGGACTAAGTGGGGCCCACCATCAGAATTCGACTACAGTGGGACTAAAAAATGACTACACTATGACTAACGAACCCAAGTGCCACGTCATGCAGACCTGAACACGTCAGAGGCCACGTAGGAATAATTCATCCAAAACTTTCCTTGTACGATGATGGATGGTGATATTAAGAATGCAGTCATGTCCTAAAGGACTCGTCCACAATGATTGCAGAGCCCCATTTTTACAAGTAGTCTAATATGTCCGAAATGACTAAAAACGTAGTCATTTACGTAGTCATAGAATGCCTATATTCTTGTAGTGGGGGTAGTCTTTTTAGGTGTAAGACAAATTTCAAGGTTGGCAGACCTTCTAGTAAGTGAGAGTTTTCCGCTGGTGGTCACTAATCCCTACATCGAATCGTTTCCTAATTTTGGATCTGCACTTGCACCACTTTTTAGTATAACCGGATTACCGTTTTGATCGTTCAAAGATACCATGTACAGCTCTTCAATCACATATCTACCACCATTAAAATAGTACTGCTTGAATTCGATCCAGTTACCCAAAAATTCGGATTCCTCCTCACCTGTCTTTCTCACATCTCAACACTCCAAGCAATAAACCAATACAATCCAAACACATAGCCGGAGCCAAAATGTCCACTAGGTGGCTCAGATTACAAAGGGGAATGAAATACAATGGAATAATTGCTAGGATGGAATGAAAAGGCAAAAAACTTGCCCGCCCTTAAAAAACAAAAACAAAAACAAAAACAAAGTCAACGCCTAAAAAGCCAAAAAGGCACCCCAGAAATTAGATTAACCAAACAATGAATACACTGGGATATTTGGAAAGTTCATAGCCCAACTGTCTCTAAAAATCCGGAATCCGAGCCCATGCTTGGAAGTCCCGTTCCAAAATGAAAATCCTATCTAACTGCCTACTAGCTATCTATTTACTCCACCGTGCCTTCTTCGTGTTGCTCCTGCTTTGGTTGCCCGGAGTCTTTACCAAAGCCTTCATCGGTGTATTCTTCATTGATGATTGAGTTCGAGGCTTGTGTGGAACTTCCAGAGGTGAGTCTTCAGATTCTGTCTTTTCTTTAGATCCGGACTTCAACACCTCCTCTTCCAACTCCTTGATCTCCTGAATCTCTGAATCTTTGGCTTCGAGTGACTTACTTAGTTCAATCTCAACACGATCTTGTTTTAGTGTCGACTGTTGCATATGCAAGAAGTCTTCCAGATGAGATCGGGTCAAATTCGTCATTACTCCAATCCGTACATCGAGGTTGCCACGAACAACCAATTTCCGTACCACGAACTTTCTAGCCATGATTCTCCCAAGTGGTGGAAGAATTGGAATGGAAACTCCTTGCTTTACCGAAACAAACTTTCCACTTGCTTCTTTCTCCGGTTCAAGTACCACTCGTTCTATTGGAGTCTGTGCTTGACTACCTAATAGACCTGCAACTGGAGTGAGGATAAACTTCAACCCCTCTGATTGTGGCTGAATCGGAACACTAGAAGTTTGCTAGATCGGAGTCTGTCGAACCAGAGTATCCCGGAATATGCTTCTAGGGACTTTCGGAAACCCTTCTAAGTCGATGGCTCGTTTCGGATCTAGGTATCCCAACAACTTGTGCATGTCCTTCAAAACAATCCCCATTCGGACTTCAAAATTGACCAAGATCTTTACCATCCTTGATCCAGTGATGTGCCCTTCATTCTTCAATCAGGCAGTGTAGAGGTCAACTCGGATCACCGTATGTTCCGGAACCATAATGAGTTCTTTGAGGTTGTGTATGAGTCAAAGAACCTCCATCTCTTTCCATCTCGCCATGTTTAGCTCTCCTTCCATCCACTCTAATTGGGACTTGAGGCTATTCCTTTCCTCTTCCAACTTCCGGATCTATTTTTCCTTCTATTGGAACTCTTCCGGATTTAAATGTTTCCAGATTTCTTCCAAAATCTAATCCAACTCCACTTTGAGTTCACCCATGATAAGGAGCACATGATCTTCCAGATCGCCATACATTTGTTTGGCCTACTACATCCATTGGATTTCGGCTTCAAAGAACTCTAAGTCTACAAGATATTCTAGATCCAGAATTGGCTCTCCTCTCTTCGGTGTTGGCGCCTTCTCTCGTGCAGCCAAATCCATGGACTTCCTTCATTTCCCGTCCACCGTTTCTTCTTCTTCTTCCAATTGTCCTTCTTTGGATTCCTTCTCTTCCTTCTTCAATTCATCCGTCAAGCCGTACTTCAGGATCTTGACTCCAATGTTGTACTAAATAGTTTCCTCAACACTCAAGACTTCCTTGTGGTGATAGATGTGGAACAGATATGTGGTAATAGGGTTGTATTTTGCTTGAGTCATGTGATTTACTAGTTTGTCCACTACACCTTGAATTACATGGACAATCCGGTCCTCTAAAGCCTCGAAGATGGTATTAGCCACCGTGACCATAATCCAAGTAGGCTTTTTCAAATACAAGATCAAAATGAAGAAGTCCAGTACCTGTCTATGCCTCTCGTTCTTACAGTCACTAATGGCAAAACCTTCGTTTGAGTGAACCTGACTCCGGAACTTTTTGGCTATGTACTTATCCGCTCTTTCGGCTAGTCCTAGTCCATTTTTTTTAAACGAATACACATCTACCCAAATGTCTTCCATCCAAGCTAAGGGTCGACCTTTCACCATCAACTCGTACTAGTTCGGAACTCCGTAAATGAGTTCCTTGATCATCTCCTCGTTCTTCATACTCAACGGCCTATCTAATAATCTGACACATTTGATACACATGAAGTCCTCCTCCAATTGTGCTCAATGGGCCGAATCAAAAGGAATGATTGGATAGACCATCTAAGCTGCCACTATAGACTTTCGCACAACCGGATCACCAGCCACCACCATGAATCACCAACAACCAACAACCTAATCCGGTGCAAATAGCACCGACCTTTTCATTCTCTCCTTATCTTGGTTACTAACTCACCAATTTTTCTCTCAACTATACATTCACAAGGTTTAGCAACCAGAAAGGGAAAAACAATGAAGTGGCAGTGGGTTTAAGTACCCAACGCACGGCCGATAGTTCCTAGTCAAGAATGGATAGAAGACTGTTCCCCTAACGATTCCCTAGTTCCCTAGACCGGAAGCCTAGAATGTAGGTTTTAGGAATCGGTACTTTCTTGGATCCCGGACCTGTTTTTGTAATGCTAGTAACAATTCTAGCAATTCGGAAATTGATTATTTCTACAATAGTCTTAAGGTAGCCAAAATCTCCATGGATTACCAAAAAAATAAAAAATTGTAAGTCTTTTTAATCCTATTCTAGACTAATTCTATCCGGTTTGAGTTTCCATGCTCCCACAATAATGAGGCCGCTTATAAGAGTTTGTAGATGCAAACTGCATTGGCATTCCTCCATTGACGGCTTTTTTGAATGGAGCTGAGTATATTTTGGATGGTTTAGGAAGTCTGTAAATAACTTTGGGTCACATTTTGTCTTGCTTGGGATAAAATTAGTGATAGAACTTGAGATTCATGTTAAAAGATAGGCTTGTCCATAGGTGTTCCATTGTGGAATTCATTGTGCGTAGTGTAAATACATATTTTTATGTATATTTCATTCAATTGTATAAAACAATTTTGTATTTCAAATCCAACATCATTGTGTGGCCTCTTTTGTTGGATTTTATTATGTCTCTTCAATCTTGTTAGAGTTTTGTCTTGCTATATTATTTGATTATCTTTGGCTCAAAGATAATTGCATGCATTTTCTTTGATGTCTTCTTTTAATTGTTCAGTTATCCTCGTGTAGAGGATAATGTGTGGATCTCTTTTCTAATTTAATGTTGCTATAGGTGGGAGGTTTTGTCCTACACTTGTTGCAGCACACATAGCTACTGACCAGAAGTTTATTGTTTGGATTGCAGGCTTCGCTATCAAGGAGGTCTATTTCAGGTGGACGGAGTTGCTTGCCATCCGAATATTTGAGGCCTCTTCTATTGTGCTCCGCCACGGATGCAACTTCAGTAGCCATCGACTTCTCCAAGAGGAATATGGAGGAAGGGATTGTAGACAACCCACCTAGTCAAGGGCCAGAGAGGACCCCTATTTGCTTGCCGTCCCCTTTGAAGAGAACAATCTGTACTCTCGATCGACTACGTTCACAATCGCCAACTCCGTGTATAGAGATCACACCACAAAAGAAACTCTATGCGGATGACATAGGAGTTATAGGGGATCTTTGTATTGAGGATGGAAGTCCATCTGCTAATCCATTAGGGCGTCTTTTTGTCCTAAATAGAGATTTCAATGCAAATTTGAGTGTGAGGGATTGTAGAAGGAAGATGTCTTTGGATGAATTCAATGCGGCTCAAAGTCCATGTATAGCAGGCATGGCAAGGTCTTCGCTTTCAAAATCCATAAGAAGTCAATCTTCACCGTCTTTTGTACCTATCTCTAGTCAAGCATTTTTTCAAGACCTGAGGAGGTTGAATGACTCACAATCAATTGGAAGTATAGATCCATACATAGGCACATTGGAGAGATCGCTACCAAGGCCACCTGCTCAAAGTGTTGCATCTCTTTCGAGTGACGGCATTTCACGTAGTGAATGCAAGAGATAGAAGGAAGTCAATGACCTAATTAAGATTGAGAATGGAGGTCCTGTCCTTAGTGCCAATGAAAAATCTAGGCCATCATGGTGCGAGGATATTTTTTAAAGCGTACGCCAAGCTCAAAGCCTTAGAAGCAACGAAAGAGGCAGAGAAGAGTAGTTCTTCTACCAAGAATAAGAGGCAGCCCAATGAATCCTATTTTGGAATCAAGCAATTTTGTTAACATTCAATTCTATTATTAGAATAGCCATTCCCCTATACAAAAAAAATTATAGTTTAGTTTAAAGATTCTTGCAAACATAAATAGCCATTTTTTTTTCACAATTACATTTACTTACACTTAGGCTTCAGGAGAGTTGAAGTAGGATTCATTTCTCATGAAGTGAATTATATATAGTTACAAGTGAGATAAATTGTTTCATATGTACATGGGTTCTTAGGTAAATTCATGTTTTTGGACCTCTCAATAATGTCTAATTTTATTTTTCTTGTTTCTTACATTTTTTTGAAACACATGGACAAATTCCATTAAAAAGGAAGAAGTATTTGTTTCTTGCATTTTCATTACCCTAAGTCTTTCCAAAATGTAAAACACTTTCATTTTTGTATTTACTTATAATTTTATTTCCTTTGATTCATTGGCAAGGGAGTGCTTATATTTATCTTTGCCTTCAACAACTTCATCTTTTAAATGATGGGTCCTAAGGTCTCAATATCATTGGTTTGTCTCATTTTAATGAATACGGCCTTGTATGCGCAACTTTTCCAAAAAGAATTGATTGGAAATGGATATTGTGTGAAGAAGAAACAAGACACCAAAGTTCACTATAATCCAAAAATGTGAGAATTTGAAACATTGAATTGCTCCCAAACATTCAAAACAGTGTGGATTGACATGAAAATTAAACCACAATAACTAGACAACAAGGGGAACATAAGTCAATAATTCTTTTTGAAAACAAAAATTGGATGAAGGAGATACAAGCCCCTACAATAGTAGTCATCAAATAAAGTTCAGTGGACTCAAATTGATCATATGAACTTTAATTGGCTTACAAAAAATTTGTAAATCTTGAATTGATCTGAAAATTTTACCACACAAACTTGAAAAAAATAATACAAATTTTTCAACAAGTAATAATGAATTTGAACAGTGGATGCAAAGTTACAACACTTTGAATTGAGCTTAAAACTATGTGAGGAAACTTGGGATGTTTAGTGCTTGCAAAAAAAAATTATTTACAATTGTGTTTGAATTGAATGGAAATGTACAATGGATCATTTTCAAATTCACTGACTTTAGTCAAAGACACGCTTAGGATCGTTCATAAATTTACTGGCTTCATTCCATGGCATGTTTTGATTGATTACAATTGCATCTATGAGCATTAATAGGGACCTAGGCACCTCTAACTCCAAAAAATCATATCTTATTCATTTCAAGTCAAAATATTAAAATAAAAAATTTCACTGGTGTATTCTTTATTTCTCTTTCTTCCAAAAAAATATTAAAAATCTTTGGATCCATCCATTTCTGCACAGTTTTTTTTTCCTTAGATGGGCACTTTCTGAGCCTTCTACTTTAGGGGCTGTAAGGAGTGCCATGTGCTATGATGCGAGTGATTCTCTCCTGTAAGCTGGTTAATTTCGTATGGGCGACAGGATGACTAGTACTTAACGTCTCCCTAATTTGACTATCTTCATCATTAGCTACAATAGACAATTAAAAAATTAGAAAGTTAATCAGCAAACTTCAACCACACAAGAATCTCAACATTGACAAAGAGGTACTTTCATGCGCATGGTGCTACATTTGTGATCATGAAACCCAAATTCCCAGGCAATGAAGTTGTTGGTGCTTTCCTGTTCCTCCTGTCTGCATCACTATGCAGGGTCATAACTTAGTACTACTAAATGAGTGAAAGCCTTGCATTAACTCTGAAAATTCCATTGTCATGACTAGGAGAAAAATGGATTTCGGGTAGTCTCCTATGGTCTTAATTTTTGTCATAATTTTTTGAAACAGTTTTTGAAGATAGGAAAACATTTAAGCTTTTTAGGAATATAAATTTTTATTTTAATTAGTGCATGAAAAAGAAATTATTCACTCTACGATCAAAATAGGGGTCATTAGGTAGTACAAAAAAATCATGAAAAGTCAATATAAATTTTTTTTAATTTGTTTTTTCATAGAAAGGATTTTTGCCTACATTAAAAGATTTGATTCATTCAATTTGGTCTAGAGATGAGGAAGTTATAGACAATCTTGTTTCTCATGAAGTATATCCTTTAAAGTCACAATGTCCCCTTAGGGAACTAAATGAATTTGGAGCACACTTTGATGGTCTCAATATTTTATGTGATTTTTTGAAACTTTTTGAAAAGATGCAAAACACATCATCTTTTAGGGAATACAATCTTTTTTTCAATTGGTGCCTAGAAGTAAAAATTATGGCACAATAAACCCAAATTTTCGTTTCGCAAGTAGAAATAAACTCCGCAAAGCTTACAATACAAATAAATAAATAATAGTTCATCATAGACTGTATTTTTATCTACATGGAAAGCTTTTATTCATTCCATTTATGTGAAAGTTATGGACAATTTTGTTCTTTGGATGATGAGAGCACCTATTTGAAAAAATTATTTGTAGGTTTCATTTTTTATATCCATTTTCACAATTTCTCAAAACAAAGAAGTTTCACAAATTTAAGATTATTTGCTAACAAAATCTCACTTTTGAAATTAGCGTGTTTCAATTCCATCTTAGAACTATTAATAGTTTAGTTTTTCCTTCAATCTTGAACCTACATCTATTTAACATTTTTTAATATGTGAAATTTAACCCATAATGGACAAAAGGTGTTTTTAGGCCCAAAGTGCTTCAAATTACTCAAACCCAAAGCAAGGCTAAAATCTTCATCTATATTTACTCATTAACAAATTTCAACCATAGGATCCTTTAGTTAACTTATTAGAGTACACCCTCCTAAAATTTCAGAATTAAAAACCTTATTAATTGCAAGATCAAGTTGCTTAAATCTCAAAAAGAAAAATTTTCAATTCTTCCCAAATGGTTGGATTTCATCTTTCAAACTTTTTACACAAAAATGTGTAGATCCTAAAACTTGTTATCCTCCATTATGTAATGGAGAAATGAATTTCTTGGAATATATATAAAACATTCCAAACAAAAATGTTTCATATTCATGCTTGAAAAAAATAGAATGTAGAAAGAAGTAGAGAATGATTCAAAATACTAAATTGTTGAAAATTTAGTTATGGAATTGAAAAATTCCAATTCTAATTGTTGTAATCTTAAAAATATATATTCTAAACCTAATGCTTTTATTATTTTTCAAAAAATAATATTGAAAATTGAATAAAATAAAAGACTTCAAAGTTTATTTTAGAGAAGAGATTTCATAATTACTTGCAAACTAAAATTCCTTATAAATTTCATCTCATTAATAAATAAAAATGGAATGAATCGAAGGTTATATATATTTACATAAATAGAACACTAAATTCAAATTTTTATTTCTTAAAAAAAGTGATTTTTTCAAAGTTGCTTGGTCTACCCACTAAGCATTAAAAATTACATATCATGCAATTAATTTGTAACCATGTAGTCAAAAGTTATAGAAATTGTTGCACCTTAAAGCTACTCCTTGAGTATATGTTGTATGAAAATTTCAAAGAGAAAAATAAAAATTCTTTACGTAGTGAGTTGCCCCCAATTGCTATTTTGCCAAAAAGAATCTCCAATTTAGGCATTTAGGAGTTAAGTAATTTTTTTTTGAATTTTTTCCTTAGACTCTCAACTCAATTCTTCAACACAAAATTTTAAAAATATATATTGTTAGTGTAAAAGTTTTAAGCTAAGAAGATTCAAAGCCTTAAAATCTAATCAAGCAAGGTGAAAAAAAATGGTTTTCCTCACTTCAAATACAAACATCTTGCAACCTACATAGTCAAAGATTCTAAAATTTCTTTTACACATTTTTATGCTAATCTAGTGCAAATAAATTTCTAAGGCTTTTGCACTTTACAATAGAAATGCTAATTTTGAGTGAAATTTGATGAGAAAAAGACTTTAGGACTCTAGGAGTTTAGATAAATTAATCTCATACCTATGACATTTTGATCCATGGAGAAATTTGTGGAGAACCATGATGTTTTTGAGCTTCTAGAATTCATTCACGATGGATTGTTTTGAACAATGTTATCAATTTTCAACACATGCTTATAAAAGTGCAACCTATTAACCATCACTGAGTTTTGTTGGTAGATCCACATTAAAAGGTCCGTTGGGGCACAATTTTGATAGTAGCGGGAGTCACAGTAGATTTCAATGAAACTACAATAGTGTGCCCAGTGTTGACGTGTTGTTGCCATGGTCAAAACAAAAATAAAAGTAATTTTTTAATTTTTTAATTGATAAAAACTTTGAAATTCAGTAACTTTCACATTGTAGGTCCAAATGTCACAAAATAAAGCTTATGGACCCCTCCTTGTCAAGGACTTTTTAATGATATCAAGAATGTCATTGAGAAATGCATGGTCCAGGAGATCCCGACGTAACAAAACAAAACAAATAGCTTAATATAAGGTATAGACTAGTCTGCATTGTGCCGTTGTCACAACCAAAATAAAAGTAAAATAATTTTTTCATTTTAAAAAATCCATTAAAACTTTTAAATTCAATAATTCAATTTTTTAATTAAAAAAATCCATAACTTCTACACCATAGGTCCAAATGCCACAAATTTGGCAAGAATAGAAAGCCTTACCCACAAAGGAATGCAAAGATTCTATTTTGTGGCTTTTGGACATGCAATGCAAAGGTTATGAATTTTCCAAAATAAAAGATAATTTCATTCTATTTTTTCTTATTTGTAAAAACTTTGAAATTTAATAACTTTTGCACCATAAGTCAAAACACCACGAAACAAAGTTGATGCACCTTTTTTGAGCAAAGAGCTTTCAAGCAATATGAAGAATACTATTGGACACCTCACAGTTTGTTAGACCTAAACATGTCAAACAAAACAAAACAAATAACCTAATTTAAGGGTATTGGTTTGATAATGGACAGAGTCATAGTAGATTTCAATGAAATTGTTGAATTCTAAATTTTTTTAAATATTTTTTTAACATGAACAAATGGAAAGAACCATTGCAGTAAGAAAATAAAACCAAGTACAAAGCAGCCAAGCTAACAAAGGTTGGACAATGAAGAGATAAGAGCAACAAAGGAACCAATTTAAGTAGAAAAAGTAGAAAAAAGGCAAGAGGGGGGGACCTTTATTGTTCCAAACAACATGGGGGCCAACCTTATTGGCAAGCATCGGGGATTTGAACCAAATTTTATCAAGCTAGGTCAAAATAGATGACGCCTTCTACGGGTGGAGAATAGTAAAGAGTTGAGCCTTTAATTGGACTGTACAACCTGAGTCAAGGAGTGCCTTTCAGATGGCCTTTTGAGTGACCTCTAAAGGCCATTATTCTTGAGAGAAGACCTCATTGTTGCGGGAAATCCAAATAATCCAAAGGACAAAGCCTCTAAGCAAGGACCAAATAACCTTAATATCATGGAAATGTCTAGGCATCAAAGATCCAAAAACACATTGATCAAAGTTCAATCTTACATGTGGTCCTATAATTAGTTGAGAGCCCCAAATATACTATTAAATAAGGTAGTGTGCTCATTAATACTTTGACTCCATTAAAGAAATGTGAACAAATCTCATTAATACTTTGACTCATATCTAGTGACTATTGCTTTTGAAGCCACCTATAGAACAGTTTGAAGAAGATCTGAATTAGAGTCATCTTCTATATAGCCCATTGAGAATGTGATGGTAGTGTTAGGCAAATTCACCATCTAACTATGAGGGAGAATGATGGGATTGTCAGGTACTAGATTCTACCATGTGAGAATCATTAGAAGATTTTTGGGGCCTTTGGATGCCTGCGAGTTATCACAGCCTACGAACGCAAGAAACAGGTTCGGCATAGCGGTCTGACGTGGCCGAGATCCTGCCATGTCATTGACCAAAAATAAATAAATAAATAAATTTTTAATTTTTTTTTGCATTTGGAGTCTAAATTTTATTTTTTATTTTTTTATAAAAAGAAAATTCTGACAGCGAGCCGTTCCTCTCGCTCTAGGGAACAGCTACGGGAGAATAGGCCTAAAACAGGCTTCTGGACCCCCCAAAACTCTTCTAATGAGGAATGGGATCATATCTGCATCGTAAAATTCCAACCCATTCATTAGCTTGTGTCTTGTCAAACTGGTTTTTTAGCATATTAAGCTAATCTGGAGGAATACTTGATATCAAGAAAAATCAATGGTATCTTTCCAATTTTATAAAAGAAAATAAGGTGGAGATTATATGCCAAGGGATGAAGTTGTGAACTTGGAAATCCCAAAGGTTGCCAATAATGCGTAACCCACCTTGAGCTAATGTTCTGGCCCTGTGAACAAAAAAGTTAAAATTTGAGCTGATATAACTTGAAGACCACCATATACTAGTTGTAAGAACTTCATCTGAGTTTGTGGGGGTGGGGATTCTATATGTTTTACAATCCTCCTCCAAGCTTCTGTAATTCTATTCCACACTTGGAAGCCCCATGTGACTAAAGGTTTATGAATCATAAGCCACACTTGAAAAGGGAACCAATATCCACACTTGGGATGAGGTTTCATTCTAGAGATTCTATACCTAAAAAGAATTTTAAGATTGGTCATGCCAAGCTCAATAGCAAAAACAACAAATTCTAAACTTCATTTCCATTTCTTTGCAATTCCTCCCTAATTTCTTGATATAGTACATTTTCCATATCATCTCTCATGACTGCCATATGCTTCAAAACACTTGAGAATTGGATGTCATGTGTATAAACAAGAGACCATTCTTGAGACTAGAATGACAAGATGCAAAACCTCAAAAAGTTTTGAAAGAAAAAAAATAGAGTAGTTGATAAGGTATCCTCGTTGTTACCAAAAGCTAAAGAGAGGGAAGCAAAAGGCCTACTTTAACAATGACAGTGTGATTTAATTTGGCAACAATTCATAATAGGGGTATGGTAATTAATAGAGTTGCACACTACTCAATATTCATTTCATATTTGTCTTTGTCATGCTCACCACTTTGAGAATCCTCTCTGTTTATTTTACCTTCAAAACTAGGGGTCAATTTTGAGGAGCAGTCCATTTTAGGTGTAGTTACCTTAGTCACACCTTCTTTGAAGACAAAATTTTGTTGAAGAATGAGAAGCTCAGGAAAGAAACTTAGAGCTAATTAGGAACATGAAACCATAAAGGTATAACACCCCTTTTCTACCTTCCAGAGGAGTGTGGAGAATTGAAAAACTACTTTTGATAAGGAATGCAAGATGAAACCGTAGAACACACTAGCAATGTAGAACGCAAGATGAAGACAAAAATGTGTCAAACAAGAGCTCAAAGGAATATACATGAACACAAGATGCAAGAAACTTCTTCACTCTTAATATACACCTTTGGAGCAAAATAATGAATGTGGAGAAAACTAAGCAAAAATAATATATTTTGTGGTATGGGAAACCAATGGGGAGCCACCCTATGCACATTCTCTGGAGAATGCAAGAGCAGTGAAGAAAATGTGACTACCCCTAATATCGTCTTTGACAATCAGCCTGCTGGTGAGCTCCATTGCGGCGAAACCAGCGAAATGCTCACTGCCACCTCCACACCCGCGAAGACCAAACAGCGGCCAGAGATGGAACCCCTAAGCGCAAACAGAAGAGAGGTGGAAGTCATGCATGATCATAAAATTCTCTGCGGTGTTTCAAGAATTTGGAAGAAATTTGAGGTGCACTGCAGTTAGTCCCAAACAACATTTACGTACAGGCCTCGGTAATGCATGTGTCCCAATGGAGTTGCAGCTGATGGCATTCGCTGTTCTGTTCCTCGCGGTCTTCTCGTCGATGGAAGGAGATGGTGAAAGGCAATTCTTCTCTTCTAAGTCCTTTCGGAGAACCGAGAATACTCGACGAATGCTTGATAACAGATTTGACTACTTCCTCTTTGTACAACAGATGAACCACGAAACCCTAATTCCTCGAAACCCTGATTTGAAGCTTGAACTGACAATCGAATCGTATGACGTGTACTTCAATGATATTTGATTACGCTTCTGTATAATTTTGCAATTTGAGATTCAATTTGGTCTTGGTTCGGTTGTGGTAGTGGTCGGGATCATACTGCGACACCAAGAAGGGCTCTTGCTTCAGCGTGACTGGCGAACCCTGCTCTGTCTTCGGCATCCAATGAAATGCAGCGTTCGATTCAAACGAGGTGTAACTAATCCCCAAGTCGCAGAAAAGAACGCAGGGCTTTGTTTTTGGTCTTACTGAGCAAATCAGGGTTCGCATTGCAGCTCGCGGAAGTGATGGATCACTTGCACCACACGTGGGACACCTTAGCGTGCAAGTCGAGAAGCAACGAAGTTTTCTGGAAATACGAATGGTTCAAGCACGGCACGTGCTCGGGTCTCACGCAGCCGTTTACGGCGGGGTTCCATCCTAACACACTGTCTCCACTATAGAATCCCAAGCTTCTCCTGTATCTATGGATTCCTCCGACGGTGAATCCTAGTCTCCGGCGACGCCGGCAGATCCACTACATGCAATTTGGGCCATGGAAGTGGCGAATTTCATGGGTTTAGGGTTTAGACCACTGGATCTTTCGATTGCCTGAAAAGTTTTTGCTGGGAAGGCGTCTTTGGGTAGGTGTCATCGAAGCATCGAAACGAGGGCTCTGTCTGCACAGGAACCTGTAAAGCTTTAAATTCTGGACTCGCAACTTTCGCACTTGCTGCGGCCCTTCTTGCGCACGCGTTTATCGAGTTCCTGCCGTGACTTTTTTCAAACTTCTTTTCGACTGGAGCTACTTCCCAGCCCTTGAGCTCTCATCACTGCACTGCTGCAGAAACTCAATCAACTCAACATAACTTAGTCGCGGGTATGGTAGATTACATCTGTTTGAGTTCCAGTTGAGTGCTGCTTCAATTTTTCTGTTTGGGTGAGCTGGTTTTCGGCACTAACAATTCGCGAGTGAATGCAATTTGACGGAATATGTAGTAAGAGTTTGCTTCGAAGGAGGGATACTTGGGGATTCTCACTGTTGGCAATCTTCTGGGTGGTATTTTGGAGTCTTTTGTGTTGTGAAAGCGTCCATTACATGACTTGCAAAAACTGTCGTTCCAGCAAGAGGATGGCGATGGCTTCGGCGTTCCAATTGTGGATACTGGTTGTTGCGCTGGTTGTGTGCTTGGAGGGAGCAATTGCGCAATATTGCAACAAAACCTTCACTGCCAGGAGCTTCACGGATTACAGCAAGCTGGGGTCACTGGGTGCCTCTCTTGCCTGGACGCTGAACTCGTCCAGCCAAAACATCGACTTCGCATGCACAGGTATGGAATATGGTCCCATTTATTTGTTGAGGTCTCGAATGTCATTGATTGCACAATCCTCTGCGTTCCAACCACACACCAGCTGCGCGGAATGATGGCAAGAGATTTTCGTTCATGCTGTAAGAAAGTTGGTTCCCTTCTTGTAGCTCCGAATTTACGTCCATCCTTTGTCTAGTTGTGTATCCACATAATCGTCCATTATAGAATTGCAAGAAACTTTCTTGTATGACCAACTTTTACTCTCTTACCAAGTGAGAATAGTTATGTGCAATGGATTTGCGCTGAAAAGGAAGCACTTGTTTGGCCAGTTCTCATCAGTGCATGCATCTTTAATCATAAGAAATACGTGATTGTAGAGTCATCTTTCTTGTGGGCATTTTGAGACTTTATTCGAAAGTTATTGGAGGTTTCAAACCAACTTGGGATTCATTTGCTAAGCCATCCGAAACCTGGTTTGTGTAATGATTGTCATGTCTACTATATTTGGTGTGAAGCAAGAGTTTGTTTAGTTGAAAAGTAATTTCTCTACTGCTAAACTATCTAGTGCTTTGTCACGAGGATGTAAGTAGTGTGGTGGGTTGGGTGGGCTGGGGCGTCAACCCAACCCCCCACATTTTGTGCAATTGTCCGAAGCTCTAGCTTTAGAGCATTGCGCACTTAAATCTCACTGACAATTTTGGTGCTCCGATTCGTGCCATTTTAACAAAGATGGACATGCCGAAATTTGCTCAGGGGCTTGTATTTGGTATGAAGGGAGAATTGGTATTCTTGCAATGCAATTGTTCACTTCTAAGCTATCTATTGCGTTGTCACAGAGGATGCGTTTAGTTGCAAAGCAGTTGCTTCCACTTTTAAGCTGTCAATTATTTTGTCACAGGATGCGGATAGTGTGGCGGGCTGAGTGGGCTGGGGCATCAAGCCCACTAGAGGTTGGTGCTAGGAATGCAAGCGCTGGTGGCGTTTGGGACACGGCGCGGGCGAAATGTGGCAGTGGTGTATTAGTACGACTTGACGGTGGCTGTGGCGTACTACCCAGAGACTCGCCTTACCTCGTCTCCAATTTGAGCGCGTTGTACAGACACTTTCTGTGGAAGGGGCTGGCACTGTGGTCACCATCTTCACCACGTTGCACTTGGCCTCCAACCAGACGGCGTCACTGAACCATGTGTGGAACAAAGACTTCAGTGTGGTGCTCCCCACGCTCAACCCCGGTGGCCATCACCTCATGGCCGAGAATCGGGCCCCCTAATTGATCATCGACATGGTCACCGGCGGTTTCACCTCCATTAGTGACAACAAGCACCTCAAGAATGTAAGCTTTTTGTTCCCGTTTTCAAGAGGATTTCAAACGCAATTAAAAACATGTTACTTTCTCTGTCCCGAAATAAATTTCCTATTTGAACCTCAGGTTCTTTTTTAGGTTGTTTTGAGTAGGTCGTATTAAGGCTTTGTCTATCCAATTTTATTTAGGTTGCAATGAACTCATGCAATGCTCTTCATTGATTCGGGTGATATAATATTTGGACCTTTTTGAATTCATGCTCTTCATAACATGATCAATGAAAGTGGTATTATAAGTGGTATCAATGCAAAACTGCGGACACATATTTTGGGATGGAGGGAGTATTTGGATTCAATATGAATCAGTTATGAGAGTTTGAAATTTTGTTCTGGAGCAGTGGGTAGACTTAGTGAAATTTTGAAGTTTTTGTCCAGAATCAACCTTGCCAAGAATCCTACAAATCAGCAGATTTTACCCAGGAGTACGTTCAGTTTTTAGATGTTTTTACTGTTTGCTAGGGCACAAGGACATATGGTATCCGATTTTTGTCAGTTTTTCATTTAGGGAATTGGAAACCTTGAGTTTGTGCTTGTACACTAATGATGTTTTGGTGTTGCGATTGATGTGAGGATGTCCAGACCCATGGGATTATCAATGTGATTTCGTATGGGATGTTGATGGCACTAGGAGTGATGGTTGCACGTTACTTGTGGTTCAGATCCCTTGCAGTTCCACCTTCACAGAGCATGCCAGATGGCAAGCGTATGTCTTGGGTGTGGTGGGCTTCGGCATGGGCTTGCGACTCCAGCCCTTTACGCCAGTGCTGCTTTTGATAAGCACCAAGAACTTAACTTTTGTAAATCAATCGTGGGGAGGTGTGTCATGGATGGAAGTAGAGTCTCATTATGAGAAGTACTCCGTAGTAGCCTACTGTTGAATGGCAATGCATTTCAATGTTGCACTAAGTGAATCAGTGCGTGCCACAGTGCACAAATTGTGTTGTTTGATATGGATCATTCTTGCTTCACTCTTACCTCTTTGATATGCCTTGCTGGTTTTTAATGAAACAAATATGACATAGTTTAAATTTGTGACAATTGTGCAAGATATTTTATAATGTTTTGTGGGAAGGCCGTATTTAAAGAGGTCTCATTTTAAATTGGGCACTTTGCAAATTTGAGATTCTGAAAACTCTCATTCCTGGGTGGAACATGACTGCTGGGTGGAGTTTGCAATTTCCCTTCTGACTCCTCTATTGGTGGTGTTGTAGGTGTTGGCCTTGGTCCTGAGGCCACACCAGGACAACAAATGGCGCAAGTATTGGAATGTGTACCACCACCTGATTGGGTACACCACCATCGCTCTGAGCTTATTGGCAAGTGCTCGTCCAGCCAACTGCTCTCAATCTAGAGCTGCTTGCAATGAGGGGTACATCGATGCCAACCCAAAATTTACACGTTCCTTCCAATTAAGTGTTGAGTAGTACTATACCGATTCAGTGAATTGAGTTTTTCGAACTGTCTTGTTTCAGGGAATATCAACCTTCAAAGTTCTTTTTTTGTGCATCTGAAGGTTTGCTACTTTTGTCTCTAGATTCTGATGTCTAGTATCTTATCTTTTACTTACGGTTCATTTGCACTTTGTGCGAGCTGTGGTGTTAAATAACTAAATCTAGTTCCAAGTCCTAATAATGAATATCAAGTACAAATGAACCTTTGACCTACTGATTCAAGATGTATTATCTATTGGAACCTTTTTTTGGTTACCATTTAGACTCGCTGGAAAAAAAAGACGTACAAAGAATTTGCTCCTTTTGATGCAAGTCGTTGATGGTGTTGACATTGGACATCCAAACATTTGTTTGAAGATGGACTACATATCAATGAGGTTTTTAAAATACTATAGTACAAGGTAGATTCTAAATCATTTGTCAATTGCATTCATTATGTGCACTCTTGGCCAGATACTTGCAATGCCCAAAGTTTTTTTTGACTTGTTGGTCTTCTCATGTCCTAATCCTTGTCTTTTAGGGCCTATTAGCAATAGGAGCATGCTTATTGTGGTAGATGTTGATCTATTTTGAAAATGGTCTAGGGAATGAATATTTGAAAGATAGAGATGCTAACAATAATGGAGAACAGTAGAGGCCATGAAAGCATATATTGGTCTTTGCTATCATTGTCATTAAAAGCATATGAAGACTTTTGAGGAGGTATATGACAATATCATGTGATACATTACCATGGCAATTTCATCTTCATGGATGTAAGGTAGAACACCCCATTTAGTCTAAATTGTCATTCTTGACATCTACAAAAATCCCAATTAGGTTGTTTATATTAAAATACAAAAAATACAAATGAAGGAAATAATTACTTGTTTTAAGGAGTTGCTTGTACAAAATGAGTAGACATTTGTCTAGAATGGACAAAATCTATGCCTTAATTATACATTTTTGTCAATTATTTTTTAGTTAACTTCAAATCAATGCAAAGTTATTCATTTTGGCAATTGAAATATACAATTAATATTGATGTCATTATAGATTGGATTGGAAATGTGTCAAGTTGGGCATGATCTAGTGAAAGCTTTACTATAGTTATTTTTTTATATTAATAGATATATGTTTGCTAAAATCACATGAAGTTCAAAAATTATTTTTTCCTTAATACTCATGAATCTATTACTAGAACTTATTTCTACATTTTTTAGACAGTAGTATTATAATGCATTAGTCATTTTGCTTGTAATTGGATAGATTACTTTAGTTGTTTTTGCAACTTGTAAGAAGCTATGTTTGGACTTGAGTCATCTCTATTGGTGCATGATTGGAGATGTTATTAGGAATCAATGAAAAAGTTATAAATCAAAAGTCAACTTTTGTTCATCAAGAATTAATAACTTGACATACTTCTCAAACTCTCAGAGTCTTGAATTCAATACTAAAATGTCATTTTTTTATTACTATTTCATAACAATTATCAATGTGTGCTTTTTTAGTACTAATTCAATCATCAATTGAATCAATACTAGATCAATTACCTATTGATTTAGTACTATAAAATCACTTTATAAATTGAAGTTTGAAACAATACTAAATATGTACCTAATTTGGTAAATTTCAACACAAACTTAGTATCAACTCAATAGCATTGAAAAAACATTGAAATATTACTCAATCAAGATTGAATCAATACTAAATCAAACACCCTTTGATTTAGTACTAAAATAGCACTCAATCAACACCAAATCAAACACCTATTGATTTAGTGCTAAAATAACATTCAATCAACACCAAATCAAACATCCATTGACTTAGTGGCGTTAACCATAATTTATTTGATTGATATATATCTTCATTATTGATTGTTAATGCAGGCACAATACAATATGGAAGCATTGAAGGTAGAAAATTAGAGGTTAGATGAGGAGAAGCAGAGAATTAGATGCTTTCTGAAGATAATAAAATGTTGTTGTATTGTAATGATCCACATCAGTTACATCTTTGACTAATTTGAAGCATCTGACATGACATTATTTGCCCTAGCATTGGGACAAGGAGAATGAAACTTGGAACTTGGTCCAAAACACCGTGCCTTTGAAGTGTAAATTGACGACTCGAACTAGAATTCAGTAGTTCACAACAAAGTGTAAACACAATTTTTACTAGGACAATAAAAGTGTTACATAGATTCATAAAACAAAACTAAATTCAGTAGTTCACAACAAAGTGTAAACACAATTTTTGATATTATTTTTGCAAATTTTGAAGTTAAAGACTAATGAATTGGACAATTAGCTTTAAAAGTTGTTTAGAGTAAAAGTGAGGTCAATTAGTCATTGCAGTGTAAAAAGGACCATTAGACAACAGATGAGAGGAGTTAAGGTTAGTAAGTAGTCAAGTAGTTAGGGACAAATGGACAATAGTTAGCAAGGAGTTAGTTGAGAGCCAAGAAGTATAAGACTAATTGACATTCATTTTTGTAGCTCTCTCTTAGGTGTTTGCGATGATTGTTGCCTTGTCAATTTGTACTTGTGCATTCCTTCAATACAAATTGTCTATTCGTCTAAATTTTTATGTTTCATCTTTGTTGAGCCAATGATTGGCTTTGTTCTTTTGTTGGAGTAGTTGCTAGTGATTGGCATTATCTCCCTTGATTTTGTTTTTGCATCAGTCCAACAATCTTAAAGTGAAAGCAGGTTTGAAGGAGCAATTGAATTGTCAAATTGTCAATTGTATGTCTATAACGGAGCAGGTCTGTGAGGTTCTTTACTTTGTTTGTTGTCTAATTGTCGAGAGTTGTACATCTACAAGTCAAATCGTCTGGTTAAGTGTTTAAAGTTGAATCCCAATGAACAAGTCAATTGGTCAAGTTTTGTGTGCACAGGTCGAGAGTTAGAGAGTGAGTCAAATTGTCTTTTGTACCAGTGATTGGTTGTGATGTTAGAGAGTAGGAGAGTTAGCCAGGGATTGGCGTTGTTCTTTAATTGGTTATAAGTCTAATAGATTTGCCATGAGAGTATGAAGGAGTGAAATTGTGAGTGTAGCAATTTCATTCATTAAGCTAGAGATTGGCAATTGTTTTATTGACAAGTAGTCACTTAGTCGACCTGAGAAAGCTCTGATAATATTTTGATGACAATTGATCAATGTTATGAAGAAGGATGCAATATATAATTTTGAGAGCTTAATTTTGTGAGTCAATTAGACAGTTATTTTTAGCAAGTGATTGGCTTAGTGAGTTATATTTGGATGTCTACTTGTTTGTGAGGGAAAGTAGGCTGTAATTACGAGTGAATGGTATTAATTTAAAATCAAATTTTGAGTCCAATAGACGAATAAGTTAGTGAAACCTAGGTAAGGCAAAACTACTTAATGAAAATAATGTCTATTGGTCAGTTAAGAGAGCTGTAGAAGACAAATAGTCTTTGAAAGTTGATAATTAAAATAAACAACCAATGAGTGGTTGATAAATGTATCTATTTGACAATATGTGTGGGTGGATGTAGCTAGTATAATCAACTATATATGAGCTGATTGATGAAGTCAATTAGATAGTAAATTTGAGAGAAATTAATAGCCAGAGAATTGGCAGTAATCTTCTAAGTTATTAATGTCCAATATTCCAGCGGTTACAGTTGAGGATAAGTGGAAGGAATTTGAATGATTAATAATTGAATTGATTAATGTGGTTATTTTGTGAGAAAATGAACAAATTGACTATCAAATGAGGAGCCAAGCTATTTTTGGAGATAAAGACAAATCGACCAAGTTTACCTTAAAGATTTCTTTGGTTGTTGTTGGTTGTTGAGATGTCAATTAGTCAAATTAAGTGATAGAATATTGGTCAAATTGAGATTAGAAATTGTGAATTAGAGTAGACTAGCCAATTGATAGATAAGTTCTATAGGAGCCAATGTGCTTGACAAATTGACCTTCTTAATGAGGAGTAGTGATTATATATAAAATCTATTAAATAATAAAATTAGTTATAGTTAGAGTAGTAAGACCAATTGACCATACAACAATTATGTTAAGGAAGTTCAATTGTTTAGTATGACAAATTGATTTACTGAAGTGGATAGAGTGGGAGTAAGGGAAAAAGAATAACTATAAGTCTAATTGTCTGGAGCGAAAAGTAACAGGTAAGTAAGCTTATTTTTGCATGCTTTGCACATTGGGACCAATTGACAATTACAGGTTTGTAAATTTGCATCTTGCATAAGTAGTAATTAGTGATAGTTAATTAGCTTACTAGACCAATTGACCAACTATCATGGATTAAAATGAAGAAATAATTAAAGAAGATGGCATATCTATATATTATATGTGACTATTTGATTAGGTCAATAAAATGTATTATAGGGCATATTTGATTTTTGCACAACATATCATGGAGTTTGCATTCATTGAGAATTGGACAGAATACTAGTATTGGTTAATGTACCCCTTGCACATTTACATTTACATTTAATTGAATTAATATTTAATCTTTAAAACACTAAGTTGAGTGAATTCCTACTATAAAAGTGACCTTAGAAACAATATGATAGACTATTTGACCTTTCCCAAACGAAAGAACCACCACTAGAAAATTCCTTGGGTTTTTATTCATAAGCTTTTCCCACACTACACAAAGGTTCATCTCCAAAAGCTTTTAAAGAGGTTTAATTGTATTAAAATTTGATTGTAAATGGCAGTAGTGAAAATGTAACTGTCCTCAGAACAAGTCACAGATGAAGCCTCCGAAGGACATTCACATTCACTCATCAACGTGAGCCTCCGCAGGAACCTGTACAAATGCACATCTCAAAAATATCAACAGTCAAGGATATACATAATCCCTTATAAGCAAAGTAACTAAAACTAAACAAATAGTTGTAAGCCTGTAATAGGCGCACATACAACTCATGGTATTTGGCAATTGCTGAAGGTGAAGTTTGTACCTCGGCCTCGTCAGTAATCGTATCACGTGCATTGTGCTCAGCATCAAATTCCTACACAAAGTGCCATTAGAAGTAGTCATTACAAACATTCTTTACAAGCATTCCGAAAAAAATACTATTTTAGGCTCACCAGTAGTTTATGGAGAAAAGAGACAATATCAAATCACGAGCAATCGCCAAATCTTCAAATAGAATGAAAAAAAGAAGAAAGATCAATTATCCCAAAAATACGAGAGGAAAAACAAAGAAACCCAACCTAACTCTTCTTGCAAGAGCTCCAGCAACTTAAACTCAACATCCATGGCATGCAACTTCTTTTCTCAAATGTAAAATCTTGTGATATAATATTCAACTTGTCAAAATAATAATACAGGGATGCTTTCCAAGTACCTTCAGAAACTTTCTTGATGAACCACCTCGATGTAACTCGGGCACCTTCGGGTTTACTTTCTCCTGCACCATCGACCTGCTCCACATTCCACAACCCATTTATAAAGCCCAGCACCTTCTTCGGACTTACATGGCGTCATTGTCACAGATAAAAACATGCAAGTGAATTTCAAAGCACCATGAATCTAGAAAGCTCTACTTTAGTACAAAGACTAAAAATATCTCAAGCTACTTCTAGATAGTAAAGCAATCATTTAGACCTTCGCAATTGACCCTTAGTCATAAAGTACCATGTAAAAAGACCTGAGGAATATAGCCTGGTTCTGGATGAGGATCTGGTACCAAGTCCTCCATTGCTTCACGTTCTCAGTTCAGATAAGCGAGATACCTTGTGAAATCAGAACAAGAGATCACATATCAACACAGAACATCTGAGCAAAGAGAGTGAGGAACAATTCATTGGATGCCGAAGTCATCAAAACACACAGCATTTAAACCTCAGACATTTAGGAGATGCAACAGTAAATCAAAAAAGCAGACAACCTAGACATAAAACAGAGATTCCGATCATATAAAAAACCTCTCATAGATTTCATGGCTCGTATCGGTGATCAAAATGATTAGGCTGCTGAATATCATTTCTACAATGATCTAGGTAAACTCCCATTCTTATCACAAGCTAGAGCACAAGAGAAGGTCGAAACAACTCTCAAGTAGTCGAAAACATAGTCATCAATCCACGTGACGCCAAATTCATCAAATACACAACCTTTAAATATTAATCAAGAGCCTCATTACTACAATCTAACATGCGTGTCGACGTAAATCCAAAATCGTATAAACTGACAAAGAGCCTAGTGCAAATCCTCAATGAAATCGACACAACCATCCACAATACTAATACTTGAAACCTGGCTCTCAAGTAACAATATTGTCATTTGAGCAGAATCTTGTACGTGCTTGAATCAGGCTTCTTTGCTTTCTGCAAACAAATCATTAAGTCACGAAAGATGAGAAATATAGTTACTTACAGGATATAGCTGAGCGAAATTATGGTTACATGTATTACAATGAAACTATCAAAAACAAGAAAATGTTGCGATTGAGATGTGGCCTTACCAAAGCCACAATTGCTGCACTTAACGATGCTGCAAATCAATACTTCGACATTTTTCTAACAATTTTCTAATTGTGCCGATCTTGATAAACAATTCGATCAAAGTCTTCCTTGGATGACGAACAATTAACCTGGAACAAGACACTAGACAAATGTCAATGACACTAGGTTATTGACTAAAATCAAGTGGTTTACAGTTGTTGGAATCAACCCTAGGAATCAATATACACAAACAATCAACAAAGCTCTCAACAAATCAAGCACTTTGTACCTTTCTTGCAGTTAGATTGTTCAGCTTTCCCTGCTCCGACTTCAACTATAGCAAACCTAAAAATCGCAGTGAGTCAAGAAAATTAGGGTAGTAAACAAAAAATGAGACTAGGTTTCATAGTGGGACACAAAACATGCATGTCTGCATTACAGCATCGATTCTTGACATATAACCACTTGCAAATGTTCAAGAACCTTCAATTCAATGTTCAAGTACCTTGGATACAATTCTAAAAAGAAATGAACAAATTCTCTGATTCTAATTCTCCTCTGATTTTGTGGACAAGCACTTCTGTGGACGGGCGCCTCTGATTCTAATTCTCCTCTTCCTACGATACTTGAACAATATTGTAGTTCGAGTGGTGTTTAATATGTGCTTGAATCAAGCTTCTTTGCTTTCTGCAAACAAATCATGCCCTTGCTTGTCAATACAGATCCTTTTCTGGCATTAAACATGGTGTTATCTTCCAATGCCCTCACCTACAGCAAGACACATTGCTCAACATCTTTCAGAAAATCTTTGTATTGAAAAAGAAGAAGTCATGATCCTAATCTTCTGCTTCACAATCACCGTTTACATATCAAAGTTGTGACCACAAGAACATGCATCTAATGCTACACAGCAATTTCATGTGTAGATATCATAACAACAGGAAATATGTGCCAACAGGAAAATTTAGATGCGATTCTGAACATTCAGTTCAAGTAATAGCGCGCACAAGCATTCAAGCGCGCAGAAGTTGAGTGCTGAAAAAGTATGAAGGAAGGAAAGAGATTGATGACATATTTCTCATGCTCTTGAGAACTGCCAATACTACCCTTGATACCCGGGTAGAGAACCGTCCAAAGCCGCCTTAGTGATCACATCAAAACAGTAAAACATCAAATCGACGTCCATCTGCGCTGGCCACGATCCAATCGCAAAACAGCAAATCAAGGTCCATTAGACCTAATCACGTTTCTGCATCGTTTCTGCTACATTGCCTAGAGGTATTCATCGTTCACAATTGAGTTGCAAGTTTCTATGCAATCGAGCAGGAGATGCGCGTGCTGCTGGAGGTGTGATGCCGGAGACTAATCAAGTTTCTGCATCAGTGCCACGTTGCCTGGAAGTATTTGTCGTTTCTATGCAATCGAGCAAGAGATGCGCGCGCTGCTGAAGGTGCGATGCTGGAGATTTTCTGCATTAGTGCCACATTGAGTGCAAGTATTCGTCGTTCACAATTGGCTGTAGGTATTTATACAGTTGAGAGGAGATGCATGCGCTGCTGGAGGCGCGATGCCGGAAACTTTGATCAAATTGGACTTTGATTTGCTAGGGTTTTGGTGTTGTTTTATATTGTCTTGGATCTTTGCTATGTTGTTTGAGTGCGACAATTACTAATAGTGAGCATGTTGTTTAGACTGTTGTTTATAGCAAAAGTACTGTCAGGGACTAAGTTATAAGCAAGGCAAGCTACTCTGATAATTACAGCCTGGGAACATAGTCTAGTAGAAACTTATATCCATGTAATTTTTGTTTACACTTTGTAGTACAGGTTAATCTGTTTCTACACAAGCTACTTCACAAATGGAATGCAACAGGTCAACCTAATGTCTTTTTTGAAAACTGGCGCTTAGACGAGGACTCGGATCCTCGCAGTGAACGACAGAATAGTATTGTCTGCAGCCCAGAGAAATTTGTCATCCCTTTGTTAGTACTCTTGACCTTCCAAACATTGACACAGGTAAACTTGACTGGAAATCGCTTGATGTCCGTTCCTGCATCTTGGAGTCAGATGATGTTTTTGAAGATAAGTCTGATATCTTGTCGGTTTGTCTTTGGGTTGCCTGTTGTTTAGTCCATGTCAACTTGAAGATTTACCGTGCAAACACTATTGAATACGATAACGATCTGGTACAGGATGATATTATTACCCTACATGTGGCTTGCGTGACTTATTATTGTTCTCTAGGCTGATTGTAATTTTTCATCCTATTTAGTTTTGACATGATCACTTATTCCTAATTTTTGGTAATTCAACATTTGGTTTTCTCTGAGTGGCTACCTTTCTAACGCTTTGTGAGGTTGATATATAAGCAGAGACTGTTTTTGGATAGCAATTAGTTGAAGGACTTCTCTCCAGAGATCTTACAAAAATGTGCTCAGTTGCAAACCCTTTCCTTACATTCAAATTGAACTTACAATGGATGATCTTCGTGAGGTGACTCTCTCAAGACAATCTCAGTGGCTTTACTCTAATTTTGACTGTATTGGTTCATTTTGAGGCATAGCTGGTGACGAGGATTTGCTCATCAGGGCTGCACCCAAATTCGTAATTACGAAGAAGTTGCTTTCCACTGCAAAAATATCTACGAACCTGCAGAAATCTAAGATGAAGATTTTGCAACCCACATTAGTTTGCATTTTGGATGTACTACAATATATCCATTATGAGGAAAAGTACTCACCCTGTTCATTATTTTTGCAGTTGGATGGTTGGTCTGAATTCGACAAACGAAGGAAAGACAAGTACACCAAGCAAATTGACATGCAGGTTATGCCTTCTACAAGTGGTTTTGATGAGGGAGCTGATGTAGAGCAATGGCAGAAGTGGTGACCGGGGCTTTTTTTTGGAACAGTGTCCCCTTGCTGGCCTCACTCCAGAGGCTAGTTTTTGGAGGGATGAAGTCAGAGAGGTCAGATTTCTGACAGTCTGGCGAAATTTCGCCAAAAATAAAGCCCTGGTGGTGACCACCTGTACTTCACAGTGAATATTGCGTGCACTCTCTAATTTGCAGAGAGAGAGATTCTGACCACCACAATCCTACATCCAAAAGTGAAGAGCTAGCACACGTGCTTTTAATATGTGCATATACTAATTTGTAAGGCAAGGCAAGTTCCACCCCCCCACCTTAGCAAGTTAGTTCTTTGCCCCCAACTTAGTTGGCAAACTAGCAGACCTTAGGTTTCCACATCTAGGGTCAATTATGATAGAGGAATTTCTGATCCTTACATGATTCTTGATGTTCAAAACATTTTGCGAGCCATTCAAGTATTTCCAAATTTTTGTGTAGATGTCACTTATTTTATAAACACCTTCAAGTTTTGAGCCAACATGTGAGTTGGTAGCTTTAGTGAATATTTTCAACCTCTCTTGCTTACTTCGATGTTACAATTTCAATGTGTGATTGAATTAGTACTAGCATGTATATTTTTCAATCTTCTCAAATCAAAGGTGTTAATTTAATACAATTATTAAGGGCAATTGAAATAGTGTAGTTTCAATGTGTGATTGAATTAGTAATAACATATATATTTTTTTAATCCCCTCAAATCAAAGGTGCTAATTCGATGCATTATCAAGGGCGAATGAAATAGTATAGTTTCAATGTATGATTGAATTACTAATAAAAACTACATTTTTCAGTCTTTCTATTCAAAAGTGCCAATTTAGTGCATTATCAAGGACAATTGAATCAATGTTGACAAGAAATGGACTGAAATTGTGTTGAGTTATTGTGAACTAGAAAAGCATTACATCAAGATGTGTTGATTCAATGGAATTTTCAAGACCATTTAAATTTTGACTCAATACCAATTCAATTGGCCATTGATATGGCATTGAAATTTAGTATTTGGAGGTTTGAGATGTAAATATTCTAGTAGAAAATGTTCTATGGAGCATTATGTGATATAGATGCAATATTTAATTTTTCGATTCAATCACATTAGACAATTCACTTGATTAGAATTGTCTTTGTGAAGACAACAATACGATGTATTTTATGATGTCTAAGATGTCTAGTAGACACCTCATCCATTTTTTAAAGTCAAATTCATGGTTGGCTTACAAAAAATTTACCTTCACTTACCTAAGTCTATCTAGGTGCCATCACTATAAGTGAAAAGGGTGTTTTAGGTGAGTTTTTAAGTATAGTCCTAGACGTAAGATTTTCAGTAATGATCTTTAAGGAGATTTTTAGCAAAATTTTACTAAAAATGCATGTATTTTTAGTAAAATTTTGCTAAAAATCTCCTTAAAGATCATTACTGAAAATCTTATGTCTAGGACTATATTTTAAAACTCACTTAAAACACCCCTTTCTCTTGTAGTGCATGTGGTGTCTAAGTAGTATGTGGACTTTGCATAGATAGACAATTGTAGGTATAGGGTAGCCACAAGTAGGATGACTTCTAATGGATAGTGAGGGAAACCTCAAGTAGGAAGACCCAAAGTTGTCCCCCCTAGACCTCTGAAGTTAGCCTCTTTAATTCCTAAAGTTCCTTGACTATGTTTTGGCCAAAAATGCTTCAACCTACCATTTCTTGTAGAAGTTTCAAATTTTAGAAAAAAAAAAAAAAAAAAAAATTGGACACATGTAATCATAGGATCTTGTAGTATACTAGTTTGAAAAGATGTGGAGAAAATTTCAGAATTTTTACTATGTAGATTGCTAGATATTAGCATTTGAAGTGACAAAAATCATTTTTTTGGTCCTGCAAAAAATTGGCCAAGTGTACTTGGCAAGGTCACATTTGTATGAAAAAATGTTCAAAATGGTTGTGCTTCTTTGGATTCATTCTTTAAAACATGTTAGCTACATGCTTGAAAATTTTTAGATCATTTAAAATTGTACAACATATAGGAAAAAAATGATAAATAGAAAGATGTAGAGAATGATTCAAAATACTAAATTGTTAACAATTGATTTATAGAATTGAAAAATGACAATCGCAATGGTGGTAATTTTGTAATAAACAATCTTCACCTAATGTTATTATTCTCTTCCAAAAATATCAAAAATTGAGTTTAATAAAAGACTTCAAAGTTTATTGCCCAAAATTTCAAAAAACACAACTTGGTCCTTTAGGGGTTAATCCAAAATAATCTTTATGATCATGATATCACCTCACTTAGACTTAAAGATGCCATCTACACAACTTGAAGTTTTCCTTAACTTTTGAGTGCCTAAAGTGTATTCACTAAAATCCAAACTCTTCTCAATTTATTCCAATCCACACTCGCCTAAAAAGAAATCCATTTAAATTATAGTGGAGACATGCTCAGAGCTATAGGGAAAGGGACACATCCTTGATCGTACCATTGAAAAGATTACAACAGTCTTTTGATTTTGAAAGGCCATATTTGAGGCGTTACGGTGCTTAGAGGTTATAATCCACATGAGCTCCTTGCACTTGAAGTTGTTATTGAATGAAATTATGAGTGTCCTTTTAATTTGGACTTGAAGTCACCCTCCCTTATGTACCCTTCCTACATGCACCTTTGGTAACAATCCCCACTCGTCCCATCTATATATCCATTTGTCCATGTCGCTTCTTCCACCTTTGTTTTTCATTGAGGCATTTTGGCTTGCATCCTTTGGTGGTTAATCTATTTTGAACTGTTTTTTAAAGGCCTAAGTTGAACTTCTATTCAATAAATCCTACTCTAGATTTTTGACTTCAACTTGTTGTTTTGGATTTTAATGATTCAAAGTTATAGAATATAGACCATATAACTCCACTTGGATGATCTTTATTACTTTTCATCAAAAACAACTTCTTTGATTATTTAACTCCATCCATGCATATCTTCTTCCATTCCTACCTATTTTCAAAATTAAATATGTTTTTGAAATCTTCTAGAAACAACCTAAGTGTTTCTAAATTCAAAGTCAAGTTTGGGTAGACACCTAAAGTAAATTCTGACTCAATTGGCTAGCTTCTAATTACAATTACTATTTTAAAGAAAAATAACTACTTGGAACAACAATTTTAGACACATACCTCGAATTCTGTTGTTACACTAGAGGAAACTCGTATTCTTTTTGGTGTCTAAAATTTGCGTACAAATGTCTTAGGTGATGTTTGCTAATGTCAATGTTGGTATTCAAAAATCCTTCCAAGATTGACATGGCAAAAACATCAAACTTAACACTAAGACATTAGATGTTTTTGAATTAACATTCATAGAGATATCGGTCAAAGGGGTACTAAAATCTTATCATATGGCTGCCACTTTAGGGCCACATTGACAATAAAAGCCACATGGAATTTTTTTCATCCATCCTAGTCAATGACATGGCATGTCTAGTTAGCATACTTTTATGACATCTAGAATTTTTTTTGAGATGTCAACTTAGATGTCTAGACATTTTCTAAGACATCAACCTAGACATCTAGATATTTTTTTAAACCATTTTTTGAGATGTCAACTTAGATGTCTAGACATTTTCTAAGACATCAACCTAGACATCTAGATGTTTTTTTAAACATTTTTTGAGATGTCAACTTAAATGTCTAAATGCTCTGAAATGACGATTTAGACATTTGAGTTTCATCATAAATACCTCTTAAAACATCTAACAGAATTTATATGAACATAATGATGTTTCCTTTGACATTAATGTGATTGAATTTCCTATTTAGGATGACGTTAATATAGATAGCTAGACATGTCCTACATCATGTAAGGTTGAACAACCCAATTCCGTCATTTGCTCAATTCCATTACCTACGCTTTGGCCCCAATTCCATTGACTGTAAAGCCCATATCCAATCACTTTCTTGAGAATTTTAATGCATTAATTATGCCCAAAGGGGTAATATGTCAATTCTTCATTGGTGGAAACTTAAGTGCCGATAAATACATGTTAAAACGGTAATGGATTGTTTATGAAACATTTTTGATCCCACTCTATAGATAGTTTTGTAATTTTAGGGTAGCCTACTTTAAAAATTTACAGAAATTACAATTTGATCAGAAAATTATAATTCCACTTGGGTTTGATTTGTGAAACACATACAACTCTAAAAAATATGTACCTTTCTTGAAGTTGACCCCAAGATAGATAGATCGCAAATCAGGATGGTAATAAGTTGTTCTATCTTAAATGTACACTTTATAATGTCCAATACAATATGTCATACATCATATGCCATATGGAATACACCATACTCAATACTCAAAATACAACACACAATATACTCAATATACCATATTTGACAACTACCATAGTATATCTTCAATTTTTGCACCCTTTGCCAAATATTTAATAAAATTTAACTATTTTACTTTGGCCAGAAAAATAATTACTGCAATTTTCATCATCCTAAATATTGAACTAATAATATATTCGGCATATAGCTTTGAAAGCAATTTGATAACATGCAAGAAGTTGAGAAAAACAAGCTCTTTATATAAATTATATGATGAGAGGTAAAATAATCCATATGGGATATGTAAATAGTAAGGATTAGTAGGAGCTCAACTACTCATCGTGAAGTCAAAAATAGAAAATGTGTTCAAAGTAGAATTTTAGACTTCATTTAGACATAGTAGAATAACATTTTTTGAAAAAATTTGAACTTAATTAATGTAGAAAATGAAGCTAGATTTCATCTTCAAAAATCCTTCTGAGATTTTGATCCTCCAATCAAAAGTTATAGACACATTTCAAAGAGGAGTTTAGAAGGAACATTTTCTTTGACATTTTCAAACATCCCCTTTGAATTTTGTCCATAACTTTTGTTTGGAGGATCATAATCACAAACGGATTTTTGAAGATCAAAGTTAGATTTATTTCTCAATTTTTTTTAGTTTTTATTTATTTATTTTTAATTTTACATTGCAAAAATGAGGTCTAAAATTCTACTTTGAACACAATATTATTTTTTCACAATGAGAGGTCAAGCTCTCATCTTCAAATTATCCCACATCCTTTGGGTTCATGAGAGACAATGAATTTTATTATAAAAATAACTTGTTCATCTTCCATCTTCACTTAGTTTCAATGAAGAAATTCCTTAATGTTTCCATCAGAAAATTTATTGATGGTGGATAATCTTTGGATTTTATTGATGGTGTTTTTTTTTAAAAACAAATTGGTCATTTAATTCTTGAAGATTTGGCATGATTTCTAAACCTTAAAAACTCACATATTTTCATTGATTTCAATAATCTATGTTGTCAACTTTCCAAGATTTTCAACAATTTTCATTGTGATTTCCTAAAATTATGATATCTTTAAAAAACATTTAATTATTGCTAAAATTGAAGAGGTACTATGGTATGTTGCATGGCTTCAAAAGCCACTTATTGGAAAAATTTATTTAGAAATGAAAAGGCAAATTCTTTATACAAGTGGGTTGGTAGGAGGTAAGACAAACCATGTGGGATATTACTAGTAGAAAAATGGGCCCAAATCAAAATGTCCAAATTAACATAAAAACATCTAAATTAACATTATTATGTAAAAAATGTCCAAATCAAGTAATCAACTAAACATTGTTGATGGGGTGATGTGGTCCCTATTTTCTATAAGTTATGTAAATTAGAATTAGTAGAAGCTCAATTGCTTATTGTTAAAAAAACATAGGAATTGTATTCAAAGTAAATTGTCTCAATAGACGTCTCAATAAATGTCTTAAAAAACATATTTCTGTCTTAGTTGATGTCTTAGTTGATGTCTCAAAAGACAATATTCAATTTCTTATTCAATGTAAAAGTGTGTTGATGTAGCATGCCATATCAACCTCATTAGATGCCATGTGACTTTTCTTGCTACCATGTTACATTAGAAGAAATTGTGGGCCCTCAGAAGACTATTTCACTATTGTTTCTATTATTGAAAACAACAATGATGCAATCAGATTATTAAATAATAATAATATTAATTAACTTTTAAAATAATAAATAATTTTAATTTAATTTTTAAATTATTATTATTTAAATATTAATATGTGAAGTGGTAGGGTCTCAATTGCATCAACAAACATGTTTTTGATTGTTTACAACGTTCCCACAGTTGAGAGCTTGCATTCTTTCGAAGGCCTCAAATATCATCTAATGGGTGCTACATTTCCTTTTTATTGCAAAGTGTGCGAAGTATTTGCTCTTCCCTATGTTTTTCACATTTGATCAATAATTTACTGCAATCTACAATAACTTTACTAGACTTATCTATAGTCAAAACATGATAACTTGCTGATGTGGCAATACTATATTTTTTTAAATGTTCAAGAAAAACATCACTATATTTGTGTTCATGTCAAATAAAGTGTTAGTATCAATGATGTCATGAACTTGTTTTTACAATATTCTACCCATGTCCTCTGCCTTTCCATGCAAATTCTCTACTAACATCTTGATGTTTCATAAAACATGTATGTTTGAGGCTAACACCAAAAATAACATGGATTTCTTTTGGCAATATCACAATTCCATTTTCTTCTATAATTAGCATAGTTCCATCATAGAATCCATTGGGCTTTATCTTGTTGTTGTTTTTGAAATTTCTATACCATTTAAACAACATGTACAATAATATATGTTTGAACTTGCAAACTAATTCTACCTACTCTTTTCCGATCTATTTTTTAGTTTTTTTTTTTCTATTTTCTTCTAAATTCTGGAATGTTCTTGAAGTTGCTAAAGTTGACTTCTTTTGATGACTAATAGTTTTTAAATCTACATAGGAATCAAACAGAATAGGTACCACATGTCTCATCCATTCCCTCTAAGTATATGCTAAGTGATGGTATCTCACATGATCAAATATGCTTTGTTTTGATTTTTCTTCATATCTTTAACTTTGTCAAATTTTGATTAAGGAATTTAAGAGCCTCTTCACACTATGGCTATCCAAGTCAAGAGGCCGTAGGATTGAGAGTCCAAACTTTGTCGAGGGTCCAAAGAAAAAGACTAATAAAAATTAATAAAAAATTGGATTTGGAGCCTTTGGCCGGCCATAGTGTGGAGCCTCTAAAGGCCAAATTCAAAGTCCAAATCCTTGACAATGAACTTATAAAGCCTTTCAACTTAGATAGCTCTAATGTAAAGCCTCCAAAGGCCTAATCAAAAGTCCAGACCTATATCATTTGTTTGGCTTGTATCCAACTCTCCTCATGTAAATAGTCCACTAAATTTCAGATTTTTTCCTCTCACCTTCACTAATAATCATGGATTCAAGAAAGGAATGCATCCTTGTTCTTCTTTTAATATTTATGGCTATAAAGTATGTCATTGTAGGCATTTTGGCATTGCAAAAACTTGCAATTTTTAAACAAAATGCCCAAATGATGATGATGATGGTAGTTTTTATTGTTGAAGGACAAAGGGTGAATTTTCGAAGGAAATGTTGGCAATTTGAAAGATATAGAGGGTTTTTGGAGCATAGACACATGGAATCATTTGCAAATTTTGATTTTTGAAAGTGCATGAAGGTGAGTACATCTACATTTCAATATTTATGTACTCTTTTAGGGCCTGTTTTATCCAAAAAAGTATACATCTTAGAGAAAGTATTTGTGTAGAGCTGTTGCGGACGGCAACTCTTGGACGGAACCAAGATCAGAATTGAGGGGATACCTCAAACAAAGACAAGAACAAGCTAGAAGTGAGGGGATTCTTCACACATGACTCAGAACGTGCTTCAAGATGAGAAAACTAGAAGATGTATTGATAACATGAAGTCAAAGAATGACTGGGTACAACTGGTGTTGAAAAGAGTGAGGGACAATGGCCCTCGACTCTCTATTTATACTAGACTAAGGAACCTTCCGGAATAAGGCCTTGGAAACCTTTGGAAATATCCGTAGGTCTTTCCGGAAGCTTGTGAAAGCTTTCGGAAACTAGGAGGATCTAGTGGAACCTTCTGGAAGCTTATAGAAGCTTCCGGAAACTAGTGGAACCAAATGGAACCTTCCAGAAGCTTGTGGAAGCTTCCGGAAACAAATAGAAACTAATGAAGACTATTGGAATCTACTAGAATCATTGGAAACAACTTGTATACTAGGCCACCGCTTTTGAGAAGGTTCTTAAGAGGCATCCTTGTTGCAAAGGCGGTGGAGACTCTATTAGGGACGAAACTATTGGATAAGGCCCGGTATGGCACGTCCGTGACATCACCCCCCCTTCAAGGAACGAGTTCTACGAGTTCACCTGTGGGCCAATAGCATGAATAGAAAAGAGAATGTTCACGTGGGACTTCACGTGACTGCGACAAAAGAAAAGAATGTTCGGTGTACGGAATACCGTTAGACGAACTGTTGGTGGCAAAAAGGCGGCGAATGGTGGTGAGTCTGACGGCGGTAAGGAATAGTAGCGCTGCTAAACTGAAGT
This sequence comes from Pseudoscleropodium purum, assembly GCA_963969395.1. Lineage (NCBI taxonomy): Eukaryota > Viridiplantae > Streptophyta > Bryopsida > Hypnales > Brachytheciaceae > Pseudoscleropodium > Pseudoscleropodium purum. Next base: position 19,903,213 of record OZ017797.1, read on the forward strand.
ATAAGGCCGTGTGAATGACAACAGGAAACATCGGCGAGGTGGTGATTACGATGTTATCGACGTTTTCGGCTGACGTGAGTTCGAAGGCCTGTCCCCTCAAAACTGAGCTAGTATATTGTTACCTCGTCGATACCACCACCGTTTTAGTTCAAAGTCTCTACATCTGGACCAGCATCAAGAAAAACTTGCAGAACTTGGTGTTGGTGTTGGTCCAGACGCATTAAACTCAAATGCTCCTTGGTTTTTGCGGATACTGCCGATGAAATTCTTGAATCATTTCAGGGGCGTTGTCGAGATTAGAGGCAGGCTCCCATGTTCTTTCGCTGACTTTGTAGCCTTGCCAATGCACAAGATATTCAAGTCGTCGTCGATGGATGCGGGAGTCAAGAATCTCTGAAACTTCAAATTTCTCTTTACCTTCGATTTCAATTGGAGGCGGAGATTCTTGAATCCTTCTTGGCAGTGTTGATTCTTTGTAGGGCTCGAGGAGAGAGACGTGAAATACGGGATGAATCTTCATAGAAGGAGGTAGTTCCAATCGATAAGCCACCTTGTTGATTTGTTTGGCGACTGAAAACGGCCCTAGGCGGCGGTAGTCAAGTTTGTCAGATGGCCGTCGAGTCTTTAAATTTCGACGGAGCAGCCAAACCTTGTCTCCAATAGAAATCAAAGGATGTTGCTTGCGAGACTTATCTGCATTGGTTTTCTGATGCTCCTGGGCTTCAAGAAGTTTTTCTTTCATCTGCTTCTGGATATCAGATAGTCGGGTAGCAAGATCTGTAGCAGCTGGATTCTCTGAGATGTTGAGATTGAATTGATCAAACTTTAGATGATGGCCGTAATTTGCAAAGAAAGGCGTCTGTCGGGTAGACCCTTGCAGTGTATTGTTGTATGCAAACTCCGCTAGTGGCAATAAGTCCGCCCAATTATCTTGATGGTAATTGATGGTGCAGCGCAAGTACTGCTCCAACACTTGGTTGACGCGCTCGGTTTGTCCGTCGGTCTGAGGATGGTATGCTGAAGACAATTTGATCTCCACCCCTAGGATTTTGAACAAGGATTGCCAAAACTTGGATGTGAATTGCGTCCCACGATCAGAGATAATATCGGCGGGTAAGCCATGGATTCTGTAGACATTGTCTACAAAGAGTTTTGCCGTTTCTTCGCCGGTAACTGTCTTGTGACACGGAATAAAGTGCGCCATCTTGGTGAGCCGGTCGACAACAACAAAAATAGAATTAAAGGTCTTGGACGACGGAAGATCCACTATGAAGTCCATGGATATGGATGTCCATGGCTTCTCAGGAATTGGCAATGGTTGGAGTAGTCCGTATGGCCGATGACGAGGAATCTTGGACCTTGAACAAGTGTCACATGTCGTGACATATTCTTTAACGGCCTTCCACATTTGGGGCCACCAGAAATCCCGAGATACGAGCTCCATGGTCTTGTTATAACCAAAATGTCCCGCCGATGGAAAATCGTGTCGGGATTGGAGCACTCGGAGCCGACATGGGCCTTCAGGGACATAAAACAATCCTTGATAATATAGCAGCCCATCTTGGAACTGGAATCTTGAATCATAATCATCTCGGAGTGTCTCACCTCCATATGATCTACGGATCTGTGGACTAGATGTGGGTTGGTTCGGAGATTCCAAATCTACAACCTCTGAATCAGGAATTTGAGAGTCCATTCTTGGGATTTCTCCGAGGCTGGAATTACCAGCATTGTTCTTGAGTTTCAAGGCCAAAGGATCAGATTGCAAACTCACTCGAATTTCTTGGAGAAACGATGTATCTACCGAAGTTGTGGTGCGCATAGCCTTGAGTTGGAGTTGTTTGGGCTTGATTAGAGTAGACCGTTGCTGATCGTAAGCTGCGTCTCCCTCTTTGGGTGCAAGATACGCTCGTCGAGAAAGAGCGTCAGACCGAAATTGCTGGGAACCGGGGCGGTAGGTGATGACAAAGTTGAAGCGCGAAAGCGATATACTCCAACGGGCTTGTCGTCGGTTCAACACCTTAGCAGACATGAAATACTCGAGGTTCTTGTGGTCGGTATAGATTGTAACCGGATGTTGAGCTCCTTCGAGGAAATGTCGCCACTCTTGGAATGAATCAACAATAGCTAAGAGTTCCTTGTCGTGGATTTCGTAATTGATCTCCGCGGCAGTGAACTTTCTTGAATGGAATGCAACAGGATGGAGGCGTCCGTCTTTGCTAGATTGCGAGAGGACCGTTCCAAGGGCAAAATCAGAAGCATCCGTTTCTAGGAAGAACGACTTTTTAAAGTCAGGATGTGTCAAGATAGGCGCCGTTGTAAATACCTTCTTTAGAGTTTCAAATGCTTGGCCTGCTTCCGTACTCCACTCAAGCTTGTCTTTGCAAGTTAATGGAGTCAATGGAGCAGCAATCTTGGAATAGTTCTGGATGAAGATTCGATAAAAGTTTGCGAATCCCAGGAAACATTGAACGTCTCGAATGGTTGCCGGTCTCTTCCACTCGGTCACCGTCTGGATCTTCTTTGGGTCCATGGACAGACCCTCTCCAGAAACAATGTAGCCCAAGGACTCGACTTGGAGTTGGTGGAAAACGCACGTCTCGAGCTTGGCGTATAGTCCAGTGTTGCGCAGCTTTTCCAACACTAATTGAACATGTTTTTTGTGGTCCTCTTCGTCCTTCGAGTAGATGAGAATATCATCAAGGTAGCAAACCACAAAATCGTCCAAGAATTCACGGAAGATATCGTTCATCAAATGTTGAAAGATAGCAGGTGCATTGGTAAGACCGAATGGCATGACATTGTATTCAAAATGTTCATACCTTGTTCGGAACGCAGTCTTCCATTCGTCACCTTCCTTGATGCGTACTAAGTTGTACGCTCCGCGAAGATCAATCTTGGTATAGATTTTTGCTTGGCCAAGCTGATCGAGAAGTCCGGAGATGAGCGGTAATGGATACCGATTCTTGATCGTGACCTTGTTCAGTCCACGATAATCCATGCACATTCGAAGGGACCCATCTTTTTTCTTCACAAATAAGATAGGAGCTCCTGCCGGTGATTTGGAGTGCCGAATAAAATTCTTTGCAAGATTTTCATCTAGGTAATCTCGCAACGCATCAAGTTCGTTTTGGGAGAGACCATAGATTGGGCCAAATGGCGGTTGCGCACCTTCTTGTAGTTCGATGCCGCAATCGTACGGTCGATGTTGAGGAAGCGTATCGGCGTTCTTCTTCTCAAATACGTCCCGATATTGCTCATATTGTACTGGTAACTCAGTTGATCCTTGAAAGGATTGAGGCGTCGGAATTGTATACACTACAAACGTATTCCCCTTCTTTGCAGCTCTCATAAAAGCTCGGGCTCCGACCATCAATGGTGTTTTAGCCTTGGTCCCTTGTACTTGATGTGAATGAAGTTTTGGGGCAACTACAGGATATCTAGGTGTAGTTTGGAACGTCAGCTTTCGCTTATTCCAATCTATATCAGGATTATTTCTATCTAGCCAAGAAAGGCCTAAAATGAGAGGATTAGAAGGGGAACTGATGACGTTGAAAACAACGGTGCTTTGATGTCCTTCTAGGCTGATGTCTAAGGGTTTAGTCTCGTGTGTGACATCTCCCGAGATCAAGGGTCTACCATCGATAACTTCTACTGCAACAAGATATTTTTTAGAAATTACGGGAAGGTTATGTTGTTCTACAAAGTCTTTATCAATAAAACAGGCAGAGGCTCCGGAATCTAGCATGGCTTTGACCTTTATGATATGCGGATAAAAATCTATTTTAAGTGGAATATCAAAACATGGAGAGGCTTCAGAGGATAGGATAGGACCTGATGACTTGACAATATCTGCCAGCCGCACGGTCCCTACTGTGGCTAGCTGATGTCGTTTCCCGAGTCCATTTCTTCGCATCTCGGCTCGGAAGTGCTTGAGGTGTATCGAAATTTGTGCGGCTTTGGAACTGCAACCTTCGTAGGACAGTTGTGTGCGCGGTGGTTCTTTCCTCCACAATACATGCACAAGTCTTCCTTTCGACGTCGATCTTTTTCTTCTTGAGTCAATCTCTTGACTCTTGAGGCGTCGATTTGCATGGGCTCTGGCATTGACACACTTGAAGATGTTTGGCGAGTTGGAGCTGCATACTCTGCTCGATAGAATCTAGGTGTTGATCGGCGCTCTTGTCGGTGCTCAAACAGTCGATTATCGCAATTAACTGCTTGAGTCACGGCCTCAGATAGAGTGGTCGGTCTGGGCAAGTTCAATAGCAAGTCTTTTACATCGTCACGCAGTCCCCATCGAAATGCGCTGATGAGAGCGTTGTCGTCCCACTCTACGTCGCAAGCGAGTTGTCGAAATTCTGCAGCGTATGTTGAGGCTGCACGCGATCGTTGTTGCAGAGTTCAAAGCTTTGTTGTTGCTATGAGGGCTCGATCATTTTCACCAAAAGTATTATTGAATTCTTCTAAGAATTGATCGAGGTTTGCCAAAAGTGGAGAATTTTTTTCCAACAATGGCGAGAACCACGATAACGCAGTTCCGGTAAACAAGGTTCCAATGAGCCCAACTTGTATTTCTGCGGTTGGATATCTTTGGGGTTGAAGGCGGAAAACAAGCCAAATTTGATTCACAAAGTCTCGAAATTTTGCTCGGTTCCCATCGAACTTGTCTGGCAAACTTACTCGAGGCTCCTTTGGCGCCGGCGGAATTGGATTTGTCGTTGGTGCCGAAATATGGACTGGAGCATGGGCAACTTGAAGTTGTTCCAAAGTATTTCGCAGATTGGCATTTTCTTGCTGCAACTGCTGCAGCATGGCCAAGACGTCGTTCATCTGGATAGCACAAACGTCACCCATCTCGGATAAAGTACTTCTTGAAGGCTTATAAGTAGATAAAGTAACAAATCTTTGCGTCGTGTACTCTTGGGATGACTACAGGAAGTGAAGATCTCAAAAAATTCAAATAGAATTCTTCGCTTCGCTCTCGAATGATGATATCTCTTAGTTCAGCCTTTGACCTGAATAGAAAACGTACTTCTAAAGTAATTGGAGTTGTGGAAATAGGAAGACGATTCAAGTCCATGTACTAACTCTCATGAAGACTGGCTAAAAGGAAAATATCAGCTTAGAAGTGGGTAATCCACAACCTCTAAGGCGTCACAACTCCTTGAAGAAGAGGGGTAATCCACGCTCTATCTTGCAAGAGTAGACTCTGATATCAAAAGAACTAGAGAAAGATGCACTCTCTTCAAACTGTTGCGGACGACAACTCTTGGACGGAACCAAGATCAGAATTGAGGGGATACCTCAAACAAAGACAAGAACAAGCTAGAAGTGAGGGGATTCTTCACACATGACTCAGAACGTGCTTCAAGATGAGAAAACTAGAAGATGTATTGATAACATGAAGTCAAAGAATGACTGGGTACAACTGGTGTTGAAAAGAGTGAGGGACAATGGCCCTCGACTCTCTATTTATACTAGACTAAGGAACCTTCCGGAATAAGGCCTTGGAAACCTTTGGAAATATCCGTAGGTCTTTCCGGAAGCTTGTGAAAGCTTTCGGAAACTAGGAGGATCTAGTGGAACCTTCTGGAAGCTTATAGAAGCTTCCGGAAACTAGTGGAACCAAATGGAACCTTCCAGAAGCTTGTGGAAGCTTCCGAAAACTAGTAGAACTAAGTAGAACCTTCCGGAAGCTTATGGAAGCTTCCGGAAACAAATAGAAACTAATGAAGACTATTGGAATCTACTAGAATCATTGGAAACAACTTGTATACTAGGCCACCGCTTTTGAGAAGGTTCTTAAGAGGCATCCTTGTTGCAAAGGCGGTGGAGACTCTATTAGGGACGAAACTATTGGATAAGGCCTGGTATGGCACGTCCGTGACAAGAGCTAAGGATTGCAATATTTTTTTTGGATTAGCAATTGATAATTCACTACAAGTGGTTAGTGATTTATTTTGTGTAGGATTGAGTACAACTTCTATAATTGTGAAGGAATGTTGTGAAGCTATAAGGATTCATTTGAAGCCATTGGTTTTTTAAAAACCAAATCTTGCTTGGAAGAAACACATAGCTGCTAGTTTTGAAGTGCTTCATGCTTTCTATTTATTTTAGGAGCCATAAATGGTAGCCACATTCCAATTGTAGCACCATCTCATGATTCCGTAGCATATTATTGCTGAAAAGGATATTATTTATGTTTACTACATGGGATAGTAGACGCTAATTGCAAATTTTGGGATTACAATTTTGGATGGGCTAGACAAATTCATAAATGGGCCTTATTTTAGAAATCAAAATTTGGAAAGAAAACTATGAAAGGTGCATTCTTACCTTACAAATTTATTGTTGATGTTGCATATCTTATGAGGCCTTGGTTTTACTCACCATTTAAGGGTGGAAAAGAAGGATTGCCACGAGAAAAGGTATACTGAAATTTCATTCAATCAAGCACTTGTATAGTAGTCAAAAGGGCATTTGGAATTCTAAAAGGAAGATGGCACATTTTACTAAAGTGAATTGATATATTGCTTTGAAATGTACCTGATATTGTTACGGCATCCTTATGTCTTCATAATGTGTGCATCTTCGAACATGATGAATTTTCTACGGAATGGGAAAAAGAAGCAAAAAAAAGAGTTGCAAGCTAAAGCAAACATGACTTTAGGGAAAATGCAAGAGACAGATGCATTTCACTCCCTAGAATCATCATTGAGGGAAATGAGGGAGCTACAAAAGGTACATCCACAAGGTGAAGACATTCCATTCATAGGATCAAGTAAAGAAGAAGAAATTGACAATGAAAAATACCTTGGATGTGAAGAAATAAAAAAAAATGAAGCAAGAAAAATGAAGATGATGTTGGTTGATTCAACTCAAGTTCATCTATTACTAGCTGAGACTTTTTACAAAAGTCATTTAGCCACAAATTCAAACTTTCAATGACAAAATTGTAACTACGATGATAGTGACTATGGCTTAGATGGAGTAACATGTAATATTCTAGAGTATATTGATCAAATGGTCAAATTAATAGTCTACCCTTTCAAGCGGTTCATTAATTCTCTCAAAGTTTTTCATCAAACCTATGCTAGTTTTAGCTATTTTTTCAAAGATTTGAATGGCTCTATCATGAAAGTTTTGTGGAAATATTTGTTGATGATGGTGCATTCTCCAAATCTTGGCTAAATTGGTTTGAATTTGTTCACTATCCATGGTTGTAGCTGAGACACACATTATTACTCGGAATACCGCTCGTATTGATCCGCTTGGTGATACCACTCATCTAGAGCATCATAGAATTTGCTTTTATGCCAATCATTGCCTGAAATACCATTGGCTATTTTGTCTTCTTTGTAAGCATAAAAAATAGACTTGAATTTTTTACAATATACTTTTGCAGTGCAGTTGAATTTAGATAGCATGACAACCATTCAAGCATGAAGCCTCATCCAAGAGTCAATTCCTATAAGCACAAGATTCAAAAAAAGATTTCAACTATTTTTTAAAAAGAAGGCCATCCAAATTTTCAAACAACCATCAAAAGTTTTTGAAGTGGCACAAAAAGATTAGTTAGAGGACTTAGTTACCAACATATATGCAAAAGTTCAAAAAAAATTTCATATCTTGTTTTTTGCCATTTTTGAGGAATTCAAGCTCCATCTTTCCTTTCAAGGCAATCAATTAGAGAACCTCTAAGTCCTCCCACATTTGATTTGCCTCCTCTCCTTCAACTTCTCCTTCAATTTAAACTGTTGCTTTTCTTTAGGAAGTTTTTTTTTTTTATATACAGCTTGTTGTTTAGGAACACCTCTTCTTTTTGAAGATTTGATAATCTCACAACCTCCTTCCTCAACAACCTTCTTGCCTACCCTTTCATCATTTTTCTCTTAACCTTCTACTCTCCTCTCTTCTCTTACTTGAGTTGAATAGGGTTGAAACGCTCTATAAGAAGTTGGAGTGAAAAAAATTTCTACCTCCTTAAAAGGTGGCTTACTAAAAAAGAGCGTTTTCAAAAATATTGTCCATCTTCACTACTTCAAAAAAAAGAGCCAACACACAACAAAGAGTTGCCAAAAAAATGACTTTTGAGAGAGAGAGAGAGAGAGAGAGAGCACATCTACCTTTTCGTCTTCTTGAAAATGGTTCTTCAAGTCTAATAGTTGAGATCTTGTCAATATTTTATTTTTTGTTAATTTTTGGATTTTGAAATTTGACAAAATCTCAACTAGAGTTTGGGCCTTCACTTTTGGCCACCCCAAACTTTGATCAAGAATTCGTCAAATTTTGTGCCATATAGGCAGCTATGTAAGCCATGGACTCTAGATTTTGGTGCATAATGTAAAGGGTCCAGAGGCCAAACTCAAGGTTTTTTGGCCTTCCATTGGTGGAAACCGACAAACTCTCAACCTTTGGTTGTAGTATGAAGTGCCCCTAAGTTTCCCTTAATTAATAGGCTTTTTTTCTTCTATAAGTTATAGCTTGCGGACCTCCCTTGCCCAACATGCATTTCATTCCAACAAAGCACCCACATCACTCACTCTTAGCAATTTTTCTCTTACTTGGTTGTTCTCAATCATCACCACAGACCTTATATTGCTCTCAATAAGTTTGAACCCCCTCACAAACCTCTTAGTAGGCTCTTAGTGTTTTTTGGACTCCCTAAAAACCTCTCAACATACTCTTAGTAATTTTAGAATCCCTCATGGACCTCTCAATATGATAGATGCATCCAATCCTCCAATCTAGATACACTCTCTTCAATTTTCATAGCCCACCTATTAGACCTCCCTCCTTCAAATGATTGACTACCTCCTAGCTTTGATGTGCACTCCTTGAACAATTGGATGGGATTCCTGAATGATGGACTAGGACTCCGAAGACTAATTGAACCTAGACAACTAGTTGGGACCCTAATTGACTAACCATTATATGTTTTTTGGAGGGCTTGGAAGGCCATTTCAGGCTTGTTCCCAGCATTATTCCCCCAGTAGTCTAAGAACGGCTATTATAAGAAAATTTAAAATTTGAAATGAAAAAAATAAATTTAAATGACATGGTAATCTCTTTGCTAAGTTAGGCAGCTATTGTAGGGCAGTTTGTAGAATAAGGAAACCCAACAAAACATAGGGAAACTCGCAGTCTTGCAAGGGGTCTGAAAAATATCTATTGTGGATTTGTTTATTTTGAATTTCTTTTAGTTTTTAATATTTGGAACAAATTCTCAATTGTCTATGACTATCACTAGTTTGAGAAATGAAGGACTAAAACTTTAAATCTAAATATAATGGAAAGAGGTATAATGGGATGGGGGTAACAAGGATGCTTGGAAATTAAAAGCACCTAATATATAATTACAGGTTCAATGCTTTGCCATCATGATTATTTGTATGGAAAAAACAACAATTAGTATAGGGATAACTAAAGTATAGTCAAAACTTCATATGCCAAGTTGTAGCTTTTGCCATGCAAGATGAAATTTACAAAAAAGGGACATAAGGGCCAACCATGAAGTGTAAAGCCAAAGCTTCACCTCTATTTAGAAACATACAAAACATAAATTGTACACCAAATACTACAAACTTTTAACATAAACCACATGTTTTGCAGGTCAAGGCTCTAAAGGAATTTCTCAAAAAAAATCAGAATTCTCATGCAAGGAGCTAGTGTAAAACAATTAGTACCATTTTGACAATGATTCAAGATTTTAGAGAAACTCAAGAAAACTTATGAATGTTAGTAGAGGAATGACCTAGGACATGAGCAATAATAGATAAAGTTTGAAAAGCCTCCATGTTCTTTAAAAAGTGTTTTCCTTTAGGGCTCCCCAAAGATAAGGAGATGAGCAAAAATGGCTCTAAAACACAAACCTAGACAATAAATGGTGAAATTGGCCCAAAACCATACTATAGGTATAGACAAAATGTCAACCATTGGACAATTGAAAAAAGGGGGTGGTTTGGAGAGAGGAAAAGTGGCCTTTCATATATTTTGCAAAGGCCTACCCCTAGATGCTACTAGAATTCTTTGCTAATTACTAGAAAAAGTCAAATTTACTAATGGACCACACCTTATTTGGGGAGAAAAGCTCCAAATGTTAAACAAATTGTGCCATTTGCTTTAGAAAGACTACATTAGCATAGAGGACCCTCTACCCCTATTTCCAAGTCAATCACTTGGCCTTATAAAAGCCAACAAATTGTCAAAGTAAACGGGATCATAAAAATCTTGGTTGTTGAAATTTTTACTTTTCAAAGATTTTGACTAGCTTGGACTATTTGAAGGTGTTGCAAGAGTAAGAAAATACTCCTCTTTGGCCTTGTTTAGGTGTTGTATGCTCCCATAGCTCAAATTCCTAATTCATTTAAATTTGTCTAAGAATCATTGGGGTCGTTTGTTTGGAAACTTCACAATATTGGAATGCCTTGAAACTTATCTAGATGCAATATTATCACAAATACTTCTATTTTAATTTTTAGTAGAATTTTACAACCACCAGAGTAATTTCTATCAGTTTTTCAACATTGATTAAAGCAATTGCCTTTTGGAAGAATTAACTTATACAATTCAGAAAATTCCAAAACTCTTAAAGTGACCTCTAAGCGGGTACTAAGTGCAAGCTCATGTTCTTACTCTTCACTTTTCACAAGAAGGCTTGATTGTAATTACCTCCTTTAAAATTTGGTGAATTGAGAATCTTTTGACTAAAAGGGGATTTTGACTAATTCATTCAAATTCATTTACATTCTATATTTTTTGGATGATATTTTACAAATATTTTTGAAAACGCTTAAGATTTTTCAATCTAGACTTGTTGATATTTTCACTATTGAATCCATTGTAAAAACAAAGATTGAATCCATTAGGATGTACTTCTTTTTTTATTCTTGTAATTTGAACCAAGATACATTTAATCCAACTATAGGTTTCCATGTCCTTCCAAATTTGCCCCCCTAGGTTGTTATCTTCATTGCTTGCATAGCTAAACTAGAGAGTCTTAATTCTACAATGTTAAAATTAAATGACTAGGGATCTAACAAGTGCTAATTTGGAGGTGCTGTAACATTTCAAAAGTTTTATGTTGAGGCAGTTTGTATGGCTTTAGAGGCTAGATTTGAAGACAATAATGTCATTGATGCTTTTAAAGTCCTCAATCTGATACACATGCCTCATAGGTAAATTGGTTTAGCATCATAGGAGGTTATAGATTTTGATTTTTTTTGCAATAGTATGAATAGGACAAAAGCCTAGGTAGTAAGAGTTTTCTTCCTTTGGTAGAGATAGCAACTTGTTAACAAAACTTTTGCTTTTGAGTTGCAAAGAAGTACAAAGTGGATAGACATGACTTTTGTGGATATATGGGCTTTAATTAGTTGGATTCCATCTTTGACATTAAAGTATCCTATCCTACTAACCTTTGCTGAAATTGTTAAGTATCAATGTGTGAGCATGGTGACCCATGAAAGGATTTTTTTTGTGTAGAATAACATAAAGCAAAGGCTTCAAAATTACATGACAACATCAAATTTGGAATTGACTTTGGAAATATAAGACAAAGACTTTGACAACATTCTAGAAGATGCTATTGTCTTGTGAAAGAATTCTTCTAAGTTTTATTACTTATATACCAATCTTGAATAGTATGTCACAAGGAAGTGATTCCTAAACTCTTTTGATTTCATGCAACCTTTCCATAACCATCCTCAATTCCATATTGTACAAGTTGGGAGGATCCTTGGCTTTCAAATGGTGAAGGAATTTGCCAAATTCAATTCTTGCTAAGGATGCAATACACTTTGGTATTTTCATTTTAAAATTGTTTTGCTATATATTATAGGCCAATTTGAAAATTTAGCTAGTGTCAATTTCAATTTGGAAGAAATTGGCTAGTGAGAGATAAAAATTAGAAAAAATAAACCAATACTTTTTGTAATTCACATTAAAAGAAATTTGAACCTTGTGCGAGGCCATTTGATTGCATGAAAATGTGCAACTACCAAAAAATAAGAAATAAAATAAACTATAGCCCACGTGATCACCTAGTGTGGCACCTAGGACTGAGGACTAACTTTATTTTTAATTACTTTTTCCCCCGAATTTGCACATCCACCAAAAGTCAAACGACCCTCCACAAGGGCCAGATTTTCTTTGATACAACCGGTGACTTACCTGGCAGCGCGTGCCCCATGGATGAATGTCATTGCCGCACCCCACATCATTCGCGTTTTAAAGTACCGACAGTTCAGCTCTTCTGTTCGAGGATCCCCTTAAGTCTTCTCGGGGAGAGCGTTGCTAGACAATCGATGTTGGGGCGCCATAGCCGCAGTGGATTCATGTCGTGGAAGGTATCCCGGTGTCCTTCCGAAGATGGCTCGCCCTTGTGTGCTGATAGGAGGTGACAGAAAGCCGCTGGAACACTCTGCCGGGGAATTTCGGATCTGCGTAGCAGGTAATGCAATTCCGATCATGCGTGTTAAGCGTATCTAGTCTTGGTGGTATTGTAGGAGCGTGAAATCGTCGCTTTCGTGATTGATCCGGGATCTCCTCACGTATCTGAAACTGCTTGATGCTGGATATATGGTTGGTGTTGTGCACCGACACTGAAGGACTGCGCATCTTGTGGCCTTTACTTTTGCGTGCTTTTGGAAACTTGCTCGTAAATGGTCTCACTACTTGGAGAATTTAATCCGAAACTGATCACATACATCTTCCAGGTTATCCTGATTGGGATGTAGGTCTCTCTCACGAAAGCAGACGGGGATCAAATTGTATTAGTATTATAGGTTTGCGCATTAGTTAGAGAACTGGTTTGCGCAATGAATAGCTCCTAGTACATCCCACAAACAATGTTCTAACCTAATTGTATCAGTGTAATGATGGTGGACAAGATTCACAGCCGGGGTTGCTGCTGGTTCACGTGCCAACTAGTGAGCGATCTTGGAACCTGGTTACAGGAATTTGTATGCCGAGGGCAAGCCGAGCAGTTGGTGAACTGCTTGACCGGTGTAGTGTTCACCAGGCTGCGAGGATTCTGTCGCAGGCGTTGGACCTCCACCGTTGCCACTTGTACGGTTCCCCAGGAACGTCCTCTTGTTGGCAGAGCTCATAGCTCACAGGTACCACAAAGATTCCACATACTATCATTGATATCTATTGCGTTTCATGTACTGACATTGAACATTCTTTTTGTAAACTCCACGCTGCCGTCAGACTGTGAAGAGCTGTAGCATTGACGATTTACGTACGTTCGGGGCCCTGTGGGCATGATGTTGAGTTCCAGTAATCAGTTTCTTGAATTTCTGGTGTTCAGAGGAATTATAGTTTTTGATCAAAGTGAATCCATGCACTAACTGTGGCGTTCGCAGGTTGCTGAGACTTTCCCAGGCTCCACTCCTTTAGTGCAACAATCTCTTCATCTCGGTCCTGATGGACTATTTCGAGCTTGCGGAGGCATCTTCCATGAGGATGTGTCCCGAGTTTGAGAAGAAGTTTCCTGATTTTCATGGAAGGCAACAGGAGCTCATGATGTACCTCTGCCATGTTGCTTACCAGTCTGAAATTTACGATGGTTTATGTGGTGATGCGTGGTTGAGAACGACGATCACCTTGAAGGGCGATCACGTGGATGAACCTGCTGACTCTATTCATCAAGCCCATGTTTTCTCCAATCCTGATAGTCGTGAAATTAGGCTGATGGCTGAGCTCTTCCAGGGTACTCCAATGCGTCAATCAAGTTGGAAAGAGCTAGATAAAAATCAGTCCACGCTCACGTCTCGAATCGAAATTCGATGGAATATTCTGCCTCGTACAGCTTACTCAGAAAGGCTGCAGAAGGTGCAAAGTCAATCGAACTGGACAAGAGTGCAATCGTCATTACTGTGGAGGATCCCTTGTTGTATTAGTAGAAGGGGGTTCATTCCCATCACCGTCATCGACCAAGCTCGTCAGAAGGGTTCGTCCTTGAAGGAGAAGGTAGATGAATGGAGAAAGAATGGTGGACGGTGTGACCTTGCAACGCATTTGCAAAGCGGATTTTTTCGACCAACTACACGAAGAGCATCCCTCCGGACTATAAAAGCTAATGATGTAGTATCGATGGAGAAGCTTGGGAAAGGTAGTGCAGCGACTGTTTACAAGGTTTCATGGCGGAATAGCACTTACCCCATGAAGTCGTTCAAGAGACCTTTCTTTGGCATGAGATTCAGAGAACGAGACATTGCTGAGAGGGTGTTGCATCCACACATAATCCATGGTTTCGGCTGTTTTGAGGAGGATGGAAAATCTCGTCTACTCATGGAAATGCTTGATACAAATCTGACACGGTATGCGGTCGAGAAAAGAAGAGTGGATGTTAAACCACTCTTTTCACGCGAGGATACCCTTGATGTGTTGCTGCAAATTGCAAGTGCAGTGGAGCACTTGCATCTCAAGGGTGTGGTACACGGGGATCTGAAGTCGGATAATATTGTCTTAGGTAGTTTCGAGATAGTAGGAAATAGTCGACATTTCCTTGCCAAAGTCACGGATTTTGGTGATGCCGAGTTCATTGTCCAAGAGCAACCCTTCAAGCCTGCTGGAGATGGTACCACCAGATTTGCGGCGCCTGAACTTCTGGAGTGGCGGATGAATCGTAAGAAGAATCGATTTGATTACCCTAAGGAGATTGACGTATATAGTTTCGGTGGTGTAGCTCACGAGGTGCTGACAGGGTATCCGGTCTATTCTGAACGCAAAAAATTCAATGCTGCTTTCGGGACAGATGTCATTGCAGGCACACTGAAACCAAGTGGATCCGATATGTGGAGAAATTCAGGGCTGGATAAAAGATTTCCAGTTGAGTTGATCAAACTCGTGGAGCAGTGTTGGGAGCTGAATCCTAAGGACAGACCATCGTTCCCCGATATCTGTGAAGTACTCGAGAGGTGCAAGTCTGTGGTACAAACTTGGGTGAGCATTCATGCATCAAACTATTTCGTTATGTATGATTTTTCTTTGAGTCCATCAAGCCTTGAAGATGTGCCAAAAATGACAGGATGGTCAAGCAATTCTGTCCAATGTTCGAGGGTTTTCATCTGCTAGAATCTTTGCGTCTCTTCCGCCAATCATTTCATCTCAATGAGCACCCTTAGTAGTTTGTCGTAGCACTAGGACTGGAGGGAACGCAACGTATTCTTGAATATTTGTGGAAAATAGTAGCGAAGTGCACCTTGCTGAAACCGTAGGCAGGTCGGGTGTCACCAATGAATGTGGCAAACTCATTCCTTTCCGTCATATTTCCAAAGTTGTTAAATCTCCTGCTTTCTAAATTCCAACGATAAATGTACAGCTCTGAAGTACGACATCTATGAAAGTCGTTTGGTTAATGGTTGAGTTATTTACCCCCGACTCTGATATGCTTTGGCAGGAGGACAGAGCTGCCGAGGAGAAGGAAACTGCCAAGAAGAGAGCTGCCGAACGCTTGAAGTTCTTTGCAATGGTCTCTCTGCTTGCCTTCATCTGGACCTCTTCTCTTACTACGGTCAGTGTCCAGCTAGTATTGCTGTTGAGCTTCTTGTTTGTTATGAGTCGTGAGATTCGTGACTTGAGGGACATGTTTTTCACAGGGATGATCTGCAAAGATCTTCCAAATTTTCTCAGGAAGGCATTTCGATTGTTTTGTTCCAGTTCTGGAATAATCTGCAATGCTGTAACCAAAACTGTAATTCACGTAATGAAACGGGGTTTAGAATATGCCGGCTTCAGGAGCACCTCACATATGGTTAGGGAATCTAAGATGGATCAGTAAGAAGTCAACAAATCTCACCTTCTGCCCTTCTGGATTCATAAGACGTCGACTGCGTATGAAATTGAGATGAAATTATTTACATGGAGCTGCGTGTCTGTTAAACTGTTGACTGTTATTTGTTTCTTATCAAAATATCTACTTCAAGCTCATCTATCTAAATCACATTTCAATATTGGTATATTTGCTCTAATACTGCTGTCCTTGTGGTATAACAGGAGAAGAGCGCTGTCGACCCCTTCAGGTTCATTGCTTTGACTCTCTTCATCTTCATCGTTATGTCTTATCTTTGTAGAGTTATCAAGTGTGTGGTTTACAAGTTTAGGGATGTAGTTTTTCCAGTGAAAGTCAAGGTCTTGTAGGTGGATCACTGTCAGCAGTGAAGGAAATGGCAGATGTAATGACCATAATTTAGATTTTGCCAGCTTCTGCAACACGTAAGTAGTGTCGTACGAATTATCAACGAATCAAGAGATCAGTGAGACCCGTCTTTGACGTTGATAGTTCACAAACTGTGATAGAATATATTATGCGGAGCAGTGCCAGTATTCCTGTACTTTTGTTAACGCACTGTTAACGAACGGATCCTTCAACTGATCCTCACTGACATCGACAAATCACCCGACTCCCATCGCCTGCCCCGAAATTACGGACATCAACCTTCAAGAGGCTTTCGATTCCACTTCCAGCCTCCTCATGGATTCCTAATTTCGACATTACATTAGCTGCTGCTCCGTTCACGTGCTTTCTTGTTTATTGCAGGTAGGACTCAACTAGCAAGCTTTTTGACCTTTAGCTAAGTTTCTCAAGTGTGGCACCTGCTCTCTACTAAGATTTAGGGATAACATTGTCTTTGAAGCCAATAGATCTACAAGGAAGTGGAATAAGTCTGTATACGATCATACTCCGTAGTTTGAATTTTTTTTTAATAATTTTGCTTCCTTGGCACTTCATATTGTCCTAATAAAAAGTTCTTATAGTTTTTCACTTTGGCAACGGATTTTGGTAATGCAAGGGTGTGTAAGGCTAGACAAAGTAGATTCAAGTTCTGATTTGGATAAGCATACCGGTATACTTAAAGATTCAACCCAAGAATGTTTTAAAATGCAAACCAGATTCTACATCCTCTAATTTCCATTGAATTTTGGTATTGAGATGCATCCATTTTATATGAAGGAAAAACATTACTTTCTACCTCAAGAGCTAAGATGTCAAGTGATAAAGAATTTAAGTCTTAAATATCTAATATATAGTAGGATTAACCTTGCAATGACACTGAGGACAAGGAGTGTCCAAAGAAACAATCAAGACAAAGAATGCACCTATTTATCAAAGAATTTGAGTTACCTTGATGATGAGATCACATCCTTCCCTCCTTAATCTTGTAAGGACATTACAATTGAAAAGTGGTTGATGGATGACTTTTCAAATCACTATAGAAATGAAAAATGTACCTGTTGGTTTGAAAATTAGATTATTTTCAGTGATTGCCTTGATCATAGACCAGTGCCCTTCCAGGGTCAAGATACTATGGTTGTAAATTCCACTTCTTGCATATTTTTCCATCCAAACTTTTGGATACCTCCAAGAGATCTTGTTCATCTATATTCTCCATTTTTATGAATGTACTATGAAATAAATTTGCAGTTTAGCAAGGTCAGTATTGATAATGTGCAAGTACACACTTTTTTAATACTATACTACATTTTGTTTGGATTTGTATGTCTTTGCCTACAGTTTACCTAAAAACAGTCATATGTTCATGTCCTGGCCAATATTTTGGCATCTTCTTTTGTACATCTTTACTCTGACTATCTCACAAGCAATTGCATTAAGGGAGTAAGAGTGTACATATCAAGTGCACATTGTTTCTTGATGATTTTGTGTAAATAATCGAGCATACAGAACCCCATTCATACCATGTGGACATTGAACCTTCTGACATATCCACGAAGCTCATGCTCACTTGAGACACAGGCTGTTGTGGCGTAGCTTCTGTTTTGTATGATGGAGTTTGATTTTACGGCAGGGAGAAGGGCTAGAAAAGCTGACGAGAAGGGAGTACTGCAAGCCCAATTCAAGACTTGAGGACTAGCACATTAGTGTTGCAGCAACAGGGAAAACTTGACGGGAGGAAAGAACACCAAAAAACATGCAAGCATAATGCCATCTTGTCAACTCACTGAAAGCAAGACTTCTGGAATAGCAATCAATCAGATCCCACTTGTAAAGACCCTCCCACTGGCAAGTCCTTTCATTCATATTCACAGATTAGGTGGTATCAATGTCGCCAATAAAGCAGTGAAAAAGAATATTGATGTGAAGTACTGTACAATAGAAGTTTATAGATACTGCCCTCGGAGCTTACGTAAAATCAGAAATATCCTTTCCAATCAAGCTCTGGGAATGCTACTCAGCATCTTCAAGAATGCGAACTCTCTGGATTGCCTTCAACAGGTGCCTTGGCAATGCGTTCCTCAGCTGATGCAGTGATGACAGGTACCCATAAATCGGCACTGCTGGCAAGCAACCCCTGGACTTCAGGGTCAGAAGCTGCTTCTTCTACCAACGTCCCTAAAGAATCAAGCTTCGCAGACATTTTATCGAGCTCCCTCGCCACGTCCACCTGAAGAAATAAAAAATGCACCAGACATTAGAAAGTGCAACTTCAAAGGAACCAGACATGGAGGGTTCTTCATTGGACGAACAAAAAGTCAAGAACGAACTGAAAAAAAGATAGAACAAAACAAGGAAGACTCTTGCACCAATGAAGGTATAGGCCTTTCTCATAATCTCAACCTTGTCGGTTTGACTCGTGCAATCTACATAGATCCTGAAGCTCCTCAAACATCACATAACAAACGGACTGTCTTGTTAATGGGAAACTAACACCACTCAGTCCAACGTGTTCGCACAAAGGGTGTGAACTTAGATAATTTGGTATTAATAAAACAAATTCAACATGAAGAGTCTGTGCTTGAAGCCCTATCCCAACTGACGTTCCTCAAGCAATTAGAGTACACAACCAGTAGGCTGTTCAAGAAGACCTAAAACACTCGATCCAATGTATTCGCACAAGTAGTGTCAAACAGTGTCATCCATTACCCCAAAGCAGTCCGCGGCAGCGTGTTTTTTTGGGAACAGTAGAGCCCAGCAGTGGAGAATATTTTGAGGGAGCAAGGAGCATTGGCTGAAATCTTCTGACAAGACATGCAATCTAGCCAGAAAAATAACAACTGCTCTATGGATGCTGTAAACCCCTATGATAAAAGACCAGGGATTCATGGTTGAAACGACCAAATCAATTAATCATGTTGCGAAAATACTGAAACTCAGATGGGGCCAAATATTATGTCACCAGAGTCAGTGAAGACCATTTCATGTGTTAATAAAAAATAAACAAAATTGGAAGAATGAAAGTCCTCATGCAGCCTACTGAAAACTGCTCAAAAAGAACAGGAGGTCCAATTTAGGCTTATTGATCCTTTGGGGTTAAGCGCGATAGAGTCCAACCACGTATCCTTCCCACCTCAAACCTAATAATTTCAGGAATTGCTTCACAAAGTGCACAGCGACGAAATCATGCAACATACCTCGCTCATTTGACTTGAAGAAGCCGTCGGTGTCTTTCGAGTTTCGGATTGCAGAGCAGCAATCTTGGCTTTCAACTCGGGTTCTTCAACTCCACTGCTGGCCTCCACCTGCACTTGCCAATTAGAAGTCCAAATTCGTAGTTTAAAACACAGAACCAACCAAGCTATTTGAAGAGGGAATCAACCCTTTTCGACAAACTCCAGCCCAAATTGAAAAATCGTGATGGAAAAGACAAAATAGAGCGTCCCCAAGACCACCGCAAAGACAGTGCAGCGCTTCTTCTACAGAAAATTCACGGAAATATTTCGAGGATTGAAGAGTATGAAATGTCGCCGTAAACGCCTGAACTTGCGAGCGCAATTGAAAGAATAGTCATAAGATTCGTGTTACCTGGTCCAGAAGGCCATGAAGAAATTGGAAAAGCTGGTCATCCAGCAGCTGAGCCTGAGGTTTCTTCACCCCTCCCATCTCTTCTTCCGAAACCGAAACCTCGGCTGGTTGCATCAGGATTCGGAGCAGAACTGAAACTCGAACTTACACGCGAAAGACCCAGGGTATCTTATTAGGGCTGACGTGGGTATATATAGCCTGGAGTCCCGAACCCTAACTTCTGCTTCCTAGTGACCATTTCGTCTTCAAGTTTGGTGTGCGAGTGGCGAAAGAATTCTAGCTGGATTTGGCTTAGTGATTGTTTGCTTCGTGAATAGGAGGCGCGAAGAAGAGCACAAGATGAGGCCGATTTTGTTGAAGGGGCACGAGCGGCCCCTCACGTTTCTCAAGTACAACCGAGATGGCGACTTGCTGTTCTCGTGTGCCAAGGATCACACGCCCACTGTGTGGTATGCCAGCAACGGCGAGCGCTTGGGGACTTACCGTGGCCACAACGGCGCTGTGTGGTGCTGTGATGTCTCCAGTGCGTTTCTCCGGCCTTACTCACGTTTTCAGGGTTTTCAGGGTTTTGATCATATTCGCGTGATCGTGGTTTGAACATTTTAGGTTAAGGTTTTGTGTGTTGAGCTTCGGTGACTATGGTGCTCAGGGGATTCGACTCGCTTGGTGACGAGCTCGGCTGACCAGACTGTGAAGCTATGGGACTGCGAGACCGGTGTGCAACTATACTCTTTCAACTTCGAGGCTCCTGCGAGAGCGGTGAGCTTCTCCGAGGGAGATAAAATGGTCGTAATTACCACCGATCCTTTCATGGAACAGCAATCGGCTATCCACATCAAGCGAATTGAAGATGACAGGTCTCTGCGTAAGTATTTCTCTCCTCTTGGCTCTAGAATCTTTAGAATCTTACTTCCAGAAGCCTATGTAAAAATTACTTGAAAATAGTCTGTGCCGAGACACTTGCAATAGGGGTAGCAGGGTTTGAAACGTAGAAGCCGACGGTGATGGAATAGTGCTGGTGGCCAGAGTATCGAAGTCGTTCACAGGGCTTTGATTTTGGCTTTCATGGCGAAAGGGAATCTTACGGTTTCTACCCTATCTTCGGATGTTTTCGGTTGTAGGTTACACTTGCTGTTACCTAGATTGTTCGAGACATGGCATAACATTAAAGATTATTATTCACCTTGCACGGTGCACCGTTTTCATTGTAGCATTAAATCTAGAGCACTAAAATATGGAAGAGCACGTGTGAAGCAATTTATTCCATTGTCACGGGAACCCGCATGCAAACTTGCTGATCAGGAACTGGATGAAGAAAGTTAGTGATTGTCACTTGAGTCGCACCCGACCGTGCTAACATAACATGAGCTCAAGATTGTGTGCCTAGATTATTAGTCTAAATTCCATTTCTTCGATCCCTTTTCTTGTTTTAATGTTAATTAATTCCGAGGATGCTCAGGCAGCTCCTCTAGTAAGTTATGAGAGGCAATATTTTTATTTCATTCTCCAACAAAGTGACTTAATTTCTGTAATCTGGTATCTGAATGGTGAATGCAGAAACGAGTGAGGATTTGCTGACCATCACAGGGCCCCAAGGTAGGATCAACAGAGCCATGTGGGGACCGCTCAACAAGACTATCATCAGTGCTGGCGAGGATGCTACCATTCGCATTTGGGATGCTGAGGTATGTCTTAGCTCTTTGATCGTCGCAGGAGTCTACATTTTTTGTTCATCGGGGAGTTTTTGTGTGACATGTCCCGTAATTCATTGTTTGAGATGTCCGATGGAGGAGTTTCTATGATTCCGTCTTCTTTTTTATTTGCATGTCTTTTGTTGAGCTAATGCACCTGTTTCATTATTAACAACCATCAGATTCCTTAAACTTTGTTTTAAGTGATCTTAGAACTCTGGAATATCACAGGTATTACTAAAGTCTATTTGTAAATTGTAAAACCTTAACTTTATTCAGTTTAATAAGGCACCTGGTGCATCTTTATTTGCAGACAGGCAAGTTGTTGAAGGAAAGTGATCCTGACACAGGCCACCAGAAAGTGATTACATCAATGGCCAAGTCAGCTGATGGCTCTCACTTCATTACTGGATCTCATGATAAGACAGCAAAGCTATGGGATATTCGAACCCTGAAAGTACTCAAGACTTACACCACGGAGCGGCCTGTGAATGCTGCTGCAATTTCACCCCTCCTTGACCATGTATGACTTGCCTACTCTTTTTGTATGATCTTGCTCTTGAAGCAGAAAGTTGCAGAGCATTCAATTTTCTTTCTTGCTCGAGACAAGTGGAGGTCATTGCTGATTAATGCTGGCGACTGTCATAGAATATATTCCAACGAATTCTCAGGTAGAGTCGTTTTTTATTTTACTCAGGTCGTCATTGGTGGTGGTCAAGAGGCTTCTCAAGTGACAATGACTAGCACACGATCTGGAAAGTTTGAGGCCAAGTTTTTCCACAAGGTGGCTTTCTCCCTGTGTCTTGATTATGGCATTGTTGCACTCCTTTTACCGTTCAATTAGATTTGTTTCTCAGATTTTGTTTTGGCTTTGTGAATCTTAATAGAAACATAGCATCATGCATCATTCTTTTGTGAGGTCTCTCACATTCAGCCTTGGTTGCAGAGGATGTCAATTTATCATTACTTGTGCCAAATAAAGCGTAGTTTCAAAGGAATTTGAATGGGATCTTCACTCACTATCTTGTGTAATGGTCTGTGCAGATCTTTGAAGAGGAAATTGGTGGTGTGAAGGGTCACTTCGGGCCTATTAATGCTCTGGCATTCAATCCCGACGGTAGAAGGTGCGCTTCTTGTGAATCAGTGTAGTTGTTTCTCAATATTTTCCCTTGACTTTTTTTTGGTGAAACTAATCAATTGAAACTTTTCCTAGTAAATCCATAGAGAATAACGCCTTTGCAATATTTTATATCCCAGTACAGTGTGAAGTGTGTTTGTGAAAATAAAAATTGTGTGAAGCAAGATCAGAACGACTTGTTTACTGATGGTTTTTTGGCTCTATAAGGCTCCTTTGGCTACTGCCATGATTTTATCTGATTTTGAACCTGTTATAGTTGTCACTAATGTGGTGCATCTGTTATGTTCATGCAGTTTCTCCAGTGGCGGTGAAGATGGCTATGTTCGAGTGCACTTCTTCGATGCAGATTACTATCATATAAAGGTCTAAGATTTGACCAGCTTGTCGACAGATTGTCGAACTTGTGGAACATCAGGTCTAAACTTATGCCCCAACAGGTCATACACGCCTTTGAGTTATTCTCTAGATAGCGTGTTCATTTGGTTTTACCAAGTAGCACAAGTTTTGCACCTTACTCTGACTTGGAGATTGAAGAACCATTGTTTCACAAGCTCAGCAGATAGATCTATCCAGAATTTGGGGTTGGAGAGAGCAGCTAAGGAGTGACAAGTGCAGCATTGTTCGAAGTGAGCGCCAGGGATGAGTTCGCTGATACAGAATGTTGTATTAGCCTGCCCACCAGCTTGTTTCTCAGCAGTGAAGCGCTGGGACTGATGGCATCATATGTATTTCAATCGTTTTTTACTTATTCGAGCTACCCGTCACTGGCAACACTTTCTGGGCAATTGGTCATGGAGGTTTTGCTCTGTAGTGTAGTGTTAAATCCAGGCTTTTGGGGGGCACTATAGTGCCAGATTGCACCAGAAAAAATTAATTTGGCTAAAAAAATGGCAACAATCCATGAAGTTTTCACCAGAAAACTTCAAATTTTTAAATTTTTAAATTTTTTTTAAAATGAAAAACTTGGGTGAAATCACCAGATTGCAGATGAAATTACGGACATGTGGTATTTGCTAATTTGATATTTTCTATCCAATATGTGGATGAGTATTAAAATTTGGAGCATTGCTATACCACTTTCACCACTTTGGTACTTCATAATAAATGAAAAAACAAACAAACCTTAGTATTAATATCCTTATGCACTCTCACCACTTTGGTACTTCATAATAAATGAAAAAACAAACAAACCATAGTATTAATATCTTTATGATGCACTACAAATGGTAGAATTATAGTAGCCAAATGACCACAAGGAACTCAGTATTGGAATTCTCCAATAATTTGTGGAGTTGCAAACTACAATTTCTCCAAATCAAGGCCATAATTCCATCCATTAAGTTAGGTTGTTTGTTTTGTTTTGTTTGTTCCAATGGAATCTCTAGAATTATGTGTCCTCTCATCACATTCTTTTCATTAACAAAAAGTTGTCAACAAGGAGGGGTGTATAGGCTTTGTTTTATGGCATTCTAACCAAATTTCTTTATCAATAATAAAAAATATATATTTTTAAAAATTGATGACAAAATTTTGGAAAAATATTTTTGATGAAATTAAAAGAAATCTTAAAAAATATTGTAATTTAGTTTTTAGCATTTGTCTAATCTTTGTTTCTAGGAAAAATTTAATATATGGTAGAGAAGTGTCTTTTATTTGTGGTAGAAGCATAATGAGGTATCTCATGCTTTTAACTTTGAAAAATCATAGAATATTATATGAATGTGAGAACTTTATTAACCCCTAAAAGACCAAACTATGTTTTTTGGCAACATAGAAATTTTGGGCAAGTGCGTGTGACTAGAGATTTCCATGTTTTGGGCCCAAATTTTAATAGAAGGTGTGAACAAGGAATTTCTTTCATGTGCACTAAATTTCAAGACATTTGGAAATATGAGTCAAAAGTTATAGCTTAATATATAGTTTATTTCTCGACTCGGGCAGTCCAAGTAGATATGAAAAAATCATTTTTTTCAAAAATTCAAATTTGAAATTGTTTTTCTAGATTTATATATACATTAAAGGCTTTGAATCATTCCATTTTGATTAGTAAGTCAAAAGTTATGAGGTTTTTTAGTTTGCTGGCAAATATGGATTTTCTTCCCCAAAATAAACTTTGAAGTCCTTTATTGAACTCAATTTTCCAGGGTTGACAGGACGGTCGGACGTCCGGGACGTCCGAACGTGGACGTTGTGTCCGCAGCGTCCGCTGACATTCGCGGACGCCGTCCACCTCGATACTTGTCCGCCCCGGTACGGCCATCCAATCAACACGCGGACTGATCTGGTCCGCATGATCTGGGCGTCCACCTCGGGCCGTCCGCCCCGTCCGTCTGCCTTCCGACGGCGGGAGGGACACTACGTCCGTGCATCCGGACGTCCGGGTTACGGACGCCTTTTTCGGGCGGACGTAGAAATTCGTCAACCCTGCAATTTTCAATATTTTTGGAAAAAAATAAAAACTTCATGTGAAGATTGTTCATTACAACATTATCACCTTTGAAATTGGCATTTTTTAATTCCATAAATAAATTGTCAATAATTTAGTATTTTGAACCATTCTCTACATCTTTCTACTTATTATTTTTTTCCTATATGTTGTATAATTTCAAATGATCTAAAAATTTTCAAGCATGTAGCCAACACACCTTGAAGAATGAATCCAAAGAGTTGTAATCAGTTTGAACATTTTTTTATACAAATGGGACCTTGTGAAGTTCAATTGCCCATTTTTTCATAGGGATAAAAAAATGATTTTTGTCACTTCAAATGCTAATATCTTGAAATCTACGTGGTGAAAATTTTTAAAATTTTAACCACATCTTTTCAAACCATTTTACTACAAGATCCTACGGTTACATGTGTCCAAAAATGTTTTTTTTCTAAATTTTGAAACTTGTATAAGAAATGGCAGTTTGGGAGTGTTTTTGGTGAAAACATAGTCAAGGAACTTTAGGGGTTAAATGACTAAAGTCAATTTTTTGTAGAAAAGCTAATAATTTAAATAACACATCATTTGGACTACCCACTTAGTAGGAGCAGAAAATGCTGTGGTTTTTGGTGCTAGTTAGAATTATTATTAACCCCTAAAGTTCCATGAATCCGTTTTCACTAAAAACGCTTGTAAGCTACCATTTTTAGTACCAAGTACCAAATTTTTGAAATTTTTTTTTAATGACATATGCAATTGTAAGATCTTGTAGTGTGTATTATCAAAAACATGTGGTAAGAATTTCAAACATTTCCATTGCATGGATTGCACAATATAAGCATTCAACTTCACTAAAATCATTTTTTTTGCCTTAAGAAAAGCAAGGTAGTTGCATTTCACAAACTCAATTTTCTATGAAAAAATGACCAAAATGGTGGTGTTTATTTGTATTAGTTTTCCTTAACAAGTTGGCCACATGCTTGAAATTTTTTAGATAATTTGGAATTGTACAACATATGGGAAAAAAATAGTAAGGACGTAGTAGAGAATGATTCAAAATATTAAATTATTAAGAATATAATTATGGAATTGAAAAATGCCAATCCCAATGGTTGCAATGTTGTAATAAACAATCTACATACTATGATTTTATTTTTTTCCAAAATTATTGAAAATTTGATAAGACAAAAGATTTCAAAGTTTATTTTAGAGTAGGGAATCCATAATTGCTTGCAAACAAAAAATCCTCATAACTTTTGACTCATTGATAAAATGGAATGATTCAAAGCTTTACATGTATATATAACTTTAGAAAATCAATTTCAAATTTGTGTTCCTAAAAAATGTGAGTTTTTTTTATCTACCCAACCTACCCACTTACGGAAAAAAATAACATATTAGGCTATAACTTTTGGTTCCTATTTCCAAAAATGTCATGAATTCTTTTTGCATATGAAAGATATTCCTCGTCCTCACCTTCTAATTAAAATTTGGGCCAAAAATATGGAATTCTCTATTCACATGCACTTGCCCAAAATTTCTATGTAGCCAAAAAATGCAGCTTGATCTTTTAGGGATTAAGGGTTCTACAATTCAAATAAATGATTCAATTATGAATTTAAAAAATAACTTGTTGTGATTTCCTTGAATTTCTTTATATTCGGCATTCATAAATGTGGTGGTGGGACCCACAATTTGCAAAAGAAATGGATGAAATATTGTGATGATGAATGAAGTATGGATGAAGTTCATACGAATATTGCACCACCCCCCATAGTCTGTCTCTTCCAGCTTGATGTCTGCTCTATGTTGGCTATGTCGTCTGTTTCCCCACCTGCTGGACCACTGCATCAATGACGCTCCTTCTTGAACCCACAATGGAGTTGTAGTGCCACCATTTCTTCAAATTTTTTTTTCAATCACCTTTCTTTTTCAAAATTTGAAATAGGGTAATGAAGATCAACAATTTGAAGAACTTGGCAAGGGTGCATAATGATGGCAGATTCATGCCCGGGCCTGCTCATTACCGGATCCGTGGATGAGACTATGAAGTTGTGGAAAAGAGATGAGCTAGAGCTCAATAGGGCTAGTATAGGTTAGTAAAAGACGATTAACCCTAAAACCTCTACGCTTTAGGATCTAATCCAACTTTTATCTCTGCTACTGAATAAAAGGGAACAGTAGGATTGGTGTTCTGAAACTCCGATATCATTAAAATTTCTCTTCGAGGTTTGGTGGAGTCGTCCTACACGAGTGAAGATGGTTGTGAGGGAAACCCTAATCGGCAATGTAGCATCTTTTATTCAAGTACATGTGTAACTGCAATTTTTATGAGTAGATCGTGTCACTTGAAGCATCTTGTGATATTCCCTTGTGGACTGAATTGTAAAACCCTAAAGTCTTCCTTTAAAGCATCCCCACCAACTAGTTCCGTATTCCTAGAAATTCAGGGAGAGGACCTCAAATGCAAATAGAGATGTACAAACTCCTTGCACCAATCTGCTTCTAAATTTTGTATCCCTAAATTATAAATAATTTTGTAAAACATTGGGCAAGTCCTGTATCTAGAGGTTCATTTGCAGAACTGGCAAGGTCTCATCCATATCCAGTCACAGTTGACTACTTCAACACTTTAGATTTGGGGATACAAAAATCCCTGGTAGGGTTGCTCTTACGATCAATTCTAGCTGCATTAGGAATTAGCAAAATTGTAGCTTTGGATCATCAATTTTGTGTAACTTCTTCTTTTCTGTGTTTTGATGGAGTTGCTTTGCACAAGGGTAACTTTAATCCGTCTCCCTCCCAATGCAATACTTTTATTCAAATACATACGTTGTCGCAATTTGCACAAGTAGATTGTCACTTCAAGCGACTTGTGATGGTCCCTTGTGGAGTGGAGTATAAACCCTTGAATCCATCCTTTTCAATCAAATCTCATTGCATTATGGATTAGCAAAACTACAGCTTTGGAACTTCTGAATTTATGTAATTTTTTCTTTGTGATTTGACAGAATAGCCATGCACAAGTAGAGGTGATTGGGGATAACCCTAATTTGCCTCCCGCCCAATGCAGTTCTTTTTTTTCAATTACATGTAAGTTGCAATTTGTTTGGATAGGTTGTGTCTCAACAAAGTGTTTGTGGAAATTGAATTATTGGTTAAGGTGACAAATTGAAGATGACACATAACATTTACGACACTTGATGAGGAGACAAAGGTCCTATTCACCTCAAAGTGAGAGCTTGAAACCTTGTTAATCTCAATTGTTTTTAGCTTGCCTCATAGGGGCCTTGTAAGCGTCACGTCTTCATGTTCATTCTTGTTACTTAGGACTAATTGAAGAAAACAAGGTAAATAGAAGACGAGGATAAAAAAAATGAAAAATGTTGAAGAAAATGAGGTAAATGGAAGACAAGGCTAAAGAAACTCAAAAATGTTTTTCCACCAATGACTACTAGTTATTCTAAGCCTTTTGCTTCAACTTGTGCATTCTAAAGTACCCCTTAAATTATCTTGTTCGAAAATTTGCCTACAATCTAGCTACCTCTTAGTGTAGGTCGCGAGGAAGATTCCTCCTTCTCCAATAGACAAAGCTTGTGTCAAATTTTTGCCAATTAGTTGGCATGAAGCCTCATGATTTTGAATTACCCACTAGAATCGGACGAAGTTTTAAATCGGATTTATAGTGTTGCGGACATCTGTAGATTTAGAGTGATGCGGTTACAGTGATATTATCAAATATCTTCATGATTGTTGACTATTGAGAAGATTATCACAATGAATTATAAACAATTAGCATTGTATTCTTGTAGGTTGGCTTGATGATCAAAGAACACCTTCCGAGAGCACCTTCCTTAGATCCTAGTCTGATGGTTTGTTTGTATGATCACTAAATGCCCTAGTTTATGCAAACATAAAGTCACTCTGGACCCTTACCCTGACAATTTGTCAATGTTGTGGGTAGGGCATTCCCTTAATGTGGTTGCAGTAGTTGCACATCCAAGAAGCACTATCACTGCTTTAATATCTTTTGACAATTTTTTTCATGTCTGGAAGGTCAATTCTAATGCCTCCTTGACAACCCTAGAGACTCCTCCTTCAAAAGCATAGCTAATGCAATTTGATCCCAAGGTATGTTTGGTCTCCTAACTATACAAGGTGACGGGTTTTTTCAAAGGGCAATATTGTATTTAGGTGGGGAACCAATACCACTAGATATATGCTACTAAATTACTAGTGCAAAAGAGAGCTTTAGATAAAATGTATGTGAGTTATACTTTGCTAATGTTGGTCTATGCCCATCTAAGTCTTCCACATTTGTATTGCAGTGAATATCATTTGATAATACAATTGTGTCTGGGCCATCATATATTTGTGGTCTTGTTTTCTCTATGTTACCATCTTATCTTTCTCATTACATTTTCATGCATATAGAGCAGCTGTGTCCAAAGTTTTAGAAAGCTAACCCGTTCCCCGATCTAAACCCTAATTTCAAAAGCAAAGAACTCATGACATCCACCTCTTTCGATGGTAGCAATTGAAATTGTCAACGTTTCAATTGAAATTTGAGAAGCTCAAGGCCTCCAATGCAACTTCACCCACCTATTTCCCAATCTCAATTAGTCCCGTTCCACTCCGGACTTGCAGGAGCACATCGATGCTTCCAATGTTGGGAGTATAAGTATGTTCTATAGGGGCCCATAAAAAATTAAAAAATTACTTTTACTTTATTTTGGTTGTGGCAAAGATATAAGACACACTAATCTTCTATACTTTTAATGAGGTTGTTTGTTTCATCTGTTTTAATTGATACAGAGGAATCCCCAGAACTATACATCCTCTAGTCATGTACATGGGTACCTTGAGAAAGCTCTCTATAAATAGGAATACATAGACTTCAATTCTTGGCATTTTAATTCACAATAAAAAAAATATTGAGTTTTGATTTTCTTATGAATTAAAAAATTAATCTTACTTTTGTTTTGTATAGTGTGGCAACTTCAGAGTGCATACTTGTACTAGTGCCATACATTCAAATCAAATTTGGAACCTAGATGTTGAAATAATTTAAATTTGGCATTTGGACAATTCGGTAGCTTGATCAAATTTTCTTGACTTTTGGCACATTGCTCTTCCTAATTTTTTCAACACTCTTCATCATTTTAATATTTTCTTTCTATTCATGTATAAATGTGTTCTTTTCTCTAAATTTTCTCAAGAATGAGTTTTTGATATTCAGAATTGAGAGCAATGAAATTTTTTTAGATTTCCATAAATAGTTGTACAATTTTTCATATCTTAGACAAGTTCCAATTTTTCCCTAATTCTTTATATAAAATTGACTTACACTTAGAATAATAATTAACTAAAATAGTGTGATTGTGAGACTTTGTCTACTAACTCCACTCTAAATAAGAATAGTGTGACCATGAGGCTCTATCTTAGGATATGTAATCTACTTAAGTCTAACCTATATAAATTTAATCTATATAAGTTTAACCTATTTTAGTTTAACCTATCTAAGTCTAAACTATGTAAGTCTAGTCTATGTAAGTCTAACCTATGTCAAACCTATATAAATCTAATCCATATAAGTTTAATATATCTAAGTTGAACCTCTTGAAGTTGAACCTATCTAAGTTCCCTTAGTCTTTGACTAATTGGACCTTCCCTCAACAAGGAAAATTAAATTAAATTAAATTTTTTTTAAAGAAATTTAAAATTCTTAAAAAGAAGCCAGAGAAGGGGTCTGACTACAATATCCATTTCAACGAGGAAATCAAAAATTTTAAAAAATTAATTAATTTAAAAAATAGGTCATACAAGGAGTTTGACTATTCGGGTCCCCTCAACAAGGAAAATCAGATTTTATTTTTTAATTAAAAAAAATTAATTTAGAAAAGAAAAGAAAAAAAGAGCCAAAGAAGGGGTCTAATGAGTCCGACCTCTCCTTCCACGAAGCTAGCTAGAGAAAGGGTTTGCCTAGTCAGACCCGCTCGACAAAGCTTGCAGAAGGGATTTGACTTGGTCAGACTCCCCCTCCTTGACTAAGCAAGCCAAATAGAGAAGCGGCCTAACTAGTCGGACCCCCTTCAACCAAACAAGGTTTTTGGCTTAAAAAAAGACAACCCTAAACTTTTGGGAAAAAACTAATCAAATACATCGTTCTACAATGTGAATAGGGTTGTAGATAAGATTTGGAAACTCAAAAGCCAAAATCGTTGCAGAGTTATTACCATAGTCTCTGTCCAAAAGAACAAAACCAACAAACCCTAACCATGCTATACAATATGAATGTGATTGTAGTTAGGATTTGGAAACTTGAATTCAAAAACCAAAGAGTGCGATGCCATAGTTTCTGTCCAAAGGCCAGAGCCAATAAAATGAAACCCAAGAAAACCCTGCTAACACAATCCCAACGGGATACGCATGCCCGTATCATCAGGAAGCTCAAAAAATATATTTAGCAGCAACATTTCGCAACGTGGAAAATCTGGCAAGCCAGGAGCCCAGGACTGACGAATTCCCCCATCGCAAGTACTTCGCATTCGTAGCAAATCCATTCGCCCCTACCGTGCATCCCCATCCTGCATCCCATTAGACCACAATCCCATCGATGTACTACACTCCTCCAACAATTCTCTTAAACTCTGACCCTCTTGATCAAACGCATCTCTAAGCATGTCTTTCCTTCTCTCCAGAAATCACTGACACCGCGCAACAAAATCTGGAGCCAGGGCGATGGCGATGGCGATGGCGATGGCGATGGCAATCCTGTTGTTTGCATCCCACGCAGCAGCAGCAGCAGCAGCAGCGTCCACGGGAGGCACGATAGGATTCTCCACTTTAGGTCGATTGAGCTTCGATTTCGATGTGTACACTCTCGAGTTTCCAATTCACGTTACAGAGTTTCTCAGTGAGGACTTGTCGGGGGGGTTGGTGGAGACGCGCGTGACATTGGGGGAGTCTGTGAATTACAATGCGCAGCTGGTGGAGGCGCACTGGGATTCAGCTGTTGGGGAGAGGTTGAAAAGCCACGGACATGGCGTAGGATCGGGGGCAGAGGTGGAGGTAGTTGTTTATGTTTCCGAATTGGAAGGCAGTCCGCAATTGTATCTTGATATTCCATTGCCAGCGAACGGTAAGGTTCTTGGTCTCCATTTGCATTGCAGGATTCGAATTGTGACATAGCCGGGCAAGATTTGTATTGACAAGACTTTTAGGGATTGTCTAGGCCCTAATGCAGTAACAGGAATTTGATCTTTTTGTGAAAGGAAGAGTGGAATGTACTGTTTGTGGGTCTTGAATCAGTGGTCGAGGAGCCACTAATTTTAAGAATGCGTGTTTCTATCCATTTGCATCCCAGAATTCGAATCATGCCATGTTTGGACAAGATTGTATTGACAAGAGTTAGGGATCGTCTAGGAGTGCCGTTGTATCAAAGCTTCTTGAGAATTTCAATGCCCTAATGGAGTAAGAGGATATTGATCTTTTCTTTTGAAGAAGGATTGGAATTTTTATTTTGTGGATTTGGAATTAACGGTCAAGAACTTGTGTTTCTCTCCATTTTGCTTCCAAGAATTCGAATTGTGCTACGTCCGTTCAAAATTCTAGTAACAGGAGTTAGGGATCGTCTGAGAGCGTTGTCGTATTAGCATTCTTGACAATTTTAATGCCCTCATGGAGTAAGAGGATTCTGATCTTTCTTTGGGAGGAAGATTGGGATCTACCTTTTACGGGTCTTTTAGTGGGTCTTGAATTAGCGGTCAAGGAGCCACTAAACTAACATGTGTTTCTCTGTGAAAACCTCGTTGAACTTTTTCTCTTCTTCTCAAAGCTTTGTGTATTTTCCAGGTCATATAAACCTGATTTACTCATATCTTTCATGAACTCTGATGCCTAATATGACTTGTTGGAGTTTCAGGTTTAAAGAGAGAGCGTCCTATTGCGCTACGAGAAGCAGGCCTTGGGAATGGTGCTGCACCGAAGGCTTTCCTCAACGACAGGCCATCAATGAATGGCGACA
Organism: Pseudoscleropodium purum; assembly: GCA_963969395.1. NCBI lineage: Eukaryota > Viridiplantae > Streptophyta > Bryopsida > Hypnales > Brachytheciaceae > Pseudoscleropodium > Pseudoscleropodium purum. Next base: position 19,936,267 of record OZ017797.1, read on the forward strand.
GAATCATCTTCGTCTCCACTGAAGAAGACATTGGAATTCGTGTTCAGGGTTGGAATGCCATCTTCTCCTTGGATTTCAAAACCTCTATCACCAAACGGCTCACTCCGCCTGGAGTCACCGATTACAGCCCTGCTGTTTCGCCTTCTGGTATTACTACTTACTTTACTTTGATTAGAATGGCAATTTGGTATCACTATGTATAATTTCTTATGCAATTTCAAAGGAGTTTGTTGACAGTACATACGCCCATTTCCATTCAAAGATTTAACCAAGCCATGTGTACACCACTTGCTAATGAGACCAACTAAGTGTATGAATAGATGAATTCCTGTTGATAAAAAGGAGTCAGTATCAGAGAGAGGATCAGGTCCCTAAGGGTTTCGTAGCCTCTACCGTTGTTGAGATTGAATATTATATGAATGCATACATCCCTCATGAAAGGGCTTTAGTATCCTCCACATTAGAGAGATTTTCGTTGAGATTGAAATTTTTATCAGAGTATGAATTTCTCATGCAATTTCAAACTAGGAGGGTGTAGACCACACCAAGAAACACTAAACAATCTGATGCCATTCAAAGATCAGTGGCCATAGATACGTATCCAAGTCCTACTTGCACTCCTTGTTTATAAGTCCAACCAAGTGTATGAGTAGATGAGTCGGTGATAGGGGTCGGTCAATAGGAGATGGAACCAGATCCTCAACGATTTTAGGATCCTCTTCTTAATAAGGAACACTTCGTTCAGGTGTTGCTTTGAGCTGAGAGATTCTGGTGTGCACAGGTGAATGGGTGGCAGCGGTATCTAACGAGGGACGAGGTTGGCAGCGAGAAATTGAGGCATTGAACTTGGATCTTTATGTTTTCAACGCCGTGGATGGCTCTGAAAGACGAATGGTAGTGAAGAATGCAGGTTGGCCCGCCTGGGCGGATGAGAGCACCGTGTATTTCCACCGCCTTGCTGAGGATGGGTGGTGGAGCGTATTCAAGGCTAATGCGTCTGATACCAGTGCCAATCAAGGTGGGGTTCCGTCCATTGCTTCCTGTATAGACCTCCATTTCATGTGCATTTGATTTTCCTCTTTCTCTCACTTTTGTGTAAGCAAGTGGGACAGGGGATCTTGTCGCTCATGGAAAGGTCAAGACCAAAATTAGCATAGAGGGAGTCAGTTCTATTGGGAACACATTTTTTTTAGCTGCACTATACATAAGAAGCCAGACGTGGGTTCAATACTGACTACGTTGTTCTCTTATGCAGAAGCTGAGCGGGTAACACCTCCAGGTGTGCACGCCTTCACACCAGCAGCTTCCAGGTGTGGAAAGTGGATAGCAGTGGCCACTCGGCGAACATCATTTCGACAGATTGAGATTTTTGATCTGCGAACGAAGAGCTTCATCCCCCTGACAGCTCCCATGCACCCCAACACCAACCACTACAGTCCCTTCATATCTCCAAGCTCAAACAAGGTAGGATACCACAGATGCCGAGGCCTTGATGAGGACGCGGCTGAGACCGTGAACCCCCGGATAGAGTACCAAGTTTCACCAATTCCAGGCGTTTCTCTTTACAGGATAGCTGGCATCTTTCCTGTGATGTCATCAGATGGGTCACTGGTTGCGTTTGTCAACAGCGGCAATGATTCAGCAACTCTGGCCGTGATGAACTTGGATGGCTCCCAGAAACGGGTTGTTTACGAGGATCATGTGTTTGGCTCAAATTGGGATTCTACAGGGAAGGGGACGGTGTATGCTTCCCAGGGGGGCGTTTTCAAAGGTGTGAAGACACCTGTGCACATTGTGGCAATTCAGAATGCAGATGGGACGAGATCCTCAAATAAATTCTTGACGAAAAAGGGAACTGGAAACAACGCATTTCCATCACCTTCTCCTGATGGCAAGTATGTTGTGTTTCGTTCTGGACGATCTGGTTACAAAAATCTGTATATTATGGATGCTGAGGGGGGCGAGGAGAAGTATTTGCGGCGGCTCACTGAGGGTCATTGGAGAGATACTACGCCTGCTTGGTCTCCTGACAACGAATGGATTGCATTTTCGTCTAATCGGGATCACCCTACTGGTACGTCATGCACAGTCAATTGTGTCTCGTCTCGTCTCGTCTTTTTCTAATTTTATGAGAAAGTTGTGTGATGGTGTGAACAAAAATGGTTCTAAAGTTAACGAGAAGTGATTCATTGATTAGGATTAGTTATTAATTTGCTCTAAGCTTTGCAAATCCTAATCCATCCCTGTGCAAGCAAGTCATAGATTAGTTCTCCTGCACTTTAAATACTCCATTTAGTTATTTAGTCACCTCCTCCTATTGGTCTATAGAATTACTTAAATTTTCCCTTTTTTGGCGAGCCTCCAATGGATATCCTTCAAAGAGTGGGGGTTTCCTTTTCTTATGGCACAATTGTGCAGGGGAAGGACTTCTGAGTTTTTATTTTCTCATTGGTAAAACATATTTTGCAAAGGTTCTATATACCTCGGTAACAGAGAATAAAACTAAAGAGAGGATGCAGAATATGTAGTTAGTGATATCATCAAGGTTGACAGGTGCAGCATAGTTTACTCATTTCTTTTCGTAGTTTACTTGCTTTTGTTGTAGCTAACTCATGGTTTACTGCATTAAACTAGTTTTGGTTTTAGTGATTTAGCCTTTCATGTGGTTGCTGCTTGCATGTGTTAAGGAAATGGTCCCATCGATGCAGGTGAACCGTCATTTTCGCTCTATCTCATCCGTCCAAATGGAACCGACCTTCACATGCTCCTGTACACTGGAATTGGTGGCCTCGCTATGCACCCACATTGGAGTCCGGATGGGAAGAGAATTGCGTTTGCGTCCAACTATGCAGGAGTGTCAGCTGAACCGATTGCTTATCCACACGCTTATCAACCTTACGGCACCATTTTTGTGATCAACGTGGATGGCTCCGGGTTGACTCGGATGACTCACAATCCCTATGAAGATGGGACTCCCTCTTGGGGACGCCTTTCTCTGGCGAAAGCTGATGTTTCCAAGGAAGGTGACCCCACTGCCTGTTATTTTGAAGATGTGTTTTTTCTGAGCAAGCGCTCGGTGAAAGTCAGGAATGGCCAATGTCAACGACGGTGGGACAACAGTTTGCAATCCTCTGTGACTGGGAGCGTTCTCCAGGTCTGAAACTATTATTTGTGAAATAACGACAAAAATTCACTTATTTCTTGACTGTAATGTTCAGGATTAACCTTCGAAGGGAAGGTTGACTCCTGTTCTAGACACAACTTCAGATATGTTGTGAATAAACAGGTATGCTACGAGGTTGGCTCATGTTATAGGCACAACTTGAGACCTGTTGGGACGTGTTGTGAATACGGCACTACCGCTACGAGAGGCTCTATCCCAGGATTGCGTTCTGCTACTCAAATTTCCTTACGTTCGTTGAAAATATAGTTTTTTCAATGCCAGGTTTTCTTTCCTTTGGTATTAAGTCAAAAAATTAGTCGCAATAGTATTCTTAACTATGTATATTGACACTCAATTGTCTCTAATGGCTCTCTGTCATTGCATATTCTGTGTATGTGCTAAACTTGCCATGTTGTGTGCATGTGACTGGACATCTTCTACGTGATAAATTGTTAACAAATGTGACTTTTAATAGCAGCTTATTTTCTCCCTAGGACCTAGGGATCATTAGAGAGGGTTGTCTGTTGGATGTAGGTGCTTGTTGACAAAAATATATTGGGAAGACTTGTCATGGTGCTAGTTTTTTAGTACTGAGCTAAAGATCTGTTCCCACTTGCTCTTAGCAGGTGCATTGGAGAGCGGACTTTGCCACTTCATTCTTTGCTGTTCACACATATGATGTTTAGTATTTTCTGAGCCTACTTGGTATTCTATGTGACAAGCCTTAAGAAGAGGTTGTTACGCTACTGTTATCTTACTTTCTCGAAAATTTAAGCAGGGTTTCAAAACTTTGAATCTCCAAAAATATAGATTTTAGGACCTTGAGAACAGTGTTTCATACTGAGGCAGAATACGGAAGACCAAGCACCCTTGAACTTCTGGATACCCAACTTCTACTAGAGCATATTTTGGGGTTGCTTGAGGTCAGACACAAGAGACAGGAGACTGCTTGCAATACCAAACCAAATGGATATGGAAATCCAAGGATGTGCTACTTGCATCGAAAAATGAGCTAATTGTGATCTTTGTGTAGAAATCTTAGATAAAAAAATTAAAAAAAAGACTACAATTGACTCAATTTCCAATGGCAAGAAGAATCCCATGGAGGTGCAAACTTGCAAGAGGGATTGCTTACTTGCAAACTTGTAAAGCAAAGATTTGGTGTGCTAAGCCTTGAAAAGGATTGTAAATTCCAATTTACATGCTCAAAATCTTAGTGACTGATAATTGAAAGCCTATCAATTTAGTTCTTGACATTTGGTGTTGTTCTATTGTTGCAATTCCTTTGCTTTGGAGTAATGAATTGAGGTTTAGTTTTTAAATCTAAAAGAGATGATAAGAAACAATACAGGCTTAAAAAAAGTTTGGCCTAATTTCAAGGGTTAGGAACTATCTAGTGAAATTCAATTCATAGCCTTGTATTTTCAAGTATATATTTGATGTTAAAAGTATAGCATTTACATAAGAACTAAATTTAGAAGTCGATATTGTTAGGCTTTATATATATAGTCAAACATTTACTATATACTCTAAGAATGTCATATTGAGTACACATCTAAGTAGAAAACTTCTACATATGAAGTGAATTACACAAAAGTGCATTTGTCTCCTTTAAACATTATCAAAATTGAAATCCTTCTTTGTGAACTTACTTTCACCCATATTAAAATCATGCCAATGCTTTTTATAAATTAGATTAAATTTTTGTTCAATTTATAATAACCCCTAAACATCCAAATCCTTCTCTAGAATTGACAATTTGGAAATAAAACATTATAAAGTACTATTTGGAAGAATATTTTCAAATTAATATACAAACAAAATTTTAGATTCCATCCATACGGTTAAATTCACCAATGCTATGACCAATATTTTCCTATAAATTTCAAAAGAGAATTTCTAAATTCCTTCTAAATTCCATTATAAGCAAAATATTACTCCTAAGTATCAATTTTTGAATAAAACTTGTTGAAAAGGATTTGAAATGAGGTTCTCTTGACATGATGATTTTTTGAAATTTTTCTCTTCTTTAAATCTATGACTTCATTATTACAAATCCAAATTTGATCTAGAGAATGAAATTTTGGCTAAGTCAAATTTTGACTTGACACACATTCACATTTGTAATTTTCAAAAAATATTAGGAACACCAAATCCAACCATTAGATAACACAACTACTTGAAAAATACCTCCACAAATTAGGATGACTTTCATCCAAATAATAATGAAAAAGAGAAAAGAATATCAAACTATTCATCATCCAAAAATTAAATGTTGGTTAATGTATGAGAATCTCATTGCCTCATTTCCCAAATGGGAATATTGGGACAGTGCTTGCACCGTGCAACCCAAAGGACCAAGATGCTTTTTCACCTCAATGGTTGCTAGAATGTGTTTGGTCCTCATTATTTATGCCATGTGTTGCTTTTCGTTCAAAGTTGGACGCAAAAACAATGACTTCAATTCCGTTGAATGCAGCGTCCACTATTGGTTCAAAACAAAGACACCATGAAACACAGCATAAAACAATCCATGAATAATGTAAAGACCCTCTAATGAATTCCTGTGGCCATTGGAGGATATTCAGATTTATCAGTAAATACTAGTTGTCCTACCACCAGAGTAAGTGCATAATAATCAAATAAAAAATACAAGAAAACGAATTTCCACTTGAAGGGATTCCGCCAGCTGAAGATAAATATAATTGCGGACAGCATGCGCTAAACCTCAGCGTGACATACACAAATTTGAGGGCAATTAAGTTAACAAATTGTATTTACAGGTGGCGGAATTTTTGAAATTGTATTTACAAATTTCAAAAAAATTGTCCTTGGTGCAAGCTCCTCAGGCAGGTCGCAGTTGTAGTTGCCCTTCAGAAAACCAGTAAAGCTGGTGCAGTATAAGCGTAGAAACTGCTGCCAGAATCTATGGACACAAACCAACACATGTGTTTGCTGAGACCCAAATCAGTAGAACAAATCTCAAGAATGATCCCATATCTGCAAGCCTGTCCCGCAGGCAAGACGAAGATACGTGCTCCATCAATTGTCCTAGAAGAATCGAAATATCATTCCTCCATCTTTGCTATTATACTGCGCACGAAAAAATACGCATCAAAAAGAGCAGTCAAAACACAAAAATCTTCGGCCTGAAGGGACGAGTACGAACGATAGAGACCTCGTTGCAAAGTACAGATTGTTCCTCATCGTGGCATAATAAGAGCACTGGATTGAAAAGGCAATTTGAACCACGCAACCCTTAACCCTAAAGATTGCGCCATTTCAAATCCATATGCGTATCCCACAAGAAGGAAAGTCTCCGAAGCACTTCGCATAAACAAGCTGGTATCTTTGTCGACGATCATTGGAGTAGTGAAGCGGTCTTTACCTAGACAAGTTTGAAAGATCTCCCTCCCAGCTGAAAGAGAAAAGTCGTCGAGATCAGCAACAACTTGTTGAGACCGTGTATTGGCCGGGGACTTGTTATCGCTGGTTCCGAGGTTAAAGTGTACATCTTATAAAAGCCTCAACCTTCAAAGCTCCAACTTAATCTAGTTGTGTGATTTAAATAAATTGTGAGATAATTAATCTTGGAGCAATTTAGCTCCAATCTGCAAACCCAATGTCATCTGGCAGCCATTGCAATCATGCTACTGGGTATTAGGAGTTGTTTCATGCGTGTAATAAGCTTAAAGGTCTCCTCAGCCTCCACCTGCCGCTGAGGATCACCTTGTAAAGAGGCTGAGGTCCGGTCAGGATGATATCGAAGAAGAGCCTTCTTGTAAGCTGCATTTACCTGCGAAGTCCGTTCAAGTCGATTATCAGGAATGATATTGCATGAGAAGGAGATGAGAAACTTCAACTAGCAAGTTCATGGTATCATTGAAACGAAAGAAAAGATTCAAGACGAAGTCTGCATCAAACGAGTGTTACAAACTGATGCAATCAATATGCAACATTCGCAGGCGTAACACATGCTAATGACTGCAATTCAGTTCAAAATGAGAGAAATCTTACCTGTTGACTAGACGGACATAAGCCACCCTCAACAGGAATCTGAAGGAGGCGAAGCAACTGGGCCATATCCCTGCACCCTGAGGCCAGGCGCTCAAGCTCAGCCTGCACCTTACTGCGAATCTGATTCTTCAAACCCATGTTCCTTTCTTCCTGCTCCATGAAACCAAAATATACTTAGAAATAACACAGCCCTCCCCATGAATACGAAGAGTTCAAGAATCGAACAGATATGTTTGATTAATAATGTCTCTAATGACATTGTGTTTGTGGAGAGTGTAAGTGCAATGGTGGACTGCTCCCGACTTAGATCTATCGCTATGACATAAGAGAGCTCAACAGCATCAAAATATTTCATCTCTTCGGTAGACCTCCTTTGAAATTGCAGTGTGTGAATTTCAGTACAACCCCAGTCTTAATACCTTTTGTTGAATTTGACGAATCTCTTCCAGTCTCTGCTTCTGCCGTAATTCAACCTCATTCTTCCGATCTGCTTCAGCCCTCTTTCGTTCCCGCAGTCTTCGCGACTCCTGGGCCTATACATTTCACAATTTAACTGAGATACTTGAAGCAGCTTATACTCTTTCTGCCGAGGAGCTCTTTCTGGGCTTATTCTTTTGCACACGCAGTCGAAGATAGCAGGGTAATTCTAAGAATTCCAACAGCTATGGCCTTTCACAAACCAAGTGGATGAAAACTGACTACGAAGTCACCGAAGGAGACATTTATGTCCCTCTACGCAGTGAGGGGTTAACAGTTTACACTTTAGAACACTTATAAGAACCCTCCTACTACAGACCCAAGACCACTCATATCTGACTTCACAATTTCGACCTTCAATATCTTCCACTAAACTTAACAAAAAACAAGCAAATAACCACTCAATCTTGTAAGACCCTAACCTTCCTCTTAAGTTCCCAATTGTTCGTTCACATTTAAAGAGTCATTTGAAGGGTCAGTCAATATGGAACCAAACAGTTAGACTTCAGTATCCACTCAATGGCAGTATTCATCGATACAATTTCGAGTTGGGTATCAAATCAAATGCACCGAACCATTTCTAAATTGCAAAATCCATAAATCATCAAATGCAGAATGATCATGCCAGCGCTCACCTGTTTCTGGAGCTCCTGCTGTCGCCGTGCCCACTCTTCTTCGTCCGCCAGCTTAAAATCAGCCGTTTCTTTCAACTTCTCTCGACCTGACAGAAGGTCCTGCCCTACGTCTAAAGCCGGTTCCAGTACCCCCGAATCTCCGGTACATTGGTTCCCAATGTTCAGCGCATCAACCCCAACATGGCAACTTGTACTGGCACCATCAGTCCCATTAGTACGAAGCTTCAATTGCGACCAAGATGCATCAAAGCCCTCCTCTGGTTCGCAACGTCTCCTGACGCTCTTCCTCACATCCGTCGAACATGAAGCCCTTGCAAACTCATTCTTCAAAGGAGGATCCTTCAAAGAGGTACCCGAAGATTCGGGTATCCTTGGATCAGGAGTTGCGGGAGCAGGTCGCTTCCTACTCCCTGACACCACTTCATCAGGCTCTGTGTTTCCATTCTCTGTAGGCTCGACTTGAACCACGGAATCAGAAGATGTCGAAGTACTCTCAGAAAGCTCCTGATAACTGACATCTCTCCCTGCGTCACAAAAGTTCAAGCTTCTCGAATAAATGAAAACTGAAAAATGCTGATCTCTACTCAAGTGGAGTTCAACATTATACTCTTAATGTTAATGTAATGCTTACACAAAGATAGAACCGAAACGACATTGAAATCGACACTGAAATCCATGTTATAAGAGGTTCATAAATTCGATACTACTTTCTCCCAATTCTTGTAATCAATACAATATTGATAATTGCAAATCGAGTAATGTGGGTATCATCTTGATTCATTACTTATTAACTCCTAAGCGCCACAAAGTCCTATTTGGGAAGATAAACATAGCATTTCTAGGCAAAGTTCTGTCGAAATAGCTTCTCGTTCATCCCAAGTTATACTTGAATCATCCAAACATAACCTTCCTTTTTGACGGAATCGACGAAATTTAGGTGAACGATAGATTCGTAAAAAGATATAAGCAAAACTGTGCAGAAACTCAAAACAGGATTCAGGCGATAAAGGGTTGATGAATTGAATATAGATTGGACCCCACATTCACAGACTCAATATTGTTTCACGCTTGGTTACGGTAAAACAGATCATTCTCGTTTCCCCGTTTCTATTTCAGCAAGGGCTTACACGCTTTCTAACGTTAACAATGTGTATGCGTCCTTACAGCTTCAAAATTAGCCTTCAAGAAAAGAATCCAAAAAATCACAGTGCGTGAATCAGAAACGCAATGAAAAAATTGAGAGAACGAGAATATGGTAAGGAAGTCGCTATTCGCCTCACGTACTTGGGCTTTCCTGATGGAGTGGACCTACGTGCCCATTGGATTGCACGGTTTCCGCAGTTCCCGAATCCCCTCCCAAATTGGCTGAAGAGTTTGGTGATTGCGGTCCTTGCGATCCCCACCCATTCGTTCCCGCTTTCGACCCCTCACTTCGCATGGGAGGGCATGTCCTGCGTTTTAAAGTAGCAGCCTCCCACTGCTTGCGCAGCGTCTGCTGCGAATCATCAACAAGCTCCGGACCCACACAATCGCTGTCATCATCTGTCTTGTCATCCTCCCTCCTGGTTTGTTCTTGTTTAGGATTCCTATTTTCACATGATCGAAACTCCCATGGCGGCCACGAGGAGTTCCGAGACTTGGATGCGGCGGGTGAAACGGGATCTCGATGAGGTGGAGGGGGCCGTGAACCGAGGAACTGACAATCATCGTCGCTGTCCTCACTGTAGATGGAATCGCAGCTCTCAAACGCAGAGCTCGCTTCCGAGGAGCTTCGGGCGATAGGCATGGATGTAAACCTCATACTCTGGCACATCAAAATTGAGTAACCTTAATCCCAAAATTCCAGAGTTACATTAGCAAATTCAAGCAACCGTTCTTGACTTCTACCCTCGCTTCTACAGCACGCAACAAATTGCATTCCTTGGGATTCTCGTTCTCTAAATAAGACCAGCCCTTAAAATATACTCCTGGAGAATAATCATCTACACCCCGGAAGAGGCATTTCAGGGGTGCTGTCTCTCTAAGAGCAGTACACCCTCCTCTCAATTATCACCTCTCAATACTCAACTCCCAAACAATAGCAAACCTCAGCCTCAACATGCCAAGATCGGATAGCAAAAAGATTGAAGTACCTGGGGTTGTATCCGATGCCAATAATTAAGCCTCCTCGCCAGGGCTTCCTTTACTTCTTTACAAACCCCACAGACAATACAAGCACGCGAAACCCTCCAACGAGGTTGCAGCTTAAAAAAATTACAAAAAAAACTCGGTTCTCCTCTACCTATGCAAATTGCGTGTTGCCAATGCAAATCATCTCTCTTGCACACCCTCGCATGCAATTACTGCTCCTCCAATTGCCTAACGCTTCTGAATCGCCAGCCCCAACCCTTCTTCAATAAGATTGAGCTTATCACGACGGGAACATTAACAGAAGATGAAAAAATCTCAAACAAGGATGCGAAAACGGAGAGTTCAATCGCAGTGAGTTCCAAGCACCTAACCCTGAGCAATCCCCGTACAGAAAGCTCTAACGGTTAGAATATCCAACCCCAATTGTGGAAAATACTACCTCCGAATCTGCAATAAACAAGCTCACAAACCAAAGACAGAAGCGGTTTTTTCCTCGCAGCTACGGCAGCGATGGCGGAGGCGCCATGACCACGATTATGGCTGCAGCGATCGTGCGGGGAAGAGGCTCCATGGCCGTAGCGTCGACACGAAATTGCAATTGCAACGAGCGACGGAAAGGCTACGGAACGCCAAGTTCGGTCCATTTTCTGTAGGTCTAGGTTACCTTCTTCAGGAAGATCGCGGAACGGGACGGGTGGGTAGGGGACAGGGTGGGACGGGTTGGGGACGGGACGGGTGGGTGGGGTCGGTCCGGTCTTGGATTGGACTAATAATGGTAGATCCAGTGGGCAGCAACGGGGGGAGGATAAAATTTACTGGCTGCCCGGATGGGCTCCCGCGCTTTTGTCCTCTCCCGCCTTCTGCAGTCGGGACTTCAGTTCTTCTTTTAGCTTAAGTTAATAAGTTGAGTTGAGTATCAGAATGATCACCCACTTCCGATCAATTAACCCCTGTGCGTCACAGAGAGAACAGCACAAGTGAGGAGCATTTTTTGTTGGATCCAACAAACTTGGAATAATTTCAAAATTACTTGATTACTGAAGTTTTCACGGTTCAGATTTGAAGCCAACTTACTCATGAGTTCAAATCTGAAATTTATAAGGGAATCCACCATGCGGATTTCAAGATTATAATATTTGATGAACATGGTAGTCTACAGATTCTTGTTTCTTAGCATCCAAAAATCAGCCACTTTGATGCATAGGGGTTAAGCAATTTAGCCTATCTACGGCATGGGGAGGTTGAGGAGAAAATTTCTCTATGTAGAAAAATAGATTTAAGAAGGATTTCATAATTTATGACATTTTTTCGCTCAAAAACAAAATTATCATTAATTTTTTTCATAAAGATTGTCTTTGTCCCATTCTTGATCAATAGCAAACCAATTTCCAACCATAGACTACTTACAAAATTGATGTAGGTGACCATTGTGGCTTTCAATGTACATATTGTGATCATTTTATAGTTTCAAAATATACCTCCCGAGCATTCTATTGTTCATGTTGTACGTGAGATGTCACCTACAACACAACTAATTGGAAATTCCGCAGTCTATGTTGTGAAAATGGGATGTTGATTGTAAATAGACCGGCTCCTTTAATTCGGCACTTCTTTCACAATGCAGGTGGAAGTTGTTCTAAATTGAAAATAGAGACCAATGGTAGAAGACCTAAGGAGAAGGTAGAGAGAGGAAGAACTTGAATCTCTTTATGAGATCATTGACATAAATTAAGAGCCACTTCACATTAAAGCCAAAGGTCAAAAGGTTGTGGGGTTAACCAATTACATTTTAAGAAATCAAACCTCCCAATCCTTCACACCAAAAGGCAAGCCCAAAGGCCATCATCCTTTTACTATTTACATGGTAATAAATTGCCTATATGGCAATGGAATTTCAAAGAAAGTTTGGGTTGGTTAGAAATGAAGACTCAAACTATAGCCAAGAGGACCTCAAAAATTGACAAGATATCAACCGTTAAATTAGTATGGATTTGGACTTTGGCCTTCGCCTGTGGAGACTTCACACTATGGCCATCGACATCAAGAAGCCATAGGAGTTCATCGTTGAGGGTTTTTGACTTTAGGCTTGGCCTTTGGAGGCTTCACACTATGGCCGACTAGAGGCTCTGATTCCTTTATTTTATTGCGTATTTATTGCTCATTTCTTAAAACTCTCAAGAAAGTTTGGCAACTCAATCCCATGGCCTCTCAACTAAGACAACCATAGGATGAAGTGGCCCTAAGAGTGTATTCATACAGGGTCTCACATTATTTTTCTAGAATAATATAAGGTCGTTAGCATGTGAGTCTAGGAACCTAGGCACCTACACTATTGACACCTTCCGTGAATACAAGATACCTATATTGTAAGAATATTGCATAGTTTGGGGATACCTATATTATAGGCACCTTCAATTGATGGTTGCAGGGTCCTATTTACACCTAAGCCTGAGGCTTGTATGCTTGCATTTCAAGTTCACACAATAGCATTGTTGAGGTGTAATACATAATACTATCCCTACATATCTTTATTATAAGATAGACTCTATACTACATATTGGCATAAAAAGCTAATGTTGATTAGTTTATAAGAAATTCTACAATTTTGCAGTATTTTAACACCTAGCATTGCTTCAAAATATTTGTAATTGAACTAAGGCTTAAATCTTTGTCTTTATTTGCTCTTGAACAAATCCAACTATAGATTCTCTTAGTTAATTTGTTCAAATACATCCTTCCAAGATTTTAGAATGAAAAAAATCTCCATTAATGGCAAGTTCAATATTCCTAAACTTCAAAAAAGGAATTTTTTAGCCCTATTTAATTAAAGGTGAAGTTTTGTCTTTCAATATTTTTAGAAACTAAAAGAATTGGAAAAAAAATTGTCCTACAACTTGTGTGTTTTAGTCAATATGTCAAGTAATTGTTGAAAATATATGAAACAAAATTTAACCAAAACAACTTTTATATTCATAAATTATAAAGTGGAAGGTGTTTTGGGATGAAAGAAAAACTAAATTGCTAAAGAATTTTGCAATATTAGAAATAAAAATTTTAAATCCTATTTGGAATTTATATGATATTTTTTAGATTGAGTGTTTTTGGCTATGAGGGGCATAGATTTTTCTTCCAAGAATAGATTGGAATAGAAATTATAATCTTAGAAAGGTCATCTATTTTTTGATCTTCAAGAAAATCTTTCAAAAACTCATGACAAAATTAAGATCATGAAAACCTATTTTAAATTGTATTTGTCTATCAAAGGGACATTTGGCCCTTTAGGGATTACTATTTCATTTTTTCCTTCATTTTATTCATTATTTTCATAATCCCTAAAGAAAATTTTAATTTTTTTAATCACAAAATGAAAATGGAAATGGAAATGGAAGAATTATTTATACAATTCAAGTCTACGAAGGTATATGCCTACATTAAAAAAATCTATGAAAAAATCTCCACATGGTTTAAATGGAAAACATTTACACTAAAAGTCTTCTATCATAATTCTATATGATGTGAATACAAATTTTTTAAATCTCATTGATAACAATTGAGGTTAATTTTTAGTTTTAAATATGGATTTTAACAATTGCAAAGATTGTGGTTTTCACCTTCTTATTGTTTGAGAGGGTTCTTTAAATTCTTATATTTCATTGTAGTAATTAATACCTTATTTTAATTTTTAAGGGCTTTTGAAGATTATATTTTTCATTTGTTACTATTGAAATTTTTATTTAATGAAAATTTGAGGTGTGAAATCTCTTCAATTTTTAAATAAAGGTCACAAACTATAGGTGTAGTAAAATGGGGTGGATGTATTAGTGCAAATGGTAGCCATCTTCTAAAGTGACCGTAGGTTCTAATTTTAGAACAAAATAAGTTTAAATATGAAACTGAAGTAATAAAAGATTCTAAATTTAATGCCAATAAATGATTAGAAGATTTGAGGGATGGAATCTAGTTTGCATGGAGAAAACCAAAGGGATCTTGTAATTTTAGGAACAAGACTTGGGGGAGAAGAAAGCAACTCTTTTTGTGATCTCCTCTAAGGTTGGGAGGTTGAGCCATCATTGAGACCTTGGTGGCTTAATGCTTTGTTATTTAATGCATTGAATTATTAATGTTCTCTATGAGAACTCCATGTTCTTTTGGATGCATTTTTGTGAACATTCACTTGCTTTTATGTTAACAATAATGTTAAATGTAACATCATCCACATATTTTTATATTAATAGTAACATCAAACATAATATCTTGATATTATTTTGATGTTATTTTTAATATTAAATAGGGGAATGTCTATAAAAATGTGTTAATAAAAACAAGAGTTTCCTACATTAAAAGATTTTTGGGGCAAAAGAAGGTTGTTTCGAGCTTGTTCCTCTTGTTGTTCTCTTGGCAATAAAAGATTGTAGTACTACCAAAAAAATTTGAATTTGAATTTTAAAATATTTTAAAATATTAAAAATTTGAATTTTTTTTTTAATTCTTGAAAATGATGTGGCAAGGCTTCGGCCACGTCAAACTACTACAATGTTTTTGCTACAATACAGTTCCCTTATTTCCATAGCTTGATAACTTGTAGTCTTCTTCATCTCTCAAATTTCATCTAATGTGGTGGTTTCTACTATTTGCATTATTTGTTGTTGTATTCATTATTTGGTAACATTGCTACAATGTAATGAAACCTGGAACAACAAATCACGCATATAGTAGAAACAATAATGATTTAATGCATTTAATAAAGAACAAAGCATTAAGCCACCAAAGGCTTAATCATGACTCAAGCTCCCAACCTTGGAAGAAAGCTCAAAACTCCCAACTTTAGAGTATTACAAGTATGAAAAACAATGAGAGCAATTGAAATTATACTTTTTTTGACAAAAGATGAATTTGTTATGAATTTTTGAAGTGTTCAATGCATCTTTGCCCAAAAGACTTTGTAGATTACCTTAGAACCAACAAAATCTGAATCCATCATGCTCATTTTGCTCATCTAAAGCAATCATAGTATTTTCTAACATGGGACAACTAGAAAGTCAATTCTTACTATGATTTCTCATTGAAAAACTAAAAGTTCTTGATAAAGTTACAAATCACTCCATTGCTATCATGTAAAACATGCATTGAAAGCTGAAATCTTACAAATTGAAAAAACCATATTGGGGTCATTTACTAGGTGTCTGTCATGGGTCATTTGACCATCATAGGTTGATCTACCTTATCACAAGCCTTGCTCATATAGTCACTAGATCCCTCTAGTTTTCTCCATCCAAAGTAGAATTTGTCCTTCAAATCTTCTAATTTTAGACTAGCACTAAATCTATAATCTTTTATTATTTTAGCTTTAGCTTTTCTTCTTATTCCAACATAAAACTTACTATTACTATAGGAGATGACTCACTCTTTTACCACTTGAGCCTCTATAATAAGAATTTACTATCACTTTGGATAAGGAGATGGCGCCCTTCTTTGCACATGTCATTCATTTGAATTATGCATCCTACTCCCATCTAGAAATTACTAATTTTGTTTATCATTCGCTTATACACTATCTAGTGAAAAGATGCAAACAACATCATTTTTATTTATCCCTCTTTTTTCAATTTTTGAAAATCATAGACCGTTGATTTGCTCACAAAAAAAAATTGAAACCAGTCCCCAAGTTGTTGATCTAGATTTGAATAAAAATATAGATAAAAGGTACAAATACAAATATGCAATATGAATACAAATACAAATATAGAAGACATACACTAATACACAATACAAATATGGATACAAGGGAATAGAAATTCCATATGAATTGAAGATCCCATTTTTACTTCGAAATTTCAAAAGGGGTTGGTTTGGGTTTGGGTTGGGAATTTTTTTTTAAATGTTCTAATAGAGGGGGGGGGGGGGGGGGGGGGGTAATAAAATTTTAAAAATCCATTGTTTGAAAACATGTTGTCTAACTATCCACATCCAATTTGTGGATAGTCCCAACCATTCTTCAATCATTCATTCAAAGATTGATTGAAGTACATCACCCTACACTTTAGGTGTATAATGTGTAATTTATAGAACTACTACATATTTGTAAAATTGTTTACTAGAACAATATTCAACTTGTGTTATACAATAAATTATAGTTATTTTTAAATATCTCAAAAAATAATAATAATACAAATTTCATTGCTTTGTCATCTTTAGTCTTATAGATTTACCAAAAAACACTCTAAAAATGTAATTTCTAGTACAAAGTGTATAAATGCAATTATAAATAATGTAATTATTGTATATTCAAACAAAGCATTTTTGCACTAGATAAGTATGAGAATGTGTCAAAGGCTTAGGGGGAGACAAATTTTTGATGATTTTTCCAAATTTTGGAGGATTGTACATTTCTATTAACCCCTAAAATTCCTTGACTATGTTTTCGCCGAAAATGCTCCAAAGCTGCCATTTCTTGGACAAGTTTCAAAATTTTAAAATAAAACATTTTTGGACACATATAACCACAGGATCTTATACTAAACTAGTTTGAAAAGATGCGAAAAACAAGCTCAGAAATTTCCACCATGTAGATTGCAAGATATTGGCATTTGAAGTGAAAAAAATTATTTTTTTGTCCTTGCAAAAAATCAAGCAATTGAACTTCACAAGGTCAAATTTGTATGAAATAATGTTCAAAATGATTGCAACTCTTTGGATTCATTCTTCAAGGCATGTTGGATACATGCTTGAAAAATTTCGGATCACTTGGAATTGTAGAACATATAGAAAAAAAATAGTAAGTAGGTAGTAGTAGAGAATGATTCAAAATACTAAATTACTAAGAATTTAGATATGAAATTGAAAAATATCAATTCCAATGGTTGAAATAATGTAATAAAAAATTTACATCCTAGGATTTTATTTTATTCTTAAAAAATATTGAAAATTGGATAAGGTAAAGAATTTCAAAGTTTATTTTAGAGTAGGGAATCCATAACTGTTCGCAAACAAAAAATTCTCATAACTTTTGACTAGTTTATCAAAATGGAATGATTCAAAGCTTTTTTTGAATATATAAGTCTAAAAAAAGAATTTCAAATTTTGATTGTTGAAATGATTTTTTTAGATCTGCCCGGATTGCCCGAGTTGAGAAACAAACTACATATTAGGCTATAACTTTTGACTCATGTTTCCAAATATCATGACATTTGTTGCATATAAAAGATATTCCTCGTCTACACCTTTTACTACAATTTCAGACTTAAATATGAAAATTTCTAGTCACAATGGTCTACCCAAAATTCCTATACAGCCAAAAAACGCACTTTGGTCCTTTAGGGGTTAACCATCAATCATAAGAAGAAGAAGGATTATACTTTTGGTCAAAAGACCATTGTAAGTGAAGAGTTTATTGAAGATAGTTTGACTAGCCACTCCTCAAGGTTAAGGGCAAACAACGCTACACTATTAACCCCTAAAAGACTAAAGCACATTTGAAGCACAAATTGTGAAAAAATATCACTTTTCCAAGCAATGAAAGAAAATGAAAAAAAAGTCTTTTTTCAAAATTCAACAATACAAATTTGTACTTGACTAATATGGGAATGTGTGAATTTTTTTCTTAAACTTTGACAATATAGATTGAAAGATTATAACATTTGAAATTAGAATTTTTTTTTTATCTTGCCCAGTAAGGTTAGTAAACTTTAACTCCTCCTAAAGTGAGATTTTGACAAGATATAGATGGTTATTTTTTTTTATATTTTCATCTTGTATCATGTAAATTATGTACCTACTAAATTTCAAAAGTATAAGAGGAGTTTTGTACTTAAAAAAACTCTTGATGGTAGATGTTGTTGGATTATTTTTGACATTAGCTTTTCTTCATAACTTGATTAGAAAATAAGGTATGCAATAATCAAGGTTAAGGTGCATTACAATACATGAACCTTGATTATTTAACTACTTGTACTTGGATTCTAAACCATTATCAATCATTGAACATCACAACTTAAGGTGAGCGACTATAGGACAAAAACAAATCATTAAGCACAGTTAAATGTAATCATGGGGTCCTTTCATTTGTTTAGGAGCGGCCCTTTCAGAGGATTGAGAATTTCTCTAATGGAAGGCATGCTTCTCAAAGCTATTCAACTTGCTTCAAAAGTTCAAGCCAACGTAAATTCTGATCCACGCATCGATTAGAAAAAAATTATATTCTTACAAAAAGGGTATCTTTTTACACCTTGTGTCAAAATTTGAAGAACATCCAGTAAAACGTGACTTCATACACACCTACTTGAGATCACATATATACGTTCAACAATCATTCCAATTGGTTCTTTAGGGATCAACAATAGTATTTATTGTAAGGCAATGAGGCCAAACTTCTATTGATAATGACTTTAGTAATTGAGAAATGATTCACAATGTTTGACTAGAGATAACTACCAATCTCCCATCCCCTTGAAATTATTAGCCACAAGTTGCTCCAAGCTTGGGATCTACTAGGAGGAAAATAAAATGAAACTAAAAATGATGCTTGGCTTCAAGGGTATTTGGCTTCTTTAATCATACATATGTGCTTTAGCTTATACACAAATATAGATGTGGATATGGTTGTTGATACATTTGCAAATTATTCCATGTATTATGGTATCAACTTTAGTTGATACCAATATTTGTATCCTTGGACTTTGCAAAAAAAATTTAATTGGGCAACAATACTTGGTTTCGAGGGGATTTGGCTTAATCAAGGATTTGGCACATTGATTAATTAAGCCCTCAAAAACAACTCCAAGCTATTTAACCCCTAAAGTCATATTGCCTATTTCTTATGAAAAAATATGGATTTGGGGTAGGTTCCTACAATCTCAATTTTTATCACAATTTTGTGAAACTTTTTTTGAAGAAAACACATCATCTTTATATGAATATAATTTTTTTCAATCAATGTCCAAAAGCAAAAGTTATGTCACCCTAAGCCAAAAATGGGAATCAATGGGCAATACTTAGAAAATCACAAAAAAACATGTAAACAAAATTTTCAATTTTTTTCCCTCAAACTTTATATTTTTATCTACATGTCCATGATTATTCTATTTAGACTAGTGAAGAGAAAGTTATGGACAATCTTGGTTTGGGGGCAATTTAAGCATCTTCTTGAAAAAATGACCTATGGGATTCATTTTTAAATGTAATTTTCACATTTAAGAAAATAATTGACAAGGTTAACCCCCAAGGGACCAAGAGTCCTCTCAAGGGACTTTTGGGAGTTTATGCAAGTTCATATGACCTCAATTTTTGGTGAATTTTTTAGAGACTTTTTCATAAGATAAAAAAATTTATTAGCTTTATGGGAATATAATTTTTTAATATTTCAATTGGTGTCTAGGAGCAAAATTATGCCCTATGAAATATAATTTTTATGTTGCCAAACAAAAAAATCCACAAATTTTTTTCCCTTATAAATCTTATTTTAATCTATATGTGTATGGTTATTAGGTGTGTGTGTGTGTGTTATACTACACCTAAGGGTGGATGGAAGGCCGGCCAGATTTGCCTTCAATCTAGTCCCAGTTTCTCCATCCAACCCAAGTTAATAAAAACCCCTTGGGCCGGATTCTAGGGCTAGATTCTAAGGCTGAATTTCCAATTTATGTGCTCATGGATTTTCTCTATGCTCAATTAAAAAATAAAAAATAAAAACAAGCATGTTTACCTTTCTTTTTTTTTTTAATTAATTAATGATTTAGTTTTCTTTTTTCTTTTTATTCCTATTTGTTCTATGTCAAAAATAAAATAGAGAGTATCTTTAATTATTTTTTAACCTTTTCCTTTCTCTTCTTATTTTTTCTATTTGGAAAAAGAGAGAGTTCTTTGGCTTCTTTTGAACCTTTTTTTTTGCTTGACATTGAAACTAGAGTTGAAGCCTTAGAATAGTTGTCATTTATTTTCATGAGAATTTCAAGAATTTCAAAAAATAAATAATATTGGTCTTGTTACTAGAAGAGTTTGAAAATAATGATTCACTGAATACGCAGTTTGAGAAAACATCTCCTTTTTATCTCTTTTTTAAATCTATAATTTATAATTTATTTATTTATTTAAATATAAATATTTTTATTATAGGAACTTAAATAAATTCAATGGTAAATGTAAATCAAGTTTTATTGTACATGTTTTTAGTGTTGCAATCTTTCTTTATTGTATTCTTTTTTTATGTATTTGTCATTAGAATTGGTAAATTCACAAATCATCTCATAGATGTTTGAATCTATAATATAACTTCAACAATGGCTTCCATTTACATATTCATGTCTAACAAAAAATGTACCTAAAAATTGTACCTAAAAATCCTTGTTCTTAACCAAATAAACATCACATGTAAATGGAACAAATTAGTGAGTGGAACTAAATAAATAAGATCAAAACAAGAAATGTATCAAATTTTATTTTTATTAAGCATCTCACGGTACTATAAGAACAACTATATAGAATAATAGTTTTCGATATAATTTTTTATTCTAATATTACAAATTAAAATTATTTATTATAATAAAAAAATTAGAATATTCTAATATGAAAATTTTCTTATTTTAACTTAAGTATATAAAATATTGAAAGCACTCATTTTTAATTTTATTTAATATATTTTTTATATTTAATAAATAAAAAATATTCATCACATTCAAAATAATGGTCAAAGGCAATTTTGAAATTATAAAGTGATTATTATTAATTTTAAAAACTCCTTAAGTTATTATTAAAAAAAGAAATTTATGTCAATTTATAAAGCCATTTTGCACTTTGTACAAAACATTCAGTTAAGAAATGTGATTATAAGAAATGGTCCAATACTCCCAACATTACCCAAATGCATAACATTCAGTAGCCAATGTGAAGGCTGCCTTTGCCTTGAGGGATGTCCGGGGAAAAAAATCATCCATACTATAGTATATAAAATTAAAAAAACAAAAATAAAATTAAAAAACAAAAAATCTAGCATGCCATCCATGATCACCTCTAACATACATGAGCCAATCGGTTGAGCTAGCCAAGTTGTATTGACAGCATTTAAATGGCCCTCCTAAAATTCGAGGACCCACTGAGCCACTGATAGAACTTCTTCAAGTTACTTTCTGAATTCAAGCTTTCTTTATTAACTGAAACTACTAATATTCAATGGAATGACTTCCATAGTCTCTGTTGGATTCATGCTTCTTTCTAGCAACTATCGACACCTGGATTTGTAACTATTGATGGGTGTGGAATATTCCACACCATTCTGTTGGGGGGAGGGCAAAGCCACTGACTGCTATTGAATGTTATGTGCATCCCAATGCTAGCCTAGTGCATCCCAATGCTCACAGCATTACATTGGTGCATTCCAATGCTCCCAACATTAGCCCCACTACATCCAAAGCTTTCAAAATAAATACAAAAGCAACTAGGAGGAAGTTTATTAAATATTTATCTAAAAAAATAATCTTAATAGACGGTGGAGATTTGTACAATCTAACGGTGGAACCCGATCCAACTCCAATCCGGCCTTAGATGGAAGTTTGGGCCACTCAAAACCTTGCCCCGATTGCTTCCCTAAGGCTAGAAGGTTTGGTGCCAAAACCATGCCACCTAAGGTGACACGTAGGATGAGTGGTAGTTCCATCCAGCCCCAAGTATAAATGCCTTGGGCTGGATTTGGAGAAATGGAGCCATCCTATTGGTTCAAACTTGAGGAGTTTTGGCCAGCCCTCCATCCAGACCCATGTATAAACCCTCCCTTACTGTCACGTCACGTTTGGATGGATGGCTGAGTGATGAAACATTGAGATTCAACCCCAGCTTTCATCCGAATCAAAAAAATATTTGAGATGGTCTGTTCGTCCATGTAGATAGTCTGTTCGCTGTCTTGGATGGTTTGTCTATCCAAGGGAATGACAAACCATTGAGAAAAAAAAATTTGAATGTCAATTTTTTTTGCAATCGAATGCAAGTGGACATTTCGACCCCAAAAAAAGCCAATGTCACATCAAGATAGAAAACCCTATACATGTCAAGTTTTGATTCATTCCATTCGGATTAGTGATGTGAAAGTTAGGAACAATCTTGTTTTTTGGGCAATCTAAGCATTATATTAAAAATAAATCATAGGATTCATTTTTTAATGCAATTTTCACAATTCTTAAAAACAATTGTTTGACAAGTTTAAGTTGAATTTCTAAAATAATTTCACTATTAGAATTATAATTGTGTTTCAATCCCATTTTAGAGCTATTAATGGTTTATTTTTCTTTCAATCTTGGATTTACTTCTACTTAATAATTTTTTAAAGAATGATAATCAAGTGGGGGATGTTTGAAGTTTTTTTCCTAGAATTTTTACTCAATTCTTCAATGCAAAAAATATGAAATTCAAAGTTTACAATGCTAAATTTTTTTACAAATGGCAGTCAAAGTCATTTAAAATTAAAGCCTAGAATATTCTTTTCCAATTTACTTTGACTGCCATTTGTATGCTAATATCTTCCAATTTGTATAGTCAAACTTCATGAAATTCTTACCACATAATCTCAGACAAGTAAAGTACAAGATCCTATTATTAGATTCTAAAAACAATATTTTTTTTGTTTTCTTGGGTGAATGTAGCAGAAATGGCAATTTTGAGTAGTTTTTGACAAAAAAATGGCCTTGATCTTTGAAGGATTAAATTTGTTTGCTTGAACAATCTCACCAATGGGGTTGTTGTGTTTTAATTCCTTCTTAAAGTTATAAACAATTTAGTTTTGTGTTCAATGTTGGACCTACTTCTATTTAATAATTTTTTAAAGAATGAAAATCAAGTAAATTTTTTTTGAGATTTTTTTTTAGGCTTTCAATTCAATTCTTCAATATAAATTTTATTAAATTCAAAATCTATAGTGCAAAAAATTTCCACAAATGGCAATCAAAGTCATTTGATATTGCAAACTAGCATTTAATAAAACCTTTTTTTCAACTTTGAATACAAATATCTTTAGATTTGTATTGCCAAACTTCATGAAATTTCAATTACATCATTTGAGACAAGTGAAGTATAAGATCCTATAATTAGATTCTAAAAACATATATTTTTTCTATTTTTTTGGGTGAACATAGCAGAAGCAGTAGTATTGAGTGGTTTTTGAAACAAAAAAGACCTTGGGACTTTAAAGGTTATGAAATTAGAATGAAATTTCCAAATGAAACTTATCATTTCTAGCCCACTATAAATAAAAAATTACAAGCTATTTAAAAAAATTGGAACAAAACTGTTAAA
Organism: Pseudoscleropodium purum; assembly: GCA_963969395.1. NCBI lineage: Eukaryota > Viridiplantae > Streptophyta > Bryopsida > Hypnales > Brachytheciaceae > Pseudoscleropodium > Pseudoscleropodium purum. Next base: position 19,959,964 of record OZ017797.1, read on the forward strand.
TGAAACTTGTCATTCTTTGCCCACTATAAGTGCTAACTAAATAATATTCAAACCAAAATAATTGACTTTAGAGATTACTTTAGGAACAATGTTCAAATTGTTCATAAGTAATGATTCTTTCATCTCATAATTCTAGTAGGCAAGCATACCCATTATAAGCCCTCAACCTAATCGCATTCCTATTTACATTTGTTTGAATTGAAATATTGATTTACCCCTCACCGCCCAAGGGGACCAAAAGTGTCTTCATAGAGTTTCAAGTCAAATTCAAAGTATTGTAATTTTTGCATACAATGTCCAAATACAATAAAACTTGTTGGAAAATTTGCACTTTCTTTTCTAATTTGTGTAGTAAGATTTATAGATCAATCCAAGATGAACTAATTAATTTGAAGCCAATCAAAGTTCACAAGTTCAATTTGAATCCACCAAATTGCATTTGATGGCTAAAACTTTGGGGGGTTGTATTTCCTTCATCCAATGTTTGTTTTCAATAAAATTTGATGGGTTATGTTTCCCTTGAAGTCTAGTTATTGTGGTAAAATTTTGATGTAAATCCAAGTTGTTTTGAATGTTTGGGAGCAATTCAAAATTCAAAATCCCGACATTTTTGGATTATAGTGAACTTTGGCGGCTTGTTTCTTCTCCATACAATGTCCGTTTCCAATAAAAAAAAAATTTAGAAAAGTTTTGCATACTATTCTAGTTTGTGTGGATAAAATTTCATATCAATCCAAGAAGTTATGAAGGACTGAGAAGCATTTTAGTAGAAGGAGGTTTAGCCTTAGATGTGTTTTTTGCAACTTTTTTTTACCTATTTTTTGACATTTGCAAGCCATTTTGCAAACACATGCATTGAGTCAATTTATTGATATTTTGTTTCTTCAATGTATTTGTTTTCTTCAATGTGTTTTGAATCATTTTATAGTTTCAATTTTTTTCATTTGAATGAGTTTAGAAACCGAATTTCACCTCCAAGTGTGTTGCTAGGAAAATTTCAGCATCTTTATTCAACACTAAAACATTATAATCTTTCAATCTATATGGTCAAATGACTCCAAATTTGATTCACATCATCTACAACATATTCACTACAATATTGTACGGTTAAGATCTTTATAACTTAGTGACATTTACATCTACATTGCTCCTAAACGGCCTTGGGTGGTGAGGGGTTAAATGTAGATTGGAATGCAATCAGGTTGATAAGCTATAAGGTAGAAGCACCTATAGCCAACTAGGCTATGGTACCCAATTGATAGTGTGCATTTATTTCCAACCAAGGCAATTGGAACAAATTCCAATCAAAGCTTGAAATGTGTATTTTCCTCCTTTTTAAGGTTGGAACTAATAAAGTCATAACACACATTTCAAATTAGTAAGTGGGAAAGTAAGAAGTAGTCAACGGGAATGTAGTTCTTGAATGATTGAAATTGCAAAACTTTAGACTTTGGCCATGGATTCTGCTTAATTTTTGCCTTCCAAAAGACACAATAATCTCAATTTTGACATTAAAATTACAGAAAAATTAGAGACTTTGTATTCCTTATTTCTCTACAAAAGGAAAATATGCATCCCTTCATACTCCTTGTTGTGTGTCGTTAATTGCTTAAACGATTGGGTATGGGTGATTCTATTTTATTGTATATGTCTACTTTAATGTTATTCATGAAAGAAGAATTGTCACATGCACTCAATTATTGTTGAAATTGATGATATTTCATACATCTTGGGAAGCCAAATTTTATTAGTCATGTGCAAAACTTAAAGATTCAAGTTCTTTAATTTAAAAAAAATTTAATTTGTTGATTCCCCTCTTTAAAATTACTCTATGGCTTACACTTTGAAGCAAATCATATTTGCCATCCAAAAATCAAAGGTAATTCCAAAAAATCCATGTTTGATTTGAAGTGCAATGTCTTTTTTTCTATTTGAAAAATCATACAATTTAGAGCATTACCAACAATACAACAAATAAGTCCACATTAACATTTTTGGGATGAAAAGTGTATGTCAATGTTTGGATCCACCAAAACATCTTTTTTACATGACAAAAATTGCATTTTTTGTAGGGTTGGCAACTTTGCCAATGTTACTTTCATTTTTTCCTAAAGATGGTTTAATGGATTAGTAGTGATGGTGATTTTTTTTCCTTTCATACACTAGGAGACTTAAGGTAACTCTGCCTATGACAGTCCAAATGGGAGCCAGCCCATCACAGGCAAAATTGTACTAACGGTGTACATTCTAGTTCTTGAAATGTGCATCACTAGAAATTTGATGCCTGTGATGGACTGGCTCCCATTTGGACTGTCATAGGTAGAGTTACCTTACTATTAGTTGAAAATAAAAATAGCAAAATGGGATCACTGAACAGAGGATATGCTCCAATGTACTCCGTACCTTATAACTCCATATTATCACGTGTAATTAAACTGTGACATTAAAGAAGTCTGGGTGAACATACGTACAGAGACTCGGATCCAGCAGACGAGAACACGACCACGACGACAGTTCAAATACTTTGCCGAAGTTTTTCCATGATGTCATGGGGTGCCATGCATTGCCATTCCTTTCGCATTCTCCAGGGTTTGCAAATTATGTGAAGTCCCTGATTGCTTTGCATCATGCTTCACTAGCTTCAATTGATTTAATTTGGAGGATAACATGATCGGTAGAATTTTATGGAAGAGACGATGTATTGGTGGGAGGAATCATCAATCTGTTGTGGTTCTGTATCTTGATTGATCTGTACAACGGAGAATATGCGTTCAAGAGACGATTTGAAGCATGTTTGATGGATTTTAAGGGATGCCTGGTTGCAGATGAGTTTTGATTTTCATGACTTGGTCCAGTGTTGCGCAAGAAGTGCAAGGTTAGGGTATGCAAGGGCGGTCCGGGGAATGTAGAGCGCCAGTATTTGCAAGGAGTGGAGTTTTTTTCCTCTATGGAATCGGTTGTCGCCTTGCCCGGGCGCTATGTGCGGAGGTGCCGTAGTTTGATGCTGGCGGCCAGTTCTTTTTCTTCCATGAGACGATCGGAAGGACTGGCTACGTTTTCGTCACGCGGCGGTGAATTACTGAGCTCACCGAATCATTCTGGATGTGGTTGCGCCACGATCAAGAGAGCGCATGTGGCAATGAGCATCGCTCGCCGCTTGCAGCACGTACTGGTGCCATCGGAATTTTTAGGAACAAGATTTTGTAGAAGTCTTTCCTCGGCTTCTCTCTTCAATGACGGGAAACAACAAGCAGGGCTAGCTTGGGCGTGGATGTATCATAAGCGCAGTGCTGGAGCCCCAGCGAGCGGGAACCAAACCAGGAAAATGTCAGGAGGTAATGTGTTATTTTCCTTGTTTTATGCAGTTGCTGGCATGCCAATGTTTCTTATTTTAATGAGCTCAAGGGTTTGGAATCACCTGTTCAAGATATCGAGTCCATTCCGTTGCTTCTGGCAATGTGCTTCACATTTGACAAGAATTGCATTCTACGTCTAGGTCCGTTGCCTTTTTTGTATCATGATCGTCACATGTTTAAAATGGCTAATTTTCAAGAAATTGGCTGTTTTCCAGTCTCCCGTCTGGAACTTCAGATCTATACCAGTCCTAGCTTTTGCAGCACTGTGCACTTGAATGTCGTAAAATTGGCGCTCTGACATACGTCAATTTAACGAATTGACCATCGCCTTAAGAGTGCGTCATCATTTTGAAAGACCTCGCGCTATGAACTCCAGTGCCTGTGGTGGTCTGTCTAGTTAGTTTGGAGGAAACATCTTTCCGAATTTTTTGTAATTTCCAAATGGTTTATATCACATTCTCTGGTTGGAGAATCCGTGTGCTCATTGCTTCTTCTTCGTTGTGAATACTGAAAAGGAATATGAAGGTGATTCGCACAGCCATTAATAGCAGTGTCTGGTGTTTGCAGGAAAGAATCCTTTCAACAATCTTGTGACAGACCTGGCAGGTTCAAATGCCAAATACTATAGCCTCGTGAAATTTGGAGACAAAAGAATAGGTCAGTACTTGATAACCAAGTCTGGATGGGATTTCTTGGGAAGCAGCTTAGAGGTGACCAGCGTCGTGTTTTTTGAAGTTTCAGGTCGCATAGTTGGGGTTTGTCCCACAACTTCAGGAATAACAGCTGCCAATATTCTTTCCAATGCTTCAACATCTTTTTGGTTGACTTCTGCGCATCTCGTCACTTCTTGGTGCGGTTCTTGAAATTATGCTTCATACCATTCGTCTCAATGTCCGGGAAGAACCGGCAGTTAGTTCATTGTTAGCCAGTGCCTTTGGGAAAATAACCGGTTGGAGTGTGAAAATGGAGGATGGAAAACCGGACAAAACATTGGTAGGACTAGCAACCTATTGGTGTGCAAAAATAATTGGGGGCTATTTAGCCACTACTTTTATGAAATTGTCGGATCTTAGTCGCTTCCAATTTAGAATTCAAGGCTAATACCCGGATTACTAGAGGTGGGTATCTTCTTGGACAAGGTGGACACTACTTTTTAAACTGACTTTCAAGATGTATACAAAGATTGAGGCTTTGTTTAGTATTTGAATCTTTCTTATTGTAGAGGTGGCTTGGTGGTAGAGCAAGAGTATTATATAGTTTTTGGAATAATCATGAAGAAGTTGTCAAGTTTTTTGTAGGAACTAAATTTTTTGAAAATGAAGATTTTCATTGATTCTTTGTGGTATTACAAATTGATATATTTATTTGTGCTCATCACTTAGAATTGTTATAGTTATTTAGTTGTATTTAGGGTTGTTTGGCACCATTATTAGTTGCTTGCTTACCACACTACAATCAATGATGATGTTTGAGGGTTGATATCAAAGTTGGGTTTTAGCATCGTGACAAATAACATCAATGATATGCAAGTTTTACAAGTAATTTGTGCAAAATTTGCATATCAATATTCAAGCTATATTGAATCAAGTTATTGCATCAATCAAGAAATCTTACTCATTGACATCAAGTTGCAAATACTTTGATCAATGAAGAGTTGATAAATTTGAGACATGTGAGAACAATACATACTTAAATGACAATTGCAATAGTTTTGAACCTAATTGCCATGAAAAATAGAATATTTCCAACTTATATGGAGGATGTATTGCAACCTTTATAAATTTGAAGTTGAAGGAAATTGGCCGGTGAGAATTTGATACTAGAGTAAATGAGCCAGAAGATTTTGATAAGGAGAGGATGCAACCGGTGCCTCTAGGAAAAAAACCCGGTCCCTTTATAAAGAGGAGGAAAATTAGCGGGGCAACTCCAAAAACTTCCCGAACGCTGATTCATCTGTTCTTTATTTTGCTCTCTCTCCACGCAGATACTTTGCCGTACTCGATAAGGATTCTCTTGGAGTCTGCAATTCGCAACTGCGACGGTTTTCAGGTCTTGAAGGAGGATGTGGAAAAAATCGTTGACTGGGAGAAAACATCTCCAAAGCAAGTGGAAATTCCGTTCAAGCCTGCCAGGGTGATTTTACAGGTCTGTAGATATTCTGGCTGATCATCTACTCTTTGTATCTATTGGTCAATTTTGTGTGATTGAGCAGGGTACTGATAACTCTGGGAAATTCAATGTTCATCGTCATGTCGAGATTTTCTATTGCGAGTCCCCCATTTACGAGAGCTCTCAATGCTCATCATTTTTAACGGACATTTGAAGACTTACTTAAATATCGACACCTTGTGATTTGAGTTATTCTAATCTGAAGTGAAAGCTTACATATCTTGATTATCATAACATCTCTGTCAAAGTACAATACTGATTCAGCGTCGGGTGATGTATTATCAGGACTTCACAGGGGTACCATGTGTTGTTGATCTAGCAGCAATGCGGGATGCGATTAAACGTTTGGGTGGTGACCCGAACAAAATTAATCCTCTGGTAAGTGTAATCCTCAGGTTTCCAAATTCGTTCCAAAGGTTGGCGTTTTGTTAACCATCAGTATTGTGCTGGATTGAAAGTGGTCCCTTCAGAGGTGTTGAAAGTGAGGTACATGCAATTATCTATGGTTATGAAGAAAGATCGAGGAACTCAGTCTCATCAGAATCTTAACTTGTTCACCTGTTTAGCATCCTTGGCATGCATTACGTGTCTTCTGCATCACCCCCCCACCCCCAAGTGTGCCTGCGAAGAAACTCACCGGTTGATGAGATGCAGGTGCCAGTGGACTTGGTGATCGATCATTCGGTGCAGGTTGATGTTGCCCGCTCTGCAAATGCACTGCAGTCAAACATGGAATTGGAGTTCAGTCGTAACAAAGAACGTTTCACTTTCTTAAAATGGGGATCGACCGCTTTCAAGAACATGCTTGTAGTTCCCCCCGGGTCTGGTATTGTCCATCAGGTTGGATTCTGATAGTCATGTCCAAAGAGTCTGACGATTCATAATTTCAAACTATCAGCAAGAATCTGCCATGTTGGTACTTTTCTACATTTAAAAAAAAGATAAAATTTGCACTGCTTTTCTCATGTAGCATCAGCTTTGGCCACATTGTTACATTCTTTTTCTTTGTTGGAGCAATCGAAATTAGTTCCTTGCAACACTAGCATTGAACAACCTTCTCTTGAAATGCTTGCAGGTGAATCTCGAGTATCTTGGTAGAGTTGTCTTCAACAGTGGGGGTTATCTATACCCAGACAGTCTCGTGGGAACAGATTCTCATACCACGATGATTGACGGTCTCGGTGTTGCTGGTTGGGGGGTTGGAGGCATCGAAGCTGAAGCAGTGATGCTTGGTCAGGTACGACCCTTACGGGTAATTCCTTTAATTTGGTGAGTACTCAGAGAGTGCGACTATGCGCAATACATCTGTGGCAGTCACTGTTATGCATTATTAAATAGAGATCATTGTGGAGTAAGATATTTTCTTTCGGAATGCACCTGCTCCCCGTGTATGAGTAAATTGTTGACATGTACGGGTCTGGAATCTGCTGCAGCCAATGAGCATGGTTTTGCCATTAGTGGTAGGCTTTAAGTTAACCGGAAAGATGAAAAGTGGAGTCACAGCCACGGATCTGGTGCTGACAGTAACTCAGATACTGCGAAAGCACGGGGTTGTTGGAAAATTCGTGGAATTTTATGGTTAGTGGCGATAACTTCACTATTCTTCAACAAATATTGGAAACGAAAACTCCTCTGTTCACAATGCCTGTGCATGACACTTTTGTTGGATGATTTTAATTGCAAGTGACAAATTTTCTGGTTAGATAAATAATTTCGCGATCACCTGCTGCTTGCGCGCAGGTAAAGGTATGGCAGAGTTGTCATTGGCAGACCGGGCGACAATTGCAAACATGTCTCCTGAGTATGGAGCCACTATGGGATTTTTCCCTGTTGACAAAGTCACACTAGATTACTTGAGGTTGACTGGTCGTGATGATAAGAGAGTATGTTATCGTTTTCATCTGCGTCAGTATGTTATCATCTCATTTTGGGTATAGAGGATACTTATCATTTAAATTTGGAGAATAATTCAAGTGGTTCTTATGCCAAGATCCTAGAGGACGTAAGTTTTAGTGCTTGTTAATGTAAATTTGTTTGCAAAATTTCACCGGAGCACCTACGTTTGCGCATGCATTTCTGCTTCATTTTGAAATAAAAAAATATGACTTTGACGAACCTTCTGCTCGATTGCTTAAATTTTTACTTTACTATCGACAGGTGAAAGAGATTGAAGGATACTTGCGGGCAAATAACATGTTTATTGACCACAGCAAGGTACCATTTGCAAAGCATGCGCTCTTTAATTTGCGTGCATTCGTCGAAACCTACAGAAATATCCTCATCATGCTTTAGATCATGCACCAGTCTCAACGAAGTCATTTCTACGAGAACTGAAAAATTATTCGTCATTATAATTATTATGCTGTTTTTTTATGCTATTTCGAAGTAATTCATTGAGTATTTTGGTGTTTAGCCTCAAAAAGACATTAAATACTCATCGTATTTGGAGTTGGATCTGAACACTGTTGAAGCATGCATTTCTGGGCCTAAGCGGTACGTCTTTTATGAAGATAAAGGCTAATAAAACAATCCTGCAGAATTCATCTAAATGAGTCTCACCGATTTGAAGTTGTTGCTTTCCGACTTCAGGAAGTCTCGAAGTCTGTCTAACCATAGTATTTACCTTGTGCAGCCCTCACGACAGAGTTAATATTAAAGACATGAAGAAGGATTGGCAAGATTGTTTGAACAACAAGGTTGGATTCAAGGTAACTACCGAAAACAGAATCAGCAGCTTCTTCCTTTCCAAGCAAGTCGTTTCGCCAAGTTCTGAAACTCTGCTCTTCAAGAAACATTTAACTGCCGAGTAATGAGTCCCTGAAAGGAATTCTGTTTAATACTAAATGCTTTCAATTTTATTGCCATCCAGGGATTTGCAATTCCTAAAGATAAACAGAATAAGGTAGCAAAATTCACTTTTGAAGGCAAGCCGGCAGAATTGAGACACGGCAGTGTGGTCATTGCTGCAATTACAAGTTGCACCAATACGTCCAATCCTAGTGTAATGCTGGGGGCTGGGCTTGTAGCCAAAAAGGCATCTGAGCGGGGATTGACGGTGAGTTCTCTTGCGAAATTGAAATATTTCATTAGAAGAATGTCAGGACACTATTAACGCCGATGCTACTCCAGAAACCTTCCTTTAGAATATCATTCGTCCTTCCCATGCAGTGACATTTTTTGCCAAGTATGCCTGATATGCATTTTGACTGACAGGTGAAGCCTTGGGTGAAAACCAGTTTAGCACCGGGCTCTGGAGTGGTAACCCTGTACCTAGCAAAAAGGTAACTTCGCATCCACTGGGTTTCTCCACTCACTTCGGAGCAAACGCTTCAGCGCCTTTTGTCTCTCGATTTCCTCGTTATTTTCAACCTAGTTCAATCATGACAAGTTTAAGTTTTCTTGTATCATTGCTTATTTTCCATTGAAAGCCCTATTTCGTTCTGCATGTTCTGAGCTGGATTAATCTTTAGTTATCAGTTACCTAAGCAATCCATGTGGTGCCCACTCTTGTAGTAATGTACTTCTGGATATTGACGCAGTGGTCTAACGAAGTACATGGACGAGCAAGGGTTTAGTGTAGTGGGTTACGGCTGCACCACGTGCATAGGCAATTCTGGCGAGCTTCATGAAGATGTTTCCAAGACGATTTCAGAAAACGGTAACTTTTCCAACCATTTCTTGATATGCGCGCAAAATAGATATAAGAAATACGTGAATAAAATGACATGGACCATCTGTGTCTTGAATTATTCAGCTTGCAGGTCGTACTGGCGGCAGTTGTAATAGAAAATTATGAGCAGTTTGTACCCGTTGGTGTAGTCAGTGCAGGGTAACGAAATTTGTTTTGAGTTGTTTGTAGACATTGTGGCGGCAGCAGTACTCTCGGGAAATCGAAACTTTGAGGGTCGAGTGCATCCCTTGACGCGTGCCAATTATCTGGCATCACCTCCTCTGGTGGTTGCTTATGCATTAGCTGGAACGGTAGGTGGCAGTCATAATCAATTTCGCTGCAGTTCCATCTCTAATAATTTCGAAATCCTCATGTAGGTCTTAGCTTGATTGACAGAGTACATATCTGTAACAATAGTTTTGTTATCTTCGGGCTTCTTCCATCAGGTGAATATTGACTTTGCTAAGGAGCCTATTGGAAAAGGAAAAGGTGGAAAGGATGTATTCATGAAGGACATCTGGCCTTCAAATGACGAGATTGCAAAGGTGCAGTTATGCCGTGGACTTCAGCATCATTTTTGTATACTTAAGGATAAATAGCTAGCAGCTCATAGTAGAGTACTTCTAGTCCTTTGGATGCTTTCTTGTGTGGAATGGCCATTTCAAATGAACACCCAGTTGGACTGTGCAGGTTGTTCAACAATCCGTGCTTCCAGATATGTTCAAATCCACATACCAGGCTATCACGAAGGGAAATAAGATGTGGAATGACCTACCTTCTCCTTCAGGTTCTCAGTACGCTTGGGACCCCAAATCAACTTATATCCACGAACCACCCTTCTTTCAGAACATGCCCAAAAGTCCTCCTGGTGGGAAGCCTGTGAAAGATGCTTACTGCCTTCTAAATTTTGGAGACAGTATCACAACGGACCATATCTCCCCAGCTGGTAACATTAACAAGGATAGTCCAGCTGCTAAATTTCTCATGGATAGGGGAGTACAACGCAAGGATTTCAACTCTTACGGAAGTAGACGTGGCAATGATGAAATTATGGCAAGAGGAACCTTTGCCAACATCCGCATCGTCAACAAATTTTTGGAAGGGGAAGTTGGTCCGAAAACAATACATGTTCCCTCCAAAGAAAAGCTTTTCATTTTTGACGCAGCAAAGGTATGAGATGATTGTTGAAAGAATGACTCACTTCGGTCCATTCTTGCTCTTCTAAACAAGCGGAAGTATTTTGTATCATTCGTTGAGCATACTTCTAACACACTTGGAGTGTTCAAACCATCACAACCATATGTGTCTTGTTTTGTAGAAATATAAAGATGCCGGTCAAGATACGATTATTTTGGCAGGAGCAGAGTACGGGAGTGGTAGTTCACGTGATTGGGCTGCAAAGGGCCCCTACCTGCAGGTTTGCAATCTCTTAGTTTGTGTTCCTACTTCATTATATCCATCATAATTTCTAAGATTTTTTAACCAGCATGAGGTCAGTCACAATTTTTACTTTGAATTGTCTGCTTCTCGTATTCTCGTCTTCTCTTTTCTCTTTTCTATGTATTTTTCTATCGTTTTCCATTGAGGGTATGAATAAGAATCATAGATGTATACCCACATAAAAAGGTGTAGTAGAAGACGAGAATCATTACTGACGTCAACTTCCACTTTGAATGAACAGGGAGTTAAGGCAGTCATATCAAAAAGTTTTGAGCGCATTCATCGCAGTAACCTCGTAGGAATGGGTCTCATTCCGCTTTGTTTTAAGCAAGGAGAGGATGCTGACTCATTGGGTTTGACTGGTTTTGAGAAGTACACAATTGAAATGCCAACTGACATGAAGAAAATCAAGCCTGGAATGGATGTCAACGTAAAGACCGATAACGGAAAGTCTTTCAAGTGTACTCTTCGATTTGATACCCAAGTAAGTTGCACCTCTCTCGCAGGTGATGGCGGTTAAACCTTTCAAGTCAAATCGCACACACAGACTCTTTTGAACCTTCGAAAATTCCTTCAATTACTACAGCGATAACACAATCATCAAAGACTGCACATTGAGTTGAATTTGTAATAATTTTCCATCGCTTTCATACTGTGAATTAATTCCTCTGTATCGTGCTCAAAATTAAGTTATCATTCTTTGAGCTACAAGAATCGGCAGTGAAGTCACCTTTCATGCCTGAATTCTTGAGATAGCTATCTTTGACCAGGTATAGTAGAATATTTACCTGAACGAGCGCTGCAGTTTGCGCATGCTTAGTTTGGTAAACTTCTTCCTTTGACCTTTGTGCCCTTTTCGCACTTGGCAGGTCGAACTTACTTACTATCAGCACGGCGGTATTCTGCACTATGTGCTACGACAGCTTGCGGCAAAGTAGACTTGTTCTTGAGTTTGGGCTGGCTTGTGCCAGTTTAGCCTCCAACTGAGCCATCGCATTGGGAAGTTCAGTTTCTATAATTCTGTCGTCAGCAAGCTCCCTGCTTCAGCACACTCAGTTTTCATTTACTTAAAAGTGTACAGAGCTGACTGATTGAAGGATTAACTCTACAGGTACATGCACTAATTTATGTGATTCGCAAGCGGTTGTCTCTGCTGGTGCATTGTGAGAGACTTGTACGAAGTCTTACATATTGATTCTTACGTCCATCACAGAATTGGACTTAGTTAAAGTTGTAATGCTACTTCGCGGTGCTGACTTTGCGTCTACAAGTACATGGGCTAATGTTACCTTGATAAGTGATTTGGATAATTAGCCAGGCACTCAATGGGCTAATTCCAATTTCAAGGTTGATGAACAAGTCATTGCTGTTTGAATAGCTACAGAAAGGCAATCGTTCTGGAAATGCTGCAAGTAGTAGCGGTAATTCTATTCCTAGACTTGGACATTGATCGATCTGCTAAGGACTTTGGTATTGTAAAGTTGTCTCTCTGTGGATTTCTCTTGGAAACCAGTGAAATTAATTAGCATGCCAAAGTGAAGCACTTCGTGCTCCTATGGCTCTCGGGATGTTTGATAGCTGCATGGTTCATTTGTCCGGTGTGAATAATTAATGTCAGTTGTACTTCCTCAATTTATGAGTCACCAATTGAGTCATCTTAAATGGGTTCTTATACCGTATGTTAAATTATCTCATACTTTCTATTTCCAATGTAGAAAGATGAAAAATAATGATTTATTATTGATCACTGTTGTTCTGTTAGCATCAACAATGGTACAAAAGAAATTTTGAATACTTTTGAAAGAAATATTACCATGTGACATATGAAACAATTGCAACCAAATTCAGAGCAAAAGCATATGACTATTTCAGTCTTCAAAATCTACTGGCAAATTCATATCAATCGCCTAAACTGATTTCTTCACTGAAGTTGTGGGACTTGAAGCATATACACTACTTTCACACAATCATATAGCTTCATAAGGGTCATGATTGGGAAATGTTATGATCTAAACATGCATTGTAATAATAAAATTGCACACATTAATATTTGTTTTATGCATAGTGTATTAACCAATGTTTAGTACTCTACATAAACCATACACAATGTATTCATTAGCTCTAATAAACATCTATGTTATCCTAATTCAATCTCATATTCAACAAACCTTACAGATTTTGCGACTATTAGTCTTTAGAGAAAATGTATGATAGAAATAGGGAGAATCTACTCTATTGTTGTCCTTGAATACCATTGCTCAAACTATATTGAAGCCTAATAGCAACCAAGTAAAAGCACTACAATACATGTATTTTATGTCACCTAAATTACTTGATTTTAAAAGCTATAAATCATTACTCTTGATAAATATTTTTACCACCTATGTTTATAGAGATACTCTCCTTTGAATAGTATTGATATCTATGCTCTTGAATCTTGATAAAAAAAAATTCATCTTCTATAAAATTTTATGGCCTTGAATAAGTAGTTAGTATGGGTGAGTCTAAATACAATTTTTCCATGGTTGTCATAATGGGCGAGTTAGGGTCATCGGACCGGACGGACGGACGGTCCGGACGGCTTTAATTTTGTAACTTGTACAATTTTGCGGAATGACACGTCACCTCGTCCGCGCCTTGACGATCTCATCCGCGCCCAACATGTTCCTTAATCCACATGGCATCCACGTGGCCTATTTTTCCGTTATTAGAAAGTCAACTATGTGTTGATTGTATCGGATAGGCGGGACCTCTAACGGACGGGCAAACCGGACGTCCATCCACTATGACAACTATGAATTTTTCAGTGTAATTCAACAAAGTTGAAACAATTGTGTCCCTTTCAATGCAAAGATAAACAAAAATTGCACACTTCTTCTGAAGAAATTTCATTTGTTCTCACACAAAATTAACCTCTAAAGATGTGTGGAATCATTTTGTGATTGTTTCTCATCTTTGCACAACATTTTCAAGCTACAAAGAAAAAAAAATTCAAATTCTTATTTTTTAATGGATGGTAAAATAGATTATCTATGAAAAAGTGTATTGACAAAGTAGAATAGCTATTGCCAAATATGTTTTATGAAAAAATAAAATTTCAAAAGTGTAAATATCATTGTAAAAGTGTTCAATATAAATGTTGAACATGTACTATTCATTTGAAGAAATGTAACTTACAATGTTTTTCAATATCAATCTTTAACTATTGTTTTCAAATAAGTGTAGATTAAAGTTTTAGACAATTCTAATAAACTCATATTTTAGAAATATAAATTATATATTTGACAAATCACAAAGTGAATCTCTTTGAAATCAATCTAAAGTATATTTGTAGGGTTTTTTCCTAACATTTATCATATAGATAATTTGTATTGATGCATAATATAATTTCTTTTGATGAAAACTTCAAAAACAATGTAAGAGATATATTTTTAGTACCTTTAAATTTTTTCTAAAATACATAGGTCATAAGGGGTTAAAACCAACAACACCCTCCAATACAATCACTTAAAACAAAAATACAATAAACTCCTAGCTCCTCAAAAGTAGTTGCATAAGGGTCTTGCCTCGTACATAACCACATAAAAATAAGGTGTTTCTTTTCTACACTACCATAGAATAAGGTTGTTGGGCTAATCAATAAATAGTTTTGGTTGCCACCTCCACTACTTATACAATTTTTCAACAAGCTTTACATTTTTTACATTTTTTTTTAAACTTAATAAACTACTAGAAATTTATCATGTCTTAATAAATTAGAATTAATAGTGGACAATTCAAAAAATTATCAATTAAAAAAGAAAATATATCCTCCCAAACTTGATTGCAAGGGATAGGATAGTGGCTATCAAATTCAAAGACCTATCTTGATCATCTATTGGTTTAGCATTCCTAAACCATCAACTCTTCTACAATTTAGTAAAATATAGATTTTCAACAATAGTGGTAAACTCCTTATGAATATTAGTGACTTATTTTTTTTACAACTTGGTGGTATTATTAGATTAATAAAATGCATTTGAATTTTTCACATAGAACATTTTCATTTGATTTAAGCTCCAATTTTTTTCAAATGGGTGTTGAATACTCAATAGGGTAATTGCGAAAAATACTAACAACATTTTTGTTCCTAGTCTTCAAGTAGAGAACAATAGATTTGGGCCAATAATTTTTACATTATTCTTCAAAAATTCAAAATTTCTAAGTAAAGAACATAATACTAAACTACTCATTGAGTGTTTTTTTCATAATTATTTTACAAATAATTTTATATTAATAAATGTATTTCATAATCAAACTACTATCTATGGTTTATAATTTGGAAGTTGAGTAATAATACTTTAGGCCTACTTTAAGAAAATGTAGAGCTGAAAATGAAGATATCTACTTGAAAATTTATACAAAACTAACCCATAGATTTTTTAAATAAAAAAACTCTATTTTGAACTTGTCTTTAATTCTAGTGTACTTTCTATCAATAGGATAGTTGCAAGAAAGGGTGTCCGTATTTTGTAGCATTTTGCTTAAAACAAACTTTTTGCGATGTAGTACTATGAGTACTACAGAATAGAACAATAACTGTTGATCAAAAAAATCGATGGCTAAGAGTACTATTTTGGATACTATGAGTACTTGTAAGTATTGAAATATTACTATTTGTAAAAAAAAGTAGATTGTCACAAAAAATGGATACAATGAGGTATAAATTATAATAAATAAAAAATCATGATGAAAAAAAAATCTAAAAATTGTCCATTTGTAAGGACTTGATGGTAATCAAAATTCATCAAAAAAATAAAGCCAAAACTATCTTCATCGTTTAGAAGTGCGCGTGTAAGGGCTCCTTGCTTGCATGCATGTGGATGCCATAAATTAATGTGTTTTTTTGGTGGGCATATGTCTCTCTAGTGTGGGAATATGCTACTAAAATTTCATCCCTACATCATTAAATATGGATACTCCACAATACTAAAAAATCCTAAATCGCAAAGTGTGACAAATTAGCTAAATTGGAAATTTATTATAAAATTTTTTTTTGAGATTTTTGAAGAATAATAATTCTCTTTATAAACAAGTTGGTCATCTTCAATAAAAATTCAAGTACATCGGTTTCATTCTCCAAATATTGTGGCCAAACTAAACTCTGCAACTCAAAGTGTGACAAAAAATAGGACTACCTTTTCTTGCAACTACCCAATACTAACAATGGTTATATTAGTACAATGATTTCTATAATAATTATTTTCAAGATATAATAATGGATTTCGAAAGGTAGAAAAATAGACAATTTTAAGTTATTATTAATTTTTAAATACAAACATCAAAATATCAATTTTCTTGAAATTTTCTATCAAATGATTCATCTTTTATCATTTGACTTAAATTAAAATTTGAAAAAATGGTATTTGACTATTATCATTTGATAAAATCATTTTGACTTAAATTATTTGGTAAAATAATTGTTTTAGTGTTCTACTGATTTTTCATGTTTTATTTAATATTATTCAAAATTCAAAATTTCATTTGGCATAAAATTAAGAAGTTTATGGGTATTATGTAATTAGAGTCAATGATTAAAAATACTTAAAAATCTCTGATTAAAATTGTAATTGTAATATATTTTCAGAAAATGATCTTTTGCTAAATAAATTTATTCAAAAATTTAAAAACTTGATGTAAGTGTAATGTACATAATACATTCTATATCATTATTACTTTTGTCATTGTTTCAAACAACATTGGATCATTATGTACTCTTGAAGAGTTTTTCTTTACCTTAAAAAAATGTTCAAACAATTAAAGTGTGAAGTCCTGCAACTTATACCCATGTTTTTTTTCTATTATTCATGTATTTAATTATTCAATCCATTCATAAGACCTTGAAATGGAGATAAGCTATTATCCTTTTGGGAAGTAGAATTAAAATGTGGATTTAGCTATTTCTTTGGATACAATAGCCAACCCATTTTTTATCAACCCTCCATTCTTGTGATATAGACTATTCTCATTCTAATTAGTAGGAGATGAGTAATGATTAAATATGGCACATTTTCCAACATAGTTGTGGTGCATTGCTATTGGCTACAAGACTTACAATATTGCAACCACCCCTAGGTTGATTTTGCAATCAACCTATGGTCAGAAATAGAAAGGTCTATATCACCATTATAGGTCAAAGAGAATCTTCCACTAAAAAATTTGTAGTAATTATGTTTTATGTAATAAAATTTTGGAAAAATACAAAATCCTTCCAAATTCTATTTTTGTGCATGGGAAAATTTATGAATTTAAAAAGCCCACATTTCAAATATCCATAATTGCTTAAGTGATTGGAAATGGGTTGGCTACCTTAAATGAACTTGCAATGAATTTGTCATTTATCCTATACAACTTTTTAAACAAGTTAGTATATTGAAGGAGGTTAAGTAAGTCTACATTAAGATTCTACATTTCTACTTATTCTATATTTCTACTTAGTAAGTATATATTTCAATTTCGCCTATTTAAAAGTGATGGATTTCCACTAACATATCATTTACATGGACATGAATTACTATCTAAATTCAAATTTTATAACTTAAATTTGAATAATTGTGAATGATATGTTTAATCCCTAAACACTTCAAAGTCCATATTTGGGATGATGAACAAAGTGCTTCAAAGCAATGTTTTATCTAGTCAAAACCCTTCTTGCTCATTAAAAAATAATGCTTGAATCTTTAAGAAATAAACTCTCTTTGAAAACCAATTTGATGAAGATAAGGTATTCAGCATTCTTGTACTGTAAATTCAAAGATATATATAAGAAAAATATAAAGAACTTCAGCAATAAATATTTATTATTGGTAAGAGCATCTTCAATCCTATGCCATTGACTGTCCACTGCTATGGACCTATGGTACATGCAATGTTAGTTTGCCTCTTCCTTTTTTGTCAATTCACTTCCCAATGCAAGCACCTCAACCTTGTGATGATACTTGATGCGTAAACCACCTCATGCTTTCCATTCACTTCTAACTTTCTACTCTCTTATTGGCTTGCTTGGGATGGTATGGTTACATTTTTAAGAGGTTTTGCTAGCTCACTTGGAGGGCAGTCAGGGCACTAGCTATAAAGAGCCAAAAAAAAATGCCTCACCTGAGCTTACAAATGCCTTTGAAGGTAATGTGGGAGGTGCTATTAGCATTGGGGTAAGTTTTTTTAACCATGCTGGGCTTGCCATTGCTGTACCTTGACTGCCTTCATGAAGTGCGAACTGATGATGCTCTCAAACAAAGCATGGTTGTCATAGTGGATAGACGTCTGGTTCGCCCGTCCGTTAGAGGTCCCGCCCGTCCGATACAATCAACACATAGTTGACTTTCTGATAATGGAAAAATAGACCACGTGGATGCCATGTGGATTAACCGATTAAGGAACATGCTGAGCGCGGACGAGATCGTCAGGGTGCGGACGAGGTGACGTGTCATTTTGCAAAATTGCACAAGTTACAAAATTAAAGCCGTCTAGACCGTCCGTCTGTCCGGTCCGATGACCCTAACTCGCCCGTTATGACAACCATGAAACAAAGTGCATGATATGCATTTTCCAGACTTGTCCACCTTCACATCATGTGCTGAGCCTGAACTCCCTGAAGTGAAGCTAGCTGCCATGTGAGTCCTACAAATCTGTCCCACACTTCAACATTCATAGACTTCAGGTTCAAATAATTTAATGCCATTCAATGAAACTAACTTACTGCACACACAAAGTCTAGAAAATGTGACAAGAAGTACGCACGTTACACTGTATCAGCAGATAAGAGCAACTGCTTGAAGCTCAGACTTCCAAAAGCACTGAATTAACAATCAACTTTTCCAACCAGAGTCCAACTTGGAGACAATCAGTAAGGTTAACCAGCCAGCCAGGTGAGGTCATATAATTTCATATCTATAGCATTTCAAGCATGGGATGATTGAATTAAATAATCTGCTGAACAGTAGCAAATGGATCATGCCTCTACAGTCAAATTCAAGAGTCTCAGCCTCCAGTGGCACAAAATTCATTGTTTGGCATTCTATATCAGTGCTATTATATGATGCTATATGTACTGTAACATTTCCAATGATTAGTAGAGAACAAAATGCATCTGAACAATCATTCAAAAGTTCCAGCCTGTCTAATTAATAGGTGTCCATGTATGTATCATTGTACTAGGTGACCATTAACTTCTGAACTATACATCTCATCTGAAGCTCCACTGCTCCACAGGCATAGTAAGTTAGCACTTGCTACCTTTGTCCACCATACCCATAATTTCATTTGTAGCTAACAAAATAACAGTTATTATCATGCAAAATTTGCTGGAACTGGTAACATCAACCAAGCTCTTGGAGCCACCTTATAGAAGTAACTTAACAAAGCAAAGAAACGGCAACAATTGACTTCCATGTGTCAAAGAGAGTAAAAAGAGTCATATTCATTAAAATGGAAAAAAATTCAAGAAACAGGCACACTGTTGGCCCATTTCTAGCCACCCACCTGTGTGAAACCTCAGCTCTAACACCTATTCTTGTTTTTAGAGTCTTGGATGTCACAATTATGTGGTGCTCTGAAATACGCCATTTTAATGAATATGACCGTAAACCTAAATCTCAACACTCGGGCTCTTTCATTCCAGTGAGTGTAAGATAAAACCTGTACTGCAGCAGTGCCCCCCTACAGTTCCAAGGCTTCCATTCTTCTCAAAACTTCTGAGTCGTAGTAAGGTCTCGATGGGACACTTATAATTTTGACTTCGTGAAGTTTTGCCAAGAATGAAAGCTAGACTAGACTGCAGGGCACTGACTACTCTCCTCTATTTTTTCATTCATTAATTAATTAATTTAGTGACAATAATTGAATTCAGTACCCACCTAGTCACCTACTTGGAGTCTGTCGATCTGTCTGTCGGACTGTCTGTCTGCAATTGCGTACTAATTCAACTACCTGTCAGTTACTTTGCTAAAAATGAGACTACTAACGTTCGTTCAATACCTTTCCATTTGATCGAAAGTGTAAAATAATGTGAACCTGATATATATGCTGCCAGCATATATTTGTGGGACGGGGTCCGTTACATATGAACTTCCAGGATGCATGGTTGCAAGTTCACGTTTCCGGTGACGGGTTGGCGATGGGCTTCCAAGCAGTAGCACACAGCACCACCTGCTCTTTCCATGTGAGGTACAGTCTGTTTTCGTTGATGCTAAGTCCCCACCCCTCTTTGTATCTGCACAGGTTCAAACCAATTGAACCTTCAGTTTTCATTTCAATTCCTTACACAATTGTATATAAGTACGAACAAGTTCAGGTTAATCCGATCGAGACAGTGTACTTGCAACCACACGTATGACAGTAACATTCTACGAACAAGTTTCAGGTTAAACCGATGTATGTGCAATCACACTTTTGATTGGAATTGGAAGAAGTTAGAAAATAAATACATTTACGTCTAGATTCTTCCAGCTCAAGTCATAAATTATTTGACCTAAGGAGCTGCAGATCTACATTCCTGCAGCTCTAGCAAGCTCTCTCAGACGTTAAGCTAGAGGCAAATAATGTATACATCATCACTGTACAAGTACAGAGTGGATCGATCATACTAGTAACTCACGTACTGCTATCGATATCTTCGAGCTCAGGTTCAATACAGTGTACGTACCCGTGCGCAGATATACGCAAGACAGTACAGTGTAACGTGCACTTAATTAATCGCGTGAAGCCGTGAACTACTATTGAAGATGGAAGCTAGCTAAGGTAGCTAGTACCACCCTTCGAATCCCGAAACTGGTACAATTCAGTATTAAAAAAACATGCTCTGAACCCACACCCGTTGTCCAATTAAAATAACAGGGAATATATATAATATACGAGCCAATGATTTAATATTGATTTAACTAATTAATGCGGATATGATTGGGTCACAGGCGTATCACATTGAATTCCCTGTGTGAAAAATCTACCTAATGGCTACATGGTCCCACGCTTTGTGCGTGCACCCTAGCCTTCACATCCCGACACTGATCGATCTAATTAGTATGTCATTCAGTATTTTTAAAACATGCTCGATCTGAACTTAACCAACAACGTACCCATTAGCAAATTAATTAAGATAACATTCAGAAACAAGGATCGAATATTCAACATTATTTAGCCAAGAATATAATACTTATTATTAATTATCGTAACGGTTATAACAGAGAAAAGTCCTGAAGCTTGTCAGACCTCTTGAGAAGTGCCCGGACGTCGTCCACAACGTCGTCGCTGAAGTTGCACGACAAGAACCCTCTCCGTCGCAGCCTCTCCTCCCACTGCAAGCCTTTCTGCTGCCGCTCCACATTCTCGGGCACTTCACAAGCCACGAAGCTGACGGCTTTTCTTGCCCACATCCGCTCCAACAAGAGCCTCACAGAGCTAGTCCTGGTGAAGCCCTCGTCCAGGGAGTCGAACAGGAGGGTGTACAAACGCAGACCTTCGCAGAAGGAAGTCAGGAAGTTCGGTGAAACCAGGTCCATCTCTTCTTCCACTACGACCAGGATCTGCATGCATGGGAGTACATACAGATCGAACATCAATTTCGTTACATTGGAGAGATTAATTCTAGCTAGTGTCGAAAGTTGTGACGACATGCATTTATCGTCACCAGTCAAGGTCTAATTTCAGTCAAGAAACTAAGCTAGACAGGCATGGATTTACGTCACAGGCCGGCCGCGTCCCGAAGTAGTGGAATACCGCCAATATATACCAATTAGCAAAATTGACGTTGCATGCATGCGGGTAGGTCAACATCTTATATGATGTCAATGATGATTGATTCCAGACTGAGACTCTGCACTGGCTCCTGCGCTTTTCTCAGTCCCAGATGAGAGTGCCATTTTTTGCTGGTAGATGACCTGTATGATTGATTGGCGGAGAATCTAGATGGGGACTAGTGTCCACAGGCCTGGGGAGGTGCGAGCGACGACAAGGGGATCCATGTTACACTGACAGACGTGAGTATCGAGGTAGAGAAGAGGAGGGACATGTGTTTGCATTTGCCTGGACGTACAGCAGAGAACACACCACACTAGCAGAAGTTCACCACATGAAAGATGGGGGTAGGATGTCAGTACTCTGAGCATTGATGACTTTTAGCTAGCGTGTGTCGTTTAGCTCGATCACACTGCTCCAAAGTGCCATGCACAGAAAACTTTGGTGTCATTCTTACGGTGTCATTGTTTTCATTCAATCTTTTAACTAGAGAATCGGAGAGGCTTGAACCAAGTATGTCAATCATATATTCACCCCAGGCAGGATAAATCTACAATTGCGCTCCTTGCTACACTCAGCTAGTTAGTCGATCTGTTTCAGAGTCCAATCAAGCTTGTGCATATTCAACATAGAGCACATTCGCCAATTAAAATAGCTATGTGCAAGCTCGCATGATCACTACCACGCGTACCAGCTGCTAGCTAATCCTTGTCAGAAAATCAACTTTCAACATGCTAGGGTAAGTAACAGTTGCAACGCATATCCTATGTCCTTATGGCATGTTAGATATTATTTCGTAAGACTAGTAAAAGTACTCCAACATTCAAGCGGGTGTAAGGCTTATTTATCCTACGTCGGACTGTTAGCTTGTAACCGACCAGAGCAGAAAGAGCAAACGACTAAATGATGTTCTGCCGCATGAAAAGTGGAGGTCGACGCGCAAACATACAGCTGCAACTGATTGCGTTCCAGATGATGAACTTGAAAGAAAGAACAATGCAAGTGAACCGAGTACAGCATTAAAAACGTGAGCGTTACTCACCTTCGGATTGGAATTCCGAAACGTACAGAGAAGACGATCACGCGGACTATATTGTTCCCCATCGGCCACCACCTCCGACACGTGATGCAGCGTGTGGTTGCAAGCGATGGCCAGGACTTCGTCTGGACGCAGCTCCAGCTCGGCGAGCTCCAGCTTGTCCAATCGATCCTGCGGCTGGTGCAGGACGCTGAACTCGAAGGGGACGCCCATGAGGCGCGCGAACCGCTCCAGGCGCGTCATGACCTGCTTCATCACGTGGAGCGCGCTCTCTTCCGGAGAAATTACGATAGTGGTCAGACGCAGGTGAGGAGTGCCGTCCGCCCGGGTGGCGAGAGCTTCCAGGAGGGTTGGCCATTGTGTGCAGTAAGTGCTGCTCATGTCCACGACGTGGATCTTCATCTCACCCTCGAAAGCCTCCATCAGGGAGGCGTTTCCTGCTACATGACCAAATGTTGTCCATGGACTGGCCTCCTGAAAAATCATATCACAGCCCTTGTCAACAATCCCTAGTTGCGAAGTCAAGTCCAAATGAATGCCTCTGTTACAAGGAAAAAAAATATGCAATACTATACTTGATGAATATGTTGATAGTGCGGACTTCTTCAATCCACGATCCGTACTATTCTTTGCCAGGCATCAACTAATTAACAAGTCAAGTCCCAGTCATGCATAGTAATCAATCACTGCAATCAAGAGCAACTTGGGAAAAGACAACTCTAGTACACTGTTTACAACTTCCGTATTTCAAATATATCCGAGACTGAGGTTTCAGCTCAAGGAGACAGGATGTTGAAAGAGAACAGAAACTAGCGAAAAAGCAGTAATTACAGAAAAATGAACCGCCTTGTAGAACCATGCTCCCAAATGAATGTCTGATCAGAGATACATACAGCATGAGTGAGTGAGGGATTACATTTTCTGTACCTGATAATCGAGGATCATTTTACGCAGCGTGTCAAATGTGTACGTTTTCTCCGCCGCAACTGAAAGAATACGGTGGCAGCTAACTCCCGTTCCCGTGACGCGACAGAACAACGCTTGCAGAAAACAAGCAGACAACCTCTGATCAGCATCCCCATACGGCGAGCTAATCTCATTCAACACCCACATCAGGTTCTTCACACGTCCCGCATCGCTCACAGTCACCGCTTTTGCACATTCCACGAGCAGATTCGCAACCCACTGCGACTGAGCTCCAGCTCCACTCCCGCTATTACTCGGCCTGCTGTGGAAAGCATGCTGCGGACACGCGTAACCTCCAAATTCAGCCAGCATGTTGCCATCAATGTCGGCCCTCGCCGCACGCACTTTCTCCGGACTCGAGTACTGCCAGTCTTGCGGATCCCTGTCGGAATGGTGCTGGAGCCGAAAGAGAGGGAAGGATTCGGAGTAGAGATGTCGTTGTTCTTCGGAGCTTGGTGGCGGGAAAGTACTGGAGGTCGAAGCTCCTGCTTCGCTGAACAGGCCTGGGCCTTCATTGCTGGTGTGGAGGCCACTGACGGGCTCGCTTGGAGGATACTCGGCGTATTTCGCCAGAAGCTTGTCCATGACCTGAATCAGAAACTCGCAATGGTGCTGCTCGAGGCTTTTATCGGAGCTTCTGGTTGATTAGGGTGCCAAATTGTGAGGTTCGGGACAAAGAGTTGGGACTCACTTTCTCTTGGGGCTTTTGGAGGCGAGAACTCGCCGTGGAGAACTCGCCCGGGCTTGGTGAACTCGCCGTCCTCCAAGCTGGGGTAAACTTGTGGTACTTGGAGGAATTCGAGAGCGCTCATCCTGAGCTAGCACTGAGTTACTGGAACTCGTGCTTCGATCAACTTTGATGGTGCAGACAGAGCGGCAGGCCGTCTGGAAATTGGGTTAGAAGCTAGCGCGAGCTTCAGGCAACCCTTGATGTCCGTGGCAATCAATGAAATGTACAGCGGATGCATCAATTCATGCTACCCTAGCTTGGGTTTCAATCTCTAGCTTCCGGTTCCTTCCTCTTGAAATGAGAGAATCGAACATGTTCGTAATCTAGTTTCCCTTGCGCAACTGGAGTCTTTCATTCTTCTTCGCAAGGAGATCGATGGCGTGAGGGTTTCCCTTACGTAGGAGAACACTCGCTGCATATGCAACTGCCATAATTGCGGCTAGTTTTGGCCCCGGAAACTAGTTGGTCCTGTATTGTAACAACCCGACAAGTATCCCCTTAGTCTTAGGTACTACTAATGAAGGCGGAATTTCAACCGATCGACGGAGCTGAAGCTAGCCTCTCTTCCCACTACTGTATTGCTCGCTCGTCACTTCACTTCACGTCCTTTTCTACCGCACATGATTGAGCGCACTCAGGAATTCTTCGAACCTCGACAAGCCTGTGACCTAGCTACTTTGTCCCAGACTGTGACCTACTTCTCCGTCACCGAATAACCACAACAACTGGAGGTCCAATCTCGCCCTAGCTATCAAGATTTCCAGTTCGAATAGGTTCGCTCGCACTGCTCAACCACACGCACTTCTACCTAATCTCCCGTGACCCTGCATGACGACACCTCAAAACACGTACGAAAGAGGAACCAGGAAGGTTTAGCAACGAGCTACAGCGCATCTGCAACTAGCCCTTACTTTACAGACGCCGAAGCAACTGACGTGGTGAAACTCCTGGGGCTTGTCCAAGCTCCAGCAGCGAAACTCACGGTGACGACCCAGTAGCCTCTTCTGCTTAGAAGGAGGCGAGGCTCTACCCATCGCCCCACCTAGGTCTGCCTGGCCTCCTCCGGCACCGGCAACTCTGCACCGTGCTTGCCTGTCCGGAGTATGATATTTAATTTATACCGCGGGCTTAGATCATGGTGGTCGCCTCCTCCCGGCCTCTGCTACACAACGCACCATGCGGCCTCGGGCCATGAGCCGCATATGCTGCAATCGGTATAACTGCACTTGCTTGCTTGCTTAAGTTCCCTCTCGAATCCCCAAATCCCCAAACTCAAATCCCTGAACGAGCAACGCTGCTCCTGCAGGCACAGACAGGAACTGCTGGTCCTGCTGCTGCCCAGGTTCTGTACAGGAAAGCAGGCACCACTACTGTGACTTAGCGGGAGTCTGCACTCGCGGTCAGCACTCTCATCAAGCCTACAGCTACTCGGTCTCTGCCAATATTGTCTGTGAAATGTAGAGGGTTTGAAGATTTTAGAGCATAGGGTGACATACGGTAATGGCAATCATCGGTGGACAAGTTACCTGCCTAGCTGATTGACATACATATATATATATATATATATATATGCTTTACATTTATATTTGTATATTTGCACAATCATGTATATATCATGTGTCGTTTCGTTCGACCAGACCGCCACGAGTTCGATCAGTATGTGCCAGCTTGCTTAGATTTGGCCAATCAGTTTGGTACTAAGTCAAGTTCGCAAGCTCGAGGGCTGACTGTTAAATAATCACATACTGCCCGGAGGATCTTGGGATTTACATGAGACACTGAGCGGATGTTTTAATCGGGGTTTTAACCCAAGTTTCATATAATTGATTTCAGCTCCAGGCTAATTAATCCGATCGATACAGTCAACCCCCATGATACGTATATAGACTATTTTAGTTCCTTTGTTATCCCCTCCAATTACTGTAAAGTATAGGGTCATTCGACTCCCTAACCTGCTGGTATGTACGATATTTTCCAAAAGAAACCTTCATTCACTAGAGTTCCTCCTCTTCCTCATGTACGTTAGGGCTCCGACCTAAACTTTTTATTCCCAAGGAATTAATTAAGCGGTTATAATTAGTCCGGGTTTTACTGTGGACGATGGATCCTACGTATGAATTGGTATGTGATGTAGACCGTATTCATTTGATGAATTGATGGCGTGCACGCACATTGACTTACTGAGGCGGCTACGAGGCATTCGAGTTCGTCTCTTGATAGTTCCGGAGAGGGCATGTAGTTTGATGCCGCGCGCAGTAAATTAAAGATTGAATTGCAATCGTTGGTTTCAAAAACTTAAGGCTTCACTTCACTTCACTCACTCATTGATCTCGATGGAGACCTTGTAACTTAGCTAGGGTCCGACCTCCTTCGCGGGCCTACGTGAACAGCTAACTGCAGAACAATGATGGAATGATTGGTAGATTCTACTGTGGCGTCAGGGTTCTGCAGGCCGGAGGGAGTCAGCTAGCTACACTGCCGGCTGGGGGAAACGAGTCAGCTAACATAGCCCGGCCTACTGTAAGCTCTGTTGAATGACTGACTTGAACAACTATGATATACCTTACCTTAGTTCACCTTTTTGTTGAGCTCTTTTTTAAATGTTTTAAAAAAAACCAAATAATAACTGTCACTAGCTAGTGAGGATAATTGGGCCTTGAGCCTATGACAGTATGACGTCGAGCTAGAGGTCGACGGACAGGACGTCAGTGACGCTGAGACCAAGTGCACCTGGAGAACGTAACGTAGCCTGACAGAGGACTACATGCCTTGTCTCAGAGTGTTTTATATCATTTATTTTCAGTGCACCATGCCACAGAGAGCTATCTTCTCTGGAACCAATATGTGATGAAGCCTCTTTACATCCACAAGTATGAATTCTATCATGTAAAATGCAAATGAAACTTTGAGTTTTTTGTAGAAAATTGTATACATCCATACAAAATAGAATGACATCATTCCAAGGTTTTTCATATGCTACAGCAAATTAATATGGCAATTTCACCCTGTGAGGAAGGAGGAATGCTTCGACACACAACTTATTCCCTCCAAAGAATCTGATCACTTTAGTTTGAGCAAATTTTCACTCAAGAAATAAATCCCAGTGCCACTCTGAATGAGCCTGAAATGGGCTTGAGCCTCGAAGGATGTAATGTGCACAGTTACTAAGGTATCCTCACTTAACCCCTAAATGCCCAAAACTGCATTTTTTGGCAACATAGAAATTTTGGGCAGCTCATTACAAATGGAGTTTTTATTTTTTTTCGCTGAAATTTTAATACAACTTGTGTCCGAGAAGTAGCTTTAAGGCCCAACAATTTTCAAAAGTTTTGATTTCATGGTTAAAAAGTTATGGTATGATATTTACTTTTATATGCTCGATAGGCAATCCGAGCAGCAAAAAAAACTTCTTTAAAAATCTTTTTTTTTTTAAATTAAAATTTGAAATAATGAAATTGGTTCTTTTGATTTTTTATATACTTGGATAGCTTTGAATCATTCCATTTTGATCAATGAGTCAAAAGTTATGAGGAAAATTAGTTTGTGGGAGTTCGTGGGTCGTTATAGAATCCCTACTCTAAAATAAACTTTGAAGTCCTTTATTTAACTTAATTTTCAATATTTTTAGAAATAAATAAAAAATTTGAGTGTAGATTGTTTATTACAACATTACAACCACTGGATTGGCATTTTTCAATTCCATAAATAAATTGTTAACAATTTAGTATTTTAAATCATTCTCTACTCCTTTCTACTTACTATTTTTTTCCCATATGTTGTATGATTCCAAATGATGTGAAATTTTTCAAGCATATAGCCAACTTGACTTAAAACATGAATTCAAAGGGTAACCACCATTTTGGACATTTTTTCATATAAATGTAACCTTTTGAAACGCAACTACCTGGATTTTTACAAGGCCCAAAAAAGAAAACTTGTCACTTCAAATGCTAATATCTTGCAATCTACATGGTGAATTTTTTTTTAAAAAATTCCACATGCTCTCTAACAAGCTTACTACAAGATCCTATAGTTACATGTGTCCAAAAATGTTTTTCATTTCAAATTTGGTGCTTCTATTAAAAATGACAGTTTTGGAGTGTTTTTGGTGAAAACATAGTCTCCAACCTTTAGAGGTTAAAGCAAATTTCTTTTCTTTTCTTTTTTGTCTCTGAACACAAATTAGGAGAAGTATCATGTGCTCTAAGATGTTAGCAAATGAAAGTGAAAGTCAATGCAATTGGTTTGAGAATTTTAAAAGACTATATGGATAAATTACAAATTTTCAAAGTTAAATTCATAAGGACACCTTCTATTAACACTAAAATATCCTTAATCTAACATCCTTGAATATGAAATGTTTCAACCTTCATTGGATTTGTGACTTATATCAAGAAATTCTTCATCTCCTATTATTGACTTAAAGAAAATAATATGTTGAAATTAGGTCACTACATGGGCTTGAATTACTACTACTTTAGTTGTAACTAACGTGTGGTGTTGTAGAAAGGTATAAGCTTAACTTACCTATCTGGATACCTAAATTTCTTAAACACCACCATCTCTATTCACATATATGGGGGTCAAGTCCTTTCGTATCACCCTTCCATTCTAGTAGTATAGGATGGTCTAATTTCACTTTGCTGGAGATGAGCAATGATTAATTATGGCATAGTTCTCAATATAGTAGTGGCACATTCTAATTGTCTCCAAGACTCTCAATATTGCAACTAGCCCTTAGTCAGAAATAGAGAAGTCTATAACACCAATGTAGGAGGAATAAAATCTTCAACTAAAAAATTCATAGTAATTACATTTTGAGAACTAAAATTATGGAATCATAAAATATAATTATTATGGAATATAATAATGGAATCATGAAAATATAATCATAAAAATATAATTACTATGGAAAATTATGAAATCCTTCCAAACTTTATTTCTGTACGTGGGAAAATTTCTGTACTTAGAAAATCCATGCTCTATATATGTGTAATTCTTTAAGTGGTCAAGAAGAGGTCGGGTTCCCCTATACTCTTTTAGTAGACCAATGTAACATGATTCAACAATGGTAACATAAATTAGGATAAATTAGAATAAATTAGTGTAATGAAGAAGAGCACTATTTTGCAATAGTGCCAAATGAATGCTTTTTCATGCCCAAGGTTTGCTTCACATGTGATAATTGAAAAAAAATTGTGATAAGGTAGGAGGTTCTAGAAGTGTACAAGTTCTAAAAACGTCCACTTCCTTAAATGTACACTGCATGTACATGTTGCTTTTTTGTAGCCTTCAACCATGTACAAATAGTGTACATTTTGGGAGGTGGATGCTATTAGAGCCCTATGGCATTTCCACTTTAGAATTCCATAACTAATTCCACAAAGCTCCAAAAAATATGAAACGACTTGTGTTAGATGCCATTTCTTCTTGTCTTTCAAAAAAAATTATTGAAAATATTTCAAGATGTTTTACCTCCCCAAAATTTAGTTTCAACACCTAGATGATCGCTTTATGGACCTCCTACTTTAATCAGTAGTTTGACAAGTCCTTAACCACCTTCTAGACTCCTTCAACCCCCAAGTCTTAGGGAAGAAGATAAAAGCCTGAAATTTTACATTCACACAAATGAAATTTTTTGTTGCATCAAAGTTCAAAGTATGCCACACAGACATCACCACCTTTGATAAGGTAGGAGGTTCTAAAAGCATCCACCTCCTTAAATGTACATTGCATGTACATGTTTTTTTTTTGTAGTCTTCATCTACGTACAAATAGTGTACATTTTAGGAGGTGGATGCCATTAGAACCTTGTGGCATTTTCACTTTAGAATTTCATAACTAATTTCACAAAGCTCCAAAAAATATGAAACAACTTGAATTAGATGCCAATTCTATTCGTCTTTCAAATAAAAAATTACTGAAACATATTTAAAAAAGTTTCACCTCCCCCAAATCAGTTCCAGCTCTTAAATGGTCAGTTTATGAACCTCCTACCTTACTGTTAGCTATTTGAGGTAGACTAAACCCCAAATACTTTTTTATATCATTTTAAAAATGCACCATAATATAATCACATATATTATATGTGTGTGTCATGTTAAAAACAAAAACATATAATGATGTGCTAGAATGGCCATGTGTCTCAGGTGCTGCATGCTATCATGGCCAGCTGCTCTGTGAATTACACAAGTCAAATTGAGCTTGAGCACTGTCAAGTTTGATTCGCAAAAAACACCAAAGGATTGAAATCATTAAACTGAAGCCTCAGATTCTAGGTTTGCAACTTGAACCATACAGGACATCATTGCAGAAACTTAGTTTATTGTCTAATTTTTTTCATTTTTTTTTCTCCTTGACCTGCCTCCGTATCTAATCCCATTGAACCATTCTGTATAATATCTTAACCCTAGAAAGATGCCATGGACGCTAAACATTCAATAGACGATACCAAATCCTTCCATGTTATACAAAAGTGCAGATGTTCATCTTCGGAATTTTGTGTGAAAAGGAGAGATCTTGCACAATAGTTTGACCTCTAATGAGTGTTTTTGATTTTTTTTTTAAGCTAACGATTCACACAATACCCAAAAGTCTGATTTCTACAATGACCAATCCATCCTTCTAGGATTAATATAGAGAGTTGTAAAATCGACAGGGTTCTTAAATGGTTCAAATTTGTCCGTAGTGATCATCCAAGGAATGAATACATGCCTCTAATACACTGTCCAATAAGCTCTACTGTAATTAGATATTATTTTATGTATAGTGCTTAGATCCAAACAAAAAAAATTCAAAAGGGCTTACAATTGGACCCTTGTGCAAATGCTTCTTCAGATCATTTTTATCAGGTGTGGTCAGCTCAAGTTTTTGTTTGTTTTGTTTTGTTTTGACAGAAATGAAACAGATCAGCTCTTACAGACAAAAAATATTCTCAACTCTCTCTCTCTCTTGGGCTTTCATTCCATTTTTGAAAAATGCTTTTTGATTAATTGATTTCAGCGAGTTTCTTTCACGTTATGGCCATGCCCGTACCCTGAATAATAGAGAGCTTGTAAACGAATCACACACACCCGCACCCCCGCCCAAGCACAAACGGGCACAACCATTTTGGTTGCTAGTTGCTTGGACGTAGTTGCGAAAATAAAACCCACATGGGCAACTAAAGTAATTACGTCGGTTTGTACATTCTACAACTTCTTCCTTATCTTGAATTGAATTGTATTAACTCTTCAAGTTGGCTTGAACTAGTCCGAAGTGCTTGTTGTATATGTATGTGTGCATTGACTTCATACTCTTTATTATTTGTAAGAGTGGTTGAAACCTTGGAAATTCAAGGCCGCACCACCTAATGTCAATCAAACCCATTAGGACGGAATTGAATTATTGGTGCAGATGAATTGAAAGGTTTGGCGGGCGGTCACAGTTGGACCAGGCAAAGCCGCACCAAATTGATGAAGGGGGAAGTGGAAAATCAAAGATCCACAGATGAAAAAATCCCGCCGTTTGTAAGAAATATGGGCACCAAATTAATTCGTTCCTCTTAGGCATGCCGGCTTCTGAAGAAAAACATTGAGAGTTTTGTACTGATTGTAATAAGGTACAGTGTGCCTCCTTAAGGTAAAGACTGTGTGTGCACCCAGAAATCGCCACTTGAAATGAATGAATGCTGTACATTTTTGGGTGCTAATTCTGGGTTACACATACAGGATGTACCTTCGGTGAATTTATCCTTTGTGTGTGCCAAGTCGCTGCCACACATTCCAGATGACTTTATACTGTATTGTATTGTAACCATTAATCACTGAGGGTGCAGTGAGAGTGTGAAACTACAAGCTGACCGAACTGTAAGCATAAAGTCAAACACATACCATAATTTTAGAGCAGGATCAAAATGAAAATAACTACAAGAAAATTAATTCCATCCATTTTGGGAAATCCTTGTAATAATCAATCAAGGTTTCTGTCCAAAATGACTGAGGCAGTATTAAGGTAAATATGCCTGTTACCTAGCAGATTTGCTATCAAGGCACCTTGCAGAGAAGCTATTTGTCAACTCACATCACAAGAATTCTGAGGCCAAGGAAGGGCGGACAGTTTTTAATTTTCAGCACCCCAAGCTGAAAAAACAGAAAAAATATCAAATATAAATAATTTTAAATAATTTTTTTGGAAAGAAAACAATTATTATTTTTTTAAATAGTCAATCTGACGTGGTGCTGAGGTGGCACCAATAGTGCCATGTTAGATTTCGAAATTTAAAGTATAAAATTTTATTTTATTTTATTTTTTATTTTCCCCTTATTACACAGCAAAGGTTCAAACTTTGCAGCCCTCCTTTGGCCTCTGAATTCTTGTAATGCGTATTTTTCAATGATTGAGACATCTGATAGAAGTCATTTGCAAGTAGAATGAAAACTTTGCAACAAGAAATGAATTTTTTGTGATTTTGCTAAGTGTATTGAGATTTTCTTTTGGAAACAAATCAAACGGAATTTCATTGCAAAATAAAAATAAGATACAACTCTAACCACATATGGCTTGGAAGAAGAAGGACAAGGACACTAAGTATACAATAGACAAACCAACAAACAGGGGACAAAAGTGTAGATGTCCGATGGAATACAAAATCCTTCTAAGTAAAAAAAAGAAGTGTAGAAGTTTATCTTTGGAATTTGTATAGAAAGGGGAGTCAAGTCCTTGCACACTAGTTTAACCTACAATGAATGCTCTAACTTGGATGTTTTTTTAAAGCAAATGATTCACGTGTTACCCTAAAACACATGATGTTTATGACTACCAAGGTTATTATTAAACTTATTGATTAACCAAGAGACATGGACAGAAGCAAGCCCTAATCATAATACACCAAACTTATACAAAGTAGTAGTCTGCTCTAAATGTGCCCCATGCTCTAAAAGATGACATAGAGGTATATTTTGCTTTCTTCAATGTACCAGTAGTGTACATTTCAAGAGATGGTCACTTCCAATGACCACTCTACCTTTCAACTTCAAAAATTTATAACTAATTCCACAAAGGTTCGAAACATATGAAACAAACTTGGGTTAGATGCCATTTCCATTTCTCCGCCTCTTGAAATTTGCTGAAAATTGTTTCAAGGAGTTTTGCTTCCCCCCAAAGCAATCAGCTCTTAAATGGTCGCTTTATGAGCAGACTACCTTACAATTGATTTCAGTAAACTTTAGCATGCAAGAGCCTTGAGTTGATGACAGAGGCAGAGTGCCAGTGAGTGTATTTAGATTAACACCCAAAAGTTGTATGACATCTTTTGGGTACATAGGGGGACAAAGTGAGAGCAAAAGTGGTATTTTTACTGAGCATGACGGAGCTAAGTACTGTAAGCTTAATCACTTTTCGCCTGTTTTTTTTTTCTGTTTTTCAGATTGTTGGAATGATTTCTGATGCCACTGTTCGCTCACTCGAACTTAATTGTTACTAGAATTGCAAGCGAGAGAGTTGACCTTAGTTTGTTAACTGAGCCACAAACTGCTTCGGTAAATAATATGCTTTCAAGCTTTGCCAGAATTGGGTCAGGTAAGGCCTGGTGCATGGGCTGCATGGGCTTAAGTTAAGTTAACATGCTTGAACTCCTGATTTCCTGAAGGTGTGGAGATTATTTACAAGTTTGATTTGAAGTGATTTGCCTCTGTTTCTTGTCAGCCAATTTCACAAAATACAGTCCTTTTTTTTTTTTTAAAGTTGTGCTCCCTGCCTGCCAAGACCACTTGTGGCTGACCTGCAGGTATTTGTGTTTTGCCCCTCACTTGCTTTGCAATGAACTGAAAATTCTGTTTCATTTGTTTCAGAACTAAAAATAATTAATTTGTTTTTCAAATACAGTACTTTAATGGTTCCCATACAGTCATAATTTAGCTCTGTAGCTCTGTATATGACAGTCATGGTACTGTATCAGGTTGAAATTGGGATACATGCCAGAGTAAGTGAAGTGTGACACTTGCTAACTTAAGTTTGTTGAAGGCCTGGAGCCCTTTTTGTCCCATTTGCTAAGATTTGGCAATCATCAAGGAAGGATTTAATTCACATGGGTTGGGATGATTAATTAATTTCTTAAAAATAATGGGAACAAGAAAAAATAGATCCATTAGTGCCAGCGGAGATCACGAAGTTTTGGTGGAGCTGTAATTTGCCTCCTCTTCGTAGAAGGAGCCATGTTTGTTTTTTGTTTTTTTTCCAATGGCACTTATTGCATCCTCTTCCTTACCAAAATCTCCCGGTTCATTTTCTCAAGTATCCAATTTTCCCAGGCTATTTTCCTTCAAGTTCAAATCATTTTGTAAAAGGCTACGGACAATCCTCGTCTTTCAAAAACATGCTGGTATTGAAACTAAACTCCAAATTTTGTTACATTTGGCAGACACGGACATGGGGTGGCTACTACAACCAAACCTCAAGCAATACATTGAATGGGATGGAGGGCAGGAGAGACGCAGCGCCACAGCACCGCCACGATACCTTCATGCTAGAATCTCACAAAGACACACCGTCAATCACGCCTGCGGCTCACTTGAATTATCTGATGGTCGGGAAGCTAATCTCTGATTATGCAAACTTAGTTTCTTGAGCCCTGCTTAGCTTAACCCCTAAAGCCCCAAACCCCATTTTTTGGCAACATAGCAATTTGGGGTAGATCACTATGGATGAAGTTTTTATTTTTTTTTCTTTGAAATTTTAACACGACATGTGCCTGAGGAGTAGCTTTAAGGCTCAACAATTTTTATGACTTTTGACTACATGGCTAAAAAGTTATTGTATGAAATGTGGTTTTTAGTGCTCGGTGGGCAACTCGGCAACAAAAACAAATTCTTCAAAAATCCCTTTTTCCAAAAATTAAAATTTGAAATTGATTCTTTAGATTTATATCTACATGGAAAGCTTTTAATCATTCGATTTGGATGGATGAATCAAAAGTTATGAGGAATGTTAGTTTGGGGTAGTTTGTAGATAGTTATGGAATCTCTACTCCAAAATACACTTTGAAGCTCTTTATTTTACTCAATTTTTGATATTTTTGAAAAAAAATAAAAAATTTAGGTGTACATTGTTTATTACAACATTACAACCATTGGGATTGGCATTTTTCAATTCCATAAAGAAATTATTAACAACTTAGTACTTTGAATCATTTTCTACTTCATTCTACTCACTATTTTTTTCCTACATGTTGCACAATTCCAAATGATCTGGAAATTTTCAAGCATGTAGCCAACTTGCTTTGAAGAATGAATTCAAAGATTAACCACCATTTTGGGCATTTTTTCATGCAAATGTGACCTTGTGAAGTGCAGCTGCCCGGATTTTTGGAGGGAAAAAAAAGGATTTTTGTGAATTCAAACACTAATATCTTGCAATCGACACAGTGAAAATTTCTGAAATTTTTACCACATCTTTTCAAAATAGTTTACTACAAGATCCTAAAGTTACTTGTGTTTAAAAATGTTTTTTTTTCAAATATTGGGTACTTGCACTAGAAATGGCAATTTTAGAGCGTTTTTGGTGAAAATATAGTCAAAAATCTTTAGGGGTTAACCTAATCCGATAGTAATGTAGTTTAGAAACTTTGGTGCCACCCTTTGCCGTGAGGTATCCAAAACCAAACTGACACCCAATAGGCCACATCACATGTTGAGGAGCACTAGAGACATGTTACTGCAGTAGAACTGCCTCATTCGTCAATAAAAAATGGGTGGACCAGAAGCAAGGAAGCCAACACCACAACAACTCCAACCGGCACAAGTCAGAATCCTATCAACATCTTGGTCCGGGAAAGTGTCGTTGTCCCTACCATAGCGGTTGACATGGTAGCGTTATGTAGGGAAGTGACATATCTTAGGCAATATGTGTTCATTGCCAAGTTTGTTGTCAAACTAGCTCCCTCAGTATGTTTAACAGTTTGGATCAGTGAGCTTGAAAATAGGATCTCTGCTAGAGTTGCCTTCTATAGAGATGTTGGTGGAAGGTTCTATTTTATAAAGCTAGACACGTTAGAATTGGCTAGGCACATACTATCACTATCACCTTGCTAGCTTGAATGTGGTACAATGTTGTTTAGCGTTGGATCCCTGCATTCAATCCGTACCAACCAATAGGTTTGGAGGTACCCTGTTGAATTCATTTGAAAAACCTCCCGCTCAAATTCTTCCAACACGTAGCAAAGACAATAGCTAGTGTAGAGGTGATAGTTTTGGAGGAAGACCGCAATATATTATCCTATGAAGACCCATGGTTTTGTGTGGCTATTGATCCAACTCACAGATATGCCTCGAAAATTTTAGTGGCTAATGTGGTAGGCTAGTTCTTAGAGATTAAGATCGAATATGAATATGCCTCGATTATACATGCAACTGATGCCCGAAGGCAATGCATACAAAGGACAACTGCCCAAGTCGGGGCATACTCTTGTTACCAACATACAGTTGTCACCAAGCTGCAGAGACGTACTCCCACTAGTACCAAATCAAACTATGCCAAATACCAAATACGAGATGGCTCCCACATCAACCCCAAGATGTCATCTAGACCTCTCCACCACCATGGCTCGCATCGATGATAGAAGACGGCTTCATCCTAGTACAATGACGCAACCACAAAACCTGCACAAAGACTCCTAGACCAACGACTCAGCAACCTTCAAAACATAGTAGTCTTCCTCATTTCCTACCTTACAACAAACCAACTACCATGGATGTGGACTTCCTAAGCACGCTGATGGGATCTCTCAAGGATCCATACCAAGCCAAACTGATATAGAAACCTCAAATAGACCCAACATCCTTAGACTTCCCACGCAACTCTCCCAATTGTCAACACCCCCTCTCCAAATTGAGCAACTAGACTCACCCACACAACAACCATACCAGAATACACTAGCTGTCCAAATTTTACCCTCAACCCCCCCTTTGACTCCCTTAGACAACCCCATACACTTATCAAACATCTTAGAAAACCTGATCCAGGTTGAAACCATCCACATTGAACCATTGATTTGGAATTAGAATCAGAAATTGAACAATCTTTACGAACGAACATGATATTAATCAACTTCCAGCTACTCGAGGAATAACTCTCATTCCAGCCAAAACACCAAGATAGAACCAAGTAGTGAATCCCCCACCTGCTACACATTCGGCATCTAATTTGCTACAACCTCTCATCACCCCACAAGATACTGAGATAGTTCCCCCTTCTAAATCAATCTAGTATCCTAAGACAATCACCTTAGAGCTCACTAACATTACTTTAGAATTATTGGGCATCAAACCAACCTCTGATCACTTGATCCCCACATTGTCGCCTAAAGCTACCACACGACAAAGGCCCCTCACTACAAGAAGAAGCCTTTGAAGAAGCATAGAATGTCCAGTTCTCCCCAGAAAGGTTGAAGCCACGGACTCCTAGATTTGACACCTTTGGTCATCACTAGCTAATGTTGAGAGCAATCTCCTTTGACATACCTTCACAAGATACACATTCTCTATAGCCCATAGTGATACAAAACCTATGCCCAACTTCACACTATTCTAATAGAGCTAAAGAGTGGGACAATAAAAGAACATACCAATCGATTTGCCTATTCATAGTTGATCGCCATCGGCCTAGCTTTGGGGCCACCTTGTCACCAAGCTCACCCCTTCTACTAGACAATAACATGCTCATCTCGAATCTGGACTTGCCCCAATCAATTCGCAATGCCAAAGTTGCGGCTAGAGCAATGTCTTCTTCCTGCACACCTAGTCTCCCACACGATGCTTTCAACTATTGGGGCCACTACCCCCCTCCCAGCATTGAGGGAATCGCTCCCAAAATCTCGTACACCCACCCTTGACAATGATTTTACACCTACTCTCTCTAAACGTTCAAGGGCTCAACGATAAAGCTTCCATTGACTTGACATGTAACTATCTCCAATCCCACCCCCTCCTTGACATTGTATTAATTTGGGAACACAAGCTTTGTAACAATGACACTGCAAATCTTGGCAAACAACTTTGGAGCCATGTGACTACATAGACAACATATGCTAGCTAGCCCAAGCTATAACGATGACTTGTTGGATCTAAATGCAAGTCATAGGGGGATCATCACCATAGTGTCCCCCAAATTTGCCAATATGGTTACAAACAGTGGTATCCTATTAGGAATCGAGCCACATGGATCCTCCTCCATGGCATTCTGAGTGGCAATGTAGATATTGTCAATATTTACGCACTTAATGATTCTCATACCCGTTGCCAATTTTGGGAGGCGATGATTAGATAACTCCCCTCCATTTGTTGTTGGACTTTGGTAGGAGATTTCAACATGGTTGAAAATTGCCAAAACAAGACCAAATCTTACGGACAAATGATTCCCGCAGTAGAGAGGGCTCTATTCTCAAACCTCAAATGACACCTCAACGTTGAAGACAATCCATGTTCTTTAGGCAATCTCCCATTCTCGTGGGAAAACTTCCACAATGAGGGGCATAGAATATTGGCACAATTAGATTGTGTTTGTCTAGTCAAACAACTTGCAAGCTACTCAACTATTCGATGCAAGGCAGCAATGGGTGGTTCGACCACACTCATGTCACCGCCTCTGTAGAATTTGGTATGTCACCCGCCCGCACTAGTAGGTGAAAAATGAATAGCCATTGGCTAGAAGCTGTGAGGGAGGTCATCGAAAGGGCTTGGAATCGATCACCTCCAACGACACCTTTTTTCAAAAAAATTAAATTAGTTTCCAGAGCCTATAAGACATTTTGCCCAAACAAAGTTGTGGAATTGAGGGCGGAGGAAGCTATTGCTAGGTCTCAATTTTCAACTGCCACCAAAGTGTTCCATGCCACTCCAGATGATCCAGCCACCCCAAATCATCATGGCCATGTTTGCATTAAGATTCAAAAGGTAGAAATGTGGCGTACCAATGGCAAGCGAATATGGGCCAAAATCAAGTAGAAATTCTCCAGCAACATGATTACATTTGAATTTTTGAAGGCCATTTATGAAAAACCTCTCTCATCCACCATATCAAGCCTTTGGGATATACAAGGCACCATTGTCGAAGATCAAGCCGGCTTCAACCAGGTGTGCTTCAACTTTTATAGAAAACTCTACAAGAACGAAGTTGAAGTCTATGAGTGTCTTTGACTCCACCCTTAGAGTAAAAACATGCATACAAGTTCTAACAACAATATTAGTAATTTCTAATGGTTTCTGAAACTTAATGTTCTTTGGCCTTCCAAGCAATGGACACTTTGTTTTCATGTTTTATAATCTAATTTGGATACTTCCAAATTTACTAATTATAAAAGTTAGAACTTGGTGGTTTAATCAAACTATAAAGGAAAAAAATAAATCTAATCTAATTTTTATGAATTTTTGGAATATAAACTTAACTAAATCATTCTAATCAATGGATTGGAAGTTGGAATTATAGTCTAAACTAACTAACAAATCAATCAAAATAAAACAAAACTAACTAGCTAATGTTTTGGGGTTATTTTGGGAATATTTTTTCTAACTAATCTAACAAGTAGATTCTAATCTAAGGTTCCTAGCAAATTCTAAGACAAAGGTTTTGGAAAGAGAGGGATATCAAGAGAGAGTTCAAAGAAGAAAAAAAAAGGAATTTAGTGGTATTTGAGATTAGATAGCTTTTAACAAATCAAAACTTGTTAGGTACTACTTTTTTTTTAAGATTTAGAGAATAAAGTCAAAACTTTGCGATGTGAGGGCGACCTCAAGCTAACTTCGACAAAGATCTTGACCTAAAATATTTCTCTTAGAACCATGACTTTTCCATTTTAAGGTTTCAGCATAATTCTAAAAGGTTCAAAGCCAAAGCTTTGTTATGAGGAGGTGACCCCAGGTTAATTTAGTCAAGAGTTTATTTGAGTTTTTAATTTTTAAAGGAGATACGCATTATATCGTTTAAACCAAACTTTTGAATTAAAATCAAATCAATTCTTAGTGTCTAAGTATTTGATACCTAAAGGAGGTACATATGACAACATTTAAACCAAACTTTAGGATTAAAATCAAACCAATTCTAGTATCCAAGTTTTTAATGCCTAAAGGAGGTACACATAGCAACGTTTAAACCAAACATTAGGATTAAAATCAAATTAATTTTAGTATTTAAGTTTTTAATGCCTAAAGGAAGTATACATGATAATGTTTAAACTGAACTTTAGGATTAAAATCAAACCAATTCTAGTATCTAAGTTTTCAATTCTTAGAGGAGGTATGCATGACAATGTTTAAACCAAACTCTTTGAATTGAAATCAAATCAACTCCATTGTACAATGCAAGTTGATCAAAAGTTTTAATTAAAAACCTTTTGACAAAGACTAGCTTCACCGCCTTAAGAATTTTAATTTAAAGTATCTATTTCAGTGCCACAACTGATGAGTTTGGAAATCAAATTCCCAATATTCTAAAAAAACACAATCAAGCAAATTTAACAGCTTCAACAACTTATTAGCAAAGATTGTTAGTTTTTAAGGGAATCCAAAGTCCTTAAAAACTTCCTCCACTAACACAAGAATAAGAATTGAGCAGAAATTTGGTCACCTCAATTGTAGTCATGTATCAAGAATGGATTTGTGTCTAACAATGTGTTGGTATACAAAAGCAAGTTTGTCCGACAAAGTTTCAGTACAAGAAAAAGTGTGCCAAAGCCTTAGCATTAAAGAAAATGAGTTGAAAATAGGTTGTGAGAAACAAGGAGGGAAGGCCCTTATATACCTGTGAATAAGGGCCCACCTCCTTGTTTACCACAAGATATTTTGTTTTTTTTACCTAAGTAACTTCCTAAACTAACCTAATCTATTCTAAGATATTTGTCCAACAAATCTTTCTTTAGTCAACAGGAAGGTTCTCAAGCAAGTTCCTTAAAAGCTTCAATTAGCCCCAGGAATAATGCCTAAATAAAATTTGTTGACTTTTGAAAAATTTCGTGGAATTAAATCCTAATTAACTCTAGATATTTTGTGTTTAACCTAAAGTCAACTCCTAAATAACTCTTATAAGTCTAAATTGACTTTTTAAAGGCAGATTTGAAAATCTAATTAAATCAAATCTTAGATTTTCCTCAAGATATTTAGGATTTTGACTTTAACTTACCACAATTTATTCTTAAAAAGTCAAATTATGAGTTGACCCTCTCTATCTTTTACGAAACAACTCAAAACACAAAATAAATTGGGCCAGTGAATTCAAAAGACCCAAAATTAGTTAGAGAGGCCCTCTTCCCCCTTTTCCTATGCCATTTTTCAATGTAAAAAACCTCTCACAGTAATTCCAAAGAGAAGGGAAAATTCTAACTTTTGGAATTTGTGGGTTTTGAAGAATCTAAGTGGATGGGTTATTTAGAAGGTTCAAGAAAGTTAGAAAAGACCACTTATTTGCACTAATCGGATACTATTAGCTCTTAGTTTGCTGGTCAACCT
This sequence comes from Pseudoscleropodium purum, assembly GCA_963969395.1. Classification (NCBI taxonomy): domain Eukaryota; kingdom Viridiplantae; phylum Streptophyta; class Bryopsida; order Hypnales; family Brachytheciaceae; genus Pseudoscleropodium; species Pseudoscleropodium purum. The sequence continues at coordinate 20,001,578 of OZ017797.1, forward strand.
GTCGCCATGTTGTAATTTTTTGGAAAATCCGATGTTGTCGTTGATTCTAGTACTTTTGCCTATAAAAAATTCTTCAAACTTGACAGGGCACTAATTTAGCACACAAAACTCTAACCTAATTTTTAATGGGATTTCACCGTACTCTAGGTAATTTCTATGAATTTACCAATAGCTTCAAGCGTGGTTGACTTTCCATGGAGTCATCATGGAAGCTTGTAAAATCCCAAAACTTTTTGGGCAACCTTTAGGGAATTCCAAAAATCTAAGGGCAAAACCAAACCTCCAATTGCAGTGTTTATGATGATGCTAAAATTAGCAATTCTTTAATAATTTCTACTTGGGGGGAAAATCATTCTAATATCGGAGTTTGTCGTAGATGATTGGCTCCTTTGTTGACCTCATGGCATGCTTTTATCCTAAAAGAATCTCTTTGTAAGCTCCAATCTTCTTTTCCTCTATCTACTCTTGATTTTGGTTGATATTTAGCAATTTCCTATAAGACCGACATAAATAATCCAAATTCTCTACAAATTGGATTCTACAACCTTTTGAACTCTTTAGACTTAAAAATAGACTATTATACTCAGCTCGATTGTCACATGCACCTCGTAGTATTCATTTATTACATGGACAAGATACTAGGCCTCACTAACTCTCATATCCTCACTTTTACTCAAACATGATGTTTTAGCCTCACAATCTCTCAACTAACATCTAAAAGTGTGGAAACAAGTTGAAAAGCATATTTCCTACTTCTAAAAAGACTCCTAACTCTATTTGGCAAGGATTGCTACCAATTTCACTAAAACATTGTAATTTATGCATATTTGCAAAATATTCGATATATGTTGCAAAACATTTGCAAAAAATAAACTCAAAGTTCTAGATGCCAACTTGAGGGCTTACAAAGTCCTAGGCCAACTAGAAGTAATGGAAGGCTTTTTCCACCTACTGGAGGATAGATTCTTGACAAAGGCAAAAGCAATGCTTTCCGATCCAATCAACAAAAACAAACTAAACAAGTTGCTAATGAAATGGCTACCAACAAGTGCTTGGGATCTAATGGCTTCATAGTTGAATTCTACACAAAATTCTAGGGGCTAATCAAGGCGGACTTCATTCGTATGATCCAACAAATAATAAGCCACAGCACCCTCTTCAACAATATGAACAAGGGTTCAATCATTCTTCTCCACAAAGGCAAACCGAGAGAAGAACTTGATAATTGGAGACCAATCAATCTTTTGATTGTTGCTTATAAAATATTTGCTAAGGCTTTATAGAGAAGGTTGCAACGGTTACAAGCTGAGGTCATCAACCTCGATCAAATTGCATTCATCTTGACAAGATATATCCTTAACAACAGTTTACTACTCTACAAGAAGATCACTTGGGCGTGCAAATCAAATCAATCTTCAATCTTACTTAAACCGGACGTCTAGAAGGCGTATGATACTGTCAATCTATCCTTCTTGTTTCAAGTACTCGACAAGTTTGGGATCCTAGCCAACTTCATTGACATGGTCAAAATCTTGTTTAAGGATGAAAAAGCCGCAATACACATCAATGGCAAGGACACCAATATCTTTCCCAAGCTCCGGGGGATATGCTAGGGATGCCCCCTAGCACCATACTTATCCCTATTCATTGGCGAAGTATTCAACTTGGTTGCCAAGTAAATGGTAGTAGACAAGGAAATCTCAAGAATCTCCCTACTATATGAGGTTGGCACACAAATCATCAACCAATACGCAGATGATGTGAACTTCACAATATTAGGGAAGAAACTCATATTTTGTCAACTTGTTGACTTGATTGATAGATATGGGTCGGCTTTTAAACTACGCATCAACTAGCCTAAAAGCCTTGCGTATTGGATATCATCTAAGCAACCTCCAAACTAGCTCCAACAAATTTCGTGCCCCTAAGTAGAGGAGAGGCAAATCGCCAAATTGTTGGGCTCACCATTTGGCTTGAATCCCCAAACCCTAGACGTTGATGAGTTCTTTGTTGCAAAAATCATGAAAAAACTAGGCTACTAGACTGGTATTCACCTCTCCTTAGCCAGCCGAGCAATCATTGTCAACTTAGTGCTACTTAGCACCTTATGGTACTTCATAAGCATATGGGGGGCTCTTTGACAATTATAGAAAAAATCAAGGCCTCCCTCAGGGATTTTTTGTAGATAGGTTCAGCCAACAGGAGTAGAGCTCGAGTCTGCTGGACAGATAGCTATGCGCCTCGACACATAGGCGGGTTCAACCTCATTGACCTAGTCGAAGCCCTCCATGCACTCACTACTAAGTAGATTTTGAAAGGTATACTGTCTAGTTCATTCAATCTTTAGCTCCTAATTAGATACAAGATTCTCTAGGTCAAACCACAATGTAGTGGCTCATGGCCTCCAATGCCACAGTGGATCCTACTTCACAAAATTTGAGCACGCCAGGGCTCCAAAGCATAGGATAGAATCCTTCGAGCATGGCGGTTATTGATTAAACACACCATTGTGACACCACCCACCAATTACGATGAGGTCCTCACCACCCCTCTTTAGTAGACATCACACTTCATTGGAGGAAGCCATGGATTCTCCACCAAATGAGTTGCTATGCTCATGGCTAAAGGTTTGTGGCAAATTCACCATATTTGTGATCAACAAGTTCAATCATTCAAACCGTGGTTACAAATGTAGGCAGAGTTCAATCGGATGTTGAATGAGCTCCAATTATACAATAGGCTGGTGGCTTTGGTACCTCAAGAATGGACCCTTATGTTGACAAGCTATAAACATTCAACCCGCAGCCGCAAATTCATCGACTGATTTGCCTCCAAAGATGACATCCAACTAGGTCTAGTATTTTCAATGGCCCTAAGGTTCCGGCCCCAATTGTTAGATGGCCAAACTACCATATAGTTACCTCCTAACCACCCTTGTTCCACAATAGGATGGGTTTCAGCGACCCTCCGTGATTGGTCACCACCTGACCTCGTGGATCCACTGACCCTCACAAGATGGTTCCGCCATGTCCAAATAACTCAACAAAAGATTGAACCCCAACTATATGTTGGCATTATTGCCGAATTAGAATTTGATCTAGGCCGATGGTTGTGGGAAAACATTAATCTGTTACATGCCTACATCGCCAAATTGGGACACCAATTATTGACCAACCGCACTGTACTTACAAAGCCAATTGATGTCAAGTGAAAGGGGGTCCTTGTTTGAAGCTACAAACCAAATTGGAATAAGATATGGTACAAAACTCGACCCCAAAAGGACACTGAATTTCATTGGTCTGTCTATCATTGCGTTGTAGCAATCCATTATTGGAGGCATATCACCGACCCTAACATCTCCACTACATGCACTAGTTGCTAGGCAAGGAATGACGAAACCATCTTGCATTGCTTTTATCAGTGCTCCAAAACTTGTCAAGCCTGGCATTTTGCACTTACCATCCTATACACGACACTTGCCATCCTACCCATAGCCAACCGATGACTAGACCTTTCCTAGTAGCAGTGCTTACTAGGGTCCAAACTACCATGCCATTTTAAAAAAGGCATGTCGATGTGGTCTTTGTTCAAGGGCTCCCTAATTTGGATATCATGGCTTGACCGCAATTCAATGTGCTTCAACAACACGCCGAGGCTTGATAAAAAATTAGAACAAGTGCTTTGGGAGGTGTTCACAAATCACGTAAGATTGGCCTAGCTGAAGGTGCCAAAGCTTTGCCAACTCTACCCTAACAAGACAAACAAGTTTTTTTGGACATTTGACCATACATGGTTGCAAACAAACTTCTTTGAGCAACAAATTCAATTCCAGATGAATTGGAATTTGGTCCTTCCCAAATTGGGTGATTTTAATTGATTGCTCACATAGGGTTGGTGAGGCTGGCCAATGGTTCTGGGGCTCTGGTTTGCTTTGATTCCTATGACTCCGTGGTTTCATTTACTCTACTGGCCACACGGCCTGGCCTTCCCGGTTAATAGCTTTTAGAAACTTGAAAAAAAAAGAGTATAAGATCGTTGAAAATTATAAAGTTGTTCCCCTTGCGGGCTTGCCGGAGATTTGGTCCTCTAGTTCTTTGTATTGTTTCCCCTATCAATGAAAATGGTCCATGTGTTTCAAGAAAAAAAACCTCATGAACAAATCTGCTTTTAGGAACTCAGGTATTAGCTTTGGATTCCAAATGGTGAGTGAGCAACTAGAAATCAATTTAACAAATTTATAAAAATAGGGGCTACATATTGAACTTTTATTTTTGCTTACCATTTGGTTGTTGATCCTACCAATTTTTAGATCCTTTATTTTCACACTCCAATAGATTAATTATTTTTCCAATGAAAAGCAGTGGTTTTTAAAGACTCCATACCTACTTGCAAACTGAAACTCCTCATAATTTTCATCTCATTAATCAAAATGGAATGATTCAAAGCTTCCTACTCTTATATAAACCTAAAGAACCAAATTCAAATTTTTATTTATTTAAAAAGTGATTTTTATAGAAGTTTTTTGAGCTATCCAAGTTGCCCACAAAACAAAGAAAATCGCATATCATGCAATAACTTTTTGACCATGCAGTCAAGAGTTACAAAAATTATCAGGCCTTGAAGCTACTCCTTGGACACATGTTTAGTGAAAATTTCAGCACAAAATAATTAAAACTCCATTTGTAGTGAGCTGCCCAAATTCGCTATGTTGCCAATAAATGTAGCTTGGTCCTTTAGGGGTTAACCTTTCAAATTTGGCCTTGTCTTAATTCATGATAAATCTAGATATAAAGCTATAAATTGAATCAAATTTTTCGAGTTCATTTTCACAAGCAAGTTATCAATTTCAAAACTCATAAGAATTCTATATCACTACTTTCATTTCTTTAGGTAATTTGGAAAATCATTCTAAATTATTGGTGACTCTACATCATTAAATTTCAAATGTATAAGTAGATTCTAAAGTGGAGTTCACATTTTTCTTCTTAAAAAAAATCTTCATCTCAAACTTGAATACTATAGAAGTTGAAAATATCCTAGTAATTGATTTGTAAGGATTTTCTGGATCCTTTGTGCAAAAACGACATTTTTTGCTTTGGCAGTTTTCATCAATCAAGGTAGCACTTCACTTTTAGTTTGCCTCCCACATTGAATTGTCCGTTGGAACCGAACTAGTTGTACCGTCTTTTCTTATTGTTTGATTCCACTATTACTTTGAAAAGAAAAGAAAACAATTCTAGTAACAAATCAATGACTTTACACCCAAATCAAAATAGTCATGTTGAAGACTATGTCTTGTAGAGTCCTGTGCAAAAAAATTCTATGGAAAAGGCTAAAATCTAAGATTCTAAATGTGAAAGTAAAAAATTTTCATCCTATTTCTTAAAAATATTTGCTTTCAATGCATCAATCTAAATGAATTCCATGTTACCAATAAACTTATGAAATGTCTAGACTAAAAATGTAAAATTAATTGAAATGATATTTTAAACTCTCCAAAGACCCATCTAAAACATTTGGATTTCAAATAAGTTCAGGGTTCTCAAAAGTTGGACTATCATAGTTGAGACAATGACACAAATCATACTACCCAAGATAATTCAATTAGTATTAACATTAAGTAACTCGTACTAGTTTGGAGATTATGCAAATTTGCAAGGTGCACTAATATGGAGGTTAATAGTATTTTAGATAAATTCAACATAATATCATTGACATGTTGTTTTCATATTGTCTCACATACCAAGATTATTATTCAATTGCCATCCAAATTTCATCTACTTTTGTCTATATTTATCCAACTTTTGCCTAAAATTCATTGAAATTTTTATACAAATTAGACTACATTCATCCAATATTCATCTATATTAGATTTAAGTAATCTTGCACTAATTCAACTTTAGGAGTCATTGAATTTACTTTGTAGTTCTTATTATATCCATAGTAAAGTTCAACATTCTTTGTCAAATAATTAATTAAAGTTAGAATATATGATTCCAAAAATGCATGAAATTAGAAAGATTTTCTTTTTTGTTTCCATACAATTTTTTTTAGAAAAAATACTATTCCAAAAATCATGCCAAATATTTTTTGTCAACCTCGACCACCTAGTTAGATATAAGATTTGAGGACACAAATTACTCTATTCAACTTTAGGTGTATATCTATTAATGTGCTCTCATGAAAAGTAAAATGGAACATCTCTTGTAAGTAACACTTTATATATATTGTAAATAAACATCACACTTGTCACATTTGCAGAGAAAAATTGAATTTTCTCAACATATTGAATTCATCTCATAATATCCCTCTAAAGTCTTCTTTTTCCCCTTTGTTCAAATTTTTTGTAAAAGAAAAATTTCAACATATCTCTCTCTAAAAATTGGTGTTGATCAAGTAAACAATTTATTCCACTAGAAGGAAAATTAGAATAGAGAATTTTTTTTTTGACAAATGTGCTATTTTTCTTACAATATGTATATAAAATATTACTCTAGAGTATATAAAAGGCATCATCTCTAGGGTGTTCACTTACTTTCGAGTTGCAAATATCGTCAACCTCATCACATTTACTAGATGCACAATACATGAAGGTTAACTTAGCAAAAAAGTGTCAAACTTGACTTTCCACGTGAGGCCTAATTCAATCATTAGATGACATTAGACCCTTTTTGACAAGAAATACTTAATTTATGTTGAACTTGACGACATGCATATAGGATACAACTTTTCTCTTGCCTCTAAAAGGGTCAAATCTACTAATTTCTTTTACTAATTTTTCTACCAAAAGGTAAAATATTAAAAGAACTTTTGAAAACTCATTGTTCTAATCTAAAATTTCAACTTTTGGTCTTCAAATGGTAAATGACAATAGATAAAATAGATAAATGAACATCATCAAAATTGAATATATAAAGACGTGTGAACTATGTCACCAAATTCTTCACATTTTCATCCACAACATCTGATCCAAAAGCAAAGTCATACCTTCATTCACTTGGTTACCTTTTCCAAATCACTATTATTGCATCAATTGCAAATTGTTTAGAATATAAAATATAAATTATATTACAATCTTATCTTCCATGATTTTTATCACATTTTCATCCATTCTTGATAACAATGAATTATTTTGTGTCATTTTTAGCTAGATGTCTAAAAAAAGATTGTTTTGGTCTAATTTCATTGAAAGAGCATTTAAGGGCAATTAGCCAATTTATTGTTATATTTGTAATAAATTTAGTAGGTTTGTAAATTTTATATTTTGTATAAAATATACCAAATATAGTAGGTTGCTAATGGTTTACCAAAGGATCTAAAATATTCTATTAAAAATGACTACTTTGCATAAATTGAATGACTTGAAAAATCCCACAAAATTTACACTAATCAATGGATCTTAAGGTAGTTGTATCCATTTTATGATGTAGGGATCTCCTAAAGCGTTTCTAATATGACCTTAAACCAACCATTTGGAGTGTCTCCAACTTTACACATAGCACACCAAAGTAATAGGAAACTTTGAGGTCTTTAGTGAATGGTTTGGGGCCTTTTCTAAAACACTTAATCCTCTAAAGGACCACCAGTGTTTTTCAAGGGAAATTGCCATCAAAAACTACCATTTTTTATTGCATTGTTCCAAATTGAAAATAATTTTTTTGAGCTTCAACTATACAAAGGTGTAGTAGACTACTATGAAAATGTGTTGAAAGAATTTCATGCCATTTGACTGCATGGATTCAAAAATTACAATGTTTGAAGTGAAAAATAAAACATTTTTCATTCTTGCCAAATGTGGTTAGCAAACTTTGAGCCCTCTTGGAGTAAAATTTTTCTCTTGATTAACTTTAAGTCTCTTGACCGTTGAGTTTTGAATCTTATTAGGTACACTCTTACAAAATTTTAGAAGTATATATGGAGTCTAACTTATTCTAAATCACCTTGCAATGGAAGAAGATTAAATAAATTGACAATTACTAATCTTTTTTTTATTGGTTTCTTGTGCAATGAAGAAATTTTTTTATTTAAAATTCAAATGGTGAAAAGTAAGAGACAAACATCTAGAATATGTGGCAAAAATTTCAAGAACTTTGACTCTTTAGATTGCAAGATAATAGGACTTGAAGTTAGAAGAATTTTGTTTTCCCTCAAAACTACCTTGATACAACTTAGAAAGTTGATGCCTCTTAGAATGTGATTTGAGAAATAATTTAAAAAAACTATGCCATATTTTATTAATTACAAACTTGCCAAATTTCAAAAGTGAATTAGGATTTTAGTAAAAGATGTTCCAAAGATGCCCAAATTGCTTGACTTGCCTCAATTTTTTGGCAAAATAAATTTTGACTTAAGCACCCAATTAGAAAAAATAGTTAAATTAGCACTAAAGGGGGATGTGTTCACACCTTGCATCAAAATTTTGTAAACACCTAACTAAAATTGACTTTGTATGACCTTACCCAAGTTTTTAAGTGAATGGACACTTGGTCCTTTAGGGGTTAAAAGATGCATTTGTGGAACACTTTGAAGTTTGACTTTGAAAATTCATAGATGATACAAAATTCTCCAAAGCTTATTTTGTTTTCTAAATCTCTAAATAAACAAAGTACCAAATTCTAATTCCAACAATACTTTGAAGTTAAATAAAATCTTATGAAGTTACTAATTTCAATAGATTATATTTTTGAAAAATTCATTTTCAAGTTTAATTTTAGCATCAAAAAAACAATTTTGAAAATGAATGACTATGATTTTTCTATTCAAGATTTTGTGCATGAGTGTTCAGTGCAAATCTTGATTTTCTAATGTCTAGGACTCTTGGGAATGAGCTTAAAAGACATTATATCTTGGAGAAAAAATCACATTAGAAATTCATATAAATTTTCTTAGAATAGATTTTTAGAAGCTATAAATAAATAGGATTTTTGCAAGTTATGCCTTTTAACCTAATTTTTTTTTCTTGACTAATGCTTTAGATTTGACATGTGAAAAGATGATTGAAAGACTTCAAGTCACTTATACAATTTTAACACCCTCGTGATCAAACATTATAATCTTTTAACCCTTAGAGCACTAAACTACATTATTTTGGCAACATAGAGATTTTAGGCACTTCATTACAAACAAATTTTTTAATTTTACACATCATTTTCAAAGGAGTAGCTTCGATGCCTGACAATTTTTATGACTTTTGACCACATGGTAAAAAAGTTATTGCGTGATATATCATTTCATTGCTCAATTGGCAATTCCAAAATTTCTTAAAAAATATGTTTTTAAGAAATAAAAATTGAAAATTATTTTTTTAGATATACATATATGAGGAAAGCTTTTAATCATTTGATTTTGATTAATGAAATGAAAGTTATGAGGAGTTTTAGTTTGCGGGCACTTATAGAATCTCTATCGTCTAAAGAAAAGCTTTGAAGTCCTTTATTTCAATCAATTTTTAATATTTTTGAAAAAAATTAAGGAAAACTTGGATAAAGATTGTTTATTACAACGTTACAATCATTTGATTGACATTTTTTAATTTTATAATTAAATTCTTATTAGTTTAGTATTTTGAATCATTCTCTATTTCTTTCTACTTACTATTTTTTTCCTATATGTTGTACAGTTCCAAATGATTTGAAAATTATCAAGCATGTAGGCAACTTGCCTTGAAGAATGTATTCAAAGAGTAACCACCATTTTGGACATTTTTTCATTCAAATGTGACCTTGTGAAGTGCAGCTACTTGTTTTTTTCGCACAGTCCTAAAAATGAATTTTTGTCAATTCAAATGCTAATATCTTGCCATCTACATGGTAAAATTTTGAAATTTTTTCCACATCTTTTCAAATAAACATACAATAAGATCCTACAATTACATGTGTCCAAAATGTTGTTCTTCTAAAATTTGTTACTTGTACTAGAAATGACAATTTTGGAGTGTTTTTAGTGAAAATATAGTCAAAAACCTGTAGGGGTTAATCCATAAGTGATATTGTTGTGTTTATTTTTCTATGTGGTCTCTAACATGTCTAGTTTGAGTTCATATGGTTATAATTTTTTTTTAAATTGATAAAACTTATCAAAATGTTGGATTTTTTTTCAATTTAGAGCAAATACTAAAAAGCTCAAAAAAGGCTTTAGGTATTTTGGTGTTAAAACTTATCGTACGATATTCATTTTTCTACAACTAAAAAAATACATAATAGTCATTTTGACTCCATCTATGTACATGAGCTAAAGTAAATAACTTTAGGTATTGGTATTTCTACCTTAACTTAAAATGTTGGTATAACTAGAAAGTGACTAATGAATGGTCAAACAAGCCTTTATCTAATTATCTAATAGAAGATGGATGGTTTTCATCTAAAGATTTTCTTGAAGATTTTTTGTATGTACATGAATCACATGATTGTGGAAAGCCCTTCATTGAGAAGTTACTAAATTTTCTAGATATAAATGTGTTAAATCCACAAATCATAAAAGATATCTTTTAGTATTTTTAGGAATGCCTACCTCCATTGCCTTTGATATGAATTTTAACCTTTAAAATGATCTTTTTTGAATTTGAGCCCAACTCATAAATTATATATTATTAAGTCTACTTCCTACTCCAATTCAAAATTTTATAAAATTCCAAAAAAAGTTGTATTTTTATAGCCATTTGAATTTTAGTAATATAACCATATTGTAATAAGTTTCTAATTATAGAATGAAAAGTGAATTTGATTTACACCATGATGTTTTAAACCATAAGTATACACCAATGAAGAAGTCTTTAGATTTCTTTGAGATTATTTTGCATTTGATATGAATTTTCTTCATTTTCTCTTCAAAAAATTTATAATAATTTTATGTTTTAACAAAAAAATTCTGAAAATTTTAAGACGTGTAGATGACATCTGATTTAATCTCTGAAAAAGTAAAAAGTAGAAATTACATTAATTTTCAATGGCAAAATGAAGCGTCTAGGATAGAGGGCTTTGATGTTTAACCACACGGTCATAGGCTCCAGCGTTTTAGGGTTAATAAGAACTGCAGCGTGCGTGAAAATTTAGACTGCCGCATAGTCGTTGCCAGAGCTGCCCCGGAGCTGCCAGGAATTCCTCGCCCCAAACGCCATCACCGAATTTCAGATAACACTTCGCAATCCAAGCATGGGTCCCATCGCAATTTTCACCCCTGCACAGAATTGAATTTATAATTCCTCGTTTTCAATTCGTCATCACAAATCGATTCTTCGGAATCCAAATCTTTCGGTAAGCAATTCCACTCTCTACCTCAAAATTCCTCTTGCTGCTGCTATTCCTATTCATTTTCCTTTCATGTTGCGATTTCCTTGGTGGATTCTACTTGGGTTTCCGAGTAGAATTGAATTTGCACGGGGAGCGGGTGGCCTTTCGTCGTTTGGATCGATCGGTTAGGCGACGTTCTTGCAAGCCCTAAAACCGGAATCTTCGTTTGAATTCGCGTTTTGGTAGAATCGGAGTAATCTATGCGCTTTTTGGTAATCTGTGTGTGATGCTTCGCTTCGGAGTACGTAATTGGCGATGATTTTGTTTTTGTTTTTGGGGAATAGCATTTGAGAATCTGCGCGCAATTGGGGCTTTTGATTTGAGAATGTTTCCTCTCCGATCGGATCATTCTTCTGTACTGTGACATTGGAAGTGCTTGTATGGGGTATTGATGGAATTGATAGGATTTAGGGTTTAATCTAGGCACGGTCTTCTCCATTTTGAATATTTGTAATCCTTTGCTGGCTTCGGGTATGTTACACGTGGTTGCGAACAGAGGAGTAGCATTGGAGATGGGATCAGGTTCCTAATGGATTTAGTGTTCTCTAAGTTGGTAACAGATTGAAGAAGTACATGTTCATTTCGAAGAATAATTTTATAATTGGTTAGAAAGGTTTTGAATTAGTGGTGATGTTGAAAATTAGATTGGAAATTGGAGGAGAAAGATGGGAGATTCTTTTATGGCGCAGTTGGAGGCCGAGTTGCCTCTGAATTTGGGGGCTCTGGTATTGCCTTCAGGGGAGAAACGCGTTGGTCTTGTAATTGTGGATGAAGTGAATGGCTTTTGCACAGTAGGAGCTGGCAACATGGTAAATATCTAGTATTCACCCTATTTATTCAAATTTGTTTTGATTCATCTTTGAAATTAAGGATGCGATTGCAAACCTCTTCAATGTCACAGCCTGGGTGCTCAACATGCATGTAATTATATGGTGTTTTATGCCAGTTTTGACAACCAATAGTGTTGCATGTAGAAGTAATATTAAGAATTTACTTGGGAAAGGTGGTCCAAAACCTTGTCATACTCTGTGAGATAACAAGTTTTGCTCGGGGCACAGCTCTTCCATAGGTGAGAGCATTGGGTGTGATAGTTAAGGAGGCTTACCTCTGGTATATTTCACTCAATTTTCACTTGCTGGCTTGTCTGTTTTGTTCCGCCAGGCTCCACTAGAATCAGTGGCAGCGGTCACTGAAATGGTGAAGCAGACAGATTATCTAGCAAAGCAATTCAGTGCCCGTAATTGGCCGATCATTGCTTTCTTAGACACCCATCAAAAGGATAAGCCTGAGGTTCCATATCCACCACATTGCATCGAGGGAAGTGGAGAAGAAAATCTCGTTCCAGGTCAGCTCTCAATATTATAGACTTTCAGGCTGTTAAGCTGTTATGTTTACTGGATAGTTTAACAGACGTTGATACTGGTAAGTTGTTATGTTCACTTTACTTTTGGTTCTTTTCTTTTGTTGTAAATGCAGACTTGCTCTGGTTAGAAAGTGATCGAAATACGAAACTGATGCGGAAGGATTGCATCAACGCTTTCATTGGTGGTATCCGAGACGACGGCTCAAATGTTATTATAGATTGGATCAAGGACAACAAAGTTCAGCAGGTTCTTTTCCTTCTTTTATCTCTCTGTGTTATGTTAGCCCTTAAGTGCCCGCTTTTGGAAGCTAGTAATCAATTATAGTAGCTTTTGAAACATATTTCTGTTGTTGAAACCTGTGGGATATGATTTCTTCTTCCTATTGGGAAATTTTGCAGCCTTCCTTTAACCTACCTTTAAACTTCTGTTTCAACTCCTATGTATATGGAAGCGGACACGTTTGGCTGTTTGGGCACTTGGGGTTTGAGAATGTATTTGTTTTTTTGACAGTTTTCACATTCTATATGCATGATATTTTATTTTAGTGAAAACGTGTTGGTTGATGCTTGTAGATACTTGTAGTCGGGATTTGCACCGACATTTGCGTGATGGATTTTGTGGTGACAACTTTGTCAGCCCGAAATCATGGTATTGTGAAGCCTTTGGAGGATGTGTATGTGTTCTCTGGAGCGTGTGCGACGTACCACTTGCCAAACGCCGTTGCCAAGACTATGAATGCTTTTCCTCATCCTCAGGTATGTGAGATCCTTTGCCTTCCATTGTCTTGCTATACAATTGTCTTTAAAACCGACGTTAATCACGTTTTGTTTTACATATTAGAGTTATCTTATTAGTCATAGCTTGTCACGTTTTTTTTGTCCCCCAACCGAAGAAATTGAAGTTAGTTTGTGAGTGTTCGACTTTGTACAACAAAACTCCAAGGGATCAATATTTTTTTAGCAACTTAGAGGTGGACAGGTGGGCCAAAACCCAAATTTGGAATGAAGCCAACAAATAGTTAATAAATTGCATGTGATTATAAGTTTTTTTCATCCCCACAAGCAGAAACAAGAGTTTCAATTCAATCTGGAAAAAGAAGTGACATCTGCAAAGTAGTAGCAAAACAAGGGTGTTATGCCATTACTTCTACAACAATTCTATATTAACTCCAGGTTCCTTTAGTTTCCCAAGCAAACACTCACTATTTGTGGATTTGCATGCAGGGCTTAACCCACTACATGGGTCTATATTTTGCCAAGTCTAGAGGCGCCGAGGTTGTGAATAAAGTCACTCTTTTGGAACCTATTGCATCTTGATGCAAAGCTTTTCTAAGCAATATTAGTCATTTTAGTTGAATAATGTAAATTATATAACATGTGATAGGTGTGGGTAGTGCTATGTATGTTATTGGGTTGTCCTTGATAGGTATCAAAGAAGCTAAGTTCCAAAAATTGTAATAGAAGAACTTTTTAATTGTGAATTTTTTGGAGTTACTTTGTGCATATATCAAATTGAAATTGAATGTTGTAGAAGTTCATCTCTTGAAAGATTAGAGGATTGTCAAGATGAACATATAATTCTTCATAATTGCCTTGAAAGCTTAATCCCCAAGTGCTCTAAAGTCTATATTTTGGATAATGAACTAGGTGCTTTCAATATGTTTGGTACATATAATTTCTCATTCATCCATAATAATTCTTAAATCTCTTAAAAACAACTTTCGTCTATGACCAATTGAGGTCAATTATATAATTGTACAAAGATATGAGTAAACATGTCAAAATTTCAACAAAGGATTTGGGTGTCAAAGGTTTGAAAAAAAATGAAAGATTTTATTGATTCTTATTATGTGCAAATCATTGTAGCTAATAATATAACATTATTAGCAATAACTTTGGTGAGTCATTAGGAAGAGGGTAAAGATGTTGGAATACATATGGCATTTTGCAATTCATTCTTCACCATGAATCTATATATTTTATTTGAACCCTAAATGTTTTATGATCATGTTTCACAAAAAAAGAAATCTCAAAACTTCAATGATTGTATTTCACCATTCTTGATTGTTAGATTTTGAATCCTCTTTTGATTTAAATTTGTGAATTTTTTTCTTGAATTTTGCATTGATAGTCTAAGAAATGGAAATTCCAAAACAAATTTTATATGTTATATTTTATAAAAGTACCCAGATGATTTGCTAAGCAAGACATTCTTTACAATTTTTAGATAACTAATCCAAATGAAATGAAGAAAAGCTTTATATTTGGATATGAGTATATTCTATGAACAATTAGTATTTTAAAATTTCATTTATAGTTTTTATAAACTTGGTTGCCTAAGCTCAAGCATTTTGTTTTGGATGGCAATATTTTTGCCATAGGCATTGATTGAAAAAAATAATCATATTTTTAGAAAAATATTTTGTTTTTTTACCTTCAAAAAAGTTTTTAAAAATTACTTTGAAAGTTGTTGTAGGTACTATCCCAATTCCCAAACCTCAATTGTTTCCTAAGGGTACAAATGATCCTTAAAGGATTGAAAATAAAATTTCATATGCATTGAAATATGTTGTACAAATCAAACAAGTCAAAATGCTCTTACTTAACCCCTAAATGACAAATCCATTAGCATTTCAAGCCTCATTGCTTATCAATTAGTTTGTTGGCATTTTGCAACTAGATATGTATGAAAATTTTTATATTTATTTTTCACAAATGAAATTACATGTCTTTAGTACTTCACAAAGAATTTAGATTTTCTCATGAAAAATTGATTTTTTTGACGATTTTTGAAGATAAAGTCAAGAAAAATCACATTAATTAGAAAATTATTTCAATAAACCTAAATATTTCACCATGTGTGTACATTACAATGAAAAATATCATAGTGTAAATTCAATTTCCATGTCATTCTATAATTAGAATCCAATAGACATTGAAAATACATCCAAAATTCAAATTGCAATCACATATTCAATATTAGAAATTTTTCTAAAATTCAAATTATAGTACTAACTTGAGTAGATGACCTTCATTTTGTTAGTTGGGTTCAAACTCAAGAAACATCATTTTTGTGAAGAAATTTCAGATTTAGAGCAAGGACCAACAACTTCCCTAAATTCACTAAATTAGCATATTTTGTGATCCATTTTTTTTTTTAAACTTCTCATTTATGTAAAGACAAACACTAGCAAGACTACAAACTCAATTAGATCTTCTTAATTGAACATGAAAGGTGAACAAGGAAAATGGGGATGAAAAGTGCTTCTCTAGCTTTACAACTCAATGGATTGTCATCCAAAAGCCACAAAATGGTGTTCTAGGCATTTTAGGGTTAATAATATTATGCAACCTTTCCAACTACAACAAACTGTGTTTTGACGTAGTTGCAAGAAACTCTTGCCATTTTTGGCTTAAAACAACTTCAATACTAAAGTATTGTGACTTTTAGAGTGATTTTTTTTTAAATAAAATAAAATAGGGATAATTTTTAAATCATTCAAAATAGTATATGTTTGAAAATTTAGGCTAAGAGAGTTTATCTTTAAAATTTATGCGCTACAAAAGAGTAATGAAAAATGCAAGAAAATAGATACTTTAAAATTTGATTTTTAAAAAATAGTAAAAAAACTCAAATAATTCAAAGAAAAAAAGTCATTTTTCCTAATTTGAAGATTCTCTTTTTCAACCATTTTTCATCTCTAGCAAATAAAAATTGTGTTTTCTATACATGTACTTAAGTAGTGCACTTTGAGCACATGTGGAAGGTGAATAGTAATTATTTTTTAAAAATCTCT
This sequence comes from Pseudoscleropodium purum, assembly GCA_963969395.1. Taxonomy (NCBI): domain Eukaryota; kingdom Viridiplantae; phylum Streptophyta; class Bryopsida; order Hypnales; family Brachytheciaceae; genus Pseudoscleropodium; species Pseudoscleropodium purum. Next base: position 20,018,026 of record OZ017797.1, read on the forward strand.
CATAGATTTGTGTAACTTTAGTATAACTCCTTGTATCCCAATTTTCACTTTTAAATTCATATTTTTGGATCATAAACAGTACTAAAACCTCCTAAAATGTACAAGGTAGACATCCAATTGGAGGAAATTTAAAATAGTAAATAAATTCAAAAAAATTATTGAATGTTTATAATTGTTATATGTACCTTCTCTTCAAATTAATAGAAAATGAATATACAACACAAACTTTATGAGCTAAAAGCCACCTATTGGAAACTAAGGGGACAAAAAATAAGGCAAGTGTTTCTTGCAACAATCCTTTGTCACAAAAAAATTAATGCACCGTAATGGTTATTTAGTGTGGGTGAACAATTGGTTAGCTTGAAAATTAGTATGGCCAATCTAACACTACCCCTACACACCACAAATGCTACAACACCACAACTACAACCAATGTTGAATAGTATGTCTTTATGATGAATAGTTTAGACCATACTAAATAATAATTTCAAAGTAGTAGTGCAACTATCCCATAGAAAGTGTTTTTGTAAAAGACTTCTTGATCACCAATTCATTATTATTATTTTTTTTATCTTTGCCAACAATTATTGTCTCTAATAATAATAATAACAAGCACATTTTGAATGTTGCTTAAATAGAATTATTCTTTAAGTCATTGAAATGTCATCCTTCATTTGTCTCCTCTTTCAAACCTTAATCTCGGTTGTACCCATATTTGAATATTGAATCAACTTGTTATTTTTTTAAATGACAATAAGGCAAAATAGTAGGCGCTCTAATCACATTAAATTGTCTTCATCCAATATTGAGCTTTTGATAGTATCCATGAAACTTTTTGCCACCATGATTGCATGCATTCAAATCAAATTAAGTTGCCTTCTCCCTATACAATGGTTTTGGTGCCTCCCTTGTACCTTCAAGTCATAGAAAAGGGTCAAAAGTCCTAGTAGCTTGATAAAGGAAGAAACTAGGCAACTCAATGTGATTAAAATGCATTCAATCATGTTTTTTGTTATTTCGAAAAAAAATAACTAGTTGAATCAAATGCAATTACAATCTAGAAGAAGAAATGAATTGAAAGAAGACCAAATGAAGGCCATTCTGACATTTCAATGACTCAAAGGATGATATCTTGTATCAACAATCTTCACTCAAGTCTTCACATCATTCACTCTCAATATTAATTCTCTATAATGACATAGCCTATATAGTTACCAATCCAAAATGCACAAGATGATAGGGATTTTTTAGTAGCATTGTAACAATCAAAAGTGTTACAAATAAAAGTAACATTGAAGAAGTACTTAGAGTTTTAAAATTCCATAAGGTCATTCATAATAATCTTTATCATATTTTGTCAAACTCCTTATTATCACATTTATTTATGACTTCTTGTGACACAACAAAATGTTAATTAGTGAAAGTTTGTAATGACTGTTGAATTAAATACTTTCATTCCTTACTCTTGGTGAAAGAGTATCAATAGTAATATTAAAGGCTATACATAATGTTAAAGAACTTTGTTTATGTCAAACAATTTATACCATTGAGTTGTAAGAGTTTACTTGTTGATTATACTAAAGTAGCCTCTTCAATTACTCAATTGGAATGGATGTTTTCATTCTATAGGTTGTGAAAATAAAATACAGGAGAAAATAGGCTCCAATGCTTGTTTTATATGTAAGAACATTCCACATGTCTAAAGCAAGTCAATCTTTATAAAAAAAAAGAAATTGTAAATACTTTTAGGCTTTAGCTTAATCCAATTATGAATGTTCAATCAAACTAAGATGAATTCCTCCATTTTCAATTCAAAAACTCTTGAACATTGCACTAATTATAGATATTTTTATACTTTAGATGTATTTTTCTTTTGATCCAAAATAAAATCAAAATTTTGCACATACCTTTCACTTTTTGAGCTTTGATAAAACATGAAAGTTAAGTCACTTTTTATAATAAATAATAAAAATGTGCATTGAAAAGATTTCCATCAAGGTACATTAATATATATGTACTACTTGCATTGTGAATTTCCTTCTTTTTTTGTTTGTCGTTGACTAATGATATCTATGTATTCTTGTACATGACGTTGTTGCAAATTCCTTAATTCTTCTTCTTGTTGTTTCTTCAAGGTTTCCAAATCGCTTAGATTGTCAAAATCACCAACATTTAAATTTGAAAAGGCAAGTTCAATGTCATGTTTTGTATATATTGGTATGCTTGCTCCAATACTTTCCATTGTCACTTTTTGCCCTTCCTCCAAAAAACACTCTTGAATCTTTTTGGAGCTTGAAGAAGCACGACTATATATCAAAACATGTTTACCTTTGATTTTATTTTTAGTATTGAGAGTTTGTTCTTTTGGATTATCAAAACAATTTTTTTGGCGCATTTCTAGAAGATGTTGTTTGGATTTATGAGCATCTTCATCCCCACATTGTAGAATATTGAAAATTTTTGATGTTATTATTTTGGTAATTGTTTCAAATTCTTGGTTGGAGAACTTAAGGTTTGGAATTCTTTTCTGCATATTATCGATGACATCAATTGGTGTGTCATTATATAAGTGAAATGGAAATTTGATGCAACGGATATGACCATTAGAATCATTTTCTATGTTGAGCTTCAAAGTTAAAGTCTTGCCATCATTTTCTATATTTGGTTCAATTGAAAAGCTTCGTTTGTCTTTTTCTACTAGAACATGAGAATCACTACTACTACTTGTGTGAGATACAATATTCTTAGTGGACATTTTTATTCCTAAATCTTAACAACCGAAACTTGAAGTATATATATAACTAGTATGCCAATATCTAAATTAGTTGCATATAAAAAAGAAGTAATATATTAATCACACCTTGAATTTATAAGTATAATTTTGAAACTTTACTTTAAGTTATTTAGAATTCTATTTTCTTTAGATTATAAACTTTTAGACTTTTACTTTGAATTATTTTTCTAGACGTTTAGACTTGTTTTTTGGACCTTTTTTTTTTTAGATTTTTAGACTTTTATTATATGTGGACTCTTTTTCTAAACTTTTAGACATTTGCTAAGGACTATTGCTCTAGATTTTTATTTTAGACTTTGAACTTTAGGATTTCCTATTATTATATATTTATATTCTATTTATATTTTATATTTATATTTATATTTTTTGTCTTTTATTTTATTTTATACTATTTTTTATTTTTACTTTTTACATTTTTACTTTATTTTTTATTTTATTTTATTTTTACTTTTCATATTTTTACTTTATTTTTTATTTTATTCTATTTATACTACAAAAGTTATCACCAAAATCTAAAAGTAGCTACAATAATTAATCATCAAATCAACTAGTGTGCCTTATGCTATTGCCATAGTATAATAAAACAAAAGTTATTTTTTTTTGTATTTTTAATTCATGGGCAACAAAAATAATTTTCTATAAGTATTTTTTTAAGGAAAAAAGTACATTATGAGTGATCAAAGCAAAATCATTCAACTTTTTCAGTCATACTAGTACAATGAATCATACAATTTGCACTAATATAGTGAAATTCAAATTCTTTGGGAAGTGCAGGAGAGATTGCATGGTATTGAAGTTGGTTCACGTACAACTTGGAAATACTAATTGTATAATGAGAACAACATTGCATAGTGCATGTGCAATTTAATTGACTTTATTTCATTCAGTGTGCTATTTCAACCATCTCCATTTTGATGCTTGATCCACCCAAATATATATATACACATTTTGTAAAATTCTTTTTTAAATCCTCTAGGTTGTGCACCTTCCTTGAAATCAAATTGTCTTTTAAGGAATAATTCCTAATTCCATTGCAATGAAATGATCATCTAAGCAAATCTTTCCAAACTCCTTTCAATCCAATTGTACACTTAGTTGCTTTGGGATCATGCCACCTATGACTATATATGCTTTTACAACTCTTCCATGACTTTATAGAATTATTTTTGTTGAATTTCAAAAGATTTGGCATTAATTTTTAGTGAGTATAGATATCTATTGTAAGTGAAAAGTGTAGAAAAATGTCTAGAGTATTGCTACAATCTTTTTAGAAGGTGAGGATTATTTTTCTTCCTCCAAAGAAGCTACCTTGTAATTTGAAATTTATTAATTTTGTATTTTGTGACCTCCTATAGCTTATAGGGGATCCCTTATTTTCAATGTGGATATCAAATTTTTAAATTTGATTGTTTATAAATAAATAAGGAATTCCTAAGTTTTCACCAAGATCTGAAATTTGAAGCACAATTTTTTTCTAGGGGCATCTAAATTAAAGTACTAACTAAAGGTAGATGAGCCTATTCTAGATATTTTGAGCACTCTAGAAATCTAGATTTAGTGTTATAAAAATCATGCCTTCAACATTAAGTAAAACATTCTTGAATAATTGAGATTTGGTTTACAATGGGAATAATAGTAGTTGTAATAAAGCTCAAGTGACAATAATTAATTGAGTTATTAAGTAGCAATAATAACCTCTAGCTTTTTAGTGTAAAGCCATTAGAAAATGTACTATTTGAATGCAATGAATAGTTGAATTTGAAAGGGAGGTATGGGGATTCCTTTGGTCTAGGGGAGCCGACCTATTTCCAACCCACTTAAGCAATTACAGACATGTGGAGTGCAAATTTCATGAGTGCAGATTTTTTTATTTATATAAAAATAGAGTTTCAAAGAATTACATAATTTTCCAGAATTTTTTAACTCAAAATATAATTATTATGAATTTTTTAGCTGAACTAGACTATACGACCTATATTAGTGATATAGACTTTTCTATTTCTAACCATAGGTTGGTTGCAAATCAACCAAGGGCTAATTGCAATATTGCAAATCTTGCAACCAATCATCATGCACTACAACTACTTTGAGAACTGTGATGCAACTTCGTAGAAATGGAATGGCCTATAGGCTAGAAATGGAGGGTGATCAAAAATGGGTTGGCTCCTATATTTGGACAACATCCTTAAGAAATTCATAACAAGTTCCAAGAATCTTAATTAAAATTGCTATCACTTTTTCTTACATTTATCTTTATAAGAAAAAAAATTAGAAAATAGGCTATTTCTTGGGGGAACGAGGCAACCATTCTCCCTACAATGGAATCATCCACCTTATTCTAGGGCATTATAAGTATTTTTGACAATTTATTGCCAATAAATTTCCTAATCTAGATGTAATGAAAATAAAAAAAAGCATTTTTTAAAAGCATTTTGCCAATTCCATTTGAAAAAAGGTCCAAGGATTTGCAAAACTTTCTTATAAAAGCAAACTACGTAAATCAAATATAATGGATAATGATCTATCTATACCATAAAATTGGGTTGTTTGTTGTGTTTTGTTTGTTACAATGAGATTTCTTGAATTGTACATCCCCTAGCTAGTCATGTTCTTGGTCCCATCAAAAAGCTCGAAGGGCCTCTTTCTATGGGAGATTGGTGGGCAAAAAAACACTAGAAGACAAGAAGTAAACACCAATTGTCTTCCCATCCTCCACGAGCAAAAAAAAGGAGGATTTCATGTTTCACCGAAATCAGTGAACAATCCATTAGTGCCAAGAAATTCATCTCTCTTGAAGGAAATCATTACATCTACTATTTCTACTTGATCTCTCCCTTCCCGCAAGGGCTGCATGTCACTACAATTGCCTACTTGAATACCATAATTCCCCTTGCAAACTTTGCCCACCAATCTCACAAAGGCAAGAGGCCCTAAGTAAGTGGAAGGGTGCATGGATGGACTTCATATTTTGTGGTGTTCCAATTCACAACAAAAAAATATATTGAAAGGTTTCAATTTTCAATTTTTTTTTTTAATGAATTAAAAAATGATAAAAACTATTTCTTACTTTTTATTTTGGTTTGACAACGACAACAGGGTGCTCTAGTATTATTTTACAATAGAACAAATCAGTGTCTTGATAGCCACGTGAGCAATCCGTAAAAGTCCAAAATTTTGGAGAGGGGACTACTGAGCCCGGCTTGCAGGGCAGAAGGCACCGACATGGATGAAAGTTCTGGACATGGATGAAAGTTCTGGTGGACGTGCTTCCCACATGGTCAGACTCACGTGCAGATCCACTCGGCAAGGCTTCAGTTAGATAAGCTTGACAGACTGTAAAACTATTACTCTAGCACCCTATTTAGTCTTTTCTCTTTCAATTTTTTTCTCACTTGTTGGGGACTCCAAAAATTAACCCATAAACAATGCCGTGGACATTTTCAGGTCCATGCCCAACAGCGCCAATGAAAAGTAAAGATACAAATAACAGTTATGGCATGAAATCTCATATTGCATTCAGCAGCATTCTCGCAGCAGTTTACAAGAGAAGATCATAGTCACCTGTTTTTCGTGAAACAGTTTGTGACGAATTTTGCTTTTTTAAATTGTGAAAAATGACAAAGAATTTTTATGTGTAGGATGAAGGTGCAACTATTCATTCTCCAAATTTTGTGCGAAAAGGGAAGGTCTTCTGTAGTAGCTTGATTTCTAATGAGTGCTTTTCTTTTTAAAATCCAAAAATACATGCGATACCAAAATAGATGATTTCCGTGGAGACCGGTTCGTCGTTCAAGGCTTAAGTGAAGTAGAGGCTAGGCATTGACTCTAGAATTTTTTTGTGAAATCTTCTCTGATGATGGTAATTGAAAAATAGACTTTTTTTTGGTGATTTACAATAAAATTTTCAACAAGTTTTCAACAAAATTGCTATACAAGTAGGCAAGAACATAATCACCTTTGTTGTTGTCTAGAAACAACAATGCATTTCCAAATTTAATGCATTTGAGGAATCACTTTTTTCAACTTTAATCTAGTATTAAACATTTAAAATATTGCATGTTTTTAAAAGATATAACTTCATTGGATTGGTAATCAAGAAAGCTTCTACAAATTTCATGTACTATAAGGTGGGCACTTCCATATGCGTCATTGTCACTGATCCAAAACTGCCATCATCACTCTATGCACATCTCCAAAATCAATACAGACCAAAGTGGAAGAAACAATTGTAGAACTTCTACCTAAAAAAACTTTGGCCCTTCATAACTTTTGCATATGATATTCAAATATTATGTTCTTTGATGCGTTGGAACCTCCTTTCATTTGGCAACAAGAAAATATAAAGTTTAGCCACCCTAATAACACCAAACAGGCACTACAGCCCCCAGAAAAGAAGCGTGGTGTGGGGATGCTCACCTCAGCAATAAACAAGAAGAAGAAACACTAGTTCAACCGCTGAGTGAGTGGGAAACACCATTTACTTTGCTTTGCTTTTCGTAAAGAAAAACCAAAGTCAAAACTCTCCAAAGCCACCGACCCTTCCACGCCCCTGAAAAGCATCTCCATCGCGAATCCCAGCATCAGAAATCAACCTCCGAACCTTTCCAGACTGGAACCTGCTCACCTCTTTGTACCACAATCGCAATACCCTCCCCTCCAAACACCACAAAACACACCACAAAACACCAAAAGTCTCCATTAATCCCTGAACCAACAAAGAAAAAACATCCCAGAAGCACAGCAGGAATCTTCTCCCGATTCCAACCTCAAGGAACGATTCTTCCGGATCCATCTCACCACTACTTGCAACAAAGCAAACCAAACAATCACACTTCCACATTGCCGTCCACTCTGTTTCTTCCTGCAGTGATAAGTTCACTTTTAAGGACTTTGCAACAAGGTACCGGACATCGCCACACAGATTCGTAGTACTGGTAGAAGTTGCTTCAAGTACAGGTCCAACTTTTCCAAGTGTCGGTGATGTACTTGTTTAGGGGGAGGAATTCAGTGTTTTTGAGGATGTTTTTGTTTTGAGGGATGCATTGTTGTCGTTGGGTTGTTGTTGTTGTAGGTGATGGCTATGGAGGATCCGTTGCTGCCTAGCGGCAGTACGAGTGGTGGTGTGCGGCGACGGGGTGGATCTTCCAGTAGCCTTGGTGCTACTGAGAGTGGCGCCCTCAACAGTGTGTTGGTGGGGCGACGTGGGGAAGCGATTACGAAGGGCAATGCTTACGAGAAAGCTGCGGCTATGGTGGATCAGGTCCCTAGTGAACTAGCTGCATTCTCATTTTGTGTGTTCTCATTTTGCACTGGGTGTGTGCTGGGTTCTTGGGGTTGTTGGAGTTTGCGACTTTGTAGCTTTGTTTTTTAAGTTCGCTTTTTATGCGATTGTGAGTTCTTGAATGCTGTCTCTGAGAAGTAGAAGCTGTCTAGTGGAGATTTTGGAGATTGCATTTTTGAAATCGCCTCCATTCTCGGAGCGCAAATCTAGAAGTCTGATGTCTGGAAATCTTGGAAGTCGCTTTCTTTTTTGTTTGTGTAAAGGAATTTCAAGGAGAATGCGGCTCGTTTAGAAAGATCCTGTCCAAAGATTTAGAAAGTTTCGTTGCATTGCAGGGACGATTTAGTTAAATCCCAAATTGCATCCATTCTTAAAGAAAGAAGCTTAGAAGTCTATCTTCCCCTTCATTTCGTTTAGCCCTTCTAAGCAATTTCAAACAGAATGCAACTCTTTGGGAACTGCTTACCCAATTCCCCCCTAAGGTTTTAGATAGTTTTGCTGCATTGCACGGAAAAAAGATTTTGTTTCCCAAATTGCCTGCATTCTTGGAGCACAAGTCTTGAAGTCTGACACACCCCAATGTGCTTAGCTTTTCTTGGTTTAGCCCTTCCAGCATTTTCAAAGAGAATGCGGCTTTTTTGGAAATTGCCCGCTCATTTTTCGCCAAATTTAAGAGTACTGCAGATTTCCTGTATTGCAGTGAAGAGTTAAGGCGCTGTGATTGCAGTTTTATATGAATCTGGAAGCTTTCTTGCAGATGCTTTGCCTAATCTCGAGAGGGGTTATAGGGTGCAGTTTACTGGAAAATAGAAGCTCTACATTCTTACATTTTTACACTGGGATCGTAGCACTTTAGATGAGAATGACCATTTGAGAATCCGAGTGAGTGAGAAGGCCTCCTGTGTGTAAAAATAGAAACACTGGATTTGAAATAGCCTGAACAGGCAGTACCTATAGTTTGACACCCCCGACGCCTCGTTTGGAAACTCCCTCCCATAGTTTAGAATTTTTTGCTGCATTACACGGAATAATTAACGAGCTGCAATTCAAGGTTTACGTGAATCTGGAAGTTTCTTTGCAGATACTTTGCCTAATCTTGTGAAGGTTTTTGGATGCAAATTCACAAGAATACAGCATTTCTTACACTGGGGTCCTAGCATCTTGGAATCAGAATCACCATGTGTGAAAAGAAATATAGAACCGTTAATAGTTAACTTAATGAGAGATCAGCCTCAGCAACCATTACCTTAGTCTTGAACTTTTGTCCAATTCTATTTTCCTCTTAACATGCTTCTTTTGATTCCACTTGCAGTACTGGAACCAGTTTGTTTGTGAATTTCAATTTCAATTTTAATTCATTGTTTGCTTTTGCTAGGCTGAGGATGGAGTTGGTCTACCACCGGAGGTGCTGGAGCAGTCCAATTTCGAAGAGTCTGCCAAGCTCTACTTCGGATACATCCGTTTTGAATTTCTCTGGAACTTGAACCTGGCTGCGTTGCTGTTGCTGAATTTCTTTGAAGTAAGCACATCTTTTGAAAGACACTACTACTGCAACATTACTGGCCTATGTAGTTGGGGTGTCTGGTGAACAATGTAGTTGAGACCGGTGTAGCTTCATAATCTTTGTTTGCTTAAGATTAAGAATCTAACAACTGCAAGATATTCTGCACTAGGCATGTATTGTGGGGAATGTCTTGACTTGCTTTATAACGTTTTGATTGTGGTGTTTTGTTTGAGCTTTCTCCTTGCATTTTAATTCTCTTTGGAAAATGATAAACCTTACTCTTGTTGGTGGCTTTGTAGGTGCCGCTTTGGTGCAAGGAGAAGTTTCCAAATCCATGTGGAGAAAGAGACCAGTTCTTTCTTGGGGGCCTTCCTTATTTAACTCGATATGAGTCACTCATCTTTGAGGTTTGGGTTTATTTCGTTTTAAGGTTGGAAGTTTGAGACTAGTATGTTTGCAAGGTTAACATATAATGTGCCTAACAAAAGACTCCCTGCATTAGGTTTACAGAGATTTTTAATGTTAATAGACATTATATCCATGCAATGTTCATGTTGAGTTAAGGGTTGTATAATGCTAATGGTGTTAAACTAATCATTGTGTCATTGGTAAATATATTGATATTACAATGATAGTGGCATTAAGTAACCATTTAGTCTAACATAAACTTGCCGTTAATTTACGTGTTGATGTACTACTCTATTGGATGAACTTACCATACACAAATTTGTGAATTCAATTGCAGATCTTTTGCATTGTAAGGCAGAAGCTCCTGCACTAGTTTCTCCAATGAATTTCAAATTCTGCACTAAAGATCACCGATACTCCAGTTTTATATATGTAATACATGTCTGATACACTGATGGTGATTTGCAGACGGTGATCCTGCTCATACTCGGAATGTCCACGTTCTTCCCCATCGCTATTATTGGGAGCAAGCTGTTTTGGAAGAACAGACTCGAAGTTTTACGAGTAAAGAATTCTTTGACAACTCGCATACATTTTCTTTATTTGAAACAATCTCAACTGAATCTACCTTGTGGGCCTGCTCGATCTTGCGATTTGCAAGTTCGTTACCAAATTGGGCACAACAGAATTTTATCTTTTTCTCAACTTTTCCTTCCTCGAAGTACTAAACCCTTATAGAGCTTTGGAATGTGGTTCTGAAATCTTCTTCTACTGTGACAGCCCTACTGTTGTACTCCCTCCGTCCGGAAATGATTGTCCTCTTTGAATGTCATGTTTTTTTAAGGTTGTTTTGAGTAGGTCATATGGAGACTTCTTTGCAGCTAATTTACCCAAACCCTAAAACCCTAAACCCTAGAGATATGAAATTTGGAACCTTTTTTAATTATGTTTTTCACAATATGATCAATGGAATTGGCATAAAGAAATCTCAACAAATTGTGGACAATCATTAGATACGGAGGGAGTATAAGATTAGGAATTTCGACCATTGTTGTTATTCGTCCGCCTGTGATAATTTTGGTGTCTGGTTTCCATGCAGTCTTCCCTCTTTCTGCTATTGTTGTTGGATACGTTGGTGAATGCTTTCTATGTGGTACCATCTGGCTTCATTGTCAGCTTACCATTTCGACTGGCGCCATACCTCAGAGTTGCTCTCATTGTAGTAAACGTTCGGTAATCATTCTGACCCAAATAAGTTGACTATCACGTAGTTTGAGTATGTGATAAGTGTGGTATAGTCAATGGTAGTTGTCAACTGTGTAGGATATTTCAGAATTTTGTTTAGTGAAACGTCCAAGAATGACTACTTAGTTTGGGTGTGACAAGTGTGCTACAATCAATGATAGATGCCATGTGTGTAGAATACTCTAAAACGTTCTTTTAGTGGTCTTATTAAAGAGGTCTGAGTATATTTAACGACCTTGTAGATGTACCTGGTACTGAATTTGAGTAAGTTCTTGCAGGATTGTTTCAGTTTAAGTTTTAAATTTGCCGAAGGTTCTAAACACACCTCGTTCTTTGCATCTATGCAGGGGTTTACGTGACTGTATGAAGACTTTAGTTGGGGTTGTGCCAGACTTCTTGGATATTGCAGTAAGTTGGGAATATCCTCTCTGAAATCATTAGTGGTTTTCAAACATTGGTAGCAGGATAGATGTTTGCAGATGAAAATGTAGCTAGATTTTCTTAAGAACTATGCAATCAGTTGTCAAGATTATTCTGGGTAGTTTGACATCCCCTTTTTTGTTAATCTCGCAAACATTCTAGAACCCAAGTTGGAGATAAGTTGGACAATATAATCAACTAGCAAATTAGGTTATAGCATGCCTTAGGGTTAAACAATGAAGTAGAGATAATTGATATTTTCAATCACAACCCTTGCTTTCATCTACTCCCCAACTATGGGTAGACATAATCCTAACCTTGATGAAGACAATATCAAGGTTTGATAACCCAACTTACTTGGGATTATTCTTAGTGTTTTATTTCGTTTTATTTCGTTTAAAATTCTACATTATAAATGATGTTTTTAATACTATTTTAATGTTTCAATATTTGAATTCATGGTTCGGAGGCTTGTTTGCTATTGCTGTGTAGGCACTGCTGGGGTTATACTTGCTCTTCTCAAGCTGGTTGGCATACGTGCTTTTTGAAGATACAATACAGGGCAAGAGCATATTCACCACTTACACGACCACTCTCTACCAGATGTCCATTCTCTTCACCACGTCCAACAATCCTGACGTCTGGCTGCCAGCTTACAAGTAATTGCCCACATTCTCCTTCTGCATTGCCTTGGTTTTTTGTTACTGGCTTTACTTCGCAGGTTGTATTGTCTAAGTTTGTTTTTATCAAGAAGTTTATCTTGAATAATTAGAAGCTATCTCTACATTGCAGAAATAGTGAGGTTAGTTTTGTCTTGCTTGTTCTGTGATATTCTCACAAAACCCTTTGGATCTATTCTCACAAACCAATCTATTTTGCTTCAGGTCGTCGCGGTTCACTTCATTATTCTTCATCTTGTACATCTTATTTGGAGTCTACTTCATCATGAACTTGATTCTTGCCGTCGTGTACGACAGTTTCAAGGGTCAGGTGAGCGCAGCGTTTTCTATTTTTTGTTTCTCTTAAAGTTGTTGGATTAGATAAATGGCAAGTTGTTCTATCCAAGCCGTTCTATCCAATTAAGAATGTGTAGCTATGTACTTTTAGGTTGACTTAAAATTTAGAATGAGAAGAAGGATTGTGGGTTATAACTTTCTTCTAACAATCCAATGAAACAGTGAAACAGTTGCCTTGATACATCGGACTTGGCATTATAATTTTACAAAGACAGCCTTGTCTTAGAGACGTCAGTACCTTTTTTTTAACAAGCTTATCCTTTACTGATTGAGGTTCCCAATTGTTTGAATACTTTCTTGAATATATTTCATCTCAGAGGAAGTTAAGCACTATCTTTGAATTTCTTCCTGTATCATTTCGATTATTTAGCAAGATGATTTAAAAAAATCTATTGTTGACATTTGCTAAGGGAATGAGTGTTAATGGTAATAGCTGGCAAAGCTCCTGATAAATGAGGAGGACAAGCGTCAGCAAGTTCTGAGCGCTGCTTTCAAACTCATTGATGAGCAGGTAAAATTCTCTCAAGTCTTGTGCATGCAGACTCAAGCTCTAAGAATACTTCCTAATATCTTGTGTTGATGCTCTCATAACATTCTTAACCAGTTTTTGTACGCTCTGTTTGCCTCCTTAAACATTCTCCACAATTCTGGGGAGAGATCTTGCGTTCTAAGGGAAGAAATATCGTGGTTATAGATATTTTGGTTATATGTTTTGGTGTATCAATGAGCTTAATTTGTACCATGACCTCTCTTTGATTTGCAGAGACGAGGGTATCTTGATCAACGTCAGTGTGCTAAACTTTTTAAGGAACTCAACAATTACCGGTATGTGCCCTATTATTTTTTGGAAACCCTTTCAAAAGTTGAGACAATTCTGATGCATGAGAAATTCAATTTAATGGTAGTATAACCCACGTGGTATTAATTTAATGTTAATGTCATTAAATTAACTCTACACTAATCTAACATTATCTTAATATTCTAATGTTCTATCAGATCAACATCAACTTACCACTGATACCCTTGTAGGTCTAAGACAAGATCTTTTGAGATGCAACCAGGGAATGGTTTAGCATCTCTAGAGTGACGTGTCTGGTTTTAGTATCTCTAACTAAATGATTCGAGAATCAAGCTTTCTTACAATTTCAAATTTGTGAAGTGAAAATTAGTGTTTCCATAGCTTCCTCTCACCCGATGTTGGTTTCCAGAACATTACCAAAGATTGCAGATGATGACATGGATGCAGTCTTCTATGCACTGGATGATAGTGGTGACGTCAAGGTAAGTCAGAATCGTTTTCTTCCTGTATTCAAAATGTGATATACTATTTTGTCAGAACATTTAAGTGTCATTTTTTATGAAAAATATTGCAATCTTTTTTGAAAGTCATTTCATGCTTTGTGGTTGACAGATCAATCGAGAGGAGTTTTCTGATCTTTGCAGTGCCATCTCGTTAAAGTTCGACAAAGCGGAGGAGGTATATAATGTGTTGCCCAATTATATGTAAACAAGTTTTTGTGTTTGTAGATGGTCTAAAACTATCCATGTTTGATATTGAATTTTTCGAATTGCAGTTGTTTCACTATTTTAGGATGGAGACGCTTTTAGAACGCCATGCATTATAACTTCAAAAAATTAACAGTATAATCCTTGAAACTCCAGTAGTTTCTATCTCAATTTTCATCCGAGTTTTTGTTTTTTCCTCATGTAATTTTCAGTTTGCAGGATCTTTCTATGGACCTCCTACCTTATCTACTCCATGTTTGCTTTAATTTGACTTCAAGATTTTTGTTGTCAATTGCAGCCCTCATGGTTTGAGCAATTTCCTGCATTTTACAAGTCCAACACGCTCGAATTTTTGAAGACTTTTGTTAGAAGCCCTCTCTTTGAGAAAATTGTGATCGGCATGCTGCTTGTCAACGCTGTAGCTGTCATTATTGAGACCACGGTTTGTTCCTTCCCTGTGAATATGTTTATTAGTATCTGTCATGTCCTTGAGAGGTAGATTCTATTTCTTCAAAGTCCATGTAATATGATAGTTTGAAGTCCCATTAAAGCATGTTCTTGCTATTTTCCTGTTTACTCCGCCCAAAGCCATGTTGAATTCAGACGTGAACAGTTTATTTTACTTAAAAGATCTTAAGAAATTCTCGACTGGAAATTTGCAGCTTGATATAGAGAACAGTTCCTCCCAGCGTTTCTGGCAAGACGTCGAATTCGCTCTTGGTATGCTATTTTTTAACCTTGAGGTCGGTGAATGACTACTGTGGAGGCCTATGATGCTAAGCACTTTTTAATATGAGTTACAATGCAAACATTAGTGACACTATTTTGCTGAAAAAGTAGTAACTTGAATCCTCAAAACTAAATCCCTTTTCTAATCATGATATCGAGCTGTTTTTCTTGATGTGCATTCTAACTTCGAAGCTTTCGTTCGTCTGTCAATTTTTATCAGAAATTATATTCAAGGTTCTAAACCACCATTTTTGAAATTATTTTGACATGCAAGTGCTGAAGATCATTGGCCTCTACAATAATGGTATAACGTGAATCTGTCCTACTAACTGTTCACTTGTGTTTCATCCAGGATGGTTGTACTTTGTTGAAATGAGTTTGAAAGTTCTGGTTTATGGATTCAACAATTACTGGCGGTCTGCACAAAACCAGTTCGACTTTGTCATTACCGTTGCAATTGGTAGGCTGGAGGAAAACCTGACCTTAAACCCTAAACCCTAAACTCTATTCCTCATAATATCTAGATATAGTACGTATTTGGCTTGTCTGATTTCTGCTTGCTGGACTGTGCAGTGGTTATGGAGACTGCAGCGTTTTTCTCTCCAACTGATCTACCTTTCTTCGGCAATGAAGAGTGGTACGAGATCTTACTTTATTCTGTATTGCTTCCTTAATCCCAAAGGACAGAGATTTCACGGTTCTATAATGACAATTTGATTGACCATATCCCGAAGAAAAAAATGCAAACGGACCTAAAATCTATATTCCACATGAATTTTAACCCTTCAATTTCCAAATCTTCTGACATATTTTTGCATATTTTTGCATGTCTTCGTATAAAATATTGTACCCTCAATTTAATCAAATCGGTCATTGAGGATTGTTTTTTCAACGATACAATAGCATTACTTTGAAACTTTGGATGTCTGAGAAGTTATTTGGATAGAAGCTCACCTTGAAACACTGTATTCATCATCTAGGATATGGACTTTGAGACACTTCGAGGTTAAATAAATGAAGAATGTTGCATGTGTTGATCAACGAATAAATCAAATTGGACGACAGAAAGTTCAAATATGAGCCACTCAAAAGTGCTTCTTGTGTAGCAAATGTTTTAGTGAATTAACATAAATAAATCTCTGAACTTCCATGTTGTTATTGTTGCAGGATCCGATATCTCTTGATTGCTCGGCTAATGCGGTTGACGAGGTTGCTCGTGTTAGTAGAGCGGTACAAGGTTATGGTTGGCACATTCTTCAAGCTCATCCCCAATCTTATGCCTTACTTGGGGGTGGTCTTCTGCTTCATGTGCATCTTTTGTTCCTTGGGCGTTCATGTACGTTTCTTTCATTCCCTCGTTTGCTTTGCTTTTGCTTTTCTTCCTTCAGAGTGTTTTCAAATAAGGGCAAAGGTACCTAATTGAAACTTCATAACTAAATGTGACACCCTAAAATCTTGGACGATGAGTAGATATTGATTTGAGAATGGATAGCACTCAACTTTTGGAAATTCTTGATGGCAAGAATATTTGTAAAATTTCTCATTTTGATAATAATCACTATGCTTCCGCTTACAATTACTCTACTATCATTGATAAATAATGTTATGGGCTGTTTGATGCTGTGCAGCTTTTCGGCGGGCTTGTCAATACTGGGAATCCCCTCCTGGAGACCACCGGCTTGTTTGAGAATGAGTACGCTTCCTCACTCATCAGTAATCTTTTCCTTAGTTTGTTGAAGTCGCACACATTTTAATTGGAACAAGTTATTCTCTTATCAATTGGCGAAAGCTCCTTATTTTTCGGAATTTAAATTATTGTACAAATGACTCAGTGAAATCCTCGACTTTTTCCAGTTATTTACTGCAAAACTTCAACGATTTTGCTTCCGGCATGGTAACGTTGTTCGACTTGCTCATCATGGGCAACTGGCAAGTATGGATGGATGTGAGTATTCTCTACCGAAACTGGTTTTGCCTATGACTTCCTGACGAATAGCATTCCTGGGAACAATGTTGCAGACTTTTTTACATGATTTTTTGTTCTCTTCAGTGGAGGTAGTCCAAGAATAAATATTTATCTTGTCATCATTTAGTTAGTGTTAGTGTGGGTGCAATGAAATAGTACAATTTGTGGAGTTAGTTCAAGAATAGAGAAATGGTCATCTCGCTTCTCGTTTCGTCATGTCGTGAGATAGTTAGTGTTAATGTGTTCACCTAATTAGTATTATTTGGACAGGTAGTCCAAGAACGGAGAAATGGCCATCTTACTTCTAATTGTGCCATGTCATGAATTTGTATTATTTAGCACCATGTCATCAATGAGAAGTTCTATAAAATGCAACTAATTAGACTTTGCCTCATCAATTGGTGCTATAATAGTCCTCGCTCTTTTGTTATCAAACACTATTCAAATGATGAGATCTGCTAATACGTTTCACCTTGCAGAGCTTCGTCATACTGACCGGGACGTGGTGGACGATGTTTTTCTTCTGGGGCTTCTACGTCATTGCTGTTCTGTTTCTCCTCAATTTGGTATGGAGGCTTTCCGTGTTTTACAATGGTTTGGAATATGGAAGAGGAATCACGGCTTGTCTACTAACATCAGCATGTTTCCTGTTCTAAGAACTGACTAAGAGAAATGCGATATGTTTGTAGGATTCTGATTAGAAGCATTTACGTGTGTTTTTAGAAGTTTTCTCATCCACAAGTGGCTGTGGTGTTGTAATTGCAGATTGTTGCGTTTGTGTTAGAAGCATTCTTTGCTGAAATGGAAATAAACGAATCTACAAAAAAATCATCCGAAGATGACAGCAGCAGTAGTGACTCTGATAATGAGGTGAGCTTTCTGTGCACAACCCTTTCCTTCTTTCCATGATTGATCAAAACTGAGGATTCTGTGAAAATCTTTGCACTCCTACCCCCTTATGTTGACTGCTTGGAAGTCATTCATATTAAAAGTCAAACTAGCTGCAAATCGCATATATCTCTACCCAAATAAATATGTAATACTTTTGTACATCACTTTTCATATGGCCTTTAGTAGAATCCTCTATTTCATCATTATATAATAATTCCTATGTGACAATCTTAGAATGCTACTACTCCTAAATATCCACATGTCACAATTCTACTAGACATAAGAAACGAATTCTTGAGAATGATGGACCCCAACATGCTCCTATTGTTTTTAACACATGTTTCACTTTCATTTGCCTACATGACTTCTAAACTTTTGAACCATTGCACACCTTGGCTAAAATCTCTCCCTATGGGTAGAGATAGTAAAGAAAGTGCACCTGATTGCGATCTGTTTCTGAAATCAATCCCTACGAATTCTTAATTGAAATGTAAAATGTAGAGCCTCAATTTTGGGTACACTTATTAACAACACTTTAGAAATTCAAATATTTTTTGCATATGGTGTCCAACAAATGCATGCTAAGGGAATCAGGAATTCCCTTTTTGCTCCCAACAAGAACCAACAAAAACTCAAGGTGTCTGCATCTCCTTTCAAGAATGTTGTGGTTCTTTAGTGGATACCTTTTAAACATGCTGTATGTGCTGCAGGGCCACAAGTGTAGTCAACGGCAACGGCGCAGAGCCAAAAGGTGAAAATCTCCTTAAAAACTCCTCTGTCAACAATATCTTAGTCACAACCTTTTTTCATGCCATCATGTTCTTTCCATCCTCAGGTCGCCTGTTGGTTAGATTTTGGCTGCATAGACAGATCTGACCTTGGAATTTTATGCTTTGGAATTTCCAATGTTGAATCAAATGTGAATGTTGGGTGCCATTGCTGCAGGGCAAGAGACTCCAATGTGCAGTCACTTTTGAACCATATGCTTAGCGCGGAGATGGAGAAGAACAAGTCTTTTGTACAACGAGCGGAAGCGTAGACCATTATTAACAACCTTCTGCTCTCAGCTATGCATTGGTACTCAACTAGATGGAAAACGCCGCAAAGGTTTGTTAGTAGAGAGTGTGCAATTTATCTGAATATCTTGAAACTCTTAAAGAGTTGAAAGGCAGATGCAAGTTGTGGAAACTTAACTGTTGAGTTTTTGCTGTAGTTCACTTGTCGAGTGCACCTGTTTGATCACCTGATGCTTTCAAATTATGGTATCGTTCTTACCTCTTGTTCCAAATGGATTGCAATAAAAAAAATATCGTCACCCACAGTTTTCTGCAAGTTCATGAACGTCTGCAGTGCCTTCGTTGTCTTTGTCATGAGAATGATATAAGCCTATTCTCACTTCGAGTTGAACCTTTGAATTGATGAGAGTGGTTTCCATTATTAGAAAAGTTTTTTGTGTGCATTCTACCCAATCTCAAAGAATTCCAAAGCTCTAAATCTTCTGTTATTATGATACCACATGAAAAGGTTATAAACTGCTGAATTTTCATGGGCCTTGAACCATGAGTTGATTGCCTCAAAGAAGCATCTTCGATAGTGATAGAAGCTAGAAATATCTCTTCTCTTACAACTTATGTTTGAAGATGGCATTAGCATTACAAGGGTAACTTTCAAACCCACGAGAAAGTTTCCACACAAATGAAATCCTTACATAAGTCCACGGGATCATACGAAGAGTTTCTGAAACTTTCATCGACCGTATATCAACATATTAAAGTACATGCTTGATATGTCCCTGGAACACAATGCTTTCCCCAAGTTTTCACGGCTTTCGCTACTAGTTCGAGCCGACGCTCAATTAAAATCAAAGGTATCAGAGAAATTACAGAAATTACAGAAATTGACGGCAAGCATGTCCTAACCACGATGTATATTCCTGCAGTTAACTAATTGCAGACGAGGCATGAGGAAGTTCTCCAACCAATTCCCATATTTTCACAACCCCATCATCACTGGCTGATGCCAGCAAACGTGGATCCTGCAACACCAAATTCCAATCCAAATATCTTAGAAGTCCGGGCTACATTATAGAAATGATACCTATCTAGTAAAAAGAAAATGGACTTCAAGAGGGTTGAAAGACACTAGAATTATCATAAGATTCCAGCATATATTATAGATTTCGAGTAATATCTGAAAGTGCACTATGCTATTACCTTCGGGTGCCACTGCACAGAGTTGACATCAGACGTATGAGCTTTTTCATGCTTGTGCACCAACTCATGTGATTGGGTTTCTTCTGAAGCACTATCTGCAGATTCTGAGAAGATGCGAATACAATCATCTCCCGCTCCGCTAGCAATAAGGCCATTCAGTCTGAAAAGTGTACATATCAGTAACCGGTTATTATCACATCCTCATATGTATGTCTCAAATATGTTCACATGCATTAAATCGACAAGAAATTTCTGCACGAATCAAACGACGACAAAGCACATTTACGTTATCGCAGAACAGGTGTCTTACTTTGACCAGTGAACTGAAAAAATTGTCCGATCGTGATATCCTGATATGGTCGTTAGATGCTTCCTGCAACAAGATTGAAGAATATTTCTAAGTGGCAGGCCAAAGTAGGCTCATTTCCAAACTATCAAAGAACAAACGTATCAAGGCTTCTTACACATGAGAATTGTCAAACAAGGCTTTAACTAGACAAGTTTTGGGCTGTACCACTTAGCCGAGTCATCGCCCCCAGTAAGATCCGCACTTGTATCCCAGATTATTAACGTCAAATCATCACTGCCACACCCCCAAACAATTGCAAATGAGGCCAAGTAGACAATAATAAACATTGCATTGGCTTAGCGAGTAAAAGAGGCAGTAAAGAACAGACTTGCAGTATCAAAGGAAATTGAACTTTCCAGTGGGTTGAAGGCTCCGCACCTGCATGTCACCATACGGTCGCCAGTGGCATTGAACGAGGCAGCCCATACAGTTGAAGTATGACCCCTGTCAAACAAAGCAGAATAGACAATAAGTAAGTTATCCACAAATCAACGCTGGAAGTTACTGCTAAACACGGTCCAGCTTCAACTCCTGCAAGACTGAGAAGAACAGCAAGGCACTCTTGTTCATAACGAAGACACACCTGCCGGGAGGTCCTAAGGTTTGTGCGCAACTCCAATCATCACCATCCCCTTCTTCAGTCCATACCTGCAGAGAAATGTAAGTTCCAGGTAACGGTCTTAAGCAGTTACCAACTTGAGTGCACTTCCTCTTCTGATACCTTCTATTGTTCATCAGTGCAAACTAACCTAAGCCATTGATCAGTACGTCCGTGATTGAACAAGCAGAATATAGTTGCGTCTTGATGTCATGTTACTTATTTAGTACCGAAATACTTCGTCACCACTCTTCTATTTCGCATAGGTGCAATGTCCATGAAATTTGGGTTACCTTAATGGTGTTATCATAGCTGGTGGAAACCAATACATCCAAGGATGGGTGCCACACAAGCATCTTGACATCCTGGGTATGCCCATTCAATACCGACACACACTCAAAATCATGGCCTGGAAGCACTTCCCAAATCCAGACTGACTTATCTCGACTGCACGATGCTAGTAGAGTGCCGGCTGCGTTCCAAGCCACACTTTTCACCTCATTTTCATGGCCCTGTTACACCATGAGTGACCGAAGGTGTCAAGGATACAGAAGTCACTAGAGCATAATAAACAAGTGGTGATCTCAGAGTCTGTATCTCACAGATGAAAAAGATCTACCATCTAACATACAAGAGAAGATACTGTCGATGATACTTCAAACGATGGATAACCCTTGAAGGACCAAGTTAGAACCCGAGCTGTTTTAGCAGTTATAAGTAGGTAGTATGGGGACTTTCCATTATACATTTTCAAAGAATATTTACCAACACGTGCGATGTTCTGCACTGATTCTAGTGATATAAAATTTGACTTCGTCGGAATTATTGTTTATTCACATATGATCAATCAAATTGACCACTCCATAACCATGAATCCTCGGTCAGTTACGAGTTAACACTAATCAACAAACATCTATGACTCACAATAATCAAACGACAATGAGACCAGTACAGGAGCAAGACTCAAAACTTCTGAAGTTTAACATCTGTTGCAGTTTGACCTACTGCCCTGAAGTACAAAAGCTAAGTAGTTCCAAAAGTGAGAGACATTCTTCTTACCTCAAAAGAAGCTATGAAAGAAAAGTCCCGGTCAACGTACTCCCACATCCCAATGGTGGCATCGAAACTGGCAGAGGCCAGCAAGTTGCCAGTTGGTGACCACGAGACTTGCCGAACCGTGCGAGTATGGGATGAGTCCAGGACTGCCTATGCAACAACAGTCCCCAAGTCAAGCGAAAAGACCAAATTATAGTCACCTAACCCGCAAATAGTGTCAGACGCCTTGAAGGACCAAGAAGCCCAAATTGGGCCTCATGTTTTTCTGGCACTTTTCAGGAGGCGATATCAGGACTTACTTTGTTTGATTTTATAAATTCTTGACCAACACATACAATGCTCTTCACTGATCCCGGTGATATAAAAGTTGGATCCATCTGAATTATATTATTCACAATATAATCAATCAAATAAGCTATTTCATAACCGTGAAATTTCGGTCTTCTAGGGTTCAAACCACGTCCAGCGAGTATAGCAAATTCAGGACAACCTCACTACCCTCGTGGATCAACAAAACAACAGTTCAGGTTGTACGACTGAAATTTAACAATGCATCCAAAACGAAATAGGTGAGAGGAAATAAAGGAAGAGACCTTGCAAGCCCAAGTAGCAGAAGACGGTGAGCTCCCAGCAGAATGTTCCCAGACGCGGATGGTTTTATCCCCACTGCACGACGCTAGAATTGACGAACCTCCGCATGGTCTCCACGCAAGACCCCAAACTCTGTCAACCAAAAAAAATTACACATACACAAATTCAAAAGAATTGTAAAATTATGAAACAATAAAACTAACAAAGATACTACATGAAAATCACAACACTTCTGAAAAGATCAAAGAATCCCTCACATAAACTCTAGGCATAGTCAGACAAACCCTTAATTCAGTAAGAATGAGGAGTAGACGATGCCCATAGCGATAATTACCTGTCATCGTGTCCCGCTAACTCCTGTACCAATCGCAATGAAACACCTGCACCATCCTCACGTCGAATGAGGAAACAGAGACAAAGACCACGACGTGCTTCACATCAAAATTTCCTCTGCAGCACATAACTCAATCGTGAAACTTAAAATTCTCTAACCATTCACCAAAACTCAAAAAAAAATTTAAAATAAAGACGAACATCTAAACCCTAAACCCAGAATTTTGAAAAATTCAGAAATGGGACATGAAAATCGACGTGGCGCACCCGAGGAAGCAGTAGAAGAAAACGGCTTGTCCACCGGAATGGATTCCTCGCTCCTAGCGACCTCCAACCCTCCCTCCATCTCTCAAAGACCGCAACGAAAAACCCTAATCCGTGCAACTAAGATTCTTTTTTTTAAAAAGAAAGGAAGTAGTGCGACTGATTCAAGCTTGAGAAATCGAAACCGTCAAGTGAATAGAAAAACTATCACTAGAACTAGGATTAGTTTAGGATTAGTTTCGTATGTGGGTTAGTGGGACAGCTCCAACATCACCACATTCAACACAATTATCTACACAAGTAAGATGCTGCAACGGTGATTGTGAAAGATGAAGTTAAACTGAAGCTCAACTTTCCCGTCTACCACAAAACATTGTGTAATCTGCAGGGCAAGAATTTCGACCACTGCAACCATTGTATGCCGCAACAAACGCGGACAAGCTGTAAGGAGGATCACACGAAACCTGGCGCGTTCCGAAAGCGTGCCCTAATTAATATCATACCCAAGACTCAAGAATCCCAAGACTCAAGGGTGGAAGTCGCCATTTAAGTCCACGAGGCTTAAGCTTAGATAACTTAGTTAAGCCATTCCCAACAAACGCTGCATTCACAGTCTTTTAGGTCGGAGTTACCCTTCCTTCTTTTCATGGCAGATTTCATGTAAAATAAATTCATATAAAAAATATCAATATTTAAGAGAAATTAGTTTTTGGTATGGCAAATATTGGAATCTTTCAGAATACATACCCAACTCTGCACTTGCTATTTGCAAAAAAAAAATGTCCTAATTTAGGACAAGAGTGGAGAACACGGCAAATGTGGACAATAAATAGATGCTCAAAGCATCTCTACAGACTCTCAAATTACAAAAGAGAGTATTTTATTCAAATGAATTGAGAACTTGAAAGTATTATCATAAGAAGCGTAGTAAAAAATCAAATGTTGTAGAGACTTAAAGATCTAAATTTGGACATGAGATGATCAAAACATCCTTGTGTTTTTTTCACTAGTTAGTAGGAACATGGTCTTCGAAGACCAACCGCTTACCATGCCAAAGCCTTGAAGATGGTTTTTAAGACCTAAGCCAATAGTTGAGTCAAGTTTGTCACATTTCAACATCTTTTATAAATAATATAATCAATTTCTACCTCACTGAAATCATTTCATCTTGCAATGAAGTTAAAATTTTAGTTAGAAACTAGCAATTGGCACTTGCTTTGCTACACATTCAATATATTACTTTCATCAATTTTTCATGTGATAAAATGTAGATAAATAAAGTATGTATAATCTTTAAATGAAAACATTGACATCCTCATACAGTATTCTTTGAAAAAAAAATTAATTAATTAATTAATTTTTAAAAAATTATATATATATACTTCAAAAAATAATAATTAAAAAAAATCTTTATATCATAATTTTCACAAAAAAACCTTTGCAAAGATGAAAACATTGCAATAAAAAGAAATTAATCAAGTGAACAATGTAAGTAAAATCCTCACATTTAATTATGTAGAGCAATAGTTTCAATTTCAAGAAAATCTTCAATTAGAAAATTATTAATCTTCATATTAAATCTACAAATATATGTATAATGAAATGTAGAATAATTTCAATATTTTTGGAATCCAAATCTTTATAATTAAAGAATATGCATAATCTTCACCTATAAAAATGTAAAATAAAGATTCTAATTTCAATAAAAGATTTAGACAATAAATTATAAAATCTTCATAATCATTTGAATATATTGCAATCTAAAAGAAAAGAAAAAAAGATATATTAAAATTAAAATTTATATATTAGAATCTTTGCATATTTGGCTATTTGCATACTCTCAAAGAAAAGTGATAAATTTTATAAGTAGATTGCATTTAAAGATGCATGCTTGGGAATATCCTTCCATTGACTATAAAAGATTGTAGCAAAATGGCTAAAAATATCATCCTATCATATTTATTCATATGGTAGGCTATCTAAATTGAGACAATGAAATAATAATGGATACCAAAAGAATGTAGTTGAATGGAAGGGGTCAAGGGGACATTGTCGAAGCGTACATGAACCCTAAACATGTAGAGTTTGAAACAAACTCTTAATTTTTCCATCCACCTAATTTAGGTGTAAATACATGTAGGAATCTCCAAGACAATGTCATGCAAAAACCTCATGATAAACCACATTTTTTACCATTCCCACGGCTTTTGAATTGTCATTAGTGACCTTAATTTTTGCAGGATGTCTACCACAAAACAAGACCACATATAATTGACCATGGCTAAATACTTCATTTCGAAGATAAATGCCAACTCAATTATATGATTGGCCTTGTGATTTGTTGATTGTCATTGCAAAAGCACCAATGATAAGAAATTGTCTCCGACATAATATAAATTGTAAATGGCTATTGTTGCAAAGATGTGTGATTTTTAGAATCAACACTTCTTGGCCACGATGACACCCTTCCACAATTTCATACAATAATACAGATGGAGATACTTATAACAAATGTAAGCAACTACCATTGCACAAACCTTTTGCTGGATTTAAATTTCTTAGCAACATTACATATTGACCACATTTAAGATTTAATTGATGAGGTAGCAAATCACTAAGATGTAGAGAATTTTAAAACTCTACTGGATAATGATGGGCATGTTCATCATTTTCATGAATAAAATCAATGCTAAAACATTGATGCACATCACCAGGCATACGGTCAATGATTTTACGGTTAATTTTTTGGGCATCATCATTTCAAACAACCAAAATTACACGCTTAGAGAAATCAACTAAATCATCAAAAATTGCATCAATAAATCTATTTAGAGAATTTTCATATGCAACAATTCCAAGGGGTAGCTGTATCTCTGAACCGATTTTGCCTTCACCAATATTTAATAAAAATTGTTGAAAATCCGTTTGACTTTGTAAACGTATATTTGTGGTCAAATGAAAATGTTGCATTAGTGAAAACAAATATGAACGTCGCAAGCAAGCCTTAATAGTTTGCTTACAACCTCCATCTACAACGACAAGTAAAGTTTGGCGAAAATCACCACCATATAAAACTACAAAATCGCTATTTGGGATACCAATACCTCAAATATTTTACAATGATCAATTTATTGCTTTGATCATAAATCTATGTTCAACATAAGTTTTATCAAGTACAATCAATTGTACTTCATGTAAACTTTGAGCTAATGATGATTGGCCATTAATCGAACATATTGATTTATCATGCAATTGGAATGGAATGGCAAGAAATGAATATGTTGTTCATCCTTCATGCAAAAGACAAGCATCAATTCTACTTCTTGCCATTTCCATATATTTAATACCACAACCTCAAAGATAACTTAATATGGTATTGTACATAAAAGTCTTACTAATATTCCAGGGCCATCCAAAAAATATAACTTACACAAAAGATGAGGTTCTAAAATGGCATTAGTAATTGCATTGAAAACAATGCATTGTTCTTCATTTAGTTTGTCCATGTTCTCTTTTGTGAAGTTAATGTTTAAATATTTAAGTTATTGTTATCATTGGCATCATCACCAACATCATCACCAACATCATCAATATTTAGATAGCCAAATTCGTTCAAATCTTGAATGTCAAAAAAATCTTCAATTTATTTATCATTAAACAACAAATGTTCATTAATGGACAAAATCACTTTGATATAGTGATTTTGGTTATTAAGTCAATCATCAGATGTAACGTCAATATGTCTCCTCAACAAACCAAGAAAATCCAATGGTTGTTTAAACACAAGAAGTGTTGCAAACAATCATTGAATTTGTTTAGGTAATGAAATGATAGTTGCCCTTTGAAAACAATTGTATCATTCACCATCATCTTGTAAAAGTCCTCTTGTAATGTAAGCGGCTTTGAGTGTCGAATGTATTGTATTTTGAAAATAAAATAAGTCATCAAATGAAGTTGATGCTTCAACATGAGTCAACAACAAACGCAAATAAAATAATTCGGTACCTATGGGAACCATGTTTACTCTGCCAAAAACTTTTATCTTGCATTGTCTTCTATTTTACAAATAATTCTTCTTATTCCACTTATAGTGCAATGGAAAATCCATGTATCAAAAAAGCATAAGATTGTCTTGATTTCTAGAAGCAATCAAGGCACAAATGCAACAATTGAGTTCAAAAAGCTCTGTAAGTTTGGTTTTAGTGTTTTAATCAATCATTGATTGTAAAGATGTTCCTTTTTGGAAGATAACATATTGTTGATCAAGAAGATAAATGGGTAAACGACAAATACTATGACTCTTGTTATTGATTTCAAAAGCAAAGAGCTTCCAACATGTTTCTTACACAACAACATAACGTCCTTCTAAAAATTCCTTAATCTCATCGACAACCTCATATGTTTTTACAACGCTTCGATCTAGACCTTTAAAAATACATTTATGGAGATATTTCATAGTTTTTACTGAATTGCAAACCTCCACATTAATATGGCAATTAAAATGGCCTATTAAATATAAATTGTATGGCACAACCTATCAATTGTCCAAATGGACAATTTGACCCTGTATATATTTTTCAACATAGTGACTATCATTTCAACGACGATACAAAACATGACCATCACCATTCATTTTGGTGGTATCTCGAGGTTGCATTGGATAGTGCTTAGAGCATTTTCCATCTTCCATGCACGGACAATTGGGATTATCCAAACCCCATAGACCATGCATCATGTACTTAGCAACTACAGCATAAAATTACAATTACTTATTCAAATTTAGAATCTCAACAGATACAACTCTATCTACAAGGTTACAATTGTTGACTTTGTCTTTCGATTAAAGAAGAATGTGAGCGAGAAGGAGACCGCGCTTTTGAAATTCAATAGTATAATAAAAAATAATTGTCTCCTCTAGTACATTTTTCTTTGTGATTTCATTCATTATTACTTTTAATTTGAGCTTAAAGACATGTACTACAATATTTGAACGATCGAGAGGACTTTGACTTGATTCAAGCTCATCAATGATTTCAAACTAATTTAGATTACATGTCATTGTGACAAATAAATCCAATTTGTCTAAAACTCTAACTAAGACCATACTATCGTGAAAGAGTTTTTGCATGTATCAAAGAAATCCAATGAATGTAGCAAGTAAAATAATGTGGCACCTAATGTGTCTTCCACTGTTGTCGTGCATAGCATCTACAATGTTTTGATAAGATTCTGTTCAAAGTTCTACTTGATGTTGTTTAATGAAAAGCAAGTTTTCATGTTCTACATGCAAATATTGATCTACTATGTATTGTTGAAATAATCTATCAGCCCTATGCAATATATTAGATTGAGGTCGCTTATGAAGCATATACTAGACAAATAACTTTAAAATCACCCCAATATCTGCTTTGAAAGTAGGTGACTACCCATATTGACTATTTAGAAACAACAAAGAGTAGCATAAAGCATCATAAGTTGGATGAATTTCTTTTATCCGTTGTAAATTTCTACCATGTTGGTGGAGAATAATATCTCGACCGAATTCTAAATGTTGTTTGTCAAGAACAACAACAGCAACCTCTGGAACTATAGGGCGATTGTATTGATGATGATGTTCATCGGTAGGAATCTCACCGATGATATAAAGTCCCATGTTATGTTCTCCCAAAAGAACATGATGTGAAGACTTAAAACCATAAACCAATGCATTGATTGATTCTAAAACCTCTTGGATGTTATTAACACTCTCACAGTCAAGATCATCAAAGATCTTTATGCAATGATTGATTTGTAAATCATCATTTAAAAAATAAATTTGCGCAAATCTTGCATCGTGATCTATTCTAGGTTCTAAATCTTCAATGTGATGGTATAACTCTCCATTTACACAAAAAATATATATCCCTCGATCCTCGACTTGGCCAGACTGAAATTTACTATGCATACTTGGAAACGCAAACGCTTGATTATATTTTCTAATAGATTTAAGAAATCCTTGAGAATTGGGTGTATTACCCATAAAAAGCTCATTGAGTATGAGGTGAATGGTAAGATGGCTCACATGTTCATTACCAACTTTACCATTGTAACAACAAATTGTTGCTTTTTCTTTCCTAAAACGAAATGCTAAACATTTTTGACATTGGATGGACATAGATCTAAGACTACCAATATTAACATCTACATAGTCATCAATTGTAAACAAAGCTCGAGCTATAGTCTACAAAAGATGACAATCACGAATCCTAAAACTCACATTTTAGGATGTGAAAACAAAAAAAATGGTTTTGAAATTGCACCTTTATAACTTGTGCTCTAAAAATCTTCACTCTATGAATATACTCCACTTCACTCTAGCTTTTGCTATCTAACATCCATAACACATCAACATATATTCAATAACAAAATTTTGGATGTTGGCACCTATTTCAAAATTTAGGTGAAATTTTGCCAAATTGATCAAATTCAAATTCATGTGCATGACATTGCTCAAATTAAATCAAACTATTGAAATTATATCCAATTGTTTATATTTGCTTCAAAAAATGCTAAAGTTATTCAAATTAGGTTTTAAATAGGTCAAACTATTGACATTTGTTTATATTGCATTGATAACATTCGCCTAATATTGTTCAAATGATGTTCAAATTGCTCAAATTAGATCAAATTATTGACATTGAGCTCAAATTACATCAAATTCTTCCAATTTGGCTCTAATTTCATCAATCTCTTGGAATTAAGTCAAATTGAAGCTCAAATTGCACTCAATTTGTTCAAATGAATCTCAAATTGCTCACATTAGATCAAATTGTTGACATTAAGCTTAAATTAGATCAAATTGCCTACATTAGGTCAAACTATTGACATTAAACTCAAATTAAGTCAAATTGCTCTTATTGTTCCAATTTGGCTTTAATTAAATGAATCTCTTAGAATTAAGTTGAATTGAAGCTCAAATTACACCCAATTTGTTCAATTGAAATTCAAATTACTCACAATAGGTCAAATTGCTCCAAAATTGCTCCAAAAATGCTCCAATTGTTCTAAGATTGCTCCAATTGTTCCAAGTGCTCCAATTTGGCTCTAATTACATTAATCTCTTGTGTTTAAAATTAGATTAAAATTCAAATGACATTCATTATTCAAATGAAACTCAAATGACATCCATTATTCAAATGAAACTCAAATGACATTCATTATTCAAATGAAACTCAATGTTTAAACGACCATTCTATACATGAATTCAAATTTGCTCAAAACAAATGTGAAGAAGATACCTTGGAGTTATTGTTGAACTCAAGAACACTACTTGATAAATTTCTTCCTTCACAACCAATGGTGACCAAAATTGAAGAATTGAATTGCAAATTTCTCAAATTACAAGGACTTTGTAAAGACTTTGTTGTGGAATCCAAAATTGTTTCAAGTTAATAAAAGTTTCAAATCATTTGATAGTAATAATAGAACATTAGAATCAAGAACACTTAGAAAATCATAGAATCGTGCAAGTAGAATGAAGTGTGAAGTCAAGAATACCTTAACACCCATAATATCACTGTACTTCTGTAATATCTCATTTTAACACTGTGTGATATTACACAGGTGAGGTGGCCGTTGGAACTCCGTATTATCACATTGCGTTTTAAATGTGACATTACAAAAGACCTTGTGATTTTAGTAGTATGATAGTATGAAATATGAAAAGAAAATGCACATGTAATGGATTGAAATATATTGTTATGTATATACCATTACATAGAGTGACCTATGCACTAGTACATACAGTATATAGTCAATTCCACAAGTAAGAATCAAACTTATAACTCCCTTAATACTACAAATGGCATATCATGATAGTAAGAAGTTTAAACCCTCTCATCTTCTACATGTATTGAATAGATTTCAAAATTTTATTTTTCAAAGACTTTGCCAATCATCCAGCATATCACATTTACAAAAATATTGGATAGTGAAAAATACATGGACTAATTTCTTCTTTGAAAAATAAAAAAATAAAATATGTCTTGTTAAATATGATTTGAGGCCATTATGAAAGTGCAATTTTACTCTTTGTGCTCAAAAGAATATTGATAATAAAAATTTAAAATATATATTTATAATAATTAAATAATACTTTTTAAAAAACATTATTAAATAATAATTAAATAATAAAATAAATAATAATAGTAATAATAAATTGATTTAGAAATTAATATGGAATCTAATGTAGCCAAAAGACAACGATACTAGATCTACATCCTATTTTATATTAATTATTATAAATAATTTATTTTAAATAATTTAATCAAGGTTTGTGTATTATTATTTTTACCAAAAAATTGAAATAGTAATTCGTAGCTTTGATCAAGCTAGAAATTTCCCCTAATGATGTGAGCTACAATCTTGAGCTACAAACCTAGAATTAATAGAACTATAATTCTAACCACAATTAAAATACAATAATTTAAAGTACAACAAATGAACTAGAATAATGTGATGTATAGGATAATGTTCTTTATTAAATCATTACAAGGTCAACCATTGAGGTTTTAGTTCACTTTCTAAGTATTGTTGAACAATAGGAGAATAAGGATAGCAAGAGGCCTTAAAAGCCTTCCAAATATTATTAAACAATAGGAGTAAGGAGATTGAATAGAAGCTATGACTTTATTTTTGGAAAAATAGACTCTAGATCCCCTTGAACGACTATTGTGAATTTTATCGTCATAAATTCTAGTTGCTAAAGACCATCATTCTTTTAGTATTCATTACACAGTAGAAGAAAAAAACTTCAAAATTTAATGAAATTTGTTATTGATGAAGTGTCAAATACTTTTATTCTTTCACTTGGCAACAAAGGTAATTTGAAGTGTTGTGATGAAACAATTTTTAATTAAAATTTTCTAGTATCAATTTTTTATAATTTTTCTTACATACTTGCAATGACAACAGTCTCAAGTTCTAAATCCATGTGAATAAAAAGATTTCCACAATGTTGAAAAGTTGGAGTAATGAGCTTCATTGACATTTAACTACAATTTTTTAGAATGCAATTAATAACTAACCTCACTATAACATAATCATGGTTTTAAGAGCACTTTGTTCAATTTTAAGGGATCTTACATTACTAAATAAAAAAGTGAAGGTTTTAGAACAAATTTTGAAATTTGAAAATATCCACTTTAGAAGCTAATACTTGATTATTACTACTTTCAAACATTTATTTATTGTTAAAAAAATAAGTTTCAATTTTTATTTCTATTGGTGTATTTTATCACCATCTTTGATGTTTTTTGGTTGATTTGTGTTGAAATTGGGATTTTCTTGCCAATTGGACATTTAGGACTGAAATTAGTTTCATTCTTCATTACAATATAATTTGTGAAATTTCTATCTGTCATACAAAATAGGTATCTAAGTTAAGAAAAATCATCAATAAAGAATAAATTTATTCAACAATTACACAAACAAAGATATGTCTTTGTCCATTTTTAATAATGCATATAAGCATATATGTCTTTGTCCATCTTTAAACAATAGGAGCAATGGGAGCAATGGAAAGGTGGTAGTTTAAAAAGAATCTAGTGGCAAGAATCTAATCAATATATATGCTTTCAACTTTGAAAATTCATAGAATATTATGCAAGTATTGAAAAAATATGAAACAACTTAGGTTGGGTTTTTCTTGAGGAGGCTAATAGTTTCACACTAAAATTTTCTTCATTTTAGGCTATCTAAGGTAGAAATATGGTTGTCATACTGAACAAGTTACTATTCATTTCATATCTTGTAGGACGTGAAATGAATAGTAACTTGTCCAATATGACAACCATGGGTAGAAAAAATGAAAATTTTAGATGTCTATACCTTATTGTTTTCCAAATAGTTGTAGCTACATACTTGTTTGTTAGTCATAGCATAATCATACAAAAATCTTGGAGATAATTTGAAAGAACCTTCTACTTTCAAATAGAATTTTTCAAAACTCATCAAGTGGATGTTAGTACCCATTGAAAGGAATAAGGAGCACTTTTTTATTCTTTAAACATTTGCTTAGAAATACTATGTTGTTATTCATATTTTAAAGAGTAGTTTAATAGCCAATACTACTCTACTAATGGAATTTAGTGTAACCAAACTAATTGATTTGAAAATGTTATAAGTTTTCACTCATGATGAAAATTTTTACCAACAATATAGATATATCAATATTAACTTAGTTGATAAAAATTTTTATCACAAATAAAAACTTCGAGCATTTTAAAACCATTTAGTGTGGTTAACCCTAAATTTTATTATTAGTCTTTTTACAATTCTAACAACCCCCATTTTCTAATCATTCAACTTTGATTCATCTCAAATTTAGAGCTCTTTCAATTCTTCATAAGTTGTTTACTAGATGAAATAGTTGATTTGTGGAAGATGAGAACTTGACTATTTCTCTAACAAGTTAGATGGTGGAAATCTTCAAAGAACAATGTAATATTACTAAAACAAAATCTATTGCAATACAATAACACCCAAAAACTTTCATCAAGCTACAAGGTTTCAAGGTTTCATTGAAAATATATTGGTATGTCAATAATAGGATCTATCTACTAAACTAGGAGTTTGAACAATGAAACCATTCGTTGCACAAACCAATTTAGAGAGCAATGAGAGCATCATTTTTCTTATATAAGGTAGGTTCATCCAAAATTACACCCTATCTAAAACCACCATCATCACTTTGTGTACATCTCCAAAATCAATATGTCTATATGTTGAACAAACGATTTTGGAATAAATACCAAAAAAACTTTGACCCTTCCTAATTTTTGCATACGGTATCCAAAAGTTGTGTTCTTTATAGTGTTGGAACCTCCTTTCACTTGTTAACAAGAAAGTATGAAAATGTGACCAATCTAATAATAAAAAATAGGGACAATAGCAAAAAGTGTTGGGTTTGGGGGTACCCACCTTAAAAGTTGTTCTCTAAGTTGTTCTCCAAGTACCGGTAGTAATCTACACGATGCATTGAAAGCCATTGGTGAGAATGAGAAAGAAGTCAAATGAAAAATGAACAAGGAACATTCACAGTTAATCTTATTTCAGTGCCACGTACACATACATCACGCTGTTGTTCAACTCACTGACAGGAGGTTAGGGAGAAATGTTGGACATGAATTTTAATGTAAATTTTGTCCATAGATCAGATTCCAGAACTAGAATTAGCGTTCAGAGCTTTTTTTTGAGTTTTACCAGCTATTTTCTTTCAATTCCCAAGTTGAAATGATTTTCCAAGTACAAAGTCCAGTAATTTTCTCTAACTTTTTTACTCAAAATAAAAAATTTATAGATTTTCAAATCAATATTATGCCTATGTTTTCAAATTGCAATCGAGTTTTTTTTCCCAATTCCACCGACTAACTTTGAAATCGCCACCAGTTTTTTCCCGAACATTGACTACAGTAGAATTGAATTCTTCTGAAGTCCTCCGTACGTCTTGTGCGCTGGTGTTCAACCCACATGAGCATAACTTAGGGGAATTTCAGACAGTCGGGTCACGTGAACCTCTTCCAGATGATCCCAGATGATCACACCAATATTTTGCCGTACCGTTTTCACGTTACACCCTACACTGCAAATCATTACCAATTTACCACCAGGTAGAGTAGATGCAATAAATGCAATAGGAGATACCTAGTAACCAGCTAGATCGAAGCTACTAATAAGTCGAAAGTATTATAAACTGAGTGCCGACGGAAGTACGTATTCATCCGTTGACCATCATTCATATTGATTTACTTACAGAACATTCGATTCACGTGCATCAGGAAGCGAGAACTACTTGTACACATACACACGTGTGGGACCAGATACGATTTGGAAAAGCCTCGATCACTAGTTACAGTAGAACCAGTAGCTTCACTTACACTCAACTTCTGTAGAGCTCGCTCATATCCTACACTACCAAAAGCGGGACGGTGTTCTTATCGACACTCCTGTCACACTCTTTTTTCAACACCACTATATATATATACAGTATTGATAAGAATTTTATATATCGATAAGAGCTTTTTCGACAAGGTTGTACGCAAATAACAACATCTAGTTTGGCAGAGCCCTAGCTAGCATTTGATCGAACGAATGCAAGCTAGCCATCTTCATCAATACTGTACGTACAGAAAGAATGGTGTAATTGGCTTTATATTAGATCGAGATCGATCACGTACGAGTTTCTTCGATCCATCGATCGATCTACTTGCGCAGCTCAAGATTCCTACCGAACTGCAATTCCGTCCTCCTCAAGGCTGATCGAATCAAGGGTTGAATTAGCCGTACTGATAAGTGAAGTTCGTAGCTGCTGAACCGTTCTCGTTTGACCATCCAATCAGGTGTGTCCCATTACCGGGAGGACTAGCTGCGCACTTACCACCAGATTACGGTTCACTGGGCTCCAGTGTGGAGCCAGTGAGAGCTGGCGGCATCATCGATCTGAGTGTGTGCGTGGACCTCGCACGGATCGGATGGCCACAGCTAGCTAAGCTTCGCTAACTTAATTAGTATCTGTGATTTCCTTCGATCCCTCTCTTCAACAGTCTCTTGCTTCGAGAATCGAGACTAAGATAAGATACTCAATTGTAAACTGTAAAGCACCTCCGTCCTGCCACAATTGATGAGCGCAATTCATCCTAAATGTTATGAAATTGGATTGCCAGGTAGAAAACTAGAAATGGCTTGGGAAAATTAAACCACGCACGTACAGCAGGGTTGACTTCGTAATCCGCGGGATGCTCGGGTACCTTCGATCCAATTCAGGTGTCAAATTTGTCATTTGGGTTCTCATCATCTGGCTTCAGTTGGTGAATGATATACCTATTTGGAGCAACTGAATTGAGAGAAAACTGAAGCGGAGTGGGAATCGAAGCGGCAGTCAAGGGTCGGTGTGGAGTGAATTGATGGCCTCTACTTTTACAAAGAGCCAACAGCACCAAATAAGGTAGGGCATCAATATTTCACTACAACTTGTCCCCCAAAGTTGGAGGACAACTTCTTTTTTTCCAATTTCTTGGTTGACGAAATTGGCAACCTCCAATTTTGGGGGATTGTTGTCCTTGCCATCATAATCATGTTTGTCCTAAGGTCCGATTGATGCAAACCTAAAATGAAGGGGTTGCAAAAATGAGAAGTCTCCATCTTCATGCTCCCTTATTTACAATAGAAAAGTCTTTCTTTGGAAATCATGACCTTTGGACTAGTATGAACTATCAAGAGGGCATAACAAAGGCAAAAAAGTATTAAAAAATAATACTTCATACTTTTTAGTGAGGACCCCTAGAGATTCAGTCAAAACCAGTTCTTTGAAGTAGGCTTGATTGTAATTCTAGGGTTCATAATTTGAGAACTTTTGCATTCACATAGGAAAAAAGTGCACTCCATGTTATTGGGCCTTTGGGGAGACTTGGAACCTCCATTTGCTTAATGTGAAACCATTTTCTAAGGACTTTTTTTTAAATTTTAGCTAAGGATCGAAAAACTTCACAAACAATGACTTGATTTCATTTCAAGTTTTTAATTCTAAACCAAAAGATCTACAAAATACTATAAACCTAAAATATGACATTGTTTCAAATATGTCTATTTTGCACTCTAGAAGTTAACCCCTGAAGGACCAAACTGTATATTTTGGCAACACAACAATTTTGGGCAGTTCACTAGGAATAGACTTCTTATTTTTATTCTTTGAAATTTTCACACAACATATAGTTGAGGAGTAATTTTAAGCCACAAAAATTATCATAACTTTTGACTATATGGTTAAAAAGTTATTGTATGATATGCAATTCTTTTTCACCCAGGCATTCCAAGCAAATTAGAAGACAAAAAACTTTCTTCAGAAAAAACAACATATATAGATATATATA
This sequence comes from Pseudoscleropodium purum, assembly GCA_963969395.1. Taxonomy (NCBI): domain Eukaryota; kingdom Viridiplantae; phylum Streptophyta; class Bryopsida; order Hypnales; family Brachytheciaceae; genus Pseudoscleropodium; species Pseudoscleropodium purum. Next base: position 20,055,097 of record OZ017797.1, read on the forward strand.
TATATATATATATATATATGGAAAGCTTTGAATCATTCCATTTTGATTAATGAGATGAAAGTTATGAGGATTTGTAGTTTGCGAGCAATTATGGATTTTCTACTCTAAAATAAGCTTTGAAGTCTTTTATTTAACTTAAATATCAATATTTTTAGAAATAAAATAAAATCTTAGGATGTAGATTGTTCATTACAACATTACAACCATTGGCATTTAGCATTTTTCAATTCCATAAATAAATTTTTAACAATTTAGTATTTGGAATCATTCTCTACTTTTTTCTACTTATTATTTTTTTCAAGAATAAATATGAATTTAAAAATTTTAAAATTAATACATATTTCCAATGTAACTCATTTCATCAACATATTATGGAAAGTTGAAAGTTGAGGATTTATGCATTTTTCAATACAAAGTTTGAAAGATGAAATCTAACCATTTGAAAAGAATTGAAAATTTACTTCTTTTTAAAACTTAGATATTTTGATTTTGCAATTGGTAAGGTTTTTTGTTCTGAAATTTTAGTAGAGTATACACTAAAAAGTTAACTAAAGGACCCTATAATTTAATTTTGAAAAAAATTAAATGTAAATGAAGATTTTAGCCTTGCTTCGGAGACAAGTATTTTGAACTAGTTTTAGACCTTCATAAAGATGTAAGAACTTTTATGAATAAATAAAGCACTCATACAAATGTTCCAAAAAAATGTATACTAAAAAGTACTGCTAATTACATTTGAACCACTATATCTGTACTCCTTTGAAGTTGATGGAGTCAATTGCAAAATTTGTTATTACAATTCTCTTTTGTGCCTCAAAAGTTACAAGATTCAATTAAACTACGTTGCAATAATGATTTAATATGATTTTCTATCGCAAAACCTCTGTTACAAGAAATTACAATTTGTAACCATAAACTACTTTAGTTTTGTCATGTCACTTGTATGAGCTACATGTAGAATCTAGTATAAACAAGTTATTAATTTAATATGACAGTCTATAAAATATGATTAGAATTTAGATAGGAGGTCTATAAAGCACTTGAGCTCAAAAATTTCTTCTAATATAGAGATACTGACATTTTTCGTAGCCAACGATTTAGAAATAGTGTATATTTTAGAAAGTAAGCACTTTCAATGACCAACACATTGCAACTTCAAAATTCCTTAACTAAATCCATTAAGCTCCAAAAAATACAAAACAACTTGAATTAAATGCCATTTATATTTATATTTCAAGGAAAATTTACTCATAAATATTTCAAGAAGTCAAACCTCCCCAAATTGCAAATTAAATATCAACCCCTAAAGTTTTTTTGACTATGTTTTCACCCCAAACACTCCAAAACTATCATTCTTAGTGCATGAACCAAATTTTAGAAATAAAAACACATTTTAGGACTCATTTAACCATAGGATCTTGTAGTACAATTTTTTTTAAAGATGTGAAAAAAAATTAGAAATTTCCACCATGTAGATTGTAAGATATTAGCGTTTAAATTAACAAAAATCTTTTTTTGACTCTATAAAAATTTGAACAATTATACTTTACAAGCATGGTTGTCATAGTGAACGGACTTCCGGTTCGCCCGTCCGTTAGAGGTCCCGCCCGTTAGAGGTCCCGCCCGTTCGATGCAGTCAACACATAGTTGACTTTTTGATAACGGAAAAATAGGCCACATGGATGCCATGTGGATTAAGGAACATACTAGGCGTGGACGAGAGCGTCAGGGCGCATTTCGAGGTGACGTGTCATTCTGCAAAATTGCACAAGTTACAAAATTAAAGCCGTCCGGACTGTCTGTCTGTCCGATCCGATGACCCTAACTCGCCCATTATGACAACCATGTTTACAAGGTCACATTTGTATGAAAAAGTTTCCAAAATTGTTGTGCCTCTTTGGATTCATTCTTCAAAGCAAGTTGGCTACATGCTTGAAAATTTCAGATCATTTGAAATTGTACAACATATAAGAAAAAAAGAGCATGTAGGAAGAAGTTGAAAATGATCTAAAATACTAAATTATTAAGAATTTTATTATGGAATTGAAAAATATCAATTCCAACGATTGTAATGTTCTAATAAAAACCCTTCATTCTATGATTATTATTTTTAAATATATTGAAAATTGAGTTAAGTAAAGAACTTCAAAGTTTATTTTAGAATGGAGAATCCATAATTGCCTTCAACCTAAAACTCCTCATAACTTTCACCTCATTAGTCCAAATGCAATGATTCAAAGCTTTCCACATAAATATAAATCTAGAAAACCAATTTCAAATTTTTGTGTCTAAAGAAAATCATTTTTAAGAAATTTCTTGAGCTTCCTACAAAGCAATGAAAACTACATATCATGCAATAACTTCTTAACTATGTAGTCAAAAGTTATGAAAATTGTTGAGATTTAAAGCTACTCCTCGACCACATGTTTTGTGAACATTTCAAGGAGAGAAAAAATAAAAATTCCATTCACAGTGAGTTGCCCAAAATATCTACATTGCCATAAAAATGTTGTTTGGGATTCTAAGAGTTAAGGTAAGTATCTCCAAATCCGTCACTAATTGCTATTGTGCCTAATTATTCTTATTAGAATATCCAAATGTTAATGCTTGTATTTTTTCTAGCAAGTGAAAGGAGGTTCCAATGCACCAAAGAATGTGACATTTGGATACTATATGCAAGAAGTTATGAAGGAACAAAATTTGGTTCTCAAAGCATTTCTTCTACCTAACAAAATAAGTGGTTGTTGACTATTTCAATGCTTGTGTGGCACTTTTCTATTGGCAATCTGTCATCATTGCCATTACAAGTTGCAACTCATAACCTTCTTTCCTTTCAAGTTGTTTCCTATACCCTGGGATCGTGAAGATCAAAGGTTGTCTCAATTGAAAAATGTACAACCGATTATGCGTTAGATAGTCTATTCACTGTAAATGCGGCTCATTGGTTATCTAATACATAATTGATTTTGGAAATATACACATAGGGCATATAACAAAGTTTGGGGTCAATGACACACTTGGAGATGCCCACCATAAATAAGTGCTTTATAGAATTTATATCTTTATCTTATTTAAGATAAACTAACCTATAATAGTCCAAATGCTAGCCAACTCATAACAAGCAAAAAAATTCTAGTGATGCTCATTTCAAGAACTAAAATGTACACCACTAATACAATTTTGCATGTAATGGGTTGACTTCTATTTAGGTTGTCATAGGCACAATTACCTTATATCATTCAAGATTGTTTCCCTTATTACTCACATGGAGATCGTGGAGGCATTACCTCAAGTAAAGCTTTGGGGTTGGAGCTTGACCCCACCCCCCAAACTTTCTGTTTTAAGAAAATTTGGGTGGGTCAAGCTACAACCCCAAAGGGCTTTACCGGGGGTAACGTTTTCCTTCCAACTAACTGAACTTCTTTCCATTAGGGCGGTTGCATTTCTCACTACAACCGAGTGTTTTAGGACTTACTAGCTCCTTATTATTTAGATCTCCTCCGAACGGGATCTCCGGCACTGGGCCCAGAAGTTCAGAACGGAAGCTCCTCCTATTTGGGGACGTCAGCTTGTAGCTAGAGTCACCGGCACCAGCAGTCAGTCACTCGATCAGATACCATTATTTTCTCATTTGTTTGCAGCCATTTCAGGACCTTTCCAGTCTGTCAATACTCAGGAAAACCAATAAACTAACACTCTACCTCCAGATGACGAACTCCAGTCAAAATCCAGTGATCGATGAGTGTCGATCGATCTAGCTAGAGCAGACACCCGAGTTCGTTCGACAAAGTTTGGAATCGAGCCAGTGGGTGATCGATCAAGTGGCAATCAAACACTCCGTACATCGATCATTATTATGTGATTGGAACTTGTATGAAAAGTTGGATAAGAAATTATTTGATATTCAAAGAGATGGAATAGTACGGTTGGCACGGATGGATGAGCTGATTTCGATCGACGACAATAGATGGAGCGAACAACGAAGATCGAGTAGACTAGTGTAAATTTAGAAGTTCTAAATAAATAAAAATGCCATGCGAGCGAGCAGGCAACTCACGCACGGCATGCTCTTCTCGTGCAGCAGTTCCAAGATATTCATTTCGTACAATTCGATGAGACGTTTATTACAGACACAGACAACTCGTGAAATGGGGGGGTGTCTCCACTCAACTATGCTAAGTTAAGCGTAAGTTAAGTTAAGTTGTGCAGAGACTGCAGTGAATCTCAGTGAGAGGACTGAGGCCCTGAATTTCGGAGAGAACGAGGATATCCATTTAGAACTGCAGTTTCCGGATTTGGTTCTCACTTTAAAATTATACACTTCGTATATTGTTAATTTTTAAAATTTTTGATTTGTCGCTGATGTTTCACACAGACAAAATCTGGGATAAGATTTGAAAAAAAAAGTATGCACCTCAGTGTAGTTTCTGTTTGAAATAGAGTCGATGAATGAGAGACGCAATGTCGGTGTTTTGCAATTGGAGCATCTGAGTGAGTGCGAGACCTCTGTCTTCAAGCATTTGCACCACTGCCCACTAAAACTGACACCTTCAAATTTCGCATCGACACTTGAGGACTCCCCCAACTCATTATGGTCGGTAAGCTTACTCCAAACTGTCACTTTGGGGTATTGTGCCTAGTTAGTGTTATTAGATTGGTCAAATTTTCATATTTTCTTATTGGGAAGTGAAAAGAGGTTTCAATGTAACCAAAGAACATCTAAACATGACATTTGGATATGGTATGCAAAAGTTATTAAGGAACAAAGTTTGGTTCTAAAGCGATTTCTTCCACATAGATATATAATTAATTTTTGAGATGTATACATAGTGAAGATGGTGATTTAGGGTTGGTAGTACATTTGGGGGTGCCCACTTTAGAAAATCCACACCCTTACAAGAAAGACCCATACTATTTTGCATCATATTTTAAGTTATGGAGTTTAGTTTGGCCATAACTTTTGAAGAATCAAGCCTACGTACTTGAAATTTATATTGAAAATGACTAACTTGGTCAAGAAAACAAAACTTATTTTTAGAATTAAAAAAAAGAACTTTTATGATTAAATTTCAATTTTGCTAATTTGTCACACTTTACAATTTAGGAGATTTTATACTATCAAAAAATTGTCTCTTTCATAACATTAGGAAAAACATGTTGTGACGTCATATAAGACACAAAATGAATCAATATTGATATCACCTAAAATCTGTCATAATTGACAGGCAAAAAACATACAAAAAAATTTGCCTAAACAAGGCTTGGTTTTTAGTAATGTCACAAAAACCATGGTCTTCCAATCTCTCCAAAATGCAACATTTGTATGCCACATAAGCACCATGTCACCGAAGAGAGCCATATTGGATTTTTTCATCTAGCTTGTCAATGACATGGCATCTAATGTGGCACTTGATGTAGTGGTGGGAAAATGATGACTTGGCATGTCTAATTAGCATACTTTTATGTTGTTTGAAAATTTTAATGTTGCTTTTTGAGACATCAAATTAAATTAAACTTTTTGAAACATCAATTAGTACATACCGTACTTGAAGGGCAAGGCCAACAAAAAAAATTAGTAAAAAAAATTAAAAATTAAAGTAAAAACAACACGAATAATTGTAGAATTTACCAAGAATTAAAGAAAACTTACCATCTACCATATAGAGAATTTTTGATGGCCAAATAAAGGAATTATCTCATTTAAAAGTTAGTGAAAATGAAGGGTGGAGAGGATGTATTTACACTAAAATCTATTGTTTGTTCATGGTGAGACAAAAGATATGGGATAATTTGAATATGGGAACTTGACTACTAGACATGTGGACATTGTTGCAAACATCAAGACGTTGTTTCAGACATTTAATGTTGAACATATTTTTTTCTTTACATATCCCATATAGATTGTCAATCTCCCCACCACCTTACTTGTATAAAGAGCTTCATTTTTCATTCATGATGCACATCCATCAATTTCCCTTTTTTTTGCATAATATGTCATGTAGTTGTCCCTCTTTTAAAATTTTTATATTTGTTCAGCATTTTACCATAAGCCTTAAAAAATTTCACTAATATACCTATAGTCAAAATGGCTTTACTTGTTGATGTGGCAATCTATGTTTTTTTAGATGGTCCAAAAAACATCAATGCATCTTCAATGTTTTAATAGTAATGTGCGAGCGTTTTTTGTAACATTCACAAAAATCTACCTTACAAGACTTTCTGCACTTAGACATCTCATGTTTTTTAAGATATCGCATATTAGTGGTAAAACATCTCCAAAAATTTGAGTTTCTTATAGTGTTAGTATTGTAGAATACCTTTAATTAACCCTAGTACCTCTTCAATTTCAGCACCCTTTGCCGAATATTAAATAAAATTTAACTTTTTAACTTTGGTAGGATAAAAATAATTACTACAATTTTCATCATCCTAAATACTTAATTAATAAAAACTTTCACTTATAGCTCTAAAAGCAATTGATTAACAAGTGTGAAGTTGAGAAAGACAAGCTCTTTATACAAATTGGATGGTAACAGATAAAACAACCCATGTAGAAAATGTAAATACTTAGGCCATTAGTAGGAGCTCAACCGCTCATAGTGAAGTCAAAAATAGGAAATGTGTTTAAAGTAAAATTTCAGACCTCATTTAGGCATAATAGTTGAATAATTTTCTTAAAGGAAAACTTTGAACTAAATTAATGTGGAAACTGAAGCTAGCTTTCGTCTTCAAAAACTCTTTTAGGATTTTAATCCTCCAATCAAAAGTTATGAATAAATTTCAGAGAAGAGTTGGAAAAAACATTTTCTTTGACATTTTCAAACATCCCATATCTTTTGAGGGTTTATAAAAGACAATGAATTTCATTATAAAAAAACATTCTCCATCTATCATCTTTACCTCATTTGAATAAAAAAAAAATTCATTAATGTTTCCACCAAAAAAATTTGTGATGGTCTATGATCTTTGGACTTTACATTGAACCTTCTTACTAACATTGGGTATTTTTTTTAATAACTTAGTTATTTAATTCTTAAAGATTTTGATAGGATTCCTAAACCTTAGAAACCCACATATTTCCATTGATTTTGTCAATCAACATTGTCAATTTTCAAGATTTTTAGCAATTATCATTATAATTTCTTGAAATTACTATACCTTTCAAAAACAATGAATTTTTGCTGAAATTGAAGAGATACTATGGTATTCCCACACTAAGTAGGCATATGACTACCAAAGGACACCTAAAAAAGCATTATTATTTGTCATCCATATGGGCACAAATAGGGACCCCTTACGCACGCTTTTTAAATAATGAAAATGGTTATAAGATCAATCTTTTGGTGAATTCTTTTCATCATATAGTTCTTCCAAATTAATAATTTTGTATTCTTTTAAATTATTTTTTCTATTTTTTATAAATTAAAATGTCAAAACATCTATTTTCATGATATTTTGCACTTTTATAGTTCTCCTACTTAAAGAACTTTTCTACACTTTTCCTTCTTAGGGTGACTTTTTGTAAAGGTGTGTACATTAACATATTTTTAACATTTAAAAAAATTGTTTTGTAATTATAAAGTTTTTCCAAAAAAATCAGCACTATACTATGCAAAACGCTTCAAAATACGGGAGGTCTTTCTTGCAACTATCTTGCATCATGACATTGACTTGCATCGATTTCACATTTATTTTGAAAAGGCCTAGCATCCTTGTCCGCACAACAAATGTGTATCTTAAATACTTCACTGATCATATTCTAATATAGAATGAATAGGGTAAAGTTGACTAAATTTACATTTGTACACATGCACTTTGGCTAGTTGGAATTGAGGCCTTGGAGAAAATTTAGAATGACTCGTAGAATTTCTTTTTAATTTCATTTTTTTTAATTATGTTTTTGTCTATGTAGGAAAATTTGATTATTTCATTTAAATTAGTTAGTTAATGTGAAAGTTATGAAGCTTCTTGTTTTGCAAGCAATTTTAGCAAATTCTTGAGAATATAATGTATAGGATTTGTTTTGAATTCAATTTTGATGATTTAAAAAAATGTTGCACATTATTCAACTTACTTTCTAGAATCATTTCACCAATTCACCATTGGCATTAGTGTGTTTAAATTCCATTTCAAACCTATCAACAATTTAGTCATTCTACTTGGACTTAACAATTTCTTAAAGAATGAAAATTATAGTTGATTTTTTAATTTCCAAACTTTCAACTCAATTCTTCAACATATAGAAATCCAAATTAGCACAATCTATTGTACAAAAATTTTGAGTTAAGAAGATTTAATACTTTATAATCTAGTTAGGGTAGGAATCCAAAAATTCATTTTTTTTCACTTTAAATGCTTATATCTTATAATCAATACAATCAAAGTTTTTGAATCTTTTTCTTGATACTTCTTCTCATATAAGTCTAGAGCAAGATCCTATTGTTAGATATACCAAAAAAATGTTTAAAAATTTGTTGTTTGCATTGAGAATGGTAGTTTTGAGTGTGTTTTTTGCCAAAAAATGGCCCTGGGACTTTAAAAAGTAATAAATGCACATCCTAAGTGCACAAAAATGCATTTCTCCATCGATCTATTTTTTTTAAGATTCTTGTATTATTGTAGATTTTTATCATTTGTAGAGTACAAATTGTGAGGACATTGCTTTGCAAATATTCTATAGTCCAAAAGGTACTAGTACGTCTAGTAAAAAAAAACTCTAGAAGTTCAAAAAATATCCCTTAATAAATGACTTAAATAAAAATAAAATAAAAAACTTGAAAAATCATTATGATTAGAATTTAATATTTTGAATTGAAAGGAAAAAATTCTTGTCAAAATTACAGTATTCAATCTACAATCAATTATAGAAGGAATTTTTAATTTTTAATTTCAAAAGTAATTGAGAAATATTAATTACAATAAAACCTCTCTAATGCAATGACCTCTCTTAGAGAAACTGCAATAAAATGGGGAATAAATATGCCAACTTCATGATGATAGGGCCACTAAAAAACATGTCCAATTGCAACTATCATTGCTCATTCATTATTCATGGCTCGACAATTTGGCAAAATATGAAGAGCCTTGGAAGTTAGCCCATAATAATAGGAAAAATCATAAACCTTTTCAAACTTTGTCATGTATGCTAGTTTTGCATTGGGTCATTTTTTTCAGAAGTCACTAGAACAAAATGAGGTCTGCCTACCTCCACTTCAAAATCTAAATATTGTGTATGTTTCCATGTCTACATTGGAGATGCTCTAAGGTAATAGTTAATGATTGCCTAGTCCTCACTTAGGCGGCATACAAACGTCATTATTGCAAACATACTCATGAATGTAATAACCTCTCTTATATTATATAGTCAACTGAGTCCCCATCCTATTACTTTAGAGAAGTTCTATTGTAGTGTATTAGTTGATCTAACTCTAAGGGTAGTTGCAAGAAACACTTGCCGATTTGGGCACAAAACAGCCTTATTATTAGAGTTTTGTGACTTCTGGAATAATTTTTTTTTAAATAAAATAAAATATGGATAATTTTTAAAACATTAAAATAGTTTATGTGTGAAAATTCAAGTCTAAAAAAATTTACCTCTAAAAGTCATGTCCAATAAAGGAGGCCTAGAAAAACATAAGAAAATAGATACTTTTGAATTTGATTTTTAGAAAATAGTAAAACAATTGAAATAATTAAAAGAAAAAGATTCATTCTTATAGTCTTTTATCTTCTCCCATGTGAACAAAAAATTCATCATAAAAAATTTTCTCCTCTTTATAGTGCTTGCACAAATAGTGTCTATCTTTCAACCCATGTGCAGCCGTTACACTGAGTTCTTTGCCAAAAATCTCATCATGCATCTTTAGAATGTTAGCCCACCTACAATTAGTCGAAACCTTGGCTTCAAAATCACATTTCTAGTCCCCAAATAGGACTAAGAACCCCCAAAACAACCAATGTAGACACCCAATCAGGGCCACCTTAAAAATAGTAAAATTATTTTTTCTTAACTTGAAAAAATTACTAAATGTCAAAATCAACAACACACACCTTTTCTCCAAATTTGAGCTAAAATGGACTTAAACCACAAAAGTTATGAGGAAAAGCACCTCCATGGAGACCGAGTGGACACAAAAAATGACAAGTGTTTTTTGTAGTCACCCCTAAGCATATGATCTATATATTATATTTTACAACCATAATTGTTTGAGAGTCATTGTAAAATTGCTTTTCTAAGTTTCATTATATAATACATCTTCAAATGTTTGGAAATCTGGATTTAAGGTAGGAGGCTCAAATTCAGACCGGGTAGTTTGAACCGAATATGATACAAAGGTACATTTTGATTTCTTCAATGTATCAAAATGTACAAAGGGTGTATATTCTAGGAGGTGGTTGCTTTTAGAGCCCTATGGCATTTCAACTTCAAAATTCCATAACTAATTCCACAAAGCTCCAAAAAATATGAACCAACTTGGGTTAGATGCCATTTCCTCTTCTCTTCCAAGGAAAATTTACTGAAAAATATTTCAAGATGTTTTACCTCCTCACAATTCAGTTTCAGCGCTTACATGATCACTTTATGGACCTCCTACCTTAGCACTGGTTGATTGCTTGCAGCAGTGTCATAAGGTGGCCAATTTTTTGGGTTTGTTTTCGGGAGTCGAGCAACTTCCATCCTCGAATGCATACAAGTAACCCAAAAAAAAAGGATAGAATCATTCACATGTTGATTGATGCTCATCTACAAAATCGATCTACTCTTAGACACTTCCATCCAAATCCTCACGAATCTGAGAGAAGAATTGACGCCATTCTTCCCATTTTTTCACTTAAATTGCATTTCGTAGCCAGTCCAATGCCACGGCAAAATGAGGTCAGATTCTGACGGAAATTTGCTCCCCAAAATGAGTGTCCTGCATGACTGAGTCCCGCCGCATCTCCGGCCTACTTCTGTCCAAAAGTTGTTCAAGCATCTCCGGTTGTGTGGACGGACATCAGTTGGCTGGTTCTTATTATTGCAATTTCTTATCTTACTTAGTGTCAGTTGTACTCCGTCTTTTTTTAGATTATGCTCTGTTTTTAAAATGAGTTTTTTGACTAATCAGCAGCAGTAGTAGTTTTCAATGCCTCTTGAACTGTCTGTAGCGCAGTCTGATGCAATCTCTGACAGTCTTCAAAGCTTACAAGAACGATCCTTAACTTATTTACACTAGGAGAAGTTTGAAAGCTGACCGCAATGCTTCGGAGTTCAGAATTTCACATCCATTTAGAGTTAAACTAATCGGAAAGCTCTCTCCAGTTTGTCACAATCAGTGGTGTCACTAGCAGAAGGCTTGAGAGGTAAAACTGCCTAATTCCGTCAGTGATTCAATTCCGTGGTCTACAGCTTTGTCCCAATTTCGTCAGAAAAACATGCAAATCCGCTTCAGATTTCGACAAGAGTAGTTTATTAATGCTATTGAAAGATAACGTGTCAATTAATGATTGGTGGATCTTCAAGTGCTATAAGATAGATTGGAAAGCGGTATTGAGTTGTAAGAGGACGTTTATGAATCCAGTCTAATGGCGGTTGTGCAATTTCACTTCAGAAATTCACAGAAATTGCAATTTTTATTGGAAAATTATAATTCCACTTGGGTTTGACTCTTGAAACAAAAGCACACCTCTGAAAAATATGTGTCTTTTCTAGAGTTGGCCCCAATATAGTCAGATTGCGAATCAGGGTGGTAATGGGTGGTTCTACCTTAACCAAGAATAGTATTTACAGTATAAAAGAGAAGCACAGGCACGGAGCACTGGGCACCATCAGACTGGACTCTAGTTTTACAGGAATTTTGTCCTATGTTTTTCTCAAACTCCGGCTCTTGGTCCCTCATTTCACACTCTTTACAATTAACTCTAATAATTGTTGTAACTTGGTATGGATGTTGGGGACTAAAAAGTGTTTGATGAACATTTTTTATGAAATTGAAGAAATGTGGCTAGTGGTTTTGTATTGTTATTCCCATACAATGAAATTCTATTTCATTTGTTTAAAAAAACAAAAACATATAGAAATAAAGAATGCACCTATTCATCAATGAAATTAGTAATTTTAAGTTGACTATCTTTGTGACAGGGTTGTGTCTTTAGTCCAAGGTTGTTGAATGTCTTGTATTTCCAAATTACATTGAGAAATCAAAATCCAAGCGTTTGATATGACATTCACCCCCTTGCTAGTGATTCTAAGTGAGACAATATTGTTATTGTACACCATGTTGTTTATCATGTTGTTTATCATGTACCACTACAATTGGAGGAAAAATTAGTGTGCTAATTCAACAATTACAAGGAGTAGCAAGCATATCGTCAATGTTTGGTATGAAGAATTGGAAGCCACAAATTAATATGGGTTAAATATGCAATTTATTCCTAATTTTGCTTGATGTCACTAGTAGCTTTTGAATTTAAGAATTAAAATGAAATTCTAGAATTTTGCAAAGAAATGTGCAAACTTTGTCTACTAAAATTGGAGTAGTTGGATGTCATGGATTTCAACTAAAGTTTGTAAAAAAATTGTAGAGGCAAGTTTTGATGTTTGAGAGACAATTTTTCACATTGGACTTAAACTTTTGGATTGTATTAGTTTTGGGGCGACCAGGTGGGTTCCACAACTACATTTACAAAAAATTCAAAATGGAAACCTTGCTAACAATCCCTAAACAACAAAGAGACCCTAAACAATTTTTTTCCACTGATTGACTGTGTAACTTTTGGTGAATGGAAAGGATCTTAGGGTTGTCATTTTAGATCTTCATATCTTTTTTTTCCACACCTTGAAATGTTCTAAGAAGAATTGCAAATGAAAATCATGATGATATGTATCCATGGGGGAAAAAAAATCATAGTTTGGGGAGCACTTTTGAGCATTCCAATTTCAAAATATATGTTCAGAGTACTACCTACTTCAACATCTTTTATCAATCTTTTCAACAATAGCATTTTCTCAAAACTTGTGTGATTTTGTTTTAAAATTTATTGTATAGGGAAGCTACATGAGTCTTTTTTCATTTCAATGGTGGTGATCATCAAGAGCTAGTCAAGAAAACAAGAGAGATATGTATGCTTATCCTCCTTCTTTTAGGGTCCTTTAGGTTTTAATATTGAAGTCATCCATCAAACCTTTTTTACGTCCACGTCGTCCTTAACTTACATGGTTAATCCTTGCCCTTTCTCCCGAAATGGTCGAAGAGTACTCATAGTGACACTATATTTGGGAAGTTTCTTTCAATTTTATCAGCTAATTTCCTCCAATTCGTATATTAAATGTTTTTTCAAGTATTAAGTCCAGTTATTTTTTATTTTATTTTATAAAACTCAAAACACAAATTTTATAAATTTTTTCACCAATGTTTTTGCCAATGTTTTTGTATAGTGACTATTTTTTTTCCCAATTCCACTGGCTGCGGCTAACTTTGAACTAGCCGCTGATCTTCCCCAGCAGTTTGCAGTGAGCACACCATTCCACCGCTTCCACGCTTCCAGCAGGTCAGGCCCTGACTGTCTGTATGACTCTCCCCCTCCTCTCCCCTCCCCTCCCCTCCAGCGTTGAAAGCTTGAAGCAGCCAAGCCGTACAGCCTGTCGTGCACAACCTGGTTTACCGACTGTCCGCACTTTGCTGCCCGAATTCCCACCAAGCCTGCAAGGCCGCAACTTAGCCCCAGGGAAGTTCACTTGTACATCGTAGCCACACCTTTCGTACATCCAATCCCCCCTCTGCTGGCGTGTTTTCTCAAACTCCGTCAACTGGGTAACCCTGACGGAACTACTAACTTAAGCTTACTGATTACAGACAGATCCTCGGATTCCTCGATTGCCACACCGAGCACTCGACTTGAGTTGGGGCAGTTGGGGCAGGCAGGTCTTCCGCGCACTTGGGGATGCCGTCTTGACGTCGCATGTACTTAACTTGGAGCTCGAAGAGCCGACAGGAAACTTGGCACCCTGGCGGAGAATAAGAAGGAGGAGGAGGAGGAGGAGGAGCAGAGGAGGATTTCCCTTGTCGGTGAATTTGGGGTTTCGAAGCTCCCACTAAGCGAGCGAGCTACATCCCCAATTGCAAGGGGTAGGACGGGGAAAGGGTCTTGGTGGAGTATTAATTGCACAGTCCTTGACATTCTTTTGGGGATGTGGGGGGGCAAGCTTTTGGGGAGAGGCCGAGGAGGAGGGTTTCGTGTAGGCACGATCGAGGGGACGGTTGGAGATTTATGGATGTGAAGAACGAGGGTTTGGTTGCAGTGGAGATGTATTTGGAAGAAATTTGGGGTCCCAAGTCCGGGGTGAAGAAGATGGGGTTTCTGGTGTCGCCGAGTCGATCTTGCTTGTCGTCAAGCTCTTCACCTCCTCCTTAGAAACGGGTTACTTGGTCCATGGCCTGTAGCATAATACCACTGAGTGACTCTTAAGTTCCGTGAAATTCTCACATGTTTCAGGGTTGCGCTGATTTGGGTCTCGAGCTATGGGTGTTGGAAAGTTCTTGAGCACTTTCTTTCAAGTGGTTCCAAGAAGTAGGGGAGAAACTTTTTCGGTTTCAGTTTCGTTTTCTCGCTCTGTCTAGCTCTAGTATGCGTGGTGGTGGTGGTGGTCGGTGGAAATGGGTGACATGAGCTCCTCATGGTCGCAATGCTGCGTCACTCCCGAGGATGCCGAAAATAGAGTGCGGACGCACGAGTGGCGCATGTGTCCTGCCGGCATGTCGTTTGTGGAGTACTTGGATGCGTTGCAGTCCAGTGGGCAAGCGCAGTGCACCACAGTGTGGACCAAAGGCACGGTGGCGTATCGCTGCCGAAAATGCCAAGTCAATGACTCCAGGTTTGCCAATGAAACAATTTCTCTCGCTTCGCTGCACTGAGCTTTGTTTTGCGGTGGTATTATTTGAGGTGAAACCGATATTCAACTCAATTGGCAACTGTGGATTCTTCGGCATTTGGTACTATGAAGTTTGAGATTACTCTGACATGGAGAGCTTGTTTGTCCTTCACAATTTGATACCTTATTGTCAGAATCAGTTCTTCAATATTGGAGTCTTTGCTTTTATGGTTACTGATGTGCAAGCACCAGCTGTTATTCAGCTTGTTTGTGCTTTCTTTTGCTGCAGATGATGAGGCTGCTCATTAGTTAGGACGAATAAATTAGTACCGGGATGCTTCATGATGCAGCTTGATCGATAGTTTTAATCTCCAGTTTGTGCTTGCCATTCTGTTGATCGCACCAGCGTAAGGGTGCGAATGGAATGTGTTGATTTTTGATTGGTTTGAGTGAGTTTGAATTTTCTAGAGTTTTAGGGTTCTTCAAGTTGGACGATATCGCTTTATCTCTCTAATTTGAGCTCCGGAAATGGAGCTGAATGAGTGATGGACTAAATGGCATCTTCTAGTAATGGTGGAATTTCATCAAGGGTTTTTATTGCATTCGAAGCGGTACGCTTTTTTGCCTGACATCCGGTTTCTGTGGTGATTGTTTCGCAGTGCCATTTGTGTGGGTTGTTTTTTGAAGGGTGAACATAGAGAGCATGATTATGGTAAGTTTATTGTGACCATGTCTGACGGGGGGATTCAATTTGATGACAATTATGCTTCGAGCTGATTTCGTAGTTCTCCCGCTGTTATGTCCACGACCCGTGATCCTTTAGAGTGGTATTGTATGTGGCACTGCAAGGGCAGCAGTTCCAAGTGACTAGAATTCCATAAAAACTGGTTAACAACAACTGACTGAAGCTCTATGAGTGCAGTAATGTATCACAGTGAGTCAGGCGGGTGCTGTGACTGCGGAGACCCAGATGCTTGGCAAGAAGAAGGGTAATCACCACACTCGACGTGAACTAGTGATCGTTAATGCTATTGATAGAATATCGTGCCCCTTCCTGGTTCAATTGGAGTCATTTATTTTATTTTATTTCTGGCGATTCGTCGCGCCTGTCAGACCATTCCAGCCTGTGTCGATCAATCCCGCCATAAATGCGCTAACAGTGTGAGGGGTTCTTTTGAGACATTGTAGTCTGCACAACTGTGTTTATGGTCTTTTTGAATGTATCGGACATTCTCTACTGATGTTTGATCCGTGCATGTCCATTTCACTTGTAGCTCTTAGCTAATATTCACATATTCTAGGTAATCCCTGAATCCAAACCAAGATTGCCAAGTTTGGAATCCTTGAATATTCGATAGGGTGGAACATTCACGTGAGTGTGGCCTGTGTACAACAGGTTTTGCAGTGCACACCGAAGCGTGGATCGCCAGGAACCTTCTGTACCTCCTGAGCTTGAGGGTCGTACAAAAGTCTCAGGTTGGAGTCTGCTTCTGGAACGATCACTAAAGGGTTTTGTTCGTTTGTGCCTTAATGGAAACATTTACAGTAACTGCAAAATATCATCTTGTGGATGATAGCTGCTATTTGTCTGAACTGAATATCGTGACACTTTTTGGAAGTGCACCAGTTTATGAACAGTATGCAGAAATGTATGCCGTTCCGTGAGGAGTTTGTGTACAATTTATGAAGTTACGTGGAGAATTCGCATGAGAATCAATGGTGTGTCTTGTTTCTCATGAGTGAACCTTTTTTTTGGAATTTTTGGTGCATCAGTGGGTACTGTTTTGGGCATGCTTTCGTTCATCATCAGTTGCATCCCAGTAACTAAGGGAGGACCAGCAGTTTCTGAAAAGACGAAGATAGAGACAGCTATAGTTTTCCTCGATTGGCTTAAAAAGGTGTGTCCTGTATTTCCGGAAAGTACTTATTTCTTGACGACTTGAAGTCCTCTATTTATTTCACTTTCCTGAGATTGGCATCGTTGAAAACTGAAATTTGTTTTAGCTGATATTGCATGTTAACACTCTGCACATCTTTGTTTGCTGATTTCTCTGTTGTCTTTCATGGAAACCCGCTTTTTCCAGTTGTGCTCTGTGGATGCTCTTCGCAAGATCGTGTGTTCGGAAGTTGTCCAGATGACTGCAAAGGACAAGGAGACACTTGAGGTGGATTTTTCCACCTAAACTTTTAGCTTGTGTATTTCATAATTGGTGTTCATGTTTGGTGGAATTTTGTCTTTCGAGATTGTTTCTTGTCCCATTTAGCTGCATGTTAGATTTGAAGTTGGCAAATCTATTCGTAACGGAACACATACAAAATCAGCATCTTGTTATATGTTCATTTTGTGCACCTTTCAAGTTTTTTCCAAGTGCAACTTGCGGTCGCATGGCTCATTGCTCTAATGTGCTTCTTCTTTGTCTGTAGTTAAAAACCCCGTTACAGATTCTGTTGAGGACGTTCGCTAACATGCCAGAAGTAATCATGGAGAGGGTAATGTCTGGAAACTTCATACTATAGGCCTGTTCTTGTTTGGTTCTTGTTCTTGATAATACATAACCATGTTGGTGAAAATTTGACCTTGGTTGTTGTATGTGCCTTGGTGTGATGCTGCGCTCCTGTAATGTTCAGATTGTTTGACGTTGACAGCTTGAGTTGGAGTCGTCCGTGCTCTATTTTGTTTGTAATTCTACTGCCTTATGGGTTTTGCAGGAAACGACCTGGTTTTTACAGATGCTTTATAATCCAAACTTTAAGAATCAGTATTCCGAGGAGCTCATGAATCACTATCCAGCGATGATTGAAAGCGTGGTTGATAGAAGTATTCGATTATCGTACGAACCTTCTATTAAGCGCTTCAAAGCTCTCGACTCAAGTCTGGAGAGAGGTATGTTAACAAGTACTGAGGTGGCCGGTGGGAATTTCAAGCAGGTGATCTTTTACAGATTTCGACAATCGCCCTTGATAGCCTCTGTATTGACTAAATCTGATTGTGCACTTTGTTTATTGCAGTGATGGTGCAACTGTTTAATGTTGCGAATATGAAGCTGATAAAGGACAAGGACTTGCTCAGATTATTTGTAACGAGTTTTGATAAAATCCTAAGGCGCTGCGTATCAAGGTTTGTACTGAAGCGGCTTGGCCGAATCATCTTGGACACAGTTATAAAAATTTTATGCTCATCTAATAGAAGTTCTTACATATGCTGACGTCTCTATGTACACCAGATGAAATGCTTGCAATGTAGTTCGAGTAGCTGACTGTCATTTGAAATAGACGTTGGATTCTTACTTGTGCTGATGTCCAATTCTGACAGCGGCACCAACGTAGTGAACGTTAAGGATCCAAGAATTGTGTCCAAGGTTAGTGAAAAAAATCTCACCTCAAAGTGATTCATTTTCACTTGTTCCCAGGTTTTCAATATTTCTCTGCTGTATTTTAGGCGTTGCGTAGCTAAATGAGCTGTTCGTTGTACTTTTGTTGCTGTTATGTCCTTGTAGAGATTGGTGTGCTTCTTTGAGTTGTAATACTATCCTATGTGAGAATTGACGAAAATTGTTGTTTGGTCAAAGGTCGCAAACTTTGTAACCCCAGCTGTCTTACGAGGTGCTGGGCTCACTTTTTATGTCAGGGGGTTTGTAGAAGATGACCTGTTTGGTGCATGTGTGTTGTAGATGTACTTGAGACCTCAAGGAGATTTGCGTTTGATTGTTGCTCATCAGCCTGTCGCTCAAGTGCTTCTTGAAGAGCAGACTGATGTTTTCATGTCTATTTTGGATGTCCTTGTCCTTCTCCAGGTTTCCGTTCAACTCCCTCTTTTATTTCACTTGTAGAACGTTTCTCCCTCCCAGAGTATTGTAGAAAACCAAGGTGCACTAAACCCTGCTGTTTCTAACTAGTCTACCTAGAATTCCTCTGGGGAGTAGGTTTTTTAGTAGTGAGGCCTTTCGAACGTGTTCTGACATCCTTTTGTGCTACGTTTTTGCGCCAGAACTTTCCTTTCAGCTACGCGTGTTGAATGTGAGTTAAGATTGTGTATAAATCGAGGTAGAATGTTTCTTTGATTCTTCACCACATGGTGCTGAGAGACTTGTGAGGGTGCTCTCAACTTTGGTTTGTGTGCTTTACATGTGACAATTTATCTTTTTTGTGGGCAGTGGATGAACCCTTATTCTTCTACGCGATCTGTCGATTTCGAGGATCAGAATGAGTGGACATTAGCTATCCAACTAGAGGTTTGTAATAATCAACACCTGTTTTTGCTATCAATATGTTCTCATAGAGACTCTGCACTATTACTCGTGTTGCATGTGGTAAAAGAGTTGGGTTTTAGCTATGATTGAGGGTGCTTGATATTCGCATTTGTTTCTAGGTGACGAATTAAGGTATTTGCGAAGTCCACATGAGAAATTAATGCGGTAGTACGAGTTTGGAAAGATGATCAAAAGCTTGCGTGGAAAAGATTGGCTTTTTCGTAAATGATGAAACCATGTCATGACGATGTTTGGTTTGTGGTTGATGCAGATGAATACAATGGCCATCTTATTTCAGATCTTCTCTAAATGCTTCGCAATCTATAGCCCTGAATTGGAGGATCCAATGGAAACGTCTAGGAAAACATTACTATCTGCAGCTTCTTGTACTTTGGTCCAACTGCACAAATACTTAATGAAGGCAAGTACATTTAGCTGTTCCTCCTGGCCTGTTTCCACATCTCATGACTGTAAATCGTTATGTGTACCATCATTCTGCCAGTCTGTTACAGTGCAGCTTGTTGCTTAACTCGTAAATGACCAAGGATTCTTGGTCTTATGATGGTCAATTCCATTGATCATATAGTGAAAATATAGCTTAGATGGGACCAAATTTTGTATCACCAGAGTCAGCGAATAACATTGCACGTGTAGGTCAATAAATAAATAAAATAGGACATAAGCAAGTGCTCATATAACTTTGTCGAAACTGCTAATAAACATACTTCACCCAATTTCGGCTTCTTGGTCCTATAAGGGTTAAAGATTTGCAGAAACTCAATGTCTCTTGGAAGGATGCCATTAATTTTCGTTATGATGGGCTCATGTGCAGGAACCAATTTTAAATTTCTTGGGTGATACATCAGCCAATACTTCTATGTCTCTGCACATTCCTCTTCATAGGACACTGAGTGCCATATTGGCAAAGCTCGTGCTCTTACCGTGGAATGATGCGAAGAATGGATTTCTTTGCAGCTTGAATTTCGGCTATTCAGAAAACGAGGTATATTGCAAGTATTTTATTCCTATACGGTCCTTTTATCTCTTTGGTATAATCAACTTTGAATACCTGACAAACTGTAACTATGGGATGTGATGAATCGGTTTATAATGAAGCAAGCTTCAGTTGTTGTAGACTCTTGCTTGTATTAGAATTATTTCGCTTGATTCTTGAGATCGTTTTTGTCTTATTGTTATCTGAATATGTTGCTTCAATTAGGTGCTTGCATTGATGGAGCATCCCTTACGCATAATGGTCTGGATGGCACAGGTGATTGTCTTAGTTCATATTGCAACTTGTGTACAGTGTTGTCAACTACGTTGAGTCCTGGGTAGTGGTGGAATTTCGCGCTTTGATTAATCAAAACCTGATATGGAATTGGATATTGTTTATGTCATTTTATGAGATTCTACAACTATGGACTGGGTTTTGAACCTAGTGCTAGATTGTCAGCATAGCTGTGACTTTCTTTTGACTTTATTTGCTGTTGTAGATTCGAGCAAATCGATGGGTTGAAGCGTCGGAGGACTTCAACCGTTTGGAGCTCATTTATCGGGGGAGTTTTTGGCATGATCAGTAAGTTAATGCTGCAACACACTTACGGATCTGTAGACTCTGCTTGTATTAACTTCTGTATATGTTGGGAGATTTATAATCTTTAAGTATCGTTTGTTTTGGGAGAATGAAGGGATTTTATCTGCACCATCATTTGCAGTTGCTAAGGGATGTTTACCTGGTTATTGCAGGTCAATGGATATGGATATATTATTGTTGCAGTTCTGTGCTGTGGCTCGAGAAAATATGGAGCGCGCCGTATTCATGCGAATGGCAGAGCGCTTTGAGGTAATAGATCAAGACTTTGTGAGGAGTATTTCTAGCGCTACTTCTGGATCCTAATTGAAATTAAATGATCCATATAAAAGCTTGATAGACTCTTCATGCCGTTTATTGTTTGCAAATTTTTGTACGTTTTTATAATCAAATCTATAGACACAACTTAGATGCTTGATGTTGTAATTTAATGTTACTTTTGTCACTGACAGCTGAAGGAGCTGGTATCGTCTCCCGAGTTTGATCACGACAAGCTTGTTGGGGACAAAATTTCTTTGTTGCAGGATTTCATCCGATTAGTTTTGCTGGTAACACTCCTCCGCCTTCGATAGTTACCAAACTCTCTAGTGAAGTACTTTGGTTTGAGACAGTACAAGGATGGTTTCTTGGTTCTACATTAACTATTTCCTGACAGGCTTGTTGTGAGGTATCTATATGTTTTATGCTACAAAAAATTTGATGTAGCTGCTGAGCAGCATTGTCATTTTCATATTTCTTGTTGTCAAGATTAAGTGTTATATATATTTAGAGACCCACTCGTCGTCTGAAGTTTACAGCGGGACATGGATGGTTGCTTTTCTAATAGCAAGGAAAGCTTGGTTATGGTTATTTTGAAATATGAAACTGGCGATCTCGAGTCATAGCTGTTAGTCAAGCATGCTCGTTTAGATCCTTAGCATCTGTGTGTCAATTTAGCAAGAAGATTCAGAATTTTGAGATTTCAGTCGATCACTTTGGTTGGTCACTGTGGCTAAGCATGTGTCCTGTTCCTCAGGTTGTTCGTGAGCGTCGCAATACAGGAATGTTGGAGGTGAGAAATTTTGGAGTTTTTATTTTTAAACCGGGATGACATAACCATGGTTCATAACTGAACTTTCATTCACATCCTCATACTAAAAATGTCTGCATTGTCCCAAACAAATATTCTTTTATGAAGTGACTGGAATCACACCATTAGAGATAATTTAACACATTCTGTATTGGCAATGTTCATCTTGTCCTTGATTGGCTTAACTCCTGTATGCCCTACATAATTTTCATTGCAGTTTGTCCAATTCTAAGTTTTGAATGAATTGTTGTAGGATGACTGTCTGCGTTATGATGTCATCCAGTGGCTTTGTGTCAAGAATCAAACGTATTCGCAGGTGAGTCCCCTCATGTAGTGGACCTCAAAGTTTGGCTTTTGAACTCTTTAAGAGCGCTTTTCTACTTGTTTTGGTCTGTGTTGCTAACATTTTTCAATCTTATCTTTCATTTCCAATTCAGCTTTGCCGTGCCCTCAGCGCTATCCCGGTGAATCATCAGAAACTGACTGAAATGCTGGACGTTGTGGCCCTTTTCCATGATCCAAAGGTTAATTTTCGTCGCCCATACGTGTGATTTTTTGTGACGAATTTTTTGTGGCAGAAGCTGGGACGGATTGTAACTTGTCAGCCTGGATTGCTAACATTTGAAACTTTCCTCATTCCGAAGCTTTGACCGATTGTGTTTGTTCTGCGATCAGGTTCAAGAGCGAGGGTACTACGAGTTGAAACCGGAGTGCTGGCAGGAGTTTGATCCGTTGTTCGCTCACTTTTATTCAAATGAATTAGTAGATGCCCAGGTAAGAGGGTTTGTTATGAGACGTTTATGAAGTAGTAGTAATTATTGGACTGTTTAGAAGATTGCATGTTCAAGGAAGCGCAGTTAGCTGAAATCTATTAGCCACACTTACAAAGCTTTTGTGCTAGGGTCTGGTATTGTTTTGCAAGTACTATTATCACTCTACAGGTCAAATGGGGTCTCAGAGCTCTATGATGTTTCAAATTTGGTTATCTCTAGACGCTAATACGCGCTGCATATAGCATTGAATGAGTTACTTCTCATCGTCATCTAATGTTAATCATCCAAAGGATTCTTAACTAACAGCTTCCTGGTGGAACCTGTTGTAATACTCCCAGGAGAGAGCAGTCCACGTCGGAAAACTGCCTCACTATTGGCGAATTAAACCCTGTGGGGTTGTGAAAGAGCCTTACAATCGTCTGATCAACCTTCTTCATACGGAGGTACTACTTCTTGCTTTCTTTTGGGAGAATTAGGCGCTCATGAGGATTTCATTTATTTATTTATGTGTCTGAGTCGACTTCGTGGTTTCTGCTTATGGATTGGGTCAAGCACTGGAGCTTTTTGATATCAACTGAACTCATTCTGGGTGTGATAATATGGATTGGTAGGAATGCCATCAGCTTTTGTGGAACGTGTTGAACTACGTGAGCGCTCTGGTCATGAACGATTCTACAGCCACTGCTTGTGAATCACTTGGCGTTATAGCCTTGCAAATGATGGGACTTGCTCTTCAGGATCGGAGGTACCGCAACTCATTATATTGGAGTATTGTGCATATTGTTAGGGCTGTTAGTTCGTGCCTTTCGCTCTTCCAATGCCGATATCTTTAAATTGCCTGAACCCTTTGTGCTTTCAAATTTTCTCTTCTATACCAGGGTACTGTAGTTATTCAAGAACTAGTGTTCTAAGAGTTGTAGCAAATGAGGCCACGACTGAAGCCCCTACTACGTTTCTTTTATGATGTCTTCAAGCATGTTTGTGATTTTCTCGTTTGTCATGTTTTTGCAGGGATTGTCCTGAAAGATTTCCTGCGTTCTCGGAGACTTTGCAATCACCTCTCGTCTCTTCCAACGACATCTTCTATAATGTTCACCGTAGACCGCAATTCAATAAGAGCACAAGTGTTATGGAGTGGGGAATCTATCAATCAGACTCCCCGAGCATTTTGGATTTGCTTCGCAAGTTGCAAGATGTGACGAATGCTCCTCGTAAGTTGGCTTCTGATTTTACTCATGATGGAATTGACTTAGGAACATATGTCTGGGACCGGTTCTAATATGTTTTTTTCAATACCCAGGATTAGTTGACTCTGTGCACTATGTAATGCATCTCCTGATGGCATCTCCGTACACCGTAACATCTGGAGGGTCACCAACGGATATAGAGTTGGTCCTTTCACCCAAACTGCATGTAAGTTTTCCAACCCAACTTGAACGTTCATAACAAGTTTTCTAAAACTTTCATCACTCTCTTTGAATATGACTACTAGAATATCGTGCTGGAAGGAGTAGAAAGCTGTGTGTTTGCAGGAATTCAAGCTAATGGAATTTTTGTGTTATTAGATTCTATATTATTTTGGTCAGTGAAGCATAGTGATGTTCTCGACTGCTCAGGCTAGACTCATGTTTCAATGCTAAATTGTACAATCTCTTTCTACAATTCCCAGGCTCGAGTACATACCACAGACGATGACGAACGTTTACAGAAAAAACAGCGCCAGGAGGCCATTATGGCTCAATTCAAAGCCAAGTATGACTATTCTTAGTCACTTTTCTTGAACACCTTGACTGCAAGCTGTAACAATCCATTTTTACAGTACGCGTCTGCTAATTGCATGTTTGGGTTTCTATATTTCATATTTAACCGAACTCGAGGTTAAAATTGTTATCATATTAATTCTTTCCGGCGATACTTATGGCGATTTCTCAGAATCAAGGACAAGTTCTTAGACCATTGCCCTGGCTTGTTGAGACAGGCAGAACGCATTTCTGGAGCATTTTGAAGACAGCGATGATGACGAGAGTGGCACCACTAGTAACTTGGACAGTAATTTAAGATCAGCGTATGGTGCTGAAGATCCTTCATCTGAAGTCTCAAGCGTCGTTGCTGGAAGTAAAAAAGCATCGGTGGAGCCAGTTGAAGCCCATGAGTGTGCTCTCTGTCGGAGCGAGGTATGTTCCTTTAAGTCTCTACTGTCACACACGTTTTGCGAGTATGGATAAACGGTGTGCGGATTTTTAAAACCAATGATATTTGATGTATTAGTTTTATTTATTTATTTGGACTGTTTGAGTATGTGATATTCAGTTCCTGGTTCCTCATAGCCCTTCAGGAATACTACACAGTGACCTCATTCTTGCTTTTCTCTCTTTGCAGTGTGGTGGCAATGATAAATCAACAGGTTGGATTGGTTTTGTACAACGTTACAGTATGCCAAATCTTGTCATGGAGAAAAAAAAGGAAGTGTCTGACAAGGGGTTTGCCGAGACCATCGTAAAGATGGCAAGTATGCCACGGAGCGCAGAGACAGCTCGTGATGCCAAACAGTTACTTGTTTATACGGGAAAGAAAATGGTTGACCATGTACCTGCAGAGCATGTCCGTTGTTGTGGCCATCAGGTAGTTTCAATGTCTTGTGACTATTTGGAGCTGCAATGGATGTAGGTTATAAATATAGTTATATATTTTATTCATTCAATGACTTGTTCTTGTCAAGTTCATCCATTAATATTCCTTTTGGAAGTGGAAACATGTGAGAAATAGATACAATAAGTGAAGGTATTTATGTTGAGGTCGATGTTACTTGTTTGGATTGTGATCGCAGATGCATCAGGAGTGTTTTCAAAGTTATCACTCTTCACTTTCGAAAAGTCACTGTAAAGAGACACCCTATGAAGGTAATGTCTTGAACATATTACTAGGTTCATGCCATTTTCTGATTGTTCTTGGCCATTAAAGCAAGTCATGTTGTGCTAATGTCAGCCTTTAATTTAACATTAAAACATACTTTTAGGAACTTTACTTACAGTGGAAATGTTATAAGTTTACCAAATATTGCGTTCTTCTCTAGTTTTTTTTATAATGTTGAGCTATGAAACTGTTGTGTACTAGAATCGAATCCAGATCCATGACGATTGAATACATGCATGTGGACTTTGATTACCAGGTAAAGGCATCATTGAGATTGACAAGATAGAGTTCCTTTGCCCAATTTGCCGTCGATTGGCGAATGCATTACTGCCTGTTGTGCCTCAAGCTAGTCTGTCAAGAATGGTGCAAGCTTGTGTGACTGACGATCTCGAGAATCAAGGACAGTATTGGAAGAAATTTTGGGAGAAATGCAAAAGTCTGCCTGGAGCACTGGATTGGTTTGCTTCTCAAGTAATCTTATCAGGCCTTTTCCTCATTTTTGCTATTCATATCTGTTTACAATATCTCTTTAGATGTGGGTCGTATGGTCTACGTGGATCATTTTTTTTCCTAAGCGAATGATATATTGCGAAAGTGAATCTATGTTTCTAAAAATGGTGTTATTGTGGCAGAGTCTGAATGTGAGAAGCGACTGGTATGAGGTAGCAAAGGAGTTACCTACGTGCCCTGTAAGTGATCAGAATCCGATGCTAGATGTACATGTTGGAGTAATAACTTCTTAAAGTCTCGTGCTAGCGTTCCTGGTGGTCTTTTTACAGTCTTTACTCTTCTTTCCCTTGTGATGAAAATATGATTCTGAATCCTGAGAATTTAGAAAGATATTGGAATAATTTATTTTATGACATTTGAGCGATCCCCCCTTCATTTAAGTACCGGTGACCTATGTTTTGGATGTTATTTCTTTGGGTTGTTTTCAGCCTCTTCGAATGACATTGCAAAGCTTTTGCAGGTACTCTGGGAAGTTTTTGCTTCAAACATTACCCATTGTGAGGTGGAGACGAGAGAGGAGCTTCCGGAGGTTTCCACAGCCTCGCATCAATCAAGCAATCAACGCATATGGGGTTCGGATACAGGACATTGGATTGCCATTCAGGAGCTGGGAAAGCTAGCGATGGTGTCTAATACTCTTGATAAAGGTAAATATTTCTTTCTGTGAAGTCTCCCCTTTTTGAACGTCTTCTCTTTGTGATGTTGTCTAGAAGATCCTGAATCAGTCTAGTTTTACCGAAACCCCTCTTAGTGGTACTTTTGTAAATACAACTCTTGCCCTACAATATTTCCCTACATTTTCCTATTTGACATCAGGCATTTTTTGTTTATGTTACAGGACAAGAGATGGCAACCAAGAAAGTGAGGATCAAGAACATGTTGGCCAAAATCACGCAGTTCATGCAAAACAGAGAACTTTCTACTCAGAATAATAACCTTCGAGACCTTTTCACGTCTGTTCATGATGCACTCGTCAGACTACTGAATTCTGTGAAGGAAACTCATCAAGTAGAGGTGGTGAAGAGCAACAAAGGGAAGGAGGAGGACACCTGCCATAAGTTGGGAGTGTTACAGAGACCATTTTCGAGTGGGTATCCCTCTCCTATCCCTGGATACAGTGACTTCAATCCGTTAATTCACCAGCAGCAAACGGATTCTGCGCCGTGGACAGGTTCCGAGCCTCCAATGCCAGAACTTTGGAATTCAAGGGGGATGCCTGAAGCGATGCCTCCAGGGATGTCACGAGCAGCTGAAGATCAAGAAATGATGACACCAGGGAAGAATATGGCAATGAAAGAAAGAGACTATGCTCCGGCACAAACCTCTTTCGGGACTGAATCTCTTACTCCACTTGAGCCTGCACAAGTCGACTTGGAGTGGAATCCCACTTTACAAAATTCTAGAAATCGTGCGCCGTGGACAAGTTCCGAGCCTCCAATGCCACAATTGTGGAATGCAAGGGGGATGCCTCCAGGGATGCCACCAGCAGCAGCTGAAGATCAAGAAATGATGACACCAGGGAAGAATATGGCAATGGAAGGAGGAGACTATGCTCCGGCACAAACCTCTTCCGGGACTGAATCTCTTACTCCACTTGAGCAAATCGACTTGGAGTGGAGCTCCACTTTACAAAATTGTGGTTTATTTGATGCCGATCCCTTTGGACTTCTCATTGTGCTGCTGAGTGTGAGTTTTTCTACCTCTTCCAAAATGTTCGTGTGGAACTATCATCTCTGGTACAACTTTCGCAGAGATTGTAAAATCCCTTATTATTTAGGCAGTGGTAACTTTTCGTTTCGTGTTGGGCTAGAATCTGAGAAGATCGCAAAGTTATTTGTTGACCGTCTCCTTTTTTTCTCTGCGTGCAGGCCTTTCCAGGGTGGCCCAAAGCTGAAGAAATTTTGCTGCTGGTGAAGTTTGCATACGTGGTGGCCTTGACTCAGGTTTTACTAGCTTGTTCTGGGTTGCAGAGTAATGTGGATATGGATGTGCATAACCTGGAAAGAGACTGGGGTGCTGTGGTCAGATATGCCTGCCTGCCTTTCTTGCGGAGAGCAGCTTTGCTGGTATTTATTTACCTCATGCATGTCAATTATGCACTTTCCTAAATTTGTGACAATAACCCTGCACAAGGATGCCACGTGTTTTATCCTTCATGGGATTGTTGCCTATGATTTGAACAAGTTAAGGGCACTTTTGTAGATCGAAGCCCACGTGAAGTTGTGTTTTATCGAGCTAAGATTGGACCCTTGTGTAGAGAGTTTTGCTTTAGAAAGTTTCAGGGTATGTTCGCTTTTAGGTATTGTGGAATGTCGTCGTCTTAATAATGAGCGGATTTATACCAGTAGCATGAGCTAGATTAACTGATTGACATCTGATGTATCTGTAGGTGCAAATTATTACTGGTGAGGGTTGCAAGCAAAAGTATTCTGGCTCAGGTAACAACTTTCTTGAGGTTTAACATAAACGTTTTCATACAACCATATTAGGATAGACAATCATACAACCATGTTAGGATTTAGCAATTTATGTGCTTCTTATATTGTTGCATTGGTTAGACAACATGAGAACCTTGCAAGATGTAACATTGCAAGTCTCTTGCGATTTCAATATCACGTCATACACTATTTCTTACACAAAAAGTCGCTGACCGATTATCTTGCACCCACGTATTTAGAAGCAAATTCACTCAATTACAGCAATTCTAACATTCCGATGAGTGAGTGACGCCTTGCACCTCGTCGTTATTTAATGGACGACACTAAACTGAATATTCAGTGCAACTATCGCTTTCGTCTTCGAAATGGTGTCACTTGAATTATGAGTTGAAGGCATGATTGTTCCCGTCCTTATATATACCTTGTCAGTATTAATGGCTATTAGAGCATTACAACGACATTAAAATTGAAAGACGCTTTGGAGCCTGGTACTTGCTCCAAATTCTGTACATCATTGAGGCACTTTCTCCTAACCAGTAGTTTTTGAATGTGTTTTCCTTCTCCATTTGCAGGTAGAAAGGTTATGGATGCCTCGTACCTGCAACAAGAGCTGGGGCTTGAAGATTCTTACAGAATTTTTATGAACTCAGGTTCTCATCTCTTATTTTCTTCTGCAGATTCTTTCTCTGAGTTACTGATCTTTTTTTAGAAGTAGACTGAATTTATTACTGAAAGTCTTTGCTTTTTCACTTTCTGACTACAAGGCTTATTGTCTCTTGTTCCGCAGGGTTTGGTGGTGCAGAATCTTCTAATATTAATTATCTATTACAAAAGCTACGTCTTGATTATGTGAGTGAAAAAAATTCTCTGAATGGATCCCATATTTGGATGTTGATAAGTTTGATGTGAATGTAGAGTTTGATTATGTTCAATGCATCTGGTTACGATAATAATGAACGCCTTGATGGTTATCTTAATATGCTTGACATATCACGTATGAGTTTGGAGAGATTGTACTATTGATTTGGGTAACATTTTCATGAGTTGGATCTGTCAAAGGCTTCATTTTTTACTAGGGGTTTCATGGCTGTCTGTGATCATTAGAATCTTCTGAGCAAGGACTCAAAGCCGACCCTGATGGAAGTACCCAAGGAATTACATTTTGCACCGTTGCCCTTGGTTTACCAGGTCAGATTTTAAATCTCGCACTTCTTTTTCCAATAGTCTTGTGCACAGTTTCTATGTGTCGAATAAACATGGTTCAGTAAAATTAGACATTTTCAGGATTTATGGACATCGTAAAGAGGTTCTTTTCATGTTTCATGGGGTCTTTCATTATGATCATATGGAGGGCATAGAGCCCTCATGATGTGATCATAGGGAGACCTTCGAAAGTTTTTTTTATATTATATTGTCTGAAATTCCTTGAATCGTTCTTATCCTAGTGAAGACTTTGTAAATGGTTGTGATTTCTCAATTTACCAGAGCTTGAATGACTCATGGATTATTGTTTCTTAATTATGATTTGGTGAACTTCTGCTTCATCAGGAACTATTGCTTCGGAGTATAACCGATGAATGCCAAGTATGCAACACAATATCAACGTAAGTCTATCTGAGAGTTCCTTATTGTGCTCAGCGTTCAAATTCAGATTGATTACGGCCTTTAATTTCGAGTTAACTAAATGATATTGGCTAGGGTCACCTGTCAGTTAGTTCTGATTTTGCGGAGCTTCCTTATTAGGAGATTCGTTGTGAAACTATTCAAGATGAGATTGTGAACTTTTTGACCTCCGTGCAGTGAGCCGGCAATTTGTCTTGTGTGCGGTTTTTTCTTCTGCTGCGGTACTTCATCCTGTGCTGAATGTTCACGGCATGCTCGATCTGGTAATCTCCTCTTATCTTAGCCTAGTTTTACTAGTTTTTGTTTCGAATCCTGAAATCTCCTAGTAGCGTTTGACAAAATATGAGTCTAAAGATAATGAAAATTGTGGCCACTTCTTGCTGATATCAATCGACAACTTTCTGTCCACATATACGTTGGACTTGCCAAAATTATAAGTCCATGCAGTTGGTGAGGTTGTTCTCCAAGATGTTTTAGAACTTCTAAGTGCAACCATCAGAAGTGAGTGAATTATTAGTTCGCTCTGTTACAGCATTGGATATAATAAGACAAATGTACTACATTGAGAGTGTAACTTGCCTCCCAACCATAGAATTGAGATATCCGGTGATTTATCTCACTACGAAGCTACTAATTTATTTTTTATTTGTTTTTCTGCATATCATAAAATATGTGATGACTTACTAAGCTTTATTGTGCACCTGCTGGTCGTTGAGACCCTTCGTCTTTTCGGCTACATTAGTCCTAAAGTGCTCTAGCTACCTAGAGCCAATAGACTCTTGGTTATCAAATTCCAACACTAACTTAACTAAGCTCCAATAATATGTTCTACTTGATATGCATCAAGTTATGAACTCCCACTTATGGTGTTTCAAATCCGTATTTTTTCAAGTTCCTTCTTTTGCTTGATTGAAGATATTGAAGTGTATGTCAACTAATGCCCCTTTTTCTATCCATCGCGTTGTTTCAGAGGGTTCTGGAATTGGCGTTTATTTACTCATGCACTCAACACAGTTGGTGCTCATTCGCGGGAACCGAGTCTGCATGGCACCCTCCCTGTACTTGGATCAGCATGGAGAGGTTGGTTCTTCAAACCTGCATAACACAGAATAGCTACAATTTTATTACTTTTTTTTTTCCAAGTCCTTACATATTGACTTTGGCAGAGTGCTCAGTATCATATTTTATCTGGAAGCGATAGTATCTCTCTGTTGACTTTGCCGAAGTATTGTGTTTCAAGGGGAATCAGTAGTATGAGTATAGCTGAGTTTCTTTTGCCACTAGGGTGCGTTTGGAGAGCGACAAGACGAATCGGACTCTGATGAATCTGATGAGCCAGTATGTTTTTACTCCTCCATGTCCTGACCCCTTCCCCCCACCTTCTTTTCCATTTGAATTCGCTAGGCTTTATAATTTATGATTGGTAGTGGCAGGAGGACACATTTTTGCGGCGTAGTCAGCTGCTGCACCTAAGCGAACTTCGACTGAATGAGGTGAGTGAGAAATGATAGTTGCTGTTGCAAGTTCTATGAGTATATCAGATCTCTCACTAGTATAATTTTGAATTCCAACCTGTAGTTGATGTTGTACCCCTTGCAAGTGCGTGCAAAATTCTCCAAATTGGAGCTGGTCTCCCAATTGGTGGCATCCTAACGTTGAATGACAATGCACAGGTGAGGCGAATGTGGGTGACAGCAGCTTTCGACTACGACACACACATTCTACACAACTCAAAAATCTCTGCCGGGTGTCTGTGAATCAAGCTTATTGTTTTATCAACACAAGACATCGCCAGATTTGCCTACATAATGGGAGGGGAGGGACTACAGAAGGCTGATGGCTCCATTCAACTCAACTGGAAAAGAAATACCTTGTTGCGAGCCTATCACCAATCAAAAACCATTCTTTTGTTCACTTGGGCGCCCTTGTCAAGTGGAGCAGCAGTGTAGCTGGAGGAGGTACAGAAAACCTTGTATCGAGAAAAACTAGAATAAGCATCTGAGGTCCTATCTCTAGAAATCTAGTTGAAGTCGGTGCACAGGCACAGTACAGTTAATTTCTGTTTAAAAATGTGTACAGGTCTAAAAGAATTCCAATTTTGACCTTCAGATGTACTAGAGTACTTGGGCTATATTTACCTCTAATGAATCTGGTTGCAGCTGTTTCACAGCTGCAATTCTGGGATGAATTTTTATCCATTTTCAGAAATAATATCCGTGCATCAGGAAAGCACCCGCCCACTGTAACAGTATTCCAACAATGCTGATGTAGTTTCCCTACTATGCAGTACTAATGCAGTATACAAAATACAGCTATTCAATACTAAATAATTAAGTGTTTTTGCAATATTGATGTAGTACAAATTTTGTAGCTGTTCAATTCTAAAAAATTAGTTGTTGTTGCAATATTGCAACAATTATAATTGTTGCACTACTAATGTAATTCTAATTATTTACAATATTGATGCAATACTAAAAATATACCTAAACAATATTAGAAAATTTGGTATTATTGCCATATTGATTGCAACAATATTCTCAACTAAGAATTGTTTTGAATGTATATTGTAATTGTACAATTTAAAATACCAATTTTGTATTGAAACAATATTGGACAAGTATTGCAAGAGATTAGGAGTGTAGCAGTCTTACTTTGAAATGTCAAGAGGGCCCATTCTTTGGAGATAGAGAAGATTCTTTCTTCACCTTTGGAGATGAAGAATGAGTAAATGAGAAGGTATTGCCTTCCCAAATTTTATTAAGTAGATATTTGTAAATTATAAATATATTTTACTAATTCACCTTTACATTATGACTACTTTTATACATTTGAGTATAATGGTTCAATTGCTTTGCCAAATTTAATTATAATTTTGAGAAATTTGATGTACATTTTTTTTATTAGACTTCATAGTTAGGTTGCAAGACTTCTTGGAAGATATTGTGCAATGAATTTTTTTCTCAACAATTAATCATTCACAATTTGATGTTTTCAAAACTCAGCAGACTTTGACGGCCATTTTGGAATAGTAAAATAACTTTTTGTAGAAAACTTTGATCTGAAAAAAGTTGGAAAGTCAAGCTAACTTTCATCTCCAAAAATCCGTTTAAGATTTTGAACCTCCAATCAAAAGTTATGGACAAAGTTCTAAGAGGGGTTGAAAAGAACATTTTCTTGAACATTTTTAAACACCCTCTCTAAATTTTTTACATAACTCATAATTGAATCGTCAAAATTTGAAACGGATTCTTGAATATGAAAGTTAGCTTAATTTTACCTCTATTTAAAGTCCTAAGTTCCTAAGTTTTCTACCAAAGGTTGTTCTACTATGCCAAAATGGCCTATAAAGTGTGCTGATTTTACAAAGCAAACAAAGAACAATTAGAAAAACTAGCTAAATACTCTTTCTATACCTTCTTGCTCATTGAATACTTATTGTGGTGGAATGGACCAAACCCTAAGTCGCAATCATGCCTAGGTGGCCTTGCTTGAGTGGCAAGCTTGCTTGGCAAGATGATGGGCAGAGGAATCTACTTTTTTAATTAAAGAAAATTAAAATTAAGTTTGACATATTCTTAGATTTGAAACAATACTGAGCAATGAACATGGCAGTACTAAATAATAAAATGCTTGGCAACGTTAGTTTAGTTCTAATTGATTACTACTTGTAATAATCTCTTTATCAGTACTACAACAATATTGATGTGGTATTATACTGCATAAACATTGATAAAGTACTGATTGTATATTGTAACAATACTGTTGAAGATATTCCTTTTTCCCCAATGTGACTTGTAGGAAATTTCATCTTCGTTTGGATGACATCATAACAATAACAAGTTCATGTGCATATTAAAATTTTTACAATAAATTACAGAATTATCAAAATTTTCATAGCAAAAATTACCACAAAAAGGCCATTTAATTACCATGAATTTTTTTGTGAAGATTACATTCAACTTGTTATTATATAGGTCACCCTATTTCCAACCTTAGGTTTATTACAAAATCAAGAGTGCTTCAATGTAAGTGGTAATTGTGGCTTCCAATGATCATTCTACACTTTTAATGTACAATACACTTCTATAACATTGTTAAGAAATATTGGAGGATCCCTTTTACTCCCCCGAAATGCGGAGTCCTTTAGCATTGCAATATATACTATAGCCAGTTCTTGTAACTAGTTTGGAGCTGCCAAGTAGTAGTTTTTAACTCATTTCTTGCATCGTACTATTGACTTTGGTCATTTAGCCAAGTAGCTCACTTCTCTCTTGTTAATACCATAACCATAATGCATTGATAGTATTGTGTTGATTATAATTGAACTTTTTCTGAGGCATCTATAAAGAAATTGTCCTTCTTCCAAGGGGAATGGATTAGGCCCATTAACAATGTTATGTCTTCAACATTTGTATTGCTCTTGCTACTCCTGCATGCTTTATGTGAGTTGTCATCTAAACCACAACTAATCAAAATGCTTTTAATGTATTCCTCCCTAACATTTGTATTGTTCTTGTTGCTCCTACTCTACGGGAATTGTTACCTAAATCACAATTGATTGGAATGCTTACCTCTCCAACATTTCTATTGTTCTTGTTGTTTCTGCATGTCTTACGTGAGTTGTCACCTAAATAACAAATCATCGGAAACATAACAATCAAACTAGCAAAAATGGATAGCTGCTTAGAAATAGGTCAAATACTACATAAATATTGTGTATCCTCCAACTGGTACTACAAACATTATGTCCATTTGCATTCTACATCTTCCAAAAACCTTATTGCCTATCCCCCAAACCCTAAATCCTTAATCTTTCAAACATGGCCAACCTTTGGCAAACCACGATGCCAAATATTCAAGACAAAGTCAAGCCTTGTTCCATTGAAATGAAACAATGGCAAGCAACAAGACCATCTAATCATGAAATTTGTATGGTTGGATTTTAGCTCTCAATTCCCAAATTGTATATTAGTTCTTCTAACCTTATTGATTTGTAAGGACCTCTTTTAGAACAAAAATACTTTAATTTGATTCTCAAATTTCAACACTTTTTTTGTGTATAATCTAATTTTAATATAGAATTTGAACCAAGGAATAGTGCTCAAACTATACAAGAATTTTTTACTAAAGGTGTATAGGTGGGGCTTCTTTTCTCAATGCACATTATAGTTTTGGTTATTAATTGTTGTATACCCTCCAATGAGAAGATTATGGATACATGAACCCTATCTTTATGGCTAATGTGATGTTATTGTGCTAATCACTTTTTTGTTCAAAGATAGAAACAAAGATTTATAAAATTTCAAAAATGGATTCAAGTGTGCAAAGGTTAAATCTTGAACATCAAACTCCCATCGAATAGATTGGTTTTAGAGAATCTTGAAATATCATCTCGAATATTCAACTACAATTTAATTTTTTGAGATCTTTCTCTTTATCTCTACAAGATGCATCTATCAAACTAAGTTTCAAAAAATTTTGAATCATAGTTTGAATGTATGGTTTTGCATTTGATAGTTTGTAAGGATTTTTGTCCAATAGCTTTGAAGTTTTCCTATTGCTTTGAAGAGGGTGGAAGCGTACCATTGATTAACCATTTATATAAGTTTTGTGAAAACATGTAAAAAAGATTTTCAAATCTTAATGTGGATTGTCTAAATAGAACCTAAAATATTGTTTAAGAGTCTTGGTGTTGATTATGAATTTTTCCAAGTACTTATTGTTGAAGCAACACAAAACAAATGAAACATATGATTCATATACTCTATACTAGAATCATGCACACAATGTTGGAACAAATTTTTACTTTTTCTTAAACAATGTGACTAGTCACCATTAGAAATTTGGGCTGTTGCAACTAGTCACAAACAACTCTTGTTGTCCATAAACTTGTTTATACAAAAACAAATCATTTTGGACTATTTATTTTAGACACCATTTAAGAACAACTCATTTTTATGAAAGACTAGTGTACTTTCTCAATGACACAAGAAGTATGAGTGGTGTTCCCAAGGTAGATGGAGTTATAGAGGACAATAAGTATGGTCTTGTCAGATGAGTATGGTATGCTAATTCCCACCTATTTCCATTGCAACTTGAATTATTTACAATTGTCTAAAATTTAGGGCAATGTTTATAGTAGAAATTCTTTCATGTATTGATGTATGTCTACTTTTAAAGTCATAGAGTATTTTGTAGGTATCCAATATAAAATCATGATAATTATATTTTCTTGGTAAATATACTTTGTGCATTGAGCAATTTTAGGAGCTATGATGAATTAGTTAGAAATTCTTGAAGGAAAAAGTTGTTTGAAACTATTTTTGTAGTTGCATCTTGCACCTTACATCTTGCATCCATTCGATGTGCACTATGAAAATATATTCATAGTATTAATATATTTCAAAGAAAATGCTATATTTAATGCAATTTATCCAAAGCCCTTGGCACTATCATAATTAATGAGCCCAATTGTTACCAAAAATGGTCTAGATCTTTGCTTTGGTGTTTCCCTTCTAGTCATCCTTTTATTATATTGTGTACATTTTGTAACCAAAATTAGGAGTCCACATTCCAAAGGGGATAATTTTAAATACAAATTATAGTATTTAACATTTTACTTGAAGAGTCTTGAAGGGTCTCTTTTGTATGAGGGATTTGATAAGTCTAACCACATCAAGTTTTTGAAATCATAATTAAGTAAGTATACTCATTCAAACCAAGTGAATGATTTGAAATGAACAAATGCAAACCAATAGAATATGGCTCTTAAGAATCAATATAGGTTGGTAAAGACTAGAGGCATTTCTAATTTGTATCATTCTTGCAAAGTAATTTACTTACAAAACTATATTTTGAATAATGTGGGTATTGTTCAACTAACTTTTGAAGATAAGCCTAAAGCTTTGATCATGATAACAAGGGTAAATCATCAAAGAAATAAACAATTGAGTAGCAATACTAATTTTCAAGTTGTAAATTAATTGTTGCAAATTATGATATGTACTTGTTAGTTCAAAAATTGGAATATTTTTGAATGACCACCTTGGACATAGGTTAGCATCCTTCTAGAATTGAGATTATTAATCAAAAAACTTCATACCCTCACAACTTTCGCAAAACAAATCTAAAAAAAACTAATATCCAAAATAGTAAATATTTGGGTGCATTAAAATCCCCTTCAATTACCAAAACGTATCAATAAACAATTGTTGAGTCCTAATGATAAGGAATACCCCCAATGCAAAAATATGTCAATCTTCACATTCTCCTCCAAACCAAATGCAAATCCCCAGCAGTCAATTCAAAGGCATGAATCCAGGAACAAGATCCAGATCCAGATTGCCATCGAATAGATGAACCCCATACTAGACGAAAAAGTTTCATCCAAAAGGTTAATTCCATCCAAAATAACCCAAACATCCGAAAAAAGGATGGGAATCTACATCCAAGTGCGATGAACGTGAGAGGCTTAGATAAATGAAAAATACCCAAAACCACTCAACTAACTGAAGTCAAACGAAACTCACTGAATGGATGAAAATCGTCATCCCAGGGAAGCCGGAGTGGGCAGTTTCAGTTGTGCCGAGCACAAATGTAGGATGAATGCAATCCGAAGTGGATGAATATAGTAGATGAACGAGTCCAAGGCGAACGAAACTGAAAAGGATGAAAATCGTCATTCCAGAGAAGAGCTGCTACTGCAAAGCTCGAATACGATGAATGTTCTCCAAAATGGAGGAATGTAGGAGGATGAACGCAGTCCGAAGGGCCTCATATGAAATTCAGGAGGATGAAAAAGCGTTTTCTTACAGGAGCCCGAGATGTGGCGCTCGTGCCCAGCACGAATACGATGAATGTATCTGAATTAATTGAATGGAGAGAACGGATGAAGTTGATGAATGTACCGACGGACTAGTTTCTAAGGGAGCAACCGAGAAGGATGAAAATCGTCATCTCCTCGCCCAGAGAGGGCCCCAGCTCTTTGTGCCAGAGTTGCTGCTTGTGGCAAGCACGCCCAGTACCCAATCGCCATCGCCAGCAATCTCATCCCGTCACCCATTGGCCGCGGACCGATCCCAACAGCCTCCAAATCATGGCTCCGAAATACCACCTCATCCACAAGCTTGGACCCACTTCTCATTTAGCTCCATCTTGCTGCAATTCTCCTAGCAACGCCACACAGACACATTCTTCCACACACTCTCTCCTTTGATTTTGCAAACGTTTTGGAGAGTCTTGTTGCAGCGATGGCGACCTGCAGGGTTGCAGCCAAGACGGAGTTTCTGGGACAAGGCTTGGCCGGAACAATCGCCCCGAGCTCCAGCAATGTAAGAACGAACGCAGTAAAGGTCGTGTCGTTGTTGAAGAATGCCAAGAAGGCCGCCCCACCCGCCAAGAAGGTCGCCAAGAAGGCCGCCGCACCCGCCAAGAAGGTCGCACAGAGGGCGATCAAGAAGGTCAATGTGGCATCTAACGAAGAGCTCTCCAAGTGGTATGGTGAGTAGGGGATCCGATTGGATATGGCTTCTTCTTCTTCCTTCTTCCTCTTCTTCCCGGTTTTGGATCTCATGGTGGCATGGTTTAGTGATTTCAAGGCATTGTCAACTAT
This sequence comes from Pseudoscleropodium purum, assembly GCA_963969395.1. Classification (NCBI taxonomy): domain Eukaryota; kingdom Viridiplantae; phylum Streptophyta; class Bryopsida; order Hypnales; family Brachytheciaceae; genus Pseudoscleropodium; species Pseudoscleropodium purum. Next base: position 20,093,726 of record OZ017797.1, read on the forward strand.
TCCGGTGGTAATTTATTCGGACTGTGTTATGTTATTTAGTTTTGGACTTGTCTCTATTTTGTTTCGAGATTTTGTGTCTGGGACTTCAGTGTTTTCGAGCATTGTCAACTATTCCAGAGTAGGTTTACTCGGACTTCGTTTTGTTATTTGGTTTGGGGATTTTCTGTGTCTACTTTTCGAGATTATTTATGGTGGGGAGTTGAGCATGTTAGATGAATTGGGAAAGGCTGGAAGAAGAGTTTGAATTGAGAGACGCTGAGCTGGGAAGCTGTATCGTTTTTCGAAGCTGAGGTGTTGTTGCATTCTTTGGTGTCAATGCAGGTCCCGACAGGAGGATCTACTTGCCTGAGGGTCTGCTCGACAAGTCAGAGATTCCAGCGTACTTGACGGGTGAAGTTCCCGGAGAGTAAGTATTTTCGAAATTCCGTTCTGAGTTATATGAATTTATGTTTTTTTCATGTGCAAGCGAATTTGTATATGATTCTGGTAGGGATTTCTTATGCATTGGCGTGTTGCAGTTATGGGTATGACCCCTTCGGTTTGTCCAAGAAGCCCGAGGATTTCGACAAGTACCAAGCCTATGAACTCATTCACGGTCGCTGGGCCATGCTCGGAGCTGCCGGGTTCATTCTTCCCGAGGCCTTCAACAAGTACGGTGCCGTCTGCGGTCCCGAGGCTGTCTGGTGGAAGGTATGCCACAATTCTGTTGCTTTCTCATTGAATGCGTAATCATCTCGATTAATCAAGCCATATGATTCTGTATGAATTATGATCTCATATAATCAAACCATATGAAAAGGATTTACGCATGATATGGCACAGAACTGTAACATCGTTTTACAGAATCTAATAAATGGATGCACTCTGCTCTGCAGACCGGTGCTCTGTTGTTGGACGGTGACACGCTGCAGTACTTCGGTGCCACTGTCCCAGTCAACCTGGCGTTTGCCGTTATTTTCGAAATCATCCTCGTCGGAGGAGCTGAGTATTACAGATCCACCAACAAGTCTCCCTTGGGATCGGTATGTTCATTTGACTTTGTACATTGGGTTGTACGCATTTACTTAACGTGGAATTTTGGGGGTTAAGAATGTGTCTGAGATGTGGGAGTTTATGGGATTGCAGAACTTGGACACGCTTCACCCCGGTGGTCCATTCGACCCCTTGGATTTGGCCAAGGACCCCGACCAGTTCGCCCTGCTCAAGGTGAAGGAGATTAAGAACGGAAGGCTGGCTATGTTCTCGATGCTTGGTTTCTTCATCCAGGCCTACGTCACTGGCGAAGGACCGGTCGAGAACTTGGCTGCTCACTTGAGCGACCCCTTCGGCAACAACATTCTGACCTCCTTGGGCGGAGCTGCTGAGCGTCTCCCAAGCCTGTAGGCTGCGTATCTGCCGACAATTTCATAGTTGTTAAGACTGTTTTGAATGTATTTCACCCCTTTTGATATATTATACAGCATGTTGCCATTGAGTTTCAAACATCTTGCATGACTTTTGCAGCTTCTTATCCTCTCCTTGGCTTTGTCATTGAACTGTGACGTGCGCTCCTTTAGAAATCCTTACTGTATTCTGCCTGAGGGCGCTCCAGGGCGGCTTTTACTGTTGAGTCGAAGTCAGTGCAGCTCGGTCACTTTGCAGCGACTATGGTTATGACTTTTCCAAATTAGGTTAAAATTGACGAGATTAAAAGTTTTTTTTCATTCAGCACTAGTTGCAACATGGTTTCCGTAGACACCTTTAAGATCCACACATGATCTAGCTCATCATTTTCCGACGAGTTAGACCAAGTGTGGGTCTGAAAGCTTCATCAACGCGGACCGCATTATACTTCTGCAATGTTATGAATTGTTAGTGAATTTTAGTTCTACTTCTCTCTGCATATTGGAAGAGCATGGCTATTTCGCTTGCAAACCTTGCAGCTACAATGTCACTCAACAACGGCAAAACCTGCCGTTTGCGACAATGGAAAAGGACATGACTATACCAATTTTCATACAATTATCAGCAAACAGTGAAAACGAACTGAGTATCCAATTCGGTAACATCGATTTTCGATGGAAACTACTGGTGAGCGCCCTACGACCTCCCAATTTGAAAGCGCACGGAAAAAGCATGCATGATAATAAAATTTAATCTCCATAGACTTGACTTTAATATCCAAACATATCTCCACAGCAATAGTACTCTCGTAAGAAATTGAATTCGAACATCACCCTCTCCCTTTACATGATAACTATTCAGGCTTGCCACTCGTACACCATGTCAGACAAACGCAAAGATGACATAAAGATAGTCCCAACATTTCGACAATGTAACATAATACTAACGCGTCCACAAAACGTAGATACAATTTGAAGAAACTCTGATAATAGTTCTATTACAAATTCTTCCAGCGGAAATGTGAAGCGATTACAGATTCGTGACCAAAAAAGCACTCAAACGGCTCGAAGCAAACTAATAATGTCGACACCCTACAAAACGTGCACCTCACGCGCACTATCAGCGACCGGATCTCAAGCTCACGGAGATGAGCTGCTGCGAGACAGAAAAGATCCACTCCGGGAAGCAACTGTCAACTGACCTAAAACGCTCTGCACCTTCTCACGGGCGGCAGGAGATTACTATAGTCTCGAGTGTAAGATTACTACAACTTACTGCTAAAGGAAGGCCTGCGAGAGAATTGAAATCCATCAGCGCGTCCTATCTTACAATGCGTCACAAGCAAGCTTGGAATGAATGCCGTAGAATTCTCTCACGGAAGGGCTGACAATGTGTCACAGGCCACTATCCGTTGCAGCAACAGCAACCCCTACTGGAGAAAAGCCAAAAAAGATGATGCTTGGATCCTTGCCTCATCAGTACTTGTAGAAGTCGAGAAGCTCATCGCCTTCCAATTGCTTCGCCTCGGGATCGTTAGTCTCGATGAGCCACAAGAGATGCTCGAACAAAACTACCTCACACGCGATTGCTAGGCCATCGGGATGCTGCCGATCCATCGCCTCGGGGGTTACATTGGCCACATCAGAGTTTGCACTCTCGTACTCGCTGCTTGATTTCTCAATGAGGCCGCGCACGAGCGTGTTGTTGAGGTAATGCGCGTCAATGACAAAGCGGCGCCGCTCGCGCCCGACGTACACGGCGAGGTGGCCCGCGGGGACATCTTCCGCCGTGGTTGCAGACGAATTCTCCGACTGGCTGGAGGATTCTCCCATGTCGTCGTCATGGTGCTGCACTTGCTGGTTGGAATCCACATTCCAGGTCGACGATTTCGTCTTGCGCAGCTTGCCGTCGCTCACGGGCTCATACGCGGGACCTGTGTGCTTGAAGCTCTGCCACTTGCGTAGAAGCTCCTTGATCTTGCTCTTGCTGCGCACCAGAGTCGACATTGTGAGATGCAATTCCGAAAGCCCACCACACAAGCTCGTCGAAATGCGGATAAGCTCAAGAGGGCGAGTGCATAGAAGCTTTGGGTTGCGGTGGAAGATGGGTTGCAAAGGGGGGAAGCCAGAAAACGAAGAGGAATGAGCGGCGACAAACACGGCAACTGCACCGGTGTAATTTCTTTCTAATTTTACGAAACTGATATTTTGCTCGATCTGCAGTTGCTCAGGCAGGCTGGAGTTGAGGGATGGGAGTGATTTGTGCGGGGAATGTAAAAACCCCACCTAATTTGTAAATCTCGTGGAGAGTTGTGGCTTCCCATGTTGGCGATATCGGCGGATTCTGCGTTGAATCCCCACTGAATCTCGAATTTCGCGGTTTTTTGGGGGGCACGCGTTGAACTTTATTTCAGCAGCGAAGACAGCGCGTTGCATTGCAATCCAAGGGTCGGGGATCCATTTCCTTCTCCACTCTGTTGCCGAAATAAAATTTAGATTAGCGGGAAGATGGGTTTTTTGGCTGTAGTTGAAACTCGGGAGTCGCGATGAGGAGTTACGGGTGGAATTCAGTTTCGCAATGTAGTGGGAGTGTTTGTTGCCGCCGCAACGAGAAATTTGTCGTCGTTTGAGAATTCTCCGGACATCGCGTTTGGAATTCAAGAAATCGCGATTTTGGAACTGGAGCTTGCGAACATGGTGCAATGAGGTTCAAGGGGAAGTCGGATGCATGTTTGTACTACCGCTAACACCTCAATGGGGAGAGGGAATTAGTGTCACCTTCCAAATTAGTGTCACTATGAAACTATGAAATTCTATTTTTATCAAATATAGTAATTTTTTGACATGCTCTATCAAAATGAGTGTAACTTTCATAAAATAGTGCACATTAACCCCTAAATGATTTTGACTATGTTTTCACCAAAATTGCTCCAAAACTGCCATTTCTAGTACAAGTATCAAATTTTAGTAAAAAAAAACATTTCAGGACACCTGTAACTATAGGGTGTTGTAGTATGCTAGTTTGAAAAGATGTGCAAAAAATTTCAGAAATTTCCACCATGTGGATTGCAAGATATTAGCATTCAAAATGACAAAAATCCTTTTTCGACTCAGTGAAAAAACAAGCAGGTGCACTTCACAAGGTCACACTTCTATGAAAAAATGTCCAAAATGGTGGTTTCTCTTTGAATTCATTCTTCAAGTCAAGTTGGCTACATGCCTCAAAAATTGTAGATCATTTGGAATTGTTCAACATATAGGAAAAAAATAGTAAGTGGAAAGAAGTAGAAAGTGATTCAAAATACCAAATTGTTAACAATTTACTTAAAGAAATGAAAAATGCAAATCCCGATAGTTGGAATGTTGTAATAAACAATCAACATCTAATGTTTCTAGTTTTTTCCCAAAATATTGAAAATTGAGTTTAATAAAGGACTTTGAAGTTTGACTTAGAGTAGAAATCCAATAACAACCCACAAACTTTCATACTAAAACTCCTCATAACTTTTGACTCATTGATCAAAATAGAATGATTCAAAGCTTTCCAAATATACATAAATCTAGAGAACCAATTTCAAATTTTTATTTCTTAAAAAGGTGATTCTTAAAAAGTTTGTTTTTTGCTTAAATTGCCCTCCAAGTAATGAAAAAGTACATATCATACAATAAATTTTTAACCATGTAATTAAAAGTTATGAAATTTTTTGGACCTTAAAGCTACTCCTTGAGCATATGATTTTCATGTTAAAATTTCAAAGACAAAAATAAAAACTCCATTCATAGTGAACTACCAAAACTTATGGGGTTAATAGGACAAATCAATGTGGTAAATTTATTGAAGACAAAAAATTGACTCCCATCTATTTTTTCAATTCATTGAATTTTTATTTTTATTGGTGTTTCTTTGAACTTCACTTTTAACCCCTAAAGTTCCATGATTCTATTTTCCCTGAAACCACTCAAAAACTGTCATTTTCAGTACAAGTACCAAATTTTTGGAAAAAAACATTTTGACATATATAATTGTAGGATCTTGTAAAACACTGATTTAAAAAGATGTAGAAAAAATTTCAGAACTTTCCTCCATACGGATTGCAAGATTTTAGCATTTGAATTGACAAAAATCCTTTTTTTAACCCTGCAAAAAATCAGGCAGCTGCACTCTACAAGCTCACTTTTCTATGAAAAAATGTTCAAAATGGTGGTGCTTCTATGGATTCGTTTTTCTAAACAAGTTGTTTAAAATTTTCAAGTCATTTGGAACTATACAACATATAGGAAAAAAAGTAGTAAGTAGAAAGAGATAGAGAATGATTCAAAATAGTAAATTGTTAAGAATTTAATTATGGAATTGAAAAATGTCAATCCCAATGGTTGCAATGTTCTTATAAACAATGTACATCCTAATACTTCTTTTTTTTCAAAAAATATTGAAAATTGAGTGCAATAAACAACTTCAAAGTTTATTTTAGTATACAAAATCCATAACTACCTGCAAACTAAAATTCCTCATAATTTTTGACTCATTGATTGAAATGGAATGATTCAAAGCTTTCCACACATAAATAAATATAAAAAATCAACTTCAAATTTTTATTTTTGAAAAAGTGAATTTTTCAGATTTGCCCGGACTGCCTGAGTTGAGAAACAAACAACATGTTGGGCCATAACTTTTGACTCCTATTTTCAAACATCATGAAATTTGTTGCATATGAAATATATTCCTTTTTCACACCTTTTATAAAAAATTTAGCCTAAAAAATGAAAATTTTTGGTTACAATGACCTGCCCAAAAATTCTATACAGCCAAAAAACACAGTCCGGTCCTTTAGGGGTTAAAAGAGAAAGCAAATTAGATGGCAAGTTAGACCCATCTAATGCATTTTTCATGCTAAGTTCTTGGTCTTCCATTCTTTGTTTTTTTTCACCACTATGGATGCAAATTTGTTTTAAATTGTGTGCAATTATGCCTCACTATAATTCCCTAAAATATACAAGTTGAATAACAATTCAATTTCAATTTGAAATTTAAAGAAAAAAGCACTAAATGGAAGGTGACATTTCTTGCCTTTTGGGACAACTATCTAATAATCCTCAATTTTTAAGGGTCTCATTTGTATTCAAACTTTAAACCCAATACAGCACCTTTGTAATCTATGGTTGCTATCAAGCAAGCCTATGAACTTGTAAGTGTTGTAAAAATTAAATTTTTTGGAATAAAGGTCCTATGACTATGGGTTAAATTATTTAGAAGTTCAAGAAATAAGAAGTAATTTTGTTGGGGGTGGGGGGGTGGGGGTGGGTTTCAAAGCAATGTGAAATTTTTAATGAAAATCTTACATACAAAACCTAAATGTAATCCGTTTCCATAAATCAATCAAATAATAGTTTTAAAAAAATCTTACGTGGCAAAGAAATAATCATGAAACATAAAAATCCAATCATTTATAAAAACAATACATAATAGTTAAACTCATAACATTCATAAGATATATCAATCTCACAAACTAAGTCATAGTGGATTCAATTGATGAATCCTTGCTAGTAAGTAAATTTGACAATTCTCCATGCTTTGATACTAGTCCATCTATAAACTCTAGAACACTAAAAGTATAAATATTTCCATAGGATTCTGGTTTAGAACAACCAAAATCCACAAATGTTGAAGCCATCTATTTTACATATACTGGTAATTTGTAAAGCTTCTATAAACAAATAAAAATGTTTGATTCTTCATGATTTGATCTTATGGTTTGTACTATTGACATTAATCTACAACAATTAGAAGAATATGATAAAAAAAATGTGAGACTCAAAAAATAAAAGATCGAAGAATTTATAAACAAGCAAAGAAGACAAAATTAAGAGGATTTAATTATTGTATTTCAATTTTCCCATGAATTTTCAAGATACAATAGTCATAGCATTTAGATCTTGCATAACCACAACTAATTGGAGAGGTAAAAAGAAGGTGGATGAAGGATAAAAAAGAATGAATGTTTTTGTTTTTTATAGATATTTTTTGAAAATGGAGGTGCTCCATGCTACCCCAACTTTGAAAAATAATGATTTAATTTTTTAAAGCTAGGTAGCATATCTTGCCACATCTTGGCTATTGTGATGCATAGTGTATGGCATACCGGGAAGCATAGCACACATGCCAAAAGTGGTGGCTTTTGCATTCTTAAAGTTCTGGTACTTATGATATTACTATGGAACTTCAACATGGTGGGGAGCTTTTAATCCTTGAGTGAAGTTGCACAACTTATAGCACATTACTAGAATGCAAAGAAAAGTTTTTACAAATTTTTAAGGGAGTTTAGGAGTAGTATTTTAGCTTTCTCCAAATGGTAGCACTTATTATGGGCTTTCTACATGTTTATTGTAGTACAATTGTCTTTAAATCTTCATGATTTCATAATGTGGCATTTTCAATTGTTTTATTGGCAACAATGCACTAGAACAATTAAAGAATTTACTTCGACTATTTTGAAGTTCCAGAGGCTTTCAAGGCATGGAAGTGTAGCCAATGCTTCTTCATCTTCAATACAAAGCCTACTTCAAATGGTTCCTAAAGTGCCAAGCTCATCTCAATCAATAACTCCATCAACAACAAATTTGTTAAATTTGAACTAGTTTGTGCCACTTTGAGTTCAAAGCACTCATGTGGTAAGTTTAGAGGACATTTTTGATAGTATATATAATAAGCACTTGGAACATAAAAGATGTGCAACTAAGTCACATGAGTAACCCTAGGAAACACAAATGTAGTGGACAATTTTTCTCATCCAAAAGCTCTAACACTAAATATTCTTTACATGGGGATTTAGGTGATTCAATTGGTAGTTCCTTGTTTAAGATCTATGATTCTTACTCTACTGGCTATAAGTTTGTAGTTAATGATGTCATACTTCTAGATATAGGTAATTGTCTTCAGAGTTTGTAAACGGTTTACCATTATAATCATGTACCGCAAAGATTGTTCCAATACAAATTCAATTTGGATCTCTTATTGTAAATTTCAAAAAACTTTTGTATTTATGAAAATGTCATTGATTCGGTGAGTCTAATATATGTAGTCCTTAACCTTGCATAATCAAGAATCGCTTGTGAATCTCTTACAACTTGAAAGAATCATAGCTATTCTAGACAAGGATGATATTCTTCAGTCAAAGATTAGTCATTGAGGAGGATGACGAGAATCACATAACAGTGGATGTAATGAATATCAAGGAGTCTATCATTTTGGAGGATGAATTGCACTAGCTCCAAAAAGTAGATTGAATGGTAAATATCCCAAATTTACGCAAAAATTTCGACCATGTACCCCAACTTCGTAGTTTGTTGTGTAGGCTTGTCGCAATGCCCATGGTGAGACCTAGGTTGTTGCAAGAAACACTAAAACAGTGTCCAATTTTTTGTCACTTTCAATTCAAAATAGACTTTCTGTAGTGTAGTACTATGAATACTATGCAATAGATCAATCTCAACCGTTGATCAAGGAAATTGACAGTTAAAGTATCGTTTTGAATACTATGAGTACTACAAAGTACTAGAATATTAATGTTTGAAAAAAAAACTCAGATTGTCACAAAAAATGGATACAATGAGGTTTAAATTAATAATAAATAAAAAATCATTATAAAAAAAGAATCTAAAATTTAGCCTTTTCTCAAAATTTTATGGTAATCATATTTCATCAAAAAAAAATAAGAAAAAACCATCTTCACTCTTCAGAAGTGCACGCGCAAGGGACCCTTGTTTGCATGCATGTGGATGCCATAAAATAATGTTTTTTTAAAGTTTTTTTTGGTGGGCACATAAATCTCTAGTGTGGGAATAGCCCACAAAAATTTTAGCTCTACATCATCAATTATGGGCACTCCATAGTACTAAAAAGCCCTAAATTGCAAAATGTGACAAATTAGCTAATAAGAATTTAATTATAAAACGATTTTTGGAAATTTCTGAAGACTAAGAATTCTCTTCATCACCAAGTTGGTCATCTTCAATAAAAAATTCAAGTACATCGACTTTATTCTCCAAAAGTTATGGCCAAACTAAAGTACACAACTCGAAGTGTGACGAAAAATAGTAGCACCCTTTCTTGCAACTACCCACCTACACTTGCATGTAATCTTGTTAAATTTAAACAAAAGTTTATTCACGATTATCATGATGAGGCAATAATCTTCTATGAGTCAATTACTAATGAAGATAGAGAGACAATGGAGTTTACAATTGAGGAGACGGAGAGATAGGACTTGCTTTAAAAAAAAAAAATCTTCATTAATCATCTAGATTCAATATTAAAGTTGATGTACTTGAAGAATTTTAAGTTTTTTGTTTGCAATGTGAATCACCAAAGACATACATGGATGAACCACATTTTCCAACTGCACTCTTTCAACATAACATGACATGTAGGAATGGATTGCATTATTTTCAATATAAAAAAAAAAAAGATTAATCTACTTAGGCAAGCCTTTTTGTATGATATAGATGCTTAAGTGAGCACTTTATAAATTGTTATTACAAAATCGTGAAGGTCTTCTACAAATTGAGAATACAGCTGTGAAGTACTTTGACACTGCGGTGAAGATTGAAAAAAAACATCATTGTAAATATTTAGGCCCTAGAAATGTACAATGTCATGCCTCATTGGCACAATTTAACTCCCGAAGGTTTATTACTATATTATTATCAAAAATGCTCTAAAACTATCATTTTTAGTACAAGTATCAAACTTTAGAAGAAAAAAACATTTTTGGACACATATAATTACAAGATCTTGTAGTATGCTAATTTGAAAAGATGTGGAAAAAATTTCACAAATTTCCACAATGTAGATTGCAAGATATTAGCATTTGAATTGACAAAAATCCTTCTGGCGGCCCTATGAAAAGCCAAGTAGTAGCACTTCACAAGGTCACATTTGTATGAACCATGTGCAAAATGACCAAAATCATGGTTACACTTTGAATTCATTCTTTAAGGCAAGTTGGCTACATACTTGAAAATTTTCAAATCATTTGAAATTGTATAGTACAACATATAGGAAAAATAGTAAGTAGAAAAAAATAGAGAATGATTCAAAATATTAAATTGTTAAGAATTTAGTTATGGAATTGAAAAATGTCAATTCCAATGGTTGTATTGTTCTAATAAACAATCTACATCCAATGTTTTTATTTATTTTTTAAATATTGAAAATTGAGTTAAATAAAGGACTTCAAACTTTATTTTAGAGTAGAGCTTCCACAACTACACGCAAACTAAAACTCTTCATAACTTTTATCTCATTAATCATAATGGAATGATTCGAAGCTTTCTATATGTGTAGAAATCTAGTAAATTCAATTTCAAATTTTTATTTCTGATTTTTAAAGAAATTTTCTAAATTGCCTAGGCTACTTGCAATTCATTAAAAATTTGCTTTTCATACAATAATTTTTTAATTATATAGTCAAAAGTTATGAAAATTATTGGGCCTTAAAGCTACTCTTCAAGCACACGTGAAATTTTAAAAAAAAAAATTCCTTTTGCAATGAATTACCAAAATTTGTTATGTTGACAAAAAAAAACACTGCTTGGACATGTAGGGGTTAATCCTTTTGGATAGTCATGTATTTATCTTTATACATGTTCATCAATAAGTAGAGTTTGGTGCACTCTTAGCATTCTAAAAACTTTGGGTTTTGTAGTCCTTTTCAAAATGTAGTTCTAAAGTATTCAAAAGTGGAATTTGGGGGGTATTTTCAAGGAATACCAATGAACAATTAGTTAATTAGTATGAGGTCATCATTTTGTGGGCAATTGGTATGGCCCCAAGACCATGTGTGAACCTCTCAGACCTTCATCTCCTTTGAGTTAGCAATATTCATAGAGATGCAAAAAAGAAAAAAGAATAGTGTTGATTGATCCCTTTTAGTCATTCCATTTGTCTTTTGATTGATGATTGCATGGATGGAGGGAGAACTATTGCTTAGAGTTGTTTTCTTGGTCATAAACAACAATCCAAAGCTGAATCCAACTAATTTGGATGTAACAAAGTGCAATAAGAAGATGATTTTAGGACAAAAATTAAGGCCAATAAGAAGATCATTTTGGGATGGAGAGAGTATATGTTTTTGAAGCAAACTTAAGAGGTTGTTGAAAATGTTGCTAATACGAGTACTGCATTTTTAAAACTAGTTTTTATTCAAGTATGCATTAAGAGAGCCATTTGAGTCACTACAATGAAAGATAGTTAAAGTGAAGAGAAGATTATTACTATTTTTCATTTTATGTAATTACATTTTTCAACTTTATTTCCAATTTATTGCCAATCTTCCAATTTATTTCCTCTTAGTTCAATCAACTTTTCAATGTTAATATCTCTTATGGACTTGACCTTCTAGTTGGATTTTCAATACTTAACGTGACAAAATATAATGGCATTTAAAGTTTTCCATGAAGAACATCAAGTGATGAATAATGCTCTGCCATCAATTCACATATTTGTTAAAGAACACAATATGTAACATATAAATTTTGGGGAGAACTCAAGCTACTACTAAATCATTTGATTATCTAACTTATAAAGACATAACTTATGATGATGTGTGGTCGTTAAACTTCAAAATCCTTCATTATATATGCTCTATTTTGTTACAACACATAAGTGAATTTAAAATTCAAGAGATGAAATTGCATGTCTTCAATAAGTCAATAAAAATTGTACACCATCCCAAAATCATATTCTTATTGGCCTTAATTTTTTGTCTAAAATCAAGATCATCCTATTGCACTTTGTGACGTTGTGAAACGATCATATTTCACTCGGAACCAACCAAACAACTCTAAGTAATAGTTCCCCCTTCCGTCCATGCAGTCATCAATTGAAAAGACAAATGAAATGATTGAAAGGGATCAATCAACATTGTTTTATTCTTATTTTTTGTATTTCTTTGATTGTTGTCCAAATGAAGGAAATGAAGCTCTAGCTAGTAGAACAAAGGTCCACACATAATCTTGGGGCTCATACCAACGACCCACAAAATGACAACCTCACACTCAACAATTAAATCCCACTGGTACTCCTCAAAAATCCCCCCCCCCCCAAATCCACTTTAATTTTAGTACTTTAGAACTACATTTTGAAAAGGGCTCCAAAACTCAAAGATTCTAAGATGATAGGAGTCCAACAAACTCTACTTACAGTGTAAAACAAGTTTAAAAATATGTTATTTTCAGCTTTAATCTAGAACATTTTCTCCAACAAGAAACTCATTTTGGAACGGAGGGAGTAGTAAATTATGTAAAGGGTGGGTCTACCATTTTGGATACACAATACACCAAGTATTGGTTCAAAATTGGAAGCCTCAACCAATTTCTTGAAGTCACCCTAGCAACAAAAAAAAAAAAAAAAAAAAGATAAAAAAAGATAAAAAAGAACAAACTTTGTGAACAAGTTTCTGACAGATTCACTGGGGTTGGCATTCGCTGGCATTGCACTCCCCTTCTTGACAGCGCTGAGCGCTCCGTCTTGGAAGCATTCAACGTGCATCAAGTTAGTTGGAGAGACGGGTGTGGTGCCATAGCTTTTGAAAAATACTCTCAAGGAAAGGGAAAGATATTCTCGGACGGATCAGAACCGAAAGGGCCGCAATAATAAGAGTTTCTTGCTCATCAATCAGAACGTCCTTCAACAGCTCTCACTGACTGACTCCAAAACAAAACGGCACGGCAGCTCGATGTTGCTTCACCTGCAAGCTAGTCATTCTTCTATGATTCCTGTGCCTAGTTACTATTATTGTAATTTTCGTATCTTCTAGTTAAAAGGGAAGTGGAAGAAGGTTCCATCGCACCAAAGAACGCGACATTTGGATACCGTATGCAAAAGTTAGGAAGAGTCAAAGTTTGTTTTGGCAGAGAGTTTCTGACCCTTTTAAAGGCAGCAAAGGGGTGATCCTTGAAATCATCCTTTTCTATTACCGTATGAATCACTAGCCTCCCAAATTGTAAAAGTACTCCATTCAAGTCAAACCATTGTAGAAAATCTCCCCTTTCCAAAACAAAATTTGAGGATGAATAGTTGCACTTCTGTCCTATACAGTTTGATTCTAGGCCATCCATCGGACACTGAATGTCCGCCTTGACATTCAAGGGCTGAAATTGTTTCTTTGGCATAGATACACATTGATTTTGGAGATGTAGACATAGTGAAGATGGTTGTTTTGGGTTAGTGGCGCATCCTTTTAAAAAAAAATTTAAACAAATGGACAATTTCCATTGATAGGAGAATCAATGGTGCATTTGGAAGTGCCTACTTTAATAGGTGCAATGAAAATACAATAGTTACAATTCATGTGTTGCAATAGTTGCAATCATATCGATCTTTCTTTTAACAAGTAGCTATGCTACAAGTGGATTTGTACATCCTTATTCATAGCATTGGACACTTCTCAAGTAAGGTCCTACACAAACATCTCATGTAGGTTTTGTAAATGCAAAGCTTCCTCCCCTTCAACCCAATACTAAACAAAGAGAAGTCTAACATTAATCCCTTCAGGAGAAACAAGCTTGAATTGGACTTCACTGATCACAGTAGTTCCTATTATTATTTATTGAAGTGGTCACATTGTTATATGATCTTGTAACAATATGAAAGAGCTTTAAGCAACCCATCCATCAACATGTAATGTAATGTGCACACCATGTGCTGAATTTATGAAGATTCAAAGTTTTTTTTGATACATGAGCTCAAACCAAGAGACCTAATTAATTCCAACCGAATATATCATTCTACAAACAGCAACAGAAATACGGAGTACCATCGAAATTTCTTCCTGCCAATGTATCACAGAATGTAAAGAACGAGCATCACATAGAAAACTAAGCATTCTCTCTGCAACGGAAGACCTCCAAAATCAAGCAAAAGATTAGTAACTTAGATTTCAGCAACACATTCTACTTGTTCTTGTTTCACTTTTCTTTTTCAAAGAAGCGACTGAATGAAGAGGAAGTAAAAAAGACACAACAACATCAATCGAGGTACCACCGACTGAAGAAGCGGAGCACAACAGTTAAGAAACTGAGGAAACATGTGCCGATTGATTAAGTACAAATTTAACAATAGAAAAGAGAAAAGAAGAGCAAATTAAAACACCATGAAGAGGAGAATGGTGCAACCACAGCAGAGTCTTTTGCACAGTAGCTCGGGTGTGACCCACCGACAGACTAGCAATGCCGCGTAATGAACTGTCATTTTGGAGGAGGCTGCACAGCTCATGGAGATGGGCAAAGATCGAGGGTTTCGTCTTCGTCACACAACTTGGCTTTACGAATTGGCGAAATGGTAACTAAGGCAATGACCCAGATGCAAGCTCTTCTTCCATAGCCTGTGGGTTTAAGTTTATTGTCCATGCCACCAAGGGTCTTCGCACTTGCTATGTCTGTATCCGCGTGGCCTGCCTCGAAGAACTACCTTCATTTCAATGGATTGTAAACCCTAAAACCGACTCTTCCTTCAAGTGGGTCGTGCAATCAGAGATCTTCTTTTTCTTCTTCTGGTTTTGTGATTGTTGTGATGACTGTCAGATTTTGCTTCCTATTGAAATTCAATGCGTGCATGTGTGTGGTAGGGAAGTGTAGTGTAGTGAAGTTGTTACATACTAGGAGTTGTCATACCTTCTTCAAGAAGCAAACTTCTTTTAAGAATGAGAAGGTGTGGAGTGAAAAGAGGAGTCAATGGGGAGCCCTTCTCCATGAAGGAGAGGTGTGACTTCCCCTTTCACTCTTTGTGTGAAGAATGAGAATGGACGTAGCTTCTCAATCTTCACGGTCTCTCAAAGGAGAAGAAAAAAAAGAAACTTCTCGATCTTCAGAGAATGGAACCCTAAACCGCAATTTAAAGAGAGATCGAGTCCCACCTCCCTCATTCTTTGAAGACTGAGAATGAGGAGAAGAAGGTGTGTCGACTACAGCCTGTTGGTCAAAATAGAAGAGGAATAGTTGAAGTTTCGAAGACCAAGGAACTGGATAGATTTTTCTATGCTCGTCTCACTGATACAATTGGTCGCTTATGATACATCTGTCTGTCCTACTGCTTCTGAATTTGTGTGCAATTTTCATCATAGAAACCTCTTCGCGAACGTGGTTTGTTTCAGATTCATGAAGTAAGATTTACTTCCGTACCGAACTTCAAACGACTCTTTGTAAATGTTCGGACTTAGGATCTATTTCATTAGCTTATCAGTCCCACCCTAAACCCTAATCAAAACCCATTCACCCTGCTAGAAGATGAAACCCTTCATTTCTTTCGTCCCAAACACATAGCCTCATGATTGTACCACCTTCGTTCGTCTTCAATTCAAATCGTATTAATTACTTTAATTACAATTATGAGCCCCTCATGGAAAAGGTTATCATAGATAAACTAGTTGTGCACTTTTAAATTACAACCTATAATCTTTATGATCCAAGGGCAAAAGATGCAAACTGAAAGGAGAGAAGGTCATCACTTGCAACTTGTGATGGCAATGGTGACAGGTTGCCTATAGAGCGATGGTAGTCTTTGAAAAGTCAACAATTCAATTATGGTTCCTCGGTATAGTAAACTTCTAATAAACAACACTCTCTAAAGTAATATTGAATGATCCAGCTCGCATTCAAGCATCGTGAATGCCAAACGACCCTCTTTAATGTAATGTGTCTCACTGGTCCTAGCCTAATTCTTTAGAGATGTTCTGCTATAACGTGAAAGAGACAACAACTGTTATGTTAACCTTGGAACATCAAGTTGGACATTGTGGAAATCATCTTTTTTATTATCATGTGAATCATTTGCTTAAAAAAATCCACCAAGAGTACTGATTGGAAGCCAAGCTATTGTGAAAGACTCAAGATTTTAAGAATGAACATTTGCACTTTTGTCTTACATAGAACGATTCTCTATCATCTACTGGACACTTAGTGCCTACACCAGCATTCCAAGTGTAAGAGGGGTTTTCTATAAAGTGGGTGCCTTTCTAAAGACTAACTCTACAAATTGCACCAAGAGCTTCACCATTAGGAATCACAACATTCAAATATAATGTAGCTATGCATTGGTCTTATAAATGCACCAACCATCTTCTACATGTGATAAATGATAAATTTCAAAAACACCTAGAAGATTTGTAGTCATTTATTTAAATAGAATTTTTTGTGTTTTTGGAAAAAATAAAAAATAAAAACATATTTGATTTATTTTTTTAAATCTATGAGAACTTAATCTTCACACTAAACCAAATTCAAAATTGAGATCAAAATTTGTAGCTTGTTCATTTGAAAAGCCAAAACTTACATTGAACTTCATCTTTTAAATGTATAGACTATGATTGTTTTGACCTTTACTTTGTTAGACTACACTTTTGCCTTTATTTTTGCCCCATAGTACTATTTGAATCCTCAAATGATTGTCATTCTTACGTTTAAACTAAAAAATTCAAACAAACTATCCTATTGAGAAGTGGCTTAGTTCTTTCATGAGATCAAATTTTGTTGAACTTGTTGCACCGAAGGTTTATGTGTAACTATGTAATAATGTACACAATGCTAGACTTCTTGGAACATTTTGCAAACTATATTCTCTACTTTTGAATGGATGAAATTTCCAATAAGCATCCAAAAAACATTTAGAGTAGGATGACAGCATGACTACTTGGGATGAATGAGCATGAATTTGGATGAATTTGATCTTTCATCCACACTAGAAATGTTTTTATTATTTAAGTCAAGATCACAAGTTACGCTATGATAACCATGTCCATAATTGTCTAAAATTTCTATGAATTTTCAATGTGCTAAAAATATCAGATTCTTTGGGTTTACATTTTATCAAAGAATCTTGACAAGGTAATTTTGCAAATAGGTCACAATTAGGTGAAAGCATCTTCCCTTGGACACTTTGATTAATGCCAATTGACGAAAAAAACCAATGTGCCTTATATGAAGGTTAGTTTCAATAAGGCAATTGCAAAATTAGATTTCTACATTAAACTATGAAAATTTTGCATCATCCTAAATCAATCACATGATAACACATGGTTCTTTTAACACCAAAGAACCTAATTGGCTACACCTTAAATTTGTTGTTTGTTTATTTTGTTTGATACGTTGAGATCTCCTAAACCATGAGTCCCCCAACAACGTTCTTGGTACTATTGGAAATCTCTCTTTGAGGTGAGGTCAAAGTCCAACAAAAACCTTGCATTCCTTTGTGTGTAAAAAAATAATTTTTGAATTCAAAAATTAGAAAATTTCTTTTACTTTTATTTTGATTGTGGCAAATGGCACAAGGTACACTAGTTCACATTAAATTTGACTTTCACTTAGGATAAGATCAAAATGTTCTTTAACACAAAGGTATATATCATTGTTTTCTTTGATGTAATAATAGCATTAACCAATCTATGCATCAATTGTATTTGACAATTCATGCATTGTCAATAAAGGGGTGAATGCTTTCTAAGCCTTATGTGATTTCAACTTTAAAATTAATAACTAGCTAATTCCACAAAAGTCTTCAAAGAGAAGAAATATATAGGGCAATGCCCTTTGAAGAGGACAAAACATTAAATGCATGAGGGCCCTTATTTTTGTGTTTTGCCCTCTTTAGGGGCATTGTCTAGGATAAAAGGCGGCCTTCAACAAATGAAAAATGAAAAATGTTTCATATTGCATTACGTAGGCAAAACCACGTAATCCGTGGTGAGATCTTAACCATTGTAGATAATCCTCTCACAAACAAACACCGAATTTGTAGGCAATGCATTTAAACTTTGGATTCAATGCCAAGTCCCTTTCTCTTTCAACAAAAATATAAAATCAAACTCTCCAAACTTGCTAATCGATTGGCCCAAAAGTAGTATGCTTTCCATTAAGATCAAATGTGAGAGATTCAACTTTGTCTGTAGTTGAATTAGTTTGAAAAATTGGCAGGGCCTTTTAGAATGCATCAAAAGAGCTAGTTATATATAGGAATGTTGCTCCAATGCTAAAAAAAACTGCCCTTAGTGCCAATGAATGCACCCTCAAAGGTGTATTCAGTCCTATGCGCAGACTAGGACTTGCCCATGAGCCCGCTTGCTAAGCGAAATGCACCATGAAAGACATGTTGTCTAGTACAAAGCTCCTCCTCTCTAGAGCATGCCCACCATGCTTGAAAACGGAATGAAATTGTTTAGAGGTCATCCAATTTACAAGGCGAGTACTAGGCAACCATGCCTAAAAACAACAAGGCTCATTAGTTTGCACGCCGTGAGGGGATGAAAGTGCCCAAGAGGGCGAGCGACTCGCCCCTCCTCGACACTGAGCCTGGGAGTGTGTCCACCACTGGGGGACCTTATCCCCTTCCAGTCCCCTGGCGCCCCTTATCGCTCCGCCCATTGGTCCCCGTGGGCCCGTCTTATCCTCGCTCGCTCGCTCTCGCTGGGCACTCTCTCGCCCTTCTGGGCCATCGCCATAGCCACACCCCATTAAGCCTCGCCAGCCTCCGCCACCCCGCTCACAGCTCTCCCTCCTCTCCTTGCTCCTTGCTCCTTGCTCCTCTTCTTCTTCCCCACAGCAGCAGCACAGGGCAACAAGCGAGCAGTTCACGGAGCCATGGCGTGCTCAGCAGCGGTTGCCAGCAGCATCAGCGCGGCCCTCGCGCCGGTCGCCACAAGGCAGGGACCAGTGAGGCAGGGACTGGGATCCGTCGCGCCGATGGGAGCCAGCTTCAAGGTCGCCAACAAGAGCCGGATAGTCATGAGGTAATTGCCATTGGAAGGGGTATGGGGTGGATGGGAATCTTGAATTGGAATGGAATGGAATGTTGCGCTTGTTTTCTCGTCGTGGGCAGTTTAGGGGATGGTGTTTTGAGCTTGAATTGGAGTTGGGAATGTTGGCTTGCAGCCATCTTCTTGCCGTTGAACATTTTCCTGCGGTTTTACATTTTAGCGGGTGGTGGGACTGAGGGATGTTGGGTGGAGATGGAATGGATTGGAATGTGGGATTGCTGCAACGGGATGTGGAGTGAAGCACCGTTTGCATGTTCATTCCATAGGAGATTTAACAGGAATGTGCATTTGGGGTGGGTGGGTGGAGGTGGGGGGCACGTTAGTTATGGTGTTCAGAATTTCAATTGATTGGATTGCATGATTTCCGCATTGGAGGGGCGGATTGCTGCTCTGGAGTGGAGAGAATGTACATTTCACGAAATGTAGATTTCAGGGGGTGTTCTTGTCAACACCCCTTCAATAAAATTGCTCGCAATGGTCAGATGGAATGAATTTGTTGAGTCCTATCAGAGAATTTATGGCATCAGGATGAAGTATGGTGATCTTGAACTGAATTCATGAAAATGAATAATGTATGATTGCAATGGGCCGCAGTGCTACTAAGGAGACATCCAGTGTATGTTGTATGGAGACAACATGTATCGCTGGCGTGCATTTCAGGTGTAGAATCCCGTGAGCTGCACTTCATTCACCTGCTATGGTTATACGCAAAGGTGTCATTGCGTTTACACTGGTGAATGTCGTTGCATTTATGTCACCAATATACTGCAATGCAGATGCATTAGGGATTTGTGTATTGAATTTGGACATGATGCTGTGGCGTGTTGGTAATGAGAAAATACAGTTCTAATGAATGATATAAATGGAATTTGAAATTGTGTATTGAGCTTGCTTGCATTTGCTTGTGTTTATTGTTTGCAGTGCTGCTCCCCAATCTAATAACAAGATTGCCAGCCTCACGGGACTTGCGTTGTTGGCTACTGCGGTGGTTCCGGAACTCGCGGAAGCCGCACAACCCGGTGTTTCCCCCTCGTTGAAGAACTTGCTCCTGAGCGTCGTCGCTGGAGGCAGTGTCCTCACCGTCATTGGCGTGGCCGTTGCGGGAGTCTCCACTTTCGACCCCGTCAAGAGGAAGTAGATTTTTCTTTTTTTAGGGTCTTTGTGTAATTTGACGACAATCTGTCTTCCAAGTAAAAGTTTTGAACAATTTTTCCTGCTCCACGTCGTGGCCATTCTGTATCATGTGTGTCCTCGTGTAAAATGCTCTTTGTCCCCGAACAGTTTTGAGTTGTATCCATGTCGTCAGTTGCGGTTGAGGACACTATTTATGTCAATGTACTGTACTTTGCAGAGTGTGCAGGAACGTGACTTAAAAGATATTTTCAGTAGTGGATTAATCTTGGGTTACAAGTGTGGGTTATGATTTATTGTTATCAGAAATTTCTGAATTCTTATGCAATGTTAAAAGTGGCCGTTGTGGACCACTGTATGTGACTCTAGGCAATGCCATTTCCTTGCCATAAGACATTTAATCAAGATATGCTTACAGCACTGGCCAGTGGGCGCAATTAAGCGTTAAGAAAATGATTTGTTTGTAATACAGGGGTTGAAGTAGATAAGTACCTACTAGTTGTCTGTTGTACACATTATTGGTTGCCGACAATGACACATTCCAGCCGGCTTGTATTTTGGTGACACGATTTTCACTTCTCTGGATCATAGATTTCCGTTTACAATCTCAAATCTCATTCCCTGTTCCCGATTCTGTGTCATAAGTGATTGATGAAGGGGAATGTTGTAATCCACTCTCTCTCTATAATGGATCCGGTCACTACTCTTCCTCTCGAAGCTGCTGTAGAAGGAGAGTAGAAGATTGCTCACGTACATTACACATTCTTTTCGGTAATAACCTACATTGAGCATGTGCAACAGCTCATTCCAAAACAGCTTGGAATCGGCAAACTTATGTTTCTTACATATCAATGGTGACCACTCATGTACTTAACAATTCAGCAACCAACAAAAATCTCGCCCTAATGGTCCTCAATGCCGCTCGAACTGCGTCCTAAAACGGCCGTCCTGTTTTCTAACGAGATAGATGGAATAATCTCTTCCGCTTTTCGTGCACGAGTCAAGCAAGTTCCAGCAAGACCTTTGGGCGAGTGTTGAAGCAGACGACTCAAACCTACAGAGCTCTCTACTTGGGGTCCGGTTACCTCGGCGCCTTTTGAACATGCTTGAGCTAATCTGGACACCATGACAGCAACATGTTAATTTTCCTGAGCAACATGCCTCAAAATAATAAATTATGAAAAGCAGATTCAGAGACCTCTCAAGTCAAATGCATGCACGCATCTAATATCAGCTATTCTCAAGCAATATCATTCTACATAACGGATTAAAAAACATCTACTCACGTGTTCAAGTGTGCTTGTGCGGTACTGCGCAAACGAGTGAAAGACATCAAATCCTAATTCCCATGACGCACACCCACACCCAGCACGCTATGTCAATGCCCTCCCCGCATGCTCAATAACCACTTATCAGAACATAAGTAGGCTTCACTCAACCAAAGAGCAATTTTTCACGATGAAGCAAATCTTTAATAAAACAAATGAGAGAGGTCTCCGCAAATAGGTTGGTAACAGAAACTCAAATTTGCAACCCAGAGAATGGATTTACAAATAACAGCCATATGATCATCAGACTAGCTTTAACATACATTAGTACAGACATGAAAATCCAATTTTCCTGGCCAAACAGAAATCATTGAGCCTTGAATGGTGACCAGAAATGGTGTTGCTCACTGCATTGGCAAAGCAACGAAGTATTACGAGGTTGCGAGACATCTTGTAAAAATACCTGAATTTGCAGGGTCATTGGCATCCTCTTGCGCCACAACTCTTGCTGTTCTATCTCCCGAAGCTCGAGCGGCTGCTGAGAGAGGCCTTGGAGAAGTTTCATCTCTACATTCTCTCTTCTCAAAGCCTCAATGGTCTGCTTCATGAAATACTTATCAGCCTCCAGAGCTTTCAGTCGCTCTGTCAATTCTTGCACATCTTCCTTAACATTTAACGTGGTATTGTCCCGGGTTATAAGAGACTTGGAAACTCGCAAGGTCTTATACCTCACTTTCCCTTGCAAGTCTTCCCAATGCGAGCCCTTTTCAGCATCGTCCACTTCTTCTTGAAGATACGAAGGGTGAATCATACATAAGTACTCTCTTTCCTCATCCGTCCCAAAAGTCTGCAAGTCCGGCTTACCAAGGCGGTCTGAAGGAGTTACCGGTTGCATCTCTGCATCTCTCATGACAAGTGCTGGGAATTCATTGGGCGACTTCTGAACCTCGTAGACATCATGCACAAACACGGATTTCTCTGCGCACTCGTCTGTGTCATCGGTGCCCCTGCATACTTCACCAGCCCTGAACTCACTTTCATGAGTACTTAAACAACTAGGACGTTCATCACGTCTGCCTCCGTCTTCTACCTCCTCTACTGACAATGATGCACTCACCATTTGCTCTTCACCACAGTCATCCTCAAATAACCTTCGCCGCAACGAATCGTCTCCTGTGAGAGCTCCCGCAGTCGATTCATCATTTCCTGACGAGATTGAGGCCTCAACGTCATCACTACGAGTTTTAGACCTAGAGTCTCCGGTACTATTAGGGTTCTTGGCAACAGAATGCATTTGGACGGGGAGTCTTTTTACATGCTGCTGCTGCTCAAATTTCATGACATACTCCAACACTGAAAGCCTTCTCTCGTCTTCTATTCGTCTCTCCTCCTTAGTTTGCTCCAAAGTCTTGAGCATGACATCCTGAGAGCCCCATCTCTTTTTCAGGTTGATAAATCCGGGAAATTCTGGTTTTCCATCATCTCTCTCTTTGAACTTCCTATCTTTCTTTCTAATTCCATTGGGGACCCTTAAATCTAATTGACCTTCCACGCCGCGACCTCCATCTTGCACAAGTGCAGTGAGAAGCTCACTATGGTTAGTGCTAAACTTATCAACATACTTGGATTGACCGTCCCTTCCAGCTCTAGGAGTCGCGACAATCTTCTCGTTTTTTACCAAAATTGGTGATTCCAACTTCTGAAAAACTATGCATTCATCCGTTTTTGCTTTGGGCATTAGCAACGACTGTCTCCTCTCTTCTTTTACAACAGTGTCCAACTTTTCTCTACACACGCGAATCTCTTCCTCCAGAGCGATCTTCTCTTCCTCTCGGCTAACAAGCATCTCATTCAAGGCCTCAATTTCCTCCTGGTCGTACATTGCCTTCTCCAAGACCATCCGTTCAAACTGCCGAGCCTCCATTTGTACAGCAGCTTTTTCTTCTTGCAAGCGAGAAATCATGGCAAGAGCTTCACTAGCAGCCGTGGCAGAGAAATTTCTCTCCTGCTCAAGCTCACTGTATAGCGCAGCGAGAGTTTCACGCTCTCGTTGAAGGGCTTCCAAAAGCTCCCTATCCTTCAAATCCTGATCCTTGTCAATATCCTGCTGCACTCTATTTGCGAGATCTTCAATCGGAGATTGACGATCATTGTCACCAGCTTCACACCTAGAGTTCGCCATTAAATTCCTACTCTCCACTCCACCACCTGTCGTCGCTAACTCTGCGCAACTTTTCAATGCCGCTTCCTTCGAAAAGCTATCAATGCGACTGGCTCTGTTATTCTCCTTCAATCCTATGGTAGAATCTACACTCGGCATGGCGTTCTTTCGAAAACGCGCCTTGCAGGAACAGGGAGCGTCCAAACCAGACCTCCTCAACAGTCGAAAGACAATGTAATGAACAAAACTACATAAAAGAACCGCAAGAGCTTCAAACACGCCCGTGAAACTTTGCGCTAAAGAATCTGGTTTCCAGTCTACAGCAATGTCATTCCGATAGCCTCTCCATGCCATCTCCAGCACGGACTAGAGCCAGTAGAAAGTGTCGCGGTTCCAAAACAGAAGCATCCTTCCCTTCATAACAACCACAATCCTGCTTCAAATCAGCTTTTCATCAACCAATCTCACGCAACCGAAGCCAATTTGCACAAGCGTTCAAGCCTCAATCGTGCTGCTTCCAAACAAGAAAATAAAAATTTCCTTCAAACCTAGACGCGTCACTTATCAGGCGCTTTACGACAAAATCCTGCAAAGACCGGACTACAAAACTAAGCGCTCTACTTCTAATACACTCCGCATTAAATAAGTCATTAAAAATGCCGCGATTCTAAAACGGGCTCATCCTTGCAATCAACCGTCATATCCTTCACATCAACTTCTCTAGTCTTCATCAAAGAGGCTCACGCAACCGAAGTCGATTCGCAGAAGTGTTTAAAATTCGATCGCGATGCTTTCAAACAGAAAGAAAAATAATTAAAAAAACATTAAGAATTCTACAAACCTAAGAAATTCGCTTCTAAGGTGAACTCCACTACATCCTCCCAAACCTCAAAATGCATACCTAAGGCTTCACTTCTGATGGGCTCTACAAAGATCTACTTGCACTCTCAAATTACTTTCAACTTCGAATCTCCTGCCGCACTTCACACATTCTGAATCTCTCACAACCTCCACAACACATACATATACCAAAAAGTTCACAAAAGCTCAGGCCTCGCACAAGTGCTCAACCCTCGATCGCGACGTTTGTAAAAAAGAAACCAAAAAAGCCAGTAAACAGAATCTCCTTCAAATCTAAAAGCCTCACTTCTTGCAAACTCGAATTACTTCCAACTTCGAATCACCTCCCCCGCTTCAAACATTCTGAATCTCAGACTAAAATCCCGCAAATCCACGACATCTTCTCCTGCTCTGCAAGCAATCACGTTCTTGCCACGTTCTCGTTGTCTGAAATCCCGTTCCGAATCCCGCAATTGCATAGCAGCGCCGCCATGGGATGCAGGCGCACTACCCTAAACCCTTGGCTTGCCAACCTCCCCTCGAAAGCTGGAATCAACGCAACGACTCCGGCTAGCAACGAATTTATGGCGTGAAAGTGAAAAAGGGCATTCAATGAGGACGCGGAGGCCGAGCAAAGGGAGGACTGAACTCATTGAAGGACGTCGTGCGTGACCTGGTCCTTCAAGGGACATCAACGGCCAGCCTGGGTGGAAACGTGACCGTGATCGTGGCTCTTTGCGAGCCTCGGTCCGAACCGGTGGCTACCCGAACCGACGCTGGCTGCCCGCTGGGGAACTTTCTGTAAGGGCAAGTTCGCGTTGCCGTGTTCACACTGAGTCGTTGGAGTGGGGTGAGGGTGGGGTGGCACTTTGCTTGGAGTAGGCTTAATACATGTGGTTTGATCAAGTCGTTTCAATTACTTCCTTCATCCCAAAATGATCTTCCGGTTCTCTTTCATTTTTTGTTCTAAAATAGTAATATACTAGGTGCATACTCTAATATAGAAGGAAAGAGGCAAGGTGTTGGAGGCAATTCTTAAAGCGACGGTATAAAATTCCAATCAAAAATCTTAATTCAAAATGTTCAAAGAATACTTAATGTTGCAAGAGAAGAATTTACCATTGAGATTATTCCCCATACTTGCAACCATTCTTGATCACATTATGGGCAAGGTTAAAAGTCACAATTCAATGGCCATATGGTCCTTGGCTATAAGTTGATAGCTCAAGTCTTGGGCCACAAGCACTAGTATTATTCCACAAAAACTTACCAATTGAATATTGGTCCTAGTCCACCCAAACCAAGCAATTGAACGTGTTACTTAAAATTGCATCAAAAATCCCACTTTTGAATACTTCAAAACCACATTTCAAAAAGAACTTGAAAATTCAAAGTTTTAGAATGATAGGAGTACACCAAACTTTATTTAAAGCTCAAAAAAATTTGAAAAAATGTTATTTTTAGCCTTAATTCAAAACATTTTGTTCAACAAGAAGATCATCTTGGGACAAAGGGAGCACCCAATTAGAGTGGACCCATACTCAAGGTTTCATCAAAATGTATTCATAACATATTAATTCCCTTGTTAGATTCCCTTTGCATCCTTGATATACATGTCCAAGCCTTGTTTGTTTAGGACTCCTCATTTATTGAAACTAGATTCAATAAATGAGAAGTCCTAAACAAACAAGGCTCCATAGTACTTTAGTTAGTACAAATTAGATGGTGTGTTGCACATGCTTGGAAAGAGTATGAGAGCATGCATTCATGTATTTGAAGAAAGGTAGGATTCAAATTGTAAGTTAAAAATTATGGCTATGCAAAGTTAGTAGAGTCTTGACCATAAATCCAAGGTAGGAAACATGAGAGTAGGAGTTTTTGGAGGGTTCCCCTTGTATGAATAGGGCATTCTACTTATCATTCGAAAGATAATGAGTCAAAAATTCTAGAATGCTAAGACTTACAAAGAGATTAGCTATGAACTAGAAGCTATGGATAAATAAAAGGGGGTGGAATCCTAAAGAAATACACCTCCTGAGAGACTTAGACTTTTCAAGGACCATAATTTGCTTAATACTTGTTGCATTTGAGAAAATAAATAGTTCACAGTGTTTGAAAAAAGAAAATATTACAAAATTAGGCTTGCACTTTGGATTGAAAGTTTGAAAATAAAAGTTATTCTAATAGGAAGTTCGGGAAGCCTTTAGAGCTTAGTTATGAAACTAAAGCATGGAATTGGATGATCTTCCAAGGGTGATGTGTCATTAGAGGATTTCTAGCAAGTTTGGAGGGTTGCAAGTTCCTTGGGCTGCCAATATTAGGGAAACAACCTTGTAGTTGTTGCGTAATGCAACATAGCGACTGTCACGTCACCAAAAAAAATTTGAAAAAAAAAGAAATTTTTTTTTCTGCTTTTTTTTCCATTCTAAGTTTTAAAATTTAAATTTTAAAAAAACGAAACTAATAGTAGGAACAACAAGAACATGGTTGGGGGCAATAGGCCTAAAAATGGTCCTCCCAACCATCCAGAAATCCTCTACTAGTCTTAAATGTCCTACAAATCCACATCAAATTTTTTGTTGAATTCTGTAAAGAATCTTGTAAGAAGGGGTAGTTTTTCTCCTCACTCCCAAATAGTGTCATAGTGTGTCACATTGGCCTTGGGTTTTGAGATTGATGATGGAGCCTCACCACCACCTTCCTCTTACTACGGGTAAAGCATTCTTGGGTACTTTTTGATACCAATTGAATGGTGTTCTATTTCATGCTAAACTATAATGTCAATCCTACCAAGTGAATCTTGAAGTGAGGTTGTTTGGACCTAGTAGGAAGTAGGATACCATTCAAGGGTAGTTATCACCAATGGTAAGTAGTACTACCACTACTCACTTAACCCCTAAAGGACTAAGCTGCATTTTTTGGCAACATAGAAATTTTGGGCATGTACATGTGACTAGAGATTTCTATGTTTTTGGCCCAAATTTTGATAGAAGGTGTAGATGAGGAATATTTTTCATGTGCACTAAATTTTAGGACATTTGAAAATATGAGTCAAAAGTTATAGCCTAATATGTAGTTTGTTTTTCAACTCGGATAGTCCGGGCAAATCCAAAAAAATCATTTTTTTTAAAACTCAAATTTGAAATTGGTTTTCTAGATTTATGTATACATTAAAAGCTTTGAATCATTCCATTTTATTCAATGAGTCAAAAGTTATGAGGTTTTTTAGTTTGTGGGCAATTATGGATTATCTACTCAAAAATAAACTTTGAAGTCCTTTGTTGGACTCAATTTTCAATATTTTTGGAAAAAAACAAAAACATTAGGTGAAGATTTTTTATTACAACATTAAAACCATTGGGATTGGCATTATTTAATTCCATAAATAAATATTTTTAATAATTTAAGTAAGCAAATCTTGTAGAAATTTCACCTCACTCTCGTAAATTTTAGGACATGTTTTACTAGCATTTTTATGTTTTTTTTTGTCAATGATGGGGTTTCTAAATGTTTACTCTTTATTCACTGGACCAACTTAAAGTTGTGGCACATGCTACTAAGTGGAACAAAGAGAAAAAAGCAATCCGAGTTGAGTTGTGGACCAACTTAAAGTTGTGACACATACTACTAAGCGGAACAAAGAGAAAAAAACAATCTGAGTTGAGTTGTGCAAGAGAAACAATGATTCATGACAAACTTAAAAGGGTAAAAACATGACTCTTTTATACATATATTGCATAGATATAAGGTCTACTTAGTTTTATTTTGAAATTGCAACTCCATATTTCTCCACTCTAACATTGTTTCTTCAAAGGCATTCAAGCAACTTTTAATTTTTTTAATGGAATGATTTCTTTAAGAATTAAACATATTTATTGAGATATTTCTACTCTTAAATCACTTTTATAATTTGCCCAACATAACTACCAAACTATCCACAAAACAATTAATTATGGCTTAAGTTGCCATGATGATAGAGTAGCTTTTGCAAATGCAAGCCTCTTCCCTTTTTATTCTGACTTAGCAATCCAAAAATTGGCTAAATTTTGCTTGGTCTCTACTTAAATTTTTCATGCCATCAATGTAAATTCAAAAAAAATCTTCCCAAAAATGAACATTTGGCTAATTACCCCCAACCCCTTTGGGGGATCATTGGTTCACAGCCAATACAATCCCTGAAGTAGACCCTAAACTTAAATAAGTTCTAGAATGGCAGGGAGGATTGACCCCTTTATTGCCCCCCTAGAGGATAAATGTCAAAATTGACCCCTATTTTGTGCCGCTTAAATTTTGTATTTCATCATGTCCTGTAGCTAATTTGGGGTCTCTGATTGCAAATATGAATTCATATTTGCAATCAAAGACCCCAAATTAGCTACAAGACATGATGAAATACAAAATTTGAACAACACATTCTAGCTGTCCTGGCCAGGGAGGATTGACCCCTCTATTGCCCTCCCAAAGGGTAAATGTCAAAAATTGCCCCCTATTTTGTGCTGCTTAAATCGTATATTTCATCACATCCTCGAGATTATTTGGGTCTCCAATTGCAAATAAAAAATTCCAGTGTTTTCTAAAAGGGTAAAAACACGGGGCAATAGAGGGGGCAATCTTCCCTGGCCCTGAGGTAGACATTATTATGAGGAGGAGAACTAAATCCCAAAGTCAACTCATACAAAACTTGGTGGAGATCTGCCATAAAATATGCTAATTGTAGCTTAATAAATGGTCGATCACTGCATTACTGTAGTGAAGAGATTCAAAGCCAGGTGAAGTAAATGCAAGTAACGGGAGCAATTGCAACTTGAGCTGTAAGTTCCATGACCGGGAGCAGTTGGAAATCGAAGAACTCGATTTGGCTCTTTAATGCGAGCTACATAATTGTCAGTGCCGTTCATGCGATGGGAATAATGCTATTCTTAATGCTATTCCCTTTTCTTTTCTTTTCCTTTTTTTTAATTTGGAAAGATCTTAATGCTATTCTTAGTTCAGTGAAGTTTCGCAATTTCATTGGGCCGCGCCACACAAACCAGGGATTTTTCTTCTCATTTTGCGCAGGTTGTGTGCAACTCGCACTCTTGGACTGGAGTTTATCAACTCCCTTGCTGGTAGTTATGAGATCGTCCCACGCATATCACCAACCATTTTAGTGTGACACCTGCAATTACCACTTTTTTTGACACTGAAATGAAACGGAATTCCAATGGAAAGAATTGAAATACATACTGGCCAGTCACAGGTGGCCGCAATTACCAATTTCAGTTTCTCACTCTTGTTCCCAGAGAAAGAATATCCTTCGAACCGGTGACAAACAATGATAACAACACTTTCATGAAGTTTATTGCAAAAGTCTTGTTACAAAGATGGCTAAGTCACGTGTAAGTCATGTTACAAAGGTGGCCCAGAATGTGCACTAATATGTAATCTGCTCTGCGTAGCTTTCCTCTGGATATGAACACAGCACTCTGCTACAAGTCCTCACATTGCACTCTGCTACAACTGTAACTCCATGTTACCAAGGTAGCAAAAACGACTGGCCTTCCTTCAACGGTCATCTGCACTGCGATGAACCTTGGTTCTCATCAGGTATGCTTTCTCTTTTGGCAGTCACCAGACCAGGTAACATGGGCATCCCAGAGTAACACAACACGAAGTACTTCCTGCTAAAACAGGCGTGAACGGATCCTGCAATTCAGGCACTCAAGAGCTTGCACATCAGACTAGGGCCAAACCAATTCAAAATCATTAGTTCACGTTCATCTTGACAGAGTGAAGAAGCTGTCAATTTAATGAGGCTGACAGACTCCCAAAGTCACGAAAAGCCAGACAAAGTTCACACGCCAGTCTTTGGAAGGTCGCTCTGCAGTCCGTCATTCATTTCACATCTTAGGCAGCGCTTATGACCTAATAATAAGCCTTGCGCGGGTTATTCTGCAATGAAATCAACAACCCAAGGCAAACAAGTCAAACTGTGTCAGAGTGCGAGCTATATGCAAAGATTACGGCACCCATGATCAAACATGCAGTACAATCTAGTATGCAACATCCTTGGAGACTGGAATGAGCAACACACTAAACAGAAGTTCATATATCACAGGTAAGAAGCTCCCGAAGCTTACCGAGGGCTTTCAAATATCGCAAGCTTACCAGAGGGTTAGGTCTGAACTTGTAGCCAAGCATCATACGTTTCTTGTACTGTTCATAAATGTCGTCATCTGCCGTCACTTCACCAGGTACCTCCGCACCAACTCCTAAATTGTTCACTTTCACACTTCCAGCTTGAACGGGATCAGCAATCCCACTCCTTCCACTTCCCAAACCTTCGCCTGCAAAGTCAGGGTTCATACGAGAAGCTGAGAAACTTCATCCAATCGCCGACAAATAGATGAAACGTAACACTAATGATAGAGCAGTGTTTTCACCGAAGTAAAATGCTTCTCAATCAGGCGTACTGTACCTTCTTTCCAACCCATCTTAGAAAGCAACCGATGCCCAACATTGTCAGCTTGTATTTTTGCACGATCTGCAGTAGCTTTTGCCGCTTTTGCGGCCTTTGCATCATTGCACTTTGCCAGAAACTTTTCCAGCTCCTCCGGGGGAATATAGTCTCCCATGTGATGGCCTTTTTTTCCTGCACACAAAACCATGTACAGGTAAACCCTCATTCAACTCTCTTAAATCAGATATATTCTCCCTATTTTTGCAATAATCACGAAGCATGTCGTATTGCAGTAATCAAGATTGATAAATGGAATAATCCCTCAAGAAGAACTGCACAAAGTCTTGGCTCCTTTCAGACACTTACTACTACACACAACCATCTCATAGCATATTACTTGTTAAAACAGGACAAGTTGCACAACTAAGCGTTGTCAATATCCTAATGTTCCCTCTCTGGTGCACAGAGCGATAGTAGGATACACAATTCTACGAGTATATTAACGTAGTTTGGTCGGGACATGAACCTGCAGCACCATCGTCGACCACACCGACGCTAGGGGTTACATAAGGGGAACGTGCAGCTTCTGAATGCCACACACATAGTTAGATTAAGATGAAAACAGAACTAAGCATATCCTGCAGGAAATTTTTCTATGCTCTTCACGATCACCCAAACCAATAACTCCTGTCTATTCATCTCACCATATTTCCAGATTGTCTTTCTGGAGAATAGCAATGCCTTCTGAGACTGATGTGATCAAGACTTCCTTAGTAAGGAGCATCAATAACATTACAAGCAATATCACCCGCAAGACAAAAAAAAATGTAGTTTACCTGGTACTGCTGGTTCTTCAGGTTGCCAAGTATCCACATAACTAGACGTTTGACTAGCTGCATCAATCAGTCAAATCTCGCGATCAGGATCATTGGATTTTCCTTTGGCATGCAGACATGCAGAAGACAAAATACGACACAGGATAATCGATCAATATCATTGGATTTTTTTTGAGTGATGTAACTTCCAAAAGATCTGCCTACCTGATTGTGGTGGATGGAGACCAGGAGGAGGCGGCATTTCATCCTTGGACTGCTTTGGAGGTCTACGTAAGGCCTCCTGAGCGGCCTTTTTCATGTAAAAGTCCATCATAGCCACTGAATCGTTTGCGTACGATTGCTGGCTGTACCGGTCTGCAGTGTGGGCAATTGTAAGGAAACAACTTCGTAAACAATCCTGATCCCAATCAGAAAAAAAAACAGCTAGATATGCTGAGGATTCAATAAAGGATTTCAGAAGATTCAGTTACGGAAATCAAAGTAAGAGCAGTTGCAACATACAGAGAGTAACTTCTGAATGTACACATCACTTCATACACCTGTGTATGAAGTGGTATCTTATATGACGTGTATCTTAAATATCGTGTATCTTCCATGCGACAGGGCAGAAAAAAATAACTTCAGTTTAAGTTGACAATTATGTACCTTGCACCGGTTCCCGTGAAGCCCCGGACGAAAAAGATGGTCTACGATGATCACCACCCCCACTATACAATGCAGATGCTGGTGTCTGATACTTCTGCTGATGACCTCCACTGGCATGTCTGTAAGAGCTGCTTTGATTGGGGGTGCCACTCCCTACAAAAAAATCAAATCCGCTGCAGCCTTAAAAGAAAGTAGGGTGCAGAACCACTGACCAAGTAAGAATCAAAATCATGTATTCAAGTATCCACAACAAGGTCAGCATAGAAAACGAATAGAAACTTCAAACCTGTGGTCACCGCTTGCGATGTGGCAATTTCAGGTGCAAGGACAGCCTCCTCTTGAGCAACCCGGTACTGGTAATATTTGTACTCCGCACATTCGGCATCAAAGAGAAAGCTGTACATCCGCACATTCATAGAAAATCAGTCACGATCGCATAGAGGCTTCATGAACTGGATTCATATAGGACCATCCAGAAGCAATAAACAGCAGAAGATCCGCGTACACGATCAATTATAAACGAAGAATCGCATCCGACGATTGTAGGTGAAGCCTGAAGCAATAACCTGAAAGGAGTGTTTCCAGGGTTTTTCTGACGCGTAATGTCCTCAAATTGTCGTCCATTCTTCGCGACAAAAAGAGCGAGTTTATCAGCCACCTTCTTCACCTCTCCATCAGAAGGAGGTGGTGGAACTGTACCACCAGAGTAAAAAAAAGAGGTTAGACAACCCCCGCCTTCCCTCGAGGAAACCAACTCCTACAAATGGCATTTAACAAGTGGTCCACTCACAACAAGTCCCCCCCCCCCCAAAAAAAAAACCCCAAACCCCAAAATTCCAAAACCCGAAACCGATCAAGACACTAGCAAACAAGAAATGATCGTACCGGAATCCTTGGGCTCGGGAGTTACGCTTCTCGGGGCAATTTCGGTTCTGGACCTCTTAGCTTGTCTCCGAGCATCACCATCATCCTCGTCGTCTTCATCTTCTCCAAGCTTAATTGGATTCACAGCCAACTTGGACTTCTGCTTTAGGCTGAAAGCTAATTTTCCATTGGGTAGAGATCCTTTCGAAACGGAAGGTAAAGGAGCTCCACCCTTGCTACTGGAGCTTGATTTGATGGTCATGGAAACCACTGAACTAGTTTTAGTGGGCTCAGAGGGAGCATTCTGCTTTTGCTGCTTGAACCTCTCTAGAAACGAGCCATCGTTGGGAAAGGGACTAGCCATCCTCTATTGCTTGTCTGTTACCTTACGTCCGCACTCTTAGTAACTCTAGTTCCACTTCCTATCAGCTTATTAAACTCCCCAGAGGCCAACAAACCATAGTGTGGTCGAGTACAAGAAAAAATCAGTTGGAAACCCAGTCTTGACTGAACACCGACTCGGAAACTTCGCTCACAAAATTCAGTACTACATACATTCACTACAACTTTCCCATAGTTTTCAAGTAATCATTCCTTAATTCAGATCTAGGTTGGACCAAAGACGGGATACGGAAGGCTACTCCTGAAAATTAAACAAAATGACGAGAAGTGGATCAAAAGAAGCGAAATTCTGGCATTAATCCTTTCAAAGACCGCTGTCTCTGATACACGTCGTCGATGCAGAGCAATACCATGGATGTGAAGATTGAGTACTGGCAAGCGCCAATTCCACCCCCTGCTCATACTCCAGGTCAGCAATACTACATAGAGCAGTCAGTCGCCCCCTCGGACTGCGCCGAAACCCTAGCTCTCCTTTCCTCTCCAATTCCCCTCACTCAAATAGACATTTTTGCTCTCATGTTCTAGCAGACGCTAAATGACACTACCATGTCACCCCAACCCCGTTCTATCGACTTCAGCAGGAGCAACATCATCATCGCAAACCATCAGCAAGAACGGAAGCAAGAAGAAAAGGAGGAGCAACAACAAATTCTGGCAACCCATACCTCAAGTCGGACTCCTGTCAATGAATGAACTTCTGTTATGTGTCGTGCGAATCACAAATGCAACTCATCACAAGGTTCATGGCACTCTAACTCAAACCATCAGCCACCCTACTCTACCACGTCCAAGGCTCTGTGTCGATGATTTCACTGCTTTAAGACGCCGATTTAATCAGAAATTCGATGCGGTGGAGATGCAAACTGTTAATCTCACTTCTTCAAAGGGGATCCGCGGAACTGGAACCCCCGGAACGTGATCTAGACACGCCAATTCGGCAACTGACGGAGCTCCGGGACGAGCAAAAGAGAGTGCAAACCCTAATTTCACGCAGGCCTCTGGCTGGTATTGGAGTACGACGGAAGGGGAGGATCGATCTGTTTCAACGAATGATTTTTTTCTTATCATCCACTTTGTCCTTGTCATCCGCTCTGTACTTTCATCTGCTTGAGGACAGGACTGACTGTGTGGACTGCAGGGTGGGCGGAAATTTTAATTCAAAAAATACACTCCAAAATGTTTTTGAAATTTTCTTTTTCTTAAAATTTTCTTTTTGGCATGGTGAAAACAATCATCCCAGAGGGGAAAATCTAATTTTAACATTTAAAAAACCTTATTTTTCATTTAAAAAATTGCTAGGAGGGATATATATGTCAACCCTACTATGCCCTTTGGTGGATAGTAATTAATAGACTATAGAATTTGTCTGGCCAAATGTAACTCTAACTTTTCATTGTTTTATAATTACCTTAGAGCTCAAAATCTCTATTATGGGAAGCAAAGTCAAAAGTACATTGAATATAAGGTGGGTACACCTAAAAAAGTAACAAATTGGGTTGTAGGTTTCTTGAAGGTTGAGTTGTTAATTAGAGAAAGAAGACAATAAAGGATTGCCTAATAAAGGAAGAAACCCACAATAAGTTTTTTTGATTTTGGTAAATTTGAGACTAGAGTAAGTTGTCAAAGTTCTCAGAGTAGAATGATCAAAATAGCTCATAGGCAACCTTCAAATTGAGTGGCCACATTCCAAAGCTCCCCCTCCCAAGGTGTCAAAAGTAAAAAAATGAAGGCTAAAATTGTGTCATTAATATTCCAAAAAAGTGCAAGCTTGTAAAGCAATAAACAAGCTCCTAATGCAACAAGCAACAAATAAGAATCCAATCAAAATGTAGTTTACATTAAAGAATGTTAGAGATTTAAAATCCTCACGTGATGTCAACATTCAAGCCCTTGTACTTAGCTATAATGACACTCATGTAATCTCAAAACACTTTTTCTTACTGATTTACTACTTACAGTTGATGCTTACACCATGATGGAGCTTCTTTTGGATTGTGCTTTAAGGCACAGAGCCATTATGGGTATATCCACCATATATTAGTATGCCTGATGTCTTTGCCACAACCTTGGCATTTGTAATTGCCAATCCCTTTTTAGATTTCTTTTCATAATCAATTTTTAATTCTTCAAATAAGGTAAATTATCTATATGCCAAATAAATATTTTTTTTTAAAAGAAAAGTGAAAAGGTAAAAGCAAGAATGAAAATAAAGTAAAAATTAAAATTAAATTACTAGATCCTTGTCATAATGCCTAAAGTGTCATATAGCTTGTCAACCTATGGGTCCAATGATTAATTCGAAGAAAAATGTACATTAGTAACTATTGTAATTTTGGTCTTTTTGCTATCTTTTGAAATGGTTTATTTTCTTTATCCAATATCTAAATTTGAATTTTTTTTAACCTATTCAAAGTACTTTTAAATGCTCTTCCAATTATAAAAATTTCAAGTTCTAATTACAAAGCAATGAAAAGTTAGAATTATACGGGGCAAGCCAAATTCTAAAGTCTATTGAAGATGCCCTAAACTTTGCAAATCAAATGTGGCAAAAAATGAAGAGTCATGATTCCTATGCACTTGATGCTTTCAAAAATTGACTTCAAAGAAATATGTACAATTACTTGTCATTGTAACTTGGCCATGGTAACCAACCATATGTGCCCCCAAAATTGTATATTAATATTTAAACTTGAGGTATTAACTATGTTAATTAATATCTCAAAGAGTATGCTTTCACATATTTATATAGGGTTGGATCTAATATTAAAAAATTTGAACATCCTTTGTGGTCCTAGGTAACAACAACTTGTATTAGAAATCATTAGAAGAGTTTTGAGAAGTCCGAAAGCCTATTTCGGGCTTGTTCCCCTACAACTGTTCTCCGCAATGAAGGGAATGGCCCGCTGTCAAAAAAAAATTAGTCTCCAAATGCAAAAAAACTAAAACTAAAATAAAAAAACTAAAAAAAATTTGGTCAATGATGTGGCAAGGGCTCAGCCATGTCAAAATGATGCGCCAAACCTGTTTCTTGCGTTTGCAGGTTGTAATAACTTGCAGGCATCCAAAGGCCCCAAAAATCTTCTAATGGCATATTTTCATATCAAATAAGATTAAATCTAGCCAACTAGCCCCTAAGTGAACAATTTTTTTGCCAAATGGTCAAACTTCATTTCTAAGATCCATTTAGCTATATAAATTATATTTGAATTTCATTCCTAGTATTTTTATTACTTTCTAACATGAAACTTTTTAATGGGTGTCTATTAATGTGAAAATCTCTTTAAATATTGATTTATGAGAAATTATCATCATAATAACTTATATAAAAAGTAAAAATCAATTTTCAAGCTATTACAAAAAAAAAATTGAACTTTTTTTTATGTAATTACAAAAAAATATTAAAAAAATCCTTTGCCTAAAATACTGATGGCAATTACTTTCAAGTCAAATTACCATGTTCAAATTAAACACAACTGTTTGTCAAATTGAATGATAAAATCTTTATAATTTTGTATATAAAATATCATTTTTCTATAAACTTTGATTTTCTTAATTGCACAAAAAATTTATGTGACTTCAAAGAGAAGGTATATTGGTATTATTTTTAATCACATGTCTCAAACAATTGAATTTTTTGCCATGCCTTTTGGATGATACCTCCAAAAAGATTCAAGATTTTTAGGTAAGGTATTTATTTTATATATATATATATATATATATATTCTTTTTTTATTTTAAAAATTTATGGTTATTTTGTAAGCAATCCCCAATTGGATATCACATTGCCAATTTTGTAGAATTTCTAATTCAAAAAATCCAATTGAAATCTAAAGATTTGGATCTAAGTCCATCTTCGAGGACTACATAGTCTACTACAAAGATTAATACAATTAGCAAAATCCTTTTCTTCCACAAGTAATCAAAATGCTCTTCTTTGGAATGAGAGTAGGAATTATGAAGAGTTTAATTTTCTTAAAAAAAAATTAGTTGATAACAAGTTAGTTGGAATCAATGATTGACTTTTTAAAATTTAAAATTTGCACTGTTTCATTGGTTTCTAAACGTACAAACATCAAAATATGAACTATTTTTTAAAAATTCATGAATTTATTTTTGCCCATACCTTTTTAGAGACATTTTTAATTTGGATATTTAGAAATACTATAATGTTGTTTTATATAGTCTTTGAAATCTTATAAAATTTATTTTCTTTTTAATAATTTTTCCCAAAGTTCACAGATCTCCCTTTATTATTTCAAGTGCAATTAAATATATAGATTTTTCTAGCAATTGCCCAATATAGTAAAAAGATAAATTATATCAATTACAATGTATATTAAAACTTAAATTCTTCTTCTCCACAAGCTATTGGTAATCATTAATGGAAACAATGAATTTCAAATTCTTAAATATTATAAATACTATTTTGTAATTTAGTCATTTTTAAACTTATGAATTTCAAATTTAGAAATTCAAACTGTAGAATTTCAAGTTTTTAAACATTATAACTTGAGAATTCATAATGTTCTCATTTCTTGTTTTTGGAATTTTATGATAAAGGAAAAATTAATGTTTGGTAGGAGGGATTACCTCTTAGACAATAATTCTACAAAAACTAGTATCTTTTGTCCCTTTATACACATTGTGCATTGTGCTTAAAAGACTAGTTCTAAATTCAAATTAAGAATAGAAATAATAGTGGCACGATAAAAAGTGCAATGAACCAAGTGTAGATGTTAACTATATGTCATTGATAGAATGAAATCTTTATCAAAATCTATGGAACTTATAGATTTTAAATCTCAAAATTTTCATTTAAAAAATATTGTGATCCATTTCTATGCATAATTTAAACGAGACAATTGACAATATTTAACCCTAGAAGGACTAGGTCCATGACCTCTAATTTTAAGACTCAATTGTCATCATTCAATTTGCTACCATTTTGCAATCTGGTATTAATGAAAAAATTTTAATTTATTTTTCAGAGACAAAGTCAAATGTCCACTATAAGTTATAAGATTTTCAATTTGGAAGAGGTAAGCTTGAAGTTACTACCACTTTTTAAGAATAAATTGAGGAAAATTCATATCAAATACAAAACATACTCAAAAAAATATAATTCTTTTACCATAGATGTACATTATAGTGTAGAACAACATGGTATAAACCAAAGCTATTGTGCCACTCTAAATTAAAAAATCAACACACCATGGTTAGAAACTATACTTTGTAAGCTTCATTTCCTTAATTGGACTCAAATTCAAAAACATTATTGTCTTTTATGGTTGAAATTCACATCAAAACAAAATAGCAAAAAATGGCCAAAATACACTACAAAGGTGATCCATGGATTGAGCATTTTCTTCTTTAGAAAAGTCAATAAGATACGTAATAAGGGACTTTGCAACACAATTCGCTTGAAATGTATTCAAATACCCTCCATAGAAAAAAAATTGGGTGAAAAAACATCTTTATCCATCCTATAGTGCCAAGTGAAAGTCATCCATCAAACCTGTAAATTTTTCCACCTGTAAAATTTTTATTTCAAATACATTTTGAAAAAAATATAACTTACAAAATAGATAAACAATTAAAATAAACATTAATGTACAAAAATTTAATTAAAATTCCAAAAAAATATTTAAAATATACCTTATTTCTATAAAGGGTTTTATTACTAAATGTGTTAATATAAAAAAGTTATAGCTCAAACTTCCATGCAATGTTTGTAAACTTGTCCATAAAATACAATTTTGAACTAGGACATGCAATGTTTATAAATAATCTAATGTATTTTTGAGATTTCTATTGGAATTTTATTAATTGATTAGTGATGATAGTATGATAACATTATAAAGACACTTAAAATTAATTTTATACCAAGATTATTTTTTTATTTTTGATATTTAAAAATAATAATCCCAATTTTGCTTATTTATTGTACCTTGATCCATAAAGTCATACCTTCTAACTTACATTTATCCATAACTGAAATGAAATAATCTTTTATATTGAATTTTTGAATATTCAAACAAGATACTACTCTACGGAGTACATAAGTGAATTTAACTATAGCACTTGCACTAAACACACTAACTTGTGGTAATTCTAGAATTATACAAATTTGTGAGGCCCAATATTATGGTACTTCATCATATTTTAGATGAATCCAATATTAATAGTGTGGACTTTGCAATTTCATAGTATATCAAAATACCAAGATTTTCATTTAATTTGTTGACTTTTCTAAAAGTTCACACTAATTAAATTCCATTCATAAAAATTTATGCAAAATTAGTACAAAGGGAGATCCAAATTCTTGCACTAATTGAATTGATTTGTGAATAACATACAAATATTTCAAAGAGTTAGGTGAATTCAGCTAATTAGTTCAAAATTTTCAAAATTTAAATTTTCTTCTGAATAATTCTTTTAAATAGAAGATTATGAACTCAAATTCAAAAACTCATACTCTTGCAAAAGAAGAATATCCAACTTTATTGGATAGACTTTAAGTCATAACTTCTTCTTTGCGCAACTTTTCCTTAAAAATTTATTGGAAATGAACACTATGTGTAGAAGAAACAACCTCAAGAAGTTCACCATAGTCCAAAAATACCTAGATTTTGAACTTTGAATTGCTCCCAAATATTCAAAACGCTTTGGATTGGCATGAAAGTCTTACCACAATAACTAGACTTCAAGGAAAACATAATCTAACAAATTTTATTGAAAACAAACATTAGATGAAGGAGATACATGCCTCCAAAGTTGTAGCCATCAAAATGGAGTTTGGTGAATTCAAATTGAGTTCGTGAACTGTGAATGGCTTCAGAAAATGAGTACATCTTTGATTGACCTAAAAATTCTACTACTCAAAGTAGAAGAGAAAGTGCAAATTTTCCAATAAGTTTAATTGAATTTGGACATCAGATGCAAAAGTTACATCACTTTGAATTGGACTTCTAGACTATGGCAAGACACTTCAGTTTTGATCCCCTTGGGCGGCAAGGGGTTTAATGGCATTGAGCTGCATTCTCCCAATATAATTATGATTTTGGTGCCACCCTTGCAAATTCAAGTTGCATAGAGAGATCCAAAGAAAATGTGGCCCTCAAATGGTGCTAAATTTCTATTGTATGGAAATTGAAGAGGAGACAAATGAAGGACAACATTTTGTGACTTGAAAGATAACTATATTCAAAGTCTCCTTTTGTCTCTATTATACTTTCTTCATAGAAAATGTATCAAATCCTTGGAAACAAACTTTGGAGGCTTTGTATACTATCAGTTTTTGAAATTTGAGTCATAATCTATATTGTTAGAAGAACAATTTGAAGGACTTTCCAACCGTATATGACATGTTGGATGTGAAGAAAAATGACTCAAGATTCCTAGTTGCATTCAAAGTCTTCTTTGTAAATTTCCACGTCGGTGACTTTTAAGCCATTGAGTGTTTTCAATTTTCTAAATTATGCAATGTGCTTTATATTATTAGAAGTGCAATTTGAAGAACTTTCCAACAATATGTAAGATTTCAAGGAAAATTATTCTTGTAATTTGCATTCAAAGTTTCCATTGCAAAAAAAAACAATGCAACAAACTTTGGAGGCTATAAGTGTTCTAAAATTTTGGAATGAAGAGATGCATTTCATATTGTTAGAAGTAAAATCCAAGGTCCTTTCTATTGATGTATTACATATTGGACTTGGAAAAAGAATGTTCTTGCAATCTTCATTCAAAATATCTATGTCTATATTGTATTAGGCCTCAAATTCTTTCTAATTGCATTATGCATTGCCCTCCTAATGCTTTCCCCTTGACCTATTCAAAGTCAAAGAATGTTCCAATGCTTGACTTGCTTGGAACTCCATTCTGGCAAAAAAATAATGTCTACAATTTCTAAATCATAAGCTTGATTTGGGTGAAAGTTATATACACATGAAGCTCTAAGAATTTTACACTCTAAATATAAATTCTAAAAATCTAGGTAGAAATTGAGAGGAGAAGAGCCACCTTAAAATCCATTCCGTCCTTGAGGGAACATTGAAACTAAGGTTGGATCACCTTAATCCAAGCAAATTTCTCTAATGAGCATTATTGAATGTCAAGTAGTTTTCATTTTCTTATCATATAAAAGCAAATTGCAATAAAATAGGGTGAAAGTTGAGAACAATATTTGACTATAATACACAAAAAATTAGAGAGTTCAATCTTAAAATTTGTAGAGTTTTTTTAAACCATGCCCTATTTCTAATGTTCAAACCTTCAAGAGGGTGTAACAATCATCTACATTTTCTTTGGATTTTTTAGGGCACGCTTTTGGGTCAAATTTTGTTGATCCTATCTTATAAGGATTAATACAGGGCACAATGGATTGCAAAATACTAGAGACCTCCTACTATAGACCAATATTAAATACCAAAGTTAGAAAATTCTATAATCAATAAAAACTCATTGAATCATACTCCCTATGTCTCAAAATAAATATAGGATTTTTTAGAAATGGCTAGATTAACATGTGAGTTGTTCCTATTTTTAGGAGATTGTGTAATTATCATAGATTCTATTAAACCCCACTAGATGTGAAAGAATGGAAGTCAATAGTGAAATGATGCATGTTAAAAATAGGCAACAAAATTGTCAAACTTTTGCTCTTTTTGAAATTGCTCTAATGGTATTAGTTTTGATCATTCTCTAAGCAACATTGGTGTAGTGACTTCCATTGATGTCCTTTGTATTCAATTTTGACAATGTCTTGTGATTCAACTCTAATATATTGTCAACAAGAGATTTAGTAGTAGTAGCTTTTGTATAGTTTTGGGTTGAATTTTTTGCCTTTAGTTGGTTAGAGGTTGTGTTTTGCTTCTCTTTGTAGAAATCAAATTGCTATATAATCTTTGGAGTATGGTATCTATAGATTTTTTTGCTTCAAAGAGTTTGAACGAGCTTTAGGTGTTGTCTATCAAGTTGTAGAGAACCAATTTTGAATGGTTAACTACAACTATAAAGACCACTTCACACTATGGCC
This sequence comes from Pseudoscleropodium purum, assembly GCA_963969395.1. NCBI lineage: Eukaryota > Viridiplantae > Streptophyta > Bryopsida > Hypnales > Brachytheciaceae > Pseudoscleropodium > Pseudoscleropodium purum. Next base: position 20,136,532 of record OZ017797.1, read on the forward strand.
AAAGGTTGAGAGGATGTGGGTTTCCACCAATCACATTTCAAGAACCAAGAGTTTGGCCTCTTGACCCTTCACACTAGAAGACATAACTCAAAGGCTTGTCACCCTCCACATTGCCTACATGACAAGAAAAAATGCCCACAAAGCAATGGACTCTCAAAGGAATTTTGGATTGACCAACCTATGGAGCCCAAACTAGAATCGAGAACGGTCTGAGATGATCCTAAACTTCTGGGTGATGGTGGTGAGGTATCCAAACTGTGGTTGAGGGTTCAATACCTGGTGGCAACAAGTTTGATACCTTGTGTGAAATCAGCCTCTCTTACTAACAACAAAAAACCCTTACAATGTGTTTCCTGAACACGCTTGTTTAAAAAAAAACTAGAGTTGAGAGGCTCGTTGAACTTGCCTTTTTAGTATTCATTTCTTTAAACTCTCAACAAACTTTGAACACTCAATCTGACATCCTCTCGACTTAGACAACCATAGTGTGAAGTGGCCCTAAGGCTTCAGTTTGCCCTAGGAGTACACAACAATTGATTGATCAAAATGTTGGACCCCACATCTCCACTCCAACTAAACCCTAATCCGTTACGCAGTGTGAATGCGGCCGTAGATAGACATGGTTCGGAAACTGGGATTCGAAGGCAAAGAGTCGATGCCATCCATAGTCACCAGAAACCTAGTCTCTCACTCTCTGTCCAAAGGACAAAACCACCAAGCAGCAACACACGGCACAAGATGCTCTTGTCACCATGTGGAGTTGTGGCACCCAACCAATACGCAGTCCTTGCTTTGCTGTTGTTTTCCTAGTGATGAGGTCCTAGTGAGTGAGGTCCTCCACCACCTTCCTCCATCTGTCTGCCGAAGCTTCTCTGAGTGGGATTCAACGCCTCCTCCTCCCCTCCCCGCGTTTCTCGAAAGCCAAGGAAATAGACCACCCCGAAACTAGTCTAGACTCCTAGTACTACTCCGGTGTTGTGATTTCGCTGACTTTCGTGACACACGGACTGAAAGAAGGGAGGATTCCGGGTGGAGCGGCGTCCATCCAGGCAGGTGTTCTAAGAAATCAAATTCGGCATACAGTGCCCACACATTCTCAGTTGCCCTGGAGACGGAGATGACGGATCCAGTAAGTTACAGTAACATAAGCTTAAAGCTTCCGTCGTCGTAAGTTCGACCGGAGTGGCCCACGGAGATCGATGATCCACCTGGGTGGGTAGTGCCGTGGTGGGTACCAAATCCGAAGCTTCCAGAGCAATTGTATTTTGACCTTAATTTAAAAAGCGAGCGACGGGTGGAGGCCGCTGTTGACTGCTGCTGCTGCTGTCCTGCCTCCCTCCCTGTTGAGGAGGAGTCCCTCCTGTTGTGAAGTTCGACTGTAGCTGCTTTTGGCATCCACGTCGCTTTATTGACACGGAATATGCATGAGATTCAACGAAACAGCTTGGACTCCAAGTCAGGCAGGGCAGGGCAGGGCGGAGTGGCAGACCAAATTCATGCGAACGGAAGCAGGGTGTGCAGCCACACGCCTTACTTTTTTCCCTTGTGGGCGAAGCTTTCTCCAGCAGCCGGAGATGCCTGGGAACTCCTCGGAAGCTCACCTCCAGTTCTTCTCAATCCTTCAATTCTCCCCGAGTTCTTCCGATTCTTCCGATTGATTCTTCCCAACGGTTCAGTTTGGTCGTCAATGAACAGAACTATGTTTTTATGTTACGGAGTATTAAGTTATTATTAAGTTACAGTTACAGAAGGGAGTCTATTGAATTGAATTGAATTGAATTACTACTACTGACGGTTACCTCTCAAGGAGCTGCTGCTGCTGCTCCTCGACTTTAATACGTTATTACAGCCTCCACTGCTTCTGTACTCTAGTAAGGAAAACTTAATGAGAATGAAGGTGAAATATTCTCTTGGTGCAAGAGACGGATGTGCCCCGAATCCCCGATGGACCAAGTTCCAGGGATTGTGGAACGGGCACATTGATGATGAACGAGGGCAGCCTGCATCACCAGTACATTGATTTGTGCTAACTTAATAGTGTGGGTGACACTAATTTATCGAAGTCACACTATTTTGAAGTAGTGCAAGTTGAAGTTTTACTCCCAATTTGAACCAACTATAATGAAAATGAAAACAAAAAATTATGGGGTGACCCATAACTTCAATTTTGGGGTTACACTTGTTTCAAAGGTCATGCTTAATAATTTTATTCCATCATTGTTAGGGCAAGTCAATGCACACCAAATTTTCTCATTGCCAGGGTGATCTATAATTTTTTTTTTGACATTTTGCACTAATTTATATAAGCAATAAAATGATGAATGAAATACTTTTGAGTTTCTTATAGTGAACTTGATTTGTAGATTTTGATATTGAAACTTTTACTTATGTGTTTGATTGGGGAATCTAATTAGAAAGACATTCTAATGAGAATATTTGATGTAGGAGTACTAAAAGAGCCTAAATTTTAAAGTCTCTTCTAATGCATATGTATATATTGGAGTTGAACAAAAGGCTTTAGAAGTGAAAGCTACTTTTCAACTTCAAAATTCATAACTAATTTCACAAAGATTCAAAAAAATATAACATGACTTAGGGTATATACTAGTTTTATTTGTCATTCAAGAATAATGTATAGAAAAATATTTGAAGGAGTTAAGCTTCCTCCAAAATGTAATCAACTAGTAGATGGTCACTATATGAACCCTCTGTTATGTTTTTTCTAGTGTAAATTTTAGAAGGTGAAATTTTAGGAGATTTTTAAGAAAGGAGTCCCCCAAATTGTTTTTTTGATGAAAAATGACTTATAATAATTGTAAAAATCTAGATGAAATCATCAAAATGGAATTGAATGAGTACAAATATGTAAATGAACTATAATTGTACCTCCAAATGACTTCAAGACGGATTTCATTGTTGCCACTCAAAAAAAATTTTGAAATACCTATAATGAATGTTGATTACCATTCTTTTTTCAATTTTGCCCAAGACATCTATAATGCACATTCTAAGACAAAAATGAACACTACAATGAAGGTGAAATTGACTTGAAGGTGGTAATAGGTTGTACTACCTTCTCCTATAATTAGTCAATACGAACATTTTAGGCTAGACAAATCATTTCCTTTGGGAATTGCACCCCCCTAATACATGGTAGTTCTCAATTTTGTACACTAGTCTCCTTTGAGAGGAGCAAATTATGTGTTGGTTTCTAGTTTAGACATTCCACATTTGCTTCCCTCTATTGTAAATTTAACTCTCAATTCCTAAATGCATTTGTAGACAAAAAATATTTTTTGAATGGTTTCAAATGCAAATTTCTAAATGAGAAGACTAAAATTTGACATTCAAATTTGAGCCCAAATAATACAATCAAACTTACTAAGCTTGGTTTTTATTCCAATTTGAAATTTGAAAAATCTCTAAAAATTAAATATTTCATTGTAATTTCAATTTTGGGACTATTCGGCTATGAGCTATTGGTTTTCTAATTATAGAACAACATGGAATTGTTGTTTACATCACAACCTCTTCAACTATGATATATAGCAAGAGTGAAATTTTCAGTTTTTTCAAGCATTTTTCTATTTGATATAAATTTCTGTCACTTATTCTTCAGAAATTCATGATAATTTCAAATTTTCATTAATTCTCTTGAAACTTTTACAATATGTAGAAGACTTACGAATGCATCTTTGGAAATTAAAAAAAAAATCACTTATAATTATTGAAATAATAGAGCATGCAAAGCCAAGAATATTGAGGTTGAGTAAACCATTCAAAAAAATTATTAGAACTTTCATACATCCTAATTGAAGAAATAACTTGAGATTGCATATGAAAAAAAAATGTCAAATGCCAATGAGACTATTTGAATTGTAAAGAGTGTTTTTTGATGATAGACTTTGGCTACCGGTATTCAAAAGAAGAGTAGTAGATATTCAAATTAATTAAGCAAAATTTCAAATTGTCAATCCATCAAAAAAACATCCAACAACCACTTACTAAATCAAAGTAAAATATTTAAAATTATCATAACAATTTTCTAATTCTGTTTAATAATTTACAAAGTGTGCATAACAGTGAGTTTGCACCCTTTTTCTGGTTTTAGAGTGCTCCAAAAATTTAAAAATTTAAAGACTTTAAAAATCCAAATCAAAGCAAAGCTCATACTGAATACATGTGCCAATCCCGTACAACGAAGTCATCTTCACAGCCCAGCTACCCATCTACCATCGTCCTCTCTCGCACACACAGTCGGGATGAATGTCCGCATTCGTCGAGACTTCATCCATCCCGAAAACGAGTGAAGCCCTGTGAAGGGGGAAGCACACTGCAAGCGGAGAGACCACATTGGGAGACGGGGCCGCACCGGCTCTCCCATCTTCGCGTTTTTCCGATTTATGTCACGGAGTTCGGGGTTTAGATTGCTATTACGGTGCAATTGTAGTGCGTGGGATCGGTGTATATTTTGCCGATTGCCTTTTAGGGTGTTTTTCCTGGTCGTTTTGGTGTAGTTTTGAGGGTGTTCGGGAAGATTAGGGTGGATGTTGCGAAGGCTTCCGTTGCCCGGTGCGAGAGGTCGATGTTTATGTTAGTGGCAGTGAAATTGGGATTGCGAAGCTCCTGTGGAGAAAGGAGCTGGGGTTTGATGAGATTGGGGAGGGGTTGGTAGAGCGAGGGGCGAGATGGGGAACTGTTGCGTGGGATCTTCGTCGGCGAAGAAGTCGAGGAAGGAGAAGCGGCCAAACCCCTTTGCGAACGATGGCTATCAAGGTGGTGTGACACAAATTTTGAAGAACCAGCCGAAGGCGAGGATACTGGACAAGTATTTGCTGGGCCGGGAGCTCGGGCGCGGGGAGTTTGGCATCACGTATCTGTGCACGGACAAGGAGTCGCAGGAGGTTTTCGCCTGCAAGTCGATCTCGAAGAAGAAGCTGCGGACGGCCGTGGATGTGGAGGATGTGCGACGGGAAGTCGCTATCATGAAGCACTTGCCGGAGCATCCCAACGTCGTGACGCTCAAGGGCGCATACGAGGACGACAGCGCGGTGCATTTGGTGATGGAGCTTTGCGAGGGCGGGGAACTTTTCGATCGCATCATTGCGCGCGGCCATTACACGGAGCGCGGCGCCGCGCAGGTGACGCGGACTATCGTGGAGGTTGTGCAGACGTGCCACCGACAGGGCGTCATGCACCGCGACTTGAAGCCAGAGAATTTCTTGTTCGCCAACAAGACCGAGAACTCGCCGTTGAAGGCTATCGACTTCGGCTTGTCGGTGTTCTTTAAACCCGGGGAGAAATTTTCTGAGATCGTCGGGAGTCCGTATTACATGGCGCCCGAGGTTTTGAAGCGGAACTATGGCCCCGAGGTGGACGTGTGGAGCGCGGGCGTGATCTTGTACATCCTGCTGTGCGGGGTGCCGCCGTTCTGGGCGGAGACAGAGCAAGGCGTGGCACAGGCGATTCTGCGCGGGGTGTTGGACTTTAAGAGGGATCCATGGCCGAAGGTGTCCGACGCCGCGAAGTCACTGGTGCGCCACATGCTGGAACCGGACCCCAAGGCGCGCTACAATGCGCAGCAGGTATTGGACCACCCGTGGCTGCAGAATGCGAAGAAGAACCCGAACGTACCGCTAGACGCCGTCAGGTCGCGGTTGAAACAATTTTCCGCGATGAACAAGCTGAAGAAGCGGGCGTTGCAGGTGATAGCGGAGCACCTGGGCGGGGAGGAAATCGAGGGGTTGAAGGAGATGTTTGAGAAACTGGATACGGACAATACAGGGGCCATTACTTTTGAGAAGCTCAAAGTGGGACTGATTGAGATAGGGTCTCAATTGACAGAACACGAAGTGCGCATGCTGATGGAAGCGGCAGATGTGGATGGAAATGGCACGCTGGATTACGGAGAATTTGTGGCTGCCACTATCCATTTGCAGCGCCTGGACGACGACGAACACCTTCGGAAGTCTTTCGACTTCTTTGACACGGACGGAAGCGGGTACATCGAGAGAGAGGAGTTACGGGAAGCAGTCGGAGAGCCGCTAACGGGTTCCCCGAGTGAGACAGATGTGGTGCAGGGCATTCTTTCGGAGGTCGACATCGACAAGGATGGGCGGATCAGTTACGAGGAATTCGCGGCCATGATGCGAAGAGGAACCGACTGGAGAAAAGCTTCACGGCAGTATTCCCGGGATCGTTTCAATAGTTTGAGTATGAGACTGTTTAGAGACGGCTCGCTGAATCCTCCAAGCTTCCCTGTGAACTCCAGGTAGAAGAGCGCACTGCTTCGAGCATTTTGAACTAGCTGCAATGTTTTGACCCTAAGTCAGCAGCTCAATACCACGGAGGCTCACAGTCAAGCAGGGCCATGGTACAAGGATATCTTAATTGTGCTACTGTAGAATTCGTGGTTGGGATATGGTGACATTTGTACCTGTACAGATTACTTTTTGGTTGGGGTCGCGTGACCTCTCTAGGAGTTTTAGTTGCAGCTGATCGTCATTCGGCGATCATTTTTAGGGTTGGTGGTCAGCTTTGGTCGACAGCGTGGGATTCACAGGTGGTGCCTCTTGGGATACAAAAACGCTCGCTGGTTGCCAGGGTTTTCCGAAGGCCGGTTTGCACGATGATGAACCTGATGGGATATGGGATTTACATTTAGGGCAGTGGAGCACGGGGTGGTAGTTGGTTACAGGATTTGGTTCTTTGGGAGGCGCGTATTTGTTGGTTCATGCCATCAGGTTTTCTTCCACTGTTGATGTTCAATTTCGGAGACTTGTAGATTTGCGAGGGGACCTTGGTCAGCGTGATCAACCTACATTTGTTGCGCACCCAAATTCAGGTGCAGATCATGAGTACTAAAGTGGACATCATAGCTCATGAGGATGAGCAGCCTCGGAACTGCCAAAGACCTGGATTGGGGGATTCACCACTTTGCTTTTCAGCATCGTGAGTCTTGGGGATTGATGGCGAATATCTGCATTTCATCACCAAGCTGTCTTGAAAGGCTGACTTGCGGCGTGCACGTTACAGAAGACAGAAGACGTTTGGAAATCCAAACTGCTTGTGGCAATGAAGGGTACGGGATTCTCGTCTTCGTACATTTCCCCACACTAGTGCCCCCTTGCAGCACACATCTATCTCCAAAAGCTGCTGGGTGAAGGCATTAGGGTTGCTATTCGTTAGTTTGCGGTGTCCCAGGTGCTGCCGTGTATGAGAGCATCTACGAGGGCATGTTATGACTTTTGTATGATAGCATGTTCAACAAGTTTGTTCGAGTACCTTGGGCGATCTTCAGCCAGCTGGAGTTTGAAACATCACAGATCTTGGTAGTTACAGAATAATTTTTCTTTTCCTTCCTTTTTTTGGTTCCCCTCTCTGAACCGAGCCGGGGGGGTTCTCGGGGTTAATACATTTGAATTTTGCTGAGATATATGCTGCAGAAGCTCCCCAGGTTGAGTGAGAATATGCTCAACGGGAAGAGGTACCCAGTTCTCTTTACTATGCTGGCTCGTATCACCCGGGGGTAGTAGGGGAGTTGAGGGAAATGCTATGGGGATTAGTGGTTGATTAGTCTTTCCGTGGCTGCAGCACGACTTTGTAGTGCTAGTTTGGTAAATGGTACCATCCACACTTTTGCAGACCTCGTGCATCCCTGAGGGACGTCATGTACGTCACTCGTCGTAGTTCTGGTGCCTTAGCATCATCGCTCAGGAGATGTGCTTGCTGAAAGTTTGTAACATAATCAACTTCATTAATTTCTGAGAATTTGATACGTGAATCGAGCCGATATTTGAGTGGAATCTGTTGTCACTGTAGACTGCGGTTGATTATTACCTTAGTCTTCTAGAACCATAGCGGTTTCATGGGACTCTTTTGAAATTGCAACTGAGCTTTTTGACATGTCGAGGTCAGGCTTGCAGGGAAGTGGATGACCAGGTCAGCAACTGCGTTCCTGGCTGGCTGTTCATGTTCTGTTGAGCTAACGGCGAAACAACCTGGATTTTTTGGTGGACTAAGGGGGTGTCGGCCTGCCACGTGGGGCTTTGTGGTGGGCAGGCCCTGTTGCTTTTAGTTGTGGTTCTGACGCAATTAGTCCGACTTTTTGAATTTGGGCGTCACAGGGTATTTTTTTGTACTAAAACTCAGCCTCTTTTTCCATCTGAAAAATATTTTAAAGTGATTTTATCCCTCGGTGGAATCAGGTAACTTATTGGTGATGCCTTTAAGGTAACTGTACAAAATTATGACTCTTTTTCTGAGCTTGACCCCTACAAATTCTTGCCTAGTATGTATTGCGCCTCTATTAATGAGAACCTCGGATCAGGTTTGAAATATTCATAGTTTATTCAGAAGAAGCATAAGAAGGGAATCTAAAACATTCTTTTGATATCCAACAAGAAACTAGTCAGTTTAAATAACAGGGACTACCCTATGTGAAGGTGGATACTTGAGAATTTGATGAAGGAATTCAATTTTGGTACTTGAGTGTTGAATCAGACTTTCATGTACATTATGTTCAATTGTTTATTTGCACTCATTTAAGTACAGTTACCTTTATCCCTAATAAGTTGGCATCTAGTGGATTGATGTTGAATGCTTTCAAGAGGTTAGTGCATGAGTTCTACTCCCTCTGTCCCACTAAAAACCTTCAAATCAGGTGAAATTCTTGTCCCACTTAAAAGCTCTGTTTCCTAATTTTGATTGTTGAATAAGTTTTGGTCTAGTAATACAACTTTGTGGAGGCAAGTCAAGCAATCTAGGAGCATTTTTCTCCTAAAAATCTTGGCTTTGCTCATATGAGGCACCTTGTACTTGTGCTTCCTAAGATAGTAGTATTGAAAATGTATTTGGTGACCACTTAGGTGCTATGAAGATTTGTTTATGAAGTGGTTTACATTTTTTTCTTGTGGATATTTAGATTGGATACATATTTTTAGAATCCCATTGTTATCACCAACCTTTAAATCATCAAGACTATTGTGCTAGCAACATTTATAAATCATGCTAAAAAATGATACTTTTTGCATGGCTTTTAGATGCCTAGATGATGGCATCTAAGCTAGAGCTTTTGCATAAATTTAAAGGATGAGTTATTGGTTTTGAATGCATGTTTCATTGGCACAAAGACTAAATTGCAATTAATGCCTTGTAGGAAAGCTTTTGGGAGGTTATTAGTGGGACATAGGGAGTATAAACAATTGAAGTACATTTGAGTATGTTGAAAAGAAGATGTTTTCTATTTTTTAGCAATGTAATTAGCTTAGTTGTACAATGCTTTATAATTTTGGTGCAAATTTTTGAATTGATTCTTGGTAAGGTAGGAAGCAAATGGATTATTTTCAAATTGAAGATTTTATGTCTAAGCAAGTGGACAAGTTATAACTTTATTTTGCCTCTAAGGCCATAAATCTATATTCTATCAAACTCTCTTATTAGGGGACTAATCCATTCTCATTGGAAGAAAAATGACTTTAAAGAAGATGATATGAAGGGCCTAATTTTTCAATATATACCAATATAAGGTTATTGGGTTGGATAGTTGAATCTATAAACTATAGGCCTCCAAATAGTTATTATTGGTAGTGTGAAAAGAAATTGATGTGGTTAGAGATTTATATTGTTCTTTAAAAAAAAAAATTGAAGTTAGAGAAACTTTGGAGGGCTTAATAATAGCATTTCAATAAGATTTGTATTGTTCTATGAAAAAAATTCTTTTAGAGTTGATCTATAAAGAGTCTTCTATCTATTCCATTATGATTAGTGAGATGACCAATATGGCAAATTCTATTTTGCAACTACATAGAAGTGTTTGTAAAGTATCTTTTTCTAAATTCATGTTTAACAATGTTGAAAGCTATAAAGATGTACAAGTGATTTTGATGTTTTATTCCAACATTTTCATTATTAGAATAAGCATGTTTCAATTTCATGTTAATTTTATTAGCAAATTAATCTTTTCTATCATCTATTCTATATATTTTATACAATAATTATTTTTCTTAAAATCAATACTTTTCGTTACTAATTTTTTCCTTATAGCCTTTAACCCCTACATGCCCAAATATACTTTCTTTTGGCAACATAGTGATTTGGGGTGGTTCAATAGGAATGGAATTCTTAATTATTTTCTTTGAAAATTTCACACAACATGTGCCTAAGGAGTAGCTTTAACCCCTAAAGTCCCATTGTCCCCTTGGAAGGCAATTCAAATTTTGGACAAGTTCTTGTGACTTGAATTTTTGGTAATTTTTTTTTAACTTTTTCATAATATAGAAAAACTGATTAGCTATCTAGGAATATAATTTTTATTTCAATTGATGCCCGGAACCAAAAGTTATTCCACAAAAAGCCTCAAACTAAACTCGGCGAGCAACACAAAAAAAATTGCATGAAATCAAAATAAATTCTAATTTTTTTCCCCCTTGAAATGTTATGTTTTTCTCTACATGTGAAGCTTTGATTCGTTCTATTTGGACTAATAATGAGAAAGTTATGGACAATCTTGTTTTTTGGGCAATTTAAGCATCTTGAAAAAATAAATTGTAAGATTTATTTCTAAATGCAATTTTCACAATTTTTGACAATTTTTTTTGACAATGTTGTGTTCTCTTACTAAAACAATTTCACTATTGGGATTATTGTGTTTCAATTCCACCTAAGAGCTATTAACGATTTAGTTTTTGTTTCAATCTTGGACCTATTTCTACTCAACAATTTTTTAAAGAATGAAAATCAAGTGTGTGTTTTAAAAAAAAATATTTCCTAGATTTTCAACTCAATTCTTTAACATAAAAAATTTTAAATTCATAGTTTGTAGTGCAAAAAAATTCCACAATTGGCGATCAAAGTCATTTGAAATTATAAGGTTGTGTTCAAAAAAACTTTCTTTTTCAACTTTGATGCTAATATCTTCCAATCTATATGGTCAAACTTCATAAAATTTTTACCACATGAGCCAAGACAAGTAAAGTACAAGGCCCAAATTTTTTTTATAACTTTTGACTAAATGGTTAAAAAATTATTGTATAATATATAATTTTCAACACTCTACAAGCAGCTTAAAAATTTCTTCAAAAATCACTTTCTTAAGAAAAAAATTGAAATTAATTTTTTAGATTTATATATACATAGAAAGCTTTGAATCATTCCATTTTGATCAATGAGATGAAAATTATGAGGAGTTTTAGTTTGTGGGTAGTTATGAATTCTCTATTCTAAAAAAAACTCTGAAGTCCTTTATTAAACTCTAATTCTATAACCAAATTCTTAATAATTTTGTATTTTGAATCATTCTCTATTTCTTTCTACCTACTATTCTTTTCCTATATGTTGTACAATTCCAAATGATCTAAAAAATTTCAAGTATGTAACCAACATGCCTCAAAAAATAAATCCAAGAAACACTACCATTTAGACAATTTTTCATATGAATGTGACCTTGTAAAGTGCCACTGCTTGGTTTTTTGTAAGGCCAAAAAAGAGATTTCAAACACTTAAAATACTAATATCTTGCAATCTACATAGTAGAAATTTTTGAATTTTTTTCTACATCTTCTCAAACTAAATTACTACAAGATCCTATGTTTACATGTGTCTAAAAATGTTTGAAAAAAATTAGTGTACACTAGAAATGGCAGTTTTGGAGCGTTTTTGGTAAATCAATAGTTCAAGACATTTTGGGGTTAAGATCAATTCTTCAAGGTAAGATCAAACTTTTTAAGTTGTCAAGAGATGCAATTTTTCTTAAAAAGTTTCAAAGTAACTCGCTCAAAAACAATATAAATGCTTTAATGTTAAGCTAAATTACATATACAAAGTTTTTATACCAAATATTAAAATTTAAGTAAAAACATTACATTGAAAAGGGTTGAACTATATATTCTATGATAAAATCAATTTATTAGTTTTCAATAGTGTTGTAGAAGATTGTTTGTTTTTTCAAACTTAGTGCCAAAATGATCAATTTTTGCAAAGAAGATATGACAATAATTTAATTGTCTACAAACTTTTAATCTTTTTTTAGTTAAAGGAATTAAATTGAAACTTAATTTGACCATTGTTTGATTAAAAGATCCTTTTCAATTATTTTTTTCTTTAGCTACATCTAATTTAATGTGGTTACAACCTTCATTGAATTATATAGTTAATAAGGTGTGATGAAAATACAAAACTCAAAATAAATCCAAAAAATCTGCCATTGGCAATTAGACATTTCTATAATTTTGGTGTTCTTTGAAAAATTATGAATTTTATATTAGTGCTACACCAAATTTAAAAAAATCAAAATGACTACTATAAATTGACATTGTAATGTAATGTAAAAAATTTAAGATGTAATCATTTGATTGATAGAAAAAGTCGTACATGTAAAATCTCCTATATTATCCTTCTTTTTTTGTTTTTGTCTATTCAAATTTCAATTTCCAGTCATCTAGTTAAATACATAATAACCTTCTTTAGCTACAAATATATTTTAATATCTCTAGTGAGAACACAATGTCTTGAAATTGGATAGAGGAGTATTTGTCACAAAGCCTCCAAAGGATCCAGGTGTATAATCGAGAATGGGGTTGAATATTGTCTCTTTGTTTGAACCATCAAATAGTATTGTGAACCATGTGATTGCTTTCTTAATAGTATTGTCTATAGGAATTTGAACAACAAATATTCCTTTTTTTAGAAATCCATCTTTGTCAAAAATTGTACATGTAGCCCCAATATCAATGTCAAGTTTGTTGTCAAAAATCCTACTTCTTGAATCCCAATTTCCATGACTAAATTTATTAGATTGTGAAATGATCTTACTAATGGGATTAAAAAGAGCTTCAATAAAGTGTTGAAGTAAAAGCTGAATAGAATTGATTGACTCCCATGTTGCTTTCAATCCATTTTCTGGAATCCATATTTGCGTCAAGTTCATGAATGTGAACCAGATGCCATTTGGAAAAAATGGACTTCCAGGAGGTAATTCAATGGGAGGCAAAAGACCTCCAAATCCTGTAGAAGGAGATGAAGGATTATACCCTAATAAAGTAGGAGGTGGAGGAAGAAGTGATGGAGTCTTTAGAGATGTAGATGGAGGAGGTGTATGTTGTGAAGAGGGAGGTGGAGAAAATGATGGAGATTGTGGAAAAGGTAGAGTAGTTAGGGGAGGCAAAGGAGATCTATTGGAGGTTGGAGATGGAAGAGGAGATATGGAAATTTGTGGCAATGGTGATGGCGACAACGCAGATGGATTATTTGATGAATCTATTGGCTTATTTGGAGGTGGAGAAGATAAAGAAGGTGTTGATGAAGGAGGTGAAGAATTCCATGGAAAAGTTCCAACACTTGGAGGAGATGGATTGAACCATGGAGATAATAGAGGACTCGGAGGTGGAAGAGAAAAATTAGCTTTAGGTACAAGCGGAGATGGATTAATCCATGGAGACACTGTCATACTTGATGGTGGTTGGGATGGAGTAGTTGGAGGACTACTTGGAGGAAAGGATGGAGATGGTATAAGCCATGGAAAGGGTGATAGACTTAGAGGTGGCAAAGATGTAGTAGGTGGAGTAATTGGAGAAGGAGCTAGTAGTGGAGATGGAGAGGGTGGTGGAGGGGAGTGCAACCATGGAAAAATCAATGGAAAAGTAGGAGGTGGTGGAGATTGAGGTAATAGATCATTTGGAGGTGGCGGAGGAGATGAATGTAACCATGGAAATAATGGCATAGTTGGAGGTGCCAGTGGTAGAGTAATTATTGGCGGAACAGACGAAAATGGAAGGGGTGATGAAGTTGAATTCAATGATGAATTTAGAGGTGGAGGGGAAGAATTATCCGAAGGCACAAGAGGAGATGGAAGGGGTGGTGGAGGAAAATTCAACCATGGGAAAAACAAAAGAAAATTTGGAGGTGGTGGAGATGGAGGGGATGATTCATTTGGAGGTGGCAAAGGAGATGGTTTGAACCATGGAAACGGTGGTAGACTAGAAGGTGGTTGTAAAGAACTATCAAATGGTGGGGAAAGAGATGGATTTAGCCATGGAAATAATGTTGGAGTTGGAGATGTTGGAGAATTTGTTGGAGTACTTATAGGAGGAGATATGAGTAGAGATGATGGGGATGGCGGAGGAAAGTTCAACCATGGAAAAAACAAAGGAAAACTTGGAGGTGGTGGAGATGGTTTGAACCATGGAAAAGGTGGTAGACTAGATGGTGATTGGGAAGAATTATCAAAAGGTGGAGGAGGAGATGGATTTAACCATGGAAACAATGTTATAGTAGGAGCTAGAGGAGTTGGGGAATTTGCAAGAGTATTCATAGAAGGAGATATTAGAGGAGATGGTGGGGATGGTAGAGGAAAATTCAGCCATGGAAAAAACAAAGGAAAACTTGGAGGTGGTGGAGATAGAGGTGATAAATTGTTTGAAGATGGTGGATGTGAAAGATCATTTGAAGGTGGTGGAAGAGAGGGATTCAACCATGGAAAGAGTGGTTGACTAGGAGGTGGTGGAAGAGAATTATTTAGAGGTAGAAAAGGCATTGGGTTTAGCCATGGAAACCATTGCATACTTGGAGGTGATGAAGGTGTTGAAGTAGGTGGCGGTGATGGAGATGAAGATGGTGGTGGAGGGGGATTCAACCATGGAAAGAGTGGTTGATTAAGAGGTGGCAGAGAAGAATTATTAGATGGCAATGGAGGAGATGGATTTAGCCATGGAAACCATTGCATAATTGGAGGTGGCGAAGGTGTTGAAGTAGGTGGCGGTGATGGAAATGAAGATAGTGGTGGAGGGGGGTTCAACCATGAAAATAATGGTTGATTAGGAGGTGGTGGAGACAAATCATTAGATAGTGGAGGAGGAGATGGATTTAGCCATGGAAACCATTGGATAGTTGGAGGTGGTGGAGGTGGTGAAGTAGGTGGCGGTAATGGAGATGACAATGAAGATGGTGGTGGAGGGGAGTTCAACCATGAAAAGAGTGGTTGATTAAGAGGTGGTGGAGGAGAATTATCAGATGGCAAAGGAGGAGATGGATTTAACCATGGGAACCATTGGATAGTTGGAGGTGGTGGAGGTAGTAAAGAAGGTGGTGGTGATGGAAAGGACAATGAAGATGGTGGTGGAGGGAGGTTCAACCATGTAAAAAGTGGTTGATTAGGAGGTGGTGGAGACAAATCATCAGGTGGTGGAGGGGGAGATGGATTTAGCCATGGAAACCATTGTACAATTGGAAGTGGCGGAGGTGGTGAAGTAGGTGGCGGTGATGGAGATGACAATGAAGATGGTGGTGGAGGGGAGTTCAACCATGAAAAGAGTGGTTGATTAGGGGGTGGAAGGGAAGAATTATCAGATGGTAAGGGAGGAGATGGGTTTAGCCATGAAAACCATTGTATGGTTGGAGGTGGTGGAGGTAGTGAAGTAGATAGTGGTAATGGAGGTGAAGATGAAGATGGTGGAGGGGAGTTCAACCATGGAAAAAGTGGTTGATTAGAAGGTGGTGGGAAAAAATTATGAGATGGTGGAGGAGGAGATGGATTTAGTGATGGGATCCATTGCATAGTTGGAGGTGGAGGAGGGGGAATAATAGGTGGTATAGGTGAATTAGTAGGTGGAGTAGGCACAAATAGAGGTGGTGGTGGAGAAGAACTCAACCATGGAAAAAACAAAGGAAAACTTGGAGGTGGTGGAGATGGAGATCCATTTGAAGGTGGTGGAGGAGATGAATTTAGCCCTAGTATAGTTAGAGGAGGTGATTGAGCAAACATTGGAAGAGTAGGTAAATTAGGAGGTGGAAAAAGAGATTGTAAAGTTGGTGGAGGGGAAGATGGTACAAGTAGCGGAGAAAATGGCATGCTTAGAGGTGGTGGAGATAGGAGAATTGATGGAGGTGGAGGGGATAATGGATTAAGCCTTGGAAATATAGATTGAATAGGCACTATTGAGGGTGGAGGAGGTGGTTGTAGAGTGCTTGAAGGTGGGGGAGGAGATGAAGAGAGCCATGGAAATAGTGGTTGACTAAGAGGTGGTGGAGGTGGAGATGGTGTGAATGAAGAAAATGTGGGCATATTTAGAGGTGACAAGGATGGAGTAAGAGGTAGAGTAGTTGAAGGTGGTGGAGGAGGTAGATTAGTTGGAGGTGGAGGAGGTGGTGGAATAGTTGATGAGGGTATAGGTAATGTAATAGTAGAAGATGAAGGAGGTGGAGGTGGTGGTGGAATAATTGGAGGTGGGGGAGGTGATGGAGTAAGCCAAGAAAATGGTAGTAGATTTGGAGGTGGTGGAAATAATAGAGAACGTGGAGGAGGGGGAGATGGAGTTATCCATGGAATTGTAGGTAAAATAGGTGGTGGTTGAGTAGTTGGAGGTGGAGGAAGTGATGGTGTAAGCAATGGAAACATTGACGTATTTGGAGGTGGTGGAGATGGAGTGAGAGAAATAAGGGATGATTTGGAAGGTAAATATTTAAACATTGAAAGAAATGAAAGTTTTGGTTTAGAGATTGGTGAATATGATGGAGTTGGTTGGTTAGAATTTGGTGCAAATTTTGAGTTGAAATGCATCTTTGGATTATGGATTCTCTTACTATCAACCAACCTTGATGAAATTCCCCACATTAAACAAAGAAAGACTAGCTTTAAATATTGTTGTTGCCCCATTGTAAGGAAAGTCTAAAAATTTTAAGGATCTGAAAGAAAAGAAAATGAATATAAATTTAACGTTTGAGTATTTAAATGAAGAGTGTGTTGCAAGTAGTTCTATTCAACAAGTTCTAATTTTGAATTTCAGTCAAACTTGTTTGTTTTGAAGTACCAATTAAAGGGTGAAAAAACAATTTAGCAATGTTGGAACTTGTAACAAGAAAATTAATCAGTTGTTAATTTCCCACAACAATGAATGACAAATTGCAATTGCACAATAAAAGTCATTTTAGCAATATAAACTATAGACATTATTGCATAGGCATATTTTTTGAAATATCATATCTCAATAATATATTAAATCCTAGATTGCATTTGAATTTTGCTAAAATTTTTTGACTAATAACAAGGCACAATTGCATGCAATCAAATCTTATTGTCATTCCAAAAAAATACAACTTGATTATAATTTTAAATACAATTTAGAATTAGAAGAAAAATGGAAACCAAAGAAAGTGTGACTTTCAATATTGTCTTTTAGAATAACTCTGTTATGAAAATATGTAATCCCAAAATTCCTACATATCATTATACTTGCTTCACTCTAGAGTGCTTTCTACATCCATATCCTTAACAACAATAAGTTTTTAATTATGTTAGTATTGTATAAGGTAGACATATCCATTATGGATTCAAGCCAACTGGAATTTCTTATCCAAGATCTAATTTTGTTCTCTTGCATCCCAATGTAATAAGAATTACACTCAACATGGAATCAAGGATCAAAACTCTAAAGGTTGAAATTGGGGCTCAAAGGTTTGGAATTAGGTTGGAGAGCAACTATTTTATGAATTTAAGTGAATACAACCACCCAAAAGGTTCATTCATTATTCCAAATAGGAGCTATGTGATTATAGACTGTGATAATGCATCTTTTGTTTTCCAAGAATAAGTTGACTAAAATAGAACGAAAGTATTCTATGATTTGTTGTCCTTCGACTAAATTTTTTTTTATGAATTCAACAAGTGCATCTAAAGATAGGGAAGTTCAAAAAAGCAACCAAGCGCCAATAGCGATTGCTAACACAAAGGTTCATTTTTTTGCTTTCTTCAGTACCAATTGCATTTGTCAATGCACCAACCAGGTGAACATGTTACGGCAGATGGACACTACAAATGACCCATGTGGCTCCAAAGTTCAAAAATCCGTAACTAATTCCACGAAGGTCCAAGAAACACGAAACAACTTGGGTTTGATTCAAAATTCCATTTGTCTTTCATCAAAATCTTACTGCCAAAAACATTTTTTCAAAGAAGTCACCCACCTCAAACACAAATCATCTCTTCAAATGGACCACAGTCTGTCAGTGACCCCAAAAGGTCCACAATTATGGGCTTCGTCTTACCACTGATTTCTGCTAAGAATTGTTTGACTGAGACCGACTCACATCATTCACTGAGGAGTGAGGATCTAGAAGCATCACTTATTCAAAATCATCAGTCCATCAACTGTAACGCAGATCTGGACGCAGGAAGACGGATCTGGGAAGAAATGGAAAAAAAAACATGGAGGAACACACCTGCCAAAGTCGCGGCCCTCGCTACAAGAAAGATGCCATGGACGAGAGAAACTTATGGGGCTTTGTAATTTATGAATGGATGGCACCGATTTCCTTGGTTGGGGCCCTAAAATGAGGCAGCCTTCCTTACAGCCTCACCTACCTACGAGAAGATCAAGTTCGAACAGTTGAAAAGTAGGTGGTTGATCTTGTTGTAGGGAGAAAAAAAAAAGGGGGGGCTCCCCTAAATGCAAGGAAAACAAACCGAACACCCCACTGTAGTGGGGTCAAGTACATTCAAGATGTGAAAAGTACATTCAAGCCTTTTTAACCCCTCGAGGTCAGAGACTATGTTTTCACCAAAACTGCTCCAAAACTGCCATTTTTGATACAAGTATAGATCAAAAACATTTTTGGACACATGTAATCGTAGGATCTTGTAGTAAACTAGTGTGACAAGATGTGGAAAAAAATTCGAAATTTTCCACCGTATAGATTGCAAGATATTAACATTTGAAGTGACAATAAACATTTTTTTTGAAAATACGAGCAGCTGCACTTCACAAGTTCACATTTGTATGAAAAAATGTCCAAAATGATGGTTACTCTTTGGATTCATTCTTCAAGTCAAGTTGGATATATGCTTGAAAATTTTTAGATCATTTGGAATTGCACAACATACAAGGAAAAAATAGTAAGTAGAAAGAAATACACAGTGATTCAAAACACTAAATTATTAAGAATTTAATTATAGAATTGAAAAAATCCAATCCTAATGGTGGTAGCTTAGTAATAAAAAATCTACATCACATTTTTTTATTTTTTTATTTTAAATATTGAAAATTGAGTTAAATAAAGGACTTCAAAGTTTATTTTTGAGTAGGGAATCCATGATTACCCGCAAACTAAAGCACCTCATAACTTTCATCTCGTAAATCAAAATGGAATTATTCAAAGTTTTCCACATATATATAAATCTAGAAAATTAATTTCAAATTTTTATTTTTGAAAAAAGTGATTTATTAAGAAAATTTTGGGTTGCCCACCGAGCACTGAAAATTACATATCATGCAATAACTTTTGAATCATGTACTCAAAAGTTATGAAAAGTATTGGGCCTTCAAGCTACTCCTTGAGCACATGTTGTGTGAAAATTTCAGCAAAAAAACTAAAAACTCCATTTTTAGTGAGCTACCCAAAATCGCTATGTTGGCAAAAAAATGCAGTTTTGACCTTTAGGGGTTAATTTTGTTGGCAAGTGCTTCCTTGGAATAGAAATTAATTTAGCCTCTATATGATTTTGACTATGTTTTTACCAAAACTGCTCCAAAACTGCCATTTCTAGTTGACAAGAACCAGATTTTTGAAAAAAAATAAATTCTAAGACATGTGAACATAAGATCTTGTAATATACTAGTTTTCAAAGATTTGCAAAAAACTTCAAAAATTTCCACCATGTAAATTGCAAGATACTAGCATTTGAATTCATTCTTCTAGTTAAGTTGGCTACATGCTTAAAAAAGTTTAGATCATTTGGAATTGTACAACATATAAGAAAAAAATAGTAAGTAGAAAGAAAGAAAGAATGATTCAAAATACTAAATTGTTAACAATTTATTTATGAAATTGAAAATTGCCAATTCCAATGGCTATAATGTTATAATAAAAAATGTATACCTAATGTTCTTATTTTTTCCAAAATTATTGAGTTATATAAAGTCTTTGACGTTTGTCTTAGAATAGAGATTCAATAATGGCCCATAAACTCTCGCAAACTAACACTCCTCATGACTTTTGACTCATTGATCAAAATGGAATGATTCAAAGCTTTAAAAATATATATAAATCCAAAGAACCAATTTGAAGTTTTAATTTCTTTAAAAAAGATTTTTAAAGAAGTTTTTTTGTTTCTTGGACTACTTGTCGAGTAGTGAATACATATTATACAATAAGTCTTTAACCATGTAGTCAAAAGTTATGAAAATTATTGGGCCTTAAAGCTACTCTTTGGGCACATGTGTTAAAATTTCAAAGAAAAAAAATAAAAATTCCATTTGTAGTGAGCTGCCCAAAATTTATATGTTGCCAAAAAATGCAGTTTGGGCATTTAGGGGTTAACTTAACCAAGGGAGGAGGTCCATAAACTGACCATTTAAGAGCTCGAACTGATTTTGGGGGAGGTGAAACTTCTTGAAATATTTTTCAGTAAATTTTTGTTCAAAGACAAGTGAAATTTACATTTAACCCAAGTCATTTTATATTTTTTGAAACTTTTAGGAATTAGTTATGAAATTTTGAAGTAGATATGGCATAAGGCTCTAAAAGTGTCCACCTCCTAAAATGTACACAATTTGCACATTGTTGAAGGCTACTAGAGAGCAACATATACATGTAGTGTATATTTGTAGAGGTGGGCACATTTAGAGCCTATGTGCTTTTTGAACCTCCTACCTTAGCAAATTCCTGTCACATATAGTACTTAATTCTCCTTCTAAGAAAATTGCAGACAAATGACATGAAGACTAATGCATCTTGAAATAGCTTTGCATGTTATGAACTAAGTGAAAACACCCAAATCCATCAAAATAAGCAATTTAGCAAAGTTGGAAGAACCTTTGTAAAAAAAGAGCATTATTGTAGATTAATAATTGAAAATTATAAGTTTTCCAAAAAAAATTATAATTTTGGGATAAGACATGTAATTTTCTATGAATTTTCAAAGTAGAGACTACCTAGGCCATTGAAACTGTCACATAGTTTAATCATTGTTATAGAAACCTTCTTTAGTATTTGGCTTCCTACTAGGCTCCTCTAGATACTAGTACAAGGCTTCTATATTGTACCTAGCAACTATGTTGTAGACACACGCATTTTATAGCTTCAACAATGTCAAGAGTGCAAATTGAAGTTCATCTCAAACGTTCAAGATTTCAAAACTACAAAATAAAACAAGAAAGATTCTAGACTCTGTTTTCAAATTACATAGTATAGGCCTATGAAAAAGTATTAAAATTTGGAACATTTTGGCTTCTTTAAGTTTGATGCCTATTTTTTATTACCACCACCTTGGGCGTTTATAACAACCTCATTCTATGCTACAATGTGGAAATGAAAAAAATCAAGCATGTTTGTAGAGAGTCCTTATGCACATTGAATTACAACAACCGGCATACTCACATTGTCTAATCTATGCTTAATTTAGACATGGGCTTGCACAATTTTTCAAAGATTCTTTGTACATTTTGAATATAGGGTGTTTTGTGGCTAATATATCTTTAATACAAATGTAATGATCCAATGTAATGGTTGTCACTTCGTCACAATTCATGTATCTAACTACCTATGCAACCACTTGGAGATATTATAAGAATTGGTAATGATGTAATCTCATGAAGTTGACCAAACAAGATTATCTAAAAGAAAGGATGCATAATATGGTTGCATGATTTTGTATTGAGCCTTTTGAAGATGCTATTTGTGAATGAATTCTAATTTTCTCTAGACTTGATGACATGCAACTTTAATTAGTTATTGTTGCTTGTGTATATGTCTCAATTTTGGAATGGTGTGTGTTTTGGATAGTGATTGTTTTTGTTTTCTAGGTCGAAGTGCAGCTCACACCCTAGAATGCAAGCAAGTCAAACAAACCGTCCAATTGTGATCATCTATCCTTTTTCTTTAATCCACAACATTATCTAAATATATAAAACTTCATCCAATATATTGCCAAATTTCATATTTCTTAAAGGTCCTTTTAGCAATTTCATCCACTTTTTTCTCTTTTCTTTCTAATGCAATGGAAGCCTATTCAAAAATCAAGTATGATTTTGATGATTATTTGCCACCAACATAAACTTCACTAGCTTGGGTAATTATAATTTACTACTTCTTCTATAATTTTTGTCTTTTAGCTCACTTATTAGAATTGTATTTGGAAGAGTATTTGAAAATGTATACTAGGAATGCCCTAAGGTAGATTGACCTATTTTCATTTATTGTCTAATTTTGTCATCCTACTTTGGGTTCAAATTCCTTCCAAAAAACCCATCCAAATCTATTCATTTTTTTACAAAATCACTACATTCATACCAACAAGAGATAACATGCCAACCCAATGAACCCATAATGGTGAACACTTACAATAAGTACCATTGGATACATGGGAGAGTGGTTATGGGTTGTTTATAGGATATTCATGACCCTACTCTATGAATAATTTTATAATTTTAGGACAAACCACTTCTAAAATGACTAGAAATGACAATTTTAATCAAAAAATTATAATTCCACTTGAGTTTAATTCATGAAACAAACACACACCTTTGAAAAATAAACATCCCTCTTAGAATTGGTTCTAAGATTGCTAGTTCGCATAGTAATAGGCATGTCTACCTTAGTACACTCACACACATTGATGTCTAAGGTGGAGGCACCAATAACTAGTCATTTAAGCAATTTTAAAGCAAATTTTGAGTAGTGTGAGTTGGTGGATATTTTTCTCATGTAGGAAGATAGGAAAAATATGGATTGCTAAATTTCAGATTTATATTCAAAAAGTTGAAATTAAAGTAGGAGGCTCAAATTTCAACAAGGCATCAAAATTCAAAAAGAATCATGACTTGGAGGTACATTTTGCTTTCTTTAGTGTATCAATTATGCACATTTTAGAAGGTGGTCACTTTTGGTGACCACAAATGACCACTTTTCTCCAACTTCAAAAATTTGTAACTAATTCTACAAAGCTCCAAAAAATATGAAATGACTTGGGTTAGATGTCAGTTCTACTTGCTTTTCAAAGAAAATTTACTAAATTTTTTTTTCAAGAGGTTTAGCCTCCTCCAAATTTAGTTCCAACCATTAGATGGTCCATTTATTGACCTCCTACTTTATACTAATTTCAAGAGGCAAAAGAACTCTTGACCCATAATCAATGTTTGGAGTCTTTTGATTCCGATCATTCAAGACTATACTTTCTTACTCATTACTTTAGGTAATGTGTCATAACCTTATTAGTTACAACCTTGAAAAAGACCAAAAAAACAAATTTCAAGCTTGAGATGTGACTAAGGTTGGAAATAGCACACCCTACACGTTGAGTATTGGGTGTGGTTGGTTATTGGTGCCTCCACCTTACCCTTATTTGAAACATTAGTTTGTCGAGCTCACCACGATTCCAAGCATAATCAATCCTTGAATTCCGAGGCGAATAGACATATGGTTTTGTGTTTGATGGATGACAGGGAATCAAACTGTAAAGGACAGAAGAGCAACTATTCATCATCAAAATTTGTTTTGGAAAGGGAAGATCTTCTACAGTAGTTTGACTAGCAATGACTACTTTTGCAATTTTGGAGGCTAGTGATTCACATGGTAATTAAAAAAAAGGATGATTTTGAGGGTCACCCCTTTAGCATTCAAGGGTTAATGTAACAGCCCAGTTACTGTATCTGGGGAGTTACATAATTCAATTCAATTGAACATGCACATTGCAGAGTCCTAAATTAGAGGGCAGACTCTTATTATATAATGCAAGGAAATTCATCCTGGTACTCTTGCTCAACAGCAACATGACCAACAAAAGCCAGCCAATATGATATCCAACAAAGTAATTCTGTGCATCACTGCATAAAATACATAATTTTAACTCTGTTTGGGAAGCACTGACACGCAAACACTTTTTTTTTGGTTTTTTTTTTTGAGATTGGCAAAAAAACAAGACCTAGATTACTCAACCACATCCATTTTGTGTATCCAGCATTCAAAATGTGAGGCTTTACCTTATTTGGGGTATTGTGGGCTTCCTTGCTAACTTGTGGCGGTATTTGCCTTAAGTTATTATTGTGTTTAAGTGGTATATTTTTACATTTTTTTGAAAAAGGAAAAGAAATCAACTTTGCGATTCATTCCCGGTGGAGTAGCTGTTGCTTTTACTGTCAAAGAGATCATTTAACCCTGTAAGGACGGGTTGGTCTCCATTGAAATCATCAATTTTTAATATTGTGGGAATCAATCACTTAAAAAAATGGAAAAGTATTCATTGGAAGTCAAACTACTGTAGAAGATGTTTTCTTTTGACAACAAAACTTGGAGGATGAATAGTTGTATTTTTGTTCTATACAAAAGAATTCTTTGTCATCCATTAAACACTTAGGGTCCAACGGCAACCTTATAGGGTTAAGTCAACGTTCTCATCTAGCAAGTAGTACCATGATCATGCCTGAGTCCTTCAAAACTCATAAAAAACCGACACTTTTAGGTGGGTAAATGCAAAACCGACACTTTTTGCTAGTTTGCCTAGGTGCTATTATTAGTCGTGAAAATTTTCATTGATTTTCTTGTTGGTGAGTAGAGGGGGGTTCCAATGCACTCAAGAACATGACATTTGGATATCATATGCAAAAATTATGAAGGGTCAGAGTTTTGGGAGATAGATGTAATAAAAAAATTGTTTCTTTCACATAATTAGGTACATATTGATTTTGAAGATGTACACAATGTGATGATGGTAGTTTGGGGTCAATGGTGCATTTGAGGGTCAGCACACCTTAAGGTGGATACACCCAAAAGTTGTACCTTGCTTAAAACTGTCAACATCACTTTGAATATGCATCTTCCAAATCAATATCGTAACTACATCTAAAATGGACCGAATAAGGTCTATGGCATAACCAATGTGTTGTAAAGAATGAATAACATTTTTTGCACATTTGCTACAAGACTACAAATCAAACTGCAATTGGTTCCATAATTTTTTAATGAATTGTGAATTAATTACAAATTTTCAAAGATTCAAGGTGATGCCAAAATAAATTTGATGCACATGAAGAAATAACAATAAAGAGAAGTTAACATAACACAAAGTGCATCCATAATTGATCACCTCTATAGCTCTACTAATAGAATTGCATACTATTCAAGATTCATTTAACATTTGTCTTTGTCATGCACATCATTTCAGAATCCTCCTTGTTTATTTTCCCTTCAATAATAAGGGTCAATTTTGAGGAGTGGTCCATTTTAGGTGTAGTTAACTTAAGTACTTCTGTTGAAGAAATGAATTTTATAACATCTATAAAAGAAAACTTTGATCCTTCAAAACTTTTGCAGATGGTATCCAAATGTCATGTTCTTTGGTGTGTTAGAACCTCCTTTGACTTGCCAACAAGAAAATCAATGAAAATTTGACTAGACTAATAATAGTATCATCCAGGCACAGTAGCAAAAAGTGGCTGTTTGCGGGGGTACCCACAAACCAGGTACTCTTTTTAATAACTTTCCCACTGTTGGAATGAGCCCACACTGACTGTTTTGGGTTCCTCCAAATGCAAGCCAAAAGATTCACACTGTTGCTTTTTTCATGTTCATTCAGTCATGCATAATAAGAAACAGAATTGCCTGCCCAGGAAAAAAAAATGTTGACAATCGGGCAGTCAAACTGAAGGCAAAAATGGGCCAATGTTTGGGGAAAATGGCAGCTAAGTTAGTTCAAAGTTACGCTGGTGGAATTGGGAAAAAAAAACAGTTGCAATTTGAAACCATCCACAAAACACTGGTGAGAAAATCTAAAAAAATTTATTTTGAATAAAAAATATGTAGAAAATAAGCAAACTATGTACTTGGAAAAATGGTTCAATTTGGGAATTGAAGGAAGATAGTTGG
This sequence comes from Pseudoscleropodium purum, assembly GCA_963969395.1. Taxonomy (NCBI): domain Eukaryota; kingdom Viridiplantae; phylum Streptophyta; class Bryopsida; order Hypnales; family Brachytheciaceae; genus Pseudoscleropodium; species Pseudoscleropodium purum. Next base: position 20,162,380 of record OZ017797.1, read on the forward strand.
TAAAATTCAAAAAATCTTGAATGCTAAAATAGGCATTAATTCACCTTATTATATACAATACAAGATACTATACTAAATAGTGAAATTAGGTTGCTCCACACTAATTTCTCGACATTCTACACTATATGAATATGTATCGTTATTGTAGAAAAATGTAGTGATGTGGGAATTAGCTTAGGTGTGTTGCATGGGTTGATGCACTAGTTCATGGCTTGGGTTTAGATAGTGGCATGTGCCTCCATGTGGACAAGTGGTGAGTCATGAGGTAATTTTTTGGGGGTAACACAACCTAATTGTTCCGCGTTAAGTGTAGTCAAAGGCCAAGGCTAGTCCTATATTGTAGTGGATAATCAAGGTGTTGTGATTGGTCAAAGTTTTAGTGTTTGTTTTGTTTGTTTTAAGAAATAAACACCACTCAAAGTTTGTAAAGAACCATTTTTTGCAATTGAAATAGATTTTGATGTGTGCCAAAACAAAAAAAACAAAAAAAAACACTTGTAGGGGATCTTATCATTTTTGAATATTACTATGACTGATGATTGATGAGAATCCCCTTCTAAAATTCTTTTGAGAACTTCCAATGTAATTGTTAAAACAATGTGAATACAATCTTTAGGATGACCTATAGGTTGTTGTCCTTTTGCATATATGATCGTTTCACATTTTTAGACTTATTTGGTTTCAAAAAAAAATTGTAATAGATTTACAGATTAGAAGACATTTGGTCAATTCATTTTTGAGAAAAAGAAGAAGATATATTATAGGTAACCAAAGCAATAACATATAAGTTTGCATTGTTGTTTTCAAGAGGGAATATTCTTGTCCACTTAGGTATAATGGTAATATCCTTTTTATTTCCTGAAATGATTACAATGGTTGTCCCAACATCCTTCAAGATTGTGGAATAATGAATTCATGAACCTTTTGGTATATCTAGGGGCAACCTGGAAGGCATGGTAATAGAAAAGACAAGCAATTGAGCAAGGTTGTGAATTTCTTTCATTAACTTTGAACGTTTATATCTTGTACTCAGAATTATGTACTCAGAATTTCGGCATATTTTCGTAGTAGTACACGTCATCAATATGTCGTCAAAAATGGAAAAAACATGACTTCGCGAATTGAAATGAAGTGGAAAAAAAAAGAGAACACCAATTTGGTCCCACTTGAGGGCAGACAACAACCCTAATAAAAAAAATTGCACAAGACATATTCTAATTAGAAACATGCAAGTTGCCACTATTGAAAACAAAGTCAAAACACCAAGAAGAAGAGAGAAAATTTCCCCGTAACGAATATTTCATGAATTTTGTTGCACTTTTTCCACACTCTTCAGGATTGTATTGCGGCGCATGGCCAATTCCCAATTCCCACGTGTGAATTGTGTCACCTCAAACTATCCTAGTGAGCAAATTTGAACAAAATTGACTGTGGTGGAATGTGTATCATTTCAATCATTGAGAATCTCTAAAAATAAAAATGCAACATCCAACAAAATTATGTAGTCCTGATGTCACTCACTCGTGATGTCTTTCAGGAACATACTCTTCTTTAAATTCATGGCAATCTCAAGAAGAGATAGGAGCGATTCTTCTTTCTTTTTAAATTTGAAAAAAAAAAAAAAAAATTGTCGTTGATGCTTTGCCACTGACAGAGGGTGCCGGATAGGAGGTACCAGAAAAAGCGACAAATAAAGTTTACTTTTCCAGGGGGTCCCTCTGCCATCTCGCCAGGAGTGGAGACCATACACCAACACTTTTTGTTTTTTGCCATGGCAACACAAATCCAAAGGTCCTCACCAACAGCTTTGTAAGGAAGGAGATAAGAGAGAAAGAGAGAGAGATGGAAACCTTAACTTTATAAGGACTCACTGAGGAGCCTCTCACTGTTTTTTTAAATCTCAAAATCACTTTTGGTTTCATTTGCTTCAAAAAAAAATTTACTTTTTAAAAATCTCACATTACTTTTGGTTTCATTTGCTTCAAAAAAAAATTTACTTTTTAAAAATTTCACATCACTTTTGGTTTCATTTGCTTCAAAAAAAAATTTAATTTTTAAAAATCTCACATCACTTTTGGTTTCATTTGCTTCAATTTTAAAAATCTCACGTCACTTCCACGAGTTCAGTTGGATTGGATTGTGTTTTGCAGTTTTCAGGTCACAGTTGTTGACTGCTGAGGTTCAATTGACTGCCCCCGGGATTCTGGGAGTTTGTTCGTTGGGGAATTTTTTTTTTTTTTTTTCCCCCACCCATCAATCAGTTGCCGCCGCTGGCCTCACTGTCCTTGCACCCTCATCGAAGGTGGTGTAAGATGATGGTAGAACCATCCATAATTGACCATTGTAGGGGTTTTTCACATACGTTTTGGAGTAGTATAAGGCAATGTAAATTTTCATTACTTGAGTTAGTCCTAACGTTGGAAAGGAGGAAAAACACATCCTATTTTTGGGTTGGAAATTTATTCGAGCCTTGGTTGCAACTATTCTACCCACATAAATTGAATATGGAACCTTGGTTGATAACGGGTGTTTCTACCACAAGTCTGACCATGCTACCATTCATTCTGTTATGCTTGTTATAGATGTTGAGCAGCCAGGGCAGATTGACCCATGTATTGTCCCGCCAAAAGGTAAATGTCAAAATTGCCCCCCTATTTTGTGTCACATAAATTTTTGTATTTCATCTCATCTCCAAGCTAATTTGGGGTTTCTAATTGCAAATATGAATTCAGAATTTGCCAATTTTATCATATGTGATAAATAAATAAGTAAGGTAAGCTTATCTTACATGACCTGCCAATTTGTTGTGTCAACTTTCAAACATGATTCAGAAGAGTTGTGGTGGTTGAGCACAAACTTCGAAATGTTGACCGTACATGCAAATGCAAATCGATTCAATTCCAACACTCCAGAGTCCAAACCGAGTGAACATTGGGTCCAATTTGGTCAAAAAAAATAAGTAAGAATAAAAGTCCAAATGTTGTGCAGCAGCGAGATTAAAGCTTAAGTGCTAAGTAAGTTAGTTGGTCACTTGTACCCAGCTTTTTAACTTCCATACCACAGAGGAGTTTGTTTTTTGGACTTTTTGTGATTTAGTGTACAGTACCTTCTAAGGGTTTTGGATTTTCAAAGTTTTGAGTTTGATTTGATGGTAGCTCTAGTAAGGTAGTCTGATCTTGAAGCGACCATGTAAGCCTACCTGACTCATAGTTGACTATAATAGATATTTCAAGCAACTTGTTATTCATTCCTAACTCATTGTTGACTATAATAGATATTTCAAACAACATCTCACTCATTCTTGAATAGGGATTACATTTAGAACACAGTTGCTTTTTAGAGTATACCACCTTAAGGCAAGTACATCCACTTGTGATTCCTACATTATGGCGTCTCATTTTATTTTTCTTTGAAGTTGTGGCTAGTTTCTAGAAGGCAAAGAAGAAAAAATGAATTGCGAGCTAATCGGGATCTGAAATCTAGATGACGAAGGTGGGAGCAAGTTTCCACTTGGGTTTGCTCACGTCACCCTCACAAAAGACTTGATACATGCACTAAGTTAAAAAAATATATCTTAAGGCCTTTGTCTTTTCAGGATTACCTGAGATAGACATCACATGCTTTGAGTCATGTGTAACTCACAATGTTATTGTACACTGTGTCTTTCCATGAAAGGTGGCACTCCTCATGAACATTAAGCTTTTCATTTCCAAGAACAACAAAATTTCTATAGCACCAAATTCTCCATGTAGTAGCAATTCTAAAACATCCCAAGCAAGATTGGAGAGGGGGATATAAGGGTTGTATCTCATTCTAATGTAGATGTCTCCTAAGAATAACAACAAATATCAACTCTCTCACAGTCATTCTAGGCAGGAGGTGCAAAAATTCTCTAGATCCTTTCATTCTTGACTACAAGCATTGCATGAACTTGCACACAAGAGACACTATTCTAGGGTCTCTTTGATTTGTAGTTCATAACATTTGCAGTTACTAGGAAATCCCATGCATGCAATCTAATTCCCAATTGGAAGATCACATGAATTAATTTGGCAAGCAAAAAACTAAAATTTTGTTGATTCCTAATTTTCCGACAAAAGATTAGTGGTTACTTTGCTTTATTGCATCTCATTGCATACTCCATCCTCATTTTAGAACCTAAATCAAAAATTGCCATTGTTTGCTTATTTACGTGACTCAAATCTCATATGATAAGAATGACTATCTTAATTTTAGTTCTAAGAGAAAGAAAGGGTATAAATAGTTGTAAGTTGCAATGAGGTGTACATACTTTACATCGTGGTTTAAGTATGTGTTAAACTTTCTTTTATGTAATTTTAAAAAGTATTGATAAAACTTCTAACAATTTGAAGACCTTATATCTCAAACAACTAGAAAATATTACATTTTTTTCTTTAAAATTTTATTTTTTTGTTTCTTGGAATGTGCTTGGATAAATCCATTTTAATGAAGAATTTTTTTACCTGTTTTTACATTATTAGTAAAGGCAAAATTATGAAGGGTTTAAGAAAATCTAGATATTTTTTCAAGTTCATTTCTAAACTCAAATTTCATTGTTTAAAAAACACTCTAATGATTATAAACTACTTACTATTGGAATCGATATATCTCAATTCCATGTCGATGTTATTTGCAATCTAGATTTTCCTTTCATGATGTGACAAAATGAAAACAAAGCATATTTTGTTGCGCAATTTCTTTAAATTAATTTTCCATTATAAATCAAGATTTACTACAATCCTTTAACCACAACTATATTTTAACATAAACAAATGAAGAACTCACTTATGAGCAAATAATAAACATAACAACAACTCGTGCAACTAGCCCAAAATTGCACACAAGGCACAACACTTTCTCACCTCACAAAGTTTGATCCATTCCAATAGCTTTGTGCATTGTTTCCGATACTTTCATGGATGCAATTCAAATTGCCAAGGTGGAATTTGAGCTTCCTACCTTAGATAGAGGAGATAGATAAAGAATGAAGGTCATATTTCTTTTGCAAGAGTCTGATGGAGGATTTCTAAATGGACACACTCAGTGCCTATAGAAATTGAGAATTATGATGATGGAACTTTAGTATTAAGATTAGCCCTTAATCAATGTTGAGGTTGAAAAAGTCCAATGAATGACTTGATAGTTGACTATAGAAACAAAAAATGCATCGACTAATCCAATAATCAAAGTATTTTGATGACTACCTTGATCATGGGGCCATGTCCTTCAAGGGTTAATAAGATTATTCATCTACAAAAGATGCACTTCTCATAATCTTTGAAGGAAGAGACGGATTAAACAAATTGGATGAAGGAGATATGCAATCTGGAGATGAATGACCTCGTTCATCTCAATTCTAGCAATCATCCTTCTACTTGGTCACGAGGTCCGTCCTCACAAGAATCATCCATCCAATCGGCACTCTCTTCGTTGCCCCCCTGGTTGTGAGAAGGAGCATCTAGATGATCACTTCAGATGAAGGATTTATTTCATCCATGGCGATTGGATGGAAGGTATCTGAATGGACGGATTCTGCGACACAAGGAAAACTGAAAAGGACTGACATTCGATGAGCGTCAGAATTTTGGATGAATGTGAGATTTCATCTACCGGCCAAGCATTCATCAATGAAGCATTGTTCTCTTGTGCTTGAGCTTCAGAGCCAGAGCTGCTGGTCAGTTTACACGGATTGTAGGATTTGTGAAGAATGTCTGATTGCTCTTGAAGTTTTATTGCGATTTATGAGGCCTCTTTTTTGGAAGAAGTTTCCTAAGACCTTGATTGCAACCCGAACGGTGCTGAGGGGCAACTTTCACGGTGATTATTGAAGAATATAGCGAAATAGAAGCAGAAGAAGCAGAAGAAGCAGAAGAAGCTGACGAAGAAGGGATATGACTATGTGAAGTTCTGAATCTATTCGAAGAGATTCTAGTTGTGATCCCCGTAGCAAAAATAAATTGGACGAAAAGGTCGTTGCTACGTAATTGAGGTAATTTGTTGGATTAGGGTTTAGGGCTTTTGCAAGTTCTGGAGACAGGTAAGAATTGGCGATGGATATGAGAGCTTCGCACTATCGACCCGCCCTTGTGGCGGCCATGGTCGGAGCAGGAGTGGTTGCAGGTTCAACGGTCGCCATTCTTGTAAGATCGTGGTATGACTCCCACAAACGACGACGAGTGCCGATCACCATTCTCTCGGGGTTCCTTGGTGCTGGCAAGGTGTGTGGTTGCTACCTTATTCTATAGTTTTGCTTAATTTTGACGGATTTATGTTATTGAATCTTTTTCCTTGCTAGGCTGGGATGTTATGCAGTACCGCAATTGACTCTCTATGAAAATTTCCTTTGTGTGAAACATATCTGGTGTTTAATGTGTTTCTTGTGATCTCGCTTGTTGACATTGTTCTTGTTTTACTTGCAGACCACTTTGTTGTCTCGGTTATTAAAGAATGCAAATGGACTGCGTATTGCAGTTCTCGTGAATGACCTGGCTGAGGTGCGTCTTCATATATTTTCGTGTTTGTGCATACTTTACTTCAGCTCCAAGACGCGTTTAACTAGCGCGGGATGACAAGATTTTTTTCTGATTGTGCAGGTGAACGTGGATGCACGGATGCTGCTGGCGGGGGGTCAAACCTCAAGTCTGGCTGCATTCAGCCAGCTCGAGAATGGTTAGATTATTAAGTTCATCTCTTTTAGAGTGTGCAAATCGTCCTTCTCTTTCTGTCTGGATCATTAGTCGATATTGTTGCTAAATTATACCTTGGTTTCATGAAGAGGTGCTTGAACATCACTGTAGTTTATTCGTTGAGTTTTTTTTGCAAGAGCTCTTCTCAGGGACTCGGACTATTTGCAGGATGTCTATGCTGCAGCACAGAGGCGGATGTCGTTGGTGCTGTAACAAAGCTCCTTGAGGCGGGAGGTGAATTTGATCATTTGGTTATCGAGTGTTCCGGTATGGCCCAGGTATATCAATTCTTGAATATCGAGGAAGGCTCATTTCTTTGGACAAATATATGTGAATCACTTATTTTTGTGCTTTGTGGTAGAAATAGACGATCCAGTTGTAGGGACACAAAACTATGTGAAAACCATCATCTGTAGACTCTCATGTGTCCCAATAATTTATATTGACGGAGTCGAGGTTACTGATACTGGAGGGGTTTGTTTTATGTTTGATGCAAGCCTAGCAGCCTGATGGAGTTGTTTATCAAAGCCGAAGAGGAAGGCCATGTCTATAAAAATATGGCGATGCTCAATCAGATGGTAAGCTTCCCTTCACTCGAGTGATTAGTTTTTTAATTGTGCGTGAATCCTCTTTTGTATGGCTACTTTGTACTTCAAAAGAATGCTGATAAGGAAACCCAGCATATTATAACGCTTCTTCCTCTAGCCCGGTGCTTTGAAGACCTCGCAGGTGAAGATTCCTGATCCTGAAGCACTTTAAAGTTCCTCAGAAATCACAAACCTCCCGGAGCGGAGGGCTTGTGATAAGGCCAAAATGGCTTCTAGGTTGTGTAGGCCGTCCCTTTTAGGGTCTATCAAAATATCTACTAACAGGTGTCCTCTAAGCGTTAAGCTTTCGTTTCTGTAAATACGTTAGGGTCCTATATACTTTAGATAGGACTTCATCGCTTCCGTACCCTTCAGAACGCCGAGTCTGCACAGTGGATCTTCTCTACTATTGTCGTCAGATGAGTTCCTTCTCATGAGCAAAGAGTCAAGCTTGTGTAGATCAGGGGTTTTACGCGATACTTTGACTTTCTCACGACGGTGTTACTAGGTTTGGTTTTGTACCCTCATTAAGGTGTTAAAGTGAGAGAGGACTGGTGGCGATTTGCCAAAGCTGTGCACGATGAAGGGGAGGGGAGGTGGATACACTGTGATTTTATAGGCTCGAGGTTAGGTCTACCCTCTCGAGATTTGTTGCTATATTAGTTCAGGAAAGCACACTTCTTGTGGCAAATTAGAATGGTCATCGGAGTTTGCATTCTCTTACAACGCAAGGTTTGAGAATTATAGGCTGTATTTAGATATCATAGCACGGAGGACTGAAAATTACAAGTCAAGTAACTGAGTGATTGTGGTTCTGTTTTATACAGGTGACTTTGGTAGATGGGAGGACGCTTCTGAGATGGCTAGAAGTAGCCAATGGATCTACACGTGTGAATATCGGTGATGAGTCGGGAGATCTGGCTGAGTTGCTTGTGGAGCAGGTGACATATACCTATCTTTTATAATCGATATCGGTGCAGCCAACTCTTAATGCTTAGAATAATCAATATCTGGATCATTCAAAACGATGAAAGATTTAGTCATGCTCCGCGAATTTTTTATTTCAAAGCTGATTTTTTTATATCTGAGCTTCTCTTCCTCACATGTTCCTTACATAACAAACCATTTGGCCTACCATGGCCTTTGAAGTTTGAAGGACTTCGACGCACAGCTTTGAATTTTTTTGAGACTACACTTACTAACTGCAAGCCCGTATTTGCCGTGCAGATCGAGTGTGCGGACCTCATAATACTTAGTAAAGTGGACTGCTTGCAGCAAGCTCAGATTAGAAAATGCCTCACAGCCATTAGAGCCCTAAATGGGAGTGCTGTTATAGAGGTTTGTAACATACTAGCACATTGCTCCCGTTTAGGCATGGTACGGTGAAATGGTCTTACACTTGTCAGGTTTCTTCAAGCGCTCCTATTACCGTAGCTCTTTGTAGTTTTTAGAGACTATTGGGGAGTGGAATTCGATTGTTCTGGAGTCTACTGGTACCGTTTCTTGTTCTCTTGTAAGATTCTAGAACCTTTGACTTTCAACTTGACTTCATCGGAATTTTTCCATGCCAGAGTTTTTCCAATAGGTCCAAGTATTTGAGGCTGTATGATTTTTCTATCTTGCAGAGTGCGTCATTTGGAGATCTGCCTCCATCAATGATTTTCGGTACCGTGAAGGGATGTCTCAGAAAGAAGAACTCCCATACTCACCATAATTCCCATGATCATTCTCACCATGAAGATGGTGCTGAAGGGCAACATGCACCTCATGTCAGGAGTTTTGTATACAAGTCTTGGTGTCCTTTCCAGCCTCAGCGACTGGTGGTCACTCTTAGGCGCCTACGCACACAAATTGAAACAAGATCAGATAAGGAAGGCTTAAGCAAATGCTTGGGAAGAGGCATATTACGTGCGAAGGGACTTGTGTGGCTGGCCACTGATATGAAGAGAGCAAGGTATAATCTCTAGGTTTTCAAATTGGACAAGGGATTTGATTGCATTGGACGATTTTTGTTTCTGGTTCCCATTTATGTTGATGTTGCATTTATGTGTTCGCAGGGAATGGGCTCAAGTAGGGGAGACTCTTCACCTTCACTACGGTGATTTATGGAAGGTAGTTCTCTACGGCGTGCCTGTTTATTTTTCATTTCCAAGTTCTTGTAAAACTGGCCTCGAAGTGACTGAAGCATCTGCGTCTTGGATCCATGTGTCTCTTTCGTTGGATAAGTTTAATGGCAATCAACTTGGTACTTTGAATCTGCGTGGGAGCGTGTTCTTTGCTATGGTCATGCATTGCCTTTTCTCAGAGATGCAATTTTAAAGTATTCAGTGACTGAATATGTAGGAAGGGACAGCATTTGAAAATGGAAAATCAGAAGGACGCAATGGAGAGTTTTATGGTGACAGACGGCAAGAAGTAAGTCAAAATCTTCCAAGTTGGAGTTTGTCTATCTGACTTGTTTGTGAATCGTCTTTTGCTCTACAGAGCCTTGAGAATTTGAGTCTGCTGAACTCAGGGTAGGACCGATGTTATTCCAGTAGTGAATCGTCTTATGCTCTACAGAGTCTTGTGAATTTGAGTTTTCGGAACTCAGGGTATGACCGAGATTATTCCAGTAGTCAGAGTGGACTTGGCCATTCTACTTCGAGAAATAATTGCACATGACATTCAATAGATTTATACTAGACAGATCACTCCATGATATTGCTATGATTTATTTCCTAGTTTTGTGAAGAGATGACAGATGCAATAAAGTTTCATGTTTTGAGCGGCGTTTCATTTTGCAGATTGTCTTTATCGGAACTGGCGAGTTACAAGAAGCAGATATTAGGAATGCACTTGACTACTGCCTGCTTACTTCTGAAGAGGTACCGCGTCCTTAAGCCGTATACCGTTCTTGTTCATCAAGTTGTCAAGTTCTTCCGCAGTTGAAAATGAAGTATCAAAAACTCTCAACGATGTGGCTGGGATGTCATTGCTGGACAGATGGAACGTGGGCCATATGGATGGATAGGCATTCCTGATCCAATAGTGATCACTCCGTTGGGACCTCGGCATAAAAAGTAAAAGTCCTTACCTCTCTTTGAATATAGGCGAGTATTTTTCTTTTAGTCTCTTGTAAAACCATATCAAGTCTCTCATTCTGAACTGCCCAATAAGTGTTCTTGTGATGCTGACATCTTTCCCCGTCTCCTCTAGTATCATCTGTTCTCTAAATCACTTCCTGCTTGTAGCACTCAGTAAGAACCAAAGTTTACGTGGCTGTAAATGAATGGATTTCTCTCATTCAAAAATTATTTATTTCATACGATATACAGTCTTGAGACGTATTCTATTTTACTCCCCAGAAAGTGGGCTTGATGCCTGCTAGTTCCCACTCATTTTGTAGTCATATGAGGTTTTCCTAACATTGAGTGTGCTTGTGACACAGACCTACAACACATGGAGTAGGCTGCGCCTGTTGTGACCCTGAGTTAAAGTTGATAGATCAAGCTGTTTCAAGGCAGATAGGCTAGCCTCGAACACTGGTGCAATCTCATCATTCAAGCTGCCATGTGAAGACTGTTATGGACAGTAACATGAAATTTTATGGTGATTGATCTGCGACATCGTTTGAAGTTATTTGGCAGCAATATCACTTTCTCCATCAGCAAAGAATGCAAGGTTTGCGATAGACTACTTATCTCAATTTTTTTTTTTAAATCATCAAACATTCATCCAAGAATGGAGGGGGGTGCGAAGCAGAGTACCTGATTGCGCTAGCAGCGGAATTTTTTGCAGGGGTGTCTTTCCAGTTGTGGCTAAGAGCCAGTCTTCTCCAGAATTGACGATTTGAGAAAAATCATCGTAAAGGACTATTTGGAAGAATATTTTGGAATTCATATAAAAATGAAAGTTGTAGACTTTGAGTTTTAGATTTCATTCATACAGTTAGATTCACCAATGCTATCACCAATAGTTTTCTATAAATTTTGAAAGGGAAATTTCAAAATTCCTTCTAAATTCAATTACAAGCAAAATATTGTCATTTTTTAAGTAAAATTTGTTGGAATGGATTTAAAATGGGGTTTTCTTGATATGGTGATTTTTTGAAAATTTTGTGTTCTTTAACCCCTGAAGGACCAAGCTATAGCTCACTACAAATGGAGTTTATATATATATATATTTTTTTTATTTTCAAAAAACATGGGGATGAGGTTTTTCTTTAAGGCCCAACAATTTTCATATCTTTTGACTACATCATTAAAAAATTATTGTATGATCTGTAGTTTTTTCCATTGTGTACGTAGTTTGAGTAGATTAGGAAAAATCGTTTTTTTCATAAATAAAAATTTGAAATTAGTTTTCTAGATTTATATATATGTAGAAATTTTTGAATCATTTCATTTTGATCATTAAATCAAAAATTATGTAGAGTTTTAGTTTGTGGATACTTATGGATTTTTTACTCTAAAATAAATCTTCAAGTTGTTTATTTAATTCAATTTTCAATATTTTTGAAGAAAGATAAAACCATAAGATGATTTACTTATTACAACATTGTAACCATTGGGATTGGTGTTTTTCAATTTCATAATTAAATTATTAACAATTTAATATTTTAATTTATTCTCATTTCTTTCTATTTACTATTTTTTTTCCTATATGTTATAGAACTCCAAATGATTTGAAATTTTACAAGCTTGTAGCCAACTTGCCTTGAAGAATTAATCCTAAGAATTGCAACTATTTTGGACATTTTTTCATCTTGTGAAGTGTAATTGTCTAATTTTTTGCAGGGTCCAAAAAGGCTTTTTGTCAATTCAAATGCTAATATCTTGCAATCTACTTGGTGAAAATTTTAAAAAAAATTTTCACATCTTTTCAAATGATTTTACTATGGTTGGATGTGTCCAAAAATGTTTTTTTTTTTTAAATTTTGATACTTGTCTTTGAATTGGCAATTTTGAAGCATTTTTGGTGAAAACATAGTCAAGAAACTTTAGGCGTCAAATTTATGACCTTATTTTTGCAAATTCAATTTTGAATTATATAGTCAATGTAATTTTGGCTTGGTCAACCACTTAATACACTTCTACATTTGTAATTAAAAAATATATATATTCTAGTAATACCAAATTCAATCATTAAATTGGACAACAATTTGATAAAATATCTCTACAATTAGGATGACCCTCAGCCAAGTAGTATTGAGAAAGAAAAATAATTTTCAATCTATTTGTTGTCTAGGAATAGAACATCAAAGTGCTTTAGGGTTAAACTCTAAAGTTTCAAAGTCAAAAATATGTTGTGATATTTGTGTTGACCATTTGTTTGAATTAAGATGTAATCAAAAATTGAGTTCACAAAAAACCACTCTAGTAGAGTAAGTATATTGGCAAGTTTTTCACCTTGTTTTATTGCAAAGATTTAAAAAAAAATTCTATTCCCTTCAACTACCTTAAAAAATTGTTCGTACAAATAGCTAAAATGATCTTCATTGTGATGGATTTAACTTGTAAAGGACATGTTGGTTACCATAGAAATCATCCTCTTGGAATATCGTGTGCATCATTTGCTTAAAAAATTCAAGAGCAAGAATTGAAGGTTAAACTATTATGCAAGACTTTCCTCTTTTTACACAAAATTGTTGCCCGAGGGGACAATGGAAATTCAAGGATTAATTTACATGTGGTTTTACAATAAAGCTATAGCCACACCCTTGTTCCACGGAAGGCATTAACCTTTCGAGGGTCTCATTTATTTCAATTGGTGCCCGGGAGCAAAAGTTATACCTCAAAAAGCTTGAAACTAAACTTAGTAGGCAACACAAAAAAATTGCAAAAAATCAAAATAAATTTTTATTTTTTTTCCTCTAAAATGTTTCATTTTTGTCTACATGTGAAGCTTTGATTCATTCTATTTGAACTAATAATGATAAAATTAATGACAATCTTGTTTTTTAGGCAATTTCAGCATCTTCTTAAAAAAATAACTTTTAGGATTCATTTTTGAATGCAATTTTTATAATTTTTCACAAATTTTTTTTAAAAATGTTGTGTTTTCTTGCTAAAACAATCTCACCATTGAGATTACTGTCTTTCAATCCCATCTTGGAGTTATTAACAATTTAGTTTTTTTTCCAATCTTAGACCTACTTCTACTTAACATTTTTTTAAAGAATGAAAATCAAGTGTGTGTTTTTTGGATTTCTTTTTCTAAACTTTCAACTCAATTCTTCAACATAAATTTTTTTTAATTCAAAGTTTGTAGTGCAAAAAAATTTCACAATTGGTGGTCAAAGTCATCTGCAATTGCAGGCCAATGTTAAAAAAAAATTCTTTTTCAACTTTGAATGCTAATATCTTCCAATCTATACGGTCAAACTTCATGAAATTTTTACCACATGAGCTAAGACAAGTGAAGTACAAGATCCAATGGTTAGATTCTAAAAAAATTATCTTTTTTGTTTTCTTAAGTGATTGACCCAAAAATGGCAGTTTTGAGTGGTTTTTGACAAAAAAAAAACGGTCTTGGGAATTTAGGGGTTAAGGTTTAGCCCATTTCAACAGAAATATCGCATGGATTTTAATAAAGGTCCCAAATCTCACTAGAACAACAAATAAAAGTTTTCAAAATACACTAGTCGGATTCCGTGTTTATTTAAACATGGATTGTCTAACTTGATGCCATTTACTTGTGCGTTCAATGTAGCAACCCTATGTTGTTCTGTCAACATTGACATCACCTAATGTTCACTATAACATCTTCAATGACAAAAACATAGTGTTATTACATTGAATGCGCAAGTAAACAACATTAAGTTAGACAACCTATGTCTAAATAAAAGCGGGATTCTTCTAGTGATATAAAGGTTTTGTGATCATCTTTTTAAACTTTAATGTTTTTAGGACTAAATGGTCTTATGAAATTTGATGCCTTTACTTGTGAGTTTTAAATTTTCTTTACTATAAGATTGACAAGTGGTATAAAAAACACTTCCATTAGATGATATTTGAGGTCTTTGAAAGACTGCAAGTTTTTAATTATGGTAACAATGTGAATAGTCAAAACCTGTTTGCTAACATGGCCGAGACCTTGCCATGTCAAATATTAATGTTTCATTAATATTTGACTTTTATGAAATATATATATAATTATTAAATAATCTAATTGCGTCATTGCTATTCTCAACTATGGGAACAATAGTAAAATAGTCTTTTGACCGTCTTATTGATAACAAATTCTTGCCAATAATGTACATGTTCTAAATATGAGAGGCTGAGATTGATTGTAAACATACCTATCATCAACACATTGAAAATTCATATTTTATTCATACAATGTCCAAAAATACAAACAAAGAAAATGTATAAAATTTATTCAATTGTCAATTATACTCATTTTAAAATACTAAAAATAATAAATTAGAAACCAATCCCATATACTTATTTGGACAATTTTAAGTATAGTCACCTCAATTGATGGAAGATTCATTTTCACTATTTTCTATATGGAGCACCCCTTGCATTACCAATCTAGACTAGAAAATATACAAGTGAATTTTCACACCGACAAAATCTAGGAATTCTAAAAATATCTTATATTGTCATGTACACATTATTGCAAATCAAATCAAATATAAGTTGGCAAGGCAAAGTTAGTGCTTGTTGTAAATGAAACATGAATTTATGTAGACAATTCTCTATTTGCAATTATAATTTTCTTCTACTTTTGTCAAAAAATAATTTACACAAGGTTACAAAAGAAAAGCCTATAATTAGAAATTGGAAGTTAGTAATAATCATGGCAAAGCATTGAAGGTAGGAGGTCCATTAAAGTGCTTGGCCTTCAAAGCATCTACTTTGTGAAATGTACACTATTTGTACATTTTTCTTTCTCATTGCAACAATAAAATATAAATAGTAAACACTAAAAGGTAGATGCTTTTGTGTTTCAACTTCAAAAATTCATAACTATTTCAACGAAGCCCCAAATAATTATGATGTGACTTTAGGCTGGTTAAATGCCAATTTCAATAATATTTTAACAAAAAAACTTATTGAATAATATTTCAAACCTAACCTCTCCAAATTAATTTCATGTTCTTAAATAGATGCTTTATAACCTCCTAACTTACCATTTATTGTAATGAAGTTGTGCCCAAATTAATATAAAGCTCTTAAATGGTTGCTTTATGAACCTCTCAATTTACCACTTATTTAAATTAAGTTGTGTACAACAATTCTATTGAAATTTTGTACTAATTTTGAAATTAAGTGAATTTACAAGTTGAATGAACATGAGAATTTACAACATTAAAGGTAAATTAGAGTTAAATAAGTGATCATTAAATTTATCATATTATAGTTAATGTAATTAAACATGAAAAATGTGAATAAATAACTATAAAAATGGCAATAATTTTATTAAAAAGTTGAACTTCAAACATCTATATTTACTTGAATATTTTTGTTTTGCATAAAAGTATTAGTACTCTACATTAAAAAGTGCATTTGAAACCAAACATAATATAAAGATATATCATACTAATTAAAGCCTTGCATGCACAAAAATAAGAGGTGTTCCTATTTTTCAATATAGAGAAAGTGCATTCAAAACATCTTACAATGACAATTTTTAAGATCAAACCTTCTTCATTGATGGAACTCTAAAGAATAAATATACTCATTAAAAAGTTCACTCTCTAGTGTCATTGTCACATTTGGCTAGTTTGTAGCAATGGCAACCTTGATGCCATAACCCCTTTCTCTATTGCTATTTCATCACCTTAGTCTTATATAACAAAGTGACTACGTGGGATTTAGGCTTGAAGCAAAGCACCATTAGGCATTTAGCTAGCTACAATACCCTAGTGCGCAACACTGTATAGAATAAATATGAAAGGATAATCTCTATTATTGGCTAGGATCTTTTGGCTACGTCAAAAAAATAAGATAGTCAATATTAGTTAGGCAAGTCAAATTTTAGAAAGGTGGGATAAATGTCCTTTGGTTATTCGAAAAAGAAATGGAGTGGGAAGTATTCACCCACTCTTCTTTCTTGTAAGAGTGGCACAAGGTTGCTACCAATGATGGCATGAGGTTGCTATTGCTACAAGTGTCTCATCATATTTTCAAATATAAAAAGTGTGAGCACATAGCTATCATATTACCAATTTGGTAATTATAAGAAGGAACAAATATATTATGATTACAATAACATATTACTAATAAAGAATATAACACCTTAAAATGATAATAATATATAATTGAAAGTAGATTCTAATGTGAATTGCTTGGATTTTGAGTTGTTCCATTTCTTTGGACATTCCATTGTTAACACTTCTTGTAATTATAGGCTTGTATGTCATTCTCTTTATAACATTTTCTATATACATGTATATCCAAATTGTATAAAAAATAGACCACTCCTCAAAATCAACCCTAATTTTTAAAGGGAATTCGAATAAGGAAGATATCAAAAACAATCAATATGACAAGAATAAATGTAAGGTGAATTGTGAATAAGGAGGATACCCAAAACAATGTGCATGGCAAGGACAAATATAAAGTGAATTTTGAATAAGGAGCATATCCAAAATAGTGTGCATGACAAAGACAAATGTAAGGTGAAGTTTGAGTAGTGTGTAGCTCTATTATTAGTACTATAGAGGTGTCAATCTTATAAGTTGTCAATTTTGGGTATACTTTTTGATGTTTTAACTTCTCTTTGGTGTCATTTCTTCATGTGCATCAAATGCATTTTGGCATCACCTACATAACATTGTTTGTATCCTACACCTTGTATCTTATGAAATTTGTAATTAATTTATAATGCATTCTAAAATTATGGAACTACTTGCATTTTGATTCATCGTCCTTTAGCAATGTGCAAAAATTGTTGTTCATTTTCTAAAGGCTATTTTACATTTGATGGGTGGGTCAATTTATTGTGTCAATTTACTATGTGAGAGGCTAGATGATACATGACAAAAATCCCTCGAGTGCAATTAGAGAGGATTTAAAACTTTTTTTTAATTAATTTTTAATTTTTAATGAAAGTTGTTGATGTGGCACTACTTGTGAAACGTCAACACTACATCAGATTTCAATATTTTCAATATTTTTTCAATATATATTTTTTCAAAAAAAATATTTTTTTATTTTTTTGTATATGCACTACAGGGGGGCTAAAAATACATCTTTAACGGCCTTCTGGAGGGTTCAGATTTTTCCTAATGATTTACTGTATTAGAGGCCAAATGACACATGCCAAAAATCCTCACTTGTGATTAAATTGGTCCCGACTCCTTTACACCTAGAGGTAGGGCCAATGTGGTGGAATGAATTTTTTTATTCAAAGAAGACATTATCCAATATGACCCACCAAAAATGGGAGGCCAATTCTTGGCCTAGGGACCATTGTCAAATTTCAATTGAAAAAACTATTTGTATAGAATATCATTTCTTTCAATGGATTTTTTACAATTAATCTCTAGGTGTAAAGTGGCCATCAAAATTTCAGCCCCTCTTTCTCTTTGTATTTAAAAAAAATTAGCCCACTCTTTTTGGCATCAAGGCCTTTACATATATGAGAATTACCCCCATTATAATCTTGTTCTAATGAGTACTTGAGGTCAGTCTTCAGCCCAAAAGACGCTAAAGTTTTCTGCAATCTGTCCACATGGAATTCGCCTAGCCTCCAGGTATAAAGCGGCGCTTAGGATTGAGGCAACCTGAGACTGAGGTGTCAGTCCACCAAAGAGTGAACCCAATGGAGACATGCAACTCCCTAACTTACATGAATTCCCATGAACGGCTCACATTCATGGAACTCATCAATGGCACCAAACACACCTCGTCACTCGCCTCAGACAATACAGCAGATCTCTGAGCTCACACCAGAGCAGTCAGTAAGAGTAACGTACCTGCACTGTTGTTTACTTCTCATGAGTTGATGGGTTGTACCTGCGCAACTAACTCACGACAATCTCCACCTCGTCATCCAACCTGAAATCTGAACTGATTCAATGCCATGGGTTTTCAGAGATGAACCAGGATATTGCTCCAAGCTCAACTTAATTCAAATAAGGAGGTAAGTGAAAGTAGAGAGGAGGATTGATGAGTGATTCTTACTGTGTGAGCAGAGGCTCTAACTTACAGGGAACTGTCTTAACTCTTTCATTTGTAGAACCACCCATTCTGGACCAGGGAATCATACCCAACCTGTATAGTGTACAGTTCAGGTATTTCCAATGAAGAGTGGAACAGATTTCCAACTGAAGCTTGGAATGTTTCTTTTTCAATTCTCTTTTTCAGGGTTGGGACTAACAAGGTACACATGTACCAAAGTGTCCTAAAGTGTACGGGAAGTACATACCCGTAAAGTAGTCTCTTGAATGATTAGAATTGGAAGAGTCAAGGCATTGGCTATGAGTTTGAAGCACTTTGTGGCTCCCAAAAATCATAGCAATTTTGAGTTTGGGAATAAAACTATGAAAAATTTGCAGTCCCCATATTTCCTATCTTTGTACGTGGAAAAAATTTGCATTGCTCCGTACTGCTCATGATCTGTCCCAGAATCGCTGGAGTGATCCGGTGTGGGTAGTTCGTCACTGTTTCGGGTTGTGCAGTCCTCCTGACAGTGAAGTCATTTACAGAAATAAAAAAGCACTTATGCAGGAAAGATAAACCTATTTTGTGATTGACTAGTCCTTCTCGCGAAGGCGAAACTGTTTAAACTAACACAAAGTACGAGTTCATGAAGGAAATATAAACCTCTTGACGAATGGCGCTTGCTTATAAGGTTGGTGCAGCTGTGAGATTGGGTTAAGAGTCTGTCAATATATTTCGAAGCCATAGTTCACGTAATGGGGAGCAGGTGCACCAAGCCACCTACCTATACGGACAGTTAATAGGAAACACTGGGTAGCTCTGTCACACCTTAGATGTGTCAGTTTTTCTGGAGGAAAACTAGTGGTGTGATTTATTGCACTTTCTCCATGCTGTTGAAGGTTGATTTAGAAGCTACGGTACAGTTGTAGCTTCCTCAGGAGTGCAATGGCAATGTAGAAGGTAGAGTTTTAGCTAAGTTAGGAGTTCGATTTTGCATTCAGTTTAAGAGACATGCAGCAGCAACAGTTCGTAGTTGCTGTAGCTCACCTGTGAAAGTCGAGTGGGTGTAGTGCTGCCGTCTTGTTTGAAAGTTTAGTTGCTGGGGGCCAAGCTTCGCCATGGACGTGACCATCCGGAAGCAATCTATGGTTCCTCCGCTGGAACCGACGCCGCAGAGGATACTCTGGAACTCCAATGTCGACCTCGTCATTCCTCGCATCCACACGCAGAGCGTGTACTTCTACAACCCCGACGACTCTGCGGACTTCTTCAACCACGAAAAGCTGGCGGAAGCGTTGGGGAAGGCACTGGTGCCATTCTACCCGATGGCGGGCAGGCTGAAGCGTGGGGAGGGAGGGAGGATCAATATCAACTGTAATGGCCAAGGTGTGTTGCTCGTGGAGGCGGAGACCAATGCTTTTATCGCGGACTTCGGCGAGTTTGCTCCCGATCCCAGGTTTAGACAATTGGTGCCCCAAGTGGACTACTCCCAGGGCATTTCCTCGTTCCCGCTCCTGGTCCTCCAGGTTCGTCATATGCTCTTTCTCTTTACATTTGCGAAGAACGGAGTTCTCGAATTCTATCTCCGCTTCAACTTGAACCTTTTTCAATTGCAACTGAGAGGCTACGATACGAGAACACAGGATGTTGAAAAGAACCAAGGAAAACGCAGAAATTGCAGTCCAAAAAACTCGAATCTAGAGTATTCGTCCATATTTCATAACGATGACTCCTTTCGACTTCCTAAAGTGTCCACAATGCTATCCACATCTGTGTCATAATGTTGCGGAGCTAAGCCTCGACGTTTTCGTTGCAGATCACGTTCTTCAACTGTGGGGGTGTTTCATTAGGGGTCGGCATGCAGCACCACGTTGCGGACGGCATGTCGGGCATTCACTGCGTCAACACATGGTCGGAGATGGTGAGAGGGATACCTCTTAAGGTTCACCCGTTCATTGACCGAACTCTGTTGAAAGCCAACTCCCCTCCGGCTCCCAAATATCCACACATCGAGTATCAAGACCCTCCAAGACTTGTTAATTGTGAAATTGTCAACTGCGTTGGAAATGCAAACGGAGTTGTGAAAGGTGATTCTTACATCAACAGCAATGGACATGGTATTGAAGGATCTCATGCTGCAAACGGGAAGAGCAACAGCAGTCATGTCGGAAATGGGAAGAGCAACGGGAGCCATGTCGGAAACGGGAAGTGCAGCGGGAGCCATGTTGAGAATGGGAAGAGCAACGGAAGCCATGTTGTAAATGGGAAGAGCAATGGGAGCCATATCGAGAACGGCAAGAGCAACGGTCGCCGTGTCGAAAACGGGAAGAGCAATGGGAGCCATATCGAGAATGGCAAGAGCAACGGAAGCCATGTTGAGAACGGGAAGAGCAATGGATGCCACGTCGAGAACGGGAAGAGCAATGAGAGCCATATCGAGAACGGCAAGAGCAACGGAAGCCATGTCGAGAACGGGAAAAGCAATGGGAGCCATATCGAGAATGGCAAGAGCAACGGAAGCCATTTTGCGAACGGCAGGAGCAATGGGAGCCATATCGACAACGGCAAGAGCAACGGAAGCCATGTCGAAAACGGGAAGAGTAACGGTGCCAATAATGGAAACAGCAACGGAGTTTACAACGAAAACCGCAATTGCAACGGCGAAAAAAAATACGCGCAGTTGACGCTGGCAAGTGCCTTTCACAAGTTGAAAGAGGAGGACATACCTATGGCAGTGCGAGTCTTCAAATTCACTCTTACACAGATGGCCACTCTCAAACAGATGGCAGTGGAAGCAAAGAGCGACGTGACCTTCAGCAGCTACGAAATGCTGTCAGGCCACATATGGAAGTGCGTCACACAAGCTCGAAATCTACAGCATTCTCAAGAAACCAAGCTCTTCATCGCAACGGATGGGAGATCCCGGCTCGTCCCCCCGCTTCCTAAGGGCTATTTTGGCAACGTCATCTTCACTTGCACCCCAATCGCCACGGCCGGCGAGTTGGTGGCCAATCCAGTGACCTACGCTGCTCGTAAGGTGAGCGCTCACACCACTTGCGCAACAGTTTCGTAATCACTCTACAGCCAACGACTTCTTTGCGTGAAAAAGGAATACGCCCGTTCTCCGACGTCTAATTTAGCAGCAAATTGAATATTTTCTTGATGTTTTTCGATCTTTGAGCTTCATGAACGGAATCGAAAAACGACACAGTGTAACAAGACGATCTGGAACGCAATTTAAAAACTGCGAGAATGAGAGAATTTCGTTTTCCAGTAGCACACTCGAAATCGTAGAAAATAAAGGATACATCTCAAGAATAGAGAATTTTTTTTGTATGTTGCAGATTCACGACGCATTGGCGAGAATGAACAACGAGTATTTGCGATCGGCGCTTGATTACCTGGAAGTGCAAGAAGATGTTAGCCAGCTCGTCCGCGGCGCCCGCCACTTCAACTCTCCGAATTTAGGCATTACAAGCTGGGCGCGCATGCCTGTGTACGAATGCGACTTCGGGTGGGGAAGACCGATCTTCATGGGACCGTGCGCCATCGCTTATGAAGGGCTAGCGTATGTGTTGGGCAGCCCTGTATACGACGGAAGCTTGAGCCTCTCCTTGGGCTTGAGAGCCGATCACATGGCCGCGTTTGCAAATCTCGTCTCAAACATTTAGTCTGTCAATATCATTTTGTCCCCTCCCCGCTTATAATTCAATGGATCATAGTAAGCCATAGATTAAATTCCGCTATTAGCAGTTCAAAATCTTCGCTCGATAGCTCCACGGCAAAATTGCTCTGGCACAAGGATGGAGTCAATCTTCGTCTTCTCCAAATTGCTTCCATTCATCAGGTACTGCCTTCACTGTCACCTACACAAGTGAATTGAAGCTTAATGTATTTACAATCGAATTCACCAGTGGTATGCTTGCATTGTACTGTCGAATCCACATGAATTGAAAGCTTCATATGAACTCTGTAGCACACCGTCTTAGTGACTCTCCATTAAGGCATGGCTTCCGAGTATGGCAAGACTTGGAAGTGTTTTTGGAATCTATGTTGCACACAGTATGCAATATGTTTCGGTCTAGATGGAGAATTGCAAGTGCTCTTACAAACAGCAGAGTTGGCTATGTTTAGAATTGAATGTAGCAACGATGAATGCTTGCATTGCTGCTTTTGTGATGTGATTCAATCTCAATGATCAAGAGCATATTTTGTAAAAACTTTGGCTTGCACAGATGGAGTTTGTCCTGCCGTCCCTTGCAAAGAGCGCAACGGACTCTGACCTCGTTCGCGGTTGGGAAGGGTTAGGTTGGACTCCATACAACACGCAGCTAGCTAGTAGACAAGAATTGAACACATGGAAGCTTAGTTTTTGCAAGACTTGAATGCAATTGAACTGGAAGAGAACAGGTAAGCGGCTTTGCTATAATTTATAGCATTTGTGGTGATGATGGGTTTCTTGAGCATCATTAGTAGGGTGGTTGGGTGGTTGGGTGGTTGTAAGAAAAACTTGTAGATTGGTTAAAACTTGTATTTAATGTTATTTATACATAACATTCTTAACCCTTGAAGGATGTTGTGGATGTTTTTTGTTCAATGAATGACAAAGGATCTTTCTATGTAGGATAGAAGTGCAATTATTCATCCTCATAATTTTGTGTGAAAAGGGGATGTCTTGCTAGGTAGTTTAACTTCTAATGAGTGTTTTTGTAATTTTTTTAGCCATTTAGTAAAAGAAATGATTTCTATGGTAACCAATTGTCCTTTAGGATTAGAGACCATTTGGAGCCTTTTTGCTTCTTCAATTTGTGCTTATATTTTTAACATTGCACAAAGTCTATTTATTATCCTTTAATGTAGCAAACACCAATTTTTGGTGTTTGTATGACAATCAAGCAAGTTCATTAATTTTTTTTGTTTAATTTTCCTTGTTAATCTTTCATGGTCTCTTAAGAAGAGTATGTGATCATTAATTTTTTTTTCTTGTTAATCTTTCTTGTTAATCTTTTGGTCTCTTAAGAAGAGCATGAAATCATTTAATTTTTTTCTTGTTAATCTTTCATGGTCTCATAAGAAGAGCATGCAATTGAGTTTTCAATTTTTTGTCCATTTTTTTCTTGTTGATTTTTCATGGAGGGTTATGAAAAGTATGCAATTGAAATTTTAAATTGATAGTCTTTGTCTTTGTTTGAATGAGAAGTTTGTAAAAGAAAATTGGATCATAAAATATGTTATTTTATTATATTTGGATAAGTTGTTGCTTTATGAAATTTTGTCACAAAAATGATATTTTTTGAATTTGAGACCAATTAATGAAATGAAATGAAATACTATTATATTATACATTTCAATCAAAGCATCTTTATTTATTAATAGATATTTAAAGCTACTTTTATTTGTATTATTGAATTTTCTTTTGAACTTGGGGTCAATATCCAAGAAGAAATGTATAGTTGAAATGGGATCATATTTGTATAATATTGCATTGCACTTTTAAGTCCTTGATCTTAGGCTTTACACTATAATTTTCATTACAAAGAGAGACAAAAAGTTGAAATATTAGAGTGATTGATTCTTGAAAAACTTAATTTCTAATTCTCGAGAAAATACCAAAGTTGAACTAATGTGAATGGAATTCAATAGATGAATCAAATTGTTCAATTGCTACAAAATCTAAAAACAATATCACTTTATAATGGATGAATTTATACACTTTTAAATGTATGTGTATATATATCTATATATCTCTCTCTATATATAAATGTATATATCATCCATGTTTATATATTTTATTCATATCCATGGATGTAAATAACTTCACCACTCCACCAAAGATCCATAACATTCATTAGCTTCTACTATCACACCTTTGATTTTAGATTATGATAGATGGTATGAAATATTCCACATCTAACAACCTTCATGCCTTTAGAGGACATTAAATCCTCATTCAAAGTGGGACCGATAGGGAAAATTTACACAACCCAAAATAAGGGGCTTTCTTTTACATTTATCCTAGAATACACAAAATTCATCATAGTGGTCCCACTTTGAATGGAAGATTGAGTGTTGTGCACTACCTTTCCTCCACATTGAGCCTCCACATATCCACTTAGCCAATGATGAAGTATTATTGAATGTGAAATATTCCACACCATCTACTCTAAAGCCAAGGCAGTGACAGTGCATGCTATTGCATGCAATATGTCGCTTTCAGCACTGCCCGAAAATAATGAATGAAAAAAGCACCTACTTTTCATCCACCTTTCATCCATCGTCCAGCGTGGGACAAAGCCAAGGGCCCTACTTTTCCGGGGACTGGGACCGTCTCCTCAGACCGACGCCTTTTGGGCTGTGATCCCTCCGATTCAAACTTTCCCGCCAAGAATCCTCGCTTGGATCAGGACGCCGCTGTTCCGCTATTTCAAATTTTCAAATTTTCCACACGTCTATTTCACTCTCACAATTTTCACGTTTCCCTAAGAGCGGAAGTGCCAAAGGCGCAGCACTTCCACATCTTCATCATTTTTCAACTTCTTCATTAGCTGGGCGAATTTGTCACCAGGATTTGAACCTAGGAATACGAGTCGTTGTCGCCGGAGGAAGGAACGAGGCGAGCAGGTTGTTGCTGCAAAACGGCAGCCAACTGTTGGAGGAGATCAGAGTGTTTTTTCGGGAGCACAAAATGAGGTCGAATGGGGACGGACCCCCGCTGGGACGGGAACTATGGCCGCCCCCGGCGGATGGTATTACCAACCTCCGCTTCTCCGATCACAGTGACCGTCTCCTCGTTTCCTCCTGGGATTCTGTCAGTGCCACTTCTTCCTCTTTCTTCAATTTAGGGTTTCGCCATTTGGGGTGCCATTCGTCTCTGGATTATTTGAGATAAACTTCAGCTAGTCTTGTTCTGTTCTCCGATTTTTAGTGTATGTGTTGGACGTAAATAGTCTTTGGATGGTAGTTGTTCTTGGGAACAGAGTTGCGGGCAGGTACTAAGAGACATGCCCCTCGGTATGTTGTACCCTGATCATGGGATTCGTGGCACATGATAGTGGATTAGTTGAATGATGAAGAGAGCTGAGACGCCCTCAACCTGTATATGCAATCGTTTTCTGAGAGTTAGTCATACTTCTGAGAGATTTCTGTATTAGCACTCATCGGTGCCTTAGTCAGGATCTTCCAGTTCTGTAGCAGTCTGACCATTTATTAGCAATTTCTCAAATTTCATGTGTTCATCCAGCTTAGAACAGAGTCTATCGAAAATTTTAATCAATCATGAAACTAAAAAACGGAGTCAAACGGAAGATCCCGATTTCCAGTAACCGTGAGATGATTGGGATTGGGAATGGTGGAGTGCAGAAGTTAAGGTTATACGATGTGGCTGCGTATACGTTGACAGCGGAATTTGAATGTCAAGGACCTATTCTTGACTGCTGTTTCCATGATGACTCTTCTGGTTACAGCGCCTGTGCCGACCACAGTCTCTCTAGGTATAGAATAGTGTCATTCCCGTTTTGGAACTCGTCATTGTTCTCATATTAGCTCTTGAATGATGTGCGGCAACACTCAATTCTAGTGTTTTCGCATTTTAGGTTGCTCTTTTCTCCTCCCTCAAGATATGGTTTCGTGGTAATTTATTCAATTAGAAAAAAGATTTCTGCTCGAACGACGGCGCAGAAGCCAGTTGTTGGATGTGTCGCAGAGTTTACATTGAACACTGTAGTTCAAAGATAGTACTTACTAATGCTGATCCTCTTGTACTCTAACTTCTGGTTGTCAAATTTACGAGCAGGTACGATTTTAACACTAATTCAGAGACTACTCTGGGTTCACACGATGATGCCATTTGCGCTCTCGAATACTCCCCTGGCACTGGTGAGCCACCACACGGTGCCATTTTCAATCAGTATGGACTTTCACTGGTGGCTGTTGCACCTATTGTTCTCCATATCGAACATCGAGTTGTGTATATCAAGACCGAATCAGCTGAAATTTTCGAATTTCTGAAATTAACTATAAATCTTTACCAGAAAAAGAATTTGCAAATCTCTTCTTTCATCTGTGGGCACCTTGAATTTGCCAATACCTGTATTTTTAAAGTATGATCTTCGCAGCTGGGCTATTAAGATTGCTCAATCCTTTTTTCAGTCAGATCCATATGTTGCTGAGTTTAGCAGCTGTGCAGCATCGCTTTAGTTCATCCTTGCTGCGAACTAAATTTGGAGGGGTCCAACTTTGTTTAGTTATCCTTCTAACGGCGCTATACTCCGAACCATATCTTTCTCTGAGGCCGGCCTGGTTCTTCTTTTGAATTATCTACTTGCCGAATTCGTGTCTAGGTCAAGTCATTTAAAGTGTATAGGTTCTCGTGCTTTTTTGACTGTGGATAACTGAAAGAGAAGAATCTTTGTGCATCGAGCTGCAGGCCAAGTTATAAGCGGGAGCTGGGATAAAACAGTACGGTGCTGGGATGCAAGGAGTAGTTCAGTTTCCGGGTCGTATATGCAGCCTGCCGAAGTGATGTGCATGTCCCTTATTGGTCACCGCCTGGTGGTTGCCACCAAAAGGCACCATATAATGGTATATGATATTAGAAAAATGTCGGAGGCTGAGAAGTCGACTGAAACTCATACTAGATTCCAGACGCGTTCTGTTCGTTGCTTCCCTGATGGCACAGGTACGTCCATCCAGTATGTCCGTGTATTTTTCCTCAAAATTCTGCTTCTGTAAGCCACATTAAAGATGTCATGCCCTACTAGTTATGTCTGTCTTTGAATAGATAAGCCTCTGATTCATAGAAGCTGTGTTTCTGATGATTTGCAATTAACTTGTTTCTCCGCTGGAGACAATGCTGCAGGTTATGCAATTGGTTCTACAGATGGTGGCGTCATTGTAGATTGGTTAAATCCCTCTGACCCTCGATTTGAAATGTAAGCCAGATAC
Organism: Pseudoscleropodium purum; assembly: GCA_963969395.1. Taxonomy (NCBI): domain Eukaryota; kingdom Viridiplantae; phylum Streptophyta; class Bryopsida; order Hypnales; family Brachytheciaceae; genus Pseudoscleropodium; species Pseudoscleropodium purum. The sequence goes on from OZ017797.1 coordinate 20,189,713, forward strand.
TGCAAACAGACATGACTATGTGTTTCTTTCCGCTTCCTTGAGTTCACAACGTTCTCTTTCGCTAACTTAAGAACTTATCCTCGTTTTCCTAAAATTAGTTGAATTCTTGTCTTCACCTTGTGATTTTGGTGGCAATTGAGCAGCTTGCATGAAACTTCTGTTTGTATGCTGCAGGTACTCTTTCAAGTGCCATCGTAGCCCTGAAGGAGGCCCCAAAATATTTTATCCTGTCAACGCTCTCGCTTTCCATCCCCAGTGAGTATTTTTTTTTTTTCGACTTCTCTTTTGCGGACGAGTCGTATTCGAGTGTTCAGATCTATATTATATGCACAATTTGAATGCCTTTCTAAACCAAACATTCATCATCCAGAAGCCCTAGAACCGAAGATGAGCCTTGTCTTCGCAAGCCACTCGCCAGCGGAGACTTGCTGAGACCGGGTGACCACATCTATGAAACTAGTTCTTTTAGGGTTTGGCGCTGAGCATATGAGACTCCTTAGCGATTGTTTTATAGACACTCTTCTGGTATTTCTGTTCTGAGGAGGAATCAAAATATTGCAGGTATGGAACACTAGCCACAGGATCCGGCGATCGTCATGTCAACGTCTGGGATGTTCATGTTAGGAAACGTGTTTTTCAGGTACCACAACCTTCCCGTAGAGCATTTAAGGTCTATGATACAGTGGGTTGGGCTTGGATACTTGTTGCGGGTTTGTTGCAATTGTTAATCTACTGGTTCAGTTCTGAATTTCAAATTCTTTGTTGATAGCTTTGCAGTTAAATTATAAGATGGAGAAATATGGTATTATCTTTTTAGGATACTGCCAATGTTGACTCACCATTTTTCTGATCGTCCTTTCTATGCTCAGTATTCCAAGTGTCCCAGTTCAATCTCTTCTCTGGCTTTTAGCAGAGATGGCCATCTTCTAGCTGTTGCATCCAGTTCCACCTTCGAGGAAGGCGAAGAGTCGTAAGCATCTGTAACCATAGTATTTTGATTCTACCATTTTCTATCTCATGTATGAATGCAGCATTGCGGAATCTAAACTCGAAAGCTTTCAATTGTCTGTATACAGGAATGGCCCTCACAAAATTTACGTGCGGAAAGTTGGTGAAACAGAAGTGAAACCTATAAGGACTACTGCACAGTAGCTGAAACCTAACGATTCCATCATGTTGAAGACTCCCATTCATTATAGGAGTAGAAATGATTCCCACTCCTTGAATGGACAGGTCGGCGAAGTTGCGTTAAGGCCTACGGGAAGATTTGTACCACAGGGGAACAAATTTTGAAAAGCTTTCTCCAACATACCCTCCAGAAATGAAATCTCTGAATCTTTCCTAAGGTCTAGCACATCTAATTGAATTATAGCACATCTAAGTGAAGGTAAAATGCCTTCCTCTTTTAGCATAGCGGTTAGTGATGAATTACAAATCGAAAGTATGAGATCTCACAGCTAGGAAACATTCATGAACTGGAGTTTGGTCCATGTGATATAAATGTCTGAATTGCCTGTAATAAAACTCGTTACGGTTTAACATACGTCAGGATTCTCAACTTAGTCCTACTCATGACCATGGCTATATCTTAAATTGCCACAAATCAAATCCTTGGTTCGTACACAGTAGACCCTTGTCCAATTCAGAAATCAAGAGATACTCATTTTAAACAGTAGAAAGATGTTTTGAGAAGGCAAAAAGTATGGTTGTTTGGAAGTGCAGAAATATCCAAATATTTTAACCCCTAAAGGACCAAGCTGTGTTTTTTGGCAACATAGTGATTTGGGGTAGCTCACTACAAATGTCTTTTTTCTTTTCTTGAAGTTTTTACACAACATGGGAACAAGGTTTTTCTTTAAGGTTCAAACAATTTTCATAACTTTTGACTACATGATTAAGAAGTAATTGTGGGGTATGCAATTTTTTCATAGGGTGGGTAGTTTGGGTAGATTGAAAAAAATCACTTTAGGGTGGGTAGTTTGGGTAGATTAAAAAAATCACTTTTTCAAAAATAAAAATTTGAAATTAGTTTTCTAGATTTATACACAAGTGGAAAGTTTTGAATCATTTCATTTTGATCAATAAGTCAAAAGTTATGAGGAGTTTTTAGTTTGCAAGCAGTTATAGATTCTTTATACTAATATAAACCCTCAAGGTGTTTATTTAACTCAATTTTCAATATTTTTGAAAAAAACAAAACTATAGGATATAAATTGCTTATCACAACATTGTAACCATTGGGATTGGAATTTTTCAATTCCAGAAATAATTATTAACAATTTAATATTTTTATTTATTCTCATTTATTTACTTATTATTTTTTTCCTATATATTGTACAATTTCAAATGTTCTAAAATTTTTTAAGCATATAGCCAACTTGCTTTGAAGAATGAATCCATAGAGTTACAACCATTTTGGACATTTTTTCATACAAATGTGACCTTGTGAAGTGTAGTTGGCTGGTTTTTCGTAGGGCCAAAAAAAGATTTTTTGTCAATTCAAAGGCTAATATATTGCAATCTATACAATGAAAAATTTTGAAATTTTTTCCACATCTTTTCAAATCATCTTATTGCAAGATTCTACAATTGGATGTGTCAAAAAATGTTTTATTTTAAAATAATTTTGATACTTGTTTTAAAAATGATAGTTGTGGATTGTTTTTGGTGAAAACATAGTCAAAGAACTTTAGGGGTTAAACAAATGAAAATTTTGAAGTTCTATGACAATGTTAGTAACTGAGTTTGGATACTATGCACATATGTTTTGAGGCACTTTAGACTTCTACATGCTGGATAAACAAGGAAAAAATATAGAAATACTTTCAAACTAATTGTATGCAAACACAATTGCTTAGACCTTAACCCCTAAATGCCCAAGGCCTTTTTTGAGCTTCTAGAAATTTACTTTAGATTGAACAAAAAATCAACATTCTAATAAGTTGTATCGTGTTTTTTTGAATTGCAACTATATAAATTCAAAGTAAATATGTTAGAGATTACATAGAGGAAAAAACAAACCAATAATGTCACTTATAGATTGAATGATTCTAATGTTTGATTATGAGAGTGTTAAAACTATGAAAGTGATTTGAAGTTTTTTGATCCTCTTTTTACATGTCAAATATAAAAAATTTATCACCAAAAAAAATGAGAGGTTAAAAGACATAACATGCATAACTCCAATCAATTTATGACTTTTCAAAATCTCTTCTACAATTTTAAGAAATGAATTCCTAATGTGAATATTTTTCCAAGGTCTAGTATATTTGAGGTTCATTTCTAAGAGCTCTCAACACTATGGAAAGTCAAGATTGCAATTGACACCCTTGCACAAAATCTTAAATAGAAAAATCATAATCAATCATTTTCAAAATCAAATTTTTGATACTAAAACTAAACTTCAAAAAGAGTTTTTCAAAAATATTAAATATTAAAAATAGAAATTTGGTTAGGTTTATTTAACTTCAAAGTATTGTCAACACCATAATTTGGTGCCTGGGACATTTAGAGGTTAAAGTTTGGGAAGCCCAATTTTTGAACACATCATTGTGTTTATTTTTGTATTTGATATGGAAGTTGTATTTAATTGAGGTATAGGGTAGTGATGAAAATTTGTATTTATATTGAGTTAGACCCAATGACACATAGCATCTTCAATTTGAATTGTTATTGCATGTCCTACATATCCCGTAAGCTATAAATTGGTTACATATTCAAATATTACATTCTATGTGTAGGGTGTTGTATTCAAGTATGATAAAGTACGTGCATGTATAGTTGTCATTGTCTTGTTCCAATTGAAAATAGTTGCATATAAAGAAGATTCTAGAGCACTTCATTAACATTACTTGGACACCTTATGAATAAATTATGAATTTTTAAAATTGTCTAGACCTTGAAGAGTTCAAAAAATTATGCATAAATTTGCACAAATGATTTACCAAATTATTTTCAAGTGGTTAGAAACTAGCTCTAAAAGCTATCATAAAAAACTTGACCAAATAAACGTCAAGAGATAAACCTTGGATAGGAAAAGCTTTGGTCCTACTAAGATAGGTGTATACACTATCTTCTAAAAAGGGACATCCATAGATCTTATCAATTAATTAACCATTGGTCTACAAATAAAAAATACATTAATGAAACATCTAATTTGCACACCTACCTTTAAAAACCTAAACCAAAAAAACACTTTGATATGGATGTGATATTTGAAATACATACAAAATACATGTGTAATATATGGAACATGGGTGTATTATATAGAATATAAATATGGTACAACATACATACATACATACGATATGTGAGGATATATGGAATATGAATGTGTTGTATAAAAAACTTTGATATAGATATGATATTCGAAATACATACAAAATACATGTGTAATATATGAAACATGGATGTACTATATAGAATATAAATATGGTACCACACTCATACATACATATGATATGTGGGCATATATAGAATATGAATGTGTTATATTGAATATAGATATGATATGACATATGGGTACATGTTCAAGTATAGGAAACAATCATTGATCCTATATTAATTGTAATCTAGCAGGTTCAAAAAAATGATAGAGATGTGGCTAGGGTAATGAAAAATGATATTAATTCACTCATTTATTATGTGAGTGGGTAGAGAATTGAGCTCACTTACTATCCTTTGAAAAGTGCCAAAGTTGTGGAATAAGCTTATTGTAGTTATTAGACCTCTGAGTATATTTGTGTTACATTTTCTGACACATGATGATGTTAATTTAAAAGAAACTTAATGACAAATACTCCAATTGCACATCTTGTACAAAGTGTCAAAATTTTGTTGATTGGTGGTGGGTTGTAGATGAGATGGAGAAGATCATGAGGCAAAGGAAGTTTCTCTGATTTTGTTTCAAATTCCATAGTAAATAATATGTAAATCTACAAAAGGAGTAGTCTAAAAGGGAGAAGAGTATCATGTAATTTATTGCACTTCATACCTTATAGTAGTAGACATGTAGACATATTTGAATATGTAATGCAAATGAGCATGCCTTCAAAGTAGTGTAGGGTTAAAAGTCTACAAGGTTTTATTGAAGTGGTTATAAAATATGAAGTAATATTAATGCACGTATTTTTTTAGGAGATGAAAAAGGACAATGAGAGGGAGTCAACTCTTCCTAAACTTGAAAAGTAATCACAACTTTTTATAACTAATGTTTAATTGGGCTTCAAGGGACGTGTTTTATGTTACCCTTACAAATACAACTTGATCCAAATACAAGGGTTGAAAAAAAACTTGAGCAAAAGTATTGAAATTACCTAGGTAATTCATTGTACCTTTGTTGAATGTGTATGCATACATATACATATACATATTTATACATATATGTGAATCAAAACTTTTTATTTGAGGGGATATTTAGCTATTTTCATAAGAGATATGCCCCTAATTTTTTCTTCTTCTACTTTTCGCCCCTTTCCTACGTCCTATAGTAGTTAAAATTGAAATTTGAGGCATTTAAATAAGTTCCTAATAAAATTCAAAAATTTATATGTGGTTTTAGAGTTGACTAGTACAACATGTATGCTCTAACTATTGTTGAACACAAATCACATTAATTGTACTGTACATGTACAAACATGATATATCAAACAATTCATTCAAATAAATCATACATGTACAATAGGACAAAAAACTACAAAATTGAAAACCCTCCAAGAGTATTATTATTTTGGCTAAACTCGTCTTATGCAATGTGTCTATGAAAATTGCATGTCACAAGTTTGTGTTGGAGCAAATGACCAAATAACAACCCAAAATGAGACGTTGTTTCTTATTTAGTCTATTTGCAAATAGAAAATGAAAGCTCCTCATCTGGATTCTTCACTCATTATTTACCATGGATGATCATATTAAAAAAAATTTATGTCTAAAATGAAAACCCCCAAATTAAGTTGGAGATGTTACAACATATGAAATTAACCAATTAGAAAATAGGGATGAATTTTTTCATTTCTCCAAGTCCAAAGGCAATGAAGGTGTGAATTTTCCTTGGCCCTTTATTAATCCCTAAAAGACCAAGGCTTTTTTGTGTAAAAAATATTATAAATTGGCATTTCTATAGTAAGGTGGAAGACTTGATTTTTTTAATATATAATTGTAGGATCTTGCACTACTACTAATATAAAATTGTGTGAAAGAAATTTCAAAAACTCTAACTATGTGGATTGCAAGATATATGCATTTATAGTTTAGAAAACAAGTTTTTTTTGCACCTTTCGTGATTAGGTTTATTGACTTTGAATCTTTTTAATTAAATATTTTTGCACTGAACATTTTAATTAAAAAAAATTTGTGTTGAAAATTTGAGTTGAGAATTAAAAAATTAAAATAAAAAACTAAATTTTGATTCTTTAAATTTTTTTTTATATAAAAGTAAGTAGAATCTTCTAAGATGGAATTAAAATACACTAATTGCAATAGTGAGATTGTTTTAGCAATGTTGTTAGTATGTGAGCATGAAAATGTAAGCATGTGACTTTGAACATGTATATATGTAGATATACTACAGCCATTGAAGGTGCTTATAATATAAACACCTATAATATAGGTATCTATATTATAATTATATTATAATCATAGAAGGTTTCTATAATATAGAAACTTACAACATAGGTGTATAGTCTTTTAAGCTCATGTGCTCACACTCTTAAGCTCACATAATAGCAACCTTCATTGTTTTAGCAAACAAACTTAACTATATTGAACATTTTTTTTGAAAAATTGTGAAAAGTTGAGTTAAAAAATAAATCCTCTAAGTTATTTTTTGAAGAAAATGCTCAAATTGCCCTCCAAACAAGATTCTCCATAATTTTCTCATTTCTAGTCTAAATAGAATGAAACATATCTTTTCATGTGGTCAAAAGTATTTTCTATAAGAATTTTAAAATAAAAACGATTTTTAAATATTTGTGATTTTTTTGTGATGCCTGGTAATTTGTTTTTTGAACTTAGTAGGGCATAACTTTGGCTCATCGGCACTGATTGGAATAAACATTGTATTCCCCCAAAGCTAATGCATTTTTCTATCTTCAAAAAAAGTTTCAGAAAATTAGGTTAAAAATTGAGATCATAAAAACCTATCCAAATCTTGATATGTCCCTTTAATAGGCAATTGGTCGTTTTGGGGGTAACTTCAAAGATACTTCTACCAATATCCATAGCATGATACTAAATCATTACGGTACTTTTGGGGTTCATTGGGGATAAAGTAAAAGAAAGCCCCCTATTTTGAGCCGTATCTAGGGTATGTTTTGGACCCCTCCTAGCTAATTTGGGGTCTGTTGTGATTGCCAATATAAATTCAAAATTTGCATAATTTTTTTTTTTTTGAAAAATAAAAAATTTCAGCATTTTCCCCGAGGTAAAAATTCCTGCATTTTCACCGTTTATGGAAGGGATTTAGTGTCTCGCATATCCATAGGCTGAACACAATCATAGGTTGGTTTTGATGGGGAAACAAAATTCCTCGTTGTTGAAGTACTGAAAATGCCAGGGCTTGGTGAGTCTGTTACTTCTCGTTGCAGCTGGTGCCCCCAAAACAAGCTGCAAAGGACACCTCCACGTGTCAGTCTCACTTGACCTACCGACCTCACTACCTACCAGGTATACCTACCTTCCAAATTTCAAGGAGAGCTCCCGACATTGAGTCTATTTTCTTCAATGTTCCACTATCTCATCCTCCCTTCTGACTTGCCTTGCCCTCGCGAATTTGGTCGCAATTCATCAATTGCACGCGGAGGGCAAGGAAGTAGTGCAACAGAGAGGACCCAGGAGCTACAATTTCTGCGCCGCAGGTGTTTTTGGAGTGAATTTTTGTGTGTTTTCTCTTACATGTTTGTGTATTTTGAACTTTACGAAACCCTAGTGAGTTCTGGTCTGGAAGGGAGGGATTGGAACGCGGCGTTCCTCTGGAATTCCGCCTGATATTCGGAGTTTCCTATAATTCGATTGTTTTTGTATTGATTGAATCGGGAGTGAGGGCTTGCGGGAGTTGGATTAGTCGTTGTTTCTATAGAATTGGGGTTGTGGGGTTAGAGCGATGGCGGATTCGTGGACGAAGGAGTTTCAGGAGGCCGCCCGTGTGGCGGAAGAAATCGAAGGTCGGATTGCGGAGAAGAATGAGTTGCCTCCTCACTCGAGCGAGGGCACGCGAATTGTGTCGGTCACGCGGCGGAAACTGGCGGTGCTGAACAACAAGCTGGATCGCCTCGAATCTCTGCTTCAGAGTGCGCCTTTAAAGGGGAATTTGTGAGTTGCTAGCTTCTCTTGACAGTATTTTTATATACTTTTCAGCTTTTTCTTGATCGCGTGCGAGTTTATGTGGAATTGTGTACTGGATTAGTGTTATCTCCGTATGTATTAATATTGCAAGGGTTACGTGGACAAGTATAAATACACCACGAAGCGTAAAGTGTTTAAGAGTTAACAGTCTTCTTCATATTGCCTCTTCCCTCTTTATTACGTTGTCCTTCGTAAGTCTTAAAAGTGAAAATAATGGTTCATTCATGCCCTCGTTAGCTTGTACTATCATACATCACTCAATTTTTTGATGCGACCCAATGAACCTTAACTTTTTAAAGGTTAATTTTCTCTGAACCTATTATGTAAGGGTTAGCTTTGTAAGTGTTAAAGTTTCTTATCTACTCCGAAGTGTCATTACTTACAGAGGCGGATTGTACATTGTCTCTGTCCCGCTGTTTGTATGATCGCTCGTCGATGAATGTGCTTGATTTGGTGAAAAGAGGGATGTTCATGGTCGTGTAGCTTCGCAATTGCAGCACATGGCATTGGAGTCTAGTACTTGTGAATTGGTTCCACCTTTGGAAGTGTTGCGAACCAGGCTTACCCTACCTTGTGCTTTTGTACTGACAGCTGTCTTATGTTGGGTCTAGGAATGAGAAGGAGATGAACCGGCGACAGAATATGCTTACGGATTTCCGTTACAAGTCTAAGCAGATGGCTGCATCTCTTTCCTCCGCACAAGCGAACAGGTTAATTTTCTTCCCTCTTTGGTGATAATTTTTTCATATACTTGCGTTTTAATTATCAAGAGGACGAAATTAAATAGTGTGGGAATACTTTTGTCATTTCAGCTCGTGTCCTGGATCGTATCTGTAGTTGATTCCTGTTTTCATTCTTCTTGCAGTTTTCTTTTCAATAACAGTTTTTGAGTATTGCAGGGAAAGTTTGATGGAAGGTGGAATTGCACCAGTGGAGACCAGTCGAACCCAGGGTGTGGATAACAGTGGACTTGTGAATTTACAAAGGCAAATAATGAAAGGTAATGAAAAAACTAGTGATGCATTCTTTTAATAAGCGCAATGTTTCATGTTTCTCTTGCTCTCTCCGGACGCTGGCGGGATTGTACTCGGTGCTATTTCTGTCTGCTGGAGCTTACATTATCTCACGTGATGCAGAGCAAGACGAGGATCTAGAGAGTCTTGAAAAGACAGTTCATAGTACTAAACATATTGCCCTTGCTGTTAACGAGGAGCTGGACCTTCACACCCGCTTGCTGGTACGTTGTTATCACCATACTTGTGCTGTAGTCACTGTTTTATTCTCATGTTTTTCTGCTTTAACAGTTGGATTTGTGTATGCTTACTCATGTTCATCTGATTCCTGCAGGATGACATGAGCCAAAGTGCAGATGTAACGAATAACAAGCTCTTGGTAAGTTCCAACTTCCTTGGTCTCGACAATCCTTGGTTGCTTAGAGTTGATGAGTCCGTCTGGCGTTTGTAGCTTCTGTTGCAGCAGTACTTCTATCTTTAATGTGACCACTGCAAGCGTCCGTGTCCTTCGTCTTCACTTCGGATAATCTGCTTGGTGAGTATATATGATATCGGGCCTTTTTCAAGTCAGTTTCTACTACCTTCTGTGTATCACTACAGATGCAAAGAGAATTGCAGCTCACTCCCTCTCATGTCTGACCTCTGCAGGCGGCGCAGAAGAGACTTGGGTTTCTAAACAAGAACCTAGGCCAGGGGTGGTCGTTGATGACGATGATCTTTTTGATGATTGTGGTGGTGGTCTTGGTTTTATTCCTGTTCAAACTCTTGTAGTGTGTAGATATTGGCTGGCATCAAGTGTTTTAGTATACGATCACAAAAGCACGTTTTAATTTGTGGATCGTCTTGAAGGTTGTGATGACAGGAAGTGCTTTAGGGACAAGGTGTAACTTATTTGCTGCGGTGCAAGTAATTGCTCTAAGTAGCTTATGGAAACCTTTTAGTTGCCAATGTGCACAAACATTGTTGTAGGGGCGCCCCTACTTTCAGTTTCAAAACTGGACCAACCCGAAGTAAATAGAAAGAAACACAAACATGAGCAACTCCGTATTTCTGACACTGGGACTCTTAGTAGTCACACTTACTAGAGACCCCAAAGTGGTCTGCAATTCTGCATTCCAGGATGCATATCTACATTGCACTGAAAGCAGAAAATAGTTACATTTGCATATTCAAAGAGACGTATCTGTCCAAGCTTCCCCCGATTCAGGCTCACCTAGTCGAATATCTTACGTCCCCTGCACCTGAGCTTTTGTGCAACTCATCGTTCCTAAGGCCCAAGTAAGCGCTAAACTCAACCATGACATCCCATTGCCCTTCCGATACACCCTTGTAAGTTGGGTTGGTTCACAAGTAATTCTCTGATTCAATCCAATATATTCGAGAAGGATTGAAAACATTCTATATCCCATTTTTACTAGCACCATCCACAGTTGGGTTGACTCCAATCCTATGTTCATTCTTTCTACTATTCTCTTATTTCAAGCATATCATCCGCTTCAGAGTTTGGTATCTTAAGCTAAAGAATGTCACTATATGCGCAAATATTCTATAACCCCGTGATAACTCATTTGATACGCATCCCCCCAAAGTGCCCGAATTGGACCACTTCTTACCCTACTCTAACTGATTCTCTTCCGTATCCTCTCAATACAGGCACAAACAAATCCGAGGCTGGTTGCCATCCGAAGTCTGACAGCTTTAGCTAAAGAATGTGATGCGTATAGACAAATATTTGAACTCAAACTTGTAGATAGTACCAAGCTTAGTGGTGGGCACTTCTTCCACTTATTTGCTCAATCACTTGAGGTCGTTTGTAGCGTTTGAGCCAAAGGGAGGAGCAAACCACGGACACAGAAGAGGCCGCCATGGCCGCCCCGGCCACCCACGGAGGCAAGCGAAAGCCCGTGCTGGGGAAGAGCACGCCCGCGGCAATGGGAATGCCCAGCACGTTGTATCCCAGCGCCCACAGGTAGTTGAGTCGGATCCTCGCGAACGTTTTGCGTGACAAGTCGATGCCTGTGATGACGTCCTCCAAATTGCTCCTCATGAGCACAATGTCCGCAGCTTCGATGGCAATGTCCGTTCCTGCTCCGATCGCCATCCCCACGTCGGCTGCCACCAGGGCTGGCGAGTCGTTGATGCCGTCCCCCACCATGGCCACGGAAGTCCCGACCGCCTGATTGATTGTTTGCATCCCGGCCCACGTGGGAGAAAGTCAGTCAGTGAAGGTCATGTATCATCAATGCTCAAGAAAATGTAATTGACTCCAGGTTTCCATGACCTCATAATGTGATCATATTCGTCACATAGGGTGGAATTCCACGAAATTGAACCTCAAACCAGCGTTTTACTGTTATCATTTTACGATGAGGTGGTTCCAAGAATTGGGAGAATTTGGAGCTTACTGTTGTACTTATTTCGGTAGCTACCAAAAGTAACAAATTTCAGGTGTATCATTACCAATTTGCATTTCAACAAATCTACCTAAATAATGTCCTGTCCATCCTTCCAATTCCTGCATGTTAATGTGTAGCAAGACCCAAACATTTGTTGAGATCGATCTGGTGATATTCACCCCAAAAAGGAACGGCAACCTCAAACTATATTCATGAGAGGATTGAATTTGGCTCGGGGTTCCATACCCAAGTAAAAATGAACCTCAATCAATAGCAGTCATTGAATTGAGAGCTCCTCCAGGGGTCTTGAATGTCACAATATTTTTGGTGCTTTAAAACCTCTCTGCCAATAGAACAAATAGGACCCAATTCTAGTTTTCTGGGGTTGAACGTCCGCCTAAAACGTACTCTTGGTCCTATACATGAAAACGAAGGTATGTATGACCAAAAATAAAGCAGCGAGTTGCACGGAGGATCGATGGGAATTGGACGAACCTGTAATTCTTTCACGATGCGCGCCTTGTCTTCGGGCAACGACTCTGCGTGCACAGCGGGCCTCTCCATCCCCAGCTCCCGTGCAATGGCCATGGCGGTGCCCCAGTTATCTCCCGTCACCATCATGCTGTGCACGCCCATGGTCCTCAAAATGGCGATCACCTTGACCGCTTCGGGCTTGACGGGGTCCGCAATGGACACCACGCCCACAAGCTCCCCTTCAATGGCCACCATCACCCCTGTCCTGGCCAACGTCTCCATTTCGTGCAGGTGCTCCTGGGCTTCTTCGGAAATCGGAACTCTCGACTCCTTCATGAGCTTCATGTTGCCAACTAGGGTGGCCTTGCCGTCCACCAGCACACGAACTCCTTGACCCGGAATGGCCTCGAAGTCACGCACGTCATGTTGCAATTGCTGGTTAGTACCCTGCGATAATACGTTATGATCTCCATTGATCCTCCTGGCGTACTCCACCACAGCTTTCGCCAGGGGGTGCTCACTGTTGACCTGCATACAGAAAAAGGTGTATCATTCTGAGGAATGTTTCAAAAAGCTTGCATTGATTGACGGCGTAGAAATTTGTACTTGGATTAAGGAACTAAGATCATTTCCAAAGAGTACCAAACATCGATCCGGGCACTTGAAGGGTACAGGCCATGAAAATAGTAGAAACTAGAATCTGCATTGGAAGATTAGAGACTCAAGAAACCAGCAATTGATGGGCATTCAACGTGGAGGTATGCATGCCCACGAAATTTGTAGCCTCGGGAACAAAAGGGATCATACAGGGTTCACCAAAGGGAAGGAGAGGGAATTTACTTCAGCTGCTGCAATGGTATCATAGAAGACGTGGAGGCGAATGCTAGTGAACAGCTTGGTGCCGACAACGATAGGCTTGCCAATGGTCAACGTCCCTGTTTTATCAAAAACCACCGTTTTCACCTACACCCAGAAATGAGACACAAGCAACAGAGTCTCATGGCTTCAGCTTCTGAATTTCCGAAACATTCCGACATGATGATTTCTCTATGATGGTCATAAGGATCGATGTCTTAGGTAGGTTGGACGCAGTCTAACTTCACCTTGAAAATGCTAAAGAACCGATGTTCTATTGATATTTACAGTACAAGGTCCATGGGTCGCGGTCCAATCCAAAATTACCATTTTTCTGAATGAGAGCCTTCAAGTTAGACTTGCTCATGCAAGGGAGACACACCTTATGAGCAGCTTCAAGTGCCTGACCTCCTTTGATGAGAATACCCTGAGTGGCACCTTTCCCTGTCGCCACCATGATTGCCGTGGGCGTGGCAAGGCCAAGAGCGCAGGGACAGGCTATGACAAGAACTGAAATGCCGAATTGAAGTGCCAGCTCAAACTCATCCATTGAAGACGGAATCCATGATTTGGGATAAGAGCGTAGTTTGCCCCCAAGATACCAAGCCAGCCATGTGATAAACGAGGCAATCACCACCTTCACATCACATGCACTTCACAATATCACAGACGAGAAGGACCAATTCCTACAGTTCAATTGAAACTGAATCTTTCGGTAACATTTCATAAAAGTGTTCCAGGTTACTTCCCCACCACAAAATGCACTAGGGCCGCAACAGCCGACCATGTAGTCCAAATCAGCAGTGGCCTTAACCATATATTGGAATTGCAAGGTGCAATAAATCTGGTGGAGTGTGTTTCACTTTGTTTCGTAAGCAACTTTGAAAATTGGATGTACTCAATATCACCTTCGGACCTTTATTTCTTTATTGTATTCCTTCAATGTTTGAATTTGGGTAAAAATTGGAGTTCAAAGGGGCTCAACTAGACTGGAAGAAGAGGATATACTCCATTGATTCATCACGTAATCTTATTTCAAGGAGGTCAAACGAAAAACACAACATGAAAGCTTTGGAATGAACTTTTAGATATCTATAATTTGAATCACAGGAGAGAAAGTGTTGCAATATGGTTAGAAACCTTACAGTGGGTACAAAATATGTCGAAATACGATCGGCATATTTTTGGACTGGGGCTTTGCCCATTTGAGCAGCTTCCACCAGCCGCACAATCTGTGCTAATGCAGTCTCCGCCCCAACATGAGTAGCTTGGATATGCAGCACACCGTTGTCGTTCATAGTGCCACCGATTACTTTGTCTCCTAGTAATTTCGGCACAGGACGAGCCTCACCCGTTATCATACTCTCGTTCACAAAGGATTGTCCCCACACTACCAGCCCATCGGTGGGTACTTTGGAACCTGGCACGACCTGCTCAAATGGAGTCATGATATCTGCACTCGTTTAGGCAAGAGGAAGGGGCAATGCACAGCTAGAATCTGAGTATCAATTGAAACGAACCAAAGTCGGTGCCCAGTCAGAAATATTCAATAAATCATCCTTCAGAGTACTGTGCAACAATTCCAGGAACACCGTAAGATAATTATCACACTACAAACAATCAGAGTGAAGCTTAGTGGTCTGAATCCGAAAACAACGGTCGATAACATAGACGCATTGCAGGGGTGACGTTAGAAATTGCCTGAAATCGTGTAGTAATGGGTGAAATATAATGCAGCTCGGTTTTCCGGGATACCGGTTCCCTGTTGGAGGGGGATTTCTACCAGAAAGCGAAAGGTAGTAAACCTACCTTGATGATGTCTCGTCTTTGAATAAGCTCAGAACCGATTTCTCTCTCGTTTGTCACATTCCCATGCTCGTCGAGGGTGAGTAGAGTGGCTGTATCCGGAGCAAGGTCCATAAGCTTAGCAATGGCTTCGGAGGTCTTCCCCTTGGCCATAACTTCCAAATACTTCCCAAGAATGATGAAGGAAATCAACATAGCGCTTGTTTCGAAGAAGTCGGTTCCTTCGAACGCAGAAGACGTTGCCGCCCGGAGCACTGTATAAACAGAGTAGAAGTAAGCTGCATTGGTACCCAAGGCAATCAGCACGTCCATATTGGACGAACCTCGACGAAGTGCTTTGTAGGCTCCAACATAGAATCTTCTTCCAATCACAAACTGCACTGGAGTCGCCAGAATCCACCGCAGAAAAGCCCCAATGGACAAACGGTTAATCCTGCCCTTCTCCAAACCCTCCATCACGCCTGGGATGTACATCAGCACCATGGAGAGCAGGAAAACAGGCACCGTGAACACCAAGCTCCACAGGAAGTACTTCTTGTGGTGCTGGATTTCCAAGCTCCTGTCATGGCCTCCTTGACCAGGAGGCGAATCCAACTTCGCCTTGAAGTCTCCTGTGTGTTCGATGGTTTCTATGAAAACTCGTGGCCCAGCTTTGTCTGGGTCATAGGAGACGGTTGCCATGGCGTCATGGGGATCCACATCTACTGATGCCACTCCCGAGAGAGCTGACAGCATTTCCTTCACAAGCTGGAAGTCATCTGAGGTATTGACACTTTCAAGCTGCAGGCGAACTCGGTTGATCTCTTCCCCTGCGCTCAAAAGCTCAGCTTCGTAGCCGAGGTCGTCAATATCGGCCTCAAGCTGTGTATGCGAAATCAAAGCCGGGTCATGTCGCACCTCGCATTCTTCAGTGGCCAGGGCCACCACCGCCTTTTGCACTCCTGGAAGCTTGTTCAGTGCAGATTCTATGGAGTTTGAGCACGAGGTGCATGTCATCCCCTTGATTCGGAACCGGCTGATAGTCCTGCTCGGTTGACTGACATCGTCTGAAATCACTTCGGCCTCAAAGCCGGCATCCTCAATCGCCTCTCGAATGCTTTCTTCCTGCATTGAAAATCACTCACCACATGTAAGACTAAGAATTAAATTAAAACTTTCATGCTTTTACAGCAAATCCCATGAATTCATCAATCCAAGACTTTTAGGGTAAATCGAATGAACTGATGAATTCCAAGCTCGTCCAGCACGTCCAGCAGATCTAACGAATTTATACCTACATGGGATGAGAAAGTTTGAATTTGGCAGTGACCGAACTAAGGGTGTCCGAGCTTGGAAATACTAGCTTCCTACAAAACATGTCGAAAAATTAATCTGGTACAATATGCACAACATATGAATGTGCGAATGAAATTTACACTTCGCCCTACCTCTTCCAATAGTCTCCCTACAAAACTGGAATGACAGAGAGTTTGAATTTCAGGAAGGGTCGGAAAACAGACCTGTACAAAAGCAGGTCGATACACAACTTGAGCTCTGTTCTGCAGCACGGAAACTGTGGCTTCCTCAATGCCGGGCAACCTTTTCACAGCTTTTTCAATCGAGCCAGCACATGCTGCGCACTCCATCCCTGTAACCTGCAAACGCCGAAAACCGACACAGCAGACGTGAGTATCTCATCATTAGCCATGCCATTTACAGTACTCACCCTGGATAGCACGCAAGTCGAGTTGAACTCTCAGCAGGGGCACCAACCAACACCTGAAAATTTTCTTTCATAGTCAAGCTGCAACGCTTCCATTACTTCCACTAATTATCAGAATTAATGAGTCATGAATTTCAGGATGAGATCACCCCTGAAGGTGGGAGATTTCTTGCAAAGACAATATACATTTGATTCGTTTGGACTGCAGTTTTGCTAAATAACATTAGTTTTTTCTCCGCTTATTTCCTCAATTCTTGAGCTGTTACCTCTTACTGTAGATGTAACTGAAAAACGTCCAAAAAAATGTTCGAATTGAGGCAGAGCTAGAACATTCTCGAACGCCGTTTGCAACTCTGATGGGAGTCACAAAGTGTAAGGGGTTGCTGGATTCTTACCTTGAAGCTTGCTTTGTGAACTTCTGAAACGTCAATCTCGCCGTGCGAGGGTGACGGCGGGTAGCGCGGCATAGAAGGATACCGGGACGATGATGATAAATTCCGCTCCAAAACATTCTTCGTCTTCTTTCCTCGCCTCTCCCTCGATCCCAGTCGAGGCGCAATCACCACTTTCAGCAGAGACTCCATCGCTCCACACAACACCTCGCAGCTTCTCTCTCCCTCTCTTTTCTGTTGATCGAATACTTGCTCTTCCGCTCGAAATTGGACTGAAAAAATCTCAGCAAACCCTCGACAGTAACCAAAGAAAATGTAGCAAGCGCAACACTACACGCTAAGAAATCTCGAAAACACTCCAACACTGCACGAAATCTCGAAAGGTCACGAAATCGGCAAACTTCACGAGATTTTCACGTGAATCTCAGAAACGTTTGACATTCCTGCTCCAACACGCAACTGCTTCCTTAATAGTCCGCCTCGCATGCTCCTGAACACGTCCTCCATGCATGCACTCGGATCAGCAGCCAGGCAAACCCATAATCGAAGCCATTTGTAACGGCCAGGTCGGCTTCCTGTACTTTTGAGTGTTTGCTTTTGCGAAGGCATCGTTCTGTCGTCAAGATTTGTCGTCAGCTGTGGAAATCCATAGCTCTGCCGATAAATTATGCGCCAGCTATAGTATATTTTTTCAAAAATAGCACCTCTACAGGGAATTGAAATTGGAACGGGCGTATGAACTTGCGACAGTTCGTTAGTACGGTGGGTCCAGCAGCATGGTCGTTCAATTTATAGTCTATTTCTCTTCGCTAATTGTGGAAACTCGCGAAGATGCTTCCCAGTTTCGAGAAACTTCTTGTCGAGTCGATGTCGACCATTGAAAGTGAATGACGACACTCCTTGAAGGCAATAATGGGAAGTCCTCATTTCCTTTTCATGGTCACGGATTCCAGACACTCATATCAAGTCTGTCGAAGAGCAAGAACAGGATTCAAAGGAAGAATTCAAACCAATCTGCATTCGATATGTCAGTTCCTTTTTGACTAGGGCTCACGCACTTAGAGAGCGCTTCTGGTCATTGATGATCCATGAGTTATCATTAATACAGACCACTTCGAAGTCGCCGATCAATAGAATCTGAAGAAAAGAGGTAAATGAAACCCTACTTTCGTGAACTCGACACTGCTTAGAACAGAGAATTTGTTCTTAAGTAACTTTCCAAATGCCTGAATCACCTAAACTGTTATTATTCCAGCTCTACAATCAAAACTCTTGCTTAAAATGAAGAATCAACATAGCACTCCTACAAACCCTAAATGAATATTACTCCGCGACCATAATCGCAATCGGTACTCTGCAATTGAGGGAGCTTGAGCGAGAAATTTCAATAACATTTCACGTTAATAAATACACACGAAGTCATCGCAGCAATTGTCGTCCATCCCTTCCATCGGGTATCAGATTCGGCCACATGACACTCTGGCCAGAAAATTCTACCATTCAACATTCCAGAGACACAAATTGAATGCGATTGTCGAATGCGGACAAAGGCGATGATTGCAAATGCGCAGCTGGCTTCGACGGACGTTGATTTTAAATGCATGACCAGAGTCAGTCCAAAGGACCTCTCAGAAAAAGCTCGGAAAGTGGGGTTGTGAAGACTTCAACTCAGATAAAAAGAGGGGTGGGATTGGCAGCGGGCAGCCACCACTAACAGAACGTGAGCGTTGTGCTGCAGCGGCCAGATGGCAGGCGAAGAGACCAAGGCCAAATAGAGTCATAGCCTACCTTTTGGGCTAAGTTTAGCCCACCGCGGCTGGATTGCCAGTTTCTTTTCCCTCCCTTCCGCCTCTTCACTCTCTCAAGTCCCAACAACGGCGTTCACACAACCACCTCAAACACACATCACATCAGTCACATCAATCGCAATGCATTGCTTCTGCATTCCTTTTCTTAGACCCCTGGTGTCAGACATTTTGATTTCTGGCACTTTATCTGTCATTTTCTCTGACGACGTTGATGGCGCTCCCGTCATCTTCAGTAGTTGTGGTTACTGAGATCGTTGTGGTTAGAGTTTTGGACTGATGCATGAGGGTTCGTTTCGTGACGGGTTTGGGAACAAATTGGGTGGCAGTAGTTTTTGATCGGGGGATTAGGTCTGCGAGTCACAGTGTTGTTGCAGGGGTGACTTCGCTCACCTGTGAGTATGAGTAATTTAGTGGATGGCATTGGGTTACTAGTAGTCGAGGAGAGGTTAGGTTTTGAGGCGAGGGGTTAAGATTATGTGGGAGGCGATGGTTAGGGCAGGGATTTGAACTTTGGCAAGAGAAGGACTTTCTTTTGGGGAAGGTAGATTGCGAATGGATCCTACCGAAGACGATGGCAACTTTATGTTTCTTGGGGCTAGATGCCGGTAACCCCTGTTCTTGGTGAAGGTTGCTGCTCCCGAAGAGGTGAGCACAACATTCTAATCTTAGAAAATGCTGTTTAGAAACGATGACGCGGGCTTGTGCAGGATTTTCGTGTCTTTAGGGTAGCGAGAAGTGGAGGTTAGCTGATGCCGCGCTTTCCTGCGCGCATCTTTCAATGCAGGAGGTTTAAGTGTGAGTGAGTGTGCGTGTTCCGATTTGGAGTTAAAACACCAACTGAAGAGCAAATCACAGAAATTCTTGGTGCAGGGTTAGAACGTTAAAATGAATGCACGAGGCTTTTCAGAAGCAGCTCCATTCGCTGCAAGGATTCGTCACCTCTGAGAACGAATCACTCTGTGGATTTCATCGGGGCTTCATATTCCACTCCTCCGTTAGGGTAAGCTGATCTTTGACGCATTGTCACAACTTAGTGCAAGTCAAGGTCTAAAGTCCTGAAGATTCTCTTAGCACCCGTAGTTAAGTCTCCCTTCTGTTAGTCCTCTTGATAAAGTTTGTCAAAGTGTAACTTTTCCCTCTGTGACTCTTTTTTCCAGAGCACCTGAAAAACCTCGCTTGGAGCGGCTGATCGTTTGGCAACAAGAGAATCTGGAATTTTTTCTGTGGAAATTTTTTTAGATTGCTGTTGAGTTTGAAGCACGGGGACTGGAGCAGAAGGGCGTGGCGATCTCATGATGTGGGAACCTCAACCCTGATAAGGAATGTACTATGAGGGTGCAGCATGGCGGCCCATGGTTTCATCTCCATTCAAATTTTGACCTTTTTGCTTGTGCACATCGTCTCCCCTTCCGGTGCCAGTTTCGATACAGCAGTTGCTCCATCTGGGCTCCATTCCGAATGGTCCATCCATTTGCTCCATTCACAACAGGAGAATCGTCATGCTTTCAGGCAAATGCCAACTCTGCCACTGACACCAGCTCTCCTTGCGAACTACAGACTGCAATCCCTTTCCTGTGAAGATGACCTCTCCGGAACAGGCTCCCTGGACACTGTGTGTTCCTTGTCAAAACCCGTCTCCTTCACTGGAGACGACACCCTCCTGATTGGAAATGGCACTCTGGAGATTCAGCCCAACGTGCTCATCGGTTGCGTTACGCCTGGATGCAGCGTCACCATTCTTTTGAACGGAGACTTGAACCTCGGTGCGAATTCCACCGTGAGAAGCAGCTCCCTGTGGGTGGAAGCTGCGAATGTGAACGTTGGAGACCATGCAAGTCTGAATTGCAGTGCTTTTGGAGGCAAGCCGCCTTCTGGGGCGAGTGGGACGCCGCAAGGAGTGGACGGAGCAGGAGCTGGCCATGGCGGTCGAGGAGCTTCCTGTTTGAAGGATCCGAGTAAAGATCAGCGAGAATTTTGGGGTGGGGACATGTATGGCTGGTCAACTCTGATGAAGCCCTGGGACTTTGGCAGCACTGGCGGGACGACTGTCAAGTATAGTGAGTTTGGTGGCAAAGGAGGAGGCCGTGCGAATGTGACGGTGGTGGGGATTTTGGTCATCAATGGCTCAATTGAAGCGGATGGGGGCACGGTTGGGGGATCTGGGGGTGGGGGATCTGGGGGCAGTCTCTTCGTTCAGGCTTCTCGAATGTGAGTCAAGTCCAAACTTCGCAAATGGGTCAAGTTTTTGGCTTTTGGGTGGTTGCAATGTCATTGACGATGTCGCCATGGGTTTTGGAGCATCTGCAGACTACTTTATGGGCTACTTTAGACTGCACCAGTCGAAGCAACAAGCTTGAGATAACAAACTTCAAATTTGAACCAATGTCATGTGCAAAGTACTCAAAACTAGGGGTTATATTTTCGTTTCTGTTTGCACTTGACTTGTTTAGAGGGCCTCTTTAGATTGCACTGGCTGAAGCAGCAAGGTTGAGAGGAAATCCTACACCTTGATTCGTGCAAAAATTAATTTTTAGTTGTGTTACCTCATTTTGTTTAATGTCGACTTCATACTAGAAGAAGGTGGAGCATGAAGAGGTGGTGATTTCATGGCTTCTATGGGGCAGACGAAAAATCAAATTGAGATGACAATGTTTCTAGTTACCTCTTTTAGGTGGATTAGACGTTTGTAGCCATAAATGCGTCATAAGGGGTCAGGAATGCAATGGATTATTTCCAACTTGTTATCTTACCCTTACGTGCACACGATGGTTTTCAAAATTTTAAGCTTGTTCCTTCGGTCTGTGCAATCTAAAGTAACCCTCAGCCCTTTATTCAATGCCGTCTTTCTTGCACATTTACTCCGGTAGAGGTTTTGACAACAGAAGACCTAGTACATCTTGGATGCAGAAAAGGGAACGGACAAATCAGTGCAATTGGTGGTTCTGGTCGAGGAGGTGCTTCAGGGGGTCGGATTGCCATCTGCTCTATGAGGATTGATGGTGTGACTGTCCGCTATCATGGTTAGAACCTTCAGACAAGACCACTATGCGCATTAGGTCCTCCCATTTTTAAGTAAAGATTTGAGCTCTTAACCCCCGAGGGACTAAGTATTCATGGTTTAAAATGACGAATTGATCATATTGTGAAAAATATAATTCAGATGGGGCCAAATTTCGTATTACCAGAATCAGTGAAGAAGAACACGGCATGTGTTGGTCAATCACATTAAATTGGACAGAGGAAAGTCTCCTCATGAACTACTCGAAACTTTTAAAATGAACATGAGGCCCAAGTTGGTCTTCAAGGGGTTAATTTGTGCGCATTGCCTTCTTTTTTGGATTGGAATAGACAGACGCATCACTGTCTTGTTTTTTACCTGCAGGTGGTGATAGTTTGGCCTGTCCTCATAACAACGGAGCATCAGGCACACGCTACGATATTTTCTCCTCATCTCTGCGTGTCTCAAATGGCAACAAAGGAACTGCGACTGACACGCTGCTGTATGAGTTTCCCAATCACCCTCTCTGGTCGGAAGTGATTGTGGAGAACAATGCCAGTGTTTTGGTTCCATTGCTCTGGAGCAGAGTGCAGGTACATGATCGAGACCTTTCTTTGGGTCCTCTACTTTGTTGATTTTCTTCCTTTCTTCTTCCTGCAGTAGTTCTCCTTTGTCTTACTGCAATGCGGTTGCAAACATTTTTATTCTGGTTCACTCAGTCAGAGGATGCTTTTGTTTTTGGAAGTTGATTATTCTCTGAATTATTCATCCCGGTTTCATAAGAAAGATGATGATTTGGGAACCTGCTAGTCAATCTGACGATACAATTGGGTGCCACTGGAATAGTCGATGCTTCTGTGCTTGCATATGAGAATTCCTCTTGGAGCGGATCTTGAGGCGTCAACCATGTTTTTCTTGTAATTATTCTGAAACGACCGTTGAAACATTGAAATATAGCCGGGTACTCTTACAAGAGTTGCAATTGGTTATTTACTTCATGGTAGATATTTGGTGCAGGTTCGTTCTATGATAACATTGCAGTCGGGAGGTCTTCTTAGCTTTGGTCTGGCTATGTATTCAACCTCCGTATTTGAGTTAGTCGCGGAGGAGGTGCTTATGAGTGATTCCACTATCAAGGTGTATGGGGCTCTCAAATTGTCTGTAAAGATGCTGCTGATGTGGAATTCGACCATCAAAGTCGACGGCACTCCGGATGATTTCATGTTGGCTACCTCCACTATTGAGACAAGCAACTTAGTTATTTTACGGGTGAATATGCTGAACCTTAACTGAGTTTTAAACTTGAACCTCATTGTATGTGGTTAAACAGAAGTCTATTATTGTTGTTTTTCTGACTGGAAGTCATGGTGCTTGTTCCAGGAAGGATCTGTGATTGAATCCAGTGCGAATTTGGGAATTCATGGGCAGGGGTTGCTGAAGCTTTCTGGTCCTGGTGACTCTTTAAGAGCGCAACGACTATTTCTTTCATTGTTCTACACTGTACATGTGAGTCACAAGTCAGCTTGAAATTGCTTTGGGAGTTATCTTTGAGGAATGAATCAATGAGCTTTTGTTATTTCCTTTTCTTTAACTTATGTTTTCTGTGTCTGGTGCTTTTGCAAATCTAGTTTTTTGTTAAAGAGTTGAGTTTGGTTGCTCAGGTCGCTAAAGGAGCACTGATGCAGGCGCCACTTGAAGTAGACTCTCCAATTAAAGAAGGGTTAGTTTTTGCATCGCTACTTGCACCATCAGATCTGGAATTCAGAAAAGCGTATCTGAGAGCTTCTCATCTACTCTGATTAGTTTCATGACTTGATTTGTAAACATCACTGTGATTGGTTTCATTTTCATTTTGATAATGTTCTAAACTACGAATGCAGGATCACAAAAGTATATTGTGATAACAACATCTGCCCGGAAGAGATTCTTACGCCTTCTGAGGACTGTACACTCAACGTATCATCCCCATTGACGATGCAGGTACTCCATAGCATGACTTTAACCTCCTTTTCAAGTTCGTTCAGAGAGCAAATTGACGCTTCACTGAGTTTATGCAAACAGAGACCTTCTGTTCACTGCAATATCGTATGAAGTTCTACAGTGACCTGGGCTTCCATTCGCAAATGCATGCTTTGAAGTGGGCACCCATGAAATAGAATTTCATACTGTGGATATCAGATAGCACTGAGATTTAACTCTGTATTTCTTGAAAGTCGGGTTTGTGTTGGCGAAGCCTAATGGGGGCTTGTGATAGGTTATGTGACATTATAAATACTAAGACCTTGCAGTGCTACGTGTCGTGATGGCAATGGTCTGCTTGGGGTATCCCTCTTTAGACACACTAATTAGGTTATTTTTGTTGAAAGCCTCCAACGTTTGTCTAATTTGTTCATTTTGATCAAGTAAGAAGATCCTAAAATTTTAAAAAAAAAATTGTGCACCTCAACAAGATCAAGATGTATATTCATATTGAGTTTTTAAGGAAAAAAATTAAATTTGTGAATCTTTTTATAGATGTGAAAAAACCCACTGAATTTTGGAAATTGCAACCTCTATAGTGCACAATTTTGAAAATGTTTTTTTAATAAAATTAATTGTTTTATGTATTGGACCACTTTATGTAAGTCACATCCAAAAATGATATTAAAAAAAAATTATTTGGTATTCCAAATGCTTGTTTTCAAGAACTTTATGTACTTAGGACAACACTAATTTTTTTCACTAAAAAATTCATTAAAAAATTATAAATTCTTTTTTTGTGTTGAGTTTTTTTTTTCTTGATACATTATAAGTTCAAGCATTTAAAACCACATTTTGTAAAACCATAATTTATTACATTTAAAGGATGAAGTTGTTTGACACACTACAGTAGACTAACATTATTGTTAAGACAATGTTTTGGGGTACCCCAAGCCGACCATTGCCCTGATCTAATATTGTGAGGCCTTTAGAACTTGTGGCTCTAAAAGACTGATCTCATTGTACTGATTTTTGATGATTGAATTGTTCAGATCTGCCGTGTTGAAGATGTGCACATCAATGGTACCGTCCTAGGAAGTGCCATTCACGTTCAGCGAGTCAAGACAATCTCAATCAGAGGCCGTCTTTCGGCGTCAGCTTTAGGTGTTTCTCTTTAGCAATTGGGTTGACATTTTTATTATTGTGCATTACATTAGGTTTTAAGCTGCCCAAGCTGAAAACAGAGAGTTCACTTTGGAAGAGCTAATATCGGTTTTAGTAACTTTTAGTACATATTTCTATCGTAATAAGAATTGTAGGGCATGATCTCTTCTTTCAATTGATATATTTTGTTACCTTGTTACCTTGTTGTTTCCTTAATGATATATTTCAACTCTTATAATGGAAGCGGACACTTTTGGCCATGTGGTATGGGCATTTAGATCACCTAGGGGCTAAGCTGTGACTCAAAATTCAAGGATTATTCTACATATTTATTCAATCTTCATTTTGTTTACTACATATTTTCACGTGACGACTTTTGCAAAATTGTGAGCATCTAGATTTTTTAAATTGTTTAAAACAAGAAGAAGCCTCTACATGTTTTTGTGAAGGTTTCTTTTCACTTATGTTTCATCAGTAATTCTTTGTCGTGAGCTTCTTTGCAATCTGTGTGTAGACTCATGTAGTGGATGAAACCTGTCAGGTTGCGAGGGAGGGCTTGGCAAAGGAGCATTTGAACCCGTTGGGGTCGGAGGTGGCGCGGGACATGGTGGGCGAGGTGGTCAGGGCTATTACAAAGGCAGCTTCTCCGCTGGGGGTGCAGTCTATGGCAACAATTCGCTTCCCTGTGAGTTCGGCAGTGGTAGTGGCAGTGGCAATGCAAGCTCTGGGGACTACACTGCTGGAGGCGGTATCATAGGTGAGCTTCATGCTGTTCTCATGTTTTCACTATCTTATCCCTTGGTCGTTATCTAGGTGTATCTAGGTATATCTTGGACATGCTATTTCAACCAATTGCTTACTCATTTAGCATGCCTTTGAATAAGATTTTCAAATACTTGTGTTCAGTTTCTTGAGGTAAGTGGTTCGTACGTTCATACGCGCAAACCTGAGAAGGCATGTTATGTGTAATTTCTAGAGTCATGTAAGCGCCACCTCTTCCATGTATTTTGGTTTAGTATACTGTCGGCATTGAACAAGGTAATACGAATAGAATTGATTTTTGCATCAATCAAGGACTAAGATTTCTTGCTGCCTCGATCTGTGTTATCTATAGTGGCCTTTAATGAAGCGAGGGTGTAGGTTAGAAGGGTTTTACACTGTACAATTGTCTATTATGACAATGAGCATCTGTAAAAACTCCCATTGCAGTCTATTGATCATTGCATTCTCATGACTTTTGCCAGTCATGGGTTCCATCGAACACCCTATCACCAAAGTGGAGATTTTTGGAGTCCTTTCTGCGGATGGCGGGAGTTTCAACTCATCACTTCGCGGAGGTGATGGAAGTCCAGAGATAGGTGACCCAGGCGGAGGCTCTGGTGGCAGTCTGCTTCTGTTTCTGCAGACTTTGCTAATGGGGAACGAGTCCATACTGTCCAGTGCAGGAGGCCACGGGGGTCGAGTGGGTGGTGGCGGTGGTGCTGGTGGTCGACTTCACTTCCATTGGTCCAACATTCCTACAGGGGTGGATTTCGTTCCCGTTGCTCACGTAAAGGGTCTCTATCACACCAGGTGCCCAACTGCCCACCCGTTTTTTGCTTTGAGTTGAATGATTGGGTTCGTTCTTAACAGATTCAGTGAAGAGTTCCATAATTAAATGAGCCAAATTTGAGTTCTAATATCTATTTAAAACAACAGATTTGAGAAGCCTCTGGTAACTAGAGATTTCCACAATTGATTGTGGATGTAGATTTACAAAGCTGTAATTTTTTTAGTAGAATGTTTGTCAGTGTGTTTCCTAAGCAACTTTAAAAGATGGATGAACTCATTCTCAACTTTTGACCTTTGTATAGAACACCTTATTGTACACCTCCAATGTTCAAATTGATTAAAGAAACGAGTTTGTGGAAGTTCATTTCTTTGCGTACGATTCCATACACTGTCCAATTGAAAGATAGTGCGAAAAGAAGAGAAATATTTCGATTATTGGAGATTGTGCATGTTGAAGTCGGTCATGACATCTAAATGTGTGAACAGAGGGGGGAATGCTGGGGATGATAAATCCGAGGTAGGAGAGAATGGTACTATTAGTGGAGTTGACTGTCCACCTGGCCTCCATGGCATCTTCTGTGAGGTAACCAGCCTCTTCGATTCTCTGGTATCTCTTTTGTCACTTCTTGCAATAACAGCATGGAGGGCACCTCGATTGTAAGAATCAGGGGTGCTTGGCTTTAGAAGTCTCTTCGTAGCTGATTTCAACGCCTTAAGAAATGAGAATACATGGGTATCCTTCAGTTATGTTTTCAGAAGTCATGTACACTTATTATTATTAGGCATTTTTGGTTTTGTTACTTGAGAGAGAAGCATCTTTTTTGGACATGGATCATTTGCATCAATATTTCGCGTGCATTTATCCCAAAAGTAGATGTTGTTGATGCCAAACCTGAAGGAATGGTTGAATTTGATGCATGAGATTTTAGTATTATGATCAACATCAACCTGTAACTGCTGGCCTGATCAGCTTTGGATGTTATCATGACAGGAATGTCCAGTTGGAACGTACAAGAATGAGACTGGCTGGGAATCTGATTTATGCAAACCGTGTCCACCCGAGAAACTGCCAAGCCGGGCTTATTACACTCCCTCTCGAGGTGATTACCATCTCTCTTTTCTGGGTTTGAGTAAAAAGTGCGATTGCTGTGGGCTACACTGGAGCATACGTTGTTTTTTACTTCGGCTATAGCTTTTTTCTCGTAATGGATGTTCAATGATAATAAGGAAAGCATTATTGGTGAACAAATACTATTTCGTTTAAGTGAAGTGAATTATGAATGATGCTTTCCATACAAACTTACAGCCAAATTTTTTTAAAGATTTATTTGAATAGTAATTTCACATTTTGGTGTAGCCCAAAGATTTCTATTTTTCCTTGTTTGCTGTATTGCACTTAAATAGCTACTTTGAGTTGACATGATCTGCCTCGTGCCTATCACAGGAGGCGTCACAGAAGCAGCGTGCCCTTACCAGTGTATTTCAGACAAGTATCATATGCCAAACTGCTATACTATGGTGGAGGACCTAATTTATACGCTCGGTGGTCCTTGGTTGTTCACACTTTTGCTCTCGGTTGTCATGGTTGTGTTGGCTTTGGTGCTGAGTGTTGCGCGGATGAAGTTGGTAGGCAATGATGACTTCTCTGGACCTGCTCCTACACCACACGGGGCTCTCATTGATCATTCGTTCCCATTCTTGGAATCTTTAAATGAGGTTAGACCACTCTTTATTATCATTTATTGCTTGATCACAACTGTTTATTGTCTCTCCTCAGGGGAAGGACTAAGCACAATGGTCTGAAAATGTAGAAAGTTATGGTGCTCTATGAGAATGAGAAATGTTTTAAGAGCAATAGCAGCATGTTAGGGACCAGCAATCCTCCAAGAACGAATTTTTGTATATTTAGTATAATTGAGACATGTGGTTGCAGGAGTAGTGGCATTTTAAAATTATCAAACATGATTTTTCAATTTTTGAATAAGTGAAGATTATCCTGAAGTTGTACTGAGGATTATATGAAATGCACGCATGAAAGTTAGACGTTTCTATTTGGGGTAGTCACATTTAAGTAGCCTATATTCAAATCAAACTGTTGCCTGGAGGCTTATCCTGTGCTGAGGCTTATTTTGTGTTCTTTGATACAGGTGCTCGAGACCACACGAGTAGAGGAGTCTCAAAGCCACATACATCGCATGTACTTTATGGGCAATAATACCTTTGGCGAGCCATGGCATCTTCCTCATTCCCCTCCCGATCAGATCATGGATCTTGTGTAAGCAACAATCTCCTGTGGCTTCTACTTCACAGTTGTTACTTTGGAATTTGACTAAGTTGTGGTGTCAAAATGGTCAAAAAGAACCTTCTCAAACATGTGTCTTTGATTTGCAGCTATGAAGATGCTTTCAATAGATTTGCAGAGGAAATCAACTGCCTAGCAGCTTATCAATGGTGGGAAGGTTCAGTGCACAGCATATTGTCAGTATTGGCATACCCTTGCGCATGGTCATGGCAGCAATGGCGCGCACGGAAGAAAATTCAGCGACTGCGGGAGTATGTACGGTCAGAATACGACCATGCATGCTTGAGATCTTGCCGGTCACGAGCTCTGTATGAAGGTCTCAAGGTGATTTACTCTGAAGATAGCCAAGTGTACATTTTTTCTTATTTCTGGACGAGATGAACCCGACCTTATTCCTGAGTTTGTCCTTCAAAAAAACAAGTTCTAGGATTGGTTGTGTTTGCTCTTGTTGGGCAAGATTTCTATGTGTAAGTTGACATTGAAGTCTGACTTGTGCAGGTGGCAGCAACACCTGACTTGATGTTGGCGTATATTGATGTGTTTCTGGGAGGAGATGAAAAGCGACCCGATCTCCCTCCTAAGCTGATGCAAAGATTGCCAATGACCATTATTTTCGGGGGCGAAGGCAGCTATATGGCTCCGTATAACCTTCATAGTGACAACCTTTTAACCAGCTTAATTGGACAGGTTCGCTAATGCATACACCATTGATTCCAGTTATGGTTGAGGGACTTCAATTTCAACGGTAGACACTTTCGCGAGTTTAATGAGACCATCCACCATTTTCTGCTTACCCAAGAAGTCAAGAAACGAACAGAACTACTGCGAGTGAGACTGGTTTGGAGTTTCTGAGTGTGATTTTACGGTGGATTCCCCCGTCGAACGTGATTTCCGGCTGCTGCATGTGTTCACTATAATTAGAAACACAAAATTCTGGGAGTATTGTCCCCATTTCAAGAGGATTCCAACGCACTACAATCTGTGTTATTTGAATATTGCTTATAGCTTCCCAGAAGCTTGGGTAGTTTTCTCTCTGAAGCTGCTGTATATTTATTCAACTACAGGCCTATGTTAGCCTACCCAAGCTTTGGGGACTGCTCGTGGGGAAAATGACTTATGTGTAATCTGTAGAATGGGATGTTAGGTTTTTTTTAGTAACTCTTTTACATCTGATGTGACATTGATATCAGCTTTGGACGAGGTATCCAGGTTGATCGTTTTCTTTTGCGGACTGTAATGTGTGGTATATTTTGTGATTGCAGGCTGTTCCTTCAACAATGTGGTACAGAATGGTAGCTGGTTTAAATGCACAGTTACGAACTGTTCGCAGAGGGTCCCTTCGCAGCGGCTTGCTGCCTGTGTTGAACTGGCTAAATGCCGTTGGCAACTCACGGCTATCCACTTTGGGTGTGCGAGTGGATATGGCCTGGTACCAAGCTACCACTACAGGCTACTACCAGCTTGGCCTTGTTGTGAATCCTGCTGACGAGGTACCTCAGCCAATGCAGTTTCCAGATGAGCCAAGTCCGGGTGGTTCTCCAAGGAGGTACTTTGCTTAAGCTCAGCAATTATCTGTTTGGTGATAATTGGAGGACCATTTAACGAAGTCGATAGAAACTTATCAGAGTAATGTCATGTTAGTGTATTTTTAACTGCTGGAAAGAGCATTCAGTATCTGACGGGATGGTAAAATACTATTTCTGAGAGTTTGCGATCTTACATCAGGATTTTGCTAACATATTAAATTTATTACAGTATAAGCTACATGCCATCCGATGAAGATGGCAGGTTCAATGCGCCGCAGCAATGGCAATTTAGCCAAGGCTACTCGCAATATGGAGTATCTAGGCGACGAATCGGTGGCGCAGTTTTAGATACAAGTAATCTACGATCTCTGGAAGAGAGACGTGATTTTTGCTTTCCAGTATCGCTTCTCCTCAGGAATGCGAGACCTGTTGGTCATCATGTGAGTGATTTCAATTTATTTCCTTATCCATTGCTTTAATGACTTCTGCTATATTTTCTGCCTTCTTAATCCGCTGCTTCTGGTATATAGTGCACTTCTTTGATGTCATGTTGCTTTCTGGTCCTGTCGAAGACATGTGAAAATAGTTTCTCTTTTCATCTTCTCTTATCCTGGAGCGCAAAATCTGTGCCTAAATTTGCCTTATCTAGTGATCATTTTGACAGGGTAAGTGCCAATTTCTGTGGTGAAGATTGGGATGGGGATTTGATGTGTTGTCCTGTGTGCAGGCTTCTGTGGGGCTGGTGATCTCTCTGCTGCTGTTGGTGGATTTGAGCTTGACACTACTCATGTTACTCCAATTCTACTCAATATCTTTGGCAGCAATGCTGGGAATTCTGATGGTGCTTCCGTTTGCATCAGTAATTCCTAGTGCGGCTGGCCTGAACGCTCTTTTTAGCCACGGACCCCGAAGATCTGCTGCTCTTGCACGAATATATGCTCTGTGGAACATCACCTCGTTTGTTAATCTTGTATGTTATCCATATCTCTCAGTATTCCTTACAAATGACCACTTAAGTGCCTGTATGATCATACAGGCACTTAAGTGCAAATCCAATCTCCATACTGCTTTTACTGAAATTAATTTTCCTGCATTTTCTGCTCGTAACCTCGAGACTTCTTGTCATGACCCAGAAATTCTCCCCTGAATTTTCAAGTTGACCTGAAATCTCTACCGTAGTATATACTAGAATCGTTAAATGCTGAAATCTTTACTGAGCTTACATTGGTGTTGCAATTTCCCATTGCAGAGTACAGCATTTATTTATGGTTATTTTCATTATGTTATCAAGCTTGGAGCTGCAACTGCTGATCTTCAAGGCTTCACCTCGTAAGATCCTTCGGAACCCTTCAAATCTGTACTTCAATGTCCTGTTTCCACTCAACTCTTAAGTGTCCCAAGCCTCTGCTTCCATATCTTTAGAATTTGAAATAAGTGATTATGGAATCTTTCAACGGAGGTAGGAATGGAAGAAAAGAATCATGCCCTATATTTTCAAAGTCAACCATTACCTTTCTAAGTGGGCTTCCTTTCTTAAGCTTGGGGTTTTAAATAGAATCTGAGTACTTATGGATTAGGAGCCAGTTTGATGGGCACATTGCCCAGGTTCAGGGAATGCATTTTTTTGTTATTTCAATTGATTATGATATCAATGAAACTGGGTGTGCAATTAACCGATTTCTATTGGTAACGCGCAGGGAAGAAGAAAATTGGTGTCTGTTTCCAGCATTGCTGGTTCTTGTCAAAGCTGTGCAAGCGAGAATGATTGATCTTCATATTGCCAATCTCGAAATTCAAGACCGCACGCTGTATTCAGAGGATGCCAACAGATTCTGGGAGTCTTCAACCCAACCCTTTTAGTTTTTGTGAAGTCAGATTCTTCAGTTGACATCACGTTGAAGTGAAAAACAAAATATTACGGAGTTACAAATCCTTTTGCCAAGGTTACTTGTGGTTTAGAGATGCAGAGACCCATTATTTTTTTGTGTTGAGTATCTTGAAGGTCTTGCGGTTGCGATTGACTGCTTAGACGTTGCTTAGTCAAAGTTTTGGTAGACTTAGGAGGTATTTTGTAGTATGAAGGTACACACAGGTGCTGTTTGAGTCGGAGATGCACCGACTCTTATTCTATTCTACAGGTTTCGCTTTTTATTTGTAGCGCGGTTTTCAGGGGTGCGTTTTATAGTTTTTTGGTTTCTTAAATGTGATTAATGATATTTAGTCAGGTTATATTGATTGGAAAGGGTGCATTTAAGAAGTGGCCCTCGATAGAAGTCATGTAGCAATTAATTGTACAGTACTGATGTCACTAGCATAATATGATTCTTTGAGAACATGATTTAAAAAACGACCTCATTTGGTTTTTGTGCTTTTCCTGGTAACGTAGCGTCTTTTCTCAACCAAGGTATGAGCACCGATTTCTTTGACTTTGAGTGCTTTGATGGCTGTGGACGTGCAATTGAATGAATGAGTTGACTTCGTTTATGTCAAATGAAAAAGAACCATAAATTTAAAGTAATTTTTGAGCTTTTTGAGCTACATGATTTTTGAGTTTGTAAGAATTCAAAACCCATAGGTTGGGTTCCGATAGGTTTTCTCTCCTGGTTTTAATTGACGAGGACAATGAACCAATGAAAGGCAAATCAATAAATCAATAATGTTATAGATAAATTACTTCAAAATTGATATGAAGGAGACCTATAAACAGTTTTAGAAATATCACCTTCTGAATATCATCTAACTTTATGCTTAACATCTTGATTTTGGATGCAGTTATAGAGATATTTGAAGAAATCAATTTTTAACACATTTAGAGGTTAAAATTTTTTCTGTATTTTTGCCTTCCATTGTACAAATGTGTTAGAAATGTCCATTAAGTAGTGCAAACATAGAACAAGGAAGATATAAGATTTAGAACTTTACTCCAAATGATTGACTAATTTGTATTCCAAGATTGTGATTGGTAGAAAGCCCTATTAGGAATTCTTTGAATGTTTAATGAATATCTCTATTGTTTACCATTTATTACCAAATATGGATATAAATCTTATTCTCTTAGTCTTGAAATAAATTTAGGGTTTTCAAATATACTCATTTCATATTAAATTTGAAATTGGCTCTCTATAATTTAATAGACAACAATTGAAGTTTATTTGAATACCTTGAAGCAAAAAAATCCATAGATACTTTATTCTAGAGGTTGTATAGCAATTTGATACTTGCAAGGAGAATCAAAATGCAACCTCTAATCAATCAAAGGCAAAGAATTCAACCCAAAACTATATCTAAATTGTTACTAATAAATCTTTTGTTGAGAATTTTAGAGTTGAATACAAGACATTATTGGAAACAAATAGAGGGAATATCAATGAATGTCACTACATCGAGGTTACTTCAAGAATGATCAAAATTAATACCATTAGAGCAATTAAAAAAGAGGGTAAAAATTTGTCAATTTTGCCACCTATTTTCAACATGTGATGCTTCATTGTTGACTTCCATTCATTCACACCTAGTGGTGTTTAGTAGAAGCTATGATAACTATGCAATCCCTTAAAAATAAGATTTCATGTGTTAATCTAGCCATTTTTAGGAAACTCCGATTCATATTTATTTTGAGACAGAAGGAGTATTTTGTTATCGCCCATTTACTATCAATGCTCTTCAATTTGGATATTGGTGTGTATTCATTTTCCATCCAAAAGTAGGAATAGACATTCTATATTGGTATATTTTAAGTGAATTTATTGTACTTTGTGAACCAACTTGAGGCCTCAAATAAGCTCAAGTTAGCTTCCAATGTAGATAATACATCCTCTACAAATCATTATAAATCTTTCATAAAATTAGTAGATTTGTTGAATAATCATAAAAATATCAACAACCACTTTACATTTTTTATTTCTATGTACATTTCTTTTAGGGAGAAGAAATTAGTAACAAAGTGCATAAAGATTAATTCCTTGGCAAAACCCTATAGCAAAAAAATTGAATAGAAATTGTCAATTATACCTTAGCTTCATTGTATATAGCTTTGGCACACATTCACATCAATATGGCTTCATTGGTTGAAATCTCTCCATTAGCCCTCAAATGACAAGACCTATTATTGAGGTACTTTGCCAAAATGCTTTGATTTTTGAACCAATAGCTACATTCTTCACTTCATCAACATTGCACTTTGGCGCATTAATGTAAAATTAATCTTACAATCTATGTGGCCAAATGACTCCATATTTGATTCACATCATTTACAACATATACACTTCAAGATTGTATAGTTGAGATTTCTATATCTTAGAGACATTTTGGACTATAACACTTTAAAAATAATGATATTTTTAAACCCAAAGAGACCATGGGCCTTAACGGTTTAACCTTGAAAAGTCTAAAAAGATTGTCTAAATATTTTTTCATCCAAATTGTTTAAAGGAATTGCTTGAACTTATATTTTCAATGAATAGAGATGGACAATTTTATTAAAATGGCGATATTCCGGATGCCATTTATATAGTGCTTTCTACTACATGAGGCTACAAAACACTACCATATATGCGCATGGAAGGTGTAGGCATGCTGAACCGCTTACAAAAACAACAGAATTTACAACTTTGCCACCTTTTTTTTCCGAAAACAATCGCATTTTTGCTGAGATTTTTAGCCTTCTACCAAAATAGTTTCCTGCCATTTTACCAAAATACCACCATTTTAACGAAATTCCCTATAGAGGTAAAATTTCACTTTTTGTTGTGTCTTTTGACTATCCTACATAAATATGGTAAATTATCTACAAATCCATGTGTTATAGTAATATATTTTAGCAAATTCTATTCTTTTTTCTTTAAATTACTTTTAGCTAGCTATAAATATGATCTTGTTTGAATTTGAGCTCTACCAATAAAATGAAGCTTATAAAATCTAATTTTACTTCAACTTAGAAATTTGAAATTATCCTATTTAAATTCAATATTTTATTATAATTTAAACTATGGATCTATAATTATAGAGTATTGATAGGGAATTTTGTTAAAATGGTGGTATTCTGGTAAAATGGTGGGAAACTATTTTGGCGGAAGGTTGAAAATCTCAACAAAGATGGGATTGTTTTTGAAAAAAAGAGGTGGCAGAATTGTGAATTTTGTTGGTTTTGTGAGCCGTTTGGCAAGCCTACGCCTTCCATGCACACATATGGCAATGTTTTGTGGCCCTGTGAGGTAGAAAGTACTGTACAAATGGCATTCAAAATAAGCCACCATTGTACAAATGGCATCTGGAATACCGCCATTTTAACGAAATTGCCCATATTGATTTTTTAATTTCAAAATGACATAGTAAATTTACGTGCACCTTGATGTTTTACACTATGATACACACTTATAGAGGCATTAATATTTCATACTTTATATTATCATATGAGTTGTTTTTCACCATTTATTCTAAAATTCATAGTAGTTTTTATTGTTTTCATAAAAATACCTGAATTTTTATGGCTTGCAAAAGATATGTGATTACATCTTTGAAAAACATTAAGTGATTATGAAATATTTCATTCAAATACAGGTGCAAACTGCAAAATGGGAGTACACAGCAATGAATAATTTATTTTTTTCACTTGGTATCGCGGCATGCATCATGGAATGTCGGTGAGTTAGAGAAACCATCTATTTTTTGTACTCATCCATCCATTTATAAGTATATGCTTTCATCCATGAGATTATCTAAAGTTATTATTAAATTTCATCCACAATTGGACGAATATAGAAATTATTGAGATGTTTTTGACAATAATTTCATCCATCAATTTTTTCCCAATGTGAAGGTGGCTAGCTCAGAAATGAAGTAAGATTTTAGCAAATTTTGCCAATAAAAAACACATAGGCAATTTGGCATACAAAGACTCAAAGAGTTGAACTTTGAAGTTTGAACAATTGGTCATTGGTCCATCCTTTGAACAGGTTAACCCTTAAACACCACACCAGTCCCTTGGTCTTAGTTTTGAGAAAATTGCTCACAACAAGTATTTCCTGCATTTTTTTGGGAATATTTCAACCTACTACACCCACTTTTGAAGTCAAAATGACATCCTATTTAGGTTGCAAAGTCAAAGCACTAATCACTCTTTTGCATGCCCTGCATGCCCTGTCAGTCAGAACAGTTTAAGGCAAGCAACCCAACCCATGCTACGCATCCAGGAGATGCCTAGCTTTCTCCCGCGGGATCGACGACACAGTGCGTCCGCTCTTGTCTTTCATCGCTAGGACTTCTTGCTTGCTCGAATTTCGTTGACGTACATTTTGGAAACTGAAGGTAGTCATCCCGTATGTGTAGTAGCATCGTAATCTGCGTGGTGGTTTCATTATTGCAGTTTTGTTGCAGCTAGGGCGCGTCTGGGTACGTCGTTCCTGTCGACGATCCTAGCCTGCGCCTGCACCGCACGTCTCGGTCGTTCGTACCGGAATATATCCCTTTCTGTCGATCTGTCTTCGCAAAGGGCAAGGTCCCGCGGAATGACCTCCAAGTAATTAGCACAGCCTGCTCTGCTGCGCGTGCGTCTTACCAAATCAGTACGTCCTCCGGGAAGTCGCGATCGACCTCGCGCGCGCGCAGCGGGGACTTGAGGGGTGTCCCTGTGAGTCTCTCCCAAACTCTGCGTCCCCTGGTTATTGTTTGGAGGAGAATGTATGATCGGTTAGCCAAAACCTAGCTAGCGCGCGCACGTGTTTCTTGAAGTAATTATGCTTGTGTGATGGTTTGTTGCAGCTAGGGCGTGTTGGGGTCGTTCCTGTCGACGTTCAGTCTCCTCCGATCTCGGGTCTGCACCTTCTTGATCGCTCGTACCGGAATATATCCCTTTCTGACTTTCTTCGCAAAAGGCAAGGTCCCGCAGAATGGCCTCAGAGTAATGAACATCTGGCCTGCTCTGTTGCGCATCTTACGAAATCAGTACGTCCTCCGGGAAGTCGCGATCGATCTCGGGCACGCGCAGCGGGGACTTGATCGAGGAGGTGTCCCTGTGAGTCGTCTCTCCCAAACTCTGCGTCCACTGGTTATTGTCTGGAAAGGAGAATATATGATCGGCTCTGGGTTTTGCATTTAGTTCTTTTCTAAGCACCGCATTCTGCAGATCAATTTCGGTAAATTCCAATACTTTGACGCCGCTCAGGACGGGCTGCCTGGACCCAAAACCTATAGATCTGGCCTAGTTTGTGTTCATTATTGCATTCACCACATTCAACTATTTTGTGTCTTAGGATATTTGTGTGATAGTATTCATGATCATTCACTACCTAACTATTTTCACGGAACATTCAGTCAATTGCCATTTAGATTGCCTATGTGTTGCAAGAATTGATTACATTCACAAAGTTGAAATTGCAATGTCCATACTAGCATGGACATGATTGCAATTTCAACTAGCCTACACATATTGTCATTCTTGCAAACCTTGCCATGCATCAAATCTAATTGAAACCCTATAATGAAAAATAGTTGGTAGAATTAGATTTCAATTGAAAAGATCTCACTTTCAAGATTGTAATGTTACTTAAATGTAACATGAAGTGGAACACATACTACTAGAATTGGGCTGCTCTAGACAATCAAGGTATTAAAATTTATTAGAAATATCAGCCCTGGCTCCTTTCATAGAAACTTTATTATAACGTTATCATCACTTATCAAATTTCATAGAAGTACTGCATGGAGCTTATTTTGCTCTCAGATCCTTAAATTGCTGCCCTTTGCGTACTGTACAGGAACTGCCACCCCGGGCCTGGATTCAATTCATTTGGGGATTCGATATGGCGACGGAGTCGTTCGATTTGCGTGCCGAATATGGGACAGACGTTACTGTACTTCGTATCGAGATCAGGGAGCAGACGCTTTCTGTCCTCCGCCGTTTTCATGGTGATGAATACATGGAGGGTCCAAAGAAACTAGGAAAGCACGACTACATCATCTTTTCTGGCTTCGACGAAAACCACAGACGATTCAGCTTCGTGGCGGAGAAGATCAGAAATCGGACATGCCGTGGTGGATTGCCTTCCCACATCCAGATGGTCCCTCTGAGCGAACATTCATCGGCGGCCTTACCGTACCGCTCTCGCTTCGTCTGGGATCTCCACAACCACTGGACTGTGTCCACGACGGAGTTGAATACAATTCTGACAACTACTGGCCATCACTACAACTTGTTCTCAGCCAATTGCTGGAGTTATGCAACAAACACTGTTGAGAACGTGCTGGGCCTTTGGTTGTGCCATTCGCTTCGTATGCTCGATTTCAAAGTGTTGCGAGGTTGTATGGAAGCACTGGAGCAACTGGAAATGGTGAAACGTCCCTTGCCTTGTGATGTTGTCGGTCTCTTCTCCGAGCCGCTCAATCGCGAATCTCCTGACACTTTGCGCAGAATCGCCAATTGGCTCAATCGTCGTTCTGTTAAATTGGCGCCATCCTGCGCCAGAAATTGCGATACAAATTGTGACACTATTGAGGCCGTGCTGAACCTTTGGTTGCGCCATTCGCAAATTTCTGACACAAATTGTGACACTGTTGAGGCCGTGCTGTACCTTTGCTTGCGCCATTCACTTCGTACGGACAATCTCGAGTTGGCGCGGGGTTGTGAGGAAGCACTGCAGCAACTGGAATTGGTGAAACGCCCCTTGCTTCGTGATGTTCTCCGTCTCGTCTACAAGCCGCTCAGTCACCAAAACCCTGACACTTTGCGCAAGATCGGCAATTGGTGGAATCGTCGTTCTGTTAAATTGGCGTCATCGCGCATCGCCAGAAATTGTGACACTGTTAAGACCAAGCTGAGCCTTCGCTTGCGCCATTCGCTAAGTATGCACGATCTCAAGTTGGCGCGAGATTGTAAGGAAGCACTGCAGCAACTCAGAACGGTGCAAAATCCCTTGCCTCATGATGTTCTCCGTCTCGTCTGCAAGCTACTTACAATTAATTCCCCAAATCTTGACGCTTTGGGCAAGATCGGCAATTGGTGGAATCGTCATTCTGTTAGACTGGCGTCATCCTGCACCAAAAATTGTGACACTGTTGAGGCCGTGCTGTACCTTTGCTTGCGCCATTCGCTTCGTACGGACAATCTCGAGTTGGCGCGAGGTTGCGAGGAAGCACTGCAGCAACTGGAAACGGTGAAACGTCCCTTGCCTCGTGATGTTCTCCGTTTCCTCTACAAGCCGCCCAGTCACCAAAACCCTGACAGTTTGCGCAGATCGTCAACCGTTGGAATCATCGTTCTGTTCAATCAGTGTCTTCATCGATGTCTTCATCGATGTCTTCCTCGGTGTCTTCCTCGGTGTCTTCCTTGGTGTCTTCCTTGGTGTCTTCTGTGTTGTCTTCCTTGGAGTCTTCCTTGTTGTCTTCCTTGGAGTCTTCCTTGTTGTCTTCCTTGTAGTCTTCCTGCGCCAGAAATTGTGACACAAATGTGCACAGAGGTCTAACAACTTACTGTAATAGCTAGGCTGTGTACTGATTTTCACTAGCTAGGCCTGTGCCAAAGTCGTGGACTTGCTTGCGCCATTGTCTAGAACGTACGAGATTGACGTTCTGATCAGTTCCTAAACTCTAAACTCGACAGTGGTGAATCGATCGCACTGATCTGGATTGTATGAGATGGGAGGACTGTCATGCATGTACGTGCACGTAATATCGTTTTAGACGGCCCATGGTCATGTATATAAATTAGGCCTAGACTCTGATGGTGTTTTCTGCAGTCACCCAAGTAGTACGTAATTGTGTGCACCTATCTTAGTGGGAGCAAAGCTTTTCTTGGCTTTTCTTGGCAAAGTTTTTCTTGGCCAGGGTTAGTGCTACATATGAGGTTTACCTGGTATCCTGATCAAGTTTTTAATGCTGTCTTTTTAGACCAAGTTTCTAACCACTTTCAAATATATAAAGAGTTAAACTTTATATATTTATATTAAACTTTATATATTTATGTGATTTCATTTGGTGTATCATTTGCGTCAACCTGTGCATCATTTGCTTGAACATTGTAACGTTGTAGTAGCTAGCCAAAGCTAAGAATGATTGATCAGTTGATGGACGACTTTCAAGATTACTATAGTGGAGATGAAGAATGCACCTAGTGATTCATAAATTAGAACATTTTTGGCAAGGTATTGTATTGTACATTGGTCATAGGTCTTGTGCTTTCAGGATTAAGCGACTTGCGTTTGCAGCATACAATTGGTTTGGTTTAAGAGAATTTAAGGTTTGTTCAGTGCTTGTAAAGAAGTTGGAAGTACATACCCATACCCATATATATATATAAAAGGCAAGGTTGTCTTGTCAAACAAGATTTTAGGTTTAGGCATCTGATAGGCATCTCATGTCGCATGAGACAAATGACGAGTATGGATGGCATTTGTATCTAATAGTGAAAATTTGAAATCTCACTTTAATTATGAATCTTTACTTAGAATATAATAAGTATTTATCAAATGCTTTAATAATATGAAACACTAATACATCAAAATTATAATTATTGAGTCTTTTTTGCAAAAGTCAACTTTAGAGTTGACTTTATTAAATGGATGGGAGATCTACTAGATATGTTGGACGTCCTAAACGTCATGTTGTTTGTCTATCACGGAAGGCAACCCTGATATAAGGTAGGCATATTAAACTTTTGTAGTTTCCTCCTTTTTTTGAAGACACCTAAATTACGGGTGTTCAAAGTGATCCGGTTTCAAAAAAAATAATTTAGGTTAATGGCCAATTTCATTAAAATGATGGTATTCTGTTAATTTGGCACTTTTAGCAGTGCAAACTTTAGACTACACAATCTAAACTATTTTTTGTACTAGGATCTATACTAATAGTAGATTTTTGAAATCTATATATGTCCTAAATATCTGAAATCTTTACCAATTCTAAATTTTTCAAATTACTCAGTTTGATATCTATCTTGGTCTTAGATTTTTTAAATCTAAAATTGACCTCGATCTTAGCAAGTAAGGTAAGCCAACCTATGACAGTCTAAATGCCAGCCAACCCATCACAAGCAAAAAATTTCTAATGATGCACATTTCAAGAACTAAAATGTTCACCATTTGTGTAAATTTGCTTAGAATGGGATGGCTCCCATTTGGGCTATCCTAGACAGAGTCACCCTATACTTGTCTTAGATGTCAAGGTGTGAAAATGGCACATGGAATATTGCCATTTTAATGAAATTCATTATGTTAGCACTAATTTCTAGACACTAGGAATAGAATGGACCCTAGAAAAGCCTCTAAGGGTAGTTGCAAGAAAGGGTGTCTATTTTTTATAGCGTTTTGCTAAAAACAGACTTTCTATAGCACAATATTATAAGTACTATTAAATAGAACAATCTCAACCGTTAATCAAAAAAATCAATAGCTAAGAGTACCGTTTTGAGTACTATAAATACTTATAAGTATTGAAATATTACTATTTGAAAAATAAAAATTGTCACAGAAAATTGGATACAATGAGGTATAAATTAATAAAAAATAAAAAATTATGAATAAAAAAAACCTAAAAATTGGCCATTTTGTGAGGACTTGATGGTAATTAGATTTCATCAAGAAAATGAAACGAAAACCATCATCATTGTTTAGAAGTGCGTGTACAAGGGACCCGTGTTTGCATGCATGTGGACGCCATAAAATAATGATTTTTTAAGTTTTTTTTGGAGGGCACATGCCTCTCTAGTGTGGAAATATTCCACTAAAATTTAAGCTCTACATCATTAATTATGAATACTCCACAATACTAAAAAATCCTAAATTGCAAAGTATAATAAATTAGCTAAATTGGAATTTAATTATTAAAAAAAATTGAAATTTTTTGAAAAATAAGAAATCTCTCTATGAACAAGTTGGTCATCTTCAATAAGAATTCAAAAACATCAAATTCATTCTCCAAATGTTATAGCTAAACTAAACTCCGCAACTCAAATTAAGACGGAAAATAGGACCAGCTTTCTTGCAACTACCCCTAACATTTGATAAGCAAGGCTATATTATGAAGGCAACAGGACCTATGATGGATACAATTTCTATGATTGATACATTTATGTTTTTATCTTGTATGAGTTTCT
The DNA here is from genome assembly GCA_963969395.1 of Pseudoscleropodium purum. Lineage (NCBI taxonomy): Eukaryota > Viridiplantae > Streptophyta > Bryopsida > Hypnales > Brachytheciaceae > Pseudoscleropodium > Pseudoscleropodium purum. The sequence goes on from OZ017797.1 coordinate 20,232,084, forward strand.
CAAAGCTAACCATTATCTTTTCTTCTATTACATTGTTCTATATACCAATTGTTTGATTTAAAAAACTTGTATAACTAGTGTACAATTGGTGAGGATCATGAGGACCATAATCTAGTATATAGTACCATAACTACAGTCAATGGCCATTGATCCATTAGACATAGGTTCTTTAACATTACGAATAGACAGTTTATTCATAAAGGCCTTCTTTGAAAGACCAGAGTTTTTATCTATCTATCTACCATAATTACATTAATACATTAGTACAAGTACTATTAAACTAAGTAGATTATCCAACTCAATCTATTATCCTACTTGAAGGTCAGATTTGGTATAATTTAAGTCATTTTGTAAAAAAAAAGTGTTACATATCAACTTATAAATGGTGTGACATGAATCACATGATGTGGACCCTTGAGAAATGAAATTGAGAAATTCAATTTTGACACTTGAGTGTCAAATCATACCTTCATGTACTATAGGATAAGCACTCTTTGTACTATATAGTAAAGTAAAATAAGCTAGTATGTTGTCAAATTTGGATTATTTTAGGCATTCTCTAAGTCAATAGAAGTGCCTATCTAAAAGTTTAAAATTTATCATTATTTTGAGGGTAGATAGAGATAGGAGAAAAATTTTAACAATTTTCTTGAGATGAACATTTTAATGAGTTTGGGGGGATTCCTTAGAGGGCTATTTGAAGGTTTGTCCTTTTCCTAATGACTAACCAATGGAGGATAAAGAATTTTTTGAGGCCACCAATGAGAATTGAATCATTTTGTGTTTTAAGGATGTTCAATTAAAGATAGTCTAGTTTCAATATTACCTAAGTGTTTTAAAGACCTCTATTTGAAAAAATTTAATTTGTTTGCACAATCTTTGAAAATTCTCAAATCAATTGCATTTACTTCTACTTTCATTTCTAACATCCTGATATTTGTTTTTTTGGCCTATTTGTGTTTAAAGATGCTAGTTTTCAAAAAAGTGTTCATTTCAGGTGATCGTATCATAATAAGCAATGCACTTAAGAAATTCAAAGTTTTAGTGTTGGTATACATGATAATGTGGAACACGGTGGTGATGGTGGTATAAACCAAAATCTTGTATCATTCTATAATTTTAAAAAAATCAATGGGCCATGGTTATAGGCCCCAAGTTGAAATTCCAATTAAATACTTAAATTTTAAGACTTATTCAATCAAATATTTGAAATATAGTGGAAACTAGACTTGATTCACTACATTTCTTTCATTGAGCTCAAATTCAAAAATGATCAATTTTATGGGTATAATTTAATTTGATTTAAGCAACAAAGTACAAGTTTCCAAAACATATTAAATTGTCTATTTTTGGTGATTTATTTGTATAGCACTTTCTTGTCTAAAAGAGTCAACAATGCTATAGTGAAAATTCTCAACTTCAATAGAAAGAGCAATATTGCAAATCAGAATTCAAGCAAGATTAGATTCCTATACTAAGCTCTAGGGAATCCTAGAGCATTTCATATGAGCTGTTTTCCACACCAGAAAGTCTGTTGTGAATGTAGAAAGACAACTATTTAGGTCAAATTTTCTAGAAGGTGGCTTAAACTAGACAACGCCCAATGAGAAGGATTAGCAAAAGAAAAAGTGGGTCTCTTCATTGAACATGACCTTCCTCGTCAGCCCATTTTTTCCCACAATGCCCTCTTCATCAAACAATGCCTAAACAATCCATCAATCATTATAATCTAATAACATCAATCTTGGAATCAATCACATTTAATCCTCAAACTCTACCCCACACTTGTCCCTCTCAATGGTATTTGGATCACTATAGTATAGAATTTTGGGATGTGAAAAATCTTTTTTGGAAGTGATGGAAGCTAAGTAGGCATTAGTCTTACTAATCTCTCTAATGTTTGATAAATCTAAAACATTAGAAAAAAGCAAGATTCTCTAGAAGGCTACAAAGAAGTGTTGAAAAAGAACTTAGGATTACAATTATTTCACAATCAAATGAACTCTTTCCTTATTGCTACACATCAATGGTACACTTAAGTATCATTGGTACAATGGCACATCCACATGTCAAATAATTGGTACAATAGTACATCTAAATATCAAAGCATTAATACAAAAATATTAAAGTATTTAAATAGAAGAGGGTTGTGACAATTATTGTTTTTAATTCAAAAGATAATAGGAAATTGAAATATATTCTTTGTCAACCCCAACATTCATGCACGATATATCTTCTTTTTGTAAAGAAATTCCTTCCTTTGAATAGTTGAGAAAATAGATTAGATTGTCAAACCCTAGCAATCCTCTAAAAATTCTAATTTATTAAACTAAAAGATGACATCCATATAAATGGGTACCCCCAAAATGACACTTTTTGCTATCAATGTACCTAGTTACTATTACAAGACTACAAATTTTCATATTTTCTTCTTGATAAGTGAAAGGAGGTTCCAACACACCAAAGAACACAACATTTGGATATACATACACATTGATTTTGGAGATGTACACAAAGTGATGATGGCAATTTAAGCATGGTGTGATTTTGGGTGTACCCACCACCTTATATTCAAGCCGTAATGTTTCGGTCTAACTACAACGCTTTCCAAGGAGGAACTTCACCATGAGAATCCGGCCAACAAATGTAAAGACGAATGTCCTTCTCATCAATCGTACCTCCAAATACACGAAAATTGTTGAGATAGCAATCACCGTAGTCTTGAACTCTGCTCAAGATAAATGTACATTTTCCAAACTTGCCTTTATAAAAAGCAAAGTCCGTAACGGCATTTGGACACTGCAGTAAGAATATTCTCACAAGGACTCTTCAAGAAAGAAACATTCTCTAATCAAGCAACATTCTCTCTTCTGAGGGACGCCCGTCTCCGTGCGGTCACTAGAGCACGGCAAGTGTGGATTATATTCTCTCATACAACTTACTAAGGCTGGGGTGTCGAGGTGGGAAATTCACCTGCAAAGGGCAGAATCTTTCAAGATTAGGGTTCAACTTCCCCTAAAGTTTAGCCTTCTTAAGAAAATCACAAAAATCACAAAAAGTTTCCGGTTCAAATCTGTGAGCCAAACTCTCGTCAGTGGATCTTGTGAAGGAGCCAGAACCATGGAGACGATAAAGCAAAACAATCCCCCAAGGGCTGGCTCCATGTGCAGCTGCGCATGAAGCCAGACATTGCTGGACCAAAAATTGAAGTTGCCGTACTGGTTCTTTTGAAAAAATAACTGCCAGCCTAAGATTCTTACTGGGTGCTTAACATGGGGGCGAGTCACTCTATCTCAAGAAAAAATAAAAAATGTTCCTGGGACTTGTGAAAATGGATGGGAGAATGGCATTTACAGAAGTTACGACAAAGAGCTCTCCTACAGCACTTCATTAACATAACTTAAACATTACCAAACATGGCAACCCTTGACAATCCAATTGGTTATGCTTTAAAATGTTCAGACCAAAACCTTTCTATTAAGTGTACATCTGTTGCCTAAAATTTTCCTGTACCACACAATATAATCCCCAAATGGTCATGGTACTATGCTTGAATAATTCTTCAAAAAAGTTCACCTGTATGTGGGCATGCTTCCTAAGGGCATTTTCTCTGCACATATGTGGGACCGTGCTCTTCATACCTGTTTGCCAGAAAAAGATGAACAAAAACGAGATAACACAGCTGTCATCACATGTATCGATGTTGCTCAAAATACGAAATCACAAGAGGTGAGAAGCAGCTGGAAAACCATGATGACTACCCTAGAGCAGCCAACTCTACACTCTACATCATCAAACAAGCAAAATCTCTCAAACAAATTGATCCAACAAGCCAAGTCCAAGTGCAGAGCAATAAATACACAGCAAGCCACATGGAGAAAGAATAACAATTCAGAAAATCCAGAATATATAACATTCTTGTGTAGAGCGGACTAGTACTTACTCTGCTTTGGAGAACCACATTTGTTGGAAAGAGCCCAACGAAGCCAGAATACTTCCACCTATCCACACACTGCAGAAATCCAATCATCAAGAAAAAGGTTAAACAGGGAAAACAGGAATGCGGGATTCCTGATTTTTTTTGCCTACTTTCATCAAGAATTGAGCAAGAAATTATAATAAAATGAGATAAACAGGAAAATTACGAAAAATAAGAGAAACAAGGATAAAACATGAAAAATCCGAATAGGATAAGATTTCTCTAAAAGCACAAGGAAGGCCAGTGGGAACCACCTGAATCGCCGTTCCAACGCGTTCCCGCTTGCCAAAACTTTGACGCGCGCAGCTTGCGGTGCTTCCTGCACTCAAGGAAAAAATCTCACATCATCAGGACCAAAACAGACTACATTGTGAAGCTGGGACTAATTAGAAATGTTTAACATTATAGTCGTGAACCACGTTAGAGCCTGAGCACAATGGAAGATTCCCATAAAATGACAGATACAAAAATTGATTAAAATAATGTCTCCAGATCGGTTGCTTACTTCCATGAGATCCTTTTCTAGCCGCTCCTTCATTTGCTGCATGGCAGCCGTTCCACCAGCAAGCTGATTCACAACAGTAAGAAATTGTTACTATCCATTCCCAACAATAAGTCTACTAAAAAATGACTATAGATGCTTAGCATATTAGATTAAAAATTATTATAATGATTTCATGACATATAAAAGCAATCACTGCTGATAAACCATAAAGTATCAAAGAAACCTTAAGTAACACACTATTTCATAAGCCTACCCTATTTGTATCACAAAATGTTATATAGAGTAAATTGGTTAGTTGGTGACACCGGAGTGAGGGAACGAACCATCACACTGTTGAATAACTCTCGTCTTATATCAACATCACATTTGTTGATGCTCTCAATTACCTGCGCACACCAGAACTCTACCCATTAGAATGTTTGAATCAGTCAGACTTTCCGACAAAACAGAAAATACCTGGCACTGCTGGGCTTCGAACTGTTGAGGACTGTATCTGTATCTGTAAAGCTTCTAGGAGTACAGCAATGATTGATGGACACTGCAACTGTACTGTGGATACAAAGTCTCAGGCTCTCATTACTGAGTTCACAGTTGCTGAGTTATCATCGGGGTATTCAATGAACCCGTTAAAATGATTTGTTGGTAACCATGACAATTCAATCTCACCATTTGAGGGAGGCCATTAAATGGTACTCCAGCCTCAGTGCCATACTTCTCCATGCCAGGAATGGTCTGTCCCAACAGTCACGATGTATTTTAAGTTAGTGTCTTGAGAACACAAAGCTAAGAGAATAAAAGGTTTAAAAATTACACAGAACAAAAATATAAGGGAAGAACCTGTATAAGAGTAGGATTAAACAAGATATCTGCGATCTTAAAACGATCAGCTCCAACTTCTATTATCCTGTACAGTCCAAAGCACGAATACTTCAGAATCCAAATGAAGAAAAGCGATTGCCGAAAGTGAAACCGAGAAGTATATGTCATAATCTGGAATATCTGAAACGGACACTTACTGGCCATCTGGAAGCTCATAGGGAGTTGTTGGTATATTAGCATATGAAGTATCTGTGCAGGCCAATCGCCCCTCAAGATAATCAGCATAAATTTTCTCCAAAGCCTAGCACAAGACTAATCGCAACAAGATGAACAAAGCTAGCGACACTTCTCACAAAAAACAAGACTCAAGCAGCAAGTTAACCTCGGCAGACCACCAAGCTTGCAATCTTGAACAGGAAGAGCCAGAATAAGAAAGATCACCATCAAAAGCAGAATCGGGTACGCGGCAGACTGTGTCCTTAATATCAGCTACAATATTTCTCTGCGAATAAGCGTAATAGCTTTCCGTGGTGTTCGGAACATCCAGGGGAATCAACTGCAAGAACAGTAAATCAGTAGTAAGGGTAACAGCTAAATTTGGCAACACGATCTGAAAAATTATAGAACGAACGGTAGAAGGTTGAGGCGACTCATTCTAATCTACACCATCACTCAGGTTGGTAACTAGTCACAAACCTCATACTCCCCCTGGCGAATTTCCTTGCGCTTGAATGAGAACCGTGGTCTGATCTGCAAGCAAACTAGAATTGTTGGAGATAACTAGTTGATGCACGGGACCAAGATTACTAAAACAGGTCCTTTGATTCCAAATGATAATGCATTAACACAAAAAGACAACTGAAGGACGAATAGCCGATTGCTTACACATGAATATAACCACATGCTCCAGTACCTAGGCCATCAAAAAGATCAGCGCTCAATTCCAGCAAGGTGGCATATGTGCATATGGTAACTCACTTTAAGGCCCTTGGATTCCAGCGTTCGTTGAAGGCAATCAGTGAGAACTTCCCCTCCAATCGCCGATCTTACTGTAGCCTGTCCAACCACGTTCCTTAATAAATCAATTTCGATGCCGTGAGTCACTTTTTCAAAACATGACAGCATACAAAGTGCTTGCGGCCCATGTTTTCAGGAGATGACATACGTGATGGAAATGTCCATCTACTCAGACCCCACCAATGCCATTTGAGCGGACCACAGCAAATAAGAAAGATTCGCCGTACCTTCTGAAGAACATAACCATCATGCACTGCAGCCACAGTAGTAGAGCCTCCCCCACTGTCATCACCAAGCACAAAATCGTCAAAAGGATCACCATGGCATTCCTAACAAATATTCAGCTATGATTCAAAAGGGTAGAAAAACAAAAACTTTAATGTATGAGCGATGACAAGGGAAAGCAGCTGATGAACTAGAAAAAAACCACAATAGCATGATGAGGTAACAAACCAGTCTACAACGAGTGACGTTGCTCGGCCCGATGCGAAGGATGTCAAGACCTAGACCATCACACCAACGTCTTACACATGCGGACAAAAGGAGTTCTAGAATAATCCAAAATTGTTAACAGTGAATCAGAATGTGCCTGAATTGATAACTAGACACTGGAAATCAAATACAATAATTACTCCTGATAAGGAGAATTCCGTTCAACAGAACACTAAGAAACTGTGCAAACCATATAAAATTACTATAGTTGGAATGAGAAGGTAATTTACAAACATATCATGACAGAAATTGCATACCGCATTTTTGGCCAGAAATAGAGCAGGTACGTCGTACTTCTCAAACATAAGCTCAACCATTCTGCAACAGAGGTCTACGGATGAAAATTACATACTTCATGGTTGAACGACGCCAGGACAGAATCGGCAAAATATAAGAGGCGGATGAGCTCAACCAGATACTAAAACATGGTAATGATCTTAGTCATTCTAGTTTTAAAAAAGCACACATCTTTGAACTAGAAGGTACGCTACAAGCAGATAAGAAGATTGGGGAACTCACTTTTCACGATGTTGTTGAGTGTTGAAGGAGGGTTCTGCAAGGAGCATTGGGTGCTCTTTAGGGTCTATCAATAGACGATCTCTGTTCAGCACAGGGATCAGTCTCAAAATTATAGACAAGGATACATGGACCACGATTGTTTGCGTATAAGCAGTACTAAGAGAAATGGACAATCTGAAATCGTAGCTAACAAGAGATACAAAACAGACTGATACGACTTTAAACAATTAGGAAAGTAAAAAGCGGAAGCAGAAAAGAGACTCAGGTCAAGGATAGCAAAAGAGAAACCCAAAAAATTCAACAGTAGATTTTGCAATGAAGAAGGAAGTGAAAAAACGTGCAGTCAACTCGTGAAAGTCGAGAATCGCAAGAATACCTTAGAGCATGATCCCAAAGACTCTCCACAACATCCCAGTCAGCAACAAGGCCATCCTTCATAGCTGGTACAACCTGCAGTACCCAAATAAGAAAATCTTGAATAGGATACAGTCTAGAACTTCTTTAAGGGTCATAATGAACTGCTTCATACAGCTAACAATCAAAGAAGACACCCTGGGCAACATACAACTACAGGAAGCCATAAACAACGACATAGCAAGGACGCAATTCACAGTCTTGCCACATTACTGCACAAAGATTTTCAAGAGCAACCCCGACCATATAACATTATTCCAATATTTTACAGATTATTAAAGACCTGCAGAAATTGCAAAATTCGGTAAGCTGTGCGGCATTTACCTCCATGTGATCTCTGCGGTAGCCAAGACCTTGCACACCCGCATACAGTTTCTTTGCTTTCGCCATCTCGGCTTCTTCAGGCTTCTTGGCCTCCATCACTGTGTCCCCCCCTCCATCGACCACTACTCCTGGGGTCTCTACCGATCCCACAACCTAGAACGGAGAACATAGGCATTAATAGGCCGTCTCATACTACAAGTTGGCAAATTCCTTCCAAAATCGTGCTGTTAAACTGTCCAAACGCAATTTACAAGTTTAACTAGAACTCAATTCTGACCAATATCTCACATCAGCGCATATGGAGATTCCAAATATTTTCCAGTTTCCAAATTAATATCACCTCCTAAATCATGAGAAAGCAATTAAGACTTACCGATGGAAATACAGACTTGGGTTGATCTTCACCTGCATAACCAGCCTTGACGGAGTGGGAACCAAGGTCCAACACTATCGCCGATACCTCGTCTAAACAAACAATATCACGAATCATTTCAGAAACTCCGTGCTGCAATTGGATTGATATTAAATTCATACCCCAGGCACAACCTATACGATACTCAATTCATGAGTCTGGAACGTAAAATTGCAAGCTCTTCATGGAAGTCTCACATTTTAGAAGCTCTTGCATTCACTGCTTACGAACGGGATGCATTCCCTCACACGAATTATAGATGGCCGTCTAGACAGTTTTTTTCGAATCTAAATTAGGCACCCTTAATGATATAGAGAATAAATTCAAATTGGAATTTGATCCCAGCTATGGCCACTGATCACTGCAGTCCTTAATCTATATACAAGACCTCACTTGCATCTGATCTGCAATTGAAGATGACAACTTCAGACTTATCCAATTCTGCACAAATTTCGCGGACCAGGACATATTGATTCATTTGTTTTAGTGTCATGAGAGTTAGTTCCAGCTCCGAAACTAAGCAGCGCCAGTAAGAACGAGGGGTTAGGATGTAGAATCGGGAATCCCCCCTGCAGTATTTACAGCATCCCTAGATGTCTCCTATTCCAGATGCCTCTGATAAGCACATCTTGCAGCGGAGGTTAAGTGAGGTCAAGTGATCATTGCCAAGTAGGTCACAGTCATCAATGGCACAAACCGAACGAACATCAAACAGTCCAATGCCTGTCCCCTTGATTGCTTTCGATTGAAATAAGCGACATTGATCACATTCTCAGTAACGAAGCAACAATATTCCGATAAAATGGCGTAGGAAAAAACTCACCACCACCGTACATTGCGACCAGTTGCGCCAAACCTCAGTCTAGCTCCGTCAATTGGTAAGCAAATATAACTCGGAGATAGTCCCGAAATTAACAGCAAAAAAATTGGAAAGTAAAGAGAGAAATCGCAACGAAGTGACGTAAGGTACAAAAGTTTCTGATAGAGGCTTCTGCAATTTGGCGGATCGGGGAGTCGACAGGACAAGCATCCGGGAAGCGAGAAACCCTAGTCCGAGAAACACAAACTTGAATGAGATGGATGAATGAATTAAGGTAAGCGACTGTCATTCGTCTTCGCTTGGTAAGCGACGTCCTCAGGTATGTGCACCTATAATCATCACTAATTCCAACTGAGCATTGATATAATTATCAATTATTATTTTTTGGGAAATTATTGGCAACTGAAAGAGGATTCCAATGCACTTGAGCATGCATTATTTAAATGCAATGTCTCTTGTAACTCTTATGTTTTGATTGTTTATTCTTGTGTAATTAATATTTAGGATAGTTTTTTGTTAAATTTTTTGGTTTAAATGTAGGTGTTGCATTTTGACCACAATTGTTTATTGGTATAAATTCATGAGGCCAACTAGGTATTTTTCCTAGAGCAAAAATTTGGAGCTCCAATCTAAATTTATATGTCTAAAAAAAAGCAAAAAGACTTATTTACCACAATTGATCAAATTTGAAAATTTTTGAGTCAAATTTGAAATAAAAAATCACTTAGAATTTCAAAGATGCTATACTAAGTACAAAATTTATAGCCAAGAATTTACTAGAGGTAGGTTTTGACAACTATTGCCACTTGTGAAAAAAAAATTCTCTTCAATTATAGAAGGCTTGTAGGATCATTGTAACATAATTTTCTTTAGAGTGTCTTGAAAAGAAGCAAACTATGATTTCATAGTCAAACTTTAAAATCCTTTACTTTATACATTTTATTTTGCCATTTGAATAAGATTTTAATTTTAATTTTATACAAATGTAATCACTTTTCTTCTACATTTTGTAGAATTTTTACATACTTTAGTAATATTATCAATTTCCTTTGTTATCCTACATTTGGAACAAAAAAAATTGTATAATGTATTCATTGAATATTTACAAGTGACAATGGGAGGTAAGAACCTTAGACCAAAAATTAGTAATTATGACACTTAACATGGTCATGATGTAGCTTGAATCTAAGAGAGATCGTAACTAGGCCTTATCTATTTATTGCAGAATTCAAAATTGTAAAACCTCAAAATCAATTAAATAAACAAAATCTATGATTGTAAGATTTTAGCCCATCAAAATTTCATCCATTTATCAATAGGGAAAAATCATGTATCACACTTTAAAGAACACTTTTAAGTCCTTGCAGTTCTTCCAGGATTAATAAGAAAACTGAGTGTAAAATCACTCGAAACATTTGTGCCGTACTCAAGAAAAACATACCGTGGTGGGCCTCGAAAATCAACAAGTTTTGAAGAGCACCATCGCAAGCTCTACCGTTTCCGGGCGTTAGGGTTTGCGCCATCGCCAAGAGGTGGAAATTGCGCTTCTTCATGTGACTGAGATTGCTGTGGAGCACCCTCTCACCATTGCTTGCACGATATTTTGGATTTGCTGTCTCGCTTCATTCGCTTAAGCTTTGGTTCTGGTAGTTCGACGTGCGAGAATGGAGCTGTTGCATGGAGGGGGGCTTCGTTGCTGGATGCTGGCTTGTTCCTCGAAGACCACCGCACTGGGAGCGCCGCTGTAGCTTCATTTCCTTCTTCGATTGACGACGGACTGCTCCTACGAATTATTTCTGAAGGAATGAATTCGCTAATTGCACGGAGACGTTCTCGGGGATAGAATGCAGCTCCGTTGCTAGGTCGAGGCTAAATAGCGCCTTCTCTAAAGAGTGTGTGTTCTTTGTAGAGATTGTCATTCTGGATTGCGAAATGCGGTCACACAGCGGGAATTGCGAAACAGAGAGGTCTCCTTGGACACAGTACTGCTGGCAATATTGTCTAGGGCCGAGATTTAACGTGCCATGTCGTTGCACTGTGATCGTAGAGGACTGCTGAGTACCAGCTCTGGCAAATTTCCACCTCGGAATACAAGCTCCCGCTGCTTTAACAACTACATTCCCACTCTCAGTTCTTAATTTCGCCGGCTGCACTTTGATCGCCTCTCTCTTTCCCAGGAAGAATCCTGGCACTGCGACTTCGTCCCTCTAACCGCCGAACATTTGCCGTGGACCGAGGTTACACGCGCTCCACGACTGAATTCCATGGCCACCGAAGGCATTATCAAGATCGCGGCAAACGTTCTTAGACATTCTGTGGAGATGTATCGAGACTCGTTTCCCAGGAAGGCGTGGCTGCGTTTTCAAATTTTCCTTCTCGGCTCCCGATCGTTCGCAGCACACCACTCCGTCTGCTTCCGTGTTTTATGATCAGAGCCCAAGGGAGAAGATCACAAGCTCTCCAATCCACTACCAAATCTACTAACTAGCTCACAAACAAAGGTTTGCTCCCAGTGGCTGAGATTCCAGCTGATAGCGTGTCCACGCTCGATATCGAATGAAATTGCGTAATGGTTTCGCTCGGAAGAAAGGAATCGCAACCTTCTGTTGATTAACGCAAAAAAAGTTTTTGAAGCAACCTATTTCGAACATCGCCGACTCGGACATGGCCTGTTCGGTGGTTACAATACAGCGTGGGAACGGGAACTTTCTATACTCAGTTAACTTATTCTCCTGCCTTTTATTTGTAAATTTTAAGTTAAAATTAAATAAATAAAAAAAGACATCCAATGGGAGGGAGACGGCGATCCTGAAGTGGATGAAGCAGCAGGTCCCGGCCCAATCACACGCAGATTTCCGCCCATCGCCTTCACTGCCGATCTTTAGCCCTCCGCCCCCGCTATGGCCATTCCTGGCACGGTCACACCTCGTGTCACCAACCTGCACTTTGCTTCGTGTGTCTTGTCCATCTCATCACCCCCGCGCGTCGTTTACTTCTCTTCCCTTAATTCGCATCGGAAGCGCCTTCTCTTACTGCTTCGATTCATTTAATTTTTTCGAACTGCAACTCTCTGTTTTGTACGAGGAACCTGATCTCTGTTTTGGATCGAGCTTTGTCCTCGCTCGTTGTGTGCGAGGGGAGGCATGGTGTAGAAGTGTGAGGTTTTTGGAATTGGAGGGAGTGCGAGTTGGCAGGTGCAATGGCGACGCGGCCGCATGTAGTAGTGGCGACGACGGCGTCGGCCGTGTGCTTGGGAGCGGACACTAAAGCTGCGTCGACGTCGGGCCGGAGAGTGGCGCTCGGGAAGGGAGCGCAGCCGCTGCGGAAGAGTTTGGGAGCTGGAGGTCAGAATGGAGGTGTGGAACAGCAGCGGTCGAAGTCGATTGTGAGAGCGGCCAAGGGGACGCAGCTCTTTAAGTTCGGAGGGCGGAAGGATGAGGAGGAAGACGACGACGACGAGGATGCTCCTCCGCCTGGAACGCAGTTCCTTAGAGGTCTTGGCGGATGGGGGAAGAAAGCGGCGAAGGAGGAGGAGGAGGAAGAAGAGGACGAGAAGCCTGGGTTCTTCGGCGGCACGCAGCGACGGAAATTAAAGCGAGACTCCGGGAATGGAGTGGCAGGCGCAGCCTTGGTGAAAAAAGAGAACACGGCCTTGGATGCATTGTCATTCGGAAGAGGACGCCGGAATGACCCGAGAACTGTGTTTGTGGCGGGTGCTACGGGTCAAATTGGAGCGCGAATATCCCAACAGCTCCTGAATGCCGGGTTCAACATACGTGGAGGGGTTCGGGATCTGTTCTTCGCGCAACAGCTCGCAGAATTTGCCACCCAGTACGGGGTTAGATCCTTGACAACCTTTTAAAATCCTGACAACCCCTGGGATTGGAAATATTTTGCATTTCTGTAGCCACCGATAGATTTTCTCACATTCCTGAATCTTTCGACGCAGGTCATCACGAGGGAGGAAGCCAAGCGATTGAATGCGGTGGAGTTCGATTTCAAGAACGTGGATTCGGTGGCCAAGGCCATCGGGAATGCCTCCAAGGTGGTGGTGACCGTGGGACCAGTTGAAGATGGTCCCCGGGGTCAGGTGTCCGTCGATGATGCGCTGCGAGTGCTGGAAGCAGCGCAGGTGGCCAATGTGAACCATGTTGTGGCGGTTTATGAGCCAGGAACCGGAAGAACTGCAGATGGACCTTTAGCAGGGATCTCGTCGTTTTTTAATCTTCTGTTTAGCAGCAGGATTGGAGGTCGGAAGAATGACACGGATCTTCTGGATAGTCTCGCTGAAACTGATTTGAACTATACTTTTATTCGAGCGCCTGCGACGGAGGGGGTGGATGATTTTTCTCCAAGCACCTCCAATCTTGTGGTTGCTGCAGAGGGAGTTTCTGACTCAACTGGAAAGGTGAATAACTAGTCTTCCTATGAAAAATCTCATCATCATTCAAACTACGATTCCAGTAGATTTCTGAAGTCTCTTAATGGGCGCAAATATTGCAACTTAGTTCAGATATTGCTGTTTAGGTATCTTTAATTTTAATATCCATGGCGTCTGAAAATCTGCTCGGATTGGCCCAGGTCTCTAAAGTCCAAGTTGCCACTGTGGTCGCTGCTGCGTTGTCAAATACAACCGCATCTGAAAACAAGGTTACTATCATACACTTTTTTTAATTTATTTTGGCATTATTCTGATGTCTCTGTTTGATTATCAATGTATAGGAGGCATTTTAGTACATGATTTTCTGCAGGGCTATCGTGCTGACGAACGCAGAGATCACTGAGTTTGTAGTATGTTTTTAATGTAGTAGTCAAACAAGTAGCTGGATTTAGTTGTTCAAATCGTTAATTTAGTGAGACAATCGTTGTAGAGAGGATGTGTGTTCTCCTTCTCAATAAGTGTTACTGCAGGTTGTGACGCTGGCGTCAGATCCTTATGGCACTCCAAGGCCACTCGAAGAATCCTTGAGGTTCGTTCGTCTGCTTTCAAAAATTTATATATCCTCTCCCTTCCCAGTTCCTCTTTACAGACCATCGCTCGAAACAATTGTTATTGTGTATGAATTGTTTCCAGACGTGGTGTAGCTCGTGTGAAGTCACTGTCAGACAGCAAGCTCTTGTATTATCGATCCTTGAATCTTGCATGTTGTACTCTTGAGTCTTCAAGATCGTATAGAAGAATGACCAGTTACTTCTTTTCTTTCTATGCTCTTTCTGGTGCTCAGTGTTATTCCGACGGACGGGAGAAGAGCAGTTTTAAGAGCCGAGCGGGCCGAAGCTGAGAAGGAAGCACAAGAGAAGGCAGACCGGGAGGCTGCAGAAGCTGAAGCAAGGGAAGCGGCGGAAGAGGCTCGTAGAGCAGCGCAGCTTGCAGCCCAACTAGACGCAGAAGCGAAAAAACTAGCAGCCGAGGAGTCGAGAGCTTCTGCTCTGGCTGCGAAGGCACAGGCGAAAGCAGAGGCGGCGGCTGCTTCGGTGGATGGTCTGGCGAGCAAAGCTAAAGAGCTCGGTATCGACTCTTTCACGAAGACTTTCTCAAAGCTAAACCCTGCCAAGGGTGGTGAGAAGAAAGACAAAGCTGAAAAAGAGCTGGTGAGCGCTGCTACAGGGGAATCCGAGCAGAAGTCACCGCAGAGTTTTTTCGGTGGTCTTTTCAGGCAACAGGAAGCAATTTTTGTAGACGATGACTGATGTAGAGTAGTGTAATTATTGCTCCGATTGCATCCCTTTCTTTGCAGCGATCGATTAGCTGACATAGAGACCGGAGGAAATCTGAAGTTATTTCGAACTGGGAGATTGTGTCGATTAAGAAGCAGGAGTTGCTGGAACTGCCTAGTAAAAAGATGCGATGTAGCGCTCAGTTTCTGCGTCCAGTTGTGTTTCGTATCCACTGAGAGGAAGGCAGGCCCTTTAGAGATGTACCCAGAGTTGCTTCGCTCATGCAGGTTTGAAGAGGGGTTCTTAAGGTGCATAGTATGTAACTCTGCCGAGTTCATCTTTCTCGGAGCTTAATCCACACGTAGGCACCTTGGAACTGGGATAGTGTCTCCGAAATTTAACATACCGGAGGAATAGATTCCAGAACCCCTGCGATGGGGCTTGCATGCGTAGGTGTTCTTAATCTTTAGAGAGTACCCAGGGCCATCTGCAATAAATTGTGAAGGTTTCTTGCATGTATTCCATCAATTATTTTATGACTGAATACCACTAGGTTTCTACGAATTTTACGATCTACCTAAAAGTCAAAACGATATATAAAGGAGGAAATGCAATTCTTTGGTCATGTTTCAATCAAATTCGTTAGAACCATCCCAACACAGGAGAAAAAATTACAAGAAAAGAAAAGAAAAGAAGAAACACCTGCTCTGTGTCTATGGACAACAGTCTCAACATGTGAACCAATTCCAGTGTATCATAACATTTCAGTAACCTTCAGGCAACCTGCTCATTGAGCCTCTACTTCTGCACTCAAGGTATGTGCGCACCTGACCTGGGCTTAGCCAGCGTTCTACTCTTCTTTTCTTTGACATGTTCATACCATCGTTCGTTTGTATCCACCAAACCTACGTGATTGCAAGGTTTATGAGCAATGTTAATTGGAGAGAACTTTCGAATTATTCATTGCTCTCTAACATTGCAAGTTGTTAAAAAAAGTTACAATTTTTTAATTCTGTTGATTCCTGTGCACTAACATTACGAAAATTCTGAGACCCGCAAAAGGCTACAAGTTTTGCACTGTTGAGGTGCAATTATGAAAAAATAAAAAATAAGTTTCTTATTTTTTTAAATTTGGAATCTGATGTGGCACTACTTGTGACATGTCAACGCCAAGTTTGAATAACTACTTTTTTAATATATATATTTTTAAATAATTTTATTTTCCAACAAAAATATTTTTTGTTTTTTTTGTAATTGCACCACAAGGGTGTCAAAAATAAAAAATTGATAGCCTTCTTTAGGGCTCAAAATTTTCCTAGTGCAACGTTCTTTCTTAATGCAAGGCAATATGGGTAATTACATGACATTCTCAAAGAGAACTATATGAACTACGTCATAGGCTTCATAAGCCATTCAATGTTTGTATTCAAAAAACAAGAAGACAATCTCAAAATATACATATGGGGTGGTAGGAAGTAAAAGAAATAATGTGGGATATATGAACTCAAATTGTAGGAGCTCAATCACTCATAGTTAAGTCATAAGCAAGAATTGAGTTTGAAGCAAAATTTCAGACCTCATTTAGGCGTAATAGAATTCTTTTTTATAAACTTTGAACAAAGAATATTTGGTAAATCAAGTTAAATTCATCTACAATATCAATTTGATATTTTAAGTCTTCAATTAAAAGTTATGGACAAATTTTAGAGAGGTGTTGGAAGGGGTATTTTCTTTGACATTTTCAAACACCCTCATTGACTTTTATCCATATCTTTTTGATTGAAGATTTGAAATATCAAATTGATTTTTAGAGATTTACCAATTTTTCTTAGTTGAAAGTTTTTTTTTAAAATGATTCTATTATGCCTAAATGAGGTTTGAAATTCTACTTCAAACACAATTATTAGGTTTTGACAATAAGTGGTTAAATTCTCATCTTCAAATTATCCCATAACCTTTGCGGATTCATAATGAACAATGAGTTTCATTATAAAAATGATGTCTTCACCTTTCATTCTTTCAAATGCCAATGAAGTTTCCCTTCAATTTGTCATCAAAACATTTTCTTGATGGGGGATGGTCAAATATCATTGGTATGAAAGTTCACTCGTGCTCATCATGATTTGTAGTGAGGACTCCAGAGAAAGAAAGGCAGTGTATGTGAACACTATTGAATGTACGCCCTAGGTCTAAACAATTGATGATTTCATATGACTGTAACTATGTAGAACCAATGCCAAACCACCTTTGAGCAAACGCTTGCACCTATTTGTATTTGTCAGAGATGTTACAATTTTACAGTTGTTACCAAATTCCAAGTGTACACACACCTTTAGCGACTGATGAAGTATTCATGGGTGTAGAATATTTTACTATTGAATGTAGAATATTTCACACCATCTACTATAGAGCCAAAGCAATGATAGTGCATGCTACTAAATGTTATGATATTGGCTTGGAGTTGTTGAAAATTTTGTCATGTTATGATATCAACTTGGAGTTATTTCAAATATGACCTATTAGTCATGTAGGTCTTGTAGGTCAATTAAATGGGGCCCTAAATTTACATAATATATGATGTTCATTTAATTGTAACCTCTCTACTAGCAAGATAGAGTCTACTTTCTAATATGATAAAGTCTATTTTCTAATAGAGGCATGTAGCCTAGTGTCACTTGCTAATCTCTAAAAGAGGTTGGAATAAGGTAGAACCATCAATCACCCAATTACAACATCTATTATCAATCATCCCCCCATTGAATAGAATGTGTAATTCATTTTCTTTGGATAAACAATTTGATGCTACTATTAGAGAAAAATATCATGTTCATATCTATTTATGGAAAATTTAAAGTTGATAAAGATGTGATCATTAAATGTCATTTTAGGTGGTTTAATTGTGAACAAATGCTTGTCATAACAAGTTGTAGCTTCAAAAAATAAAACAAGTGCTTTTTAAATGTTAAAATTATACTTTCATATCATTAAAAATGAGATTTGGGTGCAACCTTGAAATCATTAAATGACTAACCTTGAAACTTTTTGTAAGATGGTCATGACCCCCACCTACTCACAATTCTATATACTTGCACCAAACATGTTTGAGAAATTCATATCAATTCAAATTTTTATTGGAATAATACAATTTTAATACAATTCCAGTCATATTTGGTTTCACTCAACTAATCCTCTTAAAAATACAAGCAACAATAAAATACTAGCAACAATAAGCACATTGCACAAGATACCCAAATTGCAAACCTACATGGTCATATTTCTTCCCTATTTATTTTTCTCTAACCTCTCCACCATTCAAGTTCCACAATGTAGAGAAGTTGTGTGAATTGTTAGTTTGAAATAGAATTGAAAGTTTCGATTGAAATTATTCAACTTCCCTTTTCTTAACAAAAAAGTAAAAGAAGTCTCTCGTTATACAGATGCTCTTAGTTCTCCAATTGCCAATTATGCAATGTAGTTCAAACAAAGTTCAAACAAGAGGACCAAGTCAAAGATATCCTCGAGGATCTTGCAAACCGTGTTTGTAACACAACATTGTCTCCTCATTTTGCAAAAATACATTTCACTCTCCTCAACTGCCAACATGACCCTGGCATGTGGGAGAAATACTCAGCTAAGATAAAATCCTTTATAGAAACCTGGCCTTTCGAAGAACTAGGCAACAGGACTGCAACCGATGGCCGATATCACCATAAATAATCTGTCTCTTGGTCATGCATCCCCTCCTTGTGTGTACAGAGTTGAAGGCAAGCGGCATTCACTACAGAAGAGCCTACTTGTAAGCATTCTACTGAGTTGTGCCTGCTTCTCTGACAAGGTGAATTTCTAGTCTCGTTCTCTTTGTCACTATTGCCGGTATGAAGTAATGCCTGTGCAATAACAGTGCAAAGAATTGCTATTATGTACTACGATGACTTGTTGATTCAAACAAAAAGCATCAGCGCATCCTCTACCAAAATAATGGTTCACTAAAGTTACAACAGTAGCAAGAATTACCTGTTTCTCCATATGTGCATGAGAATGACGAGGTCGACTTCAAAACACCATCAGTGTGGTATGTTTGGAATGCAAAATAATGAGTGAATCTGGCACTCCAGATCTCATTTAGACATTTTCACGCATCGTCAGCTCTCTTCCTGGCCCGCTGTTCAAGTATCTGACTTGCTGCCGCTTCTCGTACAGCATGAAAATCGGTCTTTGAGTACCGGCCCCTGCTCAAAAGCCCAAAGAGAGGTTTAACAACTGTTTTTCTAAACAATTGTGGATTTGCAGTCAATTGGAAGCAGTCACACATTATTATTACTAGTACTTCGATAGCCACATCCACGTTCTATGTATGAGTAATCTCCCACACAATGAGGTAGATATCTTAGTTAACAACTCGTCACAAAAGAAAATCTCCAAATGGATACCAACACCAACATTATCCACACTGTTCACCCTTTCAACATCAAATTTTAAAAGGAGAAGCGGTACATACCAAAAGTGATTCTTGCACCATGATGCATAAGGATATGCAGGGCTCCACAGACCATGAAATATTCGGGCAACCGCTCTGCCGGTAAAACTCGCATTCTCGTGGGATTTTAAAAAGACCTGCCCAGTAGTGGAGCGTATCAAAATCAGTTTTTCATATACTATTTACAGCTCCATGAACATTACACACAGCAAAAAGAACCACTGATACTGCAGCAACTAATTTCCAAAAATCATAGCAGCTTTGGTGAATGATTCAGTAATCATACCTTGATATCTGCCCTCAAGAAAGAGCTGCAAGACCATAATACCCGTACGATTAGTGCTTTGGAAGACTTGAACAGAGTTTCATAATCCTATGAATGTGCTACAGGGAGGAGAAGATAATTGTGAAATAAGAAATCAAGGTACAGAGGGACCTGAAATAGGAACTCTACCTTGTAGACTCCACAATGCTCGGTGCAGCTTGGGTAGTCAGGTTATCTTCACATCTGTTGAAGTATGTACCGATACTACTTTGCAGAGATAGTTGTTGGGCAGTACACTCAGAATTACTTCTCGTCTCTTCGCCACGATGAGACGCGGCAGCTGCTGCTGCAGTATACATTGCATCAAGCTTGGCCACCTGACAGAAGGTACACCCACTGGCGATGAGAAAGCTTAATATTGCTGCACTGACTTTGAAGTGATTCTAATTTCTACTCGATAGAGCAGAATAACAGAGCACATGTTTCAATAAACTGAAAGTGTATTGACATGACGAAAAAAACCCATATACAATCACCCTTGTATGGGTATGTGGATGGTCACACAAATTTCTGGTATGGACACTATCAAACACACCTTGCATTTTTCCACTTCTGACAATCGTGCAGCAATTGAAGAAGTCAATGCACATATGTCATCTGGAACTTCCATAACTGAGAAACAGAATGCAAGATCCTGAAGCTCATATGAAATCTCTCCTGCGCTCTGTTCATTCAGAAATATTGCAGACACAGACCTTAAGTCATTAGAATGTATCACTGAGAATATGACTCCAGTAAAGGATGTTACCGTAGGCATGTACATGTTCGCATATTAGCTAATAAAATGCTGAAGGAAAGCAATGTAGAATGGTGAAACTACCATGAGTTAGACCCACTATACCTGTAATCTTTGTAGCTCCTTCTGAACCTGTAACAATGAAAGACCAGACTCATTTGCAATAACAGGAACCTGAAAGGTGTAGTGTCCATGCTTGGGCTGACATCTGCTTGAGAAAGCAGAAAAGTATGTAGTTATCAGTACAGTTGTGACAAACTAAACTGGTTCAACTTTCGAAATCAACAGCGGCCTGAAACCCCAGATGGAGAAGAAAACCAATAGAGTATAAAGAACTGCAGGTCCATATTATACGGCACACAAGAAAGACAGAATAACATGATCTCCACCGAGAACAATCAAATGCGCACCAAATAACTTCAGAACTCAATAAAATGGGTGGAATCGATGAAAGGAGAAAGGAGTCACCTTTGGACGATTGTCGCCACCAGAGCACTATGTTTTGCAAGAAGAGCAGCAGAGGTCTGAGACACGAGACCCTCCAGCTCAGTATGAGTCTACTTTAAGAATACAGATTGAATTATTGCATAAATCTGAAAGAGTTAAAGACCAAACAAACAGAGACACTCACTTTGTAGAACGTTAAGTTGCATGTTGCTTTTAGCTTGGAATGCACATGCACGTACTGAACGTTGCCGACTTCCATGAACGACAAAATTGTAGCCATGACCTGCAAATTCAAGATTTTAAATGCGATCGAACGTAGATCACTGCTTCAGGAAAGATTAACTCTATAGTTGGGACAGCGTGTTTGAAGCTATATCTTTACCTCTTCTTTGAGATCCAATTCATTAGCTGTTTGTTCAACGTTGATTGAGCTCATAGACTTTGATGTATCTGGTGGACTCTGAAACACTCGACAAAGAAACTTGTTCACAGCAAAGGTGTCCGCACCGTCACTGCAGAATAGCCGAAATGTCAGCTGAAGTGAAGGTTCGAAAATGACGAGTAACGGCAAGACTAAAGTAGCCTTTGAGATTGATTATGCCTCATCTAACCAATCTGGCATATGGACACCAGTCGTATTTAGAATGTGAAATTCTCTCTTAAATATTTAAGATAAGAAATATCCTAAATGATATCCAAAAAGAACATGACAGCTAGGTACCACACCTGTGTGCAAGACTGCGGAGTTTCAAATAGTCTGTATCGTCCAGAAAAAGGTGGCAGAAGGCAGGTTTGCCATCACGACCTGCCCGTCCAGTTTCCTGCATAGCATTCGACGTCATAAACTTAAATCTCCCACTTAGAAAAGAGCGTTATTTGCAAGATAATTGCATGTGCGGGGATGAAGTAGGCTACCTGCACATAATGTTCCAGACTTCTAGGCATGTTGTAGTGAATTACCTGCGGAATGGGTAGTTCGAGATTAGTACTCAGTCGGTTTCGAAGTTATAGGTGAAATGCAGCATATAATTAATCTCTTCAACAATGCTTATGCCCAATGATCACCTGCTGCTCTTCAAGGTCCAGCTAATAAATTACAACGTAACTATCCCACAACAAGGATCAAACTTTTGCAACAATACAATGTCAAGGAGACCACAGTTGCATGAGAAATGCTCAAGCGGAAGTTCAGAATGTTAAATTACCGAACCAATGTCACTCTTATCCAAACCCATTCCAAAGGCAACTGTGGCAACAACCTGCACACCAGAACGACAGACCTCAGAAAACGGAAGTTCGATGGAAGTTCTCAATAGAAGTACATACAAGTCTTCTTATCCGTGCTCGATAATGTCGAGATTAAAGTCCCAAGAACAAGAATATTCAGATTCCAAGGTAAGAAAATAAGCCTTCCAAGGTTCACGATGAGCTAACTTACCACACGCAGTTTGTTGCTGCAGAAGAGTTGGTAAACACGAGTTCGTTCAGAGGACGGTCTACCACTATGATAGCTCTGCAGTAACAAATAAGGATGTGATTGAAAATTCGAGAAAACAATAAAAATGCCTTCACCAGTAGCATTCTAAAATTGGCTAACCATGGGAACGCTATATTTCACTCGACACAAAGACAACATGCTTGGGAAGGCAGGCACACCTTAGCAGCAATCTTATTCTCCTCCAGATATCTGCTTATATCATCCGCTTCAGCCTGCATTAACAGGTACCTCATTAAGTGACAAAAGAACGACCCCGTCTAAGAATCGAAAATTAAGAAATTCAACTCGTACATGGACATGTGAACCTCTTTCAATACCTGATATGTGCAGTAGATGATAACGCTTTTGACTTCTGAAAATGGACTAGACCGAAGCAGAGCGAGTAGATCTTTCCGCCTGATAAGAGGAACAGATCATCAGATAAGGCAATTCAATCTCGGAAATCTTTCGGAATTTCGTATTATTATATAGTTTGCATCAGAAAAATGCTTTTGATATAACTTGCCTATGTGAAGGTCGTGAGACGGATAGATGAAGATTTTGACGAACACCAGATGCTTGCACAATTCCTGATGAAGGAATAGAGAGGGCTTTAATGATGGAACACTCTGTCTCTTTGGTAGCAGTTGCCGTCAAAGCTAGAACGCACGGGACACGCAAACGCTGCTTCAATATATTGCCAAGTCTGTAATATGAAGGTCGAAAGTTGTGTGACCTGGAGAGATGAAACCAGGGTCAGCTCACATTGAAAGCAGACATTGTCAAGGACAAAAGCAGAAGAGTTCCGTCTATGACTATTGATAACACAACTTCAGAGGAACGTGAGGCTCATAATCACTAACTGTGCACAGAAATGAATTCAGAAGGCAAATATTTTACCATTCTGAAAGGCAGTGAGCCTCATCCACAACTGCCAGGGAGATTTCGGGGAGAGAGTCCAGAGCGGACAGAAAACTCTCACTGAACAAACGTTCTGGCGATATGAATAGCACCTTCAATGCAAGAAAACAAGGGAACATCGTTAATACATGTTAATCAGTATTCAATGGTTTTTGTGAACTTCATGCTTGGCACAAATTCGCTGATAAAGGTTGTAACAGTCCTTCCCATGAGGCACAGCCCAAAATTCTCCTATACATTGTCATAGTGTGATAGAGATGAGAAACTAATACAAACTTGAGTAAATGCAAGCAAGAGATTCAAACACACACCAGCATTCCAAGAATCGTGAAAATGTAAGTGGAGCAGCTGGTCGGAAAAATAACCATAAAACGAACCTTAATTTGACCAGAAAGAAGTCGACTCATTACTTCAGTGCTCTCACTAGTGGTCTGCAATCAGATGGAACATCTGATCAGTATCTCCGCAATTGCTTGGTATACCGAGAAACATTGCTTGAAGCAAAACAATATTCAAATCAAGAATTCTTAATCCTTCAGCGGTTAAAGCCATACAGTAAAAAACTCTATACCTGTGAACTATTGATAAGACCTCCAGGCAACAGTGGAGGAAGGTGTTGCAGCTGGTCCGCCATCAACGCCACCAATGGACTAATCACCAAAGTGAGTCCCGGTAGAACGTACGCTGGGAGCTGCATGTCAAAAGACGTGTTTACACTGAGGTAGAGGATACAAAAACCACGAGAGAATTCATCTCATCTTATATACCGTCCCACGTTACCAACCGCAACTCATCTTTTCAGACAGTCGGTCGGCCCTCAATTAGCAAGTCTTGACTTGGCTAATGTCTATGGCCACTAATCTTTCAATAGAAACGGGGTTGTCAACTGGCACTTGTAGTGGTCTAGAACCTCCACTTTGAAATTGCATAAGAAATTCATTCACAGCAACAAATGTTTGATCTGAATAGATTTCAGTCTTGTACGCACAGTGATGTCTCCACGTCTCTATAACGATCTCCCAATAACCACTCTTCTAAGCAGATTAAAATGCTCACCTTACACAGTATCCTCTCCCTTAAGCGCAAGAGATGAGATGATGAAGTTCCGAGGGTTTAGGGTTTGGGATCCGACAAGGCAAGAAGAGCACGAACCTGATAGGTGAGAGACTTCCCTGCCCCAGTGGGAAGCACCAGCAAAGTGGACTCCATCGCCAGCACACGCTGAATAGCAACCAACTGCCCATTGCGAAAAGACTTATACCCAAACACAGGCTCCAACACAGACAACAAATTTGCTTCGCAAGGGTTGCCAAGAGCGGTCTCCTTAAAATTATTTAGCTCCTCAGGAGAGGTAGACTGCACAGGGGAAGTGTCCTCCACAGGGAAAGTGTCCTTCGTGTTCTCCACAGTGATGACACTCTTGTCATACCAACCTTCGTCAACCCACAACGAAGTGGACTTCGGACCTTCGGCATCCATGCCCGCTTGATTCCACTTCACCGATTTCCGCTTGCTGGGCCCAACGCTTGTGTCCACATTGTTGTCACCTTCCGCCATAGCCATATCAACCTCGCCATCCTCTTCCGTTGTTTTCTTGTATCTTTTGAATGATTTCCGACGACCATAAACACTCGGCCGCTTCGTTCGGGACCCGTTGATGAATTTACGACGGCCGCCCTTGCCATTGATGTTCAATTTCACGAAGTTGTCCCTCTCGCCAGCTCGAAGCGGCGTCGGTCGCTTTGCATTGGCAACTGAGGTACGAGTACCTGAAGTCCTCTTCTTCATGAGAGCCTTGGGGTGCGACCATGAGCTTTCTGCCATTGAAGACGACGCCTTCCGCTTCGCCGGTGCTCGTTTGGGGTCAGCAACATCGGCAAGGGGTGGCAATTGCGCTTTCTCGTGTGACTCCGATTGCATGGGAGTCTCCTCTGGCTCGGATTTGCGAGTGCCCTTCGCTGTCGTGGTTCGCTTAATCTTCGGTTCTGGGAGTTCGCCGTCCGATAACTGAGGTGGTGCGTAATTGGGGTCTTCGTCAAGAACACTAGATGTCGGCTTGTTCCTGGAAGATCGCCGCACTGGGAGCGCTACTATTGCTTCAATCCCCTCTTCAACAGACTTGGGAGCGCTTCTACGGGATTTTTTCTCGGGGACAGAATTCAATCCAGTCGCTAACTCCAGGTCGTCTTTCGCATTCTCTACACAGATTATCTTCTCGGCAGAGATTGCCTGTCCCATACCCTTGGGTTGGGTAACACGCTTCCGCGACGGGGCTCGTGATTGCGAAACAGGGGAAATTTCCTTCGGAACAGGACAACTGGGAAAATCGTCCACCTCAATAGGTTTGAGGCTCGTTTCAATCCTATTGCTCTTCCCCAGTAAACTAAACCGACCTGCGCTAGCGAAGGAGCCTGCACTCACGGCATTCGAATCGCCATTCTCAGCAAAGTCGCTAGTCCTACCTTGTCGCTGCACTTTGATCGTAAACCCCAGAGGACTACGGGATACAACCTCTTGCAGCTTAGGGTTTAAGGTTACAAGATTCTGCAGCTTTCCACTTACATTCCCACTCTCAGCTCGTAAGACCTCCGGCTGCGCTTGGACCGCAATCTCAGTCTCTCTTTTCGGCGCTGCGACCTCGTCCCGCAAACCACCGAATACTTGCCCTGGACCGAGATTGCACTCGCTCCAGGATCTAGAAACGAGATTCCTTGCACCAATTCCATGACCATTCGGAACTCCCTGCGCTACTCTAACCTTCTTACACATTTCTGGATGTACATCAAGCAATCGCTTCCGCTGCGTTTTCAAATTCTCCTTCTCAGCTCCCAATCCTTCACCGCCCACCAGTCTTTCTGCTTCCATGGTGAACGATCACAATTCAAGGTGGAAGATCACAAGCTCCCCCATTCACTACCAAATCTGCAAAAATGATGCTCAAAAAAACCGTGAGCTCCCAAATACTGAGACTGAAGAGTCGACGCACGATCTCGAATCAGATTGTGAGTGATGGGTTCGCTCGGAATTGAATTGGAAACTTGAAACCCTAATTGATCTGCTTGTTTGATGAGTATTCGATTCGGGGAATGATAGATTTGCGATCCAATTTGCGACGGAGGGAAGCTGCGGGTTTGGATTTGGAAATGGCGGGAGAAGCGGAGCGCGGGAACGGAGCCCAGAGGGTTGGTGCCGATCGCTGTAGTTTCGGCGGGGTTGCGTGGTGACGTGGCGCTAAGTTTTCTGTCAGTTACCGTGGGAACGGGCACTTTCTAATTTAGACCGCTTTCTAAAACCGACCATTACAGATTCTTGCGTAAAATGTATTCCCACTATTTATAAGAGTCTTTATGGTCGGTTTCGAAAACACATATTTTGAACACTTTGAAAATTCTTAGTTTATTCATACTCTTGTTCAAAAAATGTATTTTAAGATAATCTAAAATTTCATATTAATTACCAACACAACTCCTCAAAAAGTTTTTTAATATAAAAATTGAAAATTGTGCTGAATTGCTTATTTGTACAATTTTAGATGTAGTTATTTTAGTGAATGTATTAAGAAAGAATAAAATTATTGCACCTAGACATAAGGTTGGCACTTAATGCCAAATAATTAATCAAAGTTGTGGAAACTGGTTCAACAATCATTTCTAGAATCAATAAAAATTTCAATTTCTTTTTACTTTGCAAGAAGTCAACGCCTTTTTAATAGAAACACTATAAGGAGGGACAAATTTATTATTCTAAAATTTTCATATAGCCCATCTTCTAATATGATAGAATCACCCATAGTCAACCACTTCAGAGATTGTATATATGTTCAAGAGCAATATAAGGCAATGTAATTTTCTATGACTCGATTAGTCCCAACTTTGAAAAGGAAAAAAAAAAACATTCTACACTTTGGTTGGAAATTTGTTACAGCCTTGGTTGCAACTATTTCCAACCATACAAGATGGATATGGAGCCCTAGTTGGTAATGGGTGGTTCTACTATAGTTTGGCATTTGTAGCATTGATTCATTTTATTTCTATTTTTCTCTCTTAGAGTAATTTTTTTTCAAATCAACTTTTTGGTTTGTCAGCTTTAATAAGTAGGTACATTATCTTTTGGATTGAATTCATTTTGCTAACACCATTTATATTACTAAGTGCAAAATTACTTACAAATATTCCATAGAAATTCATCCTTGTATTATTTTAAGCGAACATCTTTGAATTTATAACCATCTTCCTAATTGGATCACAAATGTTTTCATATATGCACTTCATCAAATTACCTCCTAAGATTTTTTGAGTATTTTTCACAAAAAAATATCTAAGATTGCCACACTTTTTGATGCATTGAGCATAATTGAAATGTTAAAATATTTTTCAAACTTTTAACATATGAATTTACACTAGCCTACTATACAAATTAGCAATAAAGAACTTAGCCCATTTTATCATATATATTGTGAGATTACTATGTTTAAAATTAAAAAGAAAGAAATTTGGGCCCTATCCAACAAGGTTAGCCTAGCTTAACTCAAATTTGTGGAAAAAGAGGCACCATCCAACTTCGGAAATTTGGACCATTTGATAGGTAGTTGAGTTAGTTACTTGCATATCAATTTTTAAAGATAATAGATGTGTTAAACATACCCAAAATCATCTTGTGTTGAGACAATACCCCCCCCCCCCCCCCCCCCCAAATCCATTACATAGGTAAGATTTCAATTTTTTATGAACAACTCATTCTTTTGAAGAATCAAAATGCCAATAACCAACACAAGATTTCCTTCTCTAAATCAAGTACATATACAAAAATAGAAAAATCTCATGATTTTGAGATGTTGGTTCTAAAATTGATTTTTAAAATGTCATTCTTAGTACACTAAGTGAAAATTGAGATTTTAATTCATTAGATGATATTCAAGGGCATTGATAGCCTGATCTTAGGCATATTTCTATTGTTGTTCCTCTACAGCAAAGGATACGGCTGGCTATCAAAAAAAATTCCTGAAATGCAAAAAAAAATTAAAAAGAAATCAATTTTTTTGGGGGGAAAAGACATGGCACTATCTTGACCGCATCAATCTGCATTATTGGCTATGTTTACAACACTTTTATGATTGGGGAACTCATAGTCTTATTTTGGCCTTAAAAATCTCTTAATGCCATTTTCAATTGTAAAGGAAGCAATCCATTCTTAAAAACTTAAGCAATTTCTTGTATTTGTAGGGTGGATTCTTTTAGAGGATAAATCTTTTCATTTGTAGAAATAGGTAGTAGAAGGTTTGCATAATTTTTCAAATTTTTTTCCAAGATATGGAATTATTGTGAACATTTTAGTAAAAGATAGGCTTTCTCCCATAATACTGATATAGACCTTCCTCTTTCCATCCAAGGGTTGCTTGCAACATTGAGAGTCTTGTTAGCCAATCACAAAGTGTCATAATGCTAATGAAAATATTCATAGCTTACCTAATTGCTTGCACTTACTATTAGCATGTTACCTAAGTCATGCCTAAACTTTCAAGCCCCATAACTTCTAATTTAGGCAATTGCTTGGAAAAAAACTTACACTTCTTCCAAGCTAATACTTGTATGAAACATTCATTTTCATTTGTTCGAAAACAACTTCATAAATACAGATCTACCTACTAGAACCTTCAAAAAGCTCCAAAGGAGCTTATTGCAACGTCAAGGTTAATATGCATAGAGGAAACTTCAAGTAAGATTATATAATATATTATTGAAAAGAAGATAGAATAATCTTTAGAAATCAATGATAAGCATACATTTTGTGGAGGAGTTACTACGTGTAAGTGCTTATATTTTACCTAGCATTCACTTTTCTTACTCAATCAATGAGTTTTAAAAAAAATGAACTTTATATGATTTTCTTTTATACTTCTTTGCATTTATTATTTTTCTTGGAGAAACAACATTTATTACACTTTAATTAACTCATTATAGAAAAGCTATTAGACACCATGATATATGAATAGTACCTTGATCGACTTGTCCAATTTCACAATAATCAATGGGTTTCTCAAGGAATTATAATACCCTCTTAGATCTTTGTCACCTCTTTTTACTTTCAAATGTAAAATTATATACATTAAAGTTTCAATTTTTTTCAATAAAAAAACTTGACAAAATATCACATGCCTTTTGGATTGACATTTATTTCATTTTGGAGACAAAAGACAATTCACAGTCTAGTGTTCTAACTTTGAAATGACCTTGTTTTCATATGGCCACATGAGAATTTCTTTTAGGGGAGAAACATGTCAATTGTTTAAAGAATCTATTTTCCAATAGAGGCATTAAGAAAGGAATTTATCAAGTAAAGTCCACAAGGCTCAGTAATAGGAAAAATTAGAGCCTCAAGGGAGATGCCTTACCTTGAACCAATAGTGCAAATACAACAAATAAAAATTAAGATTTAAAAATATTAATTATTTTAAAAATTGCAATATGATATGGCACATCATATTTTGATTTTTAATTTTTTAATTTACAATGTTAGTCTAAATCTAAATGTTTTTCTAATGATAATTGATTCCCAACAAACACTTCATTCTTCAATTTTTGCCATTGGAATACATTAGTTTCATCAATTGGGAGCCATCGATCCCTTCATTTCATATTTTTGTATTCCTAACAACTAGTGAAAGGTTGGAGAAGCTCCGATTATTAAAATGGCATAAACAAAGAGTTTGCTAAAGATTAACACCAATAATTTGCTAGCCTCCTACTTGAATCCCTAAAACATTTAGATGGTTGACTTCAAGCCTCGGCTAATTAGAGGATTTTCTAAGGTTTGAGAGGGTCGTTTCAAGCAACTGCTTTGCAATTCCCTCTATAGTGAAGAGAATGCCATATTATTAGAATTTTTTTTGAAAAATAATGAAATTTCTTAATATGAAAAACAAAGTTGATTTTTTTTTAAAACGATGTGGTAGTCACTTCACCATGTCAGACAATAGGTTTTGGCCAGTTTGTAGGATCAAAGAACCGCTGGGAATTCGTAGCCCTCCTAGACTCCAAAAAATCCTCTAATAGATAAAATAATTCTTCATCCAATTTATGGGGGGAATTGCTTTAATACATTTTTAGGCAATAATGTTTGAAACTTCTTCATTGGCATATTATTGTATATTGTACATAAAAAAATGCTTAACCCATAGATCACCTTGTAATGTATTTGGACAACTTCTCACTTCATGTTCTTAATATGAATTTTAGCTATAAAAATGGTATTTTCTAAATTTGACTTTAGCTAATGAAATGACACTCATCGAGTTTAGTATTTGTTCAAATTTGGAAGTTTGGAATTTTTTAGAATCTACTATTTTATTGTAATTTGAATTTTGGTCCTATAACTTAGTTTTTGTATAGGGAGATCTCTTAAAGGGGTTTGTATATCACAAGTGACCAAAGGGTATTATTTATAGGGATATTTTGATAGGGGGAATAATTAAATATACCATGTTATTACCTAATTTTCTACTTTGTCATATTCTAAAGTACCATACACTTACTTTGAATTTGAAAGATAGGCCAATTTTTCATACCATCACTTCATTCCAATTGTCAAAATATTTGTAAATTGGAGACATTTTATATGAAACAAAACTATACAATGTAAGCAACAAAATACAACAAAATATGTGATGTTAGTGGTACCAAAGAACATTTCAAAAACATGTAACAAAGTGAGATTCAAATGAAGGTTGTGGACATATAGAGGTTATTTTATGTAAATGCCATTGCATAGGAATTCAAAATATACTTAGTGTCTACAATGAATGTAAGTTGTGCATCCAAAAATACAAAACACTAAGATAGAACAACAAATCAACTGGAATACAATATGTACAACACAACCTTCACATGACATTGATATACAATTGAATAGTTCAAGTATGAAGTCAAAGACATGATCCGAAAACCACAACATTCACAAAATAATTACATAAGCCTCCCAAATGAAGCATGCTAGAATGAAAGACACGACCTAAAATAAGCCAAAAAATTTGAGATTCATGTACATTAAAAGAGATGACTTCCAAGCCACCACATTCATCCATTTGTATTTAGTATAATACCAAGCAAGAATACAAACCCTAATTAGCCTAAGTGTACGATACTTTTACTTTATGGTACATTAGATCTAAAAAATATATTGGCCAAATTATTTAAGTCCATATATTTATTACAATCTTGATTCATCAATATTTTTTCTACAATATACTATCTCAAATGTTTTCCAAAAATTTAGAAGCACTAAATAAAATGTATAATATATTTTACCCACATATAACATGCCAAAATTTCTAAGTCCCCCTACCAAGTTTTTGTAAAGTGAATATAAATGGGGATTGTTATAGTGAAAACAAATCAAGTTGTTTAAATCAACAATACAGTCTCAAAGCACTAGTTAACTTCTAAATGCTTGAGGCGCCAAATTCTAGTGTAAAAAATATTTGGAAGTTAAATAAAACCTAACTAAATTGATATTTCTAATAGTTTCTAATTTTGAATTTTTTTGAAGTCTAAATTTAGCATCAAAAATCCTATTTCAAAAATGATTGATTATGATTTTTCTATTCAAGATTTTGTGCAAGGGAAGCCATTGCAATCTTGAATTTTCATAGTGTCAAGAGCTCTTGAAAATGAGCCTCGAATGTACTAATCTTGGAGAAAAATTCACATTAGAAATTCATTTAAAAAAATTGTAGAAGAGATTTTGAGAAGCCATAATTTGATCAAGGTTACCTATATTATGTCCTTTAACCTCATTTTTTGGGGCAATCAATTTTTTTTTACTTATGAAAAGAGGATTGAAAGACTTCAAATCACTTCCATAGTTTTAACATCCTCATAATAAAATATTGTAATCTTTCAATCCATACATGATATTGTTGTATTTTTTTTTCCTATGTGATTTCTAACACATCAAGTTTGAATTTGTACAATTACAATTCCTAAAAAATGATACAACTCATGAAAATGTTGACTTTTTGTTCATCTTCTAAGAGCAAATTCCTAGAAGCTCAAAGAAGGCCTTGGGCATCAAATAGGGGTTAACATAGGATTCTAATCAAAAAATCAATTCTAATTATTCTGTAAATAGTTTCAAAACAATGCGATTGCATTCCTTATTTCTGTAAATGCAATTTAACCATAGATTCATTAACTTCGAGTCCAGATTGAATTGAAAGTTAGCATGGCCTCAAGTGGGCACAATCAACTTCCACAATTCCATTGTGAGAAAGTCAATATCACTCAGCTACAGAACTTCCCAGTTTCCTCGAAACAACGTGAAAAAACTAAATTGAATGTTTATTTATTTATTAATTTTTTTGACACAAAGTAAACGAGATTTCATTGCATAAAATAAAATATAGAGCACCAGCTACAGGTGACCTGATGAGAGGCAACTGAAAGCAAGACAGTCTTGCTTTGTCCAAGACAGACAGGGAAATTTAAAAAAATGAAGGACAGGGAAAATTTTAATGTGTTTCATAATTTAATAATCATAATGAACAAACTCTGGTGTAAAGATTAACATGAAACGAAGTGTCTGTTTGGAGTCCTTCAACTAGCCAGCTATGCTTTTCAGAGGTACGGTACTTTATTATTTTACAACTATAGAATTTGATTGTAAAGTGTGTGCAATGAGTGACCGGGAGCCGTCAAACTGGAGTCTGCTGAGTTTCTTTTGTACTTATTCTTTTCTCACACCTCACACAAACTGGGGTTCGCTGTACTCTCGATTAACTTCACTCTGATAAACTGAGAAATTAAAAAGCAAAGCACCCCTATCAAATCTCTCTTCTAATGTTTTTTATTTTTATTTTCCTTAAACAAATGAAACGGAATTTCATTGCCAGTGACAATAATATACAACCAGCCAGAAGTGGCCTGGCAAGGAGCCCATAATTTCTTTTAATGTTCTAAATAAAACGTAGCCGAGGCTACGAAATCCTACCACTACTCCGGACTGCCGAGCACGTCAAACGCCACTCTCGTAGCTCTTCCAATGCCGCCCTCATACCCCTTCCAAGCACCGACTCTCTGGAGCCATTAAATCAAGCACATCGTGAGGGCAGACCAACTGAGATTCTCCGGTATGATAGATTCATAACAACTAACATGAGGTACAGTACTTACCAGAGACTCCATTGAACCATACAGTACAGTACATTAGAATCTTCATCCATGCCATTGAGCATATATTTATACAGGTGAGCTTAATTTGATTTGTGCAAAGTGTGGAAGACGTGATCTAATCTTATGACATTCGTTTTCGAATTCGGCAATTGCTTTTCACTTAACCACAAAATCAATGAGCAAAGTTTTAGATGGTGCAGCAAGTTCCTCGATCGGTGTAGGGAAAGCTAGGTTCCAGGTTCACATGTCCCTGTATGATAAATAGAGACTTCAGTTCAGTTTACGTAGTGGCCGTTAATTACTGATCACATATACAGTAATATATAATAGGGCACCAACTGCCAGCAATCCTCCCCGACTCAGTAAAGTCACGCAAATCTTTCACATCCCGGCACTAAAAAACATCTTCAATGACGAACGCCATCCTCACACCGAACAATGTTAAAGCGAAAAATAACACTAAGTTAATAGTTCAACGGCCTCTGACGTCCCCACCAACTCACAATAATACTATATAGTCGGTACCCATTGAAGCACCGATCTCGTCAGAACACAACTGCACTATTGAATAGTTGCACGTGGGACCGCTTCCCACTTGCGCTGCAGGCGCGCCCCCCAACCTAGCTATCGGTTACTCATGCAACTTACCGCCGCACTTGGACTTTCTTGCAACAGGCACGAGAAAATCACTCGCAAGCGGGAACTGCATGTCTTCACCTCATATGGATGTACGCGTCACTAAGTGTGTGTGAGTATGTGTGAGATTCACTCATGCAGCGGCATAACTTCCCAGTAATGCAACACTACGCGGTATGTGCTTGCATAGTGTGCGTCAATCCGTCACCCTCGCTGCAAGCTCGCTATTGCCAAGTTTATAATCGATAGATCTGCAGCTAGCTAGTTCCGGTGTTTGATGCAGTGAGAGACTGCAAGTTCATCGGATGATCTAAAGCGGAGCAGTGAGAGGATTAGCAGCGCTAGCTGATCCATACGAGCTCGGGTATTGAGAAATATTTGAGTCTGGGTGTAGCGCAGCTGAGGAGAGTGATAGGATCGATCTGTAGTTGCAGCCATGTATAATCCAACTGCGCCGGCGCAGCGGCGATGCGCGTGCACGCTGCCTTTCTCCCTCCACCTGACGGTGATGATCCTGGGCATTGTTGGTGTGATCCTGGGCATCGTGATCGTGGCGGTCTACTTCCACATCGCCAACTTCTGGCCCCTGATTTCCGGCGCCTTGGCGTTCGCCTCGGGTCTGCAGGGTCTGTTGGTGCACAATGACCCCGGTAGCAGATGCTACAACTGCCATGCAATCCTGGCGTTGATCAACCTCGTCAACCTGGCCGTCTTCGGAGTGGCGTGTCTGTTTCTCATCAGCCCGTTCTGGGTGATCTGGGCGATCGCGGCGTTCGCCATGGAGCTTTGGATCACCATCATCTCGTTCTGCTGCAATAAAGGAGGGGCGCAGGGGGCGTCCATGGAGTTGCCGACGGCGCAGCCGAATGCGGCCCATGTGGTGCAAGGGCATCCGGCGAATGGTGGGTTCGAGTCCCACGGGTACGCTTCGGAGCCTCAGGGTGGATTCAAGCAACCTTACATGCCTTAAATATATGGCACTAGTAGTGTGGGGAGCTGCAGGTTAGAACTATACTAGGATGTGCGGTTGCAGCGCGTTCTAACGATGTTCATGTTTGTGGAACAGGTTAGAATGGCAGTAGTGAGGTATGGTCATTTTCGTTGAAATAGCATGTTTCGAAACGCCAAAATCGTGAGATTCAAGTAGCTGAAGTTAACACGAGGACGGGTGTAGATCTGAGGCATCAGATGGAAACCTAGGAACGTCCTGAATACTTGAGATTTTGCCATTTCAACGAACATGACGATATGCTGTCAGAACTATGTCGCTCCTGCTCCTATGCTCCTGCTCTCGATCTACGGGTCGATCTAGAGATCGATCAGTTCCTTACTAGATTTGTAGAATGGCACAATCCGGTCCTCGCATCGAGGAGTGGCGCGCTCTCAGTTTTGAGCTGTCTTAATATGTAGATCTCGAATTCGTTCACGACTATGTTAGATCAGTCCGGCATTGCTGCACTGCAATGTGCTTGCCAATGTTGTTTCCGAGCTTCTTGGCTGAGAGATCGATTCGTTATTGTCGATTTGAAGTAATCAAATAACGTCGGTGCACGGCTGAAACTTTGGCTTTGTTGATTGTGGTGCATGTCTCTCTTGCAATGGTATCAATTTGGGTGTAAATGAGATGATGAGTCCTCGAGACAAGAATTTTCATTGCAGACTAATTCTCAAATAACGGAGACGATGAACCTGCAGGTTTTGACAGAAGCTTTGATGGACATACACAAGCATTGGTTACTTCTTGCTTTGCAATCGGCCATGGTTGCAATATCCATAGCTTGTGTATGTTGATGACAAATGTACTGTATCTTTTAACTTTGTACTCAACATGTATAGCACTGTTTGCATTCGTTGCTGTTTTTGTCATTGGCTACGCTAGGTTGAGTAGATATTGTGTGTGCTATGGCTTGTGATATGGACCCGGTAATTGCAAAAGCAAGCCAGTGATTGCTGGTTTGGACCTAGTGAGGTGTGGGTGGCGTTAACTTGTCATTGTTTTTGGTGGTTGGGCGGTTTGAATTATTGGACATAATATCAATGGAGGAGAGTTGGGCCCTTTGACTTCTGTAACCTTAAGAGTATAGTGCAAGCCTGACAAGCATTTTGAAAGTCAAATTTTGAATTTTCACATAGTTCTTGATTTTAATCCCGAAAAGACTAATGCACATTTTGGGCATAAATTGTGAAAAACTGCCACAATACAGGGCAGTGGAAAAAAAATGAAAAAAAAAGTTTTTATTTTGAATTTCAATTCTACAAATGTGTATTACACTACTATGGGAATGTGTAAAAAATTTCAGAAACTTTGATTGCATAGATTGAAAGATTATAATGTTTGAAGTTAGAAGGAAAAGTTTTTATTTTATTTTGTGTGATAGGGCTAGTAAACTCCTAAAGTGAGACTTTTATCCTATACATAGTTATTCATAAAAAATTTGCATCTTGTATTATGTATGTTACAGATCTACTGAAATTTAGAATTATTGGAGGAATTTTGTACATGTTGTCCAAAGATGTCTAGGTTGCCTTCAAAGTTGCATATTAGGGAAGCATAATTTTTTTATCAAGACATTGGATTGGAAAAAAAATTACATTCCTATAAACCCCTAAATTTTTTGGACTATATTTTCACTACAAATACTCCAAAACTATCATTTCTAGTGCAAGTAACAAATATTAGAAAAAAAACATCTTTAAACACATCTGATTGTAGGATCTTGTAGTAGTTTGGTTTGAGAAGACATGAAAAAAAATTCAAAATTTTCCATCAAGTAGATTGCAAGATAGTAGCATTTGCTAACTAAAATCTTTTTTTTGGCCCTCCAAAGAGCAAGACAGTTGTACTTCACGAGGTCACATTTGCATGAAAAAATATCCAAAGTGGTGGTGCTTACATTTGGAATTGTGCAACATATAGGGAAAAATAATTAATACAAAGAAGTAGAGAATGGTTCAAAACACTAGATTGTTAAGAATTTAATTATAGAATTGAAAAAATCCAATTCCAATGGTTGTAACGTTGTAATAAACAATTTACATCCTAAGATTTTATTTTTTTCAAAAAATATTGAAAATTGAGTTAATTGAAAGACTTCAAAGTTTATTTTACAACAATGAATCCATAATTGCCCGCAAACTAAAACTCCACATGACTTTCATCTCATTAATCAAAATGGAATGATTCAAAGCTTCCCATGTATATATAAATCTAAAAAATTAATTTCAAATTTTTATTTTTGAAAAAAGTGAATTTTAATGAAATTTTTGGATTGCTTGCCAAGCAGTGAAAATTATATATCATACAATAACTTTTTAATCATGTAGTTAAAGGTTATGAAAACTGTTGGGCCTTAAAGCTACTCCTTGGGTATATATTGTGTGAAAATTTCACCAAAAAAAAATAAAAACTCCATTTGCAGTGAGCTTCCCAAAAAATTTATATTGCTAAAAAATGCAGTTTAGGTGTATAGGAATTAAAAAGATACATGTTCACACCTTGTTTCAAAATTTGAAGAACATCCATTAAAAATGACTTCATAAGCACCTACCCAAGATCACCTACATACGTTCAATGGTCATTTGATCCTTTAGAAGTTAAATGGAGTTCTAATAATATACTTTTTATTCCATTTTAAATTTTTTCAAAATCTTTAAATTTTTCATTCCTAAAATACTTTGAAAATAGCATCTTAAAAACTCCAAATACATCTAACTTTAAAACTTTTTCTATAGAATTTCTCTGGATGTGAGTTTAAGGGGCACATCAATTACACCTTGATGTTTTATCACTATTATTTCCATTTAAAAAAAACTCATATTATTTAAAGGATTTTTATAATGGCTATAATTTCTATAAAATAATTTGTTTAAAGAAATCATTAAAAATTTAATTTTGCATCTCTAATTATATAAAACCTATAATAAACTTTAAACATATATTACTACATGTGAAAAAAAATTTAATTCTGAAATGTGTGTTTTAATATAAAAATCTAATGAACTTTGATGTAAAATGTCCTTTAAGGGTTAATTGTGACAAGATTGTTTTCAAAAACAAATTAATAATGAGATTATGTGGCTAGTTAGGTCATCTTGCTTGGAATTAAATTCATGCATAGATGCATAATCTCTCACTATATAAAGGTAGGTGGAATCACACTCAGTCATTAAGTTAATACTAGTTGGTTGTAATAAAGATTTCTTTCAAGTATCTCATTGTTAAACCAATGCAATCACTACTTCGTACCATCTTGTTGAAAATTTGCACAATCAAATAATAAGTATTATCGATCTTAATCAACCTCTTCTTAACCATTGAAAACATCAAAACTCTCCAACATTGAGATTATGACAACTATTCCTTAAAAAACACTCCATCTTCCATGCACCCACCCCTAAAAAAAGAAAAATCTAGGAAGGTTAATGTGACTTAATTATTTTTAAATATAGGTTTGTTTTGAATATATGAATATAATAAATGGTTCACATGGGATATATACAAATGAATACAATTTACGGATATAGAGATGTATATTTTGAGATATACACATATTGAGACATGTATATATGTAATTGCATATTACGTATCTTTTGTTGCAAGTGCACATAGATATAAGTATGTCTAGAAGATTATTTTTGGTCTATAAAAATTCCAATAAGCTTAGTTTGGAAAAAATCATAGAGTGTTTTTGTGCTCAAAAACACCAATTATACATGGAATGACTATCACCTCATTTTATGGTTAAATGTTACATGCACCAACTCTGGACTAGACTATAAGTGTCATAGTGAAATTTTTGGTAGCTATTATTCTAAAATTTCTCACAAATTATAACAAAATAAAAATAAAAATATTGAAAGAATTGTATTTCTTTCTATAAATTTCCTCGAGGTTTGTGTAAAATAACAACACTTTGTTGAACTTTGGTGATGTTTAGATCTTAACCCCAAAGTGACAAAGAGGCTAGAAAGTAGCTTCTAGCTTTTTTAAGTGCAAATAAGTAACACTTCAAGGAATGAATTGCCAAAATGGTCCAAACACTTCTTGGACATCTCTAGAATTTCCTTAGAATGAGATGATCGCCCCAACAATTAATTTAGTTCTCAATTTTTGGTCAATTTTTGTACAATCTGCAAACACTATTTCTCAGCATGTCCACGTAGGTGTTGATGTGATGTCACCGAAGAGAAGCTTGGGTTGAGGGTTTAGGCACTCGTAGAAATAGACCGTTGGTGAGAACTCATGTGGTGTATGTGGTGGCCTTGCAGGTAGGATTTTGGTGCCAAGGTTTTTAGCACATTTACATACAACTTTGAGAGAGACGTTTGCCTTGGATTCGGCTAGGAAGTAGTGATGCTGGAAGTAGTGGAGCATTGCCTATAAGGAGAGAGTGTTGTTGGCATAGTGTGTAGACTTTTGTTTTGATCATTACAATTTGTGGTTTACTAGTGTTGTTGGATTTTTGCTTTAGGATGATCTTCCTTTTCGCCACCATGGCAACCAGAAACATTCTTCCTCGATTGGTAATGAGCACCAGCCGCCTTATTACTGATTTCTCTAGAACATGTTGTAGGGATAGTAGAGGTACTCTTTAGTAGAGAGATGTGCGGTGCAATTAATACTAGAAGAAAGGCTAAGAGGGAGCATGAATTTGGTCACAACGCCAATTTTAGTAGAAATTCAGAGAGCCCATGGAGTTCATCAGAGGTTCAATGTTGTGTGTCGTCCTTGAACACTTGTACGGTGAGGTAGATGTAATTGATGAGTGGCTTCTATAGCGCAAGTGCTCAGAGAGATAGAGGAAGAAGACACTCAGATGCTTGGATGTAGAGTTTCTGCATTGACTTCTTGTTGTGAGAAAGAGCTAGCCTTGGCCGAAGAAGCCTGCAAACTGAAATTACCGCTATCACTTCCGTACTAAAAAAAATCACGTTCTAGTGTGGAAGGAGCACACTTCATTTCCTGAGTACATTGACACATTGATTCAATGAGTGTGGCCGGACAATGTCATCCCAATTGAGCAACAAGGAGGTCAAGAGGGTAGCGTCGCAAATGTGACTGGTTATGCGGAGCCCATGTACACAGCGCCGCATGAAAAGATGGATGCAAAACGTGGTGAGAAAAAAGGTGCCTTCTATGGCAGAAGGGAATGCTACACCGACCAATTAAGACGGAGCAACAACTAGCCTATACGACGCAGATATGCAACGAAAGACCCCACCTTTAGCGCGGACCCAATTAGGAGCAACGACGTGGTGGAAAGCAAGGGTGGGCTAGAATTCCAAAGTTCAAAAAAGCAACATTGGTACACTATATCGTCACCGGACGAATCCAACCACTCCATTGCTACGAGCAAGGGACGTGTTGGGGCAAACAACACACATGCTGAATTGCTCTTCATTGATAGGGAGGGATTCAACATTACTAACAGGTTTGAAACAAGTGCTTGCAACACGCGGAGGAAGCGTTCTTCCTCTCCAGCTTGTAGTCCGCAAGCGACATAGAGCCTGTGAGGCTGTGGAGGGCCTTTAGGCAATTTAGGATAAGCACTACAAGGCCAACCAAAAAAATTTGGAGTAGGAAAATGTAAATTGACTAAGAAGATTTTTGACATTTTGAAGACGCCACCTAGTTGGGTGGTACCAGATATTATTGTGTAGAATCGTCTATCTCTGCCTATTTTGAGGCAAACCACATAGAGTTGTTGACTAGTACGGAATCCACTACATGCAGTCAATGCTACAACAACTCTTCATAGAGCGCATTGCTTCATTGGCATCAATGATACTCAAAGTGACAATAGTAGCCTTGTCCAGTCACCTCTAGGTGCCCAAGTGGAGCTGAGGAGACAAAGCCCACGTGATTGCAAAGAAGCCCCCTAGATCTATATGCATTGGCGGGAGGAAAGGCAAGGCACTGTTGACGCCCAATGATTCCTCCAAGTGGTACACATTCTGTGATAGTGAAGATTGCCAACACAATCATTGGTCATCTCTTAGGCTTGACAATCTTCACAAATTGGAAGATGAGCCCAAAAGTTATATGAAGGTACTTCTAGGCATGTTGGACCTCAATCCAACCGCAAATGGAGGGCAGACATTGCGGGGCGAGGTCATTCGCGAATTCATCCATGCGGTAACGAGGGAGGACATGCTATTGGTGTACTTCTTCAATGTAATCGGAAAATGGGTGGCGCCAAAAAAACATTGCCTCATGGAAGGCACAAATGGCGCAGGCCCATTGCGGTAGGTCAATGAGGACCACTAGCGCAGTCTAGTATGGCCTCTAATGTAGTTCCTTGGTACTCAATAGCGACTGCTTCCATAGTTTGAGGTAGCGTTTGAGAGTGAGGAAGGACTGACTCAATTTTTGGTGGGTGGCGATGTCAAGTTACCTATTTTTACATGAGAAGACATTCCTTTGTTGCCATTGCACTCATCCAAAGTAGGAGTAACATATCCTGACTACTAGCTACTCCTCTTGTCAAGCGGAAGTGATGATGCTTCAACATAGCAAGATATCGTAGACCTAGACTGGGAAGCAACATTCTGTGACTTCGTGGGGGACTAAGATGTAGGCAATTCGGATTAGGAATTGGACGAACTTAATGTCTTCGATGAGGTAGGTCCCTTATCCAAATTGCATGTAGAGGATTTTTCTTTTGACACATGTTATGGAGAGGGTTAGTGGAACTCATCGGACAGTACATTAGTAGAAGATAGGGATGTGTTTTTAGGACCTCCACCAGGTCCAACTCATTGATTGATCGAAAATTTTGTAGGTTGTTCAAAAGTTGCCTATAATTGTGACAAATACCTTGCTTGTGATGAAATCATGGTAGCTTTTAAAGGTAGGAGATGTGACATCAAGCAATACATAAAAGACAAGCCTGTAAAATACGGAATTAAAATATGGTGTTGTGCAAGTAGCAAGTCCCGGTACGTGTACAACCTTATGGTATGTGACAGATGGAAAATACAAAAGAGAGAGAAGAACCTTGGAGAGAAAGTTGTATTTGCATTAGTATCTGGTCCAATAGGGTTGGGACACGTTGTAGTGACGGATCGGTATTTCACCTCTCTTCACTTAGCGGATGCTCTCCTGTCTCGTGGAACTTGCATGACGGGAACAGTCAAACCCAATCGAATGGGTATGCCCTCTCATCTTGCACAATATGCCAAGGAAGACCTTCCCTGAGGCACATTGGTTGCAGCCGTGCACATGTCGCACCGCATGGCCGCTTGTGTATGGTTTGACGATTGCCCGGTATTTCTCCTCAGCACATCATCCGATCCTATTTGTAATGGTTGCACGACGAAGAGGTGGGTCAGTGGCCGCCGTGAGGAGTTCTCCACGTCCCTCATCCAGAAAGAATATCAGGAGATGATGAGGGGCGTGGCCGTAGTAGATCAATGCAGAGTTGAATACACCGCCCAAATCATGTCGCATAAGTGGTGGCACCGCCTATTCTTTGATATTCTTCGATAGTTCGCTCGGAAATGCGTACGTGCTGTACTGTACAGAGCACATTGGGCTGGGCGGCTTCAATATGTCAGACCGTGGTCTTCACGAGTGTCGCTTCGCAGGGACCCAAAGGAGGAAGTGCCGGCTCTGTGGTCGGAGACAAAATCCATTCTGTCTTGGTTGTGCAGAGGCTTTTCTATGTCAACAAGATTGTTATCCCCTAGTTCACACAAATGCTAAATTTGCTGCAAAGATATGGTCGTAACGTGGAGACGGAATTTTCAAACTCTCCCGATTTGTGCAGGGAAGACGGGGGCGGGGGATTGCTGCAGGTCGGTCCTCACCCCGGTAGGGCAAGTTGACAGCGGCACAGGAGGGACCACACTTAGAAGGTCACTTCAGTGCAGAATTAGTGTCATATCTGACTTTCTTAGCGTCTGATTGAGTCTGTCTACAGGGTAGTGTCGGCTTGTTGGGGATCGGATGCCTTGAAGTTGTTTTAGATCATTGGTGGAGGCGAAGGTGTAGTAGTTCCGAGTTTTGGGC
This sequence comes from Pseudoscleropodium purum, assembly GCA_963969395.1. NCBI lineage: Eukaryota > Viridiplantae > Streptophyta > Bryopsida > Hypnales > Brachytheciaceae > Pseudoscleropodium > Pseudoscleropodium purum. The sequence continues at coordinate 20,275,238 of OZ017797.1, forward strand.
GATAACTGATCTGGTAGGTAGAATCTTTGTAATGAGAGCACATTTCTGTAAGTGCCAAACTCTTTTGTAATATGCGGCTGGCAATACAATCTGCACTTTTGGAGCTGCTGTTTCTTGTTCGTCAGTCTGTCTTGAGGTCGGAGCATGAGCTGTTGAAGGCAACCGTCTCAACTGCTGATCACTTCACGGTGACCAGACAGGTCGGCGACCAGAGGCGTTGCTTGCATTCGTAGGACAGCCGAAATTTTCGCGAGAAGCACGCACCCTCCCGCCTGCTCTGCATCGCACGACCCTACCCACGCGGCAGTGGGAAGTTGAGGTAGCCCAGCGATATGCCGGGTTCTTCAACAAGAAGCTGTAGTGCCGTGTTTGTGGCTTTGTCACCTAAAATTGGACCGATGAATTTCACACGTTTTTTGTGTTGGTCGCTCATTTGGAAGCGATGAGAATGCACCGTAGTGATTTCTCAAATTTTCGGGGTTTTTTTTCTACCAAATTTTGTCCACCAGGGACACAAGAAGTGCCGTAATTGAAGAGGTCTGCTTCGATGCAAGCCGTACGGCAAGAGGTAGTCACTTTTGAAGTTTTTTGAAGTTTGGTCGCTTTACAAGGTCTATGTGTCCATTTTTGTAGTGTACTACCTTGAGGAATTCTCAAACATGGTCGCACTAAACCACATTCGAAGTGAAAATTCTCTAGGAAGCAGGTGCTTCAGGCAGTACTGTACAAAGTCTCTCAGGAAGAACAAACCACTGAAAACTTCGAATGAACGGTTGCAATTTTTTAAGCAGAAACGTCGCAAGACAACCTTGTAGCTTGTACGTTTGGATGGATCTATACCTCCATCGATGCTCAGAAAATAATTTTGAAACACTAGCACCTTCAGGGACTTCTTTGCTACTTTGAAAATTGAATGTCACTTTGGGGTTAAAAGAGTGCCCAACCTAAGAATGACAAGACTCATATCCTTTCCTTAGTCTTCACTTCCAGCAATGAACTACGTTTGCAAAAGCAAACTTTTTACAAATATGGACAAACTTTTTACCAAAGATATTGACAATTAACCGTTTGTGCAGCAGCAAGTTGTGTCAAGAACCCTTGGGTTCAATTTCAACACCAAACAACAAAAGCTTCATACAGATGAGCTCATTAATCTACAGGAGCCCTAAAATGGGACATCAAAGGGAGAATGTGGAGACGAATTTCAAAGCTGCAACGGAAGAATTCGCACTTGAGGTTCCGCTTCTGCAGAAATTTGATGGGATCATTTCAACAAGTCGCACCACAAACGATCAGTTCATGATTTCTACCATTCAGTGACCCAAGATCTTTTTGTAAGAGGCATTGCGTCAACACAGGTTAGATCTAAAATGAAGTGAGAGTTTTGAACAAGTTTTCCTGTTAAAAATTTGTCGCTGCTCAAAAAGAGAGTCCAATTCAAGTCCCTAACGTGAAATAAACATCTACAACGCAACTACACAATGAAATGAGCAATAGAGCCTCTCGTAGCCTTCATTTGTACTCAGCAGGTGCATAACAAAAGGGAGACCTCTCGTGCAGCAACTGCTTGTTTACTGATTGAATTTCCATTTCTCAAAGAATCTGTTGCAACGAAGTAACAGACTATCTGACATCTAGTTCACATTCTGGTTTGATTTGAGACTCGGAAAGCATTGAATAATGGCCACACTAGCGTTTTGTACAGAACTTTGGAAGTTCAACTGCTTTCAGGATCAACGTATTCCTTTGCGTGTAAGTAACACTGCTATTGATTTTGAAGCAATAGTACTGAGCATAAAACGACCTGGGACACTTGGCAACGAATGCGCTTAGAAAAAACATAATACATGGTCACCTCGGCTTCCCTGAGGCATTTGCATTTGAACTATGCACCCAATAAAATACACCCTGATGCACACAGAACATTCTTGAACACCAAGCCTCAACACCCTCACCAGAAGAGATATGGATTCCGGAATTGCCACTCCCATGTAATGATTTGAAAGTTTACGAGACATTACATCTAGATTCCTTCTGCAAACAATGAGGTGAACCAATCTAAAAATTAGCCGATACTGATTAGTCGGAGGGCAAACCGAAATGGAGAGAAACCTCAGATCTGTGTCATGGAAAGAGTACACAAGTGTTCACGAGTACAACTCGATAATCCACCGACGTTCACTTGAAAACGCACCGACGTGCACCTGAGATTTCACGGACACGCACCGGAGAATTCGCGGACATGTAACGGAGAAATCACGGACATTCATCGGAGAATTCACCGACATGTACTGGAGAATTCATGGACATTCACCCAAGAATTCAACGATGTGCACCAGAGAATGTGCTGGATAATTACACCGACATTCAACGAAGAAGGGCGAGAATCTTCTGCACCGTGTTCCAGTTGCGCGTGGTCACGGGGCAATCGAACTGCTTCCAGAACGATTTCGGCACCACCGTTTTGAGCCACCCCGCAGGCATCCACTGATACACAGCCTCCTCCCCAATCTCTAGCACTTCCAAGCCGAGCTCACTTGCTTCTGGCCTTGCCAAATCCTTCGGAACCCTAGCCACGAACGACACGAACGACTTTGACCCGTCCGTCGCCACCTCCACCAACGGATTCGCCTCCGCGATGGCGACGAAACGGCTCCCAGTGAGAACCACCACGCTCGATTGCACCCCCGTCGCCTTCAAAACCGCCGCTTCCACACAAGCACCAGCGTCCGCGTCCAGTTGCGCTTCCTCGGAATTGAAGACGACGTTGCCGCTCCGCAACACCGTCTTCACGTCGCTGTACCCTAGCTCCTCGAAGCAGCGCGCGAGGATTACCATGGGGACTTGCTTCGCACTCCCGACGTTGATCCCACGCAGTAACGCCACATGCTTGACCTAATTTGCCAACCTCCGCATGAATCTTATTTTTGAAGAAATGGAATGTGCTGAATTCCACGCGACGGAAAGTTCGTACCTGAGATTTGGCTGGAGTGCTCTGTTCGGTATCCGGATCGTGCTTCCGCTTCGCCAGTTTCGCAGGGGATGCCGTGTCTCGCCCTCTCTTACGACGAAGAGGCATCGCTTTCGAGAAAGCTCTGATTGCTCCAAGAGTTGCAAACGAATCGTCAGAGTGCACATAAAAGGTATAGTGATCGACTGAAGAAATTCCTAGGGGATAAGATAGGATACGCTTCCTGCTATTCAGTCAAGCTTCTCTGTCACGCTTCTCTGTCACGCTGCTTCCTGTAGCTCACAAAAGCCTTTCAAAATGCACTTTCGAAATGCTCCGATTGGGGGTAAGCTTCTCTGCTACCTTGCTCCAAATTTAAATACAAATCGTCAGAATGCACACAACAGATGGAGAGGTCGACTGAAGAATTTCATCGGAGGTAAGGTGGCCTGCGATTCCTGCGATTCCTGCTCTTCAAGTCAAGCTGCTCTCCGTAGCCGAGCTCTACGACAGTGCAATCGCGATAGCATGCTTTTTTTCTAAAGACACAAGCAGATTAACAGCAATTTTATTTTACTTTCAACAACTTATACACATGTTCCACCCAGAAACGAACCAACTAACTTCGCGGTTCTGGAACAGTAACACTCCACATACAAGTACGTGCTTTCATCTCCTTATCGTACGTTAATTCACATGCTATTCACAAATGAAGATGGCGTCGGCGTTTCGGTCGCTGCAGTAGAGGCACGGATGCTGCTTAAATCCTTGCTTTTGCAGCACTGCGCGCACTTGAAGGATCAAATCACGATTCGAGATCGGTGCATCCGTTTGACTCAAAACCATTTGAATCGCATTACTGAAAGCGCCGTAAGAGTCTGCCGCATTCCCGGAAGGATTAGCATCAGCGGAAGTCTCGTCCGACTCGCACCCGCTCAACAAAATGCCACAATCGGAACCTCTCCCGGCACTTCCCCGATGCTTCTGCGGCCTGTACTCGCCTGCGCTTTGCGCGGGGGCTAGGTAACTCGCTGACTGCTCTTCGTCTTGGCCATCGAGCTTCGACCGGAGAAACTGCGTCGCGAGCGAGGAGACGGTTCCCATGATTCCGTCTTGCCCACCGCCCTGAAGCTGCTGGAACACGAGATTCGCGAATGTTTTAATAGACGGACTGGCAGAGTCGCCGAACATGTCGAATAATGTGGTGCGGATGTTGCCGATGTCCACATGATGACCCGTGCGTTCGCTCAAAATCTGCGTCAACAAGTCGACGGGAATCTCCTTCGTCTCCACAGGCGAGGCGCGCCTGCGGTAACCTCCGCCATAGCCATCGCCTTCAACTTGCTCCGCATATGCGTCCTCTTCACCACCTCGACGAGGAGCTCCATATCCCGATTCATACTCTTCCTCTTGCCGTCTTCCACCATAGCCACCTTCATACTCTGGCTCCCGTCGTGCACCATAGCCACCTTCATACTCTGGCTCCTGTCGTGCACCGTAGCCACCTTCGTACGCTGGCTCCCGTCGCGCACCATAACCGCCTTCGTACTCTGGCTCCCGTCGTGCACCGTAGCCACCTTCGTACTCTGGTTCCCGTCGTGCAGCGTACCCACCTTCGTACTCTGGCTCCCGTCGTGCACCATAGCCTGTATACTCTTCATCTCCACCCCGGCGTCGGCCATAGCTCTCTTCTTCTTCGCCATATCCAGCTCGTCTTCTCCGGCCATAGCCCTCGTCATCTTCTCCAAGCTCTTCCTCCTGTCTTTCATAGCTCGAATTGCCACCATAGCCCCTTCTGCCCTCATACCCCTCCGAAGGCTCGAAATCTCTCCCCGCGGAGGTGCCCTGGAAAGCATGGCTCACCAATCCCAAGAGCCCCCCGCCCCCTCCCCCCACACTGTCCCCGATCTGCTCCTTCTCGGAGTCGATCAACCCGCCGCTGTGACACGAATCCGAAACGAAAGTGAAGGAAGCGCCGCCGGGAATTTCGTTCACCAACTCCCGGAAATCGTCGTCGGTGAGGAGGTTCATGTCCGTGGGCACAATGGCCTCCTCCGCACCCGTGTCGTCAACTGCCGCACCCGCTTCGGGCGGCACCTGCGTGCCGTGGCCGCTGTAATGGAACACCAGGACATCCCCGGACTCCGTGCCCCTGATCAGCTTCGCCAGACACGACCGGATGTTGGCGCCCGTAGGCTGCATTCCCGACTTGTCAGTGTCAATCAGGACGAGAATCTCCGACTCGTCGAATCCGTAGCGGCTCGTGAGCGTGGCATGCATGCGCTTCACGTCGTTCACGCAGCCGTGAAGCTCACACTTCGTGCCGGGGTAATTGCACCCCACCAGCAACGCTCGCTTCGCCATAGCTTCTCACAACCTTGTCACAGTTGTCCCACAATCTTCTCACACTGTACAACAAGAAGTTACCCAACTTTGTGACTCAAAATGGATCAGTCAGAACAAACAACAACGTCACTCTGCATCCCAGACGCTAACGTTGCCATAGCTCCTCCCAATCCGTAAAACAAAAACCCTACCAAACTTTGTGACCCAAATTGAACAAACAGCATCAACATATATCTGAATCCCAAACACTCGAGTCACCATAGCTTCTCACAATCTGCACAAAAAGACCCAATCCAACCCAACTTCATTACCACAAATTTCACTTGCCAGAACAAACATCATCTGCACTATCCGAAACCCAAACTTACCGAGCTAGCGCGCAACGACCTGCAATTCGTAGCCTGCAATTCAAATACCGACACCACAGCTGCAGATCGAATTGAGACGCCGGGATTGAAAAGAAAACATGTGATAAGATAATAGATGGCGATCCAATCCGAGAGCTTCGACTCACAAGGGATTGCTCTTACAAGAAGTGCTTGCGTGAAATTTGAAGCCAGGTCGTTCCGCTCCCCCGTCAGCAGCTTAGTGAAGCACCCCGTGTCGGTGCTTCTGCTAAAAGCTCTCCTGATCTGATCGCCCTTCCTGCAGTGCATCCCGAGTGCCTTTCTAAATGGGAAAGCGACCTTGGGACCGCTGGTCGGTTGCGTTGTAAACACTAAACAGAAGGAGCTCCTGGGTGGCTTCAATGGCTTGGGTCCACCGACCAGCGGTCCTAAGCAAGTTTGACACAGTTTTGATTGTTTCAAATCGCAGCAGTACATTCTCCGAAAGGCCAGTAATGGGGTAAGGTGGATATTTTAAATCGGCACTCCCCGTTGCGACACCTGGTGTGAATTTTTTTATTTTTTTATTTATATTAAAAAATTAAAAAATTGTTAAATTTTGATATCAGAAATCTAATAAGGTACATGCATTTCATAATATAGGTAGAACCTCTCTAAGTCAATACTCTATAATGTAAGCCAATAAAGCTCTATCAAGAAATATTGATTGTCCGTCACATACTAAGCCATATACAAACAACATGATTGCAAATGCCCCTCCCTAATGTAATAACCTCTCTAATGTAATGTGCTAGACCAATCCCAATTTTATTGCTTTAGAGAGTTTCTACTTGTAATTGACATTGACTAGAATTGTGTGTCCTTACTACTATGAAATATAAATGATTAGTTTTGGATCTTTTCAATAAATGAAAGAGGATTCCAATGCACTTTAGTATGCATTATTTGGACACCATATAAATAAGTTATTGAAATTTCAACCCTTGTAGGTTTAATCAGGACTATATAATTATATGGTCATATATATTTTACTCTTAGAATATTAAGTATGTGCTAAATTTATGGCAAAACATACACCATTGGGTTGAAAATCAACAAATAACATCTTTTGTTTGGAGGTCATTTCACTATCTAAATGTTATCATCTTCGAAACCAAATTTTGTTCCTTCATAACTCTTGCATACTGTATCCAAATATCACATCCGTTGCTGTGTTGGAACCTCCTTTCAAGTGCCAACAAGAAAATTTGAAAATTCGATCAAAAAGCAGTGGTTTGGGGGCTACTTACCTTAATACAAAACTATTTTGCCAGATGTTCGTGATAACTTGCCACACAGGCCTGTAGCTCCTCTGCCTTGGAGTAAATTTTTCTTCACTGTGTAGGGCATTTATAGCAAGGGCTTTGCTGAAATGATGAGAACTGAAGCCAAGTGTATGAGTGTGCGTTTTAATTAGCTCACTTGATTCGTGAGCATATTCGGAGTCCACTTGGGTGATCATCGTGATCATCGTGGAAGCCAAGATGCTTGGATGTCAGGGATGAGTGCGGTGAATTCGTATCTTCTGAGTTGAGGTTGTTGCTTGACTTCTTCCGGCCTTCCAGATCTTCACAGGTAAGGTAGGCTGCACTTGAAGTGACGGCTTGTAAGAGCTGATTGCATTTGTGGGGAAGCTAAACTCCTTGAAACAATTTTTAGTCAATTTCTGTAGGAAGGAAAATGGAATTGGCATCCAACCCAAGTCGTTTCATGTTTTTTGGACCTTCTTGGAATTAGTTACGAATTTTTGAAGTTGAAAACACAGTGGGCACTGAAAAGTGACCACCTCTTGAAATGTATATACTCGTGATACATTGAAAAAAGCAAAATGTACCTCTATGTTAGTGGTCGCTTTTAGAGAGGGGTTGCTTCTAGAGCACCGACTACTTTAGACATACCCATATTCAAGCAACTATCTAAAAGTGTATCCCAAAAAGTCTTGAAAATGAGAAGATACTTAAGTCAAGATGTTCATCCCATTTATATCAAAATTTAAGGTATAGTTTTAAAATTCTACACAATTGGACATTGGAAAATTGTAATTAATTTATATGATACCCAAAAAGTGAAAACTGAAGTGCTTTGAAATCTTTTTTGAATTGTTGATGAGATTCTATGACAATTTTACTATGGAAACTACTCTAATGGCTTTAGTGTTTAGTTGTAGGTCCTTCTACTTTAGTATAGCAATGTGTCGTGATAGCATTACTCATAAAACTATTAATAATTAATTGCATTTGGATCTACAAAATGACTTATGAATGGTTTCATACACAAATTCAAGTAAAGGAATACAATTTTTTCATCCTATTTTTTTTAGTTCTTTGAATGTTTGTGGCAAGTGGTGAGGAAAATTTCCACATTGAGGTATTATGCATAAGAATCCTTCAATATTTTATTCTTGATAATTTCTTTTTGCATTCTATAATGTCTATTACACCACCTTCTTAGAAGCTTCTAATTGGGTGCAAAAATTTGAAGAGAATGAATGCTACTTTGATATAATACCCTGCGAAAATGAATTGATGTGTTAGCCTAGCTATTGTACTAGGCCTTAGAAATAGGAATTGCATTTTTGGTGAGTTTTCAAGAGTGTTTTTTTTGCTTTATAATTGATTTGATAAAAGTCTAAGAAGATAATTTTACATTCCATTGTCTAGGAAATTTTAGTAATCATGTCTTTCCTTTTGAACCTTTAAAATGGCCCCAAACAAAGGTATTCAAATGCTAATTTGGGCATTTTTGTACACTATATTTTGCTTTAGAATCAACTTTAAAAGTAAAGGCACCAAAAGCATGCTAATTTAGGAATTTAAAAAAAGTATGGAAGTTGATAGAAGTTTTATTGAGATTTTGAAGACTATGCCATCAAATATTTAACTACATAAAAAAAATATAGTGTCTATTGTATGTTTTATATCCCATTCTCTATAGTCCTAGCTATATTCTTAAATAACTATAAAAAAAATATGGTGTTTTTTTTCCATAGTCCTATCTAATTGAGTTGGTGCTTGATTGTTATTGCCCTTGTCCACACCTATATATACACAACATAATCTAAAATGAAGATCTACCAACTAGTGAGATATAAAGGTACGTGGTTTTTGTCTTTGAAAAAGATGTAGACTTGGTAAAAGCATGAATTTTTATTTTCTTATACCAAGTAATCAAAGGATTTGATCAATCAATGTAGTACTAAATTTTTATAATTGTGCAACATGTGTTAGCGTGCATATAACAATAATCTTTTAGAGCAATTACAATGCATTCTTAACAAATAGTCCTTGTATTGGCAAATGGTGGGCCATTCCACAAAGCCTACATAGAACTACGATATTTTGAGAACAAATGATCCAATGCAAAGCCTACAATCTAAACTTCAAATGAACTTTTTTGCATTATAAAAAGAAGAAGAAAACATTATACCCTAAAAAAAAAGACCTATCATGCAAACAAGGAAAGGCCAAATTTATTAGCACACACCAATGCTTGAAAAGGTATGATAATAATGACTATTCCTATAATGAGCCAACTAGTGAATCCTTTATATTTTGCAAATTTGCCAAGTTTGGGAAGGATAGTAATGAGGCCCAAGAATAAAGAGAGAGCTATGCCAATTGCATTGGAGAGTGTTTTTTTGAGATGCCCCTTTATTATGTTGATACCATCTTGAAAGCCAGTTGCATTGCTAATGCTCCTACTCCCCTAGCAATATTTTTTCTGAATACATTGGTGGGTGAAGTTGCATACATGATTTTTAGGGTTTTTAGGCTTGAAGATTGGGGAAATGAAATTAAAAAACATGGAAAAAATTGTGTAAAACCACTATAGAACCATCTAAGTGAACAAAATTCTCCTCCCAATCTGGCATTTCACGAAGTACATGGAATCCCGCATATTTGAAAAAATTCCTACATCACCAAGGCAAACATATGACGATCCCGTGAAAGGTTCGAACGAACTTCAAAATGTCGAGATTACGTATAATAGCTCATCTAGTCTTTTCAAAACCCAGGCATAAAGGTGGTAAACAAAAACGAAAGCTAATCACGAATGGACACAGGACATATCTTTACCGGAAATCATGCCCACATAAATGAAAGTTGTTTCCTTACAAGTCTTGTGGGAGGGCATATGAATGTGCCCCATCACTGATTTTTATACAGAGTCCGTTACCTACCCGTGCATCACTCCTCTAGCACATTCTCATGATTCAAAATCTTGAGTTGTGATAGTCAAAGCCTGTGCCGGCACCAATTAATAAGAATTGGATCTGAATTCCTGGCGCAAAGTTCCATCAACAGGACTCAGCTTATCGAATCTCTGGTGGCATCATGGGTTGGGAGTAACGCTGTTGACGCTAGCATTCTAGGCTTTCGAGCATCTAGCAAAGTGCACAAAGGTCTGAAATGTTTTGGAGTGCAACTCTTCTCGCTGTCTACACTCATACGCTGACGTACGAATAATCACAGCAAGCTCTAGAATAACTGGATAAAGAGACTGGTTGAACCATCCCCATAAGAAGGCAGACCTGCAGACTTCACTACAGCACGGCACAAGGGACACGTTCGCTCTCTCTCAAACCTGCAAGGTAAAGAGAACACCAAAGCACGTTACACAATGGAAATGCTCACAACTTATCTTCAGGCGTGATCCACTACAGTTTTCTTTCTAGCCATCATTACATCAAAGGTAAGACTGGCAAACTCGTAAACTTACCATTCAGACACACAATCTTCACAGAAAATGTGTTTACACCGGAGTGATATAGGTGTATGCATCTTTTCTTGACATATGGCACACATATCTCCTGCTGCCAACACCTGGGCACAACCACAAATACAAGAGAAACTCTTGTTATTTAGGTGCATGCCACTGATCACATTATTTTCTAGGAAAATTTAAATCAGTTACTCTGCCATATTTCTCGAAGTCGCATTTCTTAACAGTGACCGCATTAGCACATTCTCGTTTAATTTCGAGGAACACTGCGTAAACTAGTAGTCACGCATCAAAAGTAAACGCTACATTGAACAGTACAAAACCAGTAGTCAGACCAAACTCTTCAAGAAGCAGTGCACTTACTTCCTCGTTGGTTGCGTTAGCCCCGTATTGAACTTCCCTACGAGACAATGCTCGAATTGCAGTTAAAAAGGTTTGCACCTGAAGCGCCACACAATAACCATCCCAGATCCACAAGTAAGTAAATTGTATATGATAAAATAAAATAAAATATTCCCCACATAAATTTTCATACAAATACAGTTGCAAGGTGATTAAGCAGAGAAAACCGAAACTCAGACTTCAAATGTACCTTCTCAAAATTGGAAGTGAGCTTGAACGTCAAGTACAACCCAGTTGTAAGGGATGAGAACAGATTGCCGTAATTTTTATTCAAGAAGAACTTGTACCAGACTGGTCCAGGTATCAAGGCACGGTAAAACAGCAAAACGTACTCCACAAGCGTCAACAGTTGAGCCTGCAGTCACACACTACATCAGCATAAAATCGATCCTCTTCTCATATTCTTTAGCATAAAATTTACAAGATACACCATGCAGAAAACACCAACTCAAGTGGTTGAAGCTTTGTGTATTACCTGACGCCGATAATTCCGACCTCTACTGTTCTTGTAGTAGATAAGAACCCCACATTTGAAGACCATGGCCGCCTGCCTTGCGACAGTGTCTACAGATTCAATGCAGTGAGACATCAGGTACACATAAAAAAGGCACTTTTGATACTACTAACAGAAAGAAAATATGTGTACATCCACGTCAAACAGAAAAAAAATAAAAAGTCATCAAATCGGCTATAACCAAATGCTTACTAACCAACAATGGTAAATACCAAAGGTAAATAAACAGCTATGAGACGTGAACTTGCATCAGCTATGTGAGATACATTTACTCATTTAATATACACGATGCACCGCATCAGGAACAAGTTCTGAAACATAAAAGCATTACTGTAACAACCATCATCACAAAAGGTAGCATGGGAAGGTTGGGACACATACCATTGACGACAATGATGAATATAGCATCCCAAAATGGAGGAATTTCTCGGGGTGGAAAAAGAATCAATGGACGCCACAAAGCATCTCTGCTGTACCACCAGTAAACACCAACAATATGTACCACTAGGACCCATCCCAGAGCAATAAGAACAGGAGGTTTCCTCTCATTCTGTAAACAGCAAAAACAGACTTCACCATCAGATCATGGAAACTTTTCTCAAGAACCGGCCAAAACGTATCGTGGTACTAGAATGAAAAGTCAAACAGATGCAAGTGAAAACGAGTTTGTATTGCTAAGAGAGCGCAAATGATATGGTGCCCCCAGTGTTGTCACAAACAAGCGGCGATGGAGAAGACTACTACCAAGAGTTATATCCACAGAGAAAGCTAAGTGACTTGCAGTTACCTTCAAAGCTGTCTGCTTGCGCAGGACATCATTTGCCTTGAACATGACGGCTGTTATCCAAAACGCCACAAAGAATCCTGTAAAAAAGAGCAATTTCGGAATATCTGTTATTCTCACCGTTCAAACCCCAACCAATCATGCCTGCCAGTCGAAATCACCGTATAAAACATGCCACTGCAACTCAAACAATGAAGAGAACCACAAGACAACAAACAACTGACCTTGCAAATGCTGTCGGATGAAGACCATCAAAAGCAATATAGTAAAAGGTAACGCCTGTTCAATCCACCGTGCCAACTGCTGGAAATCGTATCTTTGTGAAGCAGCTTCTCTACCGTTTCCAGCTGCCTCAGTATCCGAGGCCTCTCCTCTCTCCTCTGCGCTTGATGAATGTGGCGAGATTGCCGTGTTCGGGCCGCTTTCATTACCTGTTATGCGCATCGGTTGAAGAGTAGGCAACAACTGGGAGTCACTCAAGTCGGTAGCATTCCTGGAACTCAGGACTGCTGGAGTAGTTGCAACGCGAGCCTGATCGGGCTCCCCTACACCAAATATCCTGATTGAAACCTCAGCACCTCCATCACCCGCTCTTTCAGCTTCAGAGTTTTGTCCCACTGAACCAGTAGACAGGGCAACCTCTTGCTCACTCTCCGAAGAATGAGCTCGCCCACGCATCAGACCAGTAAATTCAAGCAAAGCTGAGAGAGGTGCGGGCAAGAAGTTCGCTGAAGTAAGCTGCATGCCATATCTCCTGGAGGAGCTATTACTTCGATGCACCTCTGAAGAGGACCCAGAGCTCTCCATGTTGATACGCAGTCTTTTAAGTGTTATTCACGACACAGGGTCTGTTCAACCTTGGAGTTTTGAAGAGAATTCGCTGTCAGCACCTACAACTACAACTACACCTAGACACTTGGACTACTGCCTTTACTGAGACAGCCACAGATCAACTCCAAGGTTCGTCCTCCCTATCAAGCCTCGAGTACTCAGTATAATTTCGCCAATCTCCGAGTGATGAAGATAAACCATCTGTAAAAACCCAATTGCGCAATGATAACCCTGTTTAGAATCTGTTTAGAAAAGGTAATATTCATGCTCTCCAACTGTACCAATCGAAGACTCCAATTATTAGAACACAAAAATAATTGCCATTCACGATGCAGCTTTTAAAACCCTAAACCAAGTTGAAACTCCTTACAATACAGAAATACTAATGATGAGCGGTCAAATTCTGTGCAATTGATATTGAGAGAGCTCTAACAAAGAAATAAAACCCCAGTCAAATTGTAAAAAAGTTAATACCAGTCCATCTCGCTCGCCACCTGAACGAAGACTTGCTGAAGATCTAAATGATAAGGCCTAATTTCGTTCAACGATTCCTCAGAAGTGCCTCCAAACGTTCATTATGTGATCATGACAACCCCCGAAACCAAATGCGTCTATCAGAATTGCACCGCACTGTCGTCAGACATGGCCTTCCATACGCATCATATCTCCTAATTACACAAGAGCGAACAGATTCACTGCGGATACCCTGAAACCCTAGTTTACCGACATCAATGCTCTGGCCATCGTATGTGTATTCTCCTGCAAAGCGGTCGTTCGAAAGACTACCTCGACATCTTATTCCACTAACCGAGAACGACGCGTAGAACAAAGAGTGCAATTGTCAAACATATAACCCTGCCTGCGAAATTTCACCGCTAATCACACCGACGTTGCCTTAGCAGCACAAAACCACTACAAAGATTCTACTTAGAACTTCACCGATCCGGCCCGAAGAGAGCGTACACAAATTGCTCTCAAGCCACAAATTAAAACTTCAAACCCTGGCTTGTCCGTAAGTGCTGAACAACCTAAACACAAAGACGGCTCGACAGTCGCTTCAATCAATTACACCCACCCTACCCGCCGCCTCCATGCTGCAAAACGTCCCCCAAAATCCCGACTGCAAATCAAATCAACAGAACCATCCACACTTGCGAGAATGCCGAAACTTCCCGAAAAGCCAAGCTAGCACCGTCGAAACTGCACAAAATTCGTCACAGAGAGACCCCAAGTGACGAGAATCGGCACGGCGAATTCCCAGGCACGAATTCGAGACGCCGTGCGAGGGATCTGGAGTTTGAAATCTGTGGCATTCGGAACGAAATGGACGGCAAGGCAAGTCAAAGCAGATGGTGTGGTTTGACCTCCTCGAACGACGTCGAACCTCACTGACGGACGGACGGAGGGGGGACGGGCCAGCTAGGACATTTTGGAGGATCCACGTCATGAATATACGGAATTGGCCATTCAAGTTCTTCCACGGTAGCAAGGTCTCGGAAATTATTGCCAATAAGGTGCCTGTCCAAATTCACCAAGACGCGTTCAAATCGGCATCGGGGCTTCTATTGGTAGGGACGTGGTTTGCCAACTGGGCAGGCGACTTGAGCCATGTCAGCGTTTATGAATGGGTGGAACTCGCGGCTTGTCACGTTCATTCAAAGTCACCTCTGAAGGACAGTCATGCCGTTGAAAACAGCGTACTGTCCACCAATCCCCGTGCCAGAAAATCCCTTGCCAAAAGTGAGGTGACAAAACAAAATAATAAGGTAGATCACGTAGTTACAACACAACACTCATTTAACAGTGCACCCAACTTAAATTGGAAAAATTGAAAAATTAATTGAAAAATTAAAAATGGGCCAGGGTATCTTCAAATCCGACAGCTTTTGGTGCTGTGCCTAGTTACAATTATTATTTTGGTCAAATTTTCATATTTTTTGATTGGCAAGTGAAAAGAGGTTCCAATGCATCTAAGAATGCGACATTTGGATACCATATGCAAAAGTTATGAAGGAAGAAAGTTTGGTTTGAAAATAGTTTAATTTCTTCCACATAGGTATATAATTGATTGTGAAAATGTACACAAATAAAAGATGGTGGTTTAGCAGCAATGGCACATTTAGGGGCCCCACCTTACATGAAGGTTTGATTTAGCACTTAGATGTCAAAATTGAATTTTCACATTAAATTTTTAGGGGTCCATATCACTTCACACCAATCACAAGATAGCATGTGACACTTTTTTACAAAAATGAATTGAGTTATGCCAAATGTGACCTTCATGTAGAGTAGAGTTGGCATTGAGTCTTGTAGTCTTTCCAACCTGAGGGATAAATACAAGGACTAATTATTTATAGCTAGGTGATCAAATTTGGAAAATTGAATTCATAGTTGAAATCATAGAATGGTTAAATTAGCACAAAAATGTCATAAAAATCATAATTAGACACTCTAAAATAAGGAATTTTTTTACATATATTCCTCATTTATCTCCATGTGAAAAAAATTCAAATGTGCAAATGAGGTCAGCTACAACCCAAAAGACAAAGATCCAAGCAAAAATATTTCTTCTTGGACCCTTTTGGCAAGGACAATTATAATGATCCTTTCCAACATCATAGCATTGTTCAATCTCAAGTTGGAAGTTCATCAAACAATAATCTCAGAGGTAGAATATTTTATTGTTGTTAGGTGTTGGACATTCAAATAAATATTAAGTCAAGAATGAAAAAGAATAAACACTAAAAAGTCAATGCCAAATTGAAAAGAAATCAAAGAAAAATAGATTGACAAAAAATTGAATGTATTTTCATTTGTAGTGAAGAGTTTGGACTAATTTTGATTACTTTTTTCTACATGGACTCAAATAACACCCCTACTTCTTTGAAAAATCTAGTAGTATGAATTAGGAGTTCTAATTGAGAGACTTAGGTTAAATTGCCATATAAATTTATAATTTAAAAATCATGTTAATTGTAGAAGGATGCGGCCTATCACTGAAGTACCAAACCAAAATTTATCAAATTCATGGATGAATAGGAACATTCTTTATCAACTTTATTTCTACAAACTTCTCACAAAGACATTCATTGGACACATTTGTCCTACAATGTTAAAATGTTAAAATTACAATTTGTAAATGCTACTTAATTACCAATCATGCCATATGTTAATTGTGTGAATAACAATCTTAAGAAAAATAATCATATTATATTACTAATTTTTTTTGCTATCGTGTTATTATAATAGATGATGAGTTTGAAAAAGCATTCAAATCTCTTTATCTACAAGGAAAATATTATTGTCTAAGTTAGAAGACATCAACCTTGATATTTTAGGTCAAATTAATCCCTCAAGGACTTTAAGGCCACCACATGGCTTCTACAACTATATTTGTAGAAAATTCAAAATGTAAACCTTACTAATAATTCTTCAACAACAAAAAAGACTTTAGATGATTTTTTCCACTAAATCCATCGATGCAATTCGATCAAAAAATTAGATCTCAAGTGTACAATTTTGGGTGAATTTTTTTTGAGAACAAAGAAGGTGCTCTAAGCATTAGAGGATTTTATGGGGTTTGGGAGTGTTGTGAGTTCCCAACCATTTTCTAACCCTATGAACTAGCTGAAACTTATTGCCTAACGTGGCAAAGCAATTGCCACATTGTTTTAAAAAAAATTAAAAATTCAACATTGTTTTTCATTTTAAAAATTTTAATTTATTTAATTTATTTAAAAAAAATTCTGACAGCATGGCATCCTCTTCGCTATAGGGGGAATTGCGAGGGGTAGTTGCTTGAAACAGCCCTTTTGGACCTTAGAAAATCCTCTAATGCCATCTCTTTTAGTCCTCGTATCTTTTTTTTCACCTTTCAAAATGATTTGAAAAAAATTTCACTGCATTAATATCATGATGAAATTAATCCATGGAAAAATGCTTTTGGAGCACTTTTGAGTAGGGTTTTTTGTTTAGGCAATTAAATGCCCAAATTCCTAAAAAGAAAATAGGTAGCTTCAAGCCTATAGAAAAAAAGGGGTAAATGTGTTAAAAAATGCCAAATTGTAATGATGTCCCTATACACTTGTGCCATGATGTTTCTAAAACCTCATTTCATCCATTGTATAGAGCCAACACATATAAAAAAAATGCATATAAAAATTACATTTTCAAAATTGTATACTCAAGATTGGCCTCCTTCAATTCAAACCTCTAGAATGAAGGAGCTACAAAACTTACAACCTTCTTGAAAGAAAGGCCATATAACCATTTGTCTTAAAAAAACCCAAAAACATTGCTTTTGAGCATTTTAATTTCAACATTCTAATTTCAACGTACATACAAAAGATCACCCCATTGAACATCTTTCATCATTCCTATCAATGGTGGCATTTTCTCAAAAAAATTGTGATTTCATTGATCTTTTTGTCATAGGAAAGCTACATAAGTCTTTTTTCATTTCAATAGTAATGATCACAAAATTATTCCCAATGAATGAAGAATCATGCTTGTTGTTTGAAAAGCTAATCAAGAAAATTTAAGCTAGACAAAAAAACAAGAGCTATACTCAAATGCCCCCTAGTCCTTAGGGCTTAAATTCAATTAGGTCAAATTAAGTTGGAAATCATGTATACTTTTTTTCTTGAACTTAGAGAAAGATTCAATTCAAGTTGAAGGTCAATTGTACCCTTTTCTATTTTGTAAGCGCCAAAATTTGCTATTAATTTACAAGGAATGTGTTGGGTAATTCCTAGAAAAAATGCTCCACATTTTTATGAACAAAGACTAAGTTAGTTGAAAATACTGACTTTACAAAGATATTATTTGTCATCATATATCAAATGCTTGCAAATCTTAACATGTAAAAAACCCAAGATATCTTCCCTCCAAAATTGCCTCTTAAGCTAAATTGTAGTACATTTAACAAAATAATTTCATAATTATTTCTTTGGGAAATTAAAATTTTTTTTTAACCATAGTAACTTTTCTACTGCTATTGAATTAGTTAACTTTTGAATTCCCAAAGAATTTGATCATACAAATTTGAGGTATGTACAATCAAATTTGGTTTTGATAGAATTTTAGTTTTTTTCTACAACAAAATGACTTTGATAGGACACATCTTTAAATTTCCACAATTTTTTTTGTCTTTTGTAATTAAATGCAACTATAAATAGTTGAAATTATATTTTTCAATTTTCACAAGCTAATATTAAAGTAATAATGAAGGATTATTTTCAAAATCTAATAATCAATTGAAGTACACTAAAAACCCAAGAATTCCATATGACAATGACCATTAACTATTTGCTTCAATTAATCAGCCTTTGCCCACTTTACCATCTATTGGATTTCTTTTTGCATAAGGTGATCCTTCATTGGCTAGTTTTTCCTCACAAGTTAAATTACAACAAATGATCTCAAAGCGTTAGAATTTGAAAGTATACCCAAGGTTCAGAGTTTTTTTTCCAAATCATGAGTTTTTTTTATTATGGACAAACAATCGAGCAAAAAAATGAGAGAAAAAATTGTTTTAATTTCTAGAAAGTTGTCAAAAAGAGATGATGACCATAAATTGGTTGTTTGGGCATTTATGGATAAAACAAAATAGAAATCCCAAATTTGAAAATTTCATTAAAATTTGAACTTCATTAAACTTAAAATTTTGGTCTTTTTCAATTCAAAAGTTGGGCTTGCGTTTTAGAAATTAATTGGAAAAATCCTTTAAATTTTTTTATTGGTATATTGTAGTACATAATATTTATAATTGAGTTAATTTTTAACATGTATGAAATTTAAAAAGCCATATTTTTTGCAATCCACTTCTTAGATGAAGGCAAGAATTATATATATACAATTAAACGTGAAGGAGAAAGATTGAGAAAGTGAATAAGGATATGGAGATGGAAATCAATTTATATTTATATTGAAATATTTTATGGTAGATACACTCAAATTGTACATTTCAAATTTGCATATATGTAGAAATTTAATTACAATAGTATAATCTCTTGTCATTTTGAAATGGCTACATTATTTTATATACTAAAAAAATAGTGAACATTGTGTACTAATATTGTATTTGCATTACAATTCGTTGTTGATGTTGTGTCTGTATTGGGACTTGCCATAGATAAATGCCAAAATGTCAACATTTAGTAATAGCTAAAAGGTCAACTTCCATATTATGGTCACGTGATGGAGATTGTATGGTCATATTGGAAGTTGGCCAATTTGAAGCACTACATGGATTACTCTCTTGAACCAAAAATGAAATTGTTTTCTCGTGTTCATTTGAAAAATGAAGTTTCTTGCAATATAAAGGGGGTAAAATCTACATTGAGTTGTGATTCACCACTTTTGGATGTTTGTACATAATTTAATGATGGAAGGACAAATGATGCAAAACCAAATAATTTCAATGAGAGTTTAGACTCTTTGAATGCCATGATGAAAGTTTGTTAGATGATGGTGAGTTCAATTAAGGAAAAGGAAAAAGAAGGATGAAAAATAAGAAAGAGATGAGGAAAATGAAAAAAATTTAAGAGGAAAAAAATTGAAAGGATAAGAAAATTGAGAGAATCAAGAGAAATGTAATAGAATAGAAAGATTTTAGAATATATGTTTGAATAAAAAATGAACTTCCTTTTATAGTCAAACTTATTAATTTTTTACATTTAAATTCTTACTAATAACCTAACCTATATTTTATCCCCTTCATTTTAGCCCATGCAAAATCTTTTACTATTCATCTTCAAGTAAATAACTTTTGATTTTGATTTTCTAAATATGGATCAATTTTTTTCCTTTAAGAATTCCTTTCTAGTTCAATATCTACTTATATGCAATTGGGATTGGTGCAAAATTAACTTTGGATTTAGTCCCCTTGCTGAGGGCTTTTGACAATTCTTTGTTGGTTTAGCAGCCATAGAAATATTAACTACCATTGCAATTAAACAAATAGAACAAAACACCAAACTTAATCACACCAAGTAGACTTTTTTAGAAATTATTTTATATAGTTTGAAGAATTGTATGGAGTTTAATTTTTACTAATATTTATAGTAATTGAATTAATAAAATGGTACAATAGTAAATACATATATTATAAGGCTAATTACCAATATGAATTTGAAATGATTACGAGTATTTATATTTGAATTTTGAGTCTAATTAGTTTTTTAGAAGTTTCAATCTTTTGAATTGAATATGCTATAAAATAATACATTTAAAAATTTCTTGGTTAAATTGGATGTAGTTACTATTGATAGAATGTATTTTAATACTAGAATGAAATTCATTTATATAGTAGCACAAGTTCTTCTTATAAATTATTTTATTATCAAAATATTTTTTTTATTATTCATGTTTAGATATCTTATAATTTTTGCTATTTATTTCTATTTTTATTAGAAATTCTATTCACATTTCAATGAGAATGTTTTAAATTGACTACAATCAAAAGATATTAAATATGGATGTGAGGAGGTTGTTGTTCAACTATAGGATTCAAGTGTGTGTGCTTGAACGACACTTTGATATGAATCATTTAGAAAGCTTTAGTCCCTATATAACCAAAGGGTTGTTCAAATATTTAAAACTACTAAGAATTTTGGATGAATAATTCATTAATATTATTCTATGAAATAAATTCTATTATTCATAAAATAAATCATTGAATATTAATCCTATATCATTGAATATTTATTATCAATAAATAATTTTTTATCAATAATTGGTAGATAAATTTAAATCAAAATTTAAAAATGTCTTTGAAATAAAATAAAATACAAAATGTTTGCTCTAGTCTTGGATTTAATATTAAGTGAAAATATAATTTGGTTGAATTGCATAAGTTTTTGTATTTGAAATACAATACATTCAATGCTTAATTGAATCCCGAGTGATAATTTCCTAGCTAGCAATTGCAAACTATTCTATCTATACATTTAAATTTCAAAAACATTTCTATTGAATTGTTGAATCCTTTATAGACAATAGATAATAGAAGATAGGGACTTGAACTAAGGAACTTTTAGTATTCATAAAGGTCTTGTCTAAAAACTCACAAATATGCAATAATTACCAAAACCATTTGATGGCTCCAAGATTGGAGTGGAGGAGATGATGGAGGCTTGAAATGAGGAACTTTCAATACTTACGGAAGTCTTGCCTAAAAAACCACAAATATGCAATAATTACCAAAATCATTTGATGGCTTCAAGATTAGAAAAAGACAACATTCCTAATTGAGAAAACAATCATATTTCTTGATATTGGAAAGAGTACAATTCCCTCTAAAATCAAGGAACATGAGTGATCTCTCCACTAGATGTATGTATTGTGTATTACGGGCATGCCTTAAAAATAAGAATCGTTGGACGGATCCTACACACTTTCATCCAAAAAATACCGTTGTGTCCTTGTTTACCGTACCACTGAAGATGCCCTTCCCGTGATGGGATCTTCACCCGTCCCGACCTGTTTTTTAATCTGTTTTGTTCGGCGCTGTTTGATATTCTCCATTATGCGAAATTTACTGGAAGTGCTATGGTCTAGGGTTTGCGTGTTGGGAGGAGGGTTTTTTGTATGCTAAACTCTGATTCATCCGTCCATGGAGTGATGATGCATCATGTCGCTGGCAGCATCAATTTGCGATTAGGTCTATGCTGCTGTTGTCTTTAGCTCGACACCAATGTGCTTGAAAAGGAAGCTCAGATGATGGCAAAATCATGCGCATGGTGGAATTAATGATCTTCTAGGTTTTTTCCATTTGCCTGCTCCGAACCGGGACGGAGAACAGTCATATCAATCCTCGTCGATGATGAGTAAGCATGGTACGTGTCGAGGTTTTTATTTTGCGATGGATTAAATTACGCGGAGAATGTTTAAAAATCTAGGGTTTATGTTGTTTTGTCCGAAAGCATTTCGAACACTGCTGCTGTGGTTTCTGTTTTGGAGACGTTTGGGTGCCGATTATTGGTGACTAGAATTTTGCAGTACTTCGGCAAGGTCATTTGATTATTTCTAGGTTCCTGCTCTTCTTGAAAAATGCTGTTTTTTAATGTCCCTGAATTTTTTGAGCATTTTTTTATGCGGTTTGGCATAAGCTTCAAGGAGATTGAAACGGCGTCAGTATGCGTACTATGTCGAAAGTGAGGCTAGATGTAAATGTGTGGAACTCCAATCAGCACTATATTGCTTTGGAAGTTTAGGTTTATGCTGTCAGATGTTATTCATGATGACTATAGCGTTTCTTTTCCTTGAAATCCAGTCTAGGCTGGGTATTCTTCAATTGGTGAGAAACCTGCTGTCAGCTAATTCAATGGTTATCTTTTCTTGCAGGGTGATGGAAATGAAGCTCTTTTAAGATATCTAGTGTCATCGAGAACAGGTAGCAGGAGCTGACATACACGGCCTGTAGATCCCAGCCATGAATATGCTAACTGTAACGGTGAGGCCGAAGTTCGGTGCCTTTAAGGTTTTGGGATTGCTGAGGAAGTTCTTCATAGCTTTATAGTAGCTCGTTCTCGTTTGCTCTTTCCTTCAGGTTTGATTCATTAAAGTTTTGTTTTTTAAAGTTTGTCTCTTGTGCATCTTATCAGAATCATGCTGTAAGTGAAAATGGAGAGGGTAAGGGTCTTGGAAGGGTCAAGCTCGGGGAGCTGTTGCCAGAAGATGGTTCGGCCACTGGAGTGTACACGCGTGCAGTGGAGGAGTTGTCCCTCTCTTTGGCACGCAACAATGCTGTAATTATTGAACTGAACGGAGAAGATGCAGCTCTTGTACGCTGTGCTCTTGACTCTGCCAAGCTTTATTTTCGAAGTCGGAGTTCAAATTCATCATGGAACTCCTCAGATTGGGTCCATCTCTCAGGCTATTCGACTTCTCCCACGAAGGAGATGTACTACTATCGGGCTGGAAGGTATTGTCTCCTCCTTATTGCTCCAACTTTTTTTTTTTCATTTTTTTTCCCACAGATCCCTAACTGTATATATTTTCTTCTAGGTTTTAATATAATGTCATTAGGTGGCTTTTGAGATTTGAATCATATGGTAATAGTACCTGTTCACATGTTTGCAGGTCTCCAGAAGGCGTTACTTTGGAGCCACCACCTCCATGCATGCCTGAGGTCTACCGCTGTCTGGGGAAAGCTTCACGAGCTTCTTTAAGTGCGATTGCGCATTATCTCAGGCTTCGTGGAGAGTAAGAATTTCAATAAATATAGGGTTTCTCATATGGGGGTTCTTCATTCCAAGTACTAATTGTTCGTCAGTATTCTTCGTTATTGTGTCTCTATTTTAATTCTGTAACCGAAGTTTTACGCGTCAATGATCTATAATTATTTTGGCTCCGTGTATCCTACAAACCGTCTCAGTCTGCTGATGCTGTATCACTGAGCTGGATTGAGGGACTATGATAGTTGCATCTGGTATATCCATTCTGGGTTTGACACTTTAGCGCTCTTTGAACAACATGCTGCAATTTTGCTGATTCCATGTCTCGTTAACTTCTTCTATATCCTTACTTATTTTCGTACGATTTTCCTTCTCAAGGTCTAACCGCTAATGGTTTCAGGGTCTTCTCCCACGTTTGACACGGGGTATGTCATTGTAATGTGGCAGTGCGTTTGGCCACCTCCTCGATGACCTTCCTCTTTTGAAGGGAGAAATTTCCTCATCTGTGCTAACAGCCACAGCATTTCATGCTCCGGGGTCAGGTGAAAAAGCAGTCATTGGCGATTCTGGAACCTTAGAAGAAGTGGAGAAAGGACTTCTGTTATTGATCGCATCCGACACACCTGGTTTGCAGGTCTATACCTTTCTCAATCCTTCTCACATACTTGTACCTGTCATCCTGTGCAAAGTATCCAGAGGTCCTTCATGAGTATATGTTTGAGATTTGTATACCTTTTCTTCGTTGGTTCTTTTTAAGGAGATTGCAACACACAGCGTAAGGCTATTATCATCATCCAGACCTAGAGGTGTACTTATATGTGCTCAATGTTGGCGGTAGCAGGTGATGGATCCAAATGGACGCTGGTACCAAGCTGATAATGCAGTGGGTCCGGGCCATCTGTTGTTAATTGCAGGGAAAACATTAGAACAAGCCAGTGCTGGTGTTCGAAGGGCTGGTGTATTTCGCGTGATTCCCGTGTCTTCTTCCGCTACGACTCCCATCCCCAGCAGGTGTGCAGTCCAGTGCTGGCAAATGACACGATTTCTTTAGTGTAGGCTGCAATCGGTGCAAAATTCTTGGCATTAGGCTAATACAAAGTTTTCAACATTACATAAAAGCTGCATAGTTTGAATGCATACCGACATTGTGGTTTACTGGGTGGAGCAGAACCACCTTAGCTTTTCGTCTGATGCCTCGAATGAGTGCAACTATCGACTGCAAGGCAGTAGCCGAGGCTGGTCATACTCTTGCGAAAGGATATGGATCCATCTCGGTGAAAACATTTCTCGAAACTTTGGCTGCTGCCGAGCTTGCCCCTGGAAATAATTTGGATCCTTATACTGTGAGATTCTCCGCTGTGCTCCTCTTTCCGTATGTTTTCATCAATAAGTGGAAACCTGAGTTGATATATTACTACGGGAAGAAGAAAACCAATTTGTCTTGGACGTGGCTAACTCACTGACCATGCCACAGGAGGCAGCGAACACAAATGGAGCGCTTACACTACGAAGTTCTCTACTCGACCCGCTTACGTAAGTGTTAAATATGCTCGATGTGTAGCCCCTCGTTGTTTGCAATCCAGATCACGTTAATTCTCTGTGTTGCTCCTACTGATAGTACAATACAAAACTCTCGCATGAGGCTTTTATGAGGTAAAGTGTAAAGTTCGCGTGTTTGTGTGCAATGGATGTGACTATGGGATACAGAGGCGAATTTTTGGAAGATGCAATGGCGTCCGTCTGCGGCCATTCATATGGTGGTGGGACTCTGCAAAGAGTCTATGCTACGGTACCTCACTGTTATATTTGTTAATTAATTGACGAGCTTTTTCTTACATATAACTGGTCATGAATTCTGCAGTATAATTTTCAATATATTGATTTTACCGTCTATGCGATCATTATATACTGTTGTTTTTACCCTAGTCCATGTAATATGCTTGAATAGTTGATATTTCGTTAATGTTACATTACACAGTATCTAGTAGAAAGTTTGATATCTTGTTGACATTTTTTTTCCAGAACGGGCGATCTTTAGCTATGATTTTGTATTTTTGCAGCTGCTGTGTACGCATTGTGGGAGAGGAGTGACAGAGAGTTCTTTAGTTGAAAACAAGGGTAAGCCATGTGATAAATTACCTGACAGCATTCAGTTTAATGATTTTCTTTTGCCATCCACCGTCGTATTGATCAACTTACATACTTACCATTTGTTGAGGAAAAGTTAGTGAATGGCTATTGACCAGTGACCTAGGGTCCAATCTCAAAGTTTACGAATCATATGTGCCAATATCAAATGATGATGTTGGCTTTGACAGTGCTCTGTTCAAAGTATCTAGCTCCTGATAAGCATCTAGGAATAAACACGGCGAGCTGTGCTGAGTTATTTTATGCAGACAGATGAGGTAACAATTGAGGTGACGAATATCCCAGTCCCTCGGTCTTCCTAGACGGATAGTGAAGAAAGTTTGAGACTGGCATTGTTATCCGTACTAGTGTTTGTAATGTCGTGTCTGTGACAGCCTTACAGGCAGCCGCTGCCGCCTTCAAACGCGAGGAACAAAGCAAGCAGGTAGACACCGCATTTTTACGGAGTACAAAGCGCAAGAGAGAACCTAGTGAACTAGTTGAATATACCCCATTGAAAAGACCTCTTAAGGTATTGATTCGTGGCATCCTCTGCTAGTTCAGATTTCTACCTTACGGGCTCTCAATACACTTTCCGGCTACATCGCCAATTGCTTTTTATCGGTGGTTCAGGTTTTCCTGCTTTGCGACTCTCTTGCATGTATGCATTTGGAGCTAGTGCTCGTTTGGCTCGGATGTGCCTGGTTCTGAGCCATTTTTTTCCTCTGCAGTCACCACCACCACCAGAGAAGGATGGCAGTCCTCAGCCTGGTAGTCAAGCGAAGCCACAAGTAGTGCATCCATTTACCGTTGATGAAAGAGTTCTGATCAAGGTACGCCTGTCGTGGTTTTGAATGGAATCCTGATTGCTTCCCTTTTTTCCTTCCATTTAGGCATACTTTATACGTCAACAGAATTATGCTGAAATGAATGGGGTTTTACATAATTGTTTTGTTGCTTAACACCTGAAGTCCCAATAGTCTCTAGAAATTTAGATCATAGGTACCTATGATCTAAATTTTTGTCAAGATTTTTTGAGATTTTTTTGAGATAACTGGAAAACTTGCTTTTGGGGAATATATTTTTTATTTCGATTGTTGCTCAAGAGCAAAGGTTATGCCACAAAAAAACTTGAAATAATATTTTCTTAAATTGGTTTCTTATATATTATATTCTTGTCTAAAGGATTTGATTCATTCCATTTGGATAAGTAATGTGAAATTTACGAAGCTTCTTGTTTTGCAAGCAATCATAGCAAATTCTTGAAAAAATAATGTATTGCACCTGCCCTCTAACTCAATTTCAACCATTTAAAAACAAAAAAAGTTGCATGTGGTTTTGTTTGCTGTCTAGAACAATCTCACCATTGGGGGTTTGTTTCAATTCCATCTTAAGGCTATCAACAATTTAGTTTTTCCTTCTATCTTGTACCTACTTCAACTTAACAGTTTTTTAAAGAAAGTAAATTAAGTTTGTTTAATTGTATTTTCTTTCCCAAACTCTTGGCTCTATTCTTTAACATAAAAAAATTAAAATTCACAATTTGTAGTACAAGAATTTCAATTCAGAGGATTCAAAGCCAAAATATCTAGTGAGGCTAGGAGCAAAAGAAAACTTGTTTTCTTCACTTTATATGCTTATATCTTGTGATCAATATGGTCAAAGTTTTTCAAATTTCTTCCAGGCATTCCCATACTAGTCTAGTGCAAGATTCTATGGTTGGATATGAAAAAAAACAATTGTTTAAAATTTTTGTTGTTTGCATTAAAAATGGCAGTTTTGAGTGATTTTTGATGAAAAAATTACCTTGGGACTGTAGGGGTTAAGACACTGCATAGAGATTGTGTTATTATATGATTTGTATATTCGATGCATGCGTTTTTTGCAGGGAAACAAGCGAACGCCAGAAAAGCTCGTGGGAAGAGAGGCTTCTATCATATCTCAATGTTTGAATGGCTGGTACGAAATTATAAATTGCCTATTAACCCACTAGATGTCTACGAGTATTATTAGGTAGCTTACAAGTACATTATTTTAATTTTTTAGTGTTACAAATAACTCATGTTTGGCTTAGTATTCCATAATTTATTAAACTTTTCATGCCAGATAATGACATGAAGCTTTACTTGGTGGCGACGCAGGTATCTGGTTCGTCTTCTGGACAACGGAGAGAATGTGCGCCTACAGTATCGGTCATTAGCCAGAACTGGTGAAGAACAGCAGCCAGTTGTGACCAATGATGTGTGTGTTCTTGCAACAGAGGATGTATGATAGGGATGTATGAATTTGAGGACCTTAAGTTATTACATTTTTCACACAAAATCTAGTAGGTGCTTCATGTTAGAAAGAAGTCCCTGGCATGCGTTAGAACAAGATTTCAGTGTGTTAGATCTCTTTGGAAATGATTTGCAATTGGATGAAGCGGAAACCTCAAGGAGGTGTAGCAGGTATGTACTTTTCAGATAGAGATTTCAGCGGTGTATACTTTCAGAACATTGCACCAGTTTTGTTAAAAGGAATGGTTAGCAGAGCGGGGTTTCAGTTATTGGAATGCAGATTGCTTGTACAGCAGTGCTTTGATGTCAACCATGTCGGTTCTTAATTAGGGGTGGGAACTGGGAACAATTGGCTACATTTTATTATACTTTTAAATTATGGTGATGCCGGTGATACTACTGTAGTGAGACCACGCATTCACCCAAGTGCTAGAATTTACGTTATCGGTCATAGCCTCGGATGCTGAAGGTGAACACAAGACCATCCATTTAAAGCAATCAGAAAAACTTGGAGAATATGCTCATAATTTTCATAATTTTCATGAACGGTGAATCTTAGGTTAAGAGAAAGGCAGTTAAAACCCACAATTTGTATGAATTTCAAAGTTTTACTTTTAGAAATATGAAAGTATCCTTTAGCTAGGTGCCATAATTATCCCAAATATGTCTACAATTGATCCATGGCTCACAAATAAGTATCTTCCACCTAAATTATATCTTGAAATTGAATTCTTGAAAGCCTTTTCTAAAGAACCCCTAAATTATATCTTGAAACTGAATTCTTGAAAGCCTTTTTTAAAGATCTCCTAGATTACCCTAAACACTTGATTTTATGTGATAATGTACAAATTAATAAAATTGCCACTAAATAAGTGTACAACCACCCCTTATAAGTTTGATAGTTTGTACATAGTCATGGGTTCTATCTCTTATTTTGGGGTTAAGTTAGTGTTACTTTAGTTTGTGGCTACCAAATTTGGTTCATCTTTTATAGCTTTGAATTATTAAATGGCTTGAAAAATAAAGGGATTTATACATTGGATTCAATTTAAAGAAATCACAATGACTTGCCTAGTTTCTTGACAAATATAAAAGCTTTCTACCAAACCAAATAAGCTACTTTAGATTAGTCATTACAAGAATCTAACAAACTTGCTTGTGCAATTTGGAAAAGGCCATCTTGTTGCTAATAATTGTTCTAAACCCTTGGTTACACATAGAATAATTCTACAACACCATGCCATTGATATTGACATCACCAACACATCTTGAGTATACCATTCATGACGAGAACCATCTTAGAAAGTCTTTAAGAAAGTCTAATAGTAGCCATTAAGAAGTCTTGCATATAGTAGCATAAATTATTTCAATTTTTTGGTTTAAAACTCAAATATAAATTAATATGCATGGATTGTAATAAATGCTTGTACTAGTTTCAAAATACTTTGTGTTAAATTTAACATGAATTTAGTACTAACATAAACATTATGGACTATGGGTGCTTCTTAATTAGTAAAACTTTGGCTTTCAATATGTTTTTATCATTCTATCTTAAACAAGCAATAAAGGGATGCAACCTAGAGATGAAGAAAAAAAAATAGGATTTAATTGTGCATGAGGCATTAAGGTTTATATTAAGCCTTGAAGTCAACAATCAATATCCAACTCAATAGAAGGAGAAGTTTTCTATTCCAATACTAAAACTCCAATGCTTTTCAAATTACAATCAGTTGATGACTAATAAATATCTATTATTGTTAGATTTTTCGCTTTTTTCATAGTAGAGAAAAAATTATTTTTCATTTTATAAATATTTGACTAAATTAGTAGTATTCTAGTATTACAAATTATTTCTTGGAAATTAGACCAACATGATTAATTTAAATAAAATAGATAATGTATCCATTCTTATAAAACATATGGAATTGAATATATGTCTTTGTAAGTTCTTGACGCAAAAGTAGAGAGGTGGTTGCATTTAGTTGGTGGTCTAGTAGTACCTTTATCAATAGAATACTAACATCTATAAATTTGGCTAGATAGTTTTACAAATTTTAGTTGTTTTTCATAAATCTATAATTTTCAAGTCACTTGTTTCAAAAACTTTCTAACTTTGGTCTAATGGTTGAATCCAGACTCCAAATGATGACTATATAAGATGGAAACACCTAAGTATAATATTATTTGTCCTCCAACGTCAAAAAAATGGCCTTGATTGAACACTAAATAACTCAATGTTACCACAATTTTTCAAAAGCATCCAATGAGAAGTGATTTTCTTAAGGCAAGCAATTATAAGGAGAAAATGAGGGTTTTTGTGACTACAAAGAGCAATTCATTTTTGGGTTACATCCAACATTTGCGACTAGTGAGATTTTGGAGGCCTCCAATCATTGTAGACAAATTTTCTAGTTGTATAGTAGTTGGAAGGTGAAATGGAATTGTTTCTCATTCAACTTCCTACTTGAAACTTCATTGATGAACTCTTATGATGTGGTTGTTGATGTGGTATTTGCTTATGATGTGGTTGTGACTTGTTTGTGACTCATTAATAACTTCATTGCAACTTGTCTATGACTTTGTTGCAACTCATTTGCAACTTGTAGAATTTGTAGATTTCAAAATTTTGAATCTAGCTTTATAAAATTTCAGAAATTCAAATATTACTATTTAGTAGATTTCATTGGTTTAACAATTTTTTAAATTTTTTGAATTTCAAATATTTCTATATTTCTACAGACTGTAGAAATCTTAAAATTCTATTAACAAAATTGATTGCATTAGAATACAATAATTTATAAGTCTAACTTAATGGTACTTTTGACAATTGATATGGGACAATTGATGTAAGACAATCAGAAATCAACTACAAAACAATTACAAAATGACTACAACTAGAAAATGACTAGGAAACAACTACTATCATTTTACAGTTGCAATCATTTCCTAGTCATTTTTTAGTTATTTCCTAGTTGTTTTTTGGAACTATAGATTGACATGGTGGATTCCACAAGGTGTAGGCTTCTCTATATCAACAATTGTGATGAATATTGGATAGAAAATAGCTCACATTCATTCTAAATTTGAACTCAAGTACTCTTGTAATCCTATACTTCATTCTATGATTGTTTTTATTACTATTGCAACTAAAACAATATATAACACTTCATTCTACGACTATTTCGCAACTAAAATAATGTGTTGGTGTAAAACAATGATGCAAAATAATGAAGTAAGATCTTATGCAAATAGAAAGGGTTGCAATTGCAAGATAGTTGTATAGGACACTTAGTTATAGTTAGTTGGTTGTGGCAGACACGTTTAAAAACAAAATTATTGATAATTTTGACATGAATTTGAAAATGTCAATCTACACAACAAGAATGTTATAGTAAAAATGATAATTTCTATGTTCTTATAACAAAGGCTCACATTCAAAGTATAATGATTATGATCTATCTTAAAACTAAAATTCAAAAAATAAAGTCAATAGGATCTATCCAAACTTAAGTTGAAAAAAATTGATTCTTTAAGTACTTTAATGTGATAACATCTAAATTTTTTTTGATTAAGCACTCAATCAAATTTTCTATTATTAAAGTATCAAAATTTTAATTAATCTTATTGGAAATCAAAAGAGCATTCAGATTTTCGTAGTATGTATTTGAGGCACCTTACAAATTATCTATCAAATTTTAAAGTGCTAAAAATAGGTGTACCTAAAATCAACCTTAGACTCTTATAAATCAAAGATTTTACAATTTAGACAAGAATTTGTAGGAATCTTTAAAAGAAAAAGGGACACAATTAGGTGTAGTTACTTTAGGGCAATTTCTCGAGTGGTGCTACAAACTTTCTAGAGGAGGAAGGTTATTTTTAAAATTTGACCATGTGGAAATTTAAGAAAAAAAATCGTACACCCTATTGCATCATTTGGTTAAAAAATATTAATTTGATCAACCATGGTAGATACTAACTACTTTTGTATATTCCAACATTTATAGTAGCACTTGTAGAATTGCTTTGGAAATCAATTGTGGCTAGAAAAAAATTATTGACATATGCCGTCTTTTCACCTAGCAAAAATTACAAGAATTTCAAATATACTAAAAAATTTGAATTCACATTTGGCATTGAAGAACCTCCTAAAAGTAAAGTCAATTTTTTTAAAGACTTTACATTTTGAATCTATCCTTGGCTACGGCATCATGGGATAGATTAGTTTTTCATTTATTTAGATTTCGATCATGTTATTTGTTTCTAGAGTCTTATTTTGAATGATGTAAGTGTTTTTATCTAAAAATATGAATAAAACATGCCAAAAATAGATGAAAAATAAAACAATTCCTCCAAAAGTGTATACAAAAACAATTGAGAACTATCCCCCCCCCCCCCCCCCCCCCCTCTACTATCTTAATGATGTTGCAATATAGTTGCAATGGTTTCATAGTTTAGTAATAAAAGTGTATTGTTTTTGTACAAAAGTAGTAGTGCAATAATGTAGTTTCAATGGAAACAATGCATTTCTATTAAAACTATACTGTTGCAATACTACTTTTGTACAAAAACAATAAACTTTCAATATTAGGTTGTGAAACCATTGAAATAATATTGTTTCAATAGGAGGTACTATTAACCTTGTAAGGACAAGCTGATCTCTGTGAAAATCATCCTTTTTGACACAACGTGCATCATCTACTTTAAGAAAACCAAAAGCACTCATTTAAGGACAAGCTATTGTAGAAGGTCTCCCCTTTTTGCACGAAATTTCAAGGATGAACAATGGCACTTCTGTCTTACATGCAAAGATTCTTTATCATCCATTGGACACTTACTGTAGTGTCCACAACAGCATTACAAGGTTAAGTATTATTCTAAGAATTTGTAGCAATTTCATCCACTAAAAACTCACCAAGAAACTGAGGAATGTACCGTCAAATATGCCCTCCCAAAAATTGTCCTGCTTTTGAGCGAATCGAAAGAGATCGACCCCAAGAGAACACCCTGGCCCGCGGGTTACGTAGATCTCTCTTGAATGCCGGGCGTACAGTACTGTAAGCTTACCTCAGCCTGTGGGTGTTGCGTTGCCCACGTCATGTGGACACGACTCCCACGAGCCAAGGCCTGAAATTTCTTCAATTCAATTCAATTCAATTCCGTTCAGTCGTTCCATTGAGACCGTTTCTTCCAGATCCGAACAGGTGTCAATCATATTTTGAATGTGGCCGGAGTCTTATTTTGATTTGATTGACTGCCTGCAAGCCGAGCTGGGACTACAGTGTATAATTGGTTTGCGTGCCTCATGATTGGAGCGTCACGCGCAACGGAGTCCAAGGGTCAATAGAAAAAAGGAAAAATCGACTGCCCGAAATGGTGGGAGACGTGGAGTGGAGCACGTCAGTCCGAAGTCCGTCTCTTTGGGAAGCTTTTTTCTGGAGTAATTAAATCTTCTGTACTGGACAACGTAGAAAGTGAACGGTGTTGTTGGAGAGTCAAGATGAGCGATATCTGAATTTCATAGTCCTCTTCTTTTCGACGTTGAAAGGAGTGTCAATGGACCTGTAGCCCGGAAAACTATAATAAGAAGAAGAATATGAATAACTTAATAACGTACTTCAGGTGAAGTGAAGGCGTTAGTCAATTCAAATGAATACAGTAACTTTTTCAAATCTGGACGCTTTCTTTTGCGCTCGTCTGTGCGTGAATGAGTAATGCGTTTACGAGGACTGAGGTTCATTTGAGTTCAAAATATCTTCTTCCATTCAACAGCAAAGAAATGATACAACACAACTGCATCTGGAGTCAAAAGCTAGGGGAGACAAACAGCACAACTACAACCAAGGTCTTAAAGGACAAGATCTAACCGAAGTTACCTTGGCATCATCAGTGGTTCAGATACTCTTGCTCGGGACCCCATTCACGGTTAAAAGCCAGCTATTATAGCATCTTAAAGTGTTAAGATCCTTATAAATCCTACAGAGCTTTTTCTCACACAACGCGATTGGCGTTAGTGAAACTAATCCACATGATTTGCTCAGATCTCTCATCTTGAGAATTTTGTGATGGAATTGGGTGATTGGAGGTTGCCATACTGTACAAGGTAGAACGTAGGGGGCTCAAAACAGGCGGTGATCCTGCTAAGATGAAGTGTAACTTAACTGAAAGGCTGGATCACCAAGCGATGATTTTCATATTACTGACATGGGTCACCGATTTGTAGATCGAAGTTCAGGAGTTCACAAGGTCGATTGAAATGTTTTATTTGTGAAAAGGTGACCGTCTCCCATTCAACCGTTCTCACTCCTCTTCCTCTCGGAGCATACACCGTTGATCTTCTATTGGTACGGGTAAACTCTGTTCTTGCATGGCATTGTGCACTCTTTGTCCAATAACTGTGGTCAAATATCTCTGGGTTTGTACCGATCTGCGCTTTCGCTGAGATATTTCACCTGAGATCAGTGGTGTTATAAGTACCGTCTGCCTGTCCTTGTAAGAAGGATGGTCTTCGCAAGTAATATCTTTGTAGATGTGCACTTGTGCGTTATGTTTGCATTTGAACATACTCTGTTTGGGTTGACTTCCAATAGGAACAAGGATCACAATGGGACACAGCAGTAAACATTACACAGAACACTAATCGAAGATTCACCAATGATGCAACCACCGCTTTAGAAGAATGTTAACATATTAATTAAAGTTTTCCAATTCCTTGAAGAGAACTTCATGCCATAAACATAGTACTGGATTACGGATCACTCAAGAGTGCCATTATTATGGGGAGACATGCAACTTGTAATATTTCTCCGCTACAGAAGTTAAATTATCGTCATTATCTGCGTCAACCCTCGATCACCTTCTTGATCTGCTCCAGCGACAGAAACAGAACAATAGCAAACGGTCCCTGACGCGTGACAGTCGGCACGAAGCCCTTGTAGAGCGCCATGGGTCCTTCAGCCCGCACAGTCTTCACCGCACAGTCCAAAGCCCCCCGATACGGAGCCACTTCGCCCGGTGCCACTTTCATGTTCATCACTCTCGTCTTCACCACGTCAATGGGATTCGACGCCACAGATGCCAGCACGCCCGCGCCGCAGCTCGCCACCACCTGCGTTGCCAACCCTTCCGGCACCAAATGATTCTCCGTCACAGCGTCCTTGATCTGATCGTACGTCGCAAGCTGCGCCGCCGTCACCAGCATTGCGCGCGTCACAGTCGGAGCCGAGCCCGTCCACAAGGAAAGCACGCCGTCTTGTCGCACCATCCGAAACAGAGCATTGCTAACGCCGGTGT
The DNA here is from genome assembly GCA_963969395.1 of Pseudoscleropodium purum. Taxonomy (NCBI): domain Eukaryota; kingdom Viridiplantae; phylum Streptophyta; class Bryopsida; order Hypnales; family Brachytheciaceae; genus Pseudoscleropodium; species Pseudoscleropodium purum. The sequence goes on from OZ017797.1 coordinate 20,310,044, forward strand.
AGTTTCTTCGATCGGCGATAGGGAGCCGCCCGTCCGCTTGCATCCGTACCATTGCCAGATCGGCGGGGTTTCCAACAACAGCACCAGAGGCACCCGCGACTAGCGCGGCCGTCACCTTCTTGTAGAGCGGCAACCCCGATCCAACTTGGGTTTCATCCCGCCATTGATGCTTCAGATACTCGTACAGACCCATTCGAGTGGAGGAGTAGAGAGCTTGACGCAGAAGTGTAGCGGAGACACCGGAGTACAGCGCTTGCACTCCCTCCGAGCGAGCGACGTTCAAGCCGACGCCAAAGGGACCGGGGCGAGGGACACTGACATTGACAGACGCGGCATGGCGGCCGTCAATGGCAAAAGCCAACGCAGGAGAAGCAACAACTTCGCCTTGCAGCTGCATCCTCACCTTGATGAGGTCCAGAGGGTGGGTTGCGAACCCAGCGATCATCGAAGCAAGACCGCCCTCGGCGAACCCCTTCCACTCCATGATGGATCGATGCGGCTGGAAAAAGGAAAAGGCTTAGGACCGCAAATGTCAATCGACGTCGAATTCCCACGTTCGGGTACTACAGTCGTGCAGCAAGCGCACCCCGGACACCAAAAGCAAGTCCACCCCGCGCTCCACAGAGACCTCCAGAGCACCAAACCAGACGCCAACTGCTGCAGTGCTGCGCGCAGTGCGGCGATGGACACCGATTCTGACCATGAAAGGCAACCCCTCTTCACCACAAATCTTCGATCAATATATCGAAACTCACCTCCGCAAAACACACCACCCTCACCACATAACCTCAAAAGAACCCAAGACCTGATAAACAGCAAAGACTCCTGAACAGACCCAAAAAACTCCAAAACTCAAAGAAACCCAAACCCGAGCAGAAACTGAAATGACGGTGAGATGACCACTATCGAGCCGTGTTTAAATACAGACTCCGTCCGGCGAGAAACAGCGTCGACAGAGCCCCCTTTGACAGCAACTGTAGGTCTCGTCTTCTGGGGGTCAAGTCGCCAGACCGACGTTGATTTTAGGGTAGCAGTCGGAGAAGACGCAATTCCTGTCACTCTGGAAGCTGAAAAGAAAAAGGCTATTTGTAGGCAAAAGAAATGGACTACTGGCAGCGCCAAATCTACAGAAGGCGTTCGTTTTAGGGTAGCGGACTATTTTCTGAAGAATGGAAAGTAAAAGAAAGCGAGAGACGGGGTCTAGTTGGGTGGAATCCGCAAGAAAAAGGAAGAGGCAAAAGGACGGAGGCGCGTGAAGGCGGGAGGGAGCGGCGGGAGCGCGGCCGCTGGGCACCAGTGGCAGAGGAGGGACCAAGTGTGGGACCAAGGGCAAGGACCAACGGAGGACCAACGGAAGGCTGGAAAAGCGAGCAGCCGCCGACGGGAAGTTGCTTTGCTGCCAGCGTTGGCACTTGTGCGCGACATGCGCGTGTGGGCCGCACAGGCACCCTGAGATCGTTTCCGCCAGAATCCGTCACGTCGTCGTTGGAAGGTTCCGTCATGGTGCGACTCTACGTCCAACTCCGCGTGATTAGTAGAAGTAACCGTCTCAATTTGATTAGAGAAGCATAAATAATCTCAAAGAGTTCTTGACATCCAAAGGGTGCAAAAGGCTAAACCCATCTTATGAAGTGGGCCCTAGGAAAAATATAGAATTTTTTATTTTTCATACATAATAAAATTTATAAATTTTAAATTCCTATTTGCAATTAAAGGCCTCAAATTAGCTATAGTAGGAGAGGTGAAGAACATAAAATTAACATAGCACGAAATAGGGGGCTTATTTTTTTACAATTACCCTACAAAACATCTTGCAAGCATTAGGAAAAATCTGAGCCTTGGTAGTGCCGTTAAGGTTTGGTTTTTTGGCATACCACAGTGCATGTCCAAAAAAATAAAAAATATATTTTTTTAAACAAAAATATTTAAATCTGATGTGGTGCTGACATGGCACATTAATTGCTTTCATTAAAAAATAATAAATAGTTTGAATTCTTCTCTAATTGTACTTGGGAAGGTTTGGGGGTTCAAAATTCATAGCCCTCTTGAGGGCTAAATTTTTTTGTAATGGCCCACTTTGTAAAATAGATTAGTATCCTAGTCAAAAACATTAGAAGAGTTTTGGGGGGCGGGAGGGCCATTTTAGGGCATGTTCCCTTGTAGTTCTCCCTGTAGTTAAAGAACACCAAGTTGTCTAAAAAAATGAAAATGAAAATGAAAATGAAAATTTTTTAATTTTAAGAAAAAGGTGGAATTTCTTTTTTAATGATGTGGCAATTGTTTTGCCACATCAAGCAACAACTGCCATGAAGTCCAATGGGCTGAATATCCTAAGGAACTCATAGCCCTTCTAATCGTCTTTCTAGAATGATTTCAAGAGCTTTGTATATGAGTTAGCTATTAGAGATGACTGAAGTACATTCAATTATGTTGAGAATTGTTTTGTGGTGTATTATTTAGAGGTATAATTAGCATGGTTAATTCTTCTTATATAATTATTTATTTTTGTCTAAAAATTTTCACATTTTTATTTTTTTAATAAAAATTTAAATCATTATCTGTTGAAAAGGTATTATAATATATGAAAAATACAAAACATTTGTTAATCAATTTTATAAAGTCTAAATTTAGATCAATTGAATAATTGGTAATTTATGTCTAAATATAAAGCTACTTGTATCTTGTGAAAAAAATTTAGAGTAATTGAATAATTATTTGATTTATATCACCATTCGTTTTCAATCTTTCCTAATAACATTAAATCATTGATAATATTTCTCAAAAATAAATAAAGAATAGAAATTTTTCACATTGATGATCTATCTCATAAACAATAAAGACTTGCATAAGAAAACATAAGATTAAAAGTTGAAACTATTACAATATGACTTGATGGAAGAGAGTCTACAACAAGATTTTAGAGGTTGGTTCCAACATAATTGTTTTCTAATAAAATGTTGGAACTTTTTCATTTTTTGTTCTGAAACCTTTGATGAGGTTGGTGCCACTTGAAGACAAATGTGCAACAAAATCCTACTTGAGGCAAGCTCTACCTCTTTTGAGCTCATTGTCATTGTAACAAACTATCACAATGAGCTCAAAATCCAATTTTTCAAGATTATATCCCCTAGGGTATGAAGATTATTAAAAATCAATTTAATTTTTGTTAGGAATCGACCCCATCCCTCTACTTTGTAATTTTGAAGGAAAGGTGGGGGTGGCATTTGATATGGGATAAATCCCCATACCATATCTAATATAGTATTTGTATCCCATACAATATTTATATACTGTATTAGTATATGTATTTGTATTCCATATATATATCTAGATCTGGATCTGAATCAATGGCATCCAACACTCCATTGATGATTTTTTAGGAGGATCAACAAACCACATTCACCGGCATTCACGATGTATTCATAAAATTAGATCAACAACATCTAGAGGGTTTTTAATTTTTTCTTAAAATAATCGACAATTCAAGTTGGGGGGGGGCATGTACAAGGCTGCCTACCTCTTTTTAGTACATTGTACAACATGATGGTTTGATTTGACAAGTAATGACACATCTTTTACTCATTGCATCATTACTTTTAGAATCACACTCATGCTATATTCATGTTCCATATTAATAGATAGATGTTTGAAATTTAAGCTTAATTTAGCATAGTTGATGGCAACTTTCTATTCTTCATATTTCATCTTAGCCCATGGATGTAAATAGCTTCATCATTCCAATGAAGATGAGAGAGATAAATGCCAAATCATTATTTTAGTGGTTGGCATAAATTAAAAATTGTAACTTAGGGTCCTATATGAATTCAAGATGAGTTAGCATACCTAACACCAAGACTACATTCTTTTGATAGAAGTTAAGGGAGATTCTATAGAGACCAATGAAGATTAGTTTCTACCACTACAAAAGTTTTGAGGCCATGGGAGGGTTGTAAGTTTTTTATTTTCGGCACCCCCGTGGTGCAAATACCAGAATTTCTTTTTAATTTAAAAAAAATTGAAAGAATAAAAATAAATAAATATTTTAAAATATTTTAAAAATAGTGAATCTGAAGTGGCATTGACATGACACCAGTAGTACTACGTCAGATTAACAAAAATAAAAAATAAAAAATAAAAAATTATTTTCATTTTTTTCCATCATTGCACCACAGGGATGCAGAAATGGTAACCCTTCAATGGGCTCAAAATTTTTGTAATGCATTGTTCTTGGTAAACAATACAAAAAATTACATATTCAAGCTAGAATATTAGAAGCAATCTATTTACAAATCAATCGTGAATAATTATGTTGAATTCAATTAATAACATTATAATTTTATATGAGAACCTAAATAATTGTAGCTAAAGATTACAATGTTTGATTTTCAAAAATGAATTTTCCTTGATCTTTTCCAAAGATGAAGTTTTATTTTTCAAAATAAATTAAAATACAAAAAATTTATCATTAAAAATAAAAAACTGATAATAATTCCCACCAATAATTGAAATATGTCAATTATATTAGTGACAAAGTTGTAATAGGCATGTATATTTTATATTTTCTTGTTATTCCTAAAATTGTAAAAAATTGAGTAAAAAAATATGGCGAATTTCATTAAAATGGTGGTATTTCATGTGTCATTTTCACACCTTGACATCTAGGACTAGTATACATTACTAACATCTAGGTCAAATTTAGATTTTAGAAATTTGAAACTAACATAGATATTAGTCCAAGCAACCTCATTACTATAGATTTCAAATATCTATGATATATGTAGATTTCAAAAATCTAATACTACTATAGATTCTAGTATTAGAAAAAAATTTAGACCATGCAATTTAAATTGTTGAAAGTGCCAAATTAACGGAATATTGCTTTTTTAATGAAATTGACCATATGTAAACTTTAAAAATGATATATACAAAATAATGCTACAATGTATTAGCATAAAATATTGAAATTCACAAAATCTTTTATTTTATTTTATTACAAAATAATAATTTTGACATGGAATTGAAAATTATAAATATCAATGGCTAGAATGTTGTAGCAATTAATATATATCAAATAGAACTCTTTTTTGGAAATACATTAAAAATTCAACTCAAAAATTAACTTTTTAAGTTAGTTTTGTTCCAAACTGTCATGATTGCTTGCAAAATATAACTCCTCTTATAACTTTCACTTTATCAATCCAAATGGAATGAATCAAAGTTCTTCCAAGCACACAATATAAGCATACATTTATCGAACTACATTTAAAAAAGAACTTTTCACCCCCTCCTCTCCCTTTCATAAAATTAAAATTTTGAATCCCTCATTATGTTTGTAATTCTTTTTAGAATCAAATAAAATAAAGTTCATTGTGATTGGCAACTTGTTTACAATCAATCGTCAAAAATTTGATATAAAACTTCAAAACTTCAAAACTAGAGGTTGCCTTAAACTGCTTGAAGTTCCAAACTAATTCCTTTGTCCATTAGGTATTAATTAATTGTTGGGTGACCAACATATTAAGAAGGCAAAGGGACCTTGAGCAAGGGGTTAAGATTTCTATGTAGGCCTTGGAGTTTAAACTAGAGAATCAAACTAAATTTTAGTTATGAATCTCAATAATCAACAATCTCCCAAATACAACATATGCATTTGGACCTAAAAATGTCACAAAATCTAGATATTGATTACAAAAAATGTATACAATCAAAATAGGAATATCTAAGAGTCTAGTGTTGTTTTTCAATAGTTACTCCCTTTGAGACAATACTTTAAAAATTCGTAATTAGTTCGTAGGGGATCTAAATATCACATGCTAAAGTATGTTTAGATGTCAAATGGTGAGGGGTACATATTGGTAGCCATTATATAGCCTTTGGAAGTTAATAGAGTAGTTTAGGCTAGTCCAAAAGGTCCAATTAGGACCTAGGGGGGTAGGATGGAGTTTGAGGTTGTTTGAAGGTGTGAACATGGACATTTGGAGGCTAGAAGGATTGAATGAAATCCTAGGTTGTCCTTCCCTTTCATTCTCTTCAAGTCTTGTATATGAGGGTTTCATGAAGTTGAGAAGATGGAAATCCTCACAAGTTGTTTGTAGATGATGGCGGTGTTGCAAATTTGCTTAATTTGTGGTATCTCTTTGCATGTTGCAAACTATATACAAGACTAGTCCAATCATAGTCTCAATTGGCAATACAAAATGATGTTATAGGTAGATTAGGGCCTTGTCATTTTTCTTTCTATACTTTGATGAGGTTGGTGCTACTAGAAGACAATATGGTACCACTAGATGTTTTGATCTAGCAAGTAGTGACACATCTTCTAACTCAAAATGAACAACATACAATTTGTCATTTTTGCACTTAAGCCAAGTGCATTGTTTGTATGGCAAAAAAGGTGCAAATTTGGGTAATCAAATATATGGTATACAATTTTTACAAGCAATTCTAGGCTTTTTTTCTTCATAAACTTTTCTACATAAACCATTTATTGTTGCCACCAATAGTATACTAGTATGGATGATGTGATTAAAAATGTACTTCAAATTGGTAGAAATTTGTACTCTTAGAATATAAATCATTTAGAAGCTCATTTATTACAATATAATATACACATGTTCCTTGTTTGACTCATTCTTTTTCCACCAATTTCATGAATTTGGTCAATTTCATGAATTTTTCAATCCATGCTAAATTGTTAAAAACCTTCAGAGAAGAAGCAACAACAGCAGTAGGCTAAGTTGGGTTTCTTATTACTAAATAATGGTAACACCACGCATCTCATGTAGCTCAAATCCAACTTTCCTCTGTTTTGATGTGTATCGAGTATAAGTGATGATTCCATTCTGGGTGGGATGTGGATTCTAATGACTTAATTCTCATAAAAAAAATTGTTGGGAACTATTAGCTGCTGCGTTAAATTGACAATAAAAGCTTGGTTTCAAGAGGCTTGAAGTAACCCAATGACTTCTTGCGGAAAGTGGCTTCCAAGGACAAGTTCGCAGCAGGCAAGATACTACGAAGAGAGTTCGCAAATTTGGTGACATTGAAATCTAGTTCAGAGGCTCAAGAAGGCCCAAGGAAAAGGGAAAGATTATGGTCAGAAAAAGACCAATTCGCTTAATCTTACTGTGAAAAATGGAATTTGGACGACGCCACATTTTATATCACTGGAATCAGTGAATAACATTGTATGTTTGTGTTGGTCCAAAACAAAACTAAGCACAATAACTCAAAATCTCTAACAAAAAACACTAAGTTTCTAGGGTTTGGGCTCTTGGGTTTCCCATTGAAATGGCTGAGTGTAATTCACAAGTACAGTACTGAATGGCACTAACATTGGTGAATCAGATTAAGAAGCACTGAGGGCTCAATGTAGAATCATACCTCGGTGACATCGCCACCAGCCCAATCAGTTCTGCGCTAGCTTCCGAAGTGCAATTGCCCACTTCCTCGATAGACTCCCTAATGCCTTCCAACTCCGCAAACCTGCTTCCCAAACCCTAAACCCTAACCTCACAAACTCACAAACTCACGGAGATTCAGTCAGAAAATTCAAGGATTGCAGATACTCAGAGCTCGCGAAATACAGTTCTTTAGTGCAGATCTTGCCGCCATGCAACAAGTTCAGCAGAACGATGCCATCGCCAATTCCGACGACAAGTGATTAACGCAAGTCGCGAATGATGCGCAGGTCGACTGATTCCTTCAAGAAACTGGAATTGGCGAGTCCACGGACTAGAACGAATTCCTCAAGTGCGCCATGAATAAGACAGCTTTCTAGAGATTGCTGGAGAATTTGCTAGAGAGTTAGCAAGAAAGAGTGCTAGAGAGTTTGCTAGAGAGATTGTGACGACGCCGTCCGCATGGCGCAGAAGATGATCCCGTGTTTGTTCATGCGCGGAGGTACTTCGCGTGGGGCGTACTTTCTCCAGGCCCATCTGCCCCGTGACAGGGAGACGCTGGACAAGGTGCTGCTGGCCGTCATGGGCTCGCCCGATCCCTTGCAGATCGACGGGCTCGGCGGCGCGGCCACCACCACCAGCAAAGTGGCGCTCCTGGCAGTCTCGGACGTCCCCGGCGTGGACATCGACTTCCACTTCGCGCAAGTGTCCGTCGCCACGGCCGTCGTGGACTGGGGCCCGACGTGCGGGAACATCCTCGCTGGCGTCGGACCCGCGGCGATCGAAATGGGGTTGATTCGCAGCGTCGGTCGCGCCGAGACGAAGATCCGGATTCGCTTGGTGAACACTGGCAGCTTCGTCGAGGCCGTTGTGAAGACGCCCGGCGGACAGGTATGTCCACTAAGCCTTGCTAGCGTCGTTTGAAACCCTAGACAGCGAAGTTCAATTCGTCGTTGCAATTCAAAATCGCAACATGAGTAATGGCTTGTTAGAACGGCATCGTTCGTAGCTTTTCACTCTTGACCGAGATTTGACCGAGAAATGGGCAAGAAATTTCACGAAACGAATCAGCTTGTTGGCTCTCTAACGAGTAGCTTTCCAACAAGTTATCACTCCGACAATTCAGTTCAGAATTGAGCACCAAATCTGAATCTGAAATTTGGGAAGCAACGATTGCTTACCGGAACATCAAAGCCCTCTAGAACCTGCCATTACAGTTTAACAACTACTCTGTTCTTAGGTTTCGAACTTCGATCTTCCTCCGAAATTCGAAATTCGACAAAATTTAGTTAAGGATTGAGCTCGAAACCTCAAATTAAAATTCTGAGTGCGACGATTGCTTCCCGGAACATCAAAGTCTACTACAACCCGGCATTTGCAGTACAACAATTGCTCTGTTTTCCAAATTCGATTTCGCAATTCGTGGTTTCGCAGGTGACTTACGAAGGCGACGTCGCCATTGCAGGCGTGCCAGGTACTTCTGCACCGATCGAGCTTCGCTTCAAGGACGTCGTGGGTTCCAAGACGGGGGGGAAGCTTTTACCCACTGGGCGCTTGCGCGACGAGATCTCCGGGGTGGACGTCACCTGCATAGACTGCGGGATGCCGATCGTCATCGCGCGCGCTTCCGCGATGGGGAAGACGGGGTACGAGACCAAGGACGAGCTCGACTCCGACCGCGATTTTTTCCAGAAACTGGAATCCATCCGGCGAATTGCGGGTGCGATGATGGGACTGGGCGACGTAACGGACCGCGTGATTCCCAAGTTCGCGATCGTCGCGGCGCCGCGAGGGCATCAAGGGACCGTGACTGCGCGGTACTTCGTCCCGACCGCCACGCACGCCACCATGGCCGTGACCGGCGCCATTAGCATCGGTTGCTGTTGCGTTCTGGAAGGAACAGTCGCCTACGATGTCTCCGCACATACAAGGCGCGCGAACGACGACGTGATCATCGAGCATCCGTTGGGCGAAATGCCAATTGTACTTAAGGCGACGAAGAATGACGATGACGACCTCATTATGGACGTCCAGAGCGCGGGTGTTGTGCGCACGGCGCGGCTGTTATTCTCGGGGTTGGTCAGAATACCAAGGCAAGGGCTGGAACTATCCGAACTTGAAGAATATCATGAATTGAACCAACAATTTCGGAAGCTTTATCAAGGAGGGGGCAAAGTGACCTTGCCGATCAAGTCATCACAAGCACGCAGAGCGAGTGTATTGAAGGTGCGACTTCCAGAAATTCCTGCCACTCGTTTTCAAGCACGGGTCACTATGAATGCTCGCCAGTTCGGCGTCGGCACTCTGTGTCGGCACCCTAATGGCTTCTGCTCCTCCGGGTTTAGTTACAAATGACTCCACAGCCACGTGTAAATAGATTATAGTGTGCCGCACAACGTTGATGTGATGATCTCAATACCTCACTGCCCACAGCTCAAGCCGTAACATTCCCGGTGCTGGGAAATGGCCAGCTTATTAACATCATAAGTTTAGCATCATCCACATCTTGGGAGCAATGGAAAGATGCTAAGTTTTGAGAAAATCTTGCAAATTTACAGACTTGAGCCTCGGTGCACATGACGCAATGCACGCGAGCTTGGAAATAATGTACAGGGCACCTTGGTACGTACACATGCACACGAAAAACGTTGGTTTATGTTTGGGCAAAACTAGAGGTTGTTACTGCTTGTGTTTGCGCTCCAAGGATATACATAATTCCTTTCCAAATTAGACCCCTCGCAATTCTCAGTCTAAAATTTTGTCTTCAAATTTTTTGAAAAGAATCTAGTCACAAGATCTTGTCGTATGTCGTGACTAAAGGATCAACTTTAGTATCTGACGATGGCTCAGCAAGATCAGTTCATGGAAATAGAATCACATCATCGAATTTACTACTCAAAGATCTGAATGTAAGTCAAAATAAGAATTGAGTTCAGCAGTTGAAAGACGAAAAACGTCAAATGAACTAACAATCTGTGACCAAGGGGAGTTTTCATGAATGAGCACTTCTAAATTACAGACTCATGAACTGTTCAAATTTCGGCTCTCAAATCCCCAAAATGAGAGACTTGAGCAGGGCTGGATATTAATGCATGGCTATGCATAATGAGCATAACGTCACCCAGTTTGCACGGCGATTGCAACAAATTGAACTTCATACGAGAGTTGAAGTGCAAATTCTCTGGACACTGGACTAATCGATGCACAAAATGACATTAGCAGAGAGGTCTACAATTGAAGGAGTGTTCAAGTTTGAGTGTACCTGTTCTACAGCGAAAGTTTGTTGTGATCGAAGTAGATAGCAGAGGGTTCGTTCTTCTGAAACGCCTACACCATAGCCAACTCGTCGCCCCGCAACATTTACCAAGCAGAGCGAACTGAACGAGTCCGTAAAGGCCGTTATTAAGTCCATTATTTACAGGATTCCAGGGCATTTTTTTTCACGTGTACTGAGTTGATTTCTTAGCATGTTACTTGTGTGACCTAATGAAAGTGCTGGTATGTTTCTGGTAAGCAGCGATTTCAAAACTGGCTAAATATTGCTCAGTTGCTACTTAATTTTATCATGCCCACAGTGTAGTTTTTTTTTAAATCTTCCGAAAATGAACATTTGATTAATTACCCTGAACCCATTCTGGGATCACTGGCTGCTAGTAAGAGAATGCGCATGTATCATGTCACTGTATTAACCACTCCAAGAGCTGCATGTGTGCCTGTCCTCAACACATGCACCTTGTGTAATCAATTAATATCCGTATTTTTGTTTTGCTTTCAGGTTCAAATAAAGCTGTCACATTTGGCGAAGAGTTGATTGTAGGTGCACATAGCCTTTAATAACTACTATGCCAAGATTCGCACTAAAAAGCACAGCCTCTTTGCGATCTAAGGTAGAATCACCGATAGTCAACCACTGAAGCAATTCCAAACATGATCTAGATTGTTGTGAGGCAAAACATATATTTTCCTAAGTCCAAAAATAGAAATGGTAAGGATTGCCAAAATTTTGGCAATTTTATAGTTTGATTCAAAATTACTAGGAATTATGAAAGCTCCTACTGAGCCTAGACCCATATCCAAAGTCTAGTCATACAAAATTGCTCAATCAAAGAGACTAATTCATGTTAACTTAGGTAAAAAAAAGGAGGCATGTGTATTGTACAGTTTAGTAATGAAAATACCATGAGTCATGATGTCCAACTAAAAAGCTTGTTTAAGCCATTCTCCTTCAAAAATTTGAAATGAGTCTTAGTGTCATGCTCCTATCTCTTTTAGGGTGCCTGAAGTGCCTTATTGAGGAAGGGGACCTTGGGGTGACTCCTCAAACCTTGCAATAGTCTAAGAAGGGAGAAATGAGAGAGTCTCGAGCGAACAAGGTGCAATAGTGCATTGAATTTGAAGAAGATGGCACTGTGTCATAGATTCTTATAAAGCTCTTGAGAAGAAGCTTCTACTGTCCAAAGAATGCATAATTTGAATGAGTTGGTTAAAAGTTATGGTCATTCAAAGTTAGAAGTGTCTTGGTAAGAACGAGATTTTGAAGGGCTAGGAGGAAGGATTCTATATGAATCCCTCATGAAAATATGCCATGTAGCATATCATTGAAAAGCTTTGAATACAAGAATGGTGGAATGACAAGCATTACAAGGTTCTAAGCTAAGAGTCAAAAGTTATGGCTAAAAGAAGGGCGGTGGTGAAAGCATGACGCTTCTCCCAATGTACCCGAATCTTTAGAAGGCTATAACTTTGCAAAAAAATTGTCCAAATGGGACAAGTGAGGAGTTGATCAGCATTCACTTAACAAGTAGATATCCAAAATGGGTTCACATATGAGATTTGGATCCCTGGTCACAAAGTTACGCTGTTTGAAAGTTCATAAGTTCAAATGGTGATATAACTTGGTGATTTTGGTTGGAAATGGGTGGTTTTCCAAAACCCAAGTGGGTTTTGGAAGTGCCTTTGATCCACAAGGGGAGTCTACCGAATACCACAAAATGTACTATAGGAAGGGTTGGTCTCTTTTCTCACTCCCTTTTGAATCCTTGGTGAGTCCTGATGACTTAAGGTTGGTGATGGAATTTCATGACTGCCTCCAAGGCACTATGAGACTCTTGTGTGTGTGTGTGTGTGTGTCTAGTATCACCAATTGGAGGAAGTCACATTCCTTTTTTGGTCACTCTTGATGTGTCTTAAATTGTGAGTCCCATTTAGCTTTAGTACAAAAGTAACAAATACACAATGGGCTAATATGGAGTGGATGACACTCAAGGGTGATTAGGATATGGTGAGTAGTACTACCATAAGTCCTAGTATATTAAATTAGAAGTTTTGCACCATGTTACCAAGTAACATGCTTGGTGTCACAAACAAAGTGTGTACTAGTAGTCCTAGAGACTGGGACTTAGCAATGTGAGTTGGAAATGAAAACAAATGTTGTAGGTGCATGGCATGTGCATTGTTAGTCAATTGTGACCCAAGTGAGATTGAAAACGAAGTGTAGTGAACCTATTAAGTAGTGAAAGACTATCTTGAGCAATGAAGTGTTATTTGGGTTGCAACACTCAACAACATTTTTGCCACCCTATTGATTAGCAATGGAGTACTAGTTAGTAATGGGTGGTTCTACCTTAATGCAACTTTGCATTTGATTTTTTTTTTCTTGATAATTGATTTCTAGCATAATTAGATTGTTGAAATCAATGATTCCTGTTGTCTAGATTATTGACGTTGTATTCTGTTTTATATACAAATGTTGTGCAATTTGAACCATCATCAACAAAAAAATCACAAGCTATGCAATCAATCTTTATATTTATGTGAATTTATTAGTCGGGAAAAATTGCTCTACATTTAATCCTAAAAACAAATCTTTTTAGTAGATAAAATATGAATCCATGAGCCCCCTAGCATTTTTTATATTGATATTTATGGCTTTATTTAGCCTCTTTTGATTCCTCTATAAGATTGTGAGATGATTGCAAGGAACACTTGTACTATTTCCTATCACATGTTGAATGCAAAAGTGGTTTTCTAGCATAAATATTAGTGCAAAAATGATCCAATGAATATGAAATTCAAATGAAGGTTTATTTGGCAATTGTCAACATAATGGATTTTTCTATTTTTTCAAAATTAATTTAGTAGGTCAAAGTGAATTTTGAAAATATGTCACATATATATAATTATAGATTTTTCTAGTGTTATTGACTATCTATTGACCATTGTGAAGAATTTGGAGCTTAGATTTGGTAAACCCACTTCTATAAGCGACATACACCTTCTCAAAAGAAGGATTTTGAAAAAGAGTGCCTCAAGTCTCTTTTGTATCGCTCTAAAATATGTTTCAGTTAGCATGAATTTTAGAACAATTAATAATTACAATTCTGTGTTTTTGAGGGCTTACCTCTTTCTAGTAAATTGGCAACAATGTCTATTTTTATTTTAAAGTTTCAAAGTGGATTCTATAAATTTTTAAAATGAAAATGTTAAATTCACTATTTTCAACGAAAATAGAAATTTTTGTCTCAAAATAGTACTTCAAAGTATTGTATAGCATTGAATAGTAATGGTGGGGGATAAAACACAAAGGTAAATGACATACCTCCATTGGAAAGTGATGAACAAACTTTCTCATCCATCTCTATCATTCAATGATAAATGTACATGTAGCATTGGGATAGTATTTCTACTATTACATCAATGATTTAAATTACAAGTTCCATGTCCTTAGTAGTATTTATAGTATTTGTAGTATCCATACTAGTGACTAACAAAAAATCCAAAACGCAACAAATAGTACAAATATTTCTTACAATCACCTTATATAGTTGTTCATCATTAAATTGTCGTTAAAACCCTTTTACAGTGGCATATAATTGTAAACATCTTGGTGTTCTAATACAAGCTTGTTTGCTTCTAGAAATTAAGGTCTACTCGTTGGAAATGGTTCAATCCAAGAGCCAATGTGGGCATTGAGGTCTAGCTCATTACGTTTGACTTCTTTAAAATGGTAACTAAAGAACTCTAATTGGTCCAATCAATGACAATTATTACATTTTATACAACATCTAGACTAGACATTTATATATCCATGGTTGTGGGTGTGACAGCCATATTCTTAAAGTGTTTAAATAACAATAGCTTATTGAAGATTGCTCTCTCATGTCTTTGTGATGGCTATGGATTGAATCTTATGATTTTTTTTAGCTTCATAGAGCTACTTGATATTGGGTGTACTACCATGTAGCGAAATGCTCATTTACTACAAGTAGAGCATTTTTGTTTGTAAGAGATGATCCAGCTAAATTTAACAATCCAAATACTCAAATATAATACAATAAAGATGGCCTAAAAGAAAGGAATGTAGAATAAGATTACAATATATATAAAATTCAATTTTCATTCAATAGAAAAGTGATCAATGTAGAGAAACTATCGGTTAAATTTTTCAAATGGAATGCATTCAAGATAGGCTTGTTTCAATTGAGTCCAAGGATCTATTTCATCAAAAGAGAGGACAAAAACATGGTTGCTATTGTATGAGCCTAGAATCATGAGCATGTGAGCACAAGAGTCAACATATCTATATTATAGGTGTCTATATTATAGAAATCTTTCATGATTATAGGATATCTATATTATAAATACCTATGTTATAGGTGTTTATGCTATAAGCACCTTAAATGGTTATAGAGTATCTACTTATGCATATGCTCAATGTTTATAGGCTCACATTTCTATACTTATATATTAGCGTCATTGTGAACATAAAGTATATACTCAAGAGTTTTATGATATTGAAGCTACATCATCATGTCTTATGCAAATACCATGTAGAAAGGTTGTACCAATAGAAAAAAAGTGCCCAAATTAACTAAAAATCAACAATTTCTTGTTAATTAGGATACTGTAATGTCCGTTTTCATAATTTTTTGTTAACTATGCCCAAATTCACAAAATAGTCTCATTTTTTTGTTGATTTAGATAGTGCAATTACCACATCAACAAAAAAAATTTAATTTTTTAAAAATCTTTTAGAATCTTTTTTAAAATATTAGAATTTTTAAAAATCTTTAAAAATCTTTAAAAATCTTTGATATACAATGTAAATTTAAGAATAAAATAACTACACAATTTGGTGTCTATTAAAATTAGCAGACTTTCGGGGTGATTTAGGTCTTGTACATGAATTTTTTTCAAAAATTTTGATCTAAAAAAAGTTGAGAAATTAAGCTATCTTTCACCTCCAACAATCTATTTGAGATTTCAATCTTCCAATCAAAAGTTATGAACAAAATTCAGAGAGGGGTGGAAATGGACATTCTTTTTTACATTTTAAAACACTTTCTCTGAATTTTGTCCATAACTTTTGATTGAAAAATTGAAATCTCAAACGGATCGTTGGAAGTGAAAGATAGCTCAATTTACATACTTTTATTAGTTCAAAGTTTAAAAAAAAAGTTTGTTTACGAGGTGAACATTGCCCCCAAAGTCTGCTGAATTGAAGTGATTGTACGAAAAAATTCAAAAAAGTATATAAATAAGTTTTTGCACCATTTGTAACTATGTGAAATTACAAGTGGTGCAATGGTTTGAACCTGTGGACTTCATCCATGAGGTTTAAGGTTCAAACCTTGATGGTGGCATTTGCCACATGGCACCCGCCATGTAGCATGTGGGGCCATCTACTTGGCAATGCCATGTGGTTGTTTTAAATTGTCTATGTGGCATCTTAAGATTGGTTATTCAATTGTGGAAAAAAATTCAAAAAAATTTTATGAAAAAAAAATATGACTGAATTAACAAAAAAAATTAACAATTTTTACTTAAAACATCAACACTTTTGTATTCAAAAGAACCTAAATCAACACGTTCAAATCAACACTTTTGTGTTGAATTTTGTTGATTTGGTCACTGTATTTTTTTACTAGTGTTGTAACTTCTAAAAGATTATTTCAAGGTCTACAAGTAACAAGTTGTATATTTTTTTGGTCACTCTTTCTTCAAATGATGGTTTTGTCATTAAGAAGATGAGAGGTCAGGATGAGCTTTCCTTGACATTGTTAGAGATTGTGGAGGATGTTGGGGAGAGTGTTTGATACAAATTTATAAGATTAATGGATACAAGGTTAATAATGGTTGGATGTACTAAATAAGCCACAATAAAGGAATGATCAAGCTATTTAGGTGGAATTTGCCTTTTTTTGCCTATGTAGAGGGTATTCAAGAAAGATGACACTTGAGAATGTAATTTGTTTAGACTTGCTTTCATAAAGGACCTTAAAACATAGGTTTTGTTCTATCCAATATTGCCTCTTTGCTTACAATCAAAATTGAACCTTTTCTTGTAATGTAGTGAAACCTTCTTTGATTTGATTTCTTCAAAGATATACATATGCATCAAACAACGTAACCCTTAGAGCGCCATAATCTAAATTTGGTTAGACATTCAAAATTTGCTACAGATTGTAAAGAAGTTTCATCTCATTTGGGGGGGACTTCTCTTTCTCTTTTTTGTTGTCAATATTATAGGTGTCTTGCATTTCTCCTATGAATTTAAGTATATGTGCCATGAATCACTTCATAGTTTATTTAGTAACTTCTAGTCCTTACTTCTTGCTCAAAATCTAAATTTCACCAATCAAGATAAATTTTTTAGAAAAAAGAAATCAATCATTTTATTGTAACAAAGTAGAGCAAAAAGTATTAGTGAAGTTGAAGAGCATAGGCACAAGCTTTGTCCTTCTAGCAGGTTGACCATAGATGGATAAGCCTTATTATAGAGGTAGTCATTCCTAAATTATCAAATTCTAGAATGAGTGGAAACATTTTTTTTCTATAATTTTCTTGAAAGTCATTTATTGAGTATTTAATTTAGTCATCAATTTCTTTCTTGGATAAACCCTAGGACCATTGAAAGGGCTACAATGTGGCATTTTGTATGATTTCAAATGAGCATTAGAGGATGTTGAATTGTAACTTGTCATCTTTTATAGGAGAAGTCTTTTAATGTTTTTTGCATTGGATGTTGATAAAAAATAATTATTTGAGTAATTGCCTTGAATTTTTTTATATACAAATGGATCATAAAAGATGCTTTTTTAGTGTTTGTCGATACTAAATAACTCTTCTTTTAGACTAATAAGATTTAGCCATACAAACAATCTTCTTTAAAATTGAGCCAAATTAATGAAATGAAATTCATCAAATATAATTTTGAGATCATTTTGGAAATTTGAAAAAATTGAGATCATTTATTACAATTTGAAATTTGTATTTAAAATAATTGATTGATTTTCTAATTATAAAAAATATGCAAAAATATAAAATTACCATAATGTTTAATACTATGCTATACATGATTAGTTGTGCATTGAACATTATGGTAATTACCATAATGTTCAATACTATGCTATACATGAAATTGCATTGAATTTTAAAGTCTTGGTGAAAATTTCAAAATTTATTAGCATGTATTATATTTGATATGATTTGTTTCACCAAGACTTCAAAATTCAATGCAATTTCACATTTTTGCTAAAAGAATCTAAAAATATTATCACTAATATGTGATTTTGTCTTTGAAAAATACAATAAAATTTCTTCTATTTCTATTTAGTGGCAAATTAATCACACAAAACAAAAAAGAATGATGCAACACTTGGCTTTTTTAATGACATTGTTCACCAATGGCAACCCATTGGCACAAATTAACAATGATATATATCACAAATATGCATTTATGAAAAACTAGTAGTACCATAGTTGCAATATGAGTTGCAATATTTGTAACAATAAATCCTTCATATAAGAACCATTGATAATATTTTCTTGAGTTTGCCTAATCTAGATTTTATATTCAAGAGTGCTTTCTATTTTTGAATGATAATGTATAGGATGAATTTTGATGTGAACATTCAAATAGGTGAAACTTGATATAGTAGTTTGTCAAATTTTATTTTGATTGTCAAAACTATGCATGAATCTGATGTAGCACACCCTATTTGATGTTACATTAATTCTCTTGTCCCTTTGTTTCTAGCTTGGTTAATGCATCAATGTTCCCTCAATGTTTTCTTAGCACGGGTACAAGAAAAATAGTGGGAAGAATCTAATCTAAGTAGGGCATATTGCCAAAGCATCTTCATATAAGCAAATTCACTTTGTTCCTTTCAACCAATATACTCTCAACAATGTTTCCTTTACCACTTACTAAATTATACTAGCAATGGTGCAAATTTCATTAAACTTATGCTACACCACACTACACATGTGGAAGTTGAGTAGCGTAGAAACCTAAGCACTTCAATATCTTTGAAAATTCTCTTGCCAAGCGGGTTGCCAAGTGGATGACAGTGGTGCTTTTCACATATTGTAAAGAAGAAACTGTATTTTTTGGTTGTGTCTATATACTTTGTAGAAGTTGTTAAGTTGATGGGAAGTAAAGTAGTTATGCTAGTGAAAGATGAGACAACGAAGGTTGGAAAGTTTCGTATAGTCACAACTCGTACTTTTGCTTGGTCACAACTAAAAGCCTAGATTCTAGACTAGTGACAACTTGACAAGAACTTTGCTGCATTGTATTCATTTGTTCTAATAGTATGTGTGATAGGGCAATGGTCACCTTTTGTATCCAAAAAGGTTGTCTCCATTACAATGGTAGTCCATGTCACTGTGTCAAATGACTTCACCTTTTAAATATTATAAAGTATAAATTCATGAAATGTGGATTTAGTTGCCAACACTTATAATAAGTCAAGAAAAAAAATTCATTACAATCAAAGAATTTTAAGAATTTTTCATTAATTTTTAAGTTGAAAAAAAAGTTTTGTCATATGTATCCAGAATCCTTACAATCAAGCATTCGGAATATCAAATAATTTTATTTTAATGTCATTTTTGGATATAACTTATATTTAGTGTACCAACATATAAAAAAAATGAATTTTATCAATAAAAATTTAATAAATTGTCCAATATGCTTTTTTCATGGAACATTAGATGAAATTTAAAGCCTAAGAGACTATGAGTAATTTGGCCCTGAGAATGCAGTGTACGTGTCCAGTGCTGCAATCTAACATGGCCAAGTGAGTGCCACGTCATTGCTTGCACAAAAAAAATTCAACTTCTTTTTGCATTCTAAGAATTAATTAATCAATGTTTTTTTTTCAAATGTTTTTGGAAATAGCCAGCTATCTCCTTTGTTATGGGGAAACAACCCCATAGCAAATTTGAAATTTCATCTAATGGGTTGGTTGCACTATAACATTTGTACAATACACTAGCTTGACATGTCTAACATGGGGGGGGGGGGGGGGGACAATGGGGCCATAACAATTACATTGAAAAGAATAATTCATTAAATGTACAATAGAATAAGCTTGGAAAGGATTGGTAGAAGCCCACTCCAAAGTCTCATGCTAATATTTCCTAATATTGCTTATGACACATATTTATCAAGATCACACTATTTCAAATAAGTCTAGGCTCAAATGTTTTTTACTATAACAATTCCTACAAAAATAAATTTTGTAGTAATGCTTCTTTTGTAGGTGTCACTAATCCCCACATTCACTACTTTGATAAATTAGTGTGGCCAACCCAACCCAATCTAAAGTAGAAGCATCTAAAACTGATATATAGTGACCTCACTAGGTGTGAATTCAAATGATAAATTTTTGGATTAAAATGGAAGCCTACTCAATGGAAGCCAACTCAATGTATTTTATAATTTTGTTTATATTCACACAATATTCTATGAATTTTTAATATTAAAAGCATAGGATTCATATTTATGCCCCCTAGACTCCTTTTAAATAGACAAACTTGAAGCATGAAATGCTTAACTTCCATTGGTTGCTTCAAAGAACTATTCAACTTGCCATTGGTTGCTTTTAAAACCATATGGCAATTTCAGATGAAGATGGGTGGCTATTCAAAACTACAATGTAGATGATGGAATTATAAAAGGGTTGGTTATGAAGCCTCCTACCTTAACCCCTAAAGGATTGAGGCACATTTATCTCTAAAGGACCAA
The DNA here is from genome assembly GCA_963969395.1 of Pseudoscleropodium purum. NCBI lineage: Eukaryota > Viridiplantae > Streptophyta > Bryopsida > Hypnales > Brachytheciaceae > Pseudoscleropodium > Pseudoscleropodium purum. Next base: position 20,330,477 of record OZ017797.1, read on the forward strand.
ACTATGTTTATTGGCTATATAGAATTTTTGGGTAGGTCATTGTGACCAAAAATTTCCATATTTGAGGCTGAAAGGTATGGACGAGGAATATCTTTCATATGCAACAAATTTCATGACATTTGAAAATAGGAGTCAAAAGTTATGGTCCAATATGCTATTTGTTTCTCAACGTGGGCAATCTGGGCAGATCTGAAAAATTCAACTTTTTTCAAAAATAAAAATTTGAAATTGATGTTCTATATTTATATATGTGTGGAAAGCTTTGAATCATTCCATTTCAATCAATGAGTCAAAAATTATGAGGAATTTTAGTTTGCGGGTAGTTATGGATTTTGTACTTTAAAATAAACTTTGAAGTTGTTTATTTCATTCAATTTTCAATATTTTATGGAAAAAATAAATTCATAGGATGTACATTATTTATGAGAACATTACAACCATTGGGATTGATATTTTTCAATTCCAAAATTAAATACTTAACAATTTTATTATTTTGAATCATTTTCTATCTTTTTCTACTTACTATTTTTTTCCTATATGTTGTACAATTCCAAATGACTGGAAAATTTTCAAGCACGTAAACAACTTGTTTAGAAAAACAAATCCAAAGAAGCACTACTATTTTGAACATTTTTTAATAGAAAAGTGAGCTTGTAAAGTGTAGTTGCCTAGTTTTTTGCAAGGTTAAAAAAAGGATTTTTGGCAATTCAAATGCTAAAATCTTGCAATCCACATAGTGGAAAGTTCTAAAACTTTTTCTACATCTTTTCAAATCAGTTTTCTACAAGAGCCTACGGTTATATGTGTCAAAAAAAGTTTTTTTCAAAAATTTGGTACTTTGTACTGAAAATGACAGTTTTTGAGCAGTTTCAATGAAAACAAAGTCATGGAACTTTAGGGGTTAAGGCATAAATTGTGAAAAGTTGGTACTTTTTAGGCAATGAGAATAAAATGAAAAAAAGAGTTTTTTTTCTTCTTCTTCAAAATTCAACCTACAAATTTAACCTAGACTACTATGGGAATGTGTAGAAAAAAAAAAAAATGTATCTGCATGGATTGAACAGTTACAATGTTTGAAGTTAGAAGAAAAAGGTTTTTTTGCCCTTGCATGACAAGTCCAACAAACTATTAACTCCTCCTAGAATGAGAGTTTTACACTATAGAAGAAGATTATTTCTTGAACATTTGCATCTTGTATCATGTAAGTGACATACCTACCAAATTTCAAAAGTAGAGGAAGAGTTTTACACTTTTTGCATATGTTGCCCAGGATGCCTGAATTTTTCAGGGTAGCATAACTTTTGATCCAAGCTCTACTCCTTTACTTCTGCATTTGAAACTCGTGTTCAATTTGTGCCAAATAAATAAAAATCAGCGGTCATCACTTATCAGCCAGGTGAGGCGGCGAGCAGCTGTGAATGATAGAGTTTCGGAAGTGAACGTTGACTGTAATATTTTTAACTTCGTGTTAAATGGATTGAGGCAGTCATGAGTCTCATGAAGGCAGTTTTAAAAGAAATTCAGTGACCGATAATTCCTTACAGAATGAATGAGTGGTAGACTCATGTAAGGTAGCAGCACCTATAACCATCATTTTAAGGGTTTTGAACATGATTATTATTAAAAGACATTCCAGTAATTATAGGATCCTATTAGCAAGAGAAGAATCATTCTTGTACACTTTCGAATGTACTATTTGGATATTGTGAGAATAAGTTGTGAATTTTTAAAGAGCCAACTTCCATTGCACCTAATACCAACACTAGGGTCTGGTGTTCAGATGTAGTACATCCTTGTAATTACATCTAATCACTTCCAAAGACTATTGAAGATTTTATAGGTGATGGTTATGGGTACAATGATGGTTATGGATGTTGCTACCTAGAGGATTTCCCTGTGAGTCTTGCATTTCCCGAAGGATCTTTTCAAAATTCGTCATTTGTAAATACATCATTTAGCTTTTGAAGCAGGTGATTTTGACAGATGTTTATTTTATACATCATTTTGTATCTGGCAATGCTTGAGGAGGAGGAAGAGGGTGTTTTGGGAAATAACGAGCTGATAAGGAGGCATGTTATTTTTCAAAACACCCGATGACGAGGAGCCATTCCCCGATGTAAAGCATGAGCAGAAGGATGAGAAATTGAGAATGAGAAATCAAAATCGGATGAGTAATCCATAATGCCTGATTACACAAGAAAACCCGTGCAATCGGGCATTATGCTGCAGAAGCCTCCCATGAAATGAACAGAGAATTTCCTGGGAGTGGTTTACGTGGCAAAACGGAGACTCGCACAGTAAATGCACTATCATAGCCGCTCAAATTAAACCCGGTATCGAGTTATGGGAGTTTTGAGAATCCCTGAGTGTGAGAAGAAACCGAATACCCTTTGATGACTGAGTGTCACTCTGTACGTCAGGTTCAGCATGGTCTGTAGTACGCACTGAAGGAGCGACCAACTTCAGTCTCTGTCTCCGTGAAATCGGTTTCAGCTTCCTAAAAATCCTAATCAACATCTCGGCAGGACTGAAAGTGTGTGCAGGTAATAGTCGTCTCCATAGCTTTGGGGGTTGTTAGCCTGTCTAGAGTACCTGTGATCTTAGAATGGTTGAGTGGTATACTGTGAATCTCAGACAGTGGATTTTCCTGCGAGTCTCATGTTTCCCAAAGAATCTTCAATTTCGTCAATCCTTCGTCTTTTGAAGCACGTGATTTCGACAGAAGTTAAGTGAGAAGTGAGACTCTCGCGGTGAATGCACTATCGCAGCTGCTCATATTAATCCCAGTATCAAGTTGGTGTGAGAAGTTTTTGGAAATCCCTTAGTGTGAGAAGAAGAAATACCTTATTAGCATGATCACGAAAACTTAGAAACTAACCAAATCTAGAGTTCGAAGAATATGAAATTTTGAGTGCTGTCACTCTGTCAGAAACCCTCCAAGTCCACTGGCCAAGTCGCTTGATTTCTTGCATGTTGTCCATTCATTTGCTGTAATTGGGTTTTCTGTGATGATTTTCCAAAGGAGAATGTCTCGGCTTCTCCGTTGTAAAATGCGCTGATTCCCCGTGTGAGTGGCAATATTACTCTCACTGTGTGAATTTTCTGCTCTTCTCAAAAGAAGCACGTTTCGATAATCTGAGCGGTAGTGATCTTGCTGCAACAACACGAGCGTGTGTGCGGGTGTGTGTTGCGGGGTTTTCAGTTCGTGAGGCCAGTTTCTCTTCAGGTGTGCTCAGAACTCATGCTGTTATTCTTCGGGACCTCTGAAACTCTTGCCGACAAAATATGGGAAGGATTCAAAGGCAACAATAGTGAAGGCTACTGAATGTGCAGGACACTAAATCCAGCGCACGAAGTGGGCTCAGCAGGGTAATTTTGGGGTGCACCAGGGATAAAAGTAAAAAAAAAGTCCCCTATTTTGAGCTGTATCTAGGGTATCTTCTAGACTCTTTCTATGTAATTTGGGGTCTTTGATTGCAAATATAAATTCAAAATTTGCAAAAAATAAAATTTGTGAAAAATAAAAAATTTCATTGTTTCCCTGGGGATAAAAAATCTTGTGTTTTCAACCTTTGTAGGATGGATTTAGCATCTTGCATTGAATGTTAAGTCACTAAACCACTACAACAACAATATTTTGCAGGTTTATATTATATTTTATAGTTCTACATTGTACAAATGTCAGTGAGAAGGGAAGGATTGATGGACCAGAGGAGCTCTCTACTCACAATTTCTTCAAGGCGGTCACCAGAGAAGGGAAGAGTGGGGGAGCAAACCAAAAGAAAGTTCTTAAGGAAAAAGAGGCAAAAATTGAGGTTTCTAGGGAAGGGTCAAAGCTTGACAGTGGGAGGCTAGAATTGAAGTTACCAGGGAAGAGCCAAAGTTTGACAGTGGGAGGTTAAAATTGAGGTTTCCAAGAAAGTGCTAGAGTTGGGTGGCGAGAATTATGTGCCCCAACACTATTTACACATAAGTTGAAAAATAGTGTTGGGGGTAAAAACAGGGAACAATACTAATTATCACCCAACACTATTTACCAATTTTAGTGTAGTTGTTTCTTAGTCTTTGGGTACTTTTGAGATCTTATTATTTTGGAAATGCTGAATACTAATGGAGTTGGTTCCCAAGTTCAACAAACATATTAATCTTTAAATGACAAGCTAGTCATCATAGAAATCATCTATTTTGATACTATATAAATTATTGGCTTAAAAGAATCCAAAGCACTCATTGGAACTCAAACTAGTGTGCAAGATCTTTGCTTTCTACACAAAATTCTAATGATGAAATATCCATTTCAAAATAGAAGGATTCTTTGTCATCCATTGTCCACTTTTTGACCTCTACATCCTTACACAATTAAGATGTTGTAGAAAAAGTTGTAAGCTTTCCCAATTTGAATTCACATAGGTTCGTAGCCATTGAGAAAAGATACAATTGCCCTTCACCTAACATTTCAAATTCTATTGTACATTTCACAATTCACCTTTTCCTTTACTTCACAGTTCAAAGTGGAGTGCATGGAGAGATTTCTAGTTATTCAAAGAGCAAGATGTTGAACTTGTCCTATGAAGTGGGCCTTATAGGGTGAATTTTGTGCTCTACACAGAAATTATAAAAAAATCCTCCTATTTTGTGCCATGTTAATTCTATGCTTTTGACAAGTCCCATCAAACTTAGGGTATGTTCCCACTTGATGTTAGAGGTGTTGTTTAGAATTTGAATCTGGTCCAGAAGTAGTTCTAAATTCATTCCTAAGACCCTATGTAAGAACACCTTTAACAACTTCAGAGAACGGGTTTAGCGTCCTGCACAAGCGGGCCTACTTGGCCACGGGCGACATGTGCTGGACTGCTGGTTGAACGCACTGTTACTAAAAGTTGTTTTCATCTATCCTAACAGGATTTGCCGCCTAATACATGCCCATTCAGAGGATTCTCAAGGCTGCATTGTTTATGCTAGCTTCACAAATGGAGCGATCTGGAAGTTAGTTTTTGCTCAGTCTAATACTTGCCTGCCTCTGGAATGCAACTCCGCTCAGAATCAGTTCATACATTTCCTTGGAGTTCAATGAAACTTCTTTCATTTGATTTTAAAAAATCGGAAAAGTTTCAAACGTGACGTCGGAATTGCGTTCGCATGGCGCAGAAGATGATCCCGTGTTTGTTCATGCGCGGAGGTACTTCGCGTGGGGCGTACTTTCTCCAGGCCCATCTGCCCCGTGACAGGGAGACGCTGGACAAGGTGCTGCTGGCCGTCATGGGCTCGCCCGATCCCTTGCAGATCGACGGGCTCGGCGGCGCGGCCACCACCACCAGCAAAGTGGCGCTCCTGGCAGTCTCGGACGTCCCCGGCGTGGACATCGACTTCCACTTCGCGCAAGTGTCCGTCGCCACGGCCGTCGTGGACTGGGGCCCGACGTGCGGGAACATCCTCGCTGGCGTCGGACCCGCGGCGATCGAAATGGGGTTGATTCGCAGCGTCGGTCGCGCCGAGACGAAGATCCGGATTCGCTCAGTGAACACCGGCGGCGTTGTCCAGGCCGTTGTGAAGACGGCTGGCGGACAGGTATATACAAGAAGCCTTGCTAACGTCTTTTGAAACCTTAGACAGCGAAGTTCAAATCGTCGTTGCAATTCGAAATCGGAACATGAGTAATGGCTTGTTAGAACGGCATCGTTCGTAGCTTTTCACTCTGGACCGAGATTTGACCGAGAAATGGGCAAGAAATTTCACGAAACGAATCAGCTTGTTGGCTCTCTAACGAGTAGCTTTCCAACAAGTTATCACTCCGACAATTCAGTTCAGAATTGAGCACCAAATCTGAATCTGAAATTTCGGGAGCAACGATTATTTACCGGAACATCAAAGCCCTCTAGAACCCGCCAAATGTTACAGTTCAACAGATGCTGTGTTCTAAGGTTTCAAACTTCGATTTCGCAATTCGTGGTTTCGCAGGTGACTTACGAAGGCGACGTCGCCATTGCAGGCGTGCCAGGTACTTCTGCACCGATCGAGCTTCGCTTCAAGGACATCGTGGGTTCCAAGACGGGGGGGAAGCTATTACCCACTGGGCGCTTGCGCGACGAGATCTCCGGGGTGGACGTCACCTGCATAGACTGCGGGATGCCAATCGTCATCGCGCGCGCTTCCGCGATGGGGAAGACGGGGTACGAGACCAAGGACGAGCTCGACTCCGACCGCGAGTTTTTCCAGAAACTGGAATCCATCCGGCGAATTGCGGGTGCGATGATGGGACTGGGCGACGTAACGGACCGCGTGATTCCCAAGTTCGCGATCGTCGCGGCGCCGCGAGGGCATCAAGGGGCCGTGACTGCGCGGTACTTCGTCCCGACCGCCACGCACGCCACCATGGCCGTGACGGGCGCCATTAGCATCGGTTGCTGTTACGTTCTGGAAGGAACAGTCGCCTAAGATGTCTCCGCACATACAAGGCGCGCGAACGACGACGTGATCATCGAGCATCCGTTGGGCGAAATGCCAATTGTACTTAAGGCGACGAAGAATGACGATGACGACCTCATTATGGACGTCCAGAGCGCGGGCGTTGTGCGCACGGCGCGGCTGTTATTCTCGGGGTTGGTGAGAGTACCAAGGCAAGGGCTGGAACGGCAAGGGCTTGAACAAGTTACAGAACTCGAAGAATATCATGATTTGAACCAACAATTTCGGAAGCTTTATCGAGGGGGCAAAGTGACCTGCCGATCAAGTCATCACAAGTACGCTGAGCGAGTGTATTGAAGGTGCGACTTCCAGAAATTCCTGCCACTCGTTTTCAAGCGCGGGCCACTATGAATGCTCGCCAGTTCGGCGTCGGCACTCTGTGTCGGTACCCTAATGGCTTCTGTCCCTCCGGGTTTAGTTACAAATGATTCCATAGCCATGTGTAAATAGACCGTAGTGCACATAGCTGAATCACTGGTTTCCTTGCCATCTGAAGGCTGGCTATATTATGGGCGCATTGATGATCTTCATATAGTTTGACTACTCGTGAATTTTACGGTTTGCATTCGGATTGCAATTGTAGCCCTGGAAGTTGTCGAGTCAATGGCTTACCATTTCTGTAGCCAGACTCGAGAATTGACTCTATTTGAACTCATGTATATTTGTGAGCATCATACACGGGTACTAAGTTTGCAGCAATTGTTTACCCCTATTCCTAAAACTTCGAAACACAATCTTGAACGTCATGGTGTTCTGTTGTGCAGATGCCGGTTTAGTACGGTGTAGAAGTCAATTGGACATTGACCACGATGAGGAAATTAGTTCGCGCTCCGAGTTTTCTACAAGATCATTCGATGACACTCTAACGATCCTCTAATCTGCAAGCCGAATATGTAGCCTGTACTAACATGGAAATGTACTAAAACTGTACAAATTTGTTCAAAATTGTACCGAGCTGTGTTGCAGCGATTTCTTCAAATCTCGGTCACAACCTGATCGATCGTCGAACGATATCCAAACAAAAATATGCTTTAGGTAACCTTCGATCATGTCGTTTGCCCCAAACTTTCCATTCCAAATCTCGAAGTCCTGCCAAAGGAGGATGTTGTTGCCGAAGCATCAGCAGAGGAGAGCACTAGTACTACAACTTGCCACACCAGAAAGATGATTCAACAGAGAGAGACGATCATCAAGTGCGCACCTGACGAAATGATTGAAAAGGATTGCCTTCAAATTAGCCCACGAACGGTCCTTGGACATACAGCGGCACAAAGAATCTGCACAACGTGATGCCTGCTTGCACGGAATGGTGCACCATGGCCAACACTCCGAATACCAACACGTCCAGCCATGGCGCAGAAGACGCCCAGCTCACAAACCGACCCGACCCGCTCACCGCCAGCGCTACCAGGATCGGACCGCTCATAATCGCCATCCTCGCAACCAAGCTCAGACACTTTGCAACCTCCGTCGTCTCTTTTCACCAATATGACCACTTGCAATTCAATTCAACGACCTCTCGACCTCACAGACACAGACAGAGACAGAGAAGCAAGTCTCTCCTTCACAGTGAAGAGCACCCCTCTCGTCCACTTGGCAAGAGGTTTCCACAGGATTTTCAAGTGCTTGGGTTTCTACGCCACTCAGCTGCTGCAAGTGGGGAAGTCACTGTAAGTGGAATTGGCAGCATGGTCCAGTGAGCAGTGAAGGAGGCATTGCGAGAGCATATTGGTTGAAAGGATGTTGTGAACGTGCTTTTCTGAAGATGCTTTGACTGCACGGTCATACAGTATGGTGGGAAGCTTAGCCTGGGCCCCTCCCCAATTTTTGTTTTACAGTACTCCGCATGCTTGTTGGTGGACAGACACTCTTGCATGCAAATAGAGAAACAACAGAAATAGTGTGATGTGAAAGAGTACGAGAGAGAATCGGAAATCATTGCGTTGGTGGCAACGCTCAGTGGGGGTGGTCCTTCAGATTCCTGCACCAACGTACATGCCCCCACAATCAACAATGCCGAAAGTGCCACACCTACATTTGGACCAAATAGCATCACATAAAAAATAGATATTGTGTAGTGGGACGTCCCACCATGAGGGCCTCCTATCCTGCCGCAGAGCTGGGGTGGGGACCTCACACGACAGACACGACAGGAGGACTGTGTGCTGGGAAGTTCCACTGCATTAATCATGTAACATTGCCACACACACTAAATGCCCGATGGATGACAAAAAATTCTCCTATATAAGACAGAATTGCAACTATTCATCCTTGAAGTTTTGTTGTGAAAAGGGTACATCTTCTACAATAGTTTGACTTCCAACAAATACTTTTCCATTTTTTTAAGTGATTGATTCCCATGGTATTAGAAATGATGATTTCAGTGGAGACCAACTCATCTTTATAGGGTTAAGCACATGAGCAAAAGGAAAATTATCATGCTTGGCACTATTACAAGTGCATTATATCCTCTAATCACGGATGTTTGGTAAAGGAATTTGGTGTCATAGTGCTTAACAATTATACAAGATGTACACAATCAAAACATGAGAATTTATAACAATCTATTGTTGGTTTAGACTTTAGATTGCATCTAGAGACAATACTTTAAAAATTCATAACTTATTCATGTAGTGTCCAAATAATGCACGCCAAAGTGTGTGGGAATTTTCTTTTAGTAGCCAATAAGTTTTAATAAAAAGATATTTATGCTTAACCCTTAAATGTCGAAGGGGTCACCCTTGAAATCATCCTTTTTTGTTATTGTATGAATTACTAGCCTTCAAAATTGCAAAAGTAGTCATTGCAAATCAAACTATTGTAGAAAGTCTTCCCTTTCTAAAACAAATTTTGAGAATGAATAATTGCACTTTTGTCCTATACAAATTGATTCTTTGTCATCCATTAGACACAAAATGTCCACCTCAACATTCAAAGGTTAACAATATAAACTATGTTAAGTTGTAATTGTTAATGATTATAAGTGCACATACCTTAGTTGTTTTCATATTGGGGATATTCTCCGTAGTATGTTTTAATTGGAGTAGCAAGACCAACACAAATTTGAATAATCTATTATATTAAGTGCATAGTGCATTGACTCAATGTTATGATTTCATCCATTTTGATTGTTACTTATTCATCCTTTCACAATATTTTGCATTAAAATTTTGAAAGTACTCTTGAGTCTAAAATCCAATGTTGGCAAACTAAAGAGATGCTATGTTTCTTATGTAAGAAAGGTGGTTGTTGCAAATGTTGCAATGGTACTACTACTAATTCTCTATAAGTTCATACTTTTGATACATATCATTATCAATTAGCATAGATTTTTCAGGTAAAGCAGTTGTTGGTATTAACTTCCTGTAATCCTAAGGAATCTGAGAGTGTTAGCCTGGAAATTCCTCTTTCCGGCGAGATGTTCAAAGCAAGTTCGTCGAGCTCATTGATACGGCTTTGACAGGAGATGCGTTATGTCTCGTTGTGAAAATGACTCGTGTGCTGGGTTGGCTTCAAAAGATACAATCTCGGTTGCTACTTCAATTGAGTTTGGAATAGTGCAACTAGATTGGACTTCCAAGTTAACTGTTTTGGATCGCTCGACATGACTTTCCATCCGTTTCAGCTAATCAAGAGGAACAAAAATTCGAGCTTAAGAAGAGTCGAAATTCATTGACCAATATTTACATATCAATGACATAATTTCATGCCGGTAAAAAAAGGGACAATGAAAAATGAGAATTTACCTTCTACTGATAATCAACCTTCTGTGCTTCAACAGCAAACAAGAGGTCCTATATCTGATCCATGGCATCATTCATCTGCACATTTCAAGCATTAATTATTGGTGCTTTCATAGTCTACAAACCATTCTTAACCCCTAAATGCCCGAGGCACCCAAATTTGGTGTTTTCAAAACTTTGAAGTTAAATAAAACCTAACCAAGTTGCTATTTTTTAGTAATTTATATTTTTGAAAGATTCTTCTTGAAGTCTAGTTTTAGCATCAAAAATCCAATCTTGAAATAAATGATAGTGATTTTTCTATTTGAGGTTTTGTGCAAGGGTACCCATTGTAATCTTGACTTCATGTAGTGTTGAGAGCTCTTGTAAATGAGCCTCAAATACACTAGGACTTGAAGAAAAAATCACATTCAAAACTCATTCAAAAAAATTGTAGAGTAGATTTTGAGAAGCCATAAATTGATTATGGATATTCATGCTAGGCCCTTTAACCTCATATTTTTTTGGTCACCAACTTTTTAGGTTTGATTTGTGAAAAGTGAATTGAAAATTTTCAAATTTTAACACCCTCATGGTCAAACGTTATAATCTTCCAACTTATAAGTGATATTGTTGTATTTTTTCTTCTTATGTAATCTCTAACATGTCTAGTTTGAATTTGTACAGTTACAATTCAAAAAAAGTTGATACAACTTATCAAAATGTTGGCTTTTTGTTCAATTTAGAGCAAATTTCTAGAGGCTCAAAACAAGCCTTGGGCATTTAGGGGTTAAGGTGGCAGTGAGCTTTAAAATACGAAAATGATCGACGATGGTATTGAGAAACTGAACTTTTTATCATTCAAAGAGGTAAAAGAAATTTGTTGATTGCAATTTCCTGTAGAATTACAATAAACCTGTAAACTCAAGATTCTCAATACAGTAGTATGTGTGCGCATCTGAACATCTTTGTCCTTCAACACAATCTCCAGATTCTCTAGTTTCCTTCGGAAGTGAGATATTTTAGACTCATTATCCTCCACTTTCCTGAAGCAGAAGAAAAAAAAGTATTAAGTCGACGTAGATCGCATATGAAAGTGCAGAATTCCTACAGGTCACTCAACTACTAGAAGTTAGAAGATGAGGAAATTTTGGGCACCTTTCAGTTTCCTGTAGAGCAGAAATGGCATGCTTTAATTCCTTGGCATTGCATGTATTTGATTCTTCAAGAGCAGATTGAGTCACAAATATTTGATTGTTCAATTTTTGTGATCCATTTTGACGTCTTCTTTGAGCAGGCGCCGCCATTCTGCTTCTCTCTTCAGTAAACCCAACTTCAAAAAAACTGAAAAGAAATAAGCACCCCCATTCACAAAGGTTTCAATGATCCTGTTGCAATCATAACATTAACCCTTCAGTGACTGGTTGACCACTTTTTGGTCGAATTTTGGATTTTTTTGGTCTTTCACTGCCTTAGATACATGGTATTTGAAAAAACTCAAAGGGTAACGCAAATAGAGCTTTAGCATGCACTCCAAACAAATCCAATTTCCAAGAATTTTGTGCAATAACAAGGTAGCTATGCTTGTCCAAAGACAAGAGGGCTGACTTGAGTCATACCTTCTAAGTCGCATATATATTCAACAACTCAGGTGATTCTATTTGAAATTGACGCTTAAGAACGAAAGAAACGTTGCTCAACAATCCCATGAATTGTAGAGGCATGTTTCAAAAGTTATGGGCAATAATGTATTATGCTACTTCAGTTGATGGCTACTTCGTTGCATCACACTTTGAAGATCACTCACAATAAATTGCACCATCGAATCATGTTCACTTTTTGTTTTTTTCACGGATAAAGCCTACAATATCAATTCTATGGTCTGATCTAGATTACTTTCTTGAAGTAGTGATGAAATTTCCCTTTTCCAAATTTGTATTCAAAACTTTGCTCGATTCTCAAATCAACCACGGTCACTGAAGGGTTAATAATAAAACTTTACACTTTTTCTAAAATTTTGAAGAAATTTCAAGATAAACTGTGATCATGCATTAGTGGGATGCTTCTGTTAGGAGATGAGAACTTTCAATCTATTTGATTTTCAAGAGTATAGATTGTACTCTCCAACTCGTGCATTGATCTTGTAAGGAATTTGGCTTCGTCCTCTTCCAAACGCACTTCCCACTTCACCACTACATTTCCAAACCCAACTTCCAATCTGATTGCAAGTAAGTGCTTCTATGGATCTATACATGAAAGCAACATTAAACTCAAATAAACTAAAGTTGTTTTATATATTCTACATAGGAAAATAGAACCTCCCAAGAGGGAGGCTCAAGACTCACGGTGCATAAGTGGAAGCTTGCACACTTCGTTCGAGTAGAACTAACAACTGAAGCCTATGATGGTTCCCACCTTGGTTGCAATGGCTACTATGGTCATGGAGGATGATCATGCTACCAAATAAAAGAAGAATATAGGAATAGAACAAATTTTCAAGGCCTCAAGCTCAACCTACTAATAATTTGGCAATAAAGAACCATCTCTGAGACAACCCCTTGGCATTGCAACCGCCCTTTGAAGACCGTCTCTAAGATAAACCCTAGGCATTGTAACCAAACTCTTTTTGTTTTTACTACACGGGAATGCCTCAAGAGACCAGTCATAAGTAGTGAACAAAAATGTGGTGTATTGCAAAGTTCCCATGACCAATAAGCAGTCTCTACCACTAGAAGAAAACTGCATTAAAAATGACATAAACATGTGGGCTGCATTTTGTTGAGTTCCACATTTCCAATGCAAAAATTTGCCTTGAAATGTATTTGGGAACTATTTGATATTTGGCACATAACAAAAATTTGATGATGATTTTACTATATATGAACAAAGTGATAGTAAACGTAAGCTAGTAGTCATCATACCAGCTTGTATCACATGTTCATAGAAAAAAAACATTGAATAAAATGAAGTCAGAATTGTGCCATCAAGTTTCAGGGATGTTTCAGAAATTTTTTGTTTTGTTTTGTTTGTTACGTCGAGATCTTTGTGACTATATGTCTCCCTGTTGTGTTCTTTGCATTGTTGGAAAGCTCTTGGTGAGGAGGGGTGCACATGCTTTGTTTCATGACATCTTGCCCTACAACGTGAAAGTTATTGAGTTTTGAAGTTTTTGTCAATTAAAAAATTAGAAACTTACTTTTACTTTTATTTTGACGGTGGTAACAGCATAGGACACACTAGTGACATATTATTTTGGAACGTACTTTTGTAGACTCTGCAGAACATAAAACCTTGTTTGGTCCAGGCCAGGGGTGTGTACTTGTATCGGGAAGTGATGGGCTTGCCCCTCTGGAGTTTGCAAAAAGAAAGGAAACACTGTCAAAACCTCGTCTACGTCATGCATGGTTGCTGTATAGTACAGACTAGGAAAGGTACGCTGTACTGTACTATACAGTAGTGCACACTGCAGTGGACAACTGAAGTCGATGGGCGCCGAAAGGAATCAGAGTGTTTTTTATTAAATTTTGGGCGTCCGTCACGAGATTCTTGACTGTCTAGTTTCATTTCACACGAAGTTATTCGAAACATTAGAGGTAACTTCTTCTTCGGAAACTCTGGCCACTCGCCCGAATGATGACCACTGATAGAATAACTAGGGCTGGTGGGATTTGGCTACACTGGTTTGTCTTGACAGGGAGTGGGTGGGAAATTTAGTGTCACCTAAAACAGTAGGCTCACTACAAAAATTTGTTTTGGTGGGAATGATACAATACAGTAATATTTCAACCCCCACACTACTTCAAAAGGTGTGGCTTTGGTTCAGTTGTGTCAAATGACAAATCAGTGGAGCTGTTTTTTCATTATTATTACTGTTGTTGCACACTGTTGTTGTTGCATTGGCACTGCGAGCGACGAACAACACCTGCAAGCACCCACAAGCACCCGCAATTCTGTGAAATCATAAAAGAGAAGATCCGCAAAGAATAGGGTGCCAAGCGGCGGTGCTATGAACAAGGGACACGAATCAGCCACGAATGAGCCATCGGATTACGCAAGAATGCGCAAGGCCAGTGGAACAGAGAACGAGGATCACGAATGCTAGATGTTGTCTATTTTTAAGTTCAACAGGAGATGTTCTTACTAAAATCAGTGCGCACTGAAGATTGCGAGACAAATGTTAAACACTTAAACACCCCCATCGAGCTGTTTTCGGGTCCTCATGGCAGTCTGTGTGGCAGGGTGTGTCCGTTCACCGGCGACACTCCCCTCCGTCCTTCGTCCTTCCGGAATGCAGATCACCGTCAAAAAAATTTCACACGTCCTCTCCAAAACTCCTCTTGATAGTTAGGAAGCTTGAATATGATCACAATCTAGGGTTTATGGAGTGTCATTCACTCGTATCAAAAGCATTACAAGTGTGTGCACTGCTTGGAAGATTGGTCTTACCTACTGGGTGGGTTGATGTTGAAGCTCCGTTCAGTTCAATTGCCACAAGCTCTGCAAGGAAAAGAAAGCTTGATCAAAGATTGGGAAACAGTTGCAGCTACACGCAAAGTTGCAAAATGAGTCCCCGGAAAGGCTATTTATTGTACGCTACTGAAAACGCAAGGGATGTGTACATTTTCCACTTACCACAAGATGTCAGTTATTGTTGGCCGAGAGTAATAGTTGTCGATCATCTTGCTCCAATGGTCATTCGTGAAGTAAATCATTTCCAGCTTCTTGCTTTGAAACCCTCCTTCACGACCTGGATGGGTTTGCCGTACGCAACGCAATAGCTCTTGATCTTTTTGTAAGATTTCTGAAGAGTGTCCCACCGCCGTCGACACTGGTCTACATCTCTTGTTAACATTTTTGCGGCTATTTCCTTCCAACCCTCCTTTCATTTAGGAAGAGAAAGCTACGTTTATTTGCTAGCGATCAACATCTACGTTTCTTCGCTTGCCTAATTAAGGTTCCTTTCTCGCTTAGTTTTTTCTTTCTCCTCCAGAGTATCGGAGCCTGGTACCCGAGTTGGAGCCCGCCTCTTGCGTCGTTTCTGAGAGGTTCATGGGTGCCCTTGAAGGTCGACGCAGACGTCTCGCGTCCGATGAATGACAAAAAAATCTGTGCGATGGATGTAGGACACATATTTTTCATCCATTTCTTTTGGAAATGCGGTCGTGGAGACGTGCACAATCATTCCAGCACAAAATAGCGTTATTGACTGTATTGGTTTTTGTAGGCACCCGAGATTGCTGAAGATGTCATGCAAACGGTAATAGACCCATGATGCCCTCGTCACAAATTCCATGAGGGCAGCATGCAATGAGGAGTTCTGCAATTTTCGAGAAGCACAGTGTAAAAATAATATGTTACGACTTCGGTTTAGCACTTCCACTCCATGGACTTATCTTCTTCAATTGCCGCTTCTTTCCTCTCTCAAATTCATCTTGCTGCAAGTTCCCTTGCCACCATGCCTAGGATGAAATTGTTAGAGCTCAATGTACCTCATCCTCCCCCATGCCCTGCTTGGTGTCTCAATGATGCCAATACAATCGTTGAACATTTGGTGAAGAAACAAGATGCAAAGCCCTGGCAAGTTCAACTCATCATTGGTTGTCTCAACGAAAGTTTCCTTCTGAGCTTGCCTAGACTTGAAAAGGACACCCATGACTACAACGATACAAGTCCACAACGCCTCGAATTCAAAGTTGGAAGAAGAGAGGGGAAAAAGGAGATGAAGACGGTTTGTCACCTGAAGTCTAATATCCGCTAATTCGAGAATCGTGTTCCCATTCCCGAAGGTTGAGCATCCACTAGCTGCATCACTTGCACCTTCAGCATAGACCAGCACTGACGTTGCATGCACAGACTTGTCCTCATCAGCATCCAGAGGTACTTTGTCATTCACCAACCAATCTGAACACACTTCTGTGATAAAAAAAAATGGACTCAACACTTTCTTAACGGGGGTGACATTGATAGCGACGGCTTCATAGTGGAGGCGAAATTTGCAAATAGAAGCAAGTGGGGACAGGTACAATCATCTGCCTTACATACCTTTGTTCACAATGCCTTTTTCTTTTAGTAGTGGCTGACATTTCTTGTAGTGACGGAAAGAACCCCTTTTCACTTGGAAGAAGACGAGCGGTGGACGTCCCTACTTTGGCTTGCATCTGGTCCAAATGAAGTAGGAAATGTCAGAAGTTCCGTAATACTCATATTCCATTTTGCAAACCAATTGAACCGAAATTTCGTAATAAGAAACCTGTGCCAGTACTGCTATTCAAGAATTCAGTCGTACCTTGTTAGAACCCCTCCCCTGGACTCATAGACTCATAATAAGGCAGTGAAACGAAGTGCAAGCATATAATTTCTTGATAGCATATGAATTCAGTCATTGCTCGATACTAGTTCTGTAACAAATGTCCCCGCTATATAGTAGGTGTCTGTTCTATTTACTTCATGGACAGAAGGTGATAGATGAACTGCACACCAAGGAATCAGCCATATCTTTTCAATTTCCAAATGACAAGACTGTAATTCTCTTGATTCAAAAGTTTGAAGTCAGAGAGGATTCTGTTCTCCTATATCAAACATTTTTCTCTAAGTTTGAATTCAGGAGCTTACCATTGGAGCAAAGGACAGTGAGAAAGACGACATTTAAGAACATCAGATCCCTTTGTGATCTGAGAGAGGAAAGCCAGAGTGAAACAATTAAATGAAATATTTCCTATCAGCTTGTTGAGTTGAGTTCGAGAAGGGAGGTTCCCCATCAGAGAGGATTGGGGATCTGAGTATTCAGATAGTCGTAGCAGCTCCTTTTTAGCTCCTTTGCAACTGAGTGAATCAGGAAGGATCAAAAGCCATAGAAACTCTAGAAATCAGTGAGTACCCGTTTTGAGTTAAGGAAGGGAGGGAGACCAAGCCAGAGAAGAACTGAGTGTTCCAAAATTGAGAGAAGACTGACTTGTACAAAAAAGTCAAGAAAATGTCCCAATTCATTTGTTGTCGACTTTGAAGCCATACAATATATAATATAATTGTTAGAAGTCAAACAATAAACAAACAAAATAGAGAATCACTTTGGTTGTAGAAGTTCTAGAGATTAGCTAATTTAGGGAGGCTTGGTTAGAACCAAGTTGACTTAGAAATATTTAACCAATACTTCCAAAAGGGTTAGGATTTTCAAAGATTTGATGTACAAGTAGGATTTCTTTTAAAAGAAAAAGAAAACAGTAAAAAGAAATCGGGAAAAACTCACATAAAAATTCAACTTGGACCAAGTGAAGGAGATAGCACTAAAGTGGACCATATCAACTACAAAAAACCAAGAATCAAAGATATGGGAAAAATACGAAACAAATACGGAAAGCATAGAAGAAGCTCACAAGCAAGTGGTGGGACTCAATTTGGAAGTTGTAGAAGATATGGCCAACATGGTTGAGGTTAGTATTAAACCCTACTCTCCAAACCGTATTATTATTCTTATTCTTATTTTATTTATTTATTTTTATTTTCAAACTCATGTTTAATCATTAAGGGTCGTAGGTAGGAATTAAAGTCAGACCATTAAAGTATTTGACTAGTAGAATTAGAGTCAAAAATTAAGTAGGAAATTTCTTTAGCTTTCCAAAAAGATATTAAACACCCAAAACTGATAAAAATAAATAAATTGGAGAAGATACAAAGGAACGAACCTTAGCCTTTTTAATTGGATGAAAATATAAAAATTCATCCAAAAGGATATTCTTAAGGAATTTCAGAATCTAAGTAGGATCCAATTTCCCATAATGGTAGAAGTAAAAGATGATCAAAGTAGAAGTGCATTCCAACTTCAAAAGTGAATAAAAATTACTTAAGAATTTTGGTTGATCAATCAATGGTCAAAATTCTTTCAAAAATAACATTTACCAAGGAGAAAAAGGGGATTTATAC
Organism: Pseudoscleropodium purum; assembly: GCA_963969395.1. Classification (NCBI taxonomy): domain Eukaryota; kingdom Viridiplantae; phylum Streptophyta; class Bryopsida; order Hypnales; family Brachytheciaceae; genus Pseudoscleropodium; species Pseudoscleropodium purum. The sequence continues at coordinate 20,348,584 of OZ017797.1, forward strand.
TTCCATCTTTATACTAATATGACACTAAAGTAGATTCAAATCAATCGATTAGTTAAAAGTAGAAATTGATCGGTAGAACAAATAGCAATTTAACTCCAACTAATTAACCGAAACTTACACCAAGTATTAACATAGATTAAATAAATAAATAAAATAAAAATAAGGATAAAAATAAAAATAAAATAACAATAGAACATAAATCTTAGAGGTAGGATTAAGTATGTGCAAGTTAGTTAAGAAATTCAAGGAAAAGATGTTAGAGGGTTGAAAAAATACACAATCAATAAAGATTGACCAAAAATTACGAATATAGAGAGTATTGGGGAAAGACTAAAATCACACCACCTCTTACCTAAAGAATGACATTAATTTCATGAGGTAAAATCATAGAATATTTAAAAATCAGAACCTGTTGAATCTATTGAAAATACCATTCAAGCTTTAGTTCGGATCTAAAAAGCTTTTAGTTTCCGAGAGAAATTTTGAAAAATAGTAATGCAGTTTGAACCAAACCCTCAAAGCCAACCTTGATAAGAGAATTACATTCCAAAATTTAATCAAAAATCTTAATCCATTCCACTAGCCAATCTTTGCTTGAATTTTACAACTTTTCATTAAGTATTAAAATAGGATTTAGTAAGAAAGCTCCATTGCTCAGAAGGCAACTCGTTTACTACAAACCACTCACCCATAAGATCGAATCATTAATATTAGAACCTGGTTGTGTATCTTGAAACTTGAAGGTGGAGTTCTAAACACTCACACTGAGAGTGATGTTGCAAAACCTCTTTAGTGAAGAAAGTAGAAATTTGAATTATGGAGATTAATATGACCACTCACACAGGAGATCACCGCATACTACAATGGAGAACATGAGACATTCCCTTTTGGAAAATCAATATAGAAAAACATGCCAGAGTATTGGAATTCCGCCCATGTAATGAAATTGTCGTTAAGAAGTAAAGCGACTTCGGCAGTGGAGTTTCAAGGTTTTGGACACCATTCAATATTTGAATTCGTAATCTTCCCACTATGGATTTCTTCAGTTTTTCATTTCCTCACTGAGTTTCGTATTCATAGGGGATTCCTTCTCTCACAATCAAGAATTTTCAAAATCTGCCATAACTTGATACTGGGTTTCGTGTAACCTGCTGTGATAGTGCATTCATCGTGCGAGTCTCACTTTTCCCACTGATGTACAATAAGGTCTAGCTCATTTACGAATTCTGAATCCTGCTAAAAATTTGGATAACTTTGGGAGGCTAGTGTGCACTCAAATATGAACGGAATTTCAAATTGCATTGGAATCACATTGAAGTCTACTTTACCACCATTACAAATGCACATATGTAATTGAAAATTATACAAAGAGTTTGATGTTCTTTATACACTATCTCCCATTTGGTGTTACCACCATTTGTGAAAATTACAACTTATAATTTAAGGTACATATTAGAATGAATCTTCACAATTGCTTTTGAGACACTTGATCACATGCCACTTGAAAATTTTGTATCACTTTTTGTTTTTTCGCATGCCAGGAAATCTACTTTACGAGATCCACTGAATAGAATTTATACTAACAACCAAATGTTCTAAACTCACACGTACTCTATCGGCTCAAGCTTCGTCCATCCATAAAGGTTAATAACCCCCACAGCCACGGAGACCACTAGACCTGCGCACCAATTTAGTCCTGTCAAGTTGTGGATTAGAAACCTCCAACGGACTTCACGAAGGAGAGACTGAAGTTGGTCACTTACATCGGGCATAGAGTAACCTTGCCCATGACCGCACAGATGAAACTCAAATCCTTCTCCACATTTCAATAAGAACCTGCAAGTTATAAAACTTGGCACAATTATTCAATGTCATGTTAAAAATCATTTCCATAAAAAACAGATACTCTAAAAAGCTGCCTCATGCAAATTCTATTGCAACTTAAACGTAGTAGGCTTCAAATTTTCTAGAAAAAGCAACACTGCCCTTCACCGCACAATGTGCAATGATTGTGCGGTGGTACAGTTCACAAAGTTCCAAATCTGTGTAGTGTATGTCCGGTAATTAGCTATTTCACTATCTAGTATTTGGAGTCGTCTGGTCAATGGCAGGTTTACTCTACTTCTGCAGACTCTGCTGAACATAAAACCTTGTTTGGTCCAGGCCAGGGGGGTGGACTTGTATCGGGAAGTGATGGACTTGCCCCTCTAGAGTTTCCAAAAAAAAGGAAACACTGTAAAACCTCATCCACATCATGCATTGTGACTGTACTGTGTGCTGTACAGTACAATAGTACATCACATTCTGCAATACTCAGTTTTATTTTTTATTTTTTTTATCATTTTGGAGAAGGAACAAGCTATTTCTTGAATACTTAGTTGATACTTGGTGAAATGTGTATCAAAACTAGGTGATACGTACCTTTGGAAAACTTTGGGTATTGATCTTATAATGCACCAGGCTATTTTGACCAAAGAAAATGAAAATTTCCGTGACCCAAAAAATAGCTGCCATGTTTTGGCTATAGCCAAGTGGCCAAGTGGCAAGGAATCATGCAGAAAACAAGCAAGCCCTTACTGCAGAGGACAATTGAAGTTGGCGATTGTACCATAAGGAATCATCAGTAATTGAATTTGTTTTTGAAAATGGTGTGCATCCGTTGTCATGAGACTCACAACTATCTAGTTCTATCCTTCTATCAAGTTAGGTTGTTTGTTTGTTTTGTTTGTTTGTTATGTTGAGATCTCCCGGACCATGTGTCTCCCATTCGCGTGTTTGGTATCATCGGAAAGGCTTCGGCAAGGAGGGGGGCACGGACTTGGTTTTGTGGCGTTCCAACCTAGGGCATGAAAGTTATTGAATTTTGAAGTTTTTATGAATTCAAAAAACTAGAAGATATTTTTTTCTTTTATTTTGACCGGGACAATGGCACGGGGCTCACAAGTTCACACAAAGTTCAAAACATTAAGCGTGAACTAAACATTTATTCGTAAACTCACTCTAGCTACTCACGTGGACAGATGATGACCTCGAATTGAATAACTAGGGTAGAGTGGGATTAGCCACACATCTCAAAAAAGGACCCCTAGCAAATAATATTGGTTCAATGATAGGGGTAGTCACAACTTCTTCAACTTGAGTTCACTTCTTCAAGAATCGTGACACATTGCTTTGTAATTGGCATTTGGAGAGCTGCAGACATAACATTCTCCAACCTCGAAGTTTGTCATTTCTTCTCCTTCGTAAGTGAAGAAACAACACTTCACTCTTCAACTTCACAGGATTTTTGATCTTTTGCTCCTTTACTTCACACCTCCACCAACCAGGCACTCCATCAATGCTCTTCACTTCAACCTCACTGATGGGCCCCTTTTTCAAGCAAAATTACCCATTGTTTGCAATTCCCATTCTCCATGCTTGCCGCACCAAAAGGGGGGGGTCACACCTTCTTTGTGTAAAATGGCTCTCCATTGGCTCCTCAATTTTCTCACCAACTTCTCCAACTTCACAAAATTTTGCTTCTCAAAGGAGGTGTGATTACTCCTAATGTTGTCACAGGATTATTGATTCAATGTTGATCAAAACATACTCATATACATTAGAAAAGTGTTGATTCTTCTGCAGTACGTGGTTATTGGGTTAATGTCCATATTCAAATATTGAGATAATGGCAATGTTTGGAACAATTATTAATATAATGTGGAAATGGATTTACACATACACATTAGAAGCCCACGAGTTTATCAGTTGCAGGAACTCTGTGGGAACTTGAATCTGCAGTGACAACGCAATGGTCTGACGTGGCCAAGCCCCTGTCACATTATTGTCCAATTTTTTTAAATTTTTTGAACTTTGTTTTGCATTTGAAGAATTTTTTTTTTAAATTTAAATTTTTTTTCTGACAGAGGGCCATTCTCTTCACTGTGCAGGGGAATAGGCCCGAAACGAGCTTCTAGAGCCCCCAAAATCTTCTAATGGATTGATTAAGTAATGGAATTATAAAATTGTTTGCATATTTTGAAAGTTTCATGTGAATACTATTACAACTTTTTTTTAATACAAGATTTAAGTGATGATGTAAGAACTTGTATAATTCAAATGCATTGATAGTGAGAGTTGATATGATATAGAATCAATGCTAGTCAAACTCTACATCAAGTTGAGTTTAATGACATATTATTATTTTTACCCCTAAATGCCAAAGGCACCACATTTGGGTGTTGACAATATTTTGAAGTTAAATAAAATCTAATCAAATTATTATTTTTAGAAGTTTATATTTTTGAAAAATTCTTTTAGAAATCTAGTTTTAGTATGAAAAATTTGATTATGAAAATATATGATTCTAATTTTTCTATTCTAAGATTTTGTACAAGGGTGTTCATTGCAAATCCTCATTTTCTAGTGTTCAAGGCTCTTGAAGATGAGCCTCAAATATTGACACTAGATTTGAGAAAAAATTGCATTAGGAATTCATTTCAAAAAACAATAGAGTAGATTTTGAAAAGCTATAAAATGATTGTAGTTATGCATGTCATAAATTTTAACCTCAAATTCTTTTTGTAACCGATTTTTTAGATTTGATATGCATGTGAAAACTTCAATTCACTTTTATAGTTTTAACACCCTAGTAATCAAACATTATAGTAAATCAATCCACAAGCAATATTATTGTGTTGTTTTTTTCTCATGAGATCTATAACATATCTAGTTTCAATTTGTACCATTACAATTCAAAAAAATTTGATGAAACTTATCAAAATATTGGCTTTTTGTTCAATTTAGAACAAATTTCGAGATTCTCAATAAAGACATTGGCAGGGGGTTTCTTTTCCTAGACTTCATCCTCTAGTTTGGACCACATGCAAAGAATTGGATTTGATTAAGCATTAGAAGATTGGGGGTGGGGGGTGGTGGGTGGTTCCCGAGGGTCGTATCAAGTTGGTGCTTTCCGCAATTCCCCAACAATAAAAAGAACGCCACATTGTTAGAAAAAAATTTGGAAAAAAATTAATTAATTTCTTAAAATGATAAAAAAAATTGAAAAAAATTTAATTTTAATTTTTTTTAGTAAAATGATGTGGCAATCGTTTTGCCACGTCAAACAACAGTTTGGGGGGGAGTTCACAGAGTCAAAAAACGTCAAAAAACTTGCAACCTTCTCAACTTGAGAGGATTTTCTGGACTCTAGGAGGGCTGGAAGTTTCCAATCGTTCTCTAACCCTATGAATTGGCTGAAACCTACTGCTTGACATGGTAGTGCCACTACTACATCATTTAGAAAAAAATCAACCTTTGTTTTTCATTTTAAGAAATTAATTTTTTTTTTCAATTTTTTTTTCTGACAACGTGGCATTCGCTTCATTGCAGGGGGAACTACGTGGAGTAGCTACTTGAAATGGCCCTCCTAGACCCCAGAAAATCCTCTAATGAACCCCACCCCGCACCCCCACCCCCGAAATCTTCTAATGTTTTTGAAATGCTAAGTTTCATAGTAAATCTATGAAAATACTATCATGACCCCAAGAGTGTGTTTGACAATTATATTTTTATTTACAGAAGGGATCCCAAATAGAGCCTATGAACAAATTGGTGTCACATCAATAAACAAGTACACCAAATTAGTATAAATTTCCAACAACCTAAGTCATATCTAGTGATAAATGTGGCCTCAAAATTGGATTCTAACTAGATTTATGGCAATGAAATGTGAGTTCACCTAAGGTAAAAACACCCATTCTTGTCCTTGTCACTATTCCTTGTTCAGTAGAGTGCCATTAAAGCGTCCCTTCATTTACATGAATGTGTCTTCCAAATGTTTGATTCTTATTGGTTGACGCATTTGAAACACACATTATGAATTTTGATTTGTTAAGAGCTGATTTTTACAGGGTTCAGATTTGGATGCACCTACAGGACAGATCCACTAGTCTAGAGACCCATAACTTTGAAAAATCATAGAAATAACATACTGTATCCAAAAAATCTAATTTTTTTTTGGAATATTCATGATTTTCACTCACTTATACTACAAAAATATTATTTAAAAAAAAATTCCTCCAAATATGCTGAATTCCTTAAACGGACGGTTTGGGTGTTTTTACCTTATATTGATTTCAATCCCTGAAATTACTGAAATGGGGGCTAAGATTCAAAATACCTGCCATACAGAAATGAAGGAATTAAATGGCCTGGGATGGCCTAACCGACACGAACGACCTAGTTGGAGAGCTGCACTGCACTGCACAGCACAACTGGCTTCTGTCTTGTTGAGTGAAGCAGCTATTGTTCGTGATTGTTACTGTTTGTTGCTCAACTATTGCATGCTACTGAGAAAGCTCTCTGAGTTGGAGTGAACCCACGGTTTAGTAATTTTGGCGGAAATGGATTCCTTACAAAACATTGTTCAAAGTTCTTCGGTGCATCAGGTCAATATGCTGTGTTTTAGTTTTTTGGAAAAGTTTCTTGCATGTTTATTTTTCGTAATTTTCTTATGAAAGCAATAACACGTGTTAGTGGACTCAAGACACCCGTTGCACCTCACTAACATTACATTGGTTTGTTTTGTTCTTGGAATGTGCACAAGTGAGGTTCACATTGACATCATGAAGTTTCCGAATTTATGCTTGCAAGATCATATTTTTTCTCCAAAATGTCTTCCAATATCTGCAAACTTTGCAAAGCAGTATAGAACTACAAATCAGGGTTATTGAGGCTTATTGCTCATTTCCTTTGAGTAAAAGAGATGCATGGCCCGATTGATTGAATGAGACAGGCTTAGCTTAAACTGACGTTCACTCAAATGGACCAAAAGATATTAATAGTGATTTTTCTCCTTTGAGTTAAAAATACAGCTAGGAAGTATGAGTAAGGTCCATCTGAAGATAGATACTTTTATTGAAAATCAGATTGGGAGTTGATTTGGTATATGGGAAGATCAATAGGCACTCAAAAAAATCAACGGCTCACAAATTTTTTGAGAGAGGAGGGGAGGAACTAATGGGAAACTGGGGTGGCAGGTGAGTTTCAGTGTATAGTCTAGCAATGGGAACTGGTTGATACTTGGCGCATAACAAAATGTTGAACAAGATTTTACTATACATGAACAAAGACAATAAACATAAGCTAGTAGTCATCAGATCAGCTTGTATCACATGTCCATAGAAAAAACCCGTGAATCCTCCTATTAAGTTAGGTTGTTTGTTTGTTTTGGGTTTGTTTCTTATGTTGAGATCTCCTGGACCATGTGTCTCCTGTTCGTGTGTTTGGTATTGTCGGAAAGCCCTCGGCAAAGAGGAGTGTACGGGCTTGGCTTCGTGGCAATTCAACCTAAGGCATGAAAGTTATTGAAGTTTGAAGTTTTTATGAATTAAAAAAATTAGAAAATGATTTTTTCCTTTTGTTTTGACTACGGCAACGACACGGGGCACACTTATATTAGTATCTTGGATTTCGTTTTCAGTTTAGAAAAATTCAACTTACAATATAGTACGATGCAGTAGAAGAAATATCTGCAAATAATCGTCAACCATGGAATACTACAAGCATGTCTAGGTACTTTCATACCATATGGCCATATACTAGTGGCCTTATATAACATAGATTTTTACAAGAATGCATATCCATATGTAGCACTAACACATAAATGAAAGTGCTTAGATAATAATATTGGGTTCATTTAGTAAACCACTTTCATCACCATGTTTGGGACCTTTAGATGAACCTTCAAGCTCAAGCCGATGCTTGCCACAAGTTTGTGAAGCACGTGCATCCGCATTCAAAATGGAATCCAAAATGTTGTAGTCTTTTAGAGCTTGGAGGGTCCTCTTTATTTATGGAGAGTGTTTTTCAAGTAGATAGTCAAGTGCTAGACTTTGGTAATAAGGCCTATACGTAGAGTCAAGGTATTGCATAGAATTCAAACCTTCTAAGGACACATTTCCTTGGTTGGCCATTTTTGTCCTTCTATATTCCAATGGTGACCTTGTGGATGAGGACCCCACTTGAAGGTTTTTGAATTGATATCAAAATATCCACCAAGGCATTGGTAGAAATCGAATGTTCGATTTCAATAAAATTTGTTGTGTTATATTTCCCATGAAGTTTAGTTATTGTGGTGAAATTTTCATGTCAATCCAAGTTGTTTTTAAATGTTTGGGAGCAATTCAAAATTCAAAATCCCGCCATTTATGGACTACAGTGAACTTCGTCAGCTTGTATCTTCTTCATACAGTGTCCATTTCCAATACATTTTTTTAGAAAAGTTGCGCATACTAATGTAGTTTGTGTGGATAAAATTTCATATCAATCCAAAAAGTATTGAATTACTGAAAAGCATTTTAGTAGAAGGAGGTTCAACCCTAGATGTGTTTTTTACAACTTTTCTTGCCTATTTTTGACATTTGCAAGCCATTTTGCAAACACATTGAGTCAAATGAATGATATTTTTTTCACCAATGTGTTTGTATGCTGGTTTTGATTCACTTGGTAGTTTAAATTTTTTCCATTTGATTAGGTTAAGAAATCAAATTTCGCCTCTAAATGTGTTTTTAGGAAAAGTTTAGCATTCTTTTTCAACACTAAAACATTATAATCTTGCAATCTATGTAGTCAAATGACTTCAAATTTGATACACATCATTAACAACATGTACACTACAAGATTGCATGGTTAAGATCTCTATATCTTAGTGACATTTAGATCTATATCACTTCAAAAGCAATGATGTTTTTGAACCCAAAACGGCCTTGGGCCTTCTAGGGTTAACCCCTAAAAAACAGTGACTATGTTTTCACCAAAAACATTCAAAAATTGCCATTTTTAGTACAAGTACATAAATTTTGAATTTTTTTGACACATGTAACTGTGAAATCTTGTAGGATGTTGAATTGAGAACATGTGCTAAGAATTTCAGAAATTTCCACCGCTTGAATTGCAAGATATAAGCATTCAAATTCACCAAAATCATTTTTTGACCTCGTGAAGAACAAGGCAATTGCACTTCAAAAACTCACTCTTCTATGAAAAAATATCCAGAATAGTGGTGCTTCTTTAAAAAAAAAATTCTTAGACAAGTTGGCCACATGCTTGAAAATTTTCAAATCATTTGAAATTGTACAACATATAGGGAAAAAATAGTAAGTAGACACTAGTAAAGAATGATTGAAAATATTAAATTGTTAAGAATTTAATTATGGAATTGAAAAATGCCCATCCCAATGGTTCCAATGTTATAATAAACAATCTACATCCTATGATTTTATTTTATTTCCAAAAATATTGAAAATTGAGTAAGGTAAAGGACTTCAAAGTTTATTTTAGAGTAAAAAATCCATATTGCCCGCAAATAAAAAAACTCCATAACATTTGACTCGTTGCTGAAAATGGAATGACTCAAAGCTTTCCATATAAATATAACTCTAGAAAATCAATTTGAAATTTTTTTTTAAAAAAAAGTGATTATTCCTTATCTACCTAAATTGCCCATTTATGAAAAAAAATAACTTATTAGACCATTTCTTTTGACTCATATTCCATATGTAATCAAATTTAATGCATATGAAAGATATTCCTTGTTCCCACCTTCTACTAAAATTTTAGCCTAAAAGAATGAAAATTTCTAGTCACATATATTATACAACCCCCAAAATTCTATGTTGCAAAAAAACGCATGCTAGTCCTTTAGGAGTTAAAGTTCCATGTAAAATAAAAATAAAAAAGACTTAAAATATTCTTTTAATGGCAGTTGAATTGGTAGAGAAAACCTGAAATGGCGGGAAAGCTGAAGAATCTGACCAATAAGAAAATGGAGGGAAAGTTGAGCCCATCATATTGCACTCAAGTGCATCTTGGGCAAAGAATTTAAACTTTTGCTTCCAACCACTTGATTTTTGAATCATGCTCTGATGTAGACTATCCATGCAAAGATTTGTGTTGCCCGCTTTTGGGTGAAAGCAAATTCCCACTCAAATTTTTAGAAAGCTATGTGGCCTTCTGATGTCCCTACTTTGCTCCTAATGCTAGTGTCCAACTAAGAAACAACTAGTCATTTAACAGTTGTATGACAGTTGCATAGGACACTAGTTGTTTTCTAGGTGTTTTTTGCAATTATAGGATGACTATTTTGCAACTAAACAATGTATCATGTATGAATGTTGTAAAACAACAACATAAAACAATTACATTAGATTTGGTGCTAATAGAGAGGCAACTAGTTGCATGATAGTTGCATAGGACACTAGTTGCATAATAGTCGGTTGTGCTGGATATGTTTTTCTTCTAGTGAATTGAAGTGAAATTTTCATCATAGGTATATATTATAGTATAGAAAATTACAATGAAGTTCAAATTTTCACATATTTATGTGGTTTGATGATAAACAACACTTAATTATAGAGCCAAAGTTCAAATTGCAACAATTAAATGGTTTGAATTCTTTTCTAATTTTCAAATTAATCTTGATGAATTTCATTTCATCAATTGAATTCAAATTCAAAGAAGATTATTTGTATGGCTAAAACTTGTTGGTCTAAAACAAGAGTTAGTTATTACCAATAAACACTAGAGAAGCATTTTTATGATCCAATTATAAGTAGAAAAGTCAACAATTCTTCAAAGAATTAATTTCTATCGACATCCAATGCAAAAAACATTTAAAGAGTTCTCCCCAAATATATGACAATTTGAACTTCGTCATCTTATAATGCTCATTCAAAATCATACCAAATGCCACTTTTTAGCCCACTAGATCCTAGACAATTCTACGGTTAATCCAAGGACATTGAAGATTCAATTCAATTCAATGTCCAATGAACGACTTCCAAGCAAATCATAGAATCAAAGGATGCATCTATCTTGCCTAGAATTTGATAATTTGAAAAAGACTACCTTCATTATAAGGGAAAATCCTTTACACTTTTTTTTTCCTAATTTGTCACAAAGAAAATTATTAAAATCATTTTATTTTATTTTTGAAGATGAAAATACATGTCTATTATAAGTCATGAAAATTTAAAACTTGTGATGAAGATTTGAAATTATTGTGTACTTTGGTAGAAAAAAAAATAAGAAGTCATACCAAATACCAAATTAGCTCAAATACTTTGAAAATTCCACCTTCTTGTATAAATAAAAATAATGCATTATTTTAAAATGAAAAAATCATCTTACCATAGTAGTTGGTATCCAATTCAAATTGCAACATAATATGTAGTTTTTGAAATTTTGAAATATTTCAAATTGGAATCAAAATTAGAGTTGATAAAATTCATTTTATTAGTTGAGTTCCAATCCTAAAAAGATCATCTTCATTGGTGAAATTCAAAAGCAAAAAGCAAGGAGTAAAAAGTTGCCACAAGAAGTTGCCAAATATACAAGGTGATCCGTGGCTTATGCATACTTTTAAATTCATAGAAAAATGTTCAAGACACCTATGATAATGACAATAAGAAAGGACAAGGGAAGCACCCAAAAAATGGATGGAAACTTGAGTTTTACATTCTCTAGTGAACATTGAATGTCATTCCAAAGTTACATTTGGGTGTTCCAGAATTATGTTGAATGGAGGTGGTTTAATACAAATGTATATCTTTGAAGAGATCAAACCAAAGAACATTTCATTACATTACAAAGAAAGGCCCAATATTGATTGTTAGCAAAGAGGCAAGATTGGATTATACAAAATTTGTCTTTCAAACCCCTCCACTAAAGAAGCAAGCCTAAACAATTCACATTCTAAAGTCTAATCTTTCTTGAGTACCTTTGTACATAAGCCTGAGAAGGTGAATTCCAACTAAACAACTTATTTATGCCTCTATTGCTGCAAATCAATACATCAAGCTACTACAAAACATTTGTCTATTGGATCCACAATTTTATATCCCATATTCTTTCCAACTTCCTCCACAATTTGAGACAATGTCAAAGAATGTTCGTACCGACCTCTCATTTTGTCAGTGACAAAACCATCATTTGAAGAGACAATGACAAGGAAATTGTACAACTCTTTGGCCTTGGAATAATCTTCTGGAAGCTCGAGCCTCTCTACAGGATATTCCCATGTATACTCTTTAAGTAGCTTCAACACCATAAAACTCTTGAGGATATACTTCCCATCTCTTTTGATGAAATCAATCCTTGGACTCAATTGAAACAAGCCTGTATCAAATGCATTCCATTTGTACTTTATGGGGAGTATAACTTCTGAATTAGTCTCTAAACTCACTGCTCCATTCTCGAATCGATAATGGCCCACTTTTTGACGTGATGGATCAACTCCATGGAGCACTGTGTCGGGTGTCATCTTTTCCACAACAATTGGAGGCCTATTTTCATAGGGCATCATAAAAGGCTCCATCTTAGGAGTCGGCACCATAAAAGGCTCCATCGGATGAGGTGGTGCCGTAAAAGGGATCATCGCAGGAATCGTCACCATAAAAGGCTCCATCTTAGGAGTCGGCACTATGTAGGGCATCTCTGGCACAACGTTGGGCTTATCTTGGTTTTGGACATATTCTTCGTAGGACTCCGTAGTGAAAGAGGGCCCCGTTATATATTCGTTTTGGTCAACTTCATTGTTGGATTGATTGTGGCCATCTTCTTCAATAAATTCGTCATTTTTTACAATGAGAAATGCTCGGCTTGCAACAAATGAGCATTTTGCCACAGGGTGGCACCCAATGTTAAAAAACCCAATAAAGCTATAAAGAAACATCATGGGGTTCAATCCATAGCCATCACAAAGACATGAGAGAGCAGTTTTCGATAAGCAGTCGGTGTTTAGCCACTTATGGAGTACCGCTACCAATGAAATAGCCATGGAGATATAAAAGACTTGCAAAGTTGCTGTAAAGAATGTGATAATTCCTGCTGATATGACCACCAAGAGCTCTCCAGCTACTGTTTTGAAGAAATCAGACACAAGGATCTGGATTTCAATGCCTGAACTCACTCTTGGATCAGACCAATTCCAATCAAAATTCCTCGATTCCTCCAAGTAAACACCTAATTTTACGAGGCAAGCATCCAATTTCCAGAAGCACGTACTCGATTTAAAGTGATTCCTAGATTTTTGGAAGTATGAGCGGAAGTAGTAGTCAAACACCACAATGCTCACATTACTCATCATTGCGAAAGGGGTGTTAATGGCAACAATGATGAACAACAATGAGGCCTTAAACAGGAATTGAAGGAGGTTGCCTAGAGCCATAAATATCAATAGAGGGATTGCTATGGGGCTCATGGATACCATCAATATTCGATACAATATTTTCTCCATGATGTGTTGGTTCACCTATTTGTCCAAAACATGTGTCTTCATTAGTAATTTTCTATACAAATCCTCATGAATGGCAGTTCATGATCGACCGTCAAGAAATCATGATCCAATCAAATTGCATCTTTTGGATTACAGTGCCCAATAAGAAATCTTGATGAAAATGAAAATAAAATTTTGCGCAATACGGATCTTCACATCGGTTGTTTGCTAGCTAGCTACAACTTATGTTAACACTCTCCTTGGGAATAATGAAATTTGACACTAGAAGGTAAGAGAATGCTTGAATTGGAGAGCTAGAAGGAGAAGGCCAAGCTAGTTTTAGAGTCTAAAACTTTGGCTACTATTCATGGTGTCCTAGAATATTTAGAATCATTTAATCAAAAGGATAAATGATTTGAAGATTTAAAAAACAAGATCTTTAAACACCCACATGAATTGTAAAAGCATGTGATCGATTCAATGATGGGTTCACCCCAATACAAATAACTAAAAATTTATCAACTGTGACTTGGATTGCAATTACCTAGTCAGTGTCACTATATATCAAGGTGAGCTAGCCCTTCCCAGATTTCGTCGATAAAAGTTTAAAAGGTCACAAAGAAAGACAACATGAGTTCTAAGCACACCTGAAGAGAAACTTGGCTCACAAACGGAAAGCTCCGCAACAACCACGCTCTTGCGCTTGCAGCAAAATCACGTAACGCTCAGACTGTCTCTTCTTCTTCTCTGCAACTCCCACCCCCCTGCTCCGATACCTCAGGCTGAACCGTGGCTTAACAAAACATGCGAGAATTCCTGTGAACATGCATTTCCAGAGAACATTACTCTTATGAACAATATCTTAGAGTTTGTCCCATCCTAGATACAAGCAATAACCGCCAGACTCCATACGACCCTACCGCTTCTGTTACGTTGTCAGGATGCAAGATCGAAGCAGTGATGCTCTGACGACACAGTAACATGGAGAACAGGGATCTCATATTGATCCCCTGAGAATGATGTCGCAAAACTTCTTGAGTGAGGAAAGCAGAAATTTGAACTGTGGAGATTAATATATGACCACTCACACGGGAGACCAACGAATTTTACAATGGACAACTCGAGACATGCCCTTCTGGAAAATCAACACAGAGAAAAGATTACAGCTGCCGAAGGGACAACATGCAAGAAGTTATGCGACTTCGACTTCGGCACCACTCAAAATTTCCGAATCTTCCCACTATGAATTTCGTCAGTTTTTCACTTCCTCGCTGAGTTTTCGTACACATACTCACATAGGGTATTCCTTCTTCTCACATTCAGGAATTTTCAAAAACTCCCATAACTTGATACTGGGTTTTGTATAACCTGCTCAGATAGTGCATTCACTGTGCGAGTCTCACTTTTCCCACTCATCTACTTCGAAGGAAAGTTTCACAGATGTCAAACTGTGAGATTCGTACTGAAATGCGGGACTCACATTCAGGGAAAAATAATCCTCTTGATGAGATCCACTGAATAGAACTCATACAACCAAATGTTCTAAACCCGCACGTCCTCTATCGGCTCAAGCTTCGTCTATCCGTAAAGGATAATAACCCCCAAAGCTACGGAGACGACTAGACCTGCGCACCAATTTAGTCCTGTCAAGCTGTGGATTAGAAACCTCAAACCGACTTCATGAAGGAGAGACTGAAGGTGGCCACTTACATCGGGCATGCTTCTGCAGACTCTGCTGAACATAAAACCTTGTTTGGTCCAGGCAAGGGTGATGTAGTTATATTCGGCAGTGATGGGTTTAATTTGCCCCTCTGGAGTTTCCGGAAAAAGGAAACATGGAAACCTCGTGCACATCATTTGCAGACAGCATTAATTGTTTCTGTACAGTACTGTACTGACACGCTCGTAAGATTATTGTACCTGACTGTACAGTGTTACACACTACAGTCAGTGTATCATTTTGGAGAAGTAACCAGCTATTTCTTGAATATTCGTGTCATACTCAGCAACTCAAGTGATACATGGTGAAATCTGTATGAAAACTAGGTGATACGTAGGTAAACTCTGGCTATTGGTCTTAAACTACAGCAGTAAGAATCTGGCTATTTTTATCAAAAGGATATGAAAATCTTCTTGACAAAAAAACAGACAGCATGATTGATTTTTCTTTTCCTTGAAACACATGGACAATTTCCATTAAAACATTATATAGAACCAGAAGACCTTGTCCCCCGGCCGAATTTTTCAACATTTTCATAAACTAAACAAAAGGAGCAAAAGAACAAACACAGGAGACCACTCAACACAACATGATCACCCCCCAGCAGTCACAACAGGTCGAGGCATACTATGGTAGTCTAAGTTGCATGTTGTCATTTCAGAACACAAATGGTACAATTTTTACATCAAAATTACTTAGCATTAGTCTTGATCTATTCTAACACCAAAACAATGTCTAGTCATTTGAGTACTATTTTAGCAATAGAATGATAATTCTTTCTAGAGTCTAGCTTACAATTGATTTAGCACTTGTTAACCCCTAAAGTTCCTTGACTATGTTTTTAACAAAAAATAATTTTAAATGTTTTTGGATACATTTAACCATGGGATCTTGTAGTATGATAATCCGAAAAGATGTGGAAAAAATTTCAGAAATTTTCACTGTGTAATTGCAAGATATTAGCATTTGAATTGACAAAAAGCTTTTTTTTGGCCCTACAAAAAAATAGGCAGCTTCACTTCACAAGGTCACATTTGTATGAAAAAATGTCCAAAATGGTTGCAACTCTTTGGATTCCTTTTTCAAGGCAAGTTGGTTACATGCTTGAAAATTTTCTGATCATTTGAAATTGTACAAACATATAAGAAGAAATTAATAAGTAAAAAGAAGTAGAGAATGAGTCAAAATACTAAATTGTTAATAATTTTGTTATGGAATTGAAAAATGGCAATTCCAATGGTTGTAATGTTGTACAATTTTCACCTAATATTTTTACTTTTTTCCAAAAATATTGAAAATTGAATTCAATAAAAGAACTTCAAAGTGTCTTAATTGCCTGTAGCCAATGACAAGAAATCGTGCCGAAAGCAAGCACCGATTGTAGTGGACAACTGAAGTTGGTGACAACATGAATCGTCGGTAACTGAATTTGTTTTTTAAAATGGTGGGCATCCGTGGTCACGACTCACGAGACTCACGAGACTCACGAGTGTCCAGTTCTATTCACACGAAGTTCAAAACAGTAGAGTGAACTAAATATTTCTTCGGAAACTCACTCTGGCTACTCACCCCAATGATGACCTCTGTGGGATTAGCTTCACTGGTTTGTCCTGATGCTGAGGGGTTGGAAAATTTAGTGTCACCTTCAGAATTAGTGTCATTCCAAAAATGAATTTTTGGGGGAATTGATACTATGCAGTAATCTTTCAACCCACACGACTTCAAAAAGGGTTTGACTTTGGTTCATTTGTCTTGCTACAATGGAATTGTTTTGTTCGATGCAATTGTTGCTCTAGTTGCTCCAAGATAAACTTAGACCTATCACGTAGATTACATTATACGAGCACTAGTGGAATTATCTTTGAGGCACCAAAGAACAATCTCATGGAATAGAGCCCAAGGCTCACATTGGTACCAAATTGGTGCCAACATGGGCCTTGGATACCATGCTTTGGCACTATTCCTTGGTGTGCAACGATTGATCAACCATCCTTTTTACTAATGTAGCGCTACGATACATAAAGAGTTGAGAGTTTTTCTATCCAAGTCTTCAAGCAAGAAGAAAAACTTCCCCCTTGTTTATGACAATCCAATTTGCATTTCATAACTTCTCCTATCTAATTCGAGGTCTCTAATTCAAAAAAGTATCACTTTGTGGTGTAGAAAATTATCTTTTCATTTTCTTCTAAGATTAAGATTTAGAGCAGAATTAAATAATTTTGCCTTCTAAGAAGGCAGGGTTGACGAATCTCTACGTCCGCCCGAGAAAGGCGTCCGTAACCCGGACGTCCGTCCGCACGGACGCCAGCGGACGCAGCGTCCCTCCCGCCGTCGGAAGGCGGCCGGGGGCGGCCGAGGGCGGGGCGGACAGGGTGGGACGGGACGGGGCGGGATGGACAGGGTGGGACGGGCGGGGCGGACGGGCGGACGGCGTCCGCGAATGTCAGCGGACACTGCGGACACAGCGTCCGCGTCTAGACGTCTGCGTCCAGATGTCCTGGATGTCTGACCGTCTTATCAACCCTGTAAGAATGCGTGAATCACAACATCGATTTCTCTATCAAGCGAGTGGGAAAAATGAACTTCACTTAGAAATTTGTTGTCACTACAAATTTTTGCTTTTATAGTAATTGATGCAATATAATTGATACAACAACTTTACTTCAACTTGCACTAATTCAAAATGGTGTGACTTCGGTAAATTAGTGTCACATGCACTATTAGGACAAATTAATTTAGCTTCTTCTTGCCTTCTTGGGGATTTGGGAGTAGACTCATGTTCGTCTTTTTTAGCCTTATCCTATTGTGCCCTACTTGTTTTTTTCAATGCAAAAATTATTCCAATGAACCTTTCAAGCCATTCATTTTGTATTCCATGACCTTTCTACTTCCTAGTTCTAGATCTTTGATTCTAGCTATGATTTTAAATATTTAAATTTTAATATCTATAGTCAATTAGAAAATTGTTGTGCAATTTCTCTTGAGTAAGCATTTGGAGTAGAGTTCCAACTTTTGTCTCTTTAAAGAAGACTTAAAGCACCACCTCAATAAATAAGGAAAATTAGCATCACTTAGAAAATCAATGTCACTACAGAATTTATTTTTGTTGAAAATTGATATAATTTGTTATTTGGGGTTGTTGCACCTTCTTCTTACCATTCTAAATCTTCAAAGTGTGAGGACGTGGCATTGTCTTGTTGGCCTGTGAAGTCCATTCTTTAAAGATTGTGAATGGGAATTCTTTTCTTCTAGAGGTGAAGAATGGGGGTGAAGAAAATTTATTGTGTGAAGTTTTCATCTCATTTTCCAAAGTTTTACCCCTCAGCTACCAATGCAGGGTTGTTGCTACTATCGATTTCACCCTCTTCAATATTAGAGAACATGGTTAGAAAAGGCTAGTAGTAGATACATGCATCGCTTGCACAACATCATGAGCAACGGACACCACCTAGGGGCACTTGCGATTCTACAAAGTCCTAAAAGAGGAGATCAACAAAGAATAGGGTGACAAGCGGTGGAGCTATGAACAAGGGATATGAATAAGCCATTAGATTATACAAGAATGTGCAAGGCCATTAGAATAAAGAACTAGGATTGGGAATGCTAGTTTGGTTGTCTATTTTTAGTTCCAAAAGAAAATGTTCTTGACTAAATCAATGCAAACTAAAAGATGACCATGTTGACCATTGCAACTAGCCAAGATTGTGCTAATTGAAAAATTACTATAGAAAATGAACTACATCTTGAATCACAATGAATCCATTTTCCACAGGGTTGACGAATCTCTACGTCCGCCCGAAAAAGGTGTCCGTAACCCGGACGTTCGGACGCACAGACGCTAGTGGACGCAGCATCCCTCCCGCCGTCGGAAGGCGGACGGGCGGACGGACAGGGGCGGGGCGGGTGGGGCGGACGGCGTCCGCAAATGTCAGCGGACGTTGCGGACACAACGTCCGCGTCCGGACGACCTAGACGTCCGACCATCCTGTCAACCTTGATTCTCCATTCTCATTCTTCACACAACACAAAAGGATGTCACATGTTCTTCATGGATAAGGACTCCTTATTGTCTCTTCTTTTCACTCCACAACTTCTCATTTTGCATAGAAGTTTCATTCTTAGAGAAAGTGTGGCAACCTCTATAATTTCCATTTGCACTATTTCAAAAGAGTGTGACTTTGATATATTAGTGTCACAGATACTATTATGACAAATAATGAGTGTAGCTTCTTTTTGCCTTGTTGAAGGGACTTGTTGCCTATAGTTTTTAAGTTTGCCCTATTCTACTTTAAAGTACATTTTTTCCTTAAAAAAAAAAATTTAGGCATGTCATGCAAATTATAAGCCTTCCACGAGGGGGGTGAAAATCTCCCCTTCAACTTGAAACACAAAATAAATACTTGCCTCTATTATGGTCCACTAATTTTGTATTTTGGAAACTTTCTAATATACTTCAAAGTCTTTGATTTCAAGTATGAATTCAAAATCTTCAAATTTTATAATTTATGGTTTAAATTCTTGTTTCTATGTTTTTTGCCAAGATGAAAATTTAGAACAAAGTTCCAACTTTTGGTCTTGTGAAGAAGCTTGAAGCACTATATTGATTAGTCCTATTAGTGAGTAACAAAAAATAACACCACCTAGGAAATTAGTGTAACCATGAGATTTATTTTTTGTTAAAAATTGATAGAATATAATATTATCCCAACTTGCACTAATTCAAAATAGTGTGACAGATATACTATCAAGACATCTTCAATGCACCTAGGAATTTGTCCCTCAAAATGAACTTCTAACTTTTCACCAAACTAGAATTAGAACTTGAGATTTTTATCATTAGAAGTGCATTCAAAAGTACTAGCCAAGCACTATTGTCATTTGAGTTTATGATAGGACTTTATGTATTATACAATTTCAATTGCTAGCTTTGAAATTATTGTTCACTCTCTCATTGTGAGAATGATTCTGTCACAACCTAATAATGTCAAGGGATTCAAAAGCAAAAAATGAGCATCTATGCATTTGACAATAGAATGAGTGGATTGAATTGCTGTCAAATCATCCCACAAACGGTCCTTGAACCCACAATGGTGTCGTGCTACAAATGTATGCATTACGTGAAAATATGTATATTTATATTATTTACATGAATTTTTAGTAAATGAAATGATATCACTACAAGAGAAAGGGGTGTTTTAAGTGAGTTTTTAAATATAGTCCTAAACATAAGATTTTAAATAATGACCTTTAAGGAGATTTTTAGCAAAAATTTACTAGAAACACATGTATTTCTAGTAAATTTTTGCTAAAAATCTCCTCAAAGGTCATTATTTAAAATCTTATCTTTAGGACTATATTTAAAAACTCACTTAAAACACCCTTTTCTCTTGTAGTGTATGATTTGAAGTGGTTTCATAATGGCGCCTTTTCACCGCCATAACAAACAATTATAAAAAAAGAGTTCATGTAAGAGTTTTATCAAATTAAATGCTATTTTTTGTTTTTTCACTTTAAATTACATTATATTGAACTAAAGAGTTTTATTTGAGTCTCAAGATAAAAAAAATCTCAACTAGAGAGTGGATTTGAGTTCTATATTGCAATTGCTAGATCAACTTCTATTGCTGTTGGATCTTTTGTTGTCGCATGTGTGGCTACAAGATGAATTTGGGCCATCTTAACCACTAAAACAACCTCATGTGGAGCAACAACGATATGGGAATATTTAGTATGATGCTTGGGCATTGATGATTTTATTGTAGGTTGGATGCATTGAACCTAGTAGTGGTGGGTGATTGCAAGAAAAACCTCCTGTTTTTGTAGTGTTTTGCCAAAATTGCAGTTTTTGCATTCAGTACTAAAAGTACTATGAAACATAACAATCTCAATCGCTGATCAATAAAATCGACGGCAAAAAGTACCACTGTGAATACTATGAGTACTTGCGAGTATTGAAATATTATTGTTTTGAGAAAAAAGTCAAATTGTCAAAGAAAATAGATACAATAGAGTTTTAATTCATAAGAAATAGAAAATCATGAACAAAAAAAATCTAAAATTGGCAATTTGTGAGGACTTGATTATGAATTTATGACTAGATTTCATCAAAAATGAAGTCAAAACCATCTTCAATGTTCAGAAGTAAATGCGCAAGGGAGCCCTATTTGGACAAATATAGAGGTTATAAAATAATTTATTTTTAAATTACCTTTGGTAGTCACATGTCCCCCTATTATAGAAATAGAGCAAAAAAATTTCTATTCTAAATCATTAATTTTGGGTACTCCACAATACAAAAAATCCTTAAACCTCAAAGTGTGACAAATTAGCAAAATTGACTTTTAAGTATAAATTTTTTGTATTTCTAAAAAATAAGGCTTATAATTCCAATCAAGTTAGCCATCTTCAATCAAAATTTCAACTTTATTGGGTCCTACCTTCAAAAGTTTTGAAAGAAAACAACTCCATTACTCTAAATGTGATGCAAAAAAATTCAGGTCTTTCTTGCAATTACCTTGATGAAATGACATTTAAAGAATGTTTTGAAGGTTTTAAGGACAATCAATATTTTTGCGTAGTCAAACCTATCAAAGGAAGTCATAATCATCAACTATGGTTAAAAGTACCAATCAATTCTTTAACTAAAGAGAATTGTGCAAATTGTGTTTTTGTTACCATTAAATGCATACTTCAGTTCTTGCAAATGGAATGATATGCTAATTGGAACTCTATTTTTTATTTCTATTAGACATATTTTAATTTTGAGCTCTTTATTCCATACTTGGAGTGTTTTTTTAAAATAATTTTGTGCATATGAAGTTGTATAAGAGAAATATATAAATAGTTTGTCTTTTAGTAATTTTGGGGTGAATTATCTTCTAATTAGGGTATTAATTGAATCTTATGGTCAAAAGTGATGACTATTGAATGCTAGAAAAGCCACATGATTAAGGTATGGGCCAAAGTTCACTTAACTTATATAATTAAGTTAGAAGATAAGGTAAAGATTAGAGTTGGAGTTTGAAGTTTGGAATTTAAAGTTTAGAGTTTGAAATGTAGAGTTTGGAGTAGGCTTTCAAGACTTGTGTGTTGTGACTTGTAACTTTCATTTTCTTTGTAAACTTTAGTGTTGCAAGCAGCATGGATCAAACCATTGCTTAGCCTCATTTTGTGTCATGGTAAAAAAGTGGGGTTGATTGCCCACATGGTCAAAACTTGTTCTCTTCTCATGGTGAGGTTGGATAGATGACCAATAGACCATGGGATTGAAAATTTAAAAGCCATTTCACTAGAAGAAAATTGCGTTGAACTTGTCAAAAATTGTGTCTTACTCAACCAAAAAGTATGGAATCCATTTTGTTGAGTTCTCCCTTTGTAATGTAGAATTTTGCATTCCAACACAAATTTACGCATTTTACTTGTCGAAAATCTGCGTTCTAAAGTTTCAATGCAAAATTTTGCATTACGAAAGGAAAGCTCAACAAAACCAATTCTATACTTTTTTTGTTGAGTGCAACACAGTTTCTGTTAGATAAAACACAGTTTTCTTCTAGTGATTTTCATTGATGATATCTTTTAGGATGTTGTCAATTTTATCTGTCCCGTATCTTGTGGTTCCTTATCCCTACCTCGACCCATGAAACAACCTAGAATCCAAACATGATAGGCCAACACGGAACAGTTCCACAAGAGTTTTGAAGATTCAACTAGCAAGATTCAAGATTTACACAATTGTGTCTATTTGTGTTCCTAAGCCATTCTTGGTCATAGCTAAGATCCCTATAATTTCCCAATGCAAACCTTCTCTACATGAGAATGGTACAAAAAATCACAATTTGATGCCTATTGATTGCATGGAATAGTGCACTATGGTCACAATTCCGAACACCAACACATCTAGCCATGGTGCAAAAAACACCCAAATCACAAACTAAACTAACCCGCTCATTTCTAGCCCCACCTAGATCAACCCACTCCAAATTGCCATCTTTGCAACCAAGCTCAAATACTTTGGAACTTATTGTCTACTCCGCAACCCACTTGGCAAGAAGATTTCAAAGGACATCAAAGTGCTTGGGATTTTTACACCACTCAACTTCTACAAGTCTAGTGTGTGATAGCAAAAGTTATATGGAATTTGTACCATGGTCTAGTTAGTGGTAAATGAGGCATTGTGGAGAGCGTATTGGATGAAAGGAAGAAATGAACGTGCTTTTTTGAAGACCCACACTTTGGTTGCATGGCCCTATTTAGACTAGGTCCCTCTCGAATTTTTATAGTACCTAATTGTCCATGCTAAACAAACACTAATGCATTAGCCTAGTTAGAAATAGAAGGACGATAGAAATACTAGGGGTTGCAACACCTTCTTCTCTCCATTTTCAATCTTCAAAGAATGAAAAATTGGCACTCTCTTTGAATTACGAAGGGCCCATTCTTTAAATATCAAGAAGTTTCTTTCAACTCCTTTAGAAATGAAGGATGGGCGTGAAGAAGTTTTCATGTGCAAAGTTTTTACCTTATTGCTTCTCACTTTCACCTTTTGTAGCCCAGCTTTTTTATGGATTGTAGTGATTTTGGGATTTGTGGATTGCCATCATGATCATCCCATTCAAATCATTCCTTGAATTTTTGAAAGGTCTAGGAAAGTATAGCCATGACAAAATTGATGTCGGATTGATCAAGACCTTTAGACATTGATGCTTTTGTCAAAGTTGCAACAATTGTTGCATTCTTTGCAAGGCAAGGGTGTGTGAGTTTTGCAATTTGAGGCTTCGACGATCATTAACATTTCTCCTTGTTGTTTAGAGGTTTTGTAAAAAAAGCGAAAAGTGAGATTCATTGTTGTTTTCAATTCCATTTGATGTAATTTTGGTTATCAATAAAAATTGACTTGATTCCCTTTGGCTTGGGATGTTTTGTCTATGTTTTGCATTGTAGGTAAATCTTATTCTCCATTCTTATTCTCCATAAGACACCAAAAGGGGTATCTTAATTTCATGGAGAAGGGCTCTTATTAGAGTATCAACTTTTCTTTTCACTCCATACCTTTTCATTCTTCATAGAAGTTTCATTCTCAAAGAAGGCCTAACAATCCCTAATGTGATACGATTTAGGATGGTAGACAAGAATGATAATCATTGGAAGCATCGATGGCATAGTGGCAGATGTAATCCATCAGATTCGTGCATAGTTCTCACAATCAAAACAATTTTTGATAATCTATTATATGAAGTGCACAATGCCAAGTTTTCATCAATTTGAATGTTCACATGTTCATCTTTACACATTGTCATTCAAAATTGGAAAGCACTCTTTGATTTTGATTGTTTTCACCAAAACCACTTCCAAACTACCATTTATAGTACATGTACCAAATTTCAAAAGAAATAATTTGGAGACATGTAACCATAGGATCTTTTAGTAATATTTTTTGAGAACATGTGGAAAAAATTTCAAACATTTCTTCCCTATAGATTGCAAGATATTAGCATTTGAAATGACAAATTTCCTTTTTTGGTCCTGCAAAAATTCGGGCAACTGTACTTCAAAAGGTCACATTTGTATGAAAAAATGTCCAAAATGGTGGAAACTCTTTGGATTCATTTTTCAAGTCAAGTTGTCTACATGCTTGAAAAATTTCACATCATTTAGAATCATAGAATATATAGGAAAAAAATAGTAAGTAGAAAGGAGTAGAGAATGATTCAAAATACTAAATTGTTAACAATTTAGTTATGGAATTGAAAAATGCCAATTCCAACGGTTGCAATGTTGTAATAAACAATCTACACCCAATGTTATTTTTTTCCAACTAATTTCAAATTTTAGTTTCTTAAAAAAAATAATTTTTAAAGAAGATTTTTTTGCTGCTTAGGTTGCCCATGGAGCAATGAAAAGTACATATCATACAATAACTTTTTAACCATGTAGTCAAAAGTTATGAAGATTGTTGGGCCTTAAAGCTACTCCTCGAGCACATGTCATGTTAAAATTTAAAATAAAAAAATAAAAAATCCATTCGTAGTGAGCTGCCCAAAATTTCTATGTTGCCAAAAAACACAGTTTGAGCATTTAGGGTTTAAAATCTAATTGAGGCAAATTGAAGATAATCATACGGTTGACGGTTCTCATATGAATGTTTTTGTTGTTCCAAATATTGCAACTATGATACTAAGTTACTAGTTCTTTCTAATTGCATACTTGTAATGTGTTTCATTATTAACTCGTGTCAAAAAGTTTCTTGCTTTAAAAGATGACAAATTTACAGATAATGAATACATTTGAGGAAATTTTCTGGAAAATGTGAGACTCACAGGGAAGTCTAGTGTCAGAGATCCATAGTATATCTCCCAACGAGTTCCTAAGATCACAAGTACTCTAGACAAGTTAAAAGACCCCAAAGCTATGGAGACGACTATTACGTGCTTGCCAACGATCCCCAAATTGGCTAAATTGCACAAGTTTTCTACCTTAAAAGAACATGTGCAAAATCTACATACAAGAAATGATTTAAAAAAAATTTTGAGCAAAATCTACTACTACGTGCTTGAAATGTTGTAGTTTTAGATAATCATCCAACCAGCAAATAGCATCCATTTTTGAAATTTTTTTCATCATAAAGCCAGCTCCCCCTTTGATTGTTGATTCTTTTGCATGGCAGCTTCATCGGAGGGCTAGCGTTAGCGTGATTAGGGTTTGGCGCTCATTTATAGGAAGCCTCCTTCTTTAGCATCTCCTATTGTTTTCAATTATCTCCTTCACATTGATACGCATCATTATCAGCTTGTTTAGCATTAATTGAGGTTCCTGTCATGTCCATCATCGGAGAATTCTAGGCCCTTGCAAGTTCTCGGGATGAGGTTCTATGATTGATGGAATCAATTTTGTGTTTTGAAAATTGTTTCCCTACTTCCTGGCTTTTGAATTTGTTGTGCCGAGCCACCAATTCCTTTGGTTCCTTACTACGGTCGAATTTTGTGAGATCTAGGGGATCGGCATTTTCTGAATCCTGACTCCTATATTCACTACAATTTGGAAATGGAGGCGGCGATTCGACAGGTTGCCTCTCTCTCACTTTTGTGGTGATTGGGACTTTGTAACTTTAGATATGGAATACTTAATTGCCTCTGGGATTCATGTTTGCCACCTTTGTTTGCATTGTGGTTTTGTGGTGTTGATTGTTGTCATCGTTGTTGCCTAGGATTGGAGTCATTGGATTCTGCTTCTTCGTTGTTTGTTTCCTTGCACTCAAATTTTTTTCTTCGCTGTTATTGTTTTTTTTTTCAATCTCCTTGGTTGCTTGTGTAGGATCACTAGGGTGTTTGGGTGCAAGATTACAAGCTTGTGCATGGATCATAGCGCCCTAGCTATACCTACTTGAGAACTTTCGCGTCAAAACCTTCAGGTCCAGCTACAATTCAAGTGGAATTGGGAAGTATGTGTTGTTGAGCGTGACGCATGTATTTGAGATGTGCTTGGAGGAGTCTATCTTGCTTGCGTTGTGCCCATGTTTAGCTTCAGAGGTGACTATTGTGTCTCCCTTGACTCCCAGTACCAGCGCTTGCGACACTCCTAGAGAAGGAAAAAGATGCAAATCAGTGGCAGCGATGGGGCGGAAGAAGGCCAAGGTTGACCCCTCCTCCATTACTTGCCCCTAGAAGGAGGTTTAGGCTTGTAAATTTGCGTGGGTAGAGGGCGAATTCAACTCCAACGGTAACTTGACTGGAGTGGTGTACCATAGCTACACAAGCATCACTTACTGGCACAAGCTCATGGTTCCAAAATTGGATAACTTGGAAAAACATGAGGGGAAATGTACTTGCAAGGATGATGGCGTCCTAGAACCTCACTGGAAGAAAGGTGATGTCTTCATCAAACAGGACTGCTGCCACTTGCAATTGTGCAAGTTGTGGGTGGGGCAGAAGAATATAGGCACTATGGCGGAGTAGCTACTCGGAGGATTAGAAGGCGACATGAAATAAGAGGGAGTTCAATTCTCAACCTTAATTCCACATTTTGTATCATGGGAGACTAATGTGCTATTACGAGCAACAACAACAGTGGTTGCAGTAGTTGAAGGTAAAAAATCTACCCCAAAAACATTGGTTGGAAACTATTAGTTGGGAAATGTCAGAACACTTGCATGATTGTATTTTTTTTGCCTTAAAGAAGGTAGTTTAGTTGCTCGCATTGTCTCAATAAGTGCTGATGAAGTCACAGCGGTTGATAACATGTCCTGGGTGGGTGTTCATATCTATGCAATGGAGAGTTGGGAGAGGGTCCGTCATCTCTTGCATTTGTCTTCTGTGTTTGAGTCTGGGACATCCGATTAGCTTACTAATATCATCATGCACACTCTCATGGACGAGCAAGGGCTTTCTTGAGAGGAAATTGCATCAAAAGTAGTCTGCTTCGGTGTTGATGGAGTCTCCACATTTTAAGGACCGAAGACGAGTATCACCACCCAGATTCATGAGAAATGGGCTCCCTTTCTTATAGGGGCAAGTTGTGTAAGTCATCCATTGAACTTGGTTGTGCGAACCATGTCGAAGTTCCCACTTATGTCTAGGTTGGAGGGACTCTTTGGCTCCATTTACTCCTGTTTTTGCTGCAGCAACAAACGTCATACTGAGTTGTAGAGGTTAGCTGATTTTATGGAAACTAAAGGAAATAAGATGGTAAGGAACGTTGAGACACGTTGGATTTCGATGTGGAGTCCTGTTGTGAGAATTATGTCTGAATACTGAATCTTGGTGATGAAAATGGGGTTGGACATGACTCTGTTCGATGGTCAAAAAGCAAATGTTGGAGCTGTCAATAATTTCGACCTATTGGTTCGACATTGAATTGCTTCTAGGACTAGCTCTCTTCATTCCTTTGGTGAATGTTGTCCATTCCTTGATAAAGTTGTCACAAGTACGTGATGTTTTCATTTGTGATTTCCTTCAAGCGTTGAAGGTTTGTCAAAGTAAATTGGCCCGAATGTTCATTAATAGCACAACAACATACAATAAGCCCAATTTCAAATGGTACAATGAGCTGGTTTTAGTATCCTGTGTCAATATTTCGATGTAGTGGTGGCCAATTCCTGAAGACAGCGGACTTTGCCACTTGCTCTTTGATTTTGAGCACAACTCTGGATACACTGATGTGTATGCCAGATGCCACAATAAGCAAATTGGAAACCACTTGTTTGTGATGCATGAAGAACTCAATTGGATCCAAGACAACATCAAGCGTTAGTTCAAAGGTAATAAATCATGTTCTTTTTGTAAGGAATCACTTTTTCTTTTCTTTGTGTTTGCTTTGTGTTTAGAGTGTTCTTTGAGTTCCATATTATTTTAAAGGATCAAATTGTTGTCCAATTGATTCTTTTAATTTTGCTTATGTCGATGTAGGTCCTGTATATATTCGAGGTTCTTTGAGTTCCATACTTTCTTTTAATGAATGAGGGTGCTTAGCTATTGGTTCAAGCAATTTTGTTTATGTTGACGCAGGTCCTGTCAGTCTTTGAGTTCCATATTTTTTTTAATAGAGCTCCCATTCTCTTGTCAGAGCTAATAGAGGTTTTGGACTAGTCGAGGTTCTTTGAGCTCCATATTTTTTTGGTTGCAAGTGTTGGAGGGTGACTCAGTTCCATATATCTTTTGACTCTTGTCGGTTTTTTAAGTTCCATATTGCTTTTCACGGAGGCTTGCTTCTTTCTCTAACAAACTTCTTGACCATTGTGCAGAGATAGCACAATCTTTGACTAACGAGGTTGATTGGAGGTTTCCACAATAGGCTCTTTTTGACGCCTTTGGTATAATATACCTGTAGTATTGGTTGCAGGATGGGGCAGAGGAGAATTTTGCCCACCATTTGGCGCTACTCAAAGATTTCTTTGGTTCGTCCAAGCGATTGGAAAATGGGCCTTTGTCAAATGGGGGGGGGGGGGGGCATAGTACATCATCCCTGAGATGTTGTCTACATCCAATTTGGAGAATTAGGCTGGGTTATTCAAGGTCACAATATAGGCTAACTCGGAGGTAGCTTGTGGGCCGCCTTTCCAAGTGAATCAAGTGATGAAGCTGTGGCGTAAGCTCTTCCAGTCACAACATTTGTGTAAATTGATTTCTGAGTACTTCAAACTTGTTGAAATGGGTTGTTGCTTGGTTCTAGGTTCAGTAGAAGATGAGAGGTGTTTCTCCACTCTCAAATTCCTTAAATCTTGTCAAAGGAATAGATTAGGCAAGCATCTACCCCTTCTTGTGCGTATGTTTGGCCAAAAATACTTTTCACTTGAAAATTTTCCTTACAAGGATGGCAATTGAATCTTGGAAAAGTGCCATGAAAGTTGGCCAGCAAGGAGATTTGTGAAGTAGCACTTTCAACTTAGTGGGAGCAGTATCCTCACAACACCATGTGATTACTTTAGTTTTCATGAAATTAAACTTACTTAACATTTCAAGTTGTTCTTGACTCCAAGCTTCAGTGATTTGGGGAACTACCTACTACAACTTGCTTCTGGAGTGGCAAGAGTGTGGGTTACGGCTTGTGGGAGTTTGTGAGTGTAATACAATGGTTGGATTCTGGAGTGCGGGCTGTGGAAGTTCTTGCTTGCGGTACTTCGGTTGGAGCTTTAGCGACTTGGTCTTGTTTTGTTTAAGGTTTCCGCTAACCATACTAATGTGTCTTGTATGTTTGTGTTGTGCAAAACATTGACACTGCATATTGGGCAATCAAAGAGGGTTCAATTCCCTCGTCAATGAACTTTCACTTGCATGTACTTGTCTTTGTTTATGCACTTTCATTCTTTGAGAAGAATGGTGTAAAATTGTGAACTTAATGTGCACGAGAATTTTGCTTAATTCCATTGTGTACTTTGTTTGCTTTTGTATTTCATTTTGTACTTGTTTTGGCTTTGTGTTTCTTTATTATTTGTTTTAGCCTAGTTTTATTTTCTACTTCATTCAACAATTGCAAATATGTACCACACAAAAAATACTTAGCAATTTTTTCCACAAAGCTAAACAAGAATAGCTTTTCCTCTTGCATTAAAAAATTCCACTTGTCACAACATGCAGCCACTATACCAAAAAAAATTATTCAAAATTTGAAAACTCCCATCTAGTTTTATTCACTGCTTTCTATACATAGAAAAAGGTGTTGCAATAGTAGATCTACCTTTGGCATGGTAATAACCTTTGGGGAAAATTAGGGGAATAGGTCCTAGGATCGCTAGTGCCTGCACACATACAAATTTAGTCCTCATCTAAATATTGATTAAGGTAGAGGCATCTGAAATCATCCCTACACCCAATGGCGTCCTTTTCTAGGAAGGGACATCTGTTCAGAACTTAAATGTAAGTGATTCATACATGGCTTAACAATGTCAGTCAACAATTAATAAGCTCTATTTACTATGTGCACATTTAAGTTCTAAAATGATGCCTCTTCCTAGAAGGGGACGCTATTGGGTGCAAGGACGGTTTTAGATGCCTCTACCTTAGGAAGCTGAAACTGATTTCAAGGAAGGAGAGATTGAAGTTGAACTTTTTTAGGATGTAAGTTAATGCATGCCTAAATTTGAAAACCTTGTTTGACCCTTGGCATGGGTGGTATAAATGATCTCTCTTTTCAAGTGATGGATTGTTGGCCTTGCCCTTGTCGTTGCCCATAAAACAAAACATAGAATCTTAGGCACATCATCTATTGTATAGACTAAGCTTAATCACAAACAACCAAAGGTGCACCATACTAGCACTACGCATTGCAAAAGACAAGTTTTGTAAAGAATTGTTGATTGCTGAATTTTTTTGGTTTAAAACGGCCAGCACAAGACTCATGACTACCTCAATTTGTTTTACACAAAGTTAAAATATTAGAGTTAAGCCTTGTTTTGTTGTCTAATTTGGTCTTTGTTCAGTTTGTATTTGTAGTAAAAAAACAAAAAACTCTTCCGCTGGAGACTTCATCTCTTGGTTCAATGTACTTTTTCTTTCTATAGAATTGATCTGTTTGTTTCAAAAAACAAAAAACAAATTCATCATGAATTCATTTTCATCAAAAATTATGTTAGGATTTGTGGTGTGTAGTTTGAAGGTATGACAGGCGTGGTCCTTTGGTGGCCAGTGTGACAGTGTGTACTAACTTTGAATGGAAATATTTGGATTTTAGAAATGTCTCTGTTTTGTCTAGATTTGAGGATACCTGAACCTAAAGATCTTTCTTTTTAGAATTGTATCATATTTTGGTTTGGAGATTCATTAGTGTCTTTGAATTTTGTCTAGTTTTAAGTCGTTACTCATGGCAAGCCATGTTACACGTAGTGCAATTGCTAAGGGTCGTTGTTGTTACTAAATCCTGATCATTTCTGTAGAACAATTGGTGATCATGTTCAAATCTAGGATAGCATGCACTAAACCAACATCTAATCATGACAAAGGAAGTCAAATTTAGTTTAAAGGTAGGTAGATTTTTTTGCATTAAGCACTTCATGTGGCTTGTAATGGGCTCATTGATTGGTTAATGATATTCATTTTCTTATTTGAGATCTAGACTCCACATCCTTTGTCTTTTGAAAGTGTACTTGATCATAAGTTTGTTATTTATTTAATTACGGCATCTATTTATTTAATTTATTGGTGGTTTCAATATAGATTGTGGGGTATCACATAATTGCAATTGTCCAAATAGACAAAAGTGTGAGTAGTTGATGCTACCACAATTTTAGTTTACCATAGAAGTATTCAAAGTATATAATAAGGCTTTTTTATTTTATTTTTTTAATAATACATTTTCAATTGAGGTATGTTGTTGTCTTCAAGTACTAATTCATAGTCATTTCTATTCTTTGATTGTAATGATCATGTCTCTTGAAATGCTTTCATTTCATTCTCAAACATAAATGGTATAGCTAATATAAAATTTGTTGCATAATCAAGTGGAAAACAAATGAAGGTCACACTAGGCAAGTGTCTTCATTTGTGGTGGTAACTGTGATTGTCCCAATTGTGGATGTGGTAGGCCCTTTGGAGCCAATGAATCCGAAAGATATGAACATCGAGGTTTCTAGTGAGTCCATGCTACATGAAGACACTAAGTTGGTGTACCTTGGAGACATCCTAGATGCTTGCAACTATACTTGTGATTATATGGAACAACCACATCTTAGTAGATTTAGTGATCCAAGGAGACACAAAAGGAAGCAACCCATTTTTTTCTTCCAAGAGCTCTAGCATTAAGTACAACTTTGACAAGTAGACATCAATTTCAATTTCTAATCTGTTACTCGAGGAGAGATGAGTGTTCTTGTAGTGCTAATATAGGTAGGCATAAAATGGTTTTTATTCACCTAAATTTTGACTTAGATGGTAGTGTTGACATTAATTCCATTTGAATGGAATTGCTATTTTACTATAGTTACTTAATCCGTACTTGTAGATTATCAACATAGTTATAGGTATTTTTTGTTTTGTGTCATACATAATCCTTTGATCGAGACAAATTACATCCATTGAAGTAAAGTTCTTGTTTTCATACTTCAACTTGCACTTGATGTTGTATGTAATGACTTTTTTAATGAATGTCTTAAAGATTTTGAACATTGTGTTTATTGTTGCAGATGGAGGAGTCACCTCTTAATCTATCATGGCTTGAGTAAGTTATAGCGACTCAAGCATCTAATGAAACAACTCAATCCAAAATTGGCGGCTAAGAAGAAGGAAATTTCGAGATGGATGACATTGATGGTGCTGAGGAGGAGAAAGAGTTGTTCATAGATGAGCTTCGGCGATGGTAGAAGGTTGACTTTGAAGCCACTAGCGCAAGTTTGAGGATGAAGCCTAACAAGCACTCATGATTGCATGTTCCACTTTGCAAACTAGTAGCAAAGCCAACGATGAGACCTACCTTTTCTTTTGACCTTGTAAAATGGGAACAAAAATTTATTTTGGAGTACTAGAAAGAGGCAATAGTATTCTATATTTGGACAACAAATGAGGCCGGTGAGAGCTCTAACTTCACAGTGGATGAGATCAATGGGTGGGACTTGTTGTGAAAGAAAGCAAACAACAATTTCAATGAGTATATCAATTCACTGTTTGAATTTAAGTTCATGAAGAACTTGAAGTTCGTTGTGTGCGGCAAGAATCATCATCACCTAGCTTGGATGAATTACATTACCAAAAAGCATTGGCAAACCCTCATAGGTTCCTCAACCTTATTCTTTAACAATTTTTTTTCAATTCATAGACTCACATGCTTGCTTATTGGTAATATTGCTTTTGAAGTCTAAGACTTTGAATATTATTCATGATCTCCTAGAACATTGAAAATCAAAGGACAAAAGATTTGAAGATAGAAAAGCACAATGTTATGATCTTTAACCCCTAAAGGACCAAACTGCATTTTTTGGCAACATAGAAATTTTGGGCAAGTGCGTATGACTAGAGATTTTCTCGTTTTTGGCCCAAATTTTGATAGAAGGTGTGGACGAGGAATATCTTTCATGTGCACTAAGTTTCAAGACATTTGAAAATACAAGTCAAACGTCATAGCCCAATATGTAGTTTGTTTCTCGACTCATGCAGTTCGGGCAGATCTGAAAAAATCATTTTTTTCAAAAAACCAAATTTGAAATTGGTTTCTTAGATTTATATATACATTAAAAGCTTTGAATCATTCCATTTTAATCAATGAGTCAAAAGTTATGAGGTGTATTAGTTTGTGGGCAGTTATGGATTCTCTACCCCAAAATAAACTTTGAAGTCCTTTATTGAACTCAATTTTCAATATTTTTGGGAAAGAATAAAAACATTAGGTGAAGATTGTTTATTACAACATTACAATCATTGGGATTGGCATTTTTCGTTTCCATAAATAAATTGTTAATAACTTAGTATTTTGAACCATTCTCTACATCTTTCTACTTACTATTTTTTTTTCCTATATGTTGTACAATTTCAAATGATCTAAAAATTTTCAAGCATGTAGCCAACATGCCTTGAAGAAATAATTCAAAGAGTTGCAATCATTTTGAACATTTTTTCATATAAATGTGCCCCTATGAAGTTCAGCTGCCTGTTTTTTCAGAGGGACAAAAAAAATGATTTTTGTCACTTCAAATGCTAATATCTTGCAATCTACACGGTAGAAATTTCTGAAATTTTTACTACATTTAAAAAAAATAGTGTACTATAAAATCCTATGGTTACATGTGCGTAAAAATGTTTTTTTTTTTCTAAATTTTGAAACTTGTGTAAGAATTGGTAGTTTTGGAGCATTTTTGGCGGAAACATAGTCAAGGAATTTTAGGGGTTAAGCACCCACAAGAATTGTGAAAGTGTGTGATTGATTTATGAGCTGAAGCCAAAAAAGATGAGATTAACCTCATATAAATAAATAAATATTTATCAGTTGTAGCCTAGATCGTCATTATTTAGTCTATATCACTATCAAAGTAAGCTAGTTTTTCCCAAATTTTGTCACTAAAAGTTTAGGAGGTCACAAAAAAGACAACATAAGTTCTAAGCACACTTAAAGAAAAACTTTCTTCATAAATAGAAACCCCTACAAAAAGCATGCTCTTGACCTTTTGTTGCAACAAGATCATGTAACCTTTAGACTGTCCTTTTTCTTCTATGCAACTCCTAAGGTAGATGTGCCAATCATTGCATAGGCAAAATTCAAATCCTACTCTACAATACAAAAGGAACTTTAAAGCTATGAAACTTGGTACAATTATTCAATGCCATGTTAAGATTCACTTCCAAAAATAATATGCAAATGATTTCTTCTTGTAAATTTCATTTTGAGTTGAAAGTAATGAAGCTGTAATCTTCTTAAAACAATTTTATGGCCCTTCACCACATAGTATGTGGTGACTGTGCACTGGTGCAAATTGCATTGCACTGCTTAGTAGTTTGAAGCTTGGTTGTGTGTGGTGATTGTGCAGTGCATGTCTGGTTTAAAGAAGTGTACGGTCAATGGTGCACTTACCTTATCTCCCTACTTTAATACCTCAAGTTGAACTATAGAATTAACAAAACATGTGTGAATTCTTGTGAGGCACATGCATTTGCAAAGAACATTACAATATAGTAATTAACATGTAGCACAAAAATCTCCTATTGACCCTCAAAGAATAATGTTACAAAACTTCTTTAGTGAGAAAAACAAAAATTTGAACTATAGAGATTATGATGACCACTTATATAGGAGACCAACGTCTTTTACAATGGAGAACTCGAAACCTTGAGGTGTGTACTATATAGTATCTTTAGACATCATGTGCGTTCAAGCCCTTATTGTACATGGGCTGTGTAGGTAAATTTCTTGAATTTATATGGGGTTATCTTTACCTAAATTTCTTAATCGTGTTTATTTTGTATACCCTATCTTTAATTAAATTTTTTTCATGTTCTTTTTAAGTACCCTATGTTCATTATAAATAAAGAGGAGTTGCATGATTCTCACTAACATTTATGGGATCAAAAGAGATTATCATTAAAAGTTTGGCATGCATGTATGATACTCCATATATTGTACAATACAGAATAAGAAATGCAACATTTTGAAAGGAATTCCAAAACATTCCAAAACAACCAATACATTTCAACACATTAAAAGTAAAGTCCAAAACAACAATGACAGTCTAGCACATTGAAACTAAAACTACTTACGAGGGCATGGCCAAAGTAGTAGACCCAGCTCCTAGTAATATATTCTTCCAAAGCATGCAAGAAGGGTTTAGGGTTTAGGGTTTAGGTTGAGAAAACAATGCCACATGTAGAAATGCAAGTCTTGTGTTCGCAAACACATCACATAGAATGAAGATGGAGTCCCAAAAGTGAATGAAAAATTGAAGGCTACATGGAGGAAGTTCCACTGTCATCCTTTGAAAATGCAAAAGCTAAGGTTTCGGTACATGAAAACACAAAGAAAAACCGAAAGTCTAAGAAATTCTGAATCGGAAGAGAGCAACCCTAAACCCAAATGGAGCACTCATGAGCAACGAAGGAAGAATCCATTGGAATTTGGAACTCCCATAACCTGATACTGGGTTTAATATGAGTGGCTGTGACAGATAGTGCAACAGTTGTCCAAATTACCTGCTTAATAATAAAGATGAGAAATTCTGCATGAGACTTGTTGGGAAATGTGAGACTCACAAGGAAATCCACTTCATACAACTCATCCACTCTAAGCTCACATGTACTCTATTGGCTCAAGCTTCCGCACCCCATCAAGCATAATAGTCAAGAAGGCTGAGTATGGAAACAATGATACCTAAACACAAATTCAGTCCTAGTCTGCCTAAATGTTGATTAGAAACTTGAATTAGATAGTCAGAGACTCAAGTTGGTTGCTTGACAATAGGCTCTCATATATTTTCATGTTTGTTAACCTTTAAACTACAAGCTGGTCATTGAGGAAATCATTTGTTTTGGTATTGTGTGAATTGCTGGTTTAAAAAAAAATGCAGAAGCACTCATTGGAAGTCAAAGTATTGTAGAAGGCCTGCCCTTTTTACACAAAATTTCAAAGATGATTAGTTGCACTTCTATCTGGCATGGAGAGATTCTTTGTCATTCATAGGACAAAAAAATCCTCAACCTTGTTTAGGGATTAAGATGAGACTAAGGGAACCAACCCCTTCCCGACCACTTAAACAATACCTGGTATTTGCAAGTCAGATTTCTTCACAAGGTAAATTTTGGCATGTGTAGAAGTAGGCAGTAGAAGGTTTACATAATTTTCCACATTTTTCTTTTACAATGCACAATTCCTATGAATTTTTTTAGTAGAAGACGGTGTTCCTCCCATACTGATGATATAGACCTTCCTCTTTATGACCAAGGATTGGTTGCAATATTGAGTCTTCTTAGCCAAGCATTATGTGCCACAACTGTCGTCTGATGTCCCTATAGTGTTTTGTCTGTTTTGTTCTGGTTAGGCCACTTGAGGCTGGCTGGCTTGTATTTTACTCCCTTGCAATGAAATTCAGTTTCATTTGTGTCCAAAAAAAATGTGCCACAACCTTGCTGAGAACTGTGCCATAATCTCTTCTACATGAAAGAGATTCCGCAGTCAGAAAGGGGTCACCTCCCATATATTTGTCAACATCTTCTACAGTTAATACCTAAGAGAAGGTGAGAATCTATGGTGAGTTTGGTCCAATGATTTCTTTCTTTTTTGAAGCACATGCAGTTTGGTCCAATTATAGGTGTCGCATTTGGGGCAATGTTGACTATGGGTCACCAGTGCAGTACATATGGACATACCTTACTTGCTTACCACCTTGGGAATTGAGATTTAGTAATGATACGGTGCATGTCTGACTGGTGAAACTTACGGACAAATAATTTCAATGAGTGCCAAAAGAAGGGGAAAAAAGGAAAGAGAAAAACTAAAATACTTACCAACCAATCAATTTCTTAACCCTGGGGAGACGAAAGCTAGATTCCATTCACCACTTGCCAGTTTAAATATTCATGGTGAACAGTTCACTTTGGGGTTTTTATTAATAATCGATTTTGCGGAACCTGGCGTCTAGTTGGCATGGTTGGCATCTCCTACCATCTGTTTGTACGGTTGCTGAAGATGCCCTGAGAACATTTCCAACATCGACTAATATCGTGATGCAAGTTTTAAAAGCCTGTGAGCCAACTCAGGCCAACCTGGTTTAGGGTGACGATTGAATTGAAATCAAAGTCGACACTTGTAAAGTTAAATTAAGGTGCTCAATTTTCAAAGGCTCAACGTATTTCAATTAGATTAGTGTAACAGAGCATCAGGGAGGGCATGCGTGCCACCACTGGGGGTCAGGAATAATTCTTCTATTTCATGTGGAACACATCGATCAGTCCACATTACAGCGTCTTCTGTCAGATCAAGCTCGCTTGCTCTAGCTTCAGTATTTCAAACTCCGGATAGTTTTGCTAGCTGGACCAATCTCGTGCGCACCGCATGCGATCAATCATCGCCCTGATTCCGACGCATACACAAGCTCGATCGTTAACTCGTTAACTTTGAAGGATATATATATTCTGTGACTTCATACATATATATGCTGGCTCCACCAAGATCGCGACCGGGTTCCCGACTATCGAGCCGTTTGCTGTTTTATTCGAGGCGAAAGTTGAGTCGTTGACTTTCGATTGTCTGTTGACGACTCAAAAGGCTATCACCGAGCTTGTATTTGCACCGAGCTCGAGGACTGGAGTCGATCCCTTCTGTGCTGCAGAGTCGTGGTGGCAAGAAAGACCAACCGTTGTGTGTAGCATTTTTCCCAGTACTCATGATTTTTTCAGGAGTACTTTACAATTAGAAAATATTTTTTTTAAATGTGAAAAATATGACTAATGTATACACTTTTAAGAAGAAGGTACCATAGGAAGGAAAGGCATATAAAAACTCTTTAAGGAGGAGAACTAGAAAAGTGAAAAATTTCATGAAAATAAGTACTTTGACGTTTTGATTTGAATGAATGTAGATGACATAAATGCATGAATGTAGAGGACATAAAATATTATTTTTTAAAGTTCTTTTAAGTCGGCATATGCTTTTCTAGTGTGGAAATAGCCCACACAAATTTCAATTCTAAATCATTAATTTTGGGTAGTCCCCAATACTAAAACCTCTAAATCACAAAGTGTGACATATTAGCTAAATTGAAATTGAAATATAAAAAAAAATTTGAAATTTTTGGAAAATAAATGCTCTTACTATTGTCTAGTTTTTAAGTTTCAAAAAATTCAAGTACATCAGCTTCAATTTGCAAAAGTTATGGTCACTTGAAGCAAAACAATACCGGTCTTTCTTGCATTCACTCAATAGACAATTATTTGCAAACTGTTAGGAAATAGTATGCTTCCTACATGCCAACAAGGTGAGTGAACTAGAAAGGGTTAATCCTTCAAAGCCTAAGGCCTTTTGGGGTTCAAAAACATCATTGCTTTTGAAGTGTTATAGATCTACATGTCACTCAAGTTACCAAATTTCAACTGTACAATCTTATATACATATTGTAAATGATGTGAATCAAACTTGGAGTCATTAAACTATATATATTGCAAGATTGTAATGTTATAGTGACATTGAAAAAGGATTCTAAATTTTTTCCCAAAGACATATTTGGAGGTGAAATTTGATTCTAAACCTACTCAAATGAAAAAAAACTTGAAACTATAATGTGATTCAAAACCAACATACAAATACATTGGTGAAAGAAAAAATCATTCAATTGACTCATAGTGTCTGCAAAATGGCTTTGAAATCTCAAAAAATAGCAAGAGAAGTTGCAAAAAACAATTCTAAGGCTAAACTCCCTTCTAGTACCATTAGAAGACATTTGGGGTGTCAAGAACAGTGCAAGTTCTCGACTTTGAAAATTGTCTTGACCATGAAGGAACATCGCTAGCTGCATAGTCCAATGTAGTTAAGATAGTGCCATGTCATTATTGAAAAAAAAAAAATCTATTTTTTATTTTTTCCTTTTTTTTCCCTTTTTATCCTTTTTAAAAATTTGACAAAGCTGTGTTTTTTTACTGCCACAAGAACAGCCAAGGGAACAAGCTTGAAACAACCTTCTCTTGGCTTAAAATGTCTTCTAATGTAAAATGTTTCTCATTCATT
The DNA here is from genome assembly GCA_963969395.1 of Pseudoscleropodium purum. Taxonomy (NCBI): domain Eukaryota; kingdom Viridiplantae; phylum Streptophyta; class Bryopsida; order Hypnales; family Brachytheciaceae; genus Pseudoscleropodium; species Pseudoscleropodium purum. The sequence goes on from OZ017797.1 coordinate 20,388,180, forward strand.
CATACCTTCTTGGATTGATATGAAACTTTAGCCACATAAAATAGACTAGTATGTGCAACTTTTTTAAGAAAAATATTGGAAATGAACACTTTATGAAGAAAAAACCAATTGCTAAAGTTCATCGTAATTCAAAAATGTTTAGATTTAGAAATTTGAATTGCTCCCAAACATTCAAAAAACTTAGATTGACATGAAATTTTTACCACAATAACTAGAGTTAAAGAAAAACATAACACAACAAATTTGATTGAAAATGAACATGATATGAAGGAGGTACAAGCCCCAAAGTTGTAGCTATCAAATGCAATTTGGTGAACTCAAATTGACCCTAAAGGGGCTAACTCCTACCATGAGGGCCTACTATTCTACCTCAGAGGCGAGGGTAGGAGCCCAAGCCTAAGGGGCAGGGGCCTCATACAACAAGAGGACTATGTGGTGGGAAGTCCCACTGCATTAAGCACATGAGCAATAGGAAAATTATCATGCTTGGCACTATTACATTACAAGTGCATTATACCTTGTATTCAAAAATGTTTTGTAAAGGGATGTGGCGTCATAGTGCTTAATAATTATACAAGATGTACACAATCAAAATATGAGAGTTTATAACAATCTATTGTTGGTTTAGATTGTAGAGTGCATCTAGAGACAATACTTTAAAAATTCATAACTTATTGATGTAGTGTCCAAATAATGCATGCCAAAGTGTATGAGAATTCCCTTTTAGTTGCCAATAAGATTTAATTAAAAATTATTTATGCTTAATAATATAAACTATGTTAAGTTGTAATTAGTGATGATTATATGTGCACAAGGTTGTCTTCCTTGACAAATGAATATGACATTTAGGACATCCAGGACATCTAGGAGACCTCTTATCTATTTAATAAAGTCAACTCTAAGTTGACTTTTGCAAAAAAGATTCAATAGTTATGATTTTAAAATATTAGTGTTCCATATTATTAAAGCAATCTAATTTGATAAATACTTATTATATTCTAACTGAAGGTTCATAATTAAAGTGAGATTTCAAATTACCTCAACTATTGATTATGGCCTTATTAGACACAAATGTCATGCTTACTCAACATTTGTCTTATACAACATGCGACATCAAATGTCTATTAGATGCCAAAATTTAAAATACTATTTGACAAGACAACCTATATGTGCACATACCTTAATTGTTTTTATATTTGGGATAAACTCCTTAGTATGTTTTAATTGGAGGAGCAAGTTTTCAAGACCAAAAAAAATTTGAATAATCTAATCTATTATATTAGTGCCTTGATTCAATGTTATGATTCCATCCATTTTGATTGTTACTTATTCATCCTTTCACAATATTTTGCATTAAAATTTTGAAAGTACTCTTGAGTCTAAAATCCAATGTTGGCAAACTAAAGAGATGCTATGTTTCTTATGTAAGAAAGGTGGTTGTTGCAAATGTTGCAATGGTACTACTACTAATTCTCTGTAAGTTCATACTTTTGATACATATCATTATCAATTAGCATAGATTTTTCAGGTAAAGCAGTTGGTATTAACTTCCTGTAATCCTAAGGAATCTGAGAGTGTTAGCCTGGAAATTCCTCTTTCCGGCGAGATGTTCAAAGCAAGTTCGTCGAGCTCATTGATACGGCTTTGACAGGAGATGCGTTATGTCTCGTTGTGAAAATGACTCGTGTGCTGGGTTGGCTTCAAAAGATACAATCTCGGTTGCTACTTCAATTGAGTTTGGAATAGTGCAACTAGATTGGACTTCCAAGTTAACTGTTTTGGATCGCTCGACATGACTTTCCATCCGTTTCAGCTAATCAAGAGGAACAAAAATTCGAGCTTAAGAAGAGTCGAAATTCATTGACCAATATTTACATATCAATGACATAATTTCATGCCGGTAAAAAAAGGGACAATGAAAAATGAGAATTTACTTTCTACTGATAATCGATCAACCTTCTGTACTTCAACAGCAAGCAAGAGGTTCGTTATCGGATCCATGGCATCATTCATCTGCATTCAATCCACATTTCAGGCGTTAATTATTGGTGCTTTCATAGTCTACAAACCATTCTTAAGGTGGCGATGAGCTTTAAAATACGGAAATTATCGACGAGGGCATTGAGAAACTGAACTTTTTATCATTCAAAGAGGTAAAAGAAATTTGTCGATTGCAATTTCCTGAAGGATTACAATAAACCTGTAAACTCCAGATTCTCGATACAGAAGTATGTGTGTGCATCTGAACATCTTTGTCCTTTGACGCAATCTCCAGATTCTCCAGTTTCCTTCCGAAGTGAGATGTTTTAGACTCTTTATCCTCCACTTTCCTGAAGCAGAAGAAAAAAAAGTATTAAGTCGACGTAGATCGCATATGAAAGTGCAGAATTCCTACATGTCACTCCGGAGGTCACTCAACTACTAGAAGTTAGAGGATGAGGAAATTCTGGGCACCTTTCAATTTCCTGTAGAGCGGAAATTGCATGCTTCAATTCCTTAGCATTGCATGTATTTGATTCTTAAAGAGCAGATTGAGTCACAAATATTTGATTGTTCAATTTTTGCGATCCATTTTGACGTCCTCTTTTAGCAGGCGCTGTAGTTCTGCTTCTCTCTTCAGTAAGCTCAACTACAAAAAAAAATGAATAGGAATAAACACTCCACATTCACGAAGGTTGCAATGATCCCGCTGCAACCATAGCATTAATAATAAAAATTTACATTTTTTCTAAAATCTCGAATAAATTTCAAGATAAACGTTATCGTTAGGGACGCTTCAGTTAGGAGATGAGAACTTTCAATCCACTTTGTTTTCAAGAGTGTAGACTGTACTTTCCAACTCCTGCACTGATCTTGTAAGGAGTTTGGCTTCGCCCTCTTCCAAACGCACTTCGCCACAGCATTTCCAAACCCAACTCCCAATCTGATTGCAAGGAAGTGCTCCCACAGATCTGTACACGAAACCAACATCAAACTCAAATAAACTAAAGTTGCTTTATATATTCTACGCAGGAAAATAGAATCTGCCAAGAGGGAGGCTCAAGACTCATGGTGCATGAGTGGATTAATGGAAGCTTGCGCACTTTGTTTGAGTAGAACTGACAACTGAAGCCTATGATGGCTTCCACCTTGGTTGCAACGGCCACCATGGTCATTGAGGATGATCATGCTACCAAAGAAAAGAGGAATAGAATGAATCCTCAAGGCCTCAAGCTCGACCTGCTAATAATTTGGCAATAAAGAACCATCTCTAAGACAAACCCTCAGCATTGCAACCGCCCCTTGAAGACCATCTCTGAGATAAACCCTAGGCATTGTAACCGAACTCTTTTTGTTTTTATTACCAGAGAATGCCTCAAGAGACCAGTCAGAAGTAGTGAACAAAAATGTGGTGTTTTGCAAAGTTTTCATGACTGATACGCACTCTCTACCACTAGAAGAAAACTGCATTAGAAATGACATAAACATGAGGGCTGAATTTTGTTCAGTTCCACGTTTCCAATGCAAAAATCTGCATTGGAATGCATTTGGGAACTGATTGATACTTGGCACACAACAAAAAGTTGATCAAGATTTTACTATATATGAACAAAGTGACAATAAACGTAAGCTAGTAGTCATCAGACCATCTTCTATCACATGTTTATAGAAAAAAACAGTGAATAAAATGAAGTCAAAATTGTGCCATGAAGTTTCAAGGATGTTCTAGAATAGCTTTGTTTTGTTTTATTACGTTGAGATCTCTGTGACCATACATCTCCCAGTTGTGTTCTTTGCATCGTTGGAAAGCTCTTGGCGAGGAGGGGTGCACAACGTGAAAATTCTTGAAAGTTCTTGAGTTTTGAAGTTTTTGCCAATTAAAAAAATTTAGAAAATTACTTTTACTTTTATTTTGACCGTGGCAAAAGCATAAGCGAAATATTATTTTGGAACGTACTTCTGTAGACTCTGCAGAACATAAGACCTTGTTTGGTCCAGGCCAGGGTGGTGTACTTGTATTGGGAAGTGATGGGCTTGCCCCTCTAGAGTTTCCAAAAACAGGAAACATGAAACCTCGTCCACATCATGCATTGTTGCTGTACAGTAGAGCACACTGCAGTGGACAACTGAAGTCGATGGGCGCCGAAAGGAATCAGATTTCTTTTTTATTAAATTTTGGGCGTCCGTCACGAGATTCTTGACTGTCTAGTTTCATTTCACACGAAGTTATTCGAAACATTAGAGTAAACTTTGTCTTCGGAAACTCTGGCTACTCGCCCGAATGATGACCACTGATAGAATAACTAGGGCTGGGTGGGATTTGGCTACACTGGTTTGTCTTGACAGGGAGTGGGTGGGAAATTTAGTGTCACCTAAAACATTAGGCTCACTACAAAAATTTGTTTTTGTGGGAATGATACAATACGGTAATATTTCAACCCACACTACTTTAAAAAGTGTGGCTTTGGTTCAGTTATGTCAAATGACAAATCAGTGGAGCTTCTCTTTCCTTAATGATAATAATGATGATGATGATAATAATAATAATAATAATAATAATAATAATAATAATAATAATAATAATAATAATAATAATATTATTATTATTATTATTATTATTATTATTATTATTATTGTTATTGTTATTGGGGCATTGGCACTGCGAGCGACGAGCAACACCTGCAAGCACCCGCAATTCTGCGAAGTCATAAAAGAGAAGATCCGCAAAGAAGAGGGTGCCAAGCGGCGAACAAGGGACACAAATCAGCCACAAATCAGCCATCGGATTACGCAAGAATGCGCAAGCCCAGTGGAACAGAGAACGAGGATCAGGAATGCTAGCTGGCTTGTCTATTTTTAAGTTCAATAGGAGAATGTTCTTTTCAGACTAAAATCAGTGCGGACTGAAGAATGCGAGACAAAATGTTAAAACACATGAACACCCCATCGAGCTAATTTCGGGTCCTCATGGCAGTCCGTGTGGCAGGGTGTGTCCGTTCACCGGCGACACTCCCCTAGCCTCCGTCCTTCGCCCTTCCGGAATGCAGATCACCGTCAAAAAAATTTCACACGTCCTCTCCAAAACTCCTCTTGTTAGTTAGGAAGCTTGAATATGATCACAATCTAGGGTTTGTGGAGTGTCATTCACCCGTATCAAAAGCATTACAAGTGTGTGCACTGCTTGGAAGATTGGTCTTACCTACTGGGTGGGTTGATGTTGAAGCTCCGTTCAGTTCAATTGCCACAAGCTCTGCAAGGAAAAGAAAGCTTGATCAAAGATTGGGAAACAGTTGCAGCTACACGCAAAGTTGCAAAATGAGTCCCCGGAAAGGCTATTTATTGTACGCTACTGAAAACGCAAGGGATGTGTACATTTTCCGCTTCCCACAAGATGTCAGTTATTGTTGGCCGAGAGTAATAGTTGTCGATCATCTTGCTCCAAGGGCCATTCGTGAAGTAAATCTTTTCCAGCTTCTTGCTTTGAAACCCTCCTTCACGACCTGGATGGCTTCTTTGCTGTGCGCAACACAATAGCTCTTGATCTTTTTGTAAGATTTCTGAAGAGTGTCCCACCGCCGTCGATACTGGTCTACATCTCTTGTTAACATTTTTGCGGCTATTTCCTTCCAACCCTCCTGTTATTTAGGAAGAGAAAGCTACGTTTATTTGCTAGCGATCAACATCTACGTTTCTTCGCTTGCCTAATTAAGGTTCCTTTCTCGCTTAGTTTTTTCTTTCTCCTACAGAGTATCGGAGCCTGGTACCCGAGTTGGAGTCCGCCTCTTGCGTCGTTTCTGAGAGGTTCATGATGGGTGCCCTTGAAGGTCGACGCAGACGTCTGGCGTCCGATGAATGACAAAAAACTCTGTGCGATGGATGTAGGACACATATTTTCATCCATTTCTTTTGGAAATGCGGTGGAGACGTGCACAATCATTCCAGCACAAAACAGCGTTATTGAGTGTATTGGTTTTTGTAGGCACCCGAGATTGCTGAAGATGTCATGCAAACGGTAATAGACCCATGATGCCCTCGTCACAAATTCCATGAGGGCAGCATGCAATGAGGAGTTCTGCAATTTTCGAGAAGCACAGTGTAAAAATAATATGTTACGACGTTGCCCCAACACTATAAAGGGCGGTTTGGTTCTCTACAAGATCTGTAGTTGACAGTTGCCCAAGCTTGTAATGTTCATAGCCGCCTTCCCAAGCTATTACGCTTTGAAATGCATGGTTTGCAATGACTTGCAATTAATTCCATGACGGCTCACTAAAACTAGCAGTGTAATCTTCTTGGACTCAGCTTCGGTTTAGCACTTCCACTCCATGGACTTATCTTCTTCAATTGCCGCTTCTTTCCTCTCTCAAATTCATCTTGCTGCAAGTTCCCTTGCCACCATGCCTAGGACGAGATTGTTAGAGCTCAATGTACCTCATCCTCCCCCATGCCCTGCTTGGTGTCTCAATGATGCCAATACAATCGTTGAACATTTAGTGAAGAAACAAGATGCAAAGCCCTGGCAAGTTCAACTCATCGTTGGTTGTCTCAACGAAAGTTTCCTTCTGAGCTGGCCTAGACTTGAAAAGGACACCCATGACTACAACGATACAAGTCCACAACGCCTCGAATTCAAGGTTGGAAGAAGAGAGGGGAAAAAGGAGATGCAGACGGTTTGTCACCTGAAGTCTAATATCGGCTAATTCGAGAATTGTGTTCCCATTCCCGAAGGTTGAGCATCCACTAGCTGCATCACTTGCACCTTCAGCATAGACCAGCACTGACGTTGCATGCACAGACTTGTCCTCATCAGCATCCAGAGGTACTTTGTCATTCACCAACCAATCTGAACACATTTCTGTGATAAAAAAAAATGGACTCAACACTTTCTTAACGGGGGTGACATTGACAGCGACGGCTTCATAGTGGAGGCGAAATTTGCAAATAGAAGCAAGTGGGGACAGGTACAATCATCTACCTTACATACCTTCGTTCACAATGCCTTTTTCTTTAGTAGTGGCTGACATTTCTTGTAGTGACGGAAAGAACCCCTTTTCACTTGGAAGAAGACGGGCGGTGGACGTCCCTACTTTGGCTTGCATCTGGTCCAAATGAAGTAGGAAATGTCAGAAGTTCCGTAGTACTCATATTCCATTTTGCAAACCAATTGAACCGAAATTTCGTAATAAGAAACCTGTGCCAGTACTACTAATCAAGAATTCAGTCGTACCTTGTTAGAACCCCTCCCCTGGACTCATAGACTCATAATAAGGCAGTGAAACGAAGTGCAAGCATATAATTTCTTGATAGCATATGAATTCAGTCATTGCTCGATACTAGTTCTGTAACAAATGTCCCCGCTATATAGTAGGTGTCTGTTCTATTTACTTCATGGACAGAAGGTGATAGATGAACTGCACACCAAGGAATCAGCCATATCTTTTCAATTTCCAAATGACAAGACTGTAATTCTGGGAGGTCCAAGTGCTCACGCATGTGAGAAATACCTGGCTGGCTTCCGTTTGCAGATCGGTCATCAGCGATCTCCCCAGCATCTAGTTTGAGTTGTTTACCTGCAATCGTAAAAGATGGAAAACTAAAATTAACAAATCAAATATGAGCATACCAATATAATCAAATATAATTGAATATGTTTGCAACAAAATAATTCAATATGAGCATACATATTCTGGAATTACAATCATAGATTACGACTCAGATGACTAACTTTCAAATAATCTTTGAAAATGTCAGTGTATACCAAGTCCTTTTCTCTGTTTTTGTCGCAATGAGAAACATAAACCATTAGAAAAGGTTGTATTATCCTGGTTCCGTATCAGCTCATTAGCAAACAACCTTGTAGAAGAGGCAATGCAATCGTTAGGACTCACTTCTCTCGTGTGCAGATATTAGTGCTATCGAAGTAGAGATATTTCTCGGACAACTTTGAATTGTAGGCCTTCAATAACAGCATTGCTCTACTACCACTAGTAGGAGCCCGAGTTTTTTTTAATGTGTCACTGTGACGAGCATGTTTAGAAGAACATGAAGGCCATGATTTTGTTTTGGTACCTGCAGGTAAAATTGAGGAGGACATAGCAAAAAACATTTTGAAGAAGTAGTAATAACGTGCTAATGCTGCCTGCATCGGAGAAAAAAACATGTTGAAGTAGCAGTAATAATGTGCTGATGTTGCTTGCATTGGAGATGTTCAATGCAACATGATATAGGACATGTCTGTGTTATTTAAGACATCTTTAGTAACAGAGTGCTGCCATGCTAGTAGTCAAGGCCATTTTCACTATGGGTAACTCTGAAAAAAAAGGACCGGGGCTAGGTAAAATGTTGTCCCCAACTAGAAAATATAAAAAAAGGGTAGGTGCTGCCTATAATATTCTAGAACACATGCATAGAGGGATGCAGTAGTAGTACTTCAATAACATTTTCAGAATGAGTGCATATATGTAATTTTGAAATAGCTTAGACAAGAGAAGAAGAATTTGATAAAGGTGAGGAATATATTGTCATTTTTGTTTTAAATGTAAATTAGTTTCCATAGAGAGCATGTGCAAGGAAAATTAGTTTGTTTGTATGAGGCAATAACAATTGAGGTCTACAAGAGAACATTATTTGCAAACTATGACCAATGTTTAAAATCATCAAAATTCAAATCACTTCACTAATTGATAGCGCTATTAAGTCGTATTAGGTAGAAACAATGTTTGTAGGTGGTATTTTTCCAATAGTACCATGTCTAATACAAGCACTACATATGAGGTGGCAATTTTTTTTAACATGAATGAGTCTAGGAATTTTTATTAATAGCAAAAGAAGGTATGGGTGAAATTGTCCATTTACGTACTTTAAGAATTGCAAGATGTTGATTTTAGAATATGTAAGAAAAATTTTATATCTTTTGGAATTACACAATATATAGAAAAATACAAGTATGTAGAAAGAAGTTGAGAATCATTTTGAATACTAAATTTTTAAGAATTTAATTATAAAATTGAAAAATTAAAATCCCGACGTTGGTTATGTAGTCATAAGTAATCAACATTAGATGTCTTCATCTTTCCCAAATAAAATTAAAAATTGAATTAACCCCTAAAGGATAAAAGGACCAAGGCCATTTTTTTGCCAAAAAACATTCAAAATTGCCATTTTTATAGCAAAAGGTAAAAATATTTAAAATTCGTTTTATTTTTTGATCTAATTGTAGGATCTTACACTAAACTAGTATGAAAATGTGTGAAAGAAATTTCAGGATTTTTGACCGCATAGATAGTAAGATATCTAAGTTTAAAGTGGAAAAGTTTTTCAATACATTATGGGACTAGAGTTTTTGATTTTGAACATTTTTAATTTTAATTTTTTGCACTATACAATTTTGTGCTTTAAATCTTTATGGTATAAAATAGAGTTGAGAGTTTAGGAAAAATCCAGAATATTAAAAAAAAAACTTAATTTTTATTCTTTAAAAAATTGTTTAGTAGAAATAAGTAAGAGATAGAAGGAAAATCTCAATTATTAATAGCTCAAGAATGTAATTAAATTGCACTAATTTCAATGGTGAGAGTGCTCTAGCAAGCAAGATAAACCACATGGACCTTTTTTTTTGATAAATTATAAAGATTACATTTAAAAATGAATCCTACAAGTTATTTTTTTGAAGAAAATGCTCTAATTGCTCAAAAAACAAGATTGTCCATAACTTTCACATGAAAAATCCAAAATGAATGAACCAAAGCTATACATGTATGAGTGTATGAGTGCTATACAAAAGTGTGATCTTGGTTCATTTGTGTCAAATGCACTGTTAAGACAAATCAGTGGAGCTTCTCTTTCCTTGTTATTAGAGCATTGGCACTACGAGCGACGAGCAACACCTGCGAGCACCTGCGATTCTGCGAAGTCTTAAAAGAGAAGATCGGCAAAGAGTAGGGTGCTGAGCGGCCGAGCTATGAACAAGGGACACGAATCAGCCATCGAATTACGCAGGAGTGCGCAAGGCCATTGGAACAGAGAACGAGCATCAGGAATGCTAGCTAGCTTGTCTATTTTTAGTTCAAATGGAGAATGTCCTTTGACTAAAATCAGTGCGGACTGAAGAATGCGACTATGCGAGACGTTAAAACACCCACATCGAGTTATTCAGTTTTCGGGTCCTCGTGGCAGGGTGGCAGGGTGGCCGGGTGGGTAAATTTCGATCAGTGGCCTTAATCCGGGCCGGGTGGGTCCGTTCACCGGCGACGGTGCCTAGCTACTAGCTTGAATTCTCGTCGACACTCCCATCCGTCCTTCGTCCTTCCGGAATGCAGATCGCCGTCGAAAAAATTCACAAGTCTTCATATCTCCAAAACTTCTCTTGTTGGTATAAGGTGTCATTCACCTGTATCAAAAGCATAACAGGTGCACGCATGCACTGCTTGGAAGATTGGTAATTGATTACCTACTGGGTGGGTTGATGTTGAAGCTCCGTTCAGTTCATTTGCTGCAGCCCCTGCAAGAAGAAAAACAGCGTGATCATTGATCAAAGATTGGGAAACAGCTACAACTACATGCAAAGTTGCAATGAGTCCCCGGAAAGGCTATTTATTGTACACCACTGAAAACGCAGGGGATGTGTACATTTTCCACTTGCCAGAAGATGTACAGTAAGTTATTGTTGGCCTAGAGTAATAGTTGTCGATCATCTTGCTCCTATGGGCATTCGTGAAGTAAAGCATTTCTAACGTGGATATTTCATTAAAATGGCGGTATTCCACAAACTTGGCACTTTGAAGTGTATACCTATTCTAGATTTTAGGATTTCAGGGTATGATATCTATATCAGTCTTAGAAAATTAATGGAAAAATGGCAGAAAAATGGTGTCATTTTAACGAAATATCTGTTTTTCCAGCTTCTTGCTTTGAAACCCCTCCAATAAAGGGGCAATAGAGGGTTCAATCCCCCCTGGCCCAAGGGGCTCCTGATCCCCAAATTTTCCAAGTTCTTCTCCGGGGGAGATTAGAGCTGGCTCCTCCAGCCAGGGTCTTTTACTGTGTCGGTTTTAACATGAAACAAATGGAGAATCTGCATTATTAAATTCCATGCAATGTACTAATATCCGCGCAGATGGCCGGCTCACGTGATCAGTGCAAGTTGCAACCGCGTCCTTCTTGCCAGTCTTTTCAAGGCTTCACTATTGCTTTGCTTCTGAAGTGCTTCACTCGGGGCACGCTCTGCGGTCGTTTGCGAAACTTGGTTCAGTCCTATTGCGGAGCCCAGACGAGCTTAATTGACTGTGTGGAAGTTGGCATACTGTTCCAGAGGAGGTTGTTTAATTGTTTCAAAGACCAAGCGCTCTACTTATGTTTCTACAACAGTAGCTTGTTGGTTGGAGTCGTTTGTTTCCTGTGTCTGGATGAGCTTGGGAGGTGAGGGTGCAAGTGCTTGTATGCGACATCTGCAGCTGCTCGGAGGTGGTGGAGTCTTTGCTCTTGTTTTTTCTTTTCTTTTTTTTCTTTTTTTCTTTTTTTAGTCTTTGCTTATTTGGATTCGCTACACATGGAGTGAAACAGGCTTCGATCTGTCCAAGAGCACGTGGGTTCTGCTTGTCGGTGTGTTGAAGTGATCAGCTTGGAACGGGTCTGCAGACATTGGCTGCAACGAAGTGCTCCCTTCTCTCGCAGAGAACGCAGCAATTTGTTTGGTACCAATTTATTCCTTCTTTCTCATGTAATTGTAAATTTTGGGGACACAAAGATCATGCGCTCATTTTGGGAGATGTCTGTTTTTGATTAGAAAGATTACAACACGAGACATGAGATATAAGTTGTATTCTATATAAATGAGTAGATTCATTAGAGGTGCAAAAGATATGTGATTTATACCTATATTCTTAACCAATTAATAACATTTACATGGATGTGTGTCAAGTTTTGTATATCTTTTGAGACATGGGATAGAGCTTGGATATATAGTTGGTATTTGGCATGGTTGTCATATTGGACAAGTTACTATTCATTTCATGTCGTGTAGAATGAGTTATTATTCATCAAATGTACCTAAGAGGTACATTTGATGAATAATAACTCATTCTACACGACATGAAATGAATAGTAACTTGTCCAATATGACAACCATGGTATTTGGGGGGTCATAGTATTGGTATTTATGTACCTTTTCTACTCATTAGCTTTTTGTATGTAGTGGTTGTATTCATTTTATAGAGTTTGGTCTCTTTTATAGTTTATAGAAATACCTTGGATAGTTTATGGTCAAATATGCATGGTGGACTTCAATTTTTGGACTCTTATATTATAACAAAAGTTCTGTTATTGTAAACCAAGTTCATCATGCATCAAATATAAATGCTTTTCCAATGGATCTAGCAAAAAACCCATTACAAGCAATTTTTCCAATCATTTTTCATTCTACTATTGTTTATGGTTGTATATTCAATTTGAGATTGTCATTCTTGAATAATGAGATTGAGTTCCAATCAAAATATTTGTAAAAGGGCATGATCAAAACTTCCAATGTATAATAGTGTGGATATCCCTTATAATCCCATTGTCTCTAGGGGGACAAAAGCGATTTTAGATAGGTTCCTATAGTCTCAATTCTCATTGTATCTTTTTGAATTTTCATTAAGAGATAGGAAATACATTAGCTTTGGAAGATTATAATATTTATTTTAATTGGTGCCTGAAAAAAAAAAGGTTTGAATTTTTGAATTTGAATTTTTTTTTCTCATATAAAATACTCTTGTTTGCATCAAAAACTTTTATTCATTCTATTTTGGACAAGTTTGCTTTGGGAGCAATCAAAGTATTTTCTTAACCTCTAAATTTCCATTGTCTCCTCAAGGTACAAAATGGATTTTGAGCAAGCTTCTATAGTTTCAATATTTGTTGTTTTTTTAAAAAAAAAATTGAAGATAAAAGAACATTAGCTTTCCGAAAATATAATTTTTATTTCAATTGGAGCTTGGAAGCAAAAGTTATTGCATAGAAGTCCTTTTTTTAAAACAATCAGGGTTGACGAATCTCTACATCCGCCTGAAAAAGGCATCCGTAACCCGGACGTCCGGATATCCGTCCTCACGGACGCCAGCGGACGCAGCGTCCCTCCCGTTGTCGGAAGGTGGACAGGTGGGGCGGACGGCGTCCGCAAATGTTAGCGGACGCTGCGGACACAACGTCCGCGTCCGGACGTCCCGGACGTCCGACCGTCTTGTCAACCCTGAAAACAATGGGTAAAAGAAAACTAAAAAAAATTTTAAAGGAAATTTTTATTTGATTTTTTATAGATTATATTTTTAAGGATATGAGAAACTTTGATTTATTCTATTTGGATTTATTATGTGAAAGTTATAAACAATTTTGTTTTATGAGCAATTAGAGAATCTTTTTGAGAAAACAACTTGTAGGATTCATTTTTTATTTTTTTACCTCAATTTTCACAATTTTTCAAAAAAAAGTTTCACAAGGTTAAGATCTCTTGCTTGAACAATCTCATTGTTGAGGTTAGTGTATTTCAATTCCATCTTAAAGCTATTAACAAATTAGATTTTCTTTCAATCTTGAACCTACTTCTATTTGACAATTTTTTAATAAGTGAAAAGTAAGTTTCAAAAACAACCCAATTTTTTTTATAATCTCAACTCAATTCTTTAGCATATAAAATTAAAAATTAAAAATTAGTAGAGAAAAAATTATAAGTTAGAAAGGTTCAAAACCAAAAATTCTAGCTGAGCAAGGTATAAAAAATTTATTTCCTCTACTTCAAATGCAAATATCATGCAATATGCATGTTCAAATTTTGTGAAATTTCTTAGACACATTTTTATACTAGTCTAGTACAAGATGTTAGAAAAAACGTTTGAGGTGATAAGAAACATGTCTACGTTGGTGTCACCTAAAATCCATTATAATTGACAAGCAAAAAACATGCAAATTCTTTTGCCTAAATGTAGCTTATTTTTTGGTAACATCACAAAAAACATGGTCTTCCAAGCTCTCTAAAATGCGACATCTAGACACCACGTAAGCACCACATTGGCAAAGAGAGCCACGTAGGATTTTTTCATCCAACCTATCCATGACATGGCACTTGATGTAATGGCGAGAAAATGATGATGTGGCATGCCTAATTATTTGTCATACTTTTATGTTGTTTGAAAATTTTAATGTTGCTTTTTGAGACATCAAATTAGATGTTTTTTTGAGACATCAATTAGTGCATACTATATCTATAGGGTAAGGCCAACAAAAAAAAAATTTAAGAAAATAAAAACAACAAGAAAAATTGTAGAATTCACCAAGAATTAATGAAAACTTAGTAACTATCTACCATCAAGAGAATTTTTGATGGCAAAATGAAGGAATTCCTTCATTGGAAACTAATGAAGATGTAGATTACAAAGGTCATATTTGTATCTATTCTCTGTCCATGGTGAGACAAAAGATATGGGGTAACTAGAATATGAAAACTTGGCCATTGTACTTTTTGACATTATTTCAAACAGCTAGACATTGATTCACACATTTTGATGTTGTTTCAAACATCTAAATGTTATTTTTGACATGTTGATGATGTTATCCAAGATATTTTATATTGAACACAATTCTTGTTGTATATATTCTATATGGATTGTTTCATTTCTTACCACCTTGCTCGTATAAAGGTAATCTCTTTTCATCCATTGTGTTCATTCATCCATTTATTTGTTTTTGCAAAGCATGCCATGAAGTTGTCCTTCTACTAAATTTTTCACATATGATCAATATTTTACCGTAGACCATAGTAATTTAATTAACTTATTTGTAGTGAAAGACAACGTAGTTGCTAACGTGGTTGTCTATGTTTTAAAGTACATTTTTGAAAGACATGAATCTATTTCCTTTGACGTCATTAGAAACATGTATATCTTCCTTGACATTAGGATATTTTTCTACAAACATAACCATGTTTACAATGACATCACATGGAATTTGGACTTCTAGGGGCTTAAATTATCTGAAGCTACTTGTTTTTGAAAACAAGGCCCATTTCAGTAAGACATCAAAAATACGGGTTTCTTATAGTAGGAGAAAGAAATTTAAAGATTCATTCATCATATTAGGGCAAGGCAACCACTTTGCATACCAATAGATGATTTATTGATACCTATTTCATAGAAAAGTAGATTTTTCATCTTTCATTCAAGATTCATTCAAAGTAACTTCTATTCTATTTGTAATTGATACTAACTATATTGATGAGTACAAAGCTTGAAAAACTTGTATGTACTAAAATTTGGAATATGAATGCTTTCATCAATTAACCAACTAGGAGTTTTTGTGATAAATGATCTTCTTTGTTCCATATCTATACTTCTCAATAAAATTTGTATGAACTTGCATGCTAGTCTCAAGAAATTCATTTGATGTTGAGGTGTATAGAAAATTAGTTACAATTATAACCTTGAATATATTCTTTTTGAGTTTTTCATATGGGTGCAATGTTTGTAATCTATTCTAGAATGGTTTCACAGTCTTAGATACTCTTTTTGACAAATGTATAAGTTGCCATGGGAGATCCACTTCTTACTCTAGCATTAGTAGGAACAACTATGAGTTTGGTACTCAAAAGGGTGATTGACGCTACCAAAGGGGCAATAAGGATCAAAGAGAGTTGCAAAGCTCTCAAAGTGAAGGTAGATAAAATCATTCCTTTGCTTAAAGATGTTGAGAAAAATTCAACCAACTGGAAGCAAATTCATTTGGACTAGATGTTGGAATTCAATACAATACTACTTAATGCCAAAATTATTTTAGAAGAATGTCTTGGGGAGTTGAGAGGTGGTAAGTGGGTGAGACTAATGAAGGTGTGGTAATGGCGCAAATTACCATCTCATCTAAAATGCATTATTGATCAAATTGATGAGGCAAGGTTGAATGCAATTTTAGCCACACTTGTTGTTAGTACCTAATTTTCAAACTCATCTCAAAAACAATCAAAATCAAAAATTAATTTTGTGACACAATCAACTCCTCCCTTGATTGTGGAAGTAGAAAAACAATTCGACAATCTCAAGACATCTATATTGGCAAATCATATAAAAGTCAAGTCTACTATTCTTGGTTTGTAAGGAAGAGGTGGAGTTGGAAAAACTTTGCTTGTTGGGAAATTGAATAATGATGAAGACATCAAAGTTATATATGGGTCAGAAGGGATTTTGTGGATTACCATAGGCTTGGATGCAAGAATATTAGACTTGTACAAAACTATGGGGAAGTTTTTGAATGACGATATATTGAAGATGAGTATTCTCATTGCAACCAAGGAGACCAATGTATATATTTGTGGAATGCATTTTCAAAAAAGAAGGTATTCTTGATTTTAGATGATGTGTGGGGAAATCAATGTGATCATTGAGAAATGATGTATTAGTTGAATATTGCCTCCACTCCCCGATCTACTATTCTTATAACAACTCGAAGTGCAATGGTCCTCTCTAAAGTTCATGCTAAAGTGGAAGTAGTGTTTTTGCTTTCTAATGAAGATGGTTGGACAAAGTTTTGTACTCATGCATTTAAGAGTGGCTCTCCTCCATGGAATATATCAAAAGACTTGGCAAGAGAGGTTTGCAAAGAATGTTAGGGTCTTTTGCTAGCATTAAAAGTTATTGGTAGTACAATGGTGGACAAGAATGGCAAAGTTGAATGGTGTTTTTCCTTATCTTACTTGAAAGAATCCAAACCTATATTGGAATCAAATGTGGATGACTCGTATCATCATTTATAAATAATCCCTCATCATCAAAGTCTCATTAGGGTTCAAAAACATCATTGCTTTTGAACTGATATAGATGTAAATTTCACTAAGTTATAAAGATCATAAACATACAATATTGTAGTGAACATGATGTAGATGATGTGAATCAAATTTGGAGTTATTTGACCGTATAGATTGAAAGATTATAGTGTTTTAGTGTTGAAAAAAGATGCTGAAATTTTCCTAGCAACTCACTTGGAGGTGAAATTCGATTTCTAAACTTACTCAAATGAAAAAATTTAAAACTATGAAGTTATTCAAAACCAACATGCAAACACATTAGTGAAAAAAATATCATTAAATTGACTCAATGTGTTTGCAAAATGGCTTGCAAATGTCAAAAAATAGGTAAGAAAAGTTCTAGAAAACACATATGAGGCTGAACCTCCTTCTAATAAAATGCTTCTCAGTCACTCATAACTTCTTGGATTGATATGAAATTTTAGCCACACAAACTAGACTAGTATGCGCAACTTTTCCAAATTTTTTTTTGGAAATGGACATTGTATGGAGAAGAAATAAGCTGCCAAAGTTCATTGTAATCCAAAAATGTTGAGATTTTGAACTTTGAATTGCTCTTAAACATTTGAAGAAACTTGGATAGACATGAAAATTTTACCACAATAACTAGACTTAAAGGGGAACATAATACAATAAATTTTATTGAAAAAAAACATTGGATGAAGGAGATACAACCCCCTGAAGTTGCAACCATTAAATGCAGGTTGGTGGACTCAAATTGGACCTATGAACTTTGATTGGCTTCCAATTACATTGAACATCTTGAATCAATTTGAAAATACTACCACACAAACTTGAAAAGAGAGTGCAGATTTTCCAACAAGTTTTATCAAATTCAGACATTGAATGCAAAAGTTATAGGGCTTTGAAAATTGTGAGGACACTTTTGGTCCCTTGCGGCGATGAGGGGTTAAGTTACAACAACTTAAAGCACAACATGACAAAGACATGTTTTTTGTATTATTCTGCTTTTCCAGAAGACTATAAATTCCAATTGGATTTTTATGTTAAATGTCGATTGCAGAAGGATTATTTGGTGCACTTGGTAGAAAGGAAGCTAAAGATGTAGCTAAACTACTAATATCTTGGAATTCTTGTAAAGCAATCCATGGTTGATTGGAATCATAAGCAAGGATACATTGTGATATATGACACTCTACATGATCTTGCAATATTTACCTCTAGCAAATCAAAACCGGAGGATTATGCATCCAAATGTTGGTTTCTATGTGGGGAAATGTTGACATCACTTTCTCCAAACAAGTCACTCAAGGAGATGCAAAGGATGTCATTTACACAAAGCAACATTTTGAAATGGCCAAACCAACTTCACGCTCCTGATCTTTGAATACTTTTACTATCTAAAATGTCTATTCACAAAAGAAGATTGTATATTCTTGAGGTATTCTTCTCCAATATGTGAGCTTTAAAATCTCTAGACCTTTTAGGAAATCATTTTGATGGAAAACTTCCAAATATGTGTGGATTGCACACTCTTGTGATTCTCAATCTTCAATGGTGTATATCCTTCAATGAGCTTCCAGACAACATTAAAGAATTGAACTCTTTCATTGAATTGAATCTTGAAGAATGTAAATCCTTGAAAGTGCTTCCTCAAAGCATTGGAGGCTTAAAATATCTTACAAAGTTGAATTTTCAATAGTATAGATCCTTGAGTGAGCTTTAAGAGAGCATTAGAAAATTGGATACTCTTGGAAAGTTATATCTTGGAGGATGTGGATCCTTGAAAGTGTTTCTTCAAAGCATTGGAGGCTTGAATTGTCTTAAAAAGTTGATTCTATATGAATGTAGATCCTTAGGTGAGCTTCTAGATAACATTAGGGAGTTGGACATTCTTGAAGAGTTATATGTTGGAGGATGTGGATCTCTGAAAGTGCTTCCTCAATGCATTGGAGGCTTAAAATCTCTTACAAAGTTGAATCTTCAATGGTGTGGATCTTTGAATGAACTTTTGGAGACATTGGAGAATTGAATACTCTTAGTTTGTTAGGTCTCAAAGGATGTGTGTCCTTGAAAGTGCTTCCTCAAAGCATTGGAGGCTTTAAGTGTCTTACAAGCTTGAATCTTCAAGTGTGCAAATCCTTGAGTGAGCTTCTAAAGAGCATCGAAGAGTTGAACTTGGATGTAAATCTTTAAAAAAAAAGCTTCCTCAAAGCATTAGAGGCTTGAAATGTCTTATAAACTTGAATCTTTGAAGGTAGAGATTTTTAAATGAGCTTTCATAGAGCTTCTATGAGTTAGTTTTATCAACAAATTGAATCTTTGAAGATGCAAATTTTTGAATATCTTGCCAAAGAACATTGATGGATTGAAATGACTTTTATTTTTCTAGCTTTTATTGTAAGGATATTTGCACGCAAGGGTGCACAAGTTTTTTCTTGTCATATAATAGTGCATTAATATTTAATGTATAGGGAAACTTGAAACACATCTATGATATGCACGTTAAATTTGAGATAAAAGTCAACTTTAGAAGAGAGAATTTCACCTAGGCTAAAAGACTTCCTAAAAGGTATTCAATAATATCTTCATGTGCTTGAAATTAGGAAATTTACATCCAAAAGTGCTCTTTGATTGGACATTTGGACACACTAAAAGTTGATGTAAATTTAGTGTGCAAGGATACTTGGGCAGAGGTGGAGATTGGTTGGAAGTCCATTGTAGGAAGGAGTAGTTCAAATTTCAGAAAGATTCCATTGGATGGCCTATGATGGAATACAAGAATCTATGTACTGACTTGAAGTAGAAGCCTCTCAATGGTAAAGGGATTTGTTTTTTTTGTCTAAGACTGAAGACAGGGGTCCTAGAGTGCCAAACGATAATTCGCTACCTTTGATTCCGCACCAAATGCGTGTTTCTGTTGATGTTAAAAAGCATTTGGACGATTTCATTGCCTATTGGACCAAAATGGCAAACGGCAAGGACTCTAGGGAGTTCTGGAGGAAGATTGATCCTTTAAAAGTATTGGGAGGGTGTTTGCTTGCCATAGATCAATTTGTAGAGGTGCAACAAAGATTACAGTATGAATTTTGGTTGATCACAAGGGTTGCTATCGTAGAAGTAGACCGAAGTCAAAACGATGATACATTGGACAAAAACTATGCAGAAGGTGAGACCTTTGTTGGGTGTAGGCAACTAGGCATGACCATCCACAACCTTCATTCCATATTGCTTATGATGTGTTTGGGGGTTATTTTATTGTGGTGCATTCCGACGATGGTGATCTAAAGCCATTCTAGCTTGCAAGAGCAATTACAAACCCTAATTTAGATTCCAGACATATTCATATGATTCAAGTTTGCTATTGGACGGCAACTTCTAGTTGTCACATTAATATGGATACGTTTTGTGGATGGGACACAAGAAAAAGGTAATATTCAAGGCAAGGATCAAGTAATATCTTTAACTTGGTCGAATGCAGACTACATCATGACAGTTTAGAAGCCACGATGCAGAAAAGGAACTTCTGATCTGAAGGTTGCAATTCCAAAAGTGCAAATTGATATCATCAAAGCATCAATGTCAGCATTCATGTCAAATTCAAGCAAGGATGAATCTTCAGTGCAAGGATGAATAGTTCGTAGTTATGTTAGTTGTGTATTGTATTAGAAATTTTAGTAGAATGCACTTTTGCATTTAGGTGATTTGAGATGTTTGCATGTGTTGTATTGATTTTATTATGATAGTGTGGCTACGTACTCAATATGGCTTTTTTTTAATATATTTTTTTGAATTATTGGATTTCATTGTAGTGTATTCTATATTTTTTTTCCCTTGAATTTGTTTACTTGAAATTCCAAGTTCTATGTGAAATTTAGAATCATAAGATTATATATAAGTAATTTGACACATTTGAGTCTCAAATTAAAAAAATGTCTTATTGTATGTTCTTTTGGTCTTCTAAAATTATGATTATAATTCCCCAAAAAATCCAAACATTAATTGTAGTTCATCATTTTTTTATTTATTTTGAAAATATTTTAAATATATATTTCAAAATTTTTAAGTCTCAATTTATTGGAAAGTTTCAATTTAATGAAATTTAAAAAAAAAATAGAGTGCAATTAAAAAATTCAAACATTTATTGTAGTTCATAATCCTTTTATAAATACTTGACAAATATTTTACATACATATTTCAACATTTTAAAGTCTGAATTTAATCCATTTATTGCAAAGTCTCAATTTAATGAACACTTTTTTTTCTTCTAAATAAAGTGTGCAATTAAAATGAGACCCCATGTAGTCTCAATTAAAATAGGCTTAATAAATAAGGCCTTTATACAAATAGTCTTATAGACTTTAAGAATTTTAATTTTCTTATGTCATAGCCATGGGTTCCAAAATCTCTAAGCAATCTTCAAATGATGATTTGCTTTGCGCATTGTATCAATTTTATAGAATTTTAGGTATACCTCTAATGCATTGTGTTTTAACATTACTATTATGAACCTTACCAACTCTTAATAAAAAAAATGGCTAAATAATCACTTGCGTCTTTATTTAATACTTTATCAATATGAGAATGCTTAAATTACTATAAGAAACCCGTATTTTCATGGACAAATCTAATTTTTTTTAAACAAATTTTAGGTGATGTCCAATGTGACAAACTTATGTTTTAACGTCAACAAAAACATTCAAAGAACATCAATATTGAACGTGGAATAGATGTTATCATTACAGAGAGTAGCAATTTAGATGACTCTTCACCACCTTCAAAGATCTCCAAACAGACTTCATCTCATATATCGCAAGTTCATAGCATATCTTCTATGCCTTCTACAACTATAGATACTAGATTAAAGTTTAGCAAAGGTCAGTCTATTAATCCTTGTCTACGAAAGCTTTGTCACACCAAAAGATCAAGAAATTCATTCAAGAAACTTGATTATGATTCAATAGCAATACACAAAGTTGATTTTGTTCCATCACTTCTCAATGGCGACATGATTTTTGGGTTTCTTCTAGTTAGTTAAAAAACCTAATATTTAGTGTCAAACAAAGCTTATGGGTAGAATAGAGAAATGTTATAATGGACATGTTTGGTCAAACATACATTTGACCAACATCAAAAACATTAATGGGTTGACATTTCACTTAGTCTCTTGCATAGGTCATCTTCATTTTAAGAACAAAATATGTGACTCTCTCTCTTGTATGCACTGAACAACATCTATAAATGAGACCAAATGAGATGGGTGTTCTTCTATACCATTTGAAATGGGTACCAACCCTCTTTCTAATTTAACAATTGTATGCAAAATCTGTTGTACTATTCCATCTTGTATTGTGGCTAGCTTGCTTAGCCAAAAATATATTATGTAATTAGAGGCATGGACATGAGACGAGTGTGTGTTTACTTTGGTCTTCATGATCATCCAGTGAAAGATGGAGATTGTCATGATTCCAAAGAAAAGATTCAATCATTAATTTCCTAACAACTAGAAAAGACTCCAATTCCAACTAATTCTTCAGTTGTCTTAAGAGGCAAGCAAGGCTGCAAGGAATTATTGGGAGGGTTCTTTCTTCGACTTGATGGAGCTCCCCCTATAAATTGGGAATTGACTAGCTCCTTCCTATTTCCAATAAGTACAGATATAAAATTTTTCCTAGTATTAGAAATGAAGTAATGGCTTTTAAGTATTTTCAAAAGTTTAGAATCATGGACAATATCACTAAGGTTTGGAGATGCAACAATTGTGCTTTTGTCCAAGAGAACAAGTTTCTAAGTTACACATTTGATTCAAATAAAGTTTTTGTGTTCAAAATGTTTGAGTTGGGTCCAAATAGTGGCATTGATTTGGTAATGCAGATGCAACAAAGTAGTGACCTCCAAGATATTTGAATTATTTTGATCACATGAAGCAAGTGAAGCATTAGACAACAATGGCTTGTCATGTTTATAATCCCAATTTTTGCCATGTGATGATTGTTGTCATATGTGATGTAGTTTGAGGATTCAATTGTCCAATGCAATTTTTGGACTAATTTGAATACAGGAATGGCAAAGCATGGTATTGCCCTTCCATATTTCAAAGGCTTCATGGCTGACTGTGAAGTAGCAAAGTAGAATGCAATGAGAATTATCTATAGAAGTGGCAATGCATCTAAGCCTATATTCAATTATGAACGCACTTGCCTTTTCCACTATACCCAATCAATGGAGAAGTGTACAAAGGCAAATATTTAGGTTGACCTTCAAAATCAATATCAAAAGTTGAGCAAGAAGTATAAAAATGCAACATCATCATCTAAGTCTGAGATCCGTTTTCACACCATTTGTGTATGGTAGCATTCTTCGTGAGCAACAATAAAAAAAGGGCTTCAACAACTAGAACTATGGTTAGCATTTTGGCACTTTTGAAATAAACAATGGGGAGAATTCAAGGAAATCATAAGATCATTCTTTTACTTCTAATGCCCCCTTTACCTACTCTATTGACCTACTATTATCATTCAAAATTGGAAAGTACTCTTGAAGTCTTGAGTTTATAATCCGGATATAAGGCAAACTCAAGAAAATATTATGGTTTTTATACGAGGGTTTTATTGTTAAAAATATTGCAACTATTGTACTAAAAATGTTTTAGAAATGAATACTTGTAATATGTATCATTATTAACTCATGCCATTGGGTTGTCATAGGTGAACAATGTCATTGAAGAAATTGTTGCATCAATTTGTTTTGTTTTGTGTGCTCAATTTTCCACTAAATATGTAGAGAGAATATTTCATTGTATTTTTCAAAGATGTTCAAATTATATATCAGTCATAATTTTTTTAGATTTTTTAGGAAAAATGTGAAACTACAATGACTTTTGAAGTTTAAGTGAAAAGAATTCACACATGCTACTAAATTCTGAAATTTTCATCATAGGTGTATATTATAGTATAAAACATTACAATGAAATTCAAATATTTCCATATTTCTATAGTTAAAAATAAATATTACTTAATTATAGAGCCAAAGATCAAACTACAAGGAAAGGTTCTCAGAAAGGTTTTAATTCTTTTCTAATTTTAAAATTAAACTAGAAATTAGACTTCATGAATTTTATTTCATTAATTGGGTTCAAATTCAAAAATGATTATTTGTATGGCTAAAACTTATTGGTCTAGAACAAGAGTTAGTTAGTACCAATAAACTCTAGAGAAGCCTATTTTATGAGCCTTTTTTTATGTTGACAAGTCAACAATTCCTCAAACAATTAATTTTTATCAACATCTAATGTGAAAACATTTAAATGGTCTCCCAAAGTAGATGACAATTTGCACTTCATGTCGCAGCTTAGAATTTTGATTTTCTTAGTATACACCCAAATAGGAACGGAAACTAGTCATTAGCTAACCGGATCCGATTAGGTGGGGAAGGAAAACTCAGAATTAGCACGGAACGTGAAGTAGTGGGCTTCTTGGATCTAATCTGGTCAGGAGTAACTAACGACGGAAACGGAATGCAACACGGATTAGGTCTAGGACCGGATGATGATGATGAACCGGATTATGATGGTAAACCGGATTCATGATGACAAACCGGAAAGGGTCCAGGGACTATATAAGGAGGAGCTTTCACTGTTGCACCCCCTTTTAGAAACTCGACCTTGAGCGCGCGCGGTTGAGTTTTTGTCGTTTGTGCGTCTGTGCGTTTGTGTTCTGTTCGTTTTGATTCCGGTTGAGATCGGAGAGAGGAAGTGAGGAACGGGACGTGCGGCTAGGAGAGAGTGAGGTAGATGTGAGTGGGAATGCCTCAGCTACGTAGGTCGAGACAAGCGAGTCCCTCTGGAGGCGAGGTGAAGCTCCGGAAAGTCATTCCGGTTATTCCCTCCACAGAGCCGGAAAAGGCTGAACTCATGGATGATCTCAAATCCATGGGTTGCGTAGGGTTTGCCGAGAAACCTTGGGGTTTTAGGGAGGAGAGAATGGTCAAGGAGCTCCTCGGAAAGTTGTCCAACTAGTTTGACAACACCGTGAGGGGAGCTCCCGTCAGCTGGAACGAGGGGATGTGGAGAGCGGTTTACGGTTTCCGGGCAGGAGGTTTGGGAATGGCGAGCTGGAAGGATGAGTTTGTCCGAGGGAAGTTCAAGGGAGCCGTCAACCCGAAGGACGGATACGCGGTCGAGGATTGCTTGGATGACCGACACCGTCGGCTCCTGCAATTCCTGGTTCCGGTTCTTCACCCGGAAAAGCCGACCAGGGTGACGATCACCCTCGGCAACACCATTTTCGGTGCCCTCAGTGGTACCCGGAAAGTGGACTGGGCACGGATCATTTCCGATCTCGTGGCCCAACTTGTTAGTAGGGTTGGGAAGAAAAGGGCCACTCCAGTGTGCCCTTATCTCTTCCACCTCTATCGGGAACACCAAGTCCTCACCGATACGGAGGAGAGGGCGTGGAAGACGCAGGAAGTGCTCCTGAAGTATGGGGAGTCGGAGACGGATGACGAGGCGGAATCCGATTCCGGGTCAGACCGGGAGTCCAGCGAGGAAGAGGAGGAGCCGATGCCGCCGATCAAGCGACAGAAGCTGACGCCTCCACACAAGCGCGGGACGCCTCCTGGTCAAGACAAACTGGCCTCGGAGGAGAAACCGGAAGCCGAGAAGACCAATTCCGGGGGAGATCCGGATATGCAAGATCCGTTCAACGGTCTGATCAACGTCCTCTGCAACATCAGGGCAGATTGGGAGGTCAAGCACAGGACGCTTGCGGCAATCGGCAAGTTGGTGGGTGCTGCACCGGACAGCAACTTGGCGGAACAAGTGGCGCAATGCATCACGAATCCGGAAGAGACCCGGAAGCAGGAAGCCGAGATCCGCCGGTTGCAGGAGGAGGTAGATAAACTGAAGGCAACACTTTTTGCCTATCAGGAAGACGTGACGGCCGCTCGGGAGATGGCGGAGGAGACTCGGAAGGTGGCCGAGCAGATCAAGGCGGTCCTGGGAGAGACCGGAACGGCAGCGGCCAAGGCGAAGCTCTTTGACGAGAAGATCCACGAAGAGAAGAAACTATCCGGTTCCCGGATGGTCCGGATTCTCGCGGACTTCGCCAAGCAGGTGGAGACGGCAATGGTGGAGGGGCGGAAGGCTGCGGACCGGATCGAGGAGAGCAGCCGGAAGCTGACCGGAGCGACGTGCGACAAAGGTATTCACCTTTCAGATATCTCACTACCGGACCTCTTTCCGGATGCAACTATGGCGAAGGACAGGAAGGATTGGACTCCTGAGTCCAAGAAGTCTGCACGGACTGGGACTCCGAGCACGAGACCGGATATCACCATCGACCTGGAGTCTCCACCCGGACCGAATCCTGCGGAGGGGGAACGGGTCCGGAATTTGAGTGAAGTTTTCGAGGAGCTAGTCCCGGAGACCGGAAGCCCGACGATAGGATCTAGAGTTGTAGGGTAGATAGGATTTTAATTTCAGTTAGGAGTAGGAGCGGATCCGGATCCGGATCTGGCTCAATAGTATTAGGTTAGACCGGAAGTTAGATTAAGGTGGCGGCGGACCCCCACGGGTTTTCCACTCCTTTTTGTGCTTTTAGGGTTTTGACCCTTTGTATATAAATCGGTTCCTGCGATGGGAACTGGGAGTTGTTCATTTTGCAAACTTCTTGTACTTTTCTATTCTCTTCATTGTGTGTCTCTCTCCAGCGCGACAAGATTGTATGATGTGGAGTTAGGATAGTACGAGTCGGTTTGTGAGTGATTTCTCCCCTTGGTGGTTATTTTCCGATCCTAGGTGCATGTGAGTAGGTATCGAAGAGTTGGGAGTGAATTTAGTTCCTCAGCACGTCTAGAGTTCCAGATTCTGGGTGAGAAAGCCGTTGTTAGGCTAGGCGGGTAGGGAGGGATTCCTTAGCTGCGCTAGAACTTCCAGGTGGGAAATCCGGTTGAGTGTCCGATCTCCTGTGAGGTCTCACCACCCGTATGGGTAACGGAAGAACTTTAGTTGATGTTGGAACGGACGGGTACACTTATAACCACCTGTCTTCGCACGGATCGGAAGTAGCATCAAGGTCGTTGTAGTACGAGAGGGTCGAGTGTGGGGTCTTTGTGTGACCTACAATCCGGATTGCTATCTGGGTTGTTGTGAAAGACCAAACCGGATCCGGATTAGCTTAGGAGTTTAGAAGGTAGGACAGTGGGTCTTCAGCCACTATAAGTCACGGAAGGAGTGGTGGGCCTACCACTCTCAAAACTAAGCAGCGACCCCTCTGATGGTGAAACAGAGGCAAAACTAAACCGGATAGGATTACGGGTATAGGATGACCATCCGGACCGGATTGGTCAGGACGGATTTCCAGGATCGGAAGTTGTGAGATCCTGGGATTTGGGTATTTGTACGGACCGGATAGTTAGTAGGACCGGAAGAAGGAGTAATCCGGTCTGTAGTTATCCGTTGTGTTGGTATTTCTAGTTCTAGATCTAGGACCAGAAAGTAAGATTGGGATACTGACTGAGCTTAACTGCTTAATAGAGCTAGATACTTCACAGGATCTCGTGGGTTCGATCTTTAGAGTCACTTAGTTATACTCTAGAGCGATTTTTGTGAGTATAATGGGGAATTGACCTGCCCTGTGCTGCGACACTTCATCATCCTATAATGCTCATTTAAAATCATACCAAATGCGACTTTGTAGCTTGTTGGACCTTGAACAATCATAACATTAATCCAAAAAGGACATTAGAGACTCAATTAAGTGTTCAATAAATGACTTTCAAGCAAATTATAGAATCAAATATTGCATCTATCCATCTTAGAATTTGATAATTTGAAGATGATTACCTTTATGATAAGGCTTGTCCTTAGAACTAAGGTTATAAAAATCCTTTATATTTTTTCCTCTAATTTGTTTTGACATAATTAGTGAAGTTATCTTATTTTATTTTTTGAAGATGAAAATACCTATCTTTTGTAAGTTATGAAAATTTAGAACTTGTAATGAAGATTTGAAATTATCATTTATTTATGTAGAAAAAAAAACAATAAGTCATATCAAATATTAAATTAGCTCAAATACTTTGAAAACTACACCCTTGATACATACTATACTAAATAAAATATTCTTGTATAAACAAACACCAGGGTTGATAGGTGTCCGGACGCGGACGCTGTGTCTGCAACGTCCGGTGACATTTGCGGTCGGCGGACACAGCGTCCGCCGGGACCACCCCGTCCGCCTCGGTATAGCCGTCCGATCGACACGCGGACTGATGTGGTCCGCACGATCTGGGCGTCCGCCCCACCCGTCCGCCTTCCAACGGCGGGAGGGACTCTGCGTTCGCTGGCGTCCAGACGTCCGGACGTCCGGGTTATGGATGCTATTTTTGGGTGGACGTAGAGATTCGTCAACCCTGACAAACACTATGCATCATTCTAAAAACAAAAAATCACCTTACCATGGTAGTTAGCACCTTATTCAAATTGCAACATAATACTTAGTCTTAAAAAAAAATTTAATTTTTCAAATTGGAGTCAAAATTGGAGTTGATAAAATTCAATTCATTATTTGAGTTCCAATTCTAAATAGATCATCTTCACTGGTGAAATTCAAATCTAGAACAAAAAGCAAGTCCAAGCAAAAAGTTGCTACAAGAGATTTCCAAATATACAACAAGGTGATTTGTGTCCTATACATTTAAATTCATAGAAAAAAATACAAGACACCTATGATAATGATAATGAGAAAGAATAAGGGAAGCATCCAAAAAATTGGATGAAAACTTGAGTTTTGCATTCTCTAATAGACTTTGAATCATATTCCAAAGTTAGATTTTGGTATTCCATGGTTATATTGAATGGAGGTGGTTTGATACAAATGTATATCTTTGAAGAGAATGATCAAACCAAAGAAGATTTCATTACATTGTAAGGAAAGGCCCAATTTTTATTGTTAGCAAATAGGCAAGATTGGATTGTACAAAACCTATCTTTCAAATTCCTCTACCAAGGAAGCAAGTGTAAACAATTGACATTCTAAAGTATAATCTTTTTTAAGCACCTTCTACAAAGGCATGAGAAGGTAAATTCCAACTAAACAACTTATTTATGCCTCTATTGTTGCTAATCAATACATCCAGCCACCAAAAAAAAATCATCTTTTGGATCTACAATTCTATATCCAACCTTCTTTTCAACTCCCTCCACAATCTCTAACAACGTCAAGGAATGCTCATACCGACCTTTCATCTTGTCAGTGACAAAACCATCATTCAAAGAGAGAGTGACAAGGAAATTGTACAACTCATTGATCTTGGAATAATCTTTAGGAAGCTCCAACCTCTCCATAGGGTATTCACATTGGTTCTTTTTATGAAACCTCAATATCATGAAACTCTTCAAGATGTACTTTCCTTTGTCTGTTTTGATCAAATCAATCCTTGGATGCAATTCGAACAAGCTTTCTTTGAGAAATGCATTCCAGTCAAGGAAATCAATGGGAGGAACTTTTGAATTGGTTGCTAGACTCGTCTCGCCATTGAATCGATAATGGCCTACTTTTCGAAGGAATTTATTATCTTTTCCTTTTGGACCTGTTCCTTCATGTGTTGTTCGAGTATTGGAAATGTCTATTATAGTCTTCATATCATTGAAATCTTGAATTTGGCCATCTTCTTCACTAAAATGATTGGATCCCTCTTCTACAAATAGAAATGCTCGATGTGCAGTAAATGAGCATTTTGCCACAGGATGGCATCCAATGTTGAAAAACCCAATGAAGCTAAAAAGAAACATCATAGGGTTCAGTCCATAGCGGTCGCAAAGACATGAGAGAGCAGTCTTCGACGGGGAGTCCATGTTCAACCACTTATGCAATATGGCTACCAACAAAACAACCATAGAAATATAAAAGACTAGCCTAGGGGCAATGAAGAATGTAATGATTCCTGTTGATATGACCACTAAGAGCTCATTAGCTACCACTATAAAGAAGTCAAACATAATGATTTGGATCTCAATGCCCAAACTAGCTCTTGGATCAGATTGATTCCAAGGATCAGCAATCCATTTTTGGAAGTTGGTACCGTAGATATCAAACACCAATTCACTCACTTTGAACATCATTGCAGAAGAGGTGTAAATGGCAACAATGATGAACAACAATGAAGCCTTAAAGAAGAATCGAAAGAAGCTAACTGAAGCTGCAAGGATCATAACAAGAGTTGCTATGGGGCTGATGGATACCATCAATATCCAATTTTTAGAATTGCTCTTGTCTTTGTCCATCTGCTTGTACAAAACATGTGCATTCATTAGTAATCTTCTATACAAATCTTCTTGAATGGCAATTCATAATTGACCTTCAAGAATTCATGACTAAGTCAAATTGCATCTTTTGAATAACATTGCCCTATGAGAAATCTTGATGAAAATGAAAATAAATTTTTTCATATTACAGATCTTCATATTAGTAGATGCAAACTAGGTGAATGTCCTCTTTGGAAGTAATGAAATCTACTACTAGAAGGTGAAAAAATGCATGAATTGGAGAGCTAAAAGATGAAGGCCAGGTCACAATAGTTTTGAAGTCTCAAGCTTTGACTACTATTCATGATCTCCTAGAATATTTAGAATCAATTAATCAAAAGGATAAATGATTCAAACATACAAGACAAGATCTTTAAACACCCACAAAAATTGTAAAAGCGTATGATGGATACACCAGCTCAAACTAAAGAGGATGGGTTCAGCTCAACACAAATATATAAAAATTTATCAACCGTGGCCTGGATTGCCATTATCTAGTTCGTGTCACTCTCAAGGTGAAATAGCCCTTCCCAAATTTTGTCGGTAAAAGTTTCAGAGGTCACAAAGCAAGACAACATGAGTTCTAAGCACACCTGAAGAGAAACTTGCCTCAAAAACAGAAAGCTGCGCAACAAGCAAGCTCTTGCTCTTGCAGCAAAATCACGTACGTAGAGCTCAGACTGTCTCTTCTTCTTCTCTGCAACTCCCACCCCCCTGCTCGGATGCCTGAGGCTGAACCGTGACTTTAACAAAACATGCGAGAATTCCTGTGACGCACATGCATTTGCAGAGAACATTACACTTGCGAACAATATCTTAAATCTTGCCCCATCCTGGATACAAGCAATGACAGCCAGACTCCGTAGGACCCTTGCTTCTGCTGTCAGGATGCAAGAAGCAGTGATGCTCTGACGACAGGATAACATGGAGCACAGGGGTCTCCTATTGACCCCGAGAGTGATGTCGCAAAACTTCTTTAGTGAGGAAAGCAGAAATTTGAATTGTGGAGATTAATATGACCACTCGCATGGGAGACCAACGCATATTATAATGGAGAACTCCAAACATTCCCTTCTGGAAAATCATCACAGAGAAGATTACAGCTACTGAAGGGACAACATGCAAGAAGTTAAGCGACTTCGGCAGTGGAGTTTGAGGGTTTCAGACACCACTCAAAATTCCCTAATCTACACACTACGGATTTGGTCAGTTTTTCATTTCCTCATTGAGTTTTCGTATAGATAGGGTACTATTCATTTTTCTCACACTCAACTTGAATTTTCAAAAACTGCCATAACTTGATACTGGGTTTCCTATAACCTGCTGTGTGATAGTGCATTCACTGTGCGAGTCTCACTTTTCCCACTGACGTACAAATTAAACATCTGCTTCAAAGGAAAGTTTCACAGATGTCAAATTGTGAGATTCGTATGGAAATGCGAGACTCGCATGTCGCGAAACCTCTCGATGAGATCCACTGAATAGAATTCATACAACCAAATGTTCTAAACTTACACGTCCTCTGTCGGCTCAAGCTTTGTCTATCCGTGAAGGTTAATAACCCCCAGAGCTACGGAGACGACTAGTACGTGCGCACAGATTCAGTGCTGTCAAGCTGTGGATTAGAAACCTCAAACCGACTTCATGAAGGAGAGACTGAAGGTGGTCACTTAAATCAGACGTACTTCTGCAGACTCTGCTGAACATAAAGCCTTGTTTGGTCCTGGCCAGGGTGGTGTATTTATATTCGGAAGAGATGGGTTTGCCCCTCTGGAGTTTTCAAAAAAGGAAACATGGAAATCTCGTGCACATCATGCATTGTTGCTGTACTGTACAGATAAGCAAAGGTGCGTTGTACAGTACAGTTGTGCACACTGCAGTGGACAACTGAAGTCGATGGTGCCGAAAGGAGTCAGAACTCTTTTTTAAAATCAGGTGGGCGTCAGTCAGGAGAATCACGACTGTCTAATTTCATTTTCACACGAAGTAGAAATATTAGAGTGAGCTTTTTCTTGGGAAACTCTGGGTAATCTCTAAGATGATCATGACATTATATAAGCAGGCAATGGTCCTCTCCATGCTGGTAAGGTATTATACGCTTTGCTAGATCCCTGGGAGCGACTTATGTTGTTTATGGCGTACTGCAGACTAAGTTGAAAGTGATAACCTCGTTTGGTTCATGGGTCCTCGAGGCAGCGTGGTGCATTTCTGTTTTGAAAGTGAAAGTGATTGACTTGCCCCTCTGGTTTCGAAAATCAAAGGAAATGCCAAGGATTTATTCCTTTGATTCTTTGCACCTTTTCTCATTCAATGGGAATTGTCCATATGTTTCATGAAAAAATAAATAAATCGAAGGAAACATGCAAACCCATGCACATCATTTACAGACAGCATTAATTGTTTCTGTACAGTACTGTACTGACACGCTCCTACGTGAGAGAAACCCATTCTAGGGTATGTTAGCCAACCCATTTTTGACCACTTTAGCAATTACACATATCTAGAGCATAGGTTTTTTGAGTGCAAAATTTCTCCTATGTTTAGAAATAGGGCTTAGAAAGATTTCAGATTTTTTTCAGATTTTTATTACTATAAATTTAATTACTATAAATTTTTTAGTTGAAGATTATATTCAATTTATTCTTGTCATATAGGTCTTCCTATTTCCAACCACAGGTTGGTTGCAAAATCAACCAAGATTACAACCAATTGTAATGCACCACAACTGCATTGTAAATTGTGCCATAATTAATCTCCGGCTTTCTCCTACAGATTGCAAAGAGTGTAGCCTATATGATGAGAATGGGTCGGCTACCATGGCCAATGGCAAAGAAATCGTGCCGAAAGCAAGCACCGATTGTAGTGGACAACTGAAGTTGGTGACAGCATGAATCGTCGGTAACTGAATTTGTTTTTTAAAATGGTGGGCATCCGTGGTCACGACTCTTGAGACTCACGAGACTCACGAGTGTCCAGTTCTATTCACACGAAGTTCAAAACAGTAGAGTGAACTAAATATTTCTTCGGAAACTCACTCTGGCTACTCACCCGGATGATGACCTCTGTGGGATTAGCTTCACTGGTTTGTCCTGATACTGAGGGGTTGGAAAATTTAGTGTCACCTTCAGAATTAGTATCATTACAAAAATGAATTTTTGGGGGAATTGATACCATGCAATAATCTTTCAACCCACACGACTTCAAAAAGGGTTTGACTTTGGTTCATTTGTGTCAAAAGCATTATTCAAACAAACCTAGTGAAGCTTCTCTTTCCTTATTATTGAAGCTTTGGGAGTAGACTCATGCCCGTCCTTTTGAGGCTTGTCTTGCTATAGTGTAATTGTTCTTTTTGATGCAATTGTTGTTCTAGTTATTCCAAGATAAACTTAGACCTATCACATAAATTACATTATACTAGTACTAGTGGAATTATCTTTAGGGCATCAAAGAATAGTATCGTAGAATGGAGCCCAAGGCTCCTTAACATTGGTACCATGCTAGTACCAACATGGGCCTTTAATACCATGCTCTAGCACTATTCCTTAGTGTGTAAAGATCAACCACTGTTTCTACTTGTATTTCTACTTATTCTTTTTGACCTTGTTCACTATATACTATTTGAATATTTGGATTGTCAAATGGATTTGAGTCATCTCTTGCAAAAAAAATGCTCCGCTTGCAACAAATGAACATTTCACTACAACATAGTATCCAATATGAAATAGCCTTATGAATTATATGAAGCTAAAATGAAACATCATGGAGTTCAATCTATACTCTATAGCTGCTACAAAGATATGATAGAGCAGTCTTTGATAAGCAATTTGTATTCAACTACTAGCTTAAGTAATATGATTGTTAGACCTACAACTATGTATGAATATGCAAAAGGCTAGTCTAGGTGCTATGTACCTAGCATGTAATGATTCTTGTTGATAGGACGACTAAAAGCTCTCCAACTATTGCTTTAGAGAAATTAGACACAATAAGTTGGACTTTAATGCCTATACTCACTCTTGGATCAACGCATTCATAATGAATAGATTCCTTGAGGCTAAACCTAGAGTTCCAGAGGTGGATAAGGTTGTGGCTGTTATATTGGAATACAAAGATGCTTACATTGTACATCACTATGAAAGGGGTGTTAATGACAACAATGATGAACAATAAGCCAACCCAATAAAAGAATTGAAGGAGGTGAAACAAAGACATACATATCAACGGATACCGTCAACATTTAGTAATTTAGAGAATTTTTCATGTGTTCATCCATTTGTTAATTTTGTTTCAATTAGGACCTTTTTTCATTTTTTATAAGGTGCCAAAGTGGCTATATAAAATTTTATATAGTATGCCCCCAAGTCTCAACATTCATCCACGTATTAGATAGAAAATATCACATTAGTACATATCATATATCAATCATTCTATTTTCATCCACAATTTGTCAATTTCATCCAAGTATTTTTAATTCAAAGTTTTATAGCAAAAAGCTTCACATTTTTTTGCCATTTTGTAAATTGTAACCAAATTGGTTTTTTTTGGTGCAATTTGGCACCAAAAGTCCCCCCCCCCCCAAAAAAAAAAAAGCCTCAGTTTCAATTTCAATATTGCATGTGCCTTCATTAGTAACAATTTGCAACTGTGAACTCAAATTCTCTTGAAGGACCAAGTCAAACTTCATTGAATATTTAGATTACATTGCCCTAATGAGAAGTCTTGATCAAGAATAAAATAAAAAGAAGAATTTCTGAAGAAGAATCCTTATATCAATAGTTGCAATCTAGACAAATTCTATCCTTGGAGGAATGAAATGTGCCACTAGAAGGTCATAAGAATGCCTAAACAAGAAAGCTAAAAAGTCTAAATCGAGCTAGTTTTAAAGTATAATACTTTGACTACTATTCATGATCTCTTAGAATATTTAGAATCAAAAGACTAAAGATTCAAAGATATAAAACACAATATTATAATATTTAAGATCCAAAGGTAAGAGTTTGCCAATCAACTCCTAATGTAGGTTGGAACCTAACATACAAAGACCATACAAACAAGATGCAATGAAGAAACCTTCATACATTCAGGTTCCTACCTGCATTAGGAGTTAAGCCCAAAAAAATTGTGAAAGCATCCCATTGATTCCCTAGAAAGATTGTCTCAAGCTCAAAAGGATGAGTTTAGCCCCTGTAAAAAATAAACTAACAACCATGGACATGATTGCCAATATCAAGGGTGAGCACTTCCCAGATTCTGTCGGTGAGAGTTTCAGAGGTCCCAAAGAATGACAACATGATTGAGTTCTGAGCACACCTGAAGAGAAACTGGCCTCTAGGCGGACTGAAATTTCTGCAACACGCACGCTAGCTCTTGTTGTTGTTGCAAGATCACTGCCGCTCAGATTTTCAAAACTTCCTCCGCGCCGTGAGAAAAGCAGAAATTCACATTGTACGTGGAGAGTATTGTTGCCACTCAGAAGGGAAATCAACTCCTTTTACAATTGAGAAATCGAGACGTCCCCCCTGGAAAATCAACACAGAGAAAACAATAATTATTGCAGAAAATGAATGAACATGAATGCAAGAAATAAAGCGACTTTGCGAGTGGATTTTGAGGGTTTCTGACAGAGTGATGGCACTCAAGATTTCATGTTCCTCGAACCCTAGATTTGGTCAGTTTCTCACTTTCTCACTAGTTTTCGTGATCATGATCATAGGGTATTCCTTCTTCTCACACTCAAGGATTTTCGAAAACTCCCATAACTTGATACTAAGTTTAATATGACCGGCTATGATAGTGCATTCATTGTGCGGGTCTTCCTTTTCCTAGAATGATGAATCAAATATACATCTGTCGCTTCGAAATATGACGGATTTACAGATGATGAATTTTGAAACAATTCTCTGGAAAATGTGAGTCTCGCAGGGAAATCCACTGTCTGAGATCCACAGTAAACGTTTCTAAGATCACAGGTACTCTAGACAGGTTAATAACTCCCGAAGCTGTGGAGACGACTATTACGTGCCTGCACACACACAAATTCAGTCCTGCCGATCGAAATGTTGATTAGGAAGCTGAAACCGATTTCACGGAGACTGAGATCGACTAAAGCTGGTCGCTTCTTAATTTAGGGCATACTAACTTACAACACTATTGTTTGGTCCCTAGCTGGGTGGTATAAGTTATTTCTCTTTTCAAGTGATGGACTGCCGGCCTTGCCCTTCTGGTTGCCCCCAATAGAAAACATGGAATCTCGTGCACATCATCGATCTACAGACAGCATTGTTGCTAGCTATACAGACTACAAACAAGCAACGGTGCACTGTGCTGGCAGCACACATTGCAGAAGAAAAGTTCTGTAAGGAACTATCGATCACTGAATATTTTTTGTTTTAAAAACAGTCGTCATGAGACTCATGAATAACTCAATTGGTTTCACATGAAGTTAAAAATATTACAGTTAACCCTGGAATGTCCAGACTCATTGACGAAGTGCAAGGAGACGTGAAATGTGCAGAATTTGCAGGAACGCTATGAAAAAATTGTGATTTTGCATTCTTGAAGTAACCATAGGATCTGTAGAAATAGGAATTACAATGTCACCCTATGAAGTTAGAGTGTGGGAAATTATAATTGATGTTAAGATCAAGAGGTTTGACCAATGAAAAAGGGGCGTTGACTCTCACGGGCAGGTGCTTTCTGCGGCACAAATGATGTCACTTCATCCGCAGAAATGGTTGGAAAATTACACAAAAATACACAGTACAGAGAGCATCATCAGAAGTATGAGAGCATGTAAATCAACGAAAGTGAACTACATCGTCATTGACACCGTGGAGCTTGCAATGAGGATACTTGTGATGAGAGGAGGAAATTTGCATTTTCCCTCAGCAGACCACATCCCGTAGACAGCAGCCAAGCAAGAATGTACGAATGCCTCAATTACATGCCCGCATTCGAAGATAGCAATAAAGAAAATGACTGGATGAAGGAAAATACTACTATATGCATTTGATAATGGCAATATTCTACATGCTTGGGTCATGTTCAATTCACTTGCGTGAGAACATAGATATGTGGGCATTCCGGAAATGAGGATTGAAAGTTGTTGGTGCAATTGGAGAAGAGCACCAACAATGTCCGGTGACCCAGGCAGTCGTTGCATTGCAGTCATTCCAACTCTTCGTAGTAAAATAATATCGTGGTGACACTTGCCATTCTTGTGGTAATTGTCGTTATTGTGCACACCCTCCTAGAGAAAAACTAATGTTCTTGATCTGTACGTGATTTTTATTCACTTGCTCAAATTCTTAAAATGAAGACCCGAAGCCACCAATGATGCCCAAAGCTTGCAACTAGCCCGACGGCAATTGTCGAGCCTCATTAATTTCATTTCAGCACCAAGTTCACATTGGGCACTCCCAAATTTGTTCCCAAACCAGAGTTGTTTGACATCTAATTTTCCTAGCTCCCAATTGCTCCTACTTATGCACTCGCTGCCATCACCAGCGAACACAGAACCCACCTCCGAGCTCACACAAAAATTAATGTATGAAAATTCTAAATTCTCTGTCATCTAGGACTCATCCATTTCGTTTGTCGTTCACTTTTTGGACTTCGGAGCGCTTCAAGGTTAACATTCTCAACATTCGGAAACTCTATCACAGCTGCTCGCCGCCTTGCGGTCCAGTTGATGAGTCATGACTGCTGATTTTTTTTTCCTTATTTGGTCCAATTAGAACTTGGGTTTCAATTGCAGAAGTAGAGGAGGAGGTTTAGATGAAAAGTTATGTTGCCTTGAACATTTTAGGCAACTTTAGTTAGCATGTACAAAACTCCTCCTCTACTTTGAAATTTGGCAAGTATACAATTTACATGATACAAGATGAAAATGTTCAAAAAAATAACTATGTGTAGTGTAAAAATCCCATTTTAAGAGGAGTTAAAATTCATTAAAAGACATTTGGGGTCCTGTGAAGACTACAAGTTCTCAGATTGTGAAAATTGGCTCAACTGCATGAAAACACTACTAGCTGCACAATTCAACGTGGTTGAGACAATGCCGCATCAATTTTGAAAATAGAAAATTAAAAAAATTCAATTTTTTTGGTATTTTAGAAATTTTAATTTTAATTTCTTTTTGAAAAAAAATTCTGACAAAGCCATGTTCTTTTCGTGCTATAGGACTAGCCAAGAGAATAGGCCTAAAACAATCCTCCCTTGGCCTAAATTTCTTTTAGTATGTTGGCCTTGTTGGGTAAGATCAGATAAAATGAAAAAATCTTCTAACTTCAAATGCTATAATCTTTCAATCATTCAAAGTTTTCAATCATTTGTGTCATAGTTTCGTATAAATTTGTAGTTTTGTACATTTGAATTGTAATTTAGAAAAAACTTTTTTTCTCCATTTCATTCATTACCTAAAAAGTGTCAATTTTTTACAATTTCTACCTCAAATTTGTCTTAGTTCTTTAAAGGTTAAGATAAGAGGCTCCCTAACTAACCTTTTTTTCTAATTCCATCATCTATATTTTGGTTTTGAATGGCCATCCACCTTCGTTGTGTAAAGATGCATGGTTTCAAGAAAAACCAATGGTAGATGAAGAATCCTTTGAGTCAACCAATAGAAGTTGAGCATTTAGAGATATCTATTTAAAGAGAGTTTATTGGCTATGAACAAGTATTTATGCTTTCAGCTAAAAATTCATAAAATATTATGTGAATATAACAAAAAATTGAAATGATTTAAGTTGGTTTCTATTATATAGGCTAACATCTTACTAGAAGAATTCAACATTTGAAACTTGCACCTACAAAGGTCACCCTAAGTGTCAATTATGTTGGATTAGGTGTACCAATTTACATTTACAATGAAGGAGGTGGAAATTAGTAGCATGTATAAAATAATTGTCATTACAAAATTTACTTTTGTAGGAATTGATACAATGTAGAATTTTTTAATCTATACTAATTTAAAATAGTGTCACTTTGATAAATTTGTATCACATGTATTATAAAGACAATTTAGTATAATTTTTTTTTTTGTTGGAGTGGATTCTTGCTAGTCCTTTCCAAGCTTGCTTTATGGCGATTTAATTGCATTTTTTAATGCAATTGTTACCCCATTTGTTCCTCCAAAAAACTTAGGCCTATTAGGCAAATAACATTCTACTAAGTGTAATGAGCCTTCCACAAAGTAGGTAAAATTTTCCCTGCTTCAAGCAAGAAGTAAGCAACACTTGTCTCTATTTTAGGCCTTTCATTTGTATTTCATGATCTTTCCAATGCCTAATTCAAGGACTCTAGTTCCATGATGTAAAAACTTGAATCAAGGTTCTAAATTTTTTTGTTCTCCAATGAAGCTTGAAACACTATACTATATCCTATTTTCAATGAGTAGTGTTGGATATTTCCTCCTAATAATAGTTTTAGATTTTCCTACATAAGAAAATTGCAAACTTGTTGATGATTATATTAGTAGTGTATTTTAACAACTCCTGCTCCTTCCCTTGACTCAAATTTCAGCCATAATAAGGGCCTTTTTTGAATTTGAGATCAATCAAAGAAATAAAGCTTATCAAGTCTAGTTGCAATTTATATGTGCAAATTTGAAAAATTCCTAAACCAAATATTTTATTGCAATTCAAACTTTGGGCCTACTACTATGGTGTGTTGATTTCCTAATTTTAGAATGAAATAATAATTTTCTTGCACCCACGATCTTTTATACTATAATATATACACATGGAGAAAATTTCAAACTTTTAAAGCATATTTTTCATTTGATATGAATTTTTTCACTTTTTATTCAAAAGTTCACAAAATAATCTGGAATTTGTATGACTTATAGAAAACATATGATTACATCCTTAGAAAAAACAAACTATCCATGCACAGTTGCAAAATGGGAGCATACAAAGAATGGAACTTTGAAGTTTGAAAAAGTCCATCCTTTCAAACTTAATAAGATGCCCTTTAGGTTTGGAAGTTAGTGCACGAATTCAAAATTATTTCTTTGTGCTATCTGTTCTAACAATTCTCCATGGCCACCTCACAAGCTTGAACAAGTGCTGTGGGAGGCCTTCACAGATCACACCAGGATCAAAGCCAAAAAAACTATGGTGAGGGTTTAGTGTTATAGTGTCTGAAAATGTAAAAAAATTGTCGCTGAGGACTGGCTCTGCTGGTTCGCTGTACTTTTTCCCTTTCAATGGAAACTGTCCATGTGTTTAAAAAAATAAAAAAATAAAAAAATAATTTCTTCGAACAATATTGAAGCAATGAATGTTGTTCTTGAAGAAGAATTCTGCAACATTCTTAAAGTTTAATTTGCCTGGTGACTGTATTTGAATCTCAGATGGCCTAGAAGGTTCATTCTTCCTCTTCTTTCCTTCACAACTCTGCAACTAATTGTCGCTGCCTCAAAGGATTACTTTTCATTAGCATCTGATGCAAAAACATTCAAAGAGTTCTCCAAAATGGATGACAAATTTTAATTCATCATCCCATAATGCTCATTTCAATTATACCAAATGCCCCTTTGTGGCACATTCAATGGCCCTATAGTTAATCTAAGAAGGACATTAATGACTAAATTAAGTGTTTCATGAATGATTTTCAAGCCAATTGTAGAAACAAAGAATGCATCTATCCATCTTAGAATTTGGGTATTTTTGGCTGCCTGCCTTCTTGATAAGGCTTGTCTTTCTAAAGTCAACCCTAGATGGACATAGCCTATGTCTATTATATATTCTTCAACTTCAAAATCCTTCACATCCTTTGCTATAATTTGTCACAAACAAAGGATTGAATTTTTTCTTTCAAAAATGAAAATACATGTCTTTTATAAACCATGAGAATTTCAAAGAAATTAATGAAGATTTGAAATTACTATGTATTTTTGTAGAAAAAGAAGAAGAAATTTACATCAAATACAAAATTAATTAGCTCCAAAAATCCAAAAATTCTATTATTGGTGTATTCAATGGTGAAAAATACTCTTGTATAAACAAAAACCATATGTCATCCTATAAATAAAAAGTCATCTTACCATTGTAATTGGCCTCCAATTCAAATTGCAATAGGATACTCTATTTTAGGAATTTTTTCATATTTCAAATTGGAATAGAAGTTAGACGATGAAATTAATTTCATTAATTGTGTTCAATTTCTAAAAAGATCATCTTCATTGATGAAATTTAAATTAGGAGTAAGGAGTAAGGAGCAAGGAACAAGAAGTTGGAACAAGAAGTTGCCAAATATGCTATAAGGTCATTCACAGTACACACTTCTAAATCTATAGAAAAATATAAAAGACACCTATGATAATGACAACAAGAAAGAGCTAGTGAAGCACCCAATAAAGGGATGAAAACTTGTTTTGCATTCTTTAAGAAGCTTTGAGTGTCATTCCAAAGTTAAATTTTGGTGTTCCATAGTCATGTTGAATGGCAATTGTTTAATACATAAGCATATCTTTTAAGAAATCAAACAAAAAAAGGTTTTATTGTATTGCTAGGAAAGGTCCAATTTTGATTATTAGCAAAAAAACAAGATTAAGTTGTACAAAATCTTATCTTTCAAATATCTCTATTAGAGAAGAAATGCTAAAAAATTTACATTCTAGGGTGTTATCTTTCTTGAGCACCTTTTCATAAGTATGAAAAGGCAAATTCTACCTAGACAACTTGATCATGCTCCTATTGTTACAAATCATTACATCCAGCTACTACAAACCTTTTATCCATTGGATTCACAATTTTGTATCCAATACTCTCTTCAACTCCTTCCACAATCTCTAACAACCTCAAAGAATGTTCATACTAGCCTCTCATCTTATTAGTGACA
Organism: Pseudoscleropodium purum; assembly: GCA_963969395.1. Taxonomy (NCBI): domain Eukaryota; kingdom Viridiplantae; phylum Streptophyta; class Bryopsida; order Hypnales; family Brachytheciaceae; genus Pseudoscleropodium; species Pseudoscleropodium purum. The sequence continues at coordinate 20,430,095 of OZ017797.1, forward strand.
AAACCATCATTTAAAGAAAGTGTGATAAAGAAATTGAACAATTTGTTGACTTTAGAAAAATCTTTTGGAAGCTCCAACCTATCCACTGGATACTTGCATAGGTTTACTCCAAGTAGTTTCAACACCATGAAACTCTTGAGGATATACTTTCCATTATCTCTTTTGATGAAATCAATCCTCGGATTCAATTGAAACAAGCCTCTCTCAAATGCATTCCATTTGAGAAATTCGGTGAACAACTGTTCTGGATCAATCGTTGCTCCTCTGAAGGAGTGCCAATTGACTTCTAAATTGAGTTCCTTGTCACCTTGTTCCACATCCACTTTGATTTGGTCCTTCTCCATTTCAAATAGTTGATTAGAGGGCTTTAGAAATATCTTTTGACCATCTTCTTCATTCAATTTACTATGACCTTGTTCTATATCACTCTCTTTTGGACCTTCTTCTATAAGGAATATTTGATGATTGGGATATCTTCTATAGATGAGATCTTGATTGATTTCTTTGTTGAATTGATTGGGGGCATTTCTTACAAAAAGGAATACTCTCTTAGTAGCAAATGAGCACTTCGCTAGAAGATGGCATCCAATGTCAAAAAAACCAATGAAGCTAAAAAGAAACATCATAGGACTTAACCCATAGCCATCACAAAGACATGAAAGAGCAGTCTTAGAAAAACAGTTGATATTGAACCACTTATGGACTATAGCTACTAGCCAAACAATCGTGGAATAATAAAAGATTGACCTAGGTGTTGTAAAATATGTAATGATTTCCATTGACACAACCAATAACAGTTCTCCAACTACCACTTTAAAGAAGTTCGACACAATGAGCTTGACCTCAATGTCCACACTAGCTCTTGGATCAAACCAATTCCAATGAGTAGGATTGGATTTCCGAATGTGGGCAAGGTTGTACTAGAACATCAAGATGCTCACATTGTACATCATTGCAAATGGAGTGTTAATGACAGTAATGATGAACGACAGCATGATTTTATAGAGGAATCAAAGGAGGTTGTACAAAGCCATAAGCATGAATAGAAGGAATGCTATGGGGCTTTGGAATACCATCAAACAATCCTTTAATATGTGCTTGTCCCTTGGTTCATCCATCTATTTGTATAGAAGACATGCCTTCATAAGTAATCATTTGCAATTGCAAACTCAAATTCTTTTGAAGGGTAATCCAAGAAACCAATATCGACATCAAACTTCATCTTTATAAGTGCATCTCCCTAAAGAGAAGTCCCGATGAAGATTTTAAATAAAGAACCCTTTCCAGATTTCATTGGTAAGAGTTTCAAAGGTCCCAAAGAATAACAATATGATTGAGTTCTAAGCACATACCTAGAGTGAAACTGGCCTCACAAACTAAAAACTCCACAACACATACATATACTCTTGTTGTTGCAGCAAAATCACTATCGCTCAAATTTTCGAAATGTACTCCCTATGTGAAAAAAAGCACAAAACTCACACTATGAGAGTATTATTGCCACACACACGGGAAATCAATGCATTTTACAACAGAGATTTCGAGACAATCTGCCTTGGAAAATCAATATAGAAAACCCAATTATAGTAGATGAATGGACAACATGTAAGAAATCAAGTGATTTGGCTAGTGGATTGTGAGGGTTTCTGACAAAGTGACAACACTTAGAAATTCATATTCTTCGAATTTTAGATTTGGTCAATTTCTCAATTTCTCACTAAATTTTCGTAATCATACTAATAAGGTATTCCTTCTTCTCACACTAAGGGATTATCAAAAACTTCTTACACTAATTCAATACTAGAATTAATATGTGCAGCTATAATCAATAGTACATTCACCGTGTAAGTCTCACTTTTCTCACTTAACATCTTTCGAAATCACTTGCTTCAAAAGATGACAGATTGATGAATTTATAGTTGATGAATTCACAAAAGACGGATTTTGAAAAAATTCTCTGGAAAATGTAAATCTTGTAGGAAAATCTTTTATCTGAGATCCACAATATACCACTCAATGAGTTTCTAAGCTCACTCATACTTTGTAAAAATTAATACCGCCTAAAGCTATGTAGATGACTATTATGTACCTACACATAGATAGATTTAGTCTTGGTAATCGAGATGTTGAATAGGATGCTGCTATTGATTTTATGGATGTTGAGATTGAAGTTGGTCGCTTCCTCGGTGAGTGCTACTGAACTTGAAATCTTGTGGATAGAACTTATTAAACTAGGTGGTGTATCTCATGATGTGCTTGTTGCCTTACCATTTGTGAGGAACATGGAAATCCAGTACAAAGCATTGAATACTCTAACAACTTTGTGGACACATGTGTGCAATGCATGTTTTATTGTTATTGTTCACAGTTCACATCCACTAGTAAAGATGTGCCACTTGGGATTACACGTTGTAGAAGCCAAGTTTGGTGGAATTATCTGTCACTGAAATTTTTTTTTAATGGTCGACATGAGACTTGTGATTGCCAAAATTAGTTTTACGCGAAGTTAAAAAAATTAGAGTAGGCAACCCATTTCCGACCACCCCTATAGTGGCCCAAAACATATTTTACTGCTCAATGGGTTCACCACGCCTTGTTTATAACTTGGCTTGAGCCACAACTAGCTAACACTGCACATGCCATGCATCTACAATGTTAGTCCCCATTTTCAATTCACTTTGCTAAGTTCCAATCACTGAGACTCTAGCACACACTCCTTACATGACACCAGGCATATCATTTGGTGACATGGAGTGAAGTTCCATTTTGGAGTATTAAGGTCCGTGGTGGTACTACTCACTATAGTCTTCACCACCTTTGAGAGGCACCCTATCCCAAACTAGTCCTTTTTGTACTTGCTACTCTTTGGCATTGCTAATTGGGACTCCCTACTCATGACACATTAAATGTGGGTTAGTTTGAGGTGGGGTTCCATCCCAACTGGTGCTACGAAACACTTCACACAAGTGCCTCATGGTGCCTTGGAGCCGATGGTGAAGGCTCACCACCAACCTTGAGTCACCGGGGTTCACCGAGACTCACCAAGGCTCTAAGAGGAAATAAGGAGGGAGACCAAACCCTCCAATAGTACTTTCTGTGGATTTGGTAGATCTTCCCCTTTTATATCAAAGGGGGTATCCAATCCACCTTGGATTTTTGAAGACCACCCGAATCCAACTCGAACTTCTTTAATTTCTTCATCATTTGAACTTCCGAACTTCCAAACAGCTTAATTGTGTGCTCAGAGCTCTAAATCCAACATGCAAGTCCATTTGAGATATCTACACAATAAGTACATGCCAACGGACTATTCACTTGTACCATTTGGACAAGTTCTCATGAAGTTATGGCCCTTTAAAAATACAAGTCCATCGAGGGAGAGATCACGCCTTCACCATGGCCTTTCTCTTGGCCATAACTTTTGATTCATAACTTAGAACCTCGTAATGCTTATCATTTTAGCATACTTGTGTTTTTAGCTTTCCAATGATATACTACATGCCATACTTCCTTGAAGTATTCCTTGGGAACCCCTTACTCTTAGGCTTAAAGTGTTTTGGTGCCAGTAGAACACTCCTAACTTTGAACAGTCATAACTTCTAGCCAACTAGTTCAAATTATACTTTCTTTAGACAATTAGGTGCTTCTTCTCAAGAGCTTTTCTAGAATGTATGACACTCTACCATAATCTTCAAATCTAGTGCGCTATTGCGCCCTTTTCGCTCGGGAATGTCTCAAAACTCCCTTTTTAATCTATTGCAAGGCTTGGGGAATCACCACCAAAGTCTCTCTTGCTCACTAAGGCGCTTCAGGCACCCTAAGGGGATAGGGGCGTGACAACCTCCTCCCCCCTCCCATTTCCATAGTATAACCTAGTGCATTTTTATGCAAGTGGGCATGTTAAGCCGCTTAGTTCGGACATACTATAAGCAATTATAAGTGTCGTACTAGTTATTATTGGTAGGTGGTAGTGAGTAGAATGGGAGATTGCTCATATCTAGAATGATTGCCATTCATATTTAGAAAATTAAATGGCCATTACTAGAGTTGTCCAAGTGAAGTGGCCCATTTTCCATTTGTGGCTGATTAGTATTTGATCATGATCTGGTTGGTAATGGCAATTTCAATGAGCGGATTTGCATAGATGACATATCCGACTTCTCAAAGGCTCTGGTTGGAAATTAACCATGTCCAATGGCTACAAAAATTAAACGCATTGATGTTTAATCATAAACTAGGTCATGACAGTTGTTGATTACCTCGTCTGTTGTTTTGTATAAACGCTAGGAATTCATATTGTGAATGTAACTAGGCTTTAGAACTTAAGCACCTTATTGATTGTTTCAGCTTCTTGTACTTGTGAGTAGAGCATCATCGTGACATCGTGAGTGCCAGCATCTCATATAGTTGCATTGAAGTTTCTAGCATCAAGTGAAGTCTTTGTCAAGTTTTCTTACATTTATGTCAGCTGAAATCATATTTTACATGGGAAGACGCCTCAAGCAAAGAAAGGCAAATTAGTGTAGAAATTGCAGGTCATATTCATTACTGTAGAAGTCTATATTGATGTTGTCCTAACCAATCTAGAAGTTGATGTTGCACAATTTAATTGAATTTCAACTTGGCATTGTGGGATTTTAGGATAGTTGCTAATTAGAGCTTCCAATGGCCTCCAATAGTACCGATGAGGGCTACATTCCCAACGAAGGGTGGTTCGATAGTAGTCAAAGTGAGTTGGGTTCTCCAATGAAGATGCAAATTAAAAATTATGAGCTACTTGAGAGATGCATTACATAACGTAGGAGAGGGACATGTGATCGAAGTATTGATCTTGATAGGAGAGTTTATGAAGAAGGTGGTGGCTCTAATAATGGAGATCGCAGCAATGTCATCTATAGTGTTTTAGGGAGAGGACATCGATGTCGAGCCTAGTCGACAAGCTTTTCCCTTGTTGACATATGTAGGCAACGCACAAATGGCGGGGTCCTTCTAAGCAATCCAAGAGTTCAAAGAACGCCAAGCTCAATTCCTACACCTCCTCAACAAGGACATTGACTACCATTACGGGATTGCACGAAGAACCAATTTCAATCATCATCACAATCTAGGCAACGTGGTGCTGAATGAGCAAAGGTAAAAAAAAATTCCTTTCGGATTGATGAGGATATGAGGGGAGCTTTAGTTGAGTATGACAAAGGAACGAGTATGAGGTAGGCAACTGCAAAACATGACATTCCCCAATCAACTTTTCAAGAATGATGTTATGGTGTTTGTAGATCCAAAAAGAAGAGTATCCTAGGTGTCTTTATTGTGAAGGAAGAGACAGAGTTAGTATAGTACATCCTAGCTATGTGCGATTAGGGCCTTGGTCTCAATCCACTAGATTTGAGAATGAAAGTTGCAGAATTAACTAGAAGTCATTCTATGCCATTTAAAGATGGGATCCTTAGTGACAGATGGTACCGTTGGTTCTAGAACTGTCATTCAAAACTAATGCTAAGAGTTGCCCAAGTCCTTTCATCCTCTAGAGCAAAGGTTTTGTGTAAAGAAAATGTTGACAACTTCTACAATAATCTAAGGGTGTTGTATACTTTATACGGTTACCCTCCTGAAAGGATATGGGATTGCGATGAGTCGGGTGTACAAGTGGGAAGAAATGGAGGTGCACTTGTCATTGCTTGGAGAGGTGCTAGTTAGGTACAAAAAATTGTTCCAGATGAGCGAGAGTGGCTTTTGATTCTCGTTTGCATCAATGCAATTGAATCAGCCGTACCGTCCTTCTATATTTTCAAAGGTAAGTGTTTTCAACAAAATTACATAGAGCAATGCAAATTTGGTGCAACAATGGCAATGCAAGGAAGAGCTTGGATGACTTTCTATTTGTTTTCAGTCTGGATTTCCCATTTCATTCAAAGTATCAATGAACTAGATGGCATCTCTCCCAGCCATAGACATCTTCTCGACTTAGATGGACACAAAAGTCATGTTACCATAGCAATAGCAAAACTAGTGCAAGAAGCTGGATTAGACATTGTTACATTACCAGCTCATACATCCCATAGCTTGCAGCCGTTAGATGTGTCCATTTTTAGACCATTCAAATACTACTTCAAGAAATATAGAGATTATTGGATGTCTCACAATCTCAATCAATCTATACAAAAAGTCACTCTAGTATAATAGGTGTCGTTGAGCCTGAGGTGGGCTTTATCAGAGAGAAATATAATTAGCGACTTCAAGTCTATCAGGATTTGGCCTCTAAACAGTTCTTCAATAGACGACACACTATGTCCTAGTCAAACATATGCCGAGTCTCATGAGGAAGCCAAGCAAACTAATCATCACTGATGTACAAATCTAGATAATGTGGTAGAGCATGACGGACAATCACCACTCGCCAATTTCAAAGAGTAAGTCGCAAGATTAGTAATCCATGATTTGATAGAGCATGACGAAGGTTCAGGAGTACATAGTTTGGCACAATTCGATGGTGGACTGGAGTTGGCCGACTTGAGAGACTACGACAAGGACGATGACTTAGGCATTAGGGAGAACAATGAAGATGTATCTACTACAATGACGGAAGACATTGTGGTGGAGTTAGATTTGGCTCATACAAATGCTCGACATTACTTTGTCGATACAATCACATAGGACTTGGAGTTGTTAGGGGAGGTAACTGAACTGGATCCTAACTGCAATCTTCTCCAATCCATTACATCCTTCCTAACCCTACCCACAATTATACTAAGAACCAACCCTAGAAGACGGAACGTTGATCCTATAGTTGATTTTTTCGAAGTCATTAATGGTGACTTCAGAGACATACATGAATGCTATGCAACAAATCGAGGAGTGCAATCGTAAACAAATAAGAGGAAAAGAACAAACACGAATTCAATGAAAAAAAGCCAAACAAAAAAATTAGAGGAGCGGGAGGAGAGGAGACTACAATGCGAAGCTCACCAACGGGAGGTAGTTGAGGAGTGTGTTTGGAAGTTGATGGAGCAAAAGGCCGAAGCGTAAGCAAGGCCGGCTGTACAAGAAGAAACTGCATGATAGAAAGAGTAGTGACGAGCTCTCCAAGCACAGGCTCACACATTGCAGGCATTTGAGGGTTTACGAAGAGGGCTGCAAATACTTCCATTGCCAACTCCTACAGGGAATGTAGAGGGGCTCGATTCCATTCCACCCAGGGTTGATGAATCTCAACGTCCGCCCCAAAATAGCGTCTGTTTTTCGGACGCACAGACGCTAGTGGACGCAGCGTCCCTCCCGCCGTCGGAAGGCAGACGCGCGGGGTGGACAGGCAAGGCAGACGGCCGGGGTGGATGGGCTGGGCGGACGGCCAGGGCAGTCGGGCGTGCAGACCAGACAGGGCGGACGGACAGGGTAGGCGGACGGGGCGGACTTCGCATTGCCATTAGTCATTAGAAAATTTTATATTGTTATGTAATTTGAATGTTACACAATCAGAAATGAATGCATCCACGTAAAATAAGATGTATATATAAAAATATTTTTATACGCAAATGAAAATATAGCATCTTTATATATAAATATATATGTATAAACAAAATACATGAAAACATAGTTCCAATATCACTATTGAATCCTATACGATCTTTTTAAGATATAAATCTTTCACATTCTTTTTTGTTTTTAAACAATGAAAGGACCATTGTTTTTAAAAAACAAAATTCTCCTCAAATCCTACTTTCCACCGGATGGATCACTACCTTCTCCCAAAACAAAAGGAAAATCTGCTGTACCGAGGAGTTTAGCAGATGATTGATGAGTTGACCGTTGTTGACTTGGACGGACTATTCGCCCTCCAGATTGAACTTCGATGTCCACCTTATAAAATTGTTTCTTAGTTTCCGGAGAGAAGTCATCGTCCTCTTCACGCTTCCTTTTTTGTTTTCTTTTCGGTGATAAATCGACTTCGTCTACCTTCAAGGTTCTCAAGTTGCTCTCCACACGATCTACCATCGCTTGAACAACTTCATCATCTCCTTTCCCTTGCCATACTGTGAGGCAGTCTCCATCCAATAGGAAAGCCTTCCAATGCCCTATAATATCGCCAATGCGCCTATCAAATGCTGTTGCCACATCTACACATGAATGTCTTGTGCTTGTTTGTCCATTTGTATCGTAGACAGTACGAACTTTTGCAGCCTCTTCCAACTTCGACAATAGAAGGGCCCTACCTACGAGGGTGTGGTCGTATGCCTTATACTACTCATCGAACTCTTTTCCATGGTTCACCTCCACCCAACTATCTTCTGGTCCTCTTTCCACTTTTTTATCTGGAAAACGAAAGAACTTTTCGTGTTGCAAGCTCCAATGTCCCCCCATGTTGCGACAAAACATTTCACGGGCCGCGTCATCTACGATTCCTCGAGCCCGCAATTCCACCTCTCTATTGTGAGTCATCCACACATCCAAATCCAATGGTTGCTGAGATTCCTCGTATAAATCATGCCTCTGTTCATTTGCATTCCACCGGATTGGCTTCCCCCAATGTTGATAATTTTGAAATTTGTATGGCGCTTGATCAAGAGGAAGATTCCAACGATTGTACTCGTGGCCTGGAGGCATAGCTTCCAAGATACCAAACATTTCGTAGAACCTAGCACTCAATGGACTACGACACTCGGCACACACCGAATGAATGAGTGATGCTTTCACAATGCAAGTGACATAGAAAGTGTGGCGACATTGACCCATGGTTACCGCACCTTCCGGTCCGAAGAGGCCTTGGCAAAGGCTACAACAACCATCCAAGATTGGAGAGGCTGGATCACAAGCATGCACCACTCGTTTGTCTTTTACATTGATGTGTGCTGAAAGTGTGTTGTAAGGGACCTATCCTTCCTCTACTTCCAAGGCCCAATTGATGGGTGGAATTTGGTCCTTCTTTGTGTGGTTTAACAGCTCAAACATGGCATCCATGTCTCCCCAACATGTGATCTCCGTATATCCCTTTGAAGGATGTTGGTCAAACATAGTCTTGAACCAACTCAAAGAGTTTTGAATGGCATCGCAATTTTCATTCGACTCCATTGCCAATGTTTAAAGACCTGCCATTGCTTGAGATACTACAGAGGGTCTGTCTTGGAGTCTTTGTACCCATGCTAACCATCGAGACTCCAAGCCGCTAGATGGCATAAACTTCTTCAAATCCAAGCACAATTGCAATCGATTCAACTTGGATTCAACGATTCCTTTTGCTTCAATTGCCTCCTCCAATTTATGCTTCAACTCTTCAAAGTCACAACTCTCCGTTTGCGTCTCCGCATTCACGTACACGGATGAAAGCTTTTCCATTGATGGTTGTTGTGTCGCTTTTAACATGCTCATGTCGTGATTTTCTTGTACATTTACAATGGCAGGGTTGTCGCTTGCTTCGGCCTTATCAAAGGAAGAAAGAACTTATCTTCACTCTCTTGAGTCTCTTGATTGTCTCCGAGTACAATCACTAATGAGATTGCAACCTCACTTGGATTTTTGAAGGTCCCTTGCAATTCTGCAATCCGTTTACGCATCTTCATCAACTCCTCCATTTGCCTCGATGATTGTTGATTTAAATGTTCAACCTCACTCTCCGAAGTCTTTAATTTCAACTCCAACACTTTGCACCTTGCTTCCACTCCTCCAAGGTCAACAATTTTCTTCTCATATTCCACCAATTGTAGTATGTGAACATCTTTTTCTTCGTAAAATGGTCCAAAAGTCTTCGTGAGATTCTAAAATGCTATAGCACCTTTCAACATCTCTGGTGCCATGAAAGAAAACTCCTTGGCCAAATTCATAAAAGTCGGAGCAATTTTCGCTAAAAATTCAGCTGACATCGTCATCTTGAAAGCTATATCAAGTATATGTGCAACATTCTTTGGATCTGCAAGTGGACTCATTGGAACAGCAGTAGCACCATCATCGAGGTTGGACGATTTGCCTATTTCTTCATGAAGGTTAGTAAACTGAACCGAGAGCTTCAAAAGATTTTCCAATTGTTTTGGATTGGACATGTCGTGCAAGGTTCGATGTAGAGGACTTGGCAATGACGCTGTAAACGGAAACTCCTCCGTTCGCCTTTTACGCTCGGAACTCTATAATGAGGATATATTATCAATCGTCACGCCTTGTCCACGAGGCGTATGTACTTTGTCTTCTAAACTTAACGCTAGACTAGATTCAATGCCTTGATGCACAGGCGGAGATTTGTAGACCAAACTATCAAAACAATTGTTGGCTATCAGACTATCAATTGTAACATTAGCCTTTGCCACTTTCTCCGCCAAGACTTCGTCTACTTTACTTTTTGAAGTTTCCCCGCGTTCCGTGCAAACCTTGCCTTTGTTTACAAACTCCGTTTGCGTTTGTGCCGCAACATTTGGTGTAAAGGTCAAACGCGTTGGAGCTGTGGAAAAGACTTCACCCTCCTACACCTCTACATCTTTCTCCACATCTTTCCCCACATTTTTCGAAGAGCTTTCATTGATTGCTTTTGTTGAAGATTGTACAGACCTTAATTCTTCAACATTTGAGGCTTTCTCCACACCATCCGTTTTCACCTCAATAGTATTTTTTAATACTTTTTCTGTTTCTCCCTCTGAATTGTACAAGTCGGGAATGTCCTTTTGATTGGCTTCAAGTAGAAGTGGGCAAGCTGTTGTCGTCAGAAACGTGCTCCAATCAGGGTTGACAGGACGTCCGGACGCGGACGCTGTGTCCGCAACGCCTGCTGACATTCGCGTCCTGGCGGACGCAGCGTCCGCCTGTCCCCTGTTCGCCTGTCCGCCCGTCCGTCCGCCCGATTACGGCCGTTCGATCGACACGCGGACTGATCTGGTCCGCACGATCTGGGCATCCGCCTCGTCCATCCGCCCCGCTCGTCTGTTTTCCGACGGCGGTCGGGACGCTGCGTCCGCTAGCGTCCAGACGTCTGGACGTCCAGAAAACGGACGCTATTTTGGGGCGGACGTTGAAATTCGTCAACCCTGGCTCCAATCGATCTTGCGCTCTAATATAAGTTCCGTGTAAACCATATACGCCACGCTATAATTAATATAGCCTTTACTTCTGCGCTTGTTTCCGAATAGAACACGCCACACCTCCTCAGATCAATGGACAAAATGTTTGTTGTTGCAAGTCCATGGTTTACAACAAAAATCCCGTGTATGACTCCTGTGCGACTCCTGAGGCCACAACTTGTCAATGTGGTACATTTTAACCCAGGTCCTGCACATTTTTTATGTCCAATACTCCGCATCTTCATCTTCCCACCCGCTCTCTGCTTTAATTGTAGGGTCATTTAAAATGTCAAGCCGAAGGTCATATGTAGCCCCCTTCACTTTGCTCTTTTTCTTCGCTTCGCTTTTCGGAGTCACCCCATCCATATTTCGATCACCTTCGCCGTTCATGATTGTCAATTGGATTCAATAATGAATTGAAGTGAATAAAAAAATCTCACGTGATAGTCAAAAGTGATGGCATCAACCGCAACACAGTAACACAAGATAGAGGACCCCAACTCTCCACCCCGTAGGAGCAACTAACGCATAAAGCAATAGTAGCACATCCAACTTGGCACTGAAGGAGAATTGAAGTGAGAAGAAATGAAAGTCACTCCACCCTTATAGCCGTCCGCCGCCGGACTAGCCCCGGACCGCACGAAGCGGCCCTGAACCTCGCGTCTGCCCTGCGGACCAATGACGTCCGCTTCGGCAATGGATGCATCGTCCGCCTGTCGCCCCATCCGACTGCCCTGACCGACCGCCCCGTCCGACCAGCGTGTCCGCACTGTCCGCCTTCCGACGCCATTCGCGCTTTGGACACGCCGACCGCCCCACTTAAACACTGACCGCCGACGGCGTCTGCCGAGCTGTCCATTGGTGCATCCTATGAGGCCATTATTATTCAAAAAGAGCGGTAACATTTCAAAAATAAAACAACCTAATAATCAGTGCTAAATGAGGATCAATGTAATTGGTTTGTCATTTTTTTTTATTTTTAAATGTAAACCCTAAACCTTATACCCTAATTACCCTAAACCTTTTCTTTTCTCCACTAAATTGTTTTACGAATGAAGGAAATGTGGTTAAGTTGAATATGTTTGAATTATTTACTGATATTATTCCTCTAAATAGGTTTTGAGAAGATCTGAAGATGGTGGGGATTTTTTTAAAGTTCATGAGGAAATCAAATGTTTTGCAAAAATAATCAATTCCATTTTCATTGTAAGCAAATGAAATTTTAAAAAAAGGCCCCAATACATAATTAGAATAATAGTTTAATGGATTTCAACCTCATGATATTTAATGAAAGGTTGTGATTTCTCATTAAAAGTGCATCACGATCTTCAAATGAACATCGAGTCTTTCATATTTTTTAATGAAATTTTGATTAGATTTGAAAACAAAGAAAAAGAATCAATGTTTTAATTTTCAAATCATGTATGGCTATATTTTTCCTTAAAAACATAGAAAAATTCGTTACTTGAGTTGATTGAGTAGAATACATTATACACTTATACATGTGCTATATTTATTTTGAAGGGTAATTCCAATATTCTTATTTCAGATGTTTTTAAATATTAATTTAAAAAAAGAGGGTTTATTGTTTAAAGATCTAAAAAATTGACAAATATAATTTCTATTATAAATAGGAATTGAATTCGGAATTCGAATTTTGAAATGATTCAAATGAACAAGATATTGATTATAAAATATTTTTTTGTTTAAGTTTTCAAAATGAATTCACTAAACAATTGCAAACTTTTGAACTTAGGTATATGGTATTGTTTTTGGTTTGTACTTCGTAGAGTATAATACTTCAATTTTAATCCTAAATAAATGAAAAAACTCCACATGAATGAAATGTTTCTATGTATTGCACAAAGATTTCTACCAATTACTATGATAATTAAATACATTGTTACATTTCATAAAATATTCTACATAGAAAAAAAAAATCATTTCAGTTTTCAATCATGATAAACGATGTCTTCTACTCTTTTTGTTATATGTTCATTTTGTATAACGTGTACATTGTACAATCTTTGAGAGCAGGGTAGTTCATTTTTGACTCATTGAAATAGAAAATATATTTGTGTTTGGATTTTGAAATCATTATGTATTCTACAGTCTTGCAAGAATGCATCTTGTTCCTTCCTTTGAATCCTTTTGATATTTTCTTTATTTTCCTTTGTTTTCTATCTCGTAGGGCTCTTGTTATCTTGTTCTCTTCATTTGACCAGCCTATTTGGCTTGGCTCTTAGTTTTTTTTTTTTTTTTAATATAATGGTTTATGCATATGTTATAAAAAATATATATTATTTATCTAAAATTAATATATTGATGAACAAACGCATAAAGGCATTGAATCCTTTCACATTTAAAGTTATAAATCTATCATAAATCACTCTTGCAAATTTGAATGATTGAATTGAAAATTTGAAAATGTAATTACAAGAGCTTTCAATTCAATCAATTGCATAAATCATAAATGTTGAAATGCAACTCGTATGAGTTTAGCATCTATGAAGATTAATTCATGCCATCCACATGCAATTTTCTAATTTAATAAAATGCAATTGAGTACTTCAATTTCTTTCTTTCCAATTCTCCAAGTAACATTCACTTCATATCTTTCTCTATTTGTTTATCTATTTTTTGGCAACAAATGGAGAAACCATCTTTGTCTATATTTGCACATGCACTCTTATTTGATTGATGAAGAATAGATCTATGAAATATATAATCATTGATTTGTTCATGTTGATTTATCTAATATATTTTATATATGTATATATATTTATATATATATATCATTAAAGGAGTATGGAAGACAAGATTGACAGATTGTGTTCGAATGTTGTTGATTTTGAAATGATTTAGTACTATATCATTTATAAAAATATTATAATAGTGTTATGTTATAATATTCCTAAAACAATTGCAACAAATATTAAAATACATGCTAAGTTAGGTTTGTTAGCCTACCAATTGTTCATTAATAGACATAATTGAGTAGCCCTTTTAAATGAAACATTCAATATCTAATATCTTACAATCCAAATGGTGGATTTGTCTAAAATTTTTTCCACATCTTTTCCAACTAATTTACTACAAGATGCTACGGTTACATATGCCCCAAAGTATTTTTCTTCTAAGACTTGATATTTGCACTAGTATTGGCAGTTTTGAAGTGATTTTAGTGAAAAGAACTTTAGGGGTTAAACATCTATACCGTGAGATTTTGAAAAAAGAACAATTTGCTTCATTAGGTTTAGGGTTTAAGATGAGCCGTCCGCCTTGTCCACCCCGATACCCATCCGCCCTGTCCACCCTATCCGCCGTGATATCCGTCCGCCCTGTTCGCCCGATTTGGAGTCCACCCTGTCCGCCCTATCCGCCCCGACCGCCCCGTTCGCCCCGATACCCGTCCGCCCCGTCCTCCGTCCGCCCAGTCCGCCCGATCCGGCGTCCACCCCGATACCCATCCGCCCTGTCCGCCCCAATACCCGTCTGCCCGGTTACAGCCATCCGATTGACACGCGAACTAATGTGGTCCGTATGATCTGAACATCCGCCTCGGGGCGTCCGCATATATATATATATATATATATATATATATATATATATATATATATATATATATATATATATATATATATATGGAGAGGCGGACGGCTCATTCCGAACAATCGTTCTCTTTTGGAGTGGGCGGACCAGTGCATTGGAAGCTCTGCGCGCCCCTTCCGCTTTGAGTGAATGATTGTTGTGGCATTGTTACAAATTTTCACAAAGTTCACGCTTGTAAAATTTTCATTAATTAATTAAATCAAAATTTTGGTTCTTAAGCTTTCTAATTGTTTCATTCTCTTTGCTTCGGCTTCATCATGCCGAAAGATAGAACACCCAAAAAAAGTAGTCGAAAGGGAAGACCCCAATTGTTCGATTGAGATGCTTGGGTCGATCCATTGTGCATGGGTGAACCGGGATGGGAAGAAGAACCAACAAGAGTGTAGGATTGCTCAATGTGCAAGAAGTATGTAAAAATGACTTACATTCAAAAACTTTGGCGACGTGAACGTGTAGAGCACCAAGCCCCATGTTGGGAAGGACAAATGTCTACGTGCCAAAGTGAATACTTCAAACAACGATACACACAAGTGCATCGAGTTCTTGGCATTAAAAGCGCCAAACCAAATATAATGAATTATAATGTTATGGCAACGGTTTGTACTCCACAAGGACGTGGACTGGCGTACCGCTACAGGTCGCAATGTAGAGAACTATACGCGCACGGATGCCGTTATAGATACACAGTGGAGGGGCGCAAGTGATTGCATGCCAGAGTGGTCTAATCGAGGTTATCTACAACAACCTTCAGTTGTTCTACGAGATGCTGAAGATGCGTGGACAGATGACGATGATAACGATGATATGCAAGCGCTTGTCACATTTGGAGTTAGGTACGAGCGGGTAGAAGAACGAGAACGAATTGAATTCGAACAACAAATGCAAGAGGCAACACACAGAAGCCTTCAAGATCGTGGACGGCAAGATAGGCATGGTGGGTCCTACGGACATAAACATGGAATGCGAGAATTTGAACAAAGAAGAGGTGGTTCATACTCTGGTTACGATCCTCAAAATAGATATGAAGGTGGAAGAGGGAGCTATGGATTCACGCATTATGGTGGTTCAAGTGCAGTTGGTTCTCGTTATGGCACTCCCCCTGAAATTGGCTCTCTAGGTGAAACATGTAGCTATGGCAACACGCACTATGGTAGGTCTACTAAATCTGGTTCATATTATATGACGCCCACTCAACTGGGCTCTGAAGGTAGTGGAGGAAGCTATATAACCCTACAGTATAGTTGCTCTTTTCACGGAAGCGCCCAATACTATCCGGAATCAACTAGAAGTGATTCATACGGGCATCATGGGGCCTCTTATTACGGGACTTTAAATGAAAGAGAATCAGAGCCTACTACTCTGGTTCTTCCTCCCACTTTTGAAGGTTCAAATTATGGACAAGGAGGTGCACCGAGTGGATATCACGGAAACTACAGAGGTGGTCCGTTCATTGGAGTACAAAGAAGAGGCAGCGGTCAACAATTTGAGTCCAATTCAGATTCCGAATAAAAAAACATGCAAGTATATAGTGAGCATGTATTTGCTTGATTTTCTCATTTTTACGACAAGTATAGAGCACTAGATTGGTAGAAGTAGTATAAAATTTTAAATGAATAGAACAATTTTGAACAACAATTTTGTTCACTTTTTCAAAAAGTGTTGTGTAATAGTGTACACCAAGTATGTATTTAAGCAAGCATATTGTTGAAGACATCATTGTATTATTTTATAATAGAGTTGATGTATAAGGCTATAAGCGACTTTGATAAATAATAAAAATATGAAGAAAAAATGTAACTTTGTAAGAGCCATATTATGTCTATTTTTGAATTTAGCATTCGAGATTAAATATGTACTAGCATGGTGTGTATTTTGAAATTATTGTTGTGTATTTATTACATTTAGAAACTCGTAAATGATATAAATGTATTTCTAATTAATTTATGAAAGATTGAATTATTTGAATATTTGAAATTTTTTTATTTTTCATTCAACAATTGCTAAAAACTAAAATGATTTCTTATTGGTATGAAGAAATGCCCAAATTAGACAATTAGTGGTTCTTCTTTAGATTCTATTTTCAAATATGAAAAATAAATCGGATCGGGCAGATGCTTGATTTGTCCGCTCGTGCCCGTTTGATCAAGCGGACGGGGCTTGAGGGTTTTGGGGAGGCGGACGACCGATGCGTCCGCCACCCGCGGCCCGTCCGATCGGGCGGACGGTTTGGGGCCTTCCGCTGCGACTCGTTGGATCGGGCGGACGCTAGATTTGTCCGCCCGTGGCCGTCCAATCGGGCGGACGCGGTTGTAGGGTTTCGGGGAGGCGGACGGCTGATGCATCCGCCAACCGTGGCCCGTCCGATCAAGCGGACGGTTTGAGGCCGTCCGATGGGGCGAATGGGACTCGAGGGTTTCGGGGAGGTGGATGGCCGATGCATCCGCCACCCCCGGCCCGTCCGATCGGGCGGACGGTTTGGGGCCGTCCGCGCCCCAATAAGATGGGCGGACGGGCCATCCGCATTGTCACTTTTGCTTTGCCCCTTGTGAATGCAAGGTGGAGCGGAGAGCTTGGTGGTTCATCCTCCATTGGCTCCTTTCCGAGGCAAGGCAAGAGTGGTTTATTGGGGCCCCCTTGTTGCCAATTTTTTGGACACTTGCGCGTGAATTCAATTTCAAATTAAAAAATTTGATCTATATCAATTTCATTTGTCATGATGACGAAGGGGAAGAAGAAGGTTGCGAAGCTTAAACATGGAGAGGGACCATCGAACTTGGAGGTAGCTCGCCAAAGTCTTTCGGAAGAATGCAAAAAATTCATGATTGAGCGCATCGTTCAATTTTATGAATCGAAAACAACATTGTCTTTAGACAATAAGTACATCAGATATCAAGAGGAGTGCCTGTCTAAATTCAAGGTAGACATGACACAGATGTTGTTGGATGCATTGAATGTGGCGAAGTGGCATGACGAAATGCATAAAACGTACTTCACCAAATGTTTGGAGAACAAGGTTCATGACGCTTTGTGGAATTCTAAAGTCATTTTGGTTAAATATGGCAAGGAATATCGATCCAATGACGCCCAATTTGAAGAAGTGATTCTGAAAGCGGACTTATTTAGGGGGCGATGTGCTCCATTTGCCAAAACGCACAATCGAGTTGGTTCAATTGGTTGGTGGAAAAGCAATGATGGAGTTGCTGAAGCGGAAAGGACCAAACGGCACCTCATAGCACTTCCAGATACAGCACGCGTGATTGCTGTTGATGATAGAACGATGAGAGGTGGATATGCAATGATTCGAAAAATTCGTATTGAAGGATGTTCAGGAATACTTCCTTATTGGGAGTTTGCAGCAAAGAAATCCATTCACCACCAAACTCGACTCGATCTTGCAAAGTTAGAACATCAAAACGAATCAATGGCTGTTCGAATTCCACACGTGGGTGTGATACGGTTTGCTGCGGTGCACGGAACGACGTGTGAAGGTTATGCGTATTGGTGGAATGGTGGAACTCTTCGACAAATGTTGAATATGGATAAGGACTTTCCAGACAACATTCAAATCCGTTTGATGTATACGAATCCAACCGAAGAGGAGGTTGTAAAAGCTCACCGTTTAAGGCGATATTGGAAGAAGCGCACAGAGTTGACATAGGCGTTTATACATATAATGTATGCAGTGCATCTTACTGGACATTTGCACAATGATCTTTCTCCGGACAACATCTTGTTGCATTTGCTAGAGGATGAATCACGTGTGTATATTGGAATTTGTGATTGGGGCATGACCACCTTAGTTTCTCAGCCAATGAAGTCTTTGTACACATTTACATCAGCAGATGAGATGAAACAGACTTTGTAGAAGAGATGGTGGGTAGATCCACGTATTGCATATTTGCATAAAGCAGCTGCAGATGTGGAAGTCATTCTGATGTATTCACGTAAGTCGGAAGAGTATGCCATTCGAAAAATTGCTCGGCGGATGAATGGAAACAACATGTCAGAGGCGTATTTCAGCGTGCTACTTAAAACACCTAGTGCGACACAATTTGCTTTTCATGACTTTGCAAAAGTGTTTTATGCTTACTTGAAGCGCATTTCTTCGAAGACTGACGATGAAAATACTAGTTTGGCCCATGTGATTACGCAATTTTCTAATACATATCGTTAGCCGATGCTAGATGAACATTTCTGCCATTTATATTAGATTGGTAGTGCAGAAGTAGTAGTTGAATAGGTTATATAGGCATTAAAAATTAGTTTAGAAATATAGAGTTGGAATGAAAAAAATTATATGTGCAATTAGCCAAATGTGCACAATGTATGGTATTCTACATTAAATTGAATACATTTTGCCCATATTGATTATGTTTGTATTTGTGTTGATCTTGATTTTTTAAATAGTATATATATATATATTTGAAGTCACAAATTTCTTTAGTTTGCCTTTTGAAAATGAATTGGAATTTTTTCATAGTTTCAAGACTATCATGGACTCATGGTCAAACTTTATAATCTTTTAAATTGTTTAAAGATTAAGGAAGTGACCGCGGGGCAGTTTGGATAGGGCGGTCGGGGGAAAAAGGGCCGTCAAAGCGGATGGGACAGACGAGCGGGGCGGACGGACAGGGCGGACGGGGCGGACGGGGTGACAGGCGGATGGGGCGGTCCCGGCGGACGCTGCGTCCACGGGGACCGCGAATGTCAGCGGACGCTGCGGACACAGCGTCCGCGTCCGAACGTCGTGTCAACCCTGTTTATATGGCCTAGAATGAAGTGTTCAAGGAAAGCAGATTTTGGTACAACTGTCATTACATTTAGGATTGAAGTATTGTCAATTATTTGACCAACCTATGGTCGGAATTACACTCAGGGAGGTCTCTCCTATTGAGATTTAAGGGTCCACGTGCGACCGGAGGGTATTTTAACTAAGGCTATTATGTGGATTATAGTTTTTTTTTGGATCCCTTCAAGTACCTAAATTTCTACGCGAAGGCATTTTATACATGGTTTGAGTACTTAGAATTAATATTCATTTACAAAATACCACACCGTATTTTATTTATACTTAGTATATTTTGTCCAAAAAAGTGTAGTCTTCATTTCTACTAACATAGAAATCAACAAGTTGACAACAAGAACACAAAAACCGGCGCTATTACAATATATGTGCAAAAAAAGGGTTCAGTTTGGCTTCCATAGCCAAACAGTCCATGTCCCTACAAAGACAGAGGTAAACACTGAAGCTAAACACATGCCTAAACTCCTCGCAGCAGCATGAACTCGGAGGAGTTTCTACATCCCTCATAATTCCTCGCAGCAGGATTTGTGAGACGAGGAGCTCACGAGGGAGATCCAGTAATTGAAGCCATCACCTATCCCCCACAAATCACCCACCAAGGAGATGCATGTTCAATCCCCAGCAAATTCAGCAAGCAACAGAAACCAGCAAGCTTCACAAACCAGTACAAAACAACCAACAAAACACAAGGAACCAGCAAGACAACGAACAGACGGTCAATGAACAAAGTAAATGCGAATTAATATAAATAAACTCACCTCGGTCTCAAAATGCGCTGGACGATATGAGTCAAGGAAGACGCTGGAAGTGAGCGCCGATAGATCTCCTTGCCCGCACGACCGCCTAAACCCTGCCACAAGTTCAAACAGAACAAGCGCTTTCAGTCTCGGCATCAAAGGAGTGGTTTTTGATCGACCAACAATCATCAATGCAAATCAGTCAAAGGAAAATGCGAATGTGATTAACCCCGCAAAGGAAAGCACAAGGCGAGGAGTGAATACAAACCGGGAAAACCTTGTGCAGCACGAATACACAACGCGCAAACACGATGACGACCTGCTCCAGAGGAATGACCAACTTCCAAGCACACTGAACCTGCAAGGTGAACCAGCAGCCCTAGTTTGTTGCAACATTCCTAAACGACCTGGTTCTATGTTATGTGTGTTTGGATGCAAATTCGGTAAAAGACCTTGTGTCCTCAATGTCAAGGCTATACAAGTTTGTACTAGCTGAATAATTTAAATTCACAGTAGAAATGATACAATCAACATCTATCCAAATGGCATCAGCAACATCGTACTTGAATTTTAGACTAGAGTTGGTTGTTTTAGAGTACCAATTTAACAAAACCTGACAAGAGGGGGTAGTGTTGGCTTTGTTAGAAGATCTAATTGTCCTGTTCTACAAATCAATCGGTTGCCTAGAATTTCCCCACTTATTGCCATATTTTCGTTTGATTTTTGGACGTGGCCAAGCCACCATGTTCCTTCATCCACACTAGTTAGAACACTACATGGGTTTTTACCTTTGGATAGTCTAGTTTTGTACCTCCCAGTTGCTACGGCTTTCACTGTAGAAGATATCCTAGTCGTGGAGCGTTGAACAAAATAAACCCCACAATCTGAACCTACACTAAGCAGACAAGTACTACTACATTGTGCGGCTGAAAGATAGTCCTCACTGTTATTGAAATAGATGGAGTTTCTCACACGGGTTAGGCGGTCCTTTGACAAAAAAGGATTTCCATTGAGCTGTGAAACCAAGGTGGATTTATAAATATTACAACCCCCAAATGTAACCACAGGCACTACTTTCTAAAGAGGTAGAACAATGTTTACCTCACACCGCCCAGAATTCAACATGTCGGCTAGGCAGTGTCTTGCCTCAGACTTAGCAACGGTCAATGGGTCGAGGCCGTCATCGAATTCTCTCTCCTCAAGGACAGTGCCATCATCAGCTTGGCACTCACCACTTTCTTGGTCAGCTGAGTGCTCATCCGCTTCGTGGGCAAGCACCTCGGCGTCACCATCTTCACCGGCTACAGGATTACGTGCAGGTACATGGGCGAAGCTCTTGAAATCTACCTTCTCAACAACCCACGGCGTTAGAAACCAATCTTTTTTTTTTGCTACATTAGATGGGGCCATGTTCAAGATGTAGATGACTGTTTATGCTTCCTTCAAGCCCTCTTTCAACGCTGAAATCACATCAGCATCTGTGGAGACTTCGAAGTAATCAACCAAATCACATCTTGACTCCCCTTCCTGCAAAGGGTGCAGACTCTCCCACACATTCTTCATCTTGTTGTGCACTCGCCCAAATGCTAGTCTATTCTGCCCATACTCAAGACCCGACAGATGATTCAATGTATTAGCAATGTTGATAAGCTCATTGAAGTCATACGCACGTTCAAGACCAACCATCCCTCCTATCTTTGAGAAGAAAATCTCACAGCTATCACTACCTGTCAAATGCAATGGAACAGTAAGACCGGGATATTTTGTTCTAAAGTGCACAATCAACAAGACAACGAAGTGGCAGCTCATCTGAATATCAAGGAAACACTGCTGACTAACAAAACAATCAGCTGCTGTGATATTCCAAGTGTTTCCAAAGACAGAGTGATCGCCATGAGTTAGCCAGAGCTTCCAAATTCTGAAAAAAAAATGAAACCTTCGCCGCCAACACGATCCGGTCCCGCAAGCCAAGCCTGGGACTACAGAAGATATCAATATAACTAGCACACATTTGCAAGTACATCTCGGTGCCCAAAGTGCGTTCTTGATGCACATCCTTCGCCTCTCGTAACATCTTCAGGCAATTTCGAGTCTTGGCTGCACATAACCTCTACGCAGATGCCCAGTTTTGTCGGTTAGTCCGCTTCACATCTTCCAATTTCAAGCCATGGTCATCAGCAATGAACTTCTGGTATACAAGCCCTATGTGTTCCAAAATACAAAGATCACCACCCAATTGCATGACACGAACAGGAGAGTCTAGGGGGTTGATTAATTTCTTCCCGTTGTGTATGTAGTCCTAGTCGTGAAGCCCTCTTGCATTACCGTTGTCATCGAGTGATGCAGAAAACAACCATCCCTCCCACTGTACCTGTAAACAACTTCCCTCATCTGATTTGTAGTCTTTCAGCATGAGTTGACGCCGTCTACTATCTCCATCACTAGCATGACCAATAATCGGCCCAATGATGTCCTTGCACTCAGCAGACTCCCACACAACATCGATTGAATCCCACTGAGCCCGGATCCACTCTACGTTGAATTTGCCACAAGTGTAGGAAACCACCAAAACTAGGCGAGGTAACTTCTCATGCATCGGGTTGACTACCACAATCCTGGCAAAGCCCCCCATCTGGTTAGATCGAAATGCATCAACAATAGCATTGTATCCCTCCTCACCAGAGCCAACAACTGGTCTGAAGTTTGACTTGCAAACATGATCTTCTTTTGTCCCACAAAAGCCCAGCAGTACATCAAACCGTGAGTCCCACATCACTCTAGCTTTCACCTTAGTTTTGTCCTCAACAAGGATGACTGGAACGGGACCCGAAATTCCATGAGCCTCCTTGGCAGACCTATAGATTTTCGCAACCTCCACAAAAATCTGATGTTGAACACCAGGAACAAACTGGACACCCTTCTTATTCTCACGTTTAGTTGTGCAAAACGAAGGACCAGCATAGTTAAGGCTGAACAAGTCACACATTCGGCGCCCACCATAGATTTTCATGGCTTGACAGAATGACTTAGAATTGGCAAAAAATCTGAATCCCTTTTTGTTACAATTCAAATTACTTGCAACATCTTTCATGAAGTCCCACAAGGCCGGTTTTCCTCCAAACGACCCTATTCAATGAGCAGCAATTATATTATTACAGAATTTTAGCAGATCACCGCCAGTGCAAGCTGACTTTGCACTTTCCTTCAAGGTCAGCCTTTTCACTTTCAGTTGCACCATTTTAGCCTTGGCAGCAACCAAATGCAACCTCTGAAGCTTTAATTCCTTTTTGATGACCCTACTATGAGAAACAAGCTCAACAGTACCAAGATACGACAACCTCCTACCATCACCTGTCCCCCGCAATCCCCTCTTCTCTATACTCTTCTCTTCCCTGACAACTCGTTTTCTAAAATCATCTTGAACAGTTATGGAAGCACACAGGGAACAAGTAAAATTCTCAAAGGGTTCCGTCACACTGAACCTCCTACAATCAGCATGTCTGAACATCCCTGAGATTATGGAAACTGACCCGTATGCAGACACAACAGCATGAACATGAGGTTCTGGATACCAGCAACCGCCTGGATGCGGGTCATTAAGCAAAGATTTAATGGAGTAAACATTCTGCCCATACGTACAATTCTCTTTTCAATAACCCCAACACATAAGAGCCTTAAAAAATGACTCATCAAGGTTTGGAGATTCACTTACATGCCCCTTGGAGTCAGAATGTCTGAACCAAGAGTGTAGTGAGGGTTGGCTAACGCCACTTGAAATTGACCGAGTTGGTCTACCTCTCTTCCCAGAAATGAGGGCCGATTTGGCCGATGCTGCAGAGTCCATCTTCTCCATAGCAAGGGCATGTTTGGTCCCTCCCAAATGGTTCAGCAGATTGGCCTCCAAGTTCTTCTTGGGAGGGCACAATGCCAAGAAATCGTTGCAATAAGAACATTTAGCCTTATACCAGTAGCTCTTCACAACATCAGATTGATCAGGGTCTCCGACAACAATGAATGGTTTGTTCTTCAACTTCGCAGCTGTGTTGACACCCTCGAGAATAAGGACGCCTTCCTATACTAAGCGTCTGTGATCCTCCAGCGTAAGTATGACAGTCTTACCCTTTGCCGCTGTCGACTACGAGTGAGAATCCCAAGCAACACCCTTATTGCGATAGTAATGCTTAATGTGATTTTCGCTCTTCATGTGGCTTTTCTTAAAATTGCTGAACAAGTTATTAACCATTACACTACTGTGGTTTCCTTGACTACCACCGAATTCCTTACGGCATTCAGAACAGCAAACCTTCACAACACCGACATTGCCAACATCGTAAGATTTCAAGTGCCAATCATGATCCTCAAGAGAAATGGCTTTCAGCTCTCTCCTCAGTTTTGCTTCAGCTTTGGCATACAATTCCAGCACTTTCTTACTAATTAGAGAAGAAGCTAGTTTCAGCTCACCTCCAGATGATGCGTTATTGACCCTAGAAGAAGCTGCCGGATCTATCGAATCACATGCAGGGTCTAATGGCTCAACATCAACTTCATTAGAATCAAGACACACTACAGGCGAGGGAATTGAATCAGAAACGATGGAGGAATCACCCACATGACGACGCTTGTTTGCGAGCTCCTCAACCCCGCATTGAGAAATTACATGCACATCAAGTCAAATCGGGTTGAGGTGCTCCAACTTTGACCTAATCCTGCAATTCAAATCGGGATCCCAGAAATCAAAAGCGCCATCCACGACGCCCACGTCTTCAAGCATCACGCGTAGAGATTGATAGTTCCGCACAGCCGACTCGTAGAAAAGAGGCCCGATGAGCTCCGGAGTGGAAGTCTCATCCTCGAGTAAGTACAAGTTAATCTTGAATGCCATCATACAAGCGGAAATCAATGAACAACATCAACGACGCACTCATTTCAAGCAGAACAGGGTTGTCAAGAAACCATATCAAAGCTGAAGAGGTTAAGTGCATTCACTTGGGGTTTGAGCTCTGAAGTTTGAGAAATCGAAAGCACCAGAACAAATCGAAATCGCCAGTACTCACACAACGCAACGCTCAATCGCAACACACGAAATCACTAAACACAGACATGCGCAGGCACAACAACAACCACCAACAAACGACCAAAGCACTAACAAAGCACGAGCTCCAAAATTTCCGTTGAAACCCCACTCACAGCCAAACATAGAACGATGATCCTCAAACCCTAGCGCTATCAGCTCGGATGACTTCATCCAGGTTGCACTTCAGTTGCCTGTTTTTCATCCTTTTTCTTATAGCCTGTACGGCGGGAATGGACTCTACTTTAAAAAATTTCCCACCCAAATTAAAATTATGCTATGGTACTTCTAATAATGACCTATTGCCAACCATTAAAGTAAACCCAATATTATTTATACTACTTTTTCTACAAAATCCTACACCCTTGAATACATCTACAAAGCGTATAAATTTTATGCCCTATGAATAAACTGCACCCTACCATAGGTCTCACGCAGTTTGCTACGCACAGGGTAGTGAACTCCCTAAGGAATTACAATAGCCTATACAACGAGAATAGGTTTTACAAAATCTGTGAGAAAAAAATTCAACATAATTTCAATTTTGACCAAAAAAATATAAATTTTTTATGAATCCTCTTTAAATCAATTTGCTGATGTGGAAAAAATATTTCCTTGAATACACCATGACTATAGCTATGCGGAATTCCTTAAGTGGTCAGAAATAGGTTGTCATCCCATAGAGTTAAGATATTATTTTCTTTGAAAACTCTATTGTAGCTATTTGCCAGCTAAGTAATTAGTGTTGACCTCTAATTTTATTTTTTTTTATTTGATACAAATTGGATACATATTTTTTTAACAAATGGCTGGGAAAGAACCATTGCATTATTGAGCATGAATTTAATTGCAAGGTAAAGTATGATACAAAGAAGAAGGAAAAAGGCCAAGGAGGATTGACCTAGCTAGAAAGGATTGAGTTCTATATTGCCCCATCCAGGGTTAAATGTAAAAATTATCTCCTACAGTGTTGCTTAAATTTTATATTTCTTCACATCTTTGATTGAATTTGGGACCTGTAGTTGCAAATATGAATTTGCAAATTTGCAAATTTGATCATATGTGGCCAATAAAAAGTTTCGGTTGTATTTTGCAAGGATAAAACATGGGGCAATACAAGGGTCAATCCAATCCTTGGCAAAACTGACCCCTTCATTCTTCTAGCTAAAGGATAACTATAAAAAATTCTCCCATATCTTATGTTCTAGGGTTGACTACATGTATAATATGTACTTTTCATTGCTCAGTGGACAACTCGGGCAATAAATTTTATTTTTTTAAGAATCATTTTTTTAAGAAAATAAAGTTTGAAATTGGTTCTCTAGATTTTTGTATACTTGGAAAGCTTTGAATTCTTCCATTTTGATGAATGAGTCAAAAGTTATGAAGAGTTTTAGTTTGTAGGAGTTTTAGGGTCGTTATTAAATCTCTACTCTAAGACAAACTTTGAAGTCCTTTATTTAACTCAATTTTCAATATTTTTGGTAAAAAATAAAAATTTTGGGTGTAAATTATTTGTTACAACATTACAACCATTGGGATTGGGATTTTTCAATTACATAAATAACTTGTTAACAATTTAGTATTTTGAATCATTCTGTACTCTTTTCTACTTACTAATTTTTTCTTATATGTTGTATGATTCCAAATGATTTGAAATTTTTCAAACATGTAGCCAACTTGACTTGAAGAATGAATGCAAAGAGTTGCAACCATTTTCGACATTTTTTCATACAAATGTGACCTTCTAAAGTGCAGCTGCCCAGATTATTGTAGGGCCAAAAAAAGGAAATTTATCACTTCAAATGCTAATATCTTGCAATCTGCATAATGAGAATTTCTGAAATTTTTCCCACATGCTCTTAAACAAGCTTATTACAAGATCTTAGGGTTACATGTATCCAAAAATGTTGTTTTTTCTAAAATTTGGTATTTCCGTATTTGTATTACAAATGGCAGTTTTGGAGCGGTTTTGGTGAAAACATATTCAAAATCATTTAGGGGTTGATTTTGTATTTCTTCACCACGTGTTCCTTTAATTCCAAATATCATATGAATTTGGAATTTTTAAATTTGATGATGAATGGCACATAGAAAATTTGAGTATTTTTCCCAAATGTAATACACAAGGAAAAGGAGAGGATCAATTCACCTTAGCCTTTGCCATTGGGAGTTTATCTTTTGGAGGAGGAGAAACAAAAGAAGCAAGTCCATTGCTTAAGAGAGATAATACAATACATTGCTAGTGAACGATGTTTCAAAACTTACTCTTTGAAAGAAGTAGAAATTTACATTGTAGAAATCATTTTGACCACTTACTAAAGAAATCAATGTTCTTTACTATATAAAAGTTGGGACATTCTTCCTTAAAAAATCAAGAAATAAAAAAGATTATTGCTAGAGACAACATGCATTCAAGAAGTAATTAAGTGGACAATTGGAAATTTGAGTACATTACTATAGAGTCAATTTGAACAGATGAAAGTGAAATTCTCATGAAAGATGTATATATTAATAAGCTTTCCAAAAATATTATTTCTTTTTTAAATGGATGTGTGAGTCAAAAGTTATAAGGCTTGAAAATTTAGGGACAACTTAAATATGACCTAATAGAAATGGCAAGTAGTTGTCATGGGCATACAATCCATACATTGATATACCTCAGAAATTTTTAGAAATGATAGTTTTTTTAAAATAGGAATTCTAGAGAAATAGTAGTTTTTAAAGAAAATAATTTCAAGGAAAAAAATGTTGAGGTTAAAGTGATCCTTAGTCTTGACAATACATTACTTGACATCACTTAGAACTAACTTCTTGCTCTAGTTATGTTGTTGTATTCTTCCTTGAAATCTAGAATTTGATCTTGTCTCAAAGAATATCCATTTGGCTTGTGTCTACAATATTTGTAACAATTTGTCAGTACTAATATTCAAATTCTACTTTACAAAAATTCTAGGTAGGTTCCTATGAAGTCAATTTTGGTTTGTTAGATGTTCGCACAAAATGTAAATATATACCTTCTTATAAGAATACAATTATTTTCAAATTGGGTGACCAAATCAAAAGTTATGTTGCCCTTTTTGGGCAACTTTTGCAAAACTCCTCCTTTACTTCTAAAATTTGGTAGGTATGTAACTTACATGATACAAGATGCAAATATTAGAAAAAATAACCATGTGGAGTATAAAAATATCACTCCAGGAAGAGTTAAAGGCTACTAGTCCTGTTGAAGAAGGTTGGAAAAATATTCTTTTAATTTCAAATGTTATAATCTTTCAATTTGTGCGATCAAAGTTCTTGAAAATTTTTCAAACATTCCCATATTAGTCTAGTACAACTTTCTATGGTTGAATTTTGGATTTTTTTTGTCATTGTTCTAAAAACAATGAAAACAATAACAATTTTTTGCATTTTTTGCCTAAAATATGCCTCTAGGCTTCAAGGATTAAATAAAGGACTTCAAAGTTTATTTTAGAGTTTAGAATCCATTATTGCCCCACAATTGAAACTCCTCATAACTTTCATCTTATTAATCAAAATGAAATAATTAAAAGTTTTTCAAATAATTATAAATCTTAAAAAGCAATTTCAAATTTTTGTTTCTAAAAAAGTGATTTTTTTTTATTTGCTTGGGTTGCCCAAGTTTAAGAAAAAAACTACAAACCACACAACAACTTTTCAACCATATAGTGAGAAGTTATGAAAATTGTTGGGCCTCAAAGGCCTTGTCTCCAAGTTGAGTGAAAATTTCAAAGAAAATACCTAAATTCCATTTGTAATGAGCTACTCAAAATTGCTATATTACCAAAATAATGCAATTTGGTCCTTTAGGTTTTAATTTCCACACAACATTTGGCATGTCATTTGATGATATAAACAAAACTTCTATTGATGTGTAAGTACTCAATGGTGACACTATTCACCATAGACATCAACTGCCCTTAAATGGTATCCAACTCTCCACTATTGTTGTAGTACCTGTTCAATTTCGGCACCCTTTGCTGAATATTTAATAAAATTTAACTTTTTAATTTCGACAAAAAAATAATTACTGCAATTTTCATCATCCTAATTATTGAATTTATAAAAAATTTGGCATGTAGCTCCAAAAAGCAATTCATTTGTACATGTGAAGTTTATAAAAAGAGGATCTTTATACAAATTGTGAGGTAAGAAGTAAAACAACCCATGTGGGATATTTAAATAGTTAGGATTAGTAGGAGCTCAATTGCTCATAGTGAAGTCAAAAATAAGAAATGTGTTCAATTTAGAATTTCAAAACTCATTTAGGCATAGTAGAACAACTTTTTTCAAAAAATTTAAACTAAGTTAATGTACAAATGAAGCTAAATTTAATTTCCAAAAATCCTTTTGAGATTTTAATCCTCCAATCAATAGTTATGGACAAATTTTAGGATGGAGTTGGAAGGAACATTTTCTTTGACATTTTTAGACATCTCCTTTGAATTTTATCCATAACTTTTGTTTGAAGTCTCATAATCACAAATCAATTTTTGAAGATGAAAGTTAGATTTATTTCTCAACTTTTTTTAGTTCAAAGGTTTTTTGAAAAATGTGATTTTACTATGCAAAAATGAGGTCTGAAATTCTACTTTGAACACAATTACTATTTTTTGACAATGAGAGGTCAAGCTTTCATCTTTAAATTATCTCATATTCTTTGAGAGTTCATGAAAGAAAATGAATTTCATTGATGAAAACAACCTCTCCATCTTCTATTCCTACTTAGTTTTAATGAAGAAATTCCTTGATGTTTCCATCAACAAGTTTTTTGATGGTTGATGATCATTTTTTTCTTTTTGGAAATATGGTTGATGATCTTTGGACTTTACATTGTACCTTCTTACTAACATTGGATATATATATTTTTTAAAACAACTTAGTCATTTAATTCTTGATGATTTTGCAGGATTCTCAAACCGTAGATACTTACATATTTCCATTGATTTCAGCAATCAATGTTGTAAATTTTCAAGATTTTTGGCAATTATCATTATAATTTTTTGAAATTATGATATCCTTAAGAACAATTAATTTTTGCCAAAATTGAAGAAGTACTATGGTAACTCCAAGCAACCTCACTTTGAAACTCACTTCAAGTGGTATCCAATGTCACTACTTAGTGTAGAATGGGCTACCATCCAATTGTAGTCACAAAGTACCCAAGAGCAATTCACAATGTTATGAAGGCAATAGTGAAGCTCCATTGATCACCAACCTTGTTGCCCAAGGCTACTTTGGCTTACTACAACACTATTTGTAAAAACATGTGTATTAAAGATTGTTCTTTTGCACGCTAGTTTACCTCTAGAATCAACTCCGTTTATTCCTTCTAAGTAGATCTAAACCCTTCAATCATCAAGGTTTGAATAGTAGCATTTCTTGGAGATAAATAATTTCAAAGCAACTTTGGTGATATAGTTGAATACCCCAAAATCTTGTGAAAGAGAGCACCTCAATTTCTAGGTATAGGATGCAACATGCATCCAATACTAATTGAAATGTTGAAACCTATCACTAGAGTGATGCTCATGAGTTCTTCCTCTTACTCATCGACATAAACAAAATTCACTACCAAACATTGTCCTCAATAATTTGGTATTACTATCTGCATTGTTCGATACCTATGCACCTTCTTAGCATTCCATGTTCTTTAGGTTTATATATGCGTGGAAAGCTTTGAATCATTTCATTGTTCCATTGTGATGCATGAGATGAAAGTTATGAGGAATTTTAACTTGTAAGTAGGTATGGAGTCTTTGAAAACCAACCTACCCGCAAACTAAAAGTCCTCATAACTTTCATCTCATTTATTACAATGGAATGATTCAAAGCTTTCCACATATGAATTTAAAGAACCAATTAAAATTTTTTATTTAAAATAAAAGTGATTCTTAAAGAAGTTTTTTGAGTTGCCCATATTGCCTACAAATGGAAAAAAATTGCATATCATGCAATAACTTTTTGACCATGTAGTCAAAAGTTATAAAAATTGTCAGGCCTTGAAGCTACTCCTTAGGCACACGTGTTGTGAAAAATTTGAGCCAAAAAACAAACTCTATTGGTAGTGAGTTGCCCAAATTTGCTATCTTGCCAAACACCTTGCCACTTGGTTCTTTAGAGGTTAACCCCTCACTACCTAAGGCCGTTTTGGGTTCTAAAACATCAGTGATATTGAAGCAATGTAGATGTAAATGTTACTAATTTATAAAGATCTTAACTGTACAATCTTGTAGTGAATATGTTTAAGATGATGTGAATCGAATTTGGAGTCATTTGACCGTATAGATTGAAAGATTATAATGTTTTAGTGTTGAAAAAAGATGCTGAAATTTTCCTAGCAACACACTTGGAGGTGAAATTTGATTTCTAAACTTACTCAAATGAAAAAACTTGAAACTATAAAGTGATTCAAAACCAGCATACAAACACATTGAAGAAAAAAAATATCAATAAATTGACTCAATGTGTTTGCAAAATGACTTGCAAATGTCAAAAAATAGGCAAGAAAAGTTACAGAAAACACATCTAAGGCTGAAACTCCTTCTACTAAAATGCTTCTCATTCCCTCATAATTTCTTATATTGATATGAAATTTAAGCCACACAAATTAGACTAGTATGCGCAACTTTCCCAAATTTTCTTTATTGAAAACAAGCATTGTATGGAGAAGAAACAAGCCGCCAAAGTTCATTGTACCCCAAAATGTCGGGATTTTGAACTTTGAATTGCTCCCAAACATTCAAAACAACTTGGATTTGCATGAAAACTTTACTGCAATAACTAGACTTCAAAAAGAATATAATCCATTAAATTTTATTGAAAACAAACATTAAATGAAGGAGATACAACCCCCCAAAGTTTCAGCCATCAAATGCAATTTGGTGGACTCACATTGAATCTATGAACTTTGATTGGCTTTCAATAAATCAATACAGCTTGTATTGATTTGAAAATTTACCAAATAAAGTAGAGATGGGAGCACAACTTTTTCAACAAGTTATATTGAATTTGGACATTGAATGCAAAAGTTACAACACTTTGAATTTGACTTGAAATTGTGTGAGGTTACTTTTGGTCCTCTTGGGCATGGTTGTCATAACGGGCGAGTTAGGGTCATTGGACCGGACGGACGGACGGTCTGGACGGCTTTAATTTTGTAACTTGTGCAATTTTGCGAAATGACACGTCACCTCGTCCGTGCCCTGACAATCTTGTCCGCGCCCAGCATGTTCCTTAATCCACATGGCATCCACGTGGCCTATTTTTCCGTTATCAGAAAGTCAACTATGTGTTGACTGTATCGGACGGGCGGGACCTCTAACGGACGGGCGAATCAAATGTCCGTCCACTATGACAACCATGCCCTTGGGCGGTGAGGGGTTAATGCCATCAATGATATCAACCTCACTATAACACACATTACTCCATCACGATGAGTTCTCTTTGATGTCACAGTCCACAAGCACCTTAATTCACTCCTTTGATCAAATTGATCTACAAATGAGTGCTACAACACAAGAAATCATTCATGCACTCCTTTGGTCAATGCAAGCAAAAGTGAAGGTTTCTTTGTCAATTCCTCTCTAGCGTAGCTACTAGGACACAAATGTGGTCACTATAGCGCATTACCATTGCTTTGTAGCTCTCCCGGCAGAGTCACTACAATATGCTTCCCTCCGTACCCACTATTGTCAATGTCAAATAGACCTCCAAATACAACCACATGCAAAAGGGGTAGAAAGGCTAAATCACAAGTTAATCCAATATTCAAACCTACTCTAGTTGTTACCATGAAGTAACTTGGCATAATGCTTGATAACAAAGAGATAATTTGTTCAATTCAATGATTGAATATATACAAGGTGAGATGTAAAGAGCGATTTAATTCCACTCTCTTATTTCATAATTCATTACTAAGCCATTCACTCAGTGACACTAATTCTAAAACAACTAGTACGTAATTAATAAGATCCTAGGTCATTACAGATACATATTGGATGAATGAAGATAGACATGATTTTGCATGCTCTTGCTAGATAGAACCTTGTTTCAACACCTAATGCAACAAATCAGTACATCAAGCCACTACAAACCTTTCATCCATTGGATCCATAATTTTGTATCCAACATTCTCTTCAACTCCATCCACTATCTCTTGCAATGTCAAGGAATGCTCATATCGACCTCTCATCTTGTCAGTGACAAAACCATCTTGCGAAGAAAGATCAATAAAGAAATTGTATAGTTCGTTCACCTTGCAATAATCTTCTGGAAGCTCTAGCCTCTCTACATGATATTCACAGCTCAAATTCCATACAGGGAGCTTCAAAACCATAAAACTCTTGAGGATACACTTTTTCTTTTCTTTTATCACCCTTATGTTGAAATCGATCCTTGAACACAATTGGAATAAGCCTCTCTCAAATGCATTCCATCTAGAAAATTCGATGTTGTAGACATCACTCTCGATGATGTAGACATTGCTCTCGATGATGCTCATATTTTTTGAATCAGGCATTGGAGTTCTAATGAATGGTTTCCATCTATTCCCTATATTGCATAGATTTGGAGCTTCTTTTATAAACAGGAATGCCTTGAGTGCAGGAAATGAGCATTTTGCTACAGGGTGGCACCCAATGTCAAATAATCCTATAAAACTAAAAAAAAACATCATGGGATTTAGTCCAAAGCCGCCACAAAGACATGAAAATGCAGTCTTTGATAAGCTACTTGTGTTTAGCCACTTCAGTACTATTGCTGTCACACCTCCAGCCATAGATATGTAAAAGACTCGTATGGGTGTTGTGTAGTATGTAATCACTCCCGTTGACATTATGAATAAAAATTCCGTAGCCATAACTTTAAAAAAGTTAGACACTATGGTCTTGAACTCAATTCCCACAGTGACTCTTGGATCAAAGCTTGAATCCCTTAATAAGTTTACCACCAATATGCTCGAATTTATCATCATTGCAAATGGTGTGTTTATGGCAACAATGCCAAAAAGCAACATAGCCTTTAAGAGAAATTGAAGGAGGCTCAACACAGCTATAAGTATCAATAAAAGGATTGCCATGGGGCTCATGAATAACATAAGTATGCATTTTAAATCGTTTTTTAGATGCTCCTTCATATGTTTGTCCATCTGCTTGTTCAAAACATGTGCTGTCGTTAGTAATCTTTTACAACTATAAATTCTCTTGAAGGGCAATTCTAAACCTTCAAGTAGCCATGACCAATTCAAACATCATCGTCAAGAACATGTGAATTGGAGAGCTAAAAGAAAAAGGCCATACTACAAGAAAAAGTAGCAATTGCAACACAATGAACACATCATCAAATAATTTTGTAATTTGTTTGTAGCAATTTGAGACTTTTCTAAAAACTCATGGTCTACTGCAATCCATTACAAAAGTCTTGCAATCTTATTGCAAAAATCTTGGGCACGAGAAAATTTGTATTTATACCTAAATTGTTGCAAAGCTAATGCAATCTAAATTAAGGGCACTTCACACAATGGCCAAAGGTCTAAGAGGTTGTCAATTTCCACCAATGAGATTGCAAGAACTAAAACTTCATCAATGTAATTGGTGGAAATTGATAGCCTCTTGACATTTGGCCATACTAGTGTGGAGTGCTCCTACATTGCACAAGTGCACAAAGTTGTACAAAACCATTGCAAACTTGTTAACAGGGCAGCCCTTGCAAAACTGCTGCAAAAAATATTGCAATCTCAGCCTTCTGTCCTAGTGCCAGGCTTGCTGACCTTTAAATTCAAAAACTCTCACTGTCTACTACTCATGATCTCTTAGCATGTTTAGAATCAAAGGACTCAAGATTCGAACTCAAGATAGAAAACTCAATGCTATGATGTTTAAGATCCTATGGTAAGGGTTAACCGATTAAGCACCAAAAATAATCTTAAAAATATCCGATTCACAGGGAGTGTCTGGGTTGTTTCCTCGAGCTAGAGCATTTCATGCAGTGCCGCCGCTTAAATTAAGAATAATTTAACAACCGTGGCCTGGATTGCCTCGTACTACCTAGTCCGTGCCACTGTCAATGAGGCCTTCCCACATTTTGTCGGTAAAAGTTTCAGAGGTCACAAAGAAGGAAGACATGAGTTCTAAGCACACCTGAAGAGAAACTTGCCTCACGAAACGAAAACTCCGCAACAAAGACGCTCTTGTTGTTGCAGAAAGATCACGTAAAGCGCGCTCAGATTTTCTCTTCTCACGCCTCCAAAAGCTCAGGCTGAATCGTGGCTTCAATTAACGAAATATGCGTGAATTCCTGTCAGGCACATTCGCAGAGAACATGACGATTACGAAAAATATCTTGCCGCATCCTGTATACAAGCAATAAAAGTCAGATTCCACATATAGGACCCTTCCTTCTACTGTGAGAATGCACGAAGCAGTGCTGGTCTGGCCTCATGCAAACATGCAGCACAGGGGTCACATACGGACCCCCTGCACGTGAGTGATGTCTCAAAACTTCCCTCTCAGAAATGCAGAAATTTACACTGTGGACAGTATTTACATGACCACTCACACGGGAAATCAACGCATTTTACCATGGAGAAGTCGAGACATTCCCCCTTGCAAAAGCAACACAGAAAACAGCTTACTGCAATGCATGGACAACATGCAAGAAGTTAAGCGACTTTGTCAGTGAATTGTGAGGGTTTCTGGCACCACTCAGAATTTCATATTCTTCACACTATGGTCCGCTCCCCACTTCCTCACTGAGTTTTCGTATTCATAGGGTATTCCTTCTGCTCACACTCGGGGTTTTTCAAGAACTCCCATAGCTTGATACTGGGTTTTAGATAACCTGCTGTGATAGTGCAATCACTGTGCGAGTCTCACTTTCCCAACTGATGTATAAAGCTAACATCTGCTTAAAAAGATAGTTTTACAGATGTCAAATTTTGAGACTCGTTAAGACATGTGAGATTCGCTGGGAAATCCACTATCTGAGATCCACTGAATAGAACTCAACCATTCTACGCTCACACGTACTCTATTGACTGGCTCAAGTTTCGGTAATCCATAAAGGCTAATAACCCTAATAATAACTATGGAGACGACTATTACCTGCACACAGATTCTGTCCCGTAAGTCGAGATGTTGCTTAGAAATCTGGAAACGATTTCACGGAGGACAGACTGAAGGTTGGTCGCACCTTAAGCTAGGCCGTAAGCTTACTACAGACTATGGACTTGGAAACCTTTATTTGGTCCCTGGGAAACCTCGATCGTGCATATCATCTACAGACAGCACTGGTGCTGTAACTTACAGGTAAGCAGACGTGCAGTGGACAAGCTGGTGGTAACAGAAAATGTTAAAAAAATCATCGGAGTCCGGAAGTCACGAGACTCATCTTTAAAAAATGAAGTCTAGGATCAAGTGTGTAAGTTAGTCAAACTTGAAAGTCCCTCACTCTGTGTCCTCCATTCGTTACATTCAATAGCATTTATACTTACAGTCACTGTCTTGTCTTGGCTTCTACAGTAGATGGTGTGGAATATTGCACACCCAACAGTACTCCACCACTAGCTACCCGGAGTCTTAGATAGGTGGAGGCTCAATGTGATGAGCAAGCTGCATGAATGAAAGCTAGGTAGTGGGTATGAAGGCTCTTGAATGTTATGTTTCTTCTCAATTTACAAGTGAATTTTTTTGGTTTTATTTTTCATTGATGAAATCACATGTCTAGTATTTGTCATGAAATTTTCAAATTTTTTTGTGAAAATTTCAAATTATCATGAATTTTTGAAGAGAAAATGCAGAAAACTTTTGTTGAACCAAAATCATGTTCAAAAAATCTAAAATTTTCAAAATAGAAATGTATTATATTGTACAACATTGTGGTATATAGAAAATTTCCATATCACTTCATATTTAGAAACATGGTTAGAGATCCTCAACTTCAAACTTCACTAAAATGTTTACTTAAAGAATTTTCTTAAATTTTTGTTTCTGTGAACACGATTTTCCACTAGTGTAAGGAAGTCAAAGATTCAAGCCTTCATGCTATACAGGCAAGCAAACGTGTGCCACAAGTTAGTACTCACTGCAGAGGCCAAGTTGGTGGTAACTGAATTTCTTTTTAAAGTGGCTGGAGTCCGTACGTAATGACACTCATGACTGTCTAAATTCTGTTTGACACGAAGTCAACAAATTCGAGTAAACTTTTCCTTCGGACTCTCTGGCTGCTCATACGGCTGATGACCGCTGATCGAATGACTTAGGCCGGTTGAGAATCTGGGATTGGTGACACTAGTCTGGGGGAAAATTAGTCTGTGGGAATTTATACAATAAAGTACCATTTCAAGCCAGCTGCACTAATTCCAAATTTTATTGTCCATGGTTAAAAAAATTGTTCCTGTGTTTTTCGTGAATTTTTGAGCGGAGCACTGTAATGGGTGGCCAATCACCAGAAATATTTCTCACCTTAAATCAAACCTCAAGATAGTAAATCACTCCCTTCACTTCATAGTCATAGTCAGGTCACACTCACTGTCCGGTGAAAGAATGGACGCCATTTCGAGAATACCTGTAAAGCAATGACTTCTGAATGGAAGAAAGGTGAGAACTTTGAGACTCAGATTTCTTTTCAATTTTGCAACTGATCTCAAGGAGCTTTCGTACTCTGTAAAATGAATTTTGAATCATTGCTACCTACATGTTCAAAAATGTTTTGAAACTGGAATGAGCACGGTTGAACATTGGCACTTTCACGATACTGTGGTAAAACGGAATTCCTGTCAGGTCATCACTAGATCTACACTTTTTGTTGCGACTGTGCTAGGCGATTCTTGGATCAGGACTTATTTGTTTCTACAAATGCGTTGAAATTGCCAGCAAAAACGTATGTTGAACTCGCCAGCACGTGAATGCCATATACGCACAAGTCATTCAGATGTGGGGTTCGACTTTAGTAATTACGGGCTTTGCTGCTTCGATCACTAGTTTCACATTCAGCTGTTGCGCACTTTCATCTCTCACTGTGAGACTGAATCTATCCATTAACTCCTAAATGCCCAAGGCAGCGAAATTTGGTGTTTGCAAAACTTTGAAGTTAATTAAAACCTAACCAAGTTGCTATTTTTAGTCGTTTATATTTTTGGAAACTTCTTCTTGAAGTCTACATTTAACATCAAAAATCCAATCTTGAAAATAAATTATGGTGATTTTTCTATTCAAGATTTTGTGCAAGGGTACCCATTGCAATCTTGACTTCTCATAGTGTTGAGAGCTGTTGGAAATGAGCTTCAAATACACTAGATCTTGGAGGAAAAATCACATTCAAAACTCATTTAAAAAAATTATAGAGTAGATGTTAAGAAGCCATAAGTTGATTGGGGTTATACATGTTAGGCCCTTTAACCTCATATTTTTTTAGTTACCAACTTTTTAGATTTGACTTGTGAAAAGAGGATTGAAAGACTTCACATCACTTTTGCAGTTTTAACACCTTCATGGTCAAACATTATAATCTTCACTCCGTAAGTGATATTGTTGTGTTTTGTTTTCCTACGAGATCTCTAACATGTCTAGTTTGAATTTGTACAGTTACAATTCAAAAAAAATCAATGCAACTTATTCAAATGTTAGCTTTTTCTTCAATTTAAAGCAAATTTTCCAAAGCTCAAAATAGGCCTTAGGCATTTAGGGGTTTAGCTTTCAATTTATCCCTCATGCATACTCAATGGTGAAGTTAGGGTGTACCCTTGTGGTCTATCACACAAGGAAGTCATATCACTTCCCTATATGTAAAATGCATCTTTTTTTTCATCCAACCTCCTAAGAGATTTGAAGTGTTTTCTTCTTCATGGGGTTTTGGAGGCTTAAGGTAGTGTGCTCTAAAAGTGCCCATGCTCTAAAAGTGATCATGACACAAAGGTACATTTTTTTTTTCAATGTACATTTTTTTTTTCAATGTACATTTCAACAAGTGGTTGCTTTTAGTGACCACTACTTTTCAACTTCAAAAAATCATAACTAATTCCATGAAGGTCTAAAAAATATAAAACGACTTAGGTTAGATGCCAATTCCATTTTTCATCCTATACAAATATACCGATAATTGTTTCAAGGAGTTTCTCTTCCCCAAAAGGTAATCAACTCTTGAATAGTTGCTTTAATAGCAAACTACCTTACAAGCGAAAGTGAAATCAAAGGCTATTTGGCATGTTTTCATAAAAGAATTTGAAGGGTTTTATAAAAAAATTATATAAAGATCTCAACCACTCAATCAACAAAATTTGAAGAATTTAGCCTCTAAAGTCCCAAGGCCCTTCATTCATCAAAAATCATTCAAAAGTAACATTTCTATTGCAAAGAACAAAAAAGTTTGCAAATTGCTTTTTTCCTTATGTAATTGTAAGATCTTGCACTAGACTTGTATAATGACTAACAAAACTAAGTATAGATTTGAAATGTTTTCATCAAACAACTATATACCATAAGCATCAATGGACAAAGTCAAAAAGAAGATATATGAAAGTTATAATGTGCAATATACTACATGTTACTATGGAAGTTTGAAGAAAAAATTAGCTTTGATTTGAAAGAAAATTATATGTCAAAGTTAGACATGTCTAAAACTTGTTTTTGTTTACTATGATTTGGAATTACTATATGATTTGATTTTGTCAATTTTTTATTCTAACTTTGAAAAATTTATACCTTAGCATGTTGGTATACATCATCTTAGATTGTTGGACACAAAAAATTGAAGAAAAGTGACATTTATAGAAATTAAAATATCAAAAAGTTGACAAAACATGCAAATAATATTGGTTCTCACAATAGTTGAATTTCTTTTTGGAATTGAGAGCATAGAAGGGTCATTATAAGAAACACCATTCATTTTTGGTAGTGTTTTCACGAATTTAGATTTCACATCCAAAGTACTCGTAGTACTTTGTAGCACACTAATCTTAGACATTGATGGGAAAATTCAATAGCTAAAAGTATTGTTGCAAATATTATGTGTAGATTTCTTGCAAGCATTGAAACAATACTATGTCAAAAAAAAAAGATAGATTGTTACAAAAAAATAGACACATTGAGGTATAAATTAATAATAAATAGAAAATCATGAACAAAAAAAACAATTAATTAATAATTGTAAGCACTTGATGGTGATCAAATTTCACTCCAAAAATGAAATTGAAACTAGGGCTTTTTTTTGGAACAATGTCCCTTTTGCTACCTTCACTCTGTAGGCCAGTATTTGGAGGACTGTAGCGAGAGAGGTCAAATTTCTGAAAGTCTGGCAAAATTTTGCCAAAAATAAAAGCCCTGGTTGAAACCATCTTCAATGTTCAAAAGTGTTTGTACAAAGGAGTCCTATTTGTATGGACATCGAGGACATGAAATAGTATATTTTAGATGCCCCTTTGTAAATATACACCCACTTAGTATAGGAATAGACTACTACAATTTCAACTTTAGATCATTCAATTTGGGTATCCCAAACATAGTAAAAAGTCCTAAATCTCAAAGTATGACAAATTAAAAAAAATTGAATTTTAAATATCTAATCATTTTTTTTTATATTTAAAAAATAAGGAATATGATTACCATCAAATTAGACATTTCCATTAGAAATTTCAAATTTTTAAGACTTCGTCTTCAAAAGTTATACTAGAAGACAACAATATCACTCCAATTGTGATGGAGAATAGGATTGATATTTCTTGCAATGGCCTAGGACTGCATTAGCCATTGCAAAAAAAGCATAGGTTGCAACAACCATTGTTACATCTTAATGCATTGCATTAGAAATATTCGATGAAACGGACAATGATGGTTAAAATTGACTTGCCTATAAACGGATGGAGAACACATTTGGGAGCCAAAAAAGTGTTGATGTGCAAAGAGTTATTCTTCAAGAGGATTGTAATTGTGAAACTGAAGAGAGAAGAGTATTGTATTGCTTTGTCCAACTACCCTGGAAGTCCGAGACAATAAGAATAGAACAGTAATACAATTTCCCAATTACACACATTCAACTGAAAAACAAAAGTGCAATCATACATTGATAATGATCCAGTTAATTTAATCAACCCCCACGAACTGTTAGAACGTCACAGTTCGCAAATGAGCGATGAATCAATACATTTCTCGCTCACACTAGTTACAAGTATCTGTACAGTTTGCATTCGCAACAGGAACGAAACGAAAACCTCCTACAGATGAATAATTATTACCCAATCACGGTAGTCCAAGTTTACAGCAGAATCGATGACTGCCGCCTCATACTTTCTCTACGAGAAAATATTGAAATAATCTCGGTACCTACCTTGATCAGGTTGGGAGCTCAGAGTGGTGGACTGTGTCTCCGGATACGACATCTGATAAGTATTTTCATAGTAAGTGTAGGAGCCTTGAACCCCTTGATCGGACTCACAGTTATCAGACGGGTAATCAGAGAAAGTTGCAGTCATCGATTGGTCTCCCCGCCAACTTCCCGAGGATTCAGAGCTTTCAGGGAAATTTGACCGTCCAGTGTAGACAGGATCCACGAAGGAGGCGTTAAGATACCTACGGTCAGAGCCCATGTTGTGAGTCGACGTCTGGAAAAAATTGTCGAAGAATTGTTGTGACGGGTGGTATGGGAAGGTGACATATGCACGTTCCTGAACCTCGACTTGGCTCTCCATCATTTTCTCCATGGCGGTTTTATGATTGTGTGCAGTGCCTGCCACTTTGGCAGGCTCGGTGGTGGTTGTTTCGGATTTGGATTCAGATTTGGAGTCCGGCTTGGATTTGGCTGGTGCAGGAGCTGGCAATAGAGTCGGAGTTTGATTTTTAGAAGTCTTCTCTGTCGCTGTAGGGCGAGCCCTTCGTTCTTGCGACAGAAATTGTGCAAAACTGAGTATCCAAAATCAACATTAACGGAGTGTGTTAGTACTACATGGCTTACTGTAATGTGGTGCATTAATAAAAATTTGTAGTACTTATTACTAAATGGTTACCTTTCGAGCGCCTCACGATTTGTTTTGCCGCTAGAAGCAGGTACAAGCTTCCCGGTCTCGATGTCTCGCTCTACAACCCGATTGTCTAGAAGTTGAGTCCCGACCTTGACCAATCTATCTAGATTGGCCGGGGACGAGTCGTCGAGTGACCCTGCCGAGCCTTTGAGACCATCTGTCTGCACGTACAATGTAGACAACCAATCGAGAAGAAACGCTTGAATGTGAGAAATTGGCGAATATATCCAGATATACTACAATATACTAAATAGCAAACTTCATCGGGATACATTTTGTACGCTGGGATTCAATCAGTGTCATCAGCTGGCTGTGCATACGCCTGACATTAAAATTCAGAGGTGGCTATGTCACCAAAAACTTTGAAATCGTGTGCATACGAGGTCTGGAAGATTGCATACCGTGATTCGTAAGTAGTTTTTGGATGAGGCTTGGAATTCAAAGTTGAGGTAGTAATCAACATTGTCCACCACGGTCATTTCCTTTGTGGTCAAGCTTTGCACTTGGTTTTCCGTCCCCAGCGATAGAACCAACAGATCGCTGAAGCCCTTTCCCCGTACACAGGCACAACTCCAATCACTTGTCAATATGTTGTTACAAACAGTCTCAACTTCGAAATACAAGAGTCACTAGTATCAACAAAATTTCTTAACATGTGAATCCCCAAACAAGAAGGTGAGAGTTATTTTGTGGCTAAGTGTCCTAATTTATATTCTAAGTTTAATATTAAAAAATGCAAATTGGGTTCATTATAGGAGTAAGTTATTCGATTTTACAAACTAAGAAAGAAGTTAAAATTGTAAAGGAGAATCCCCCACTGTATCGACAGATACTTACCTTATAATTAACCCGATCTAAGCACATTCTTCTACTTTTCACGCCATTAATGGCTTCTGTGATTGCCACATACGTCTAGCAACCATCAATTATAGCACAGGTCAGACCAGATATGTACGAAGTTTACATCTCAAGGTAGATGCAGATATGCATGAGCCATTCTCAAGGGATCCGGTCTAAATTTAACTAGTTCAAGAACAAAATCAAAGATCAAAACCAATGGAAACATGATATTTGTGACAACATCATAAGTGCAGTTCTGCAAGTTCAAGAAAAGGGTTGGTCACAATTTGTAGAAAACATGAAGCGCATTGTGATTATGAAGCATGAGAGATATTGAGACTATCCCTAGATACGAACATGGAGAAGCTTTGCATGTGAATGACCAAATCCACCGTCTACACGCCTCGGTCGAGTTCGACTGACTTTCAAACAAACATCACATTCAAATTCAAAATTTTCACAAAGGTGTTTGAACGTCTGAACATAACATGATTTGCTCTGATCAGGTAGTCCATTTTCTTGTTTCCAAGCCATCTAATCAATTAAAAGTACAGAAATGAACATTCGAAATTATGTTCAGGATATCAGTGACCAATTTGATAAAATTATGACCAATAAGGCAGTAACATTCTTGAACCTCTAAGCATTAAAAGTTAGATACTCTAGAGGGGGCCAGTGAGAGACATACCGAGTTGTTCAGGATAAAACCAGCATCGATCACCTTAAACTTCTTCTCCTTCTTTCTATTTGATCTATCCCGAAGTTTAATTTTGGCAGAGGGAAAGTATGGGGGCGTTGCCAACGTGGCATAGCACACGAAATGCAACGGCACATTTTCCAGCACATATTCCTCCGCCTGTCAAAAACACAAGTTTCATAAATCCATGATCCCTGACAACACAAAATTGCAACGAAAGGCTTCTGGCATTCCAAGACTGGAATTCACTTCTACTCAGATTCAACACCATAAAAACTAGTAGTTTACTACGTACTATATTTCTTGTGATAATCAGTTGGAAGAGTGAAATGGAAAATCAAGCGCATGCTCGGGCATTCCAAATTGGGGAAGACTCCTCTGGATAGATTTGATTTGAGGGGTTGTCAGTTCGTCACAAAAGCAAATTTTTTGGTCATATTCGTTACATAATAGGCAATTTAATTCATAATTAATTAGCAAAATGGCCCAGCTCAAAATGACCAATATTGAGAGCTCAACTAAAGCTGACTCAACGGCAAATCTATACCTACTATACATTCTGAAGCTAAGGACA
Organism: Pseudoscleropodium purum; assembly: GCA_963969395.1. Classification (NCBI taxonomy): domain Eukaryota; kingdom Viridiplantae; phylum Streptophyta; class Bryopsida; order Hypnales; family Brachytheciaceae; genus Pseudoscleropodium; species Pseudoscleropodium purum. The sequence continues at coordinate 20,474,498 of OZ017797.1, forward strand.
CTTGAACATCACAATTTGGACCCCAGTTCTCGAAACTTACCCCAAACTAATGGCACTGAAATGCAGCAACTAGTAGAAAATGGGCCATAAAATGACCAACCTGGAATGAAACCACCTACCATTCTTGAGGAATCAATCATTGAATGACACTCTAGTGTTGTTTAGTTAGGGTTTTCGAAATACAGGTGATAACCAAGGAGTCAATAAACAAATGACACCCCAAAGATTGATAGCTGCTGTCATTTTATGCCCCCTTTTTTTCTCTACTGCTCATTTTAACAAACATTAGGTTAACCTTGGATGACCTTAGAGGATGGATGTGCGACGTACCCTCATCGACGAGAAGAAAACGGGTTTCCCGAACTTGATATCATACGTGGGGATGATAACGTGCGTCAGCATGTTCCTGAGATACTTGTCTTCATGGAAATACTCGTTCAACAGATCCCGCAGCCCTCGCGGATCGTACTTCGACCCTGCCGCCGCTTTCATAGTCTTCTGAATATTTCCAACACGATCACTGCAAACAACAAATCGATCGATTGAAAATTAATCCCCAATCGATCTGACTGGGACAGCGTTTCTAATTGACTAACCTTAGCTAGAATTAATGCACGCTTAGAACATGCGAAATCAATTGACGGGTGGACGTGATGAAGGTAGCCATGCAGAAAAGTAACTTTGCTTGTGGAAATATTCGGCTGGCGTCTTCCATGTAGAAGTTGATGATTTCGGCTGCGGTGAACATTGGTCGTGTCGGTTTCTCTCGACTAGGCGTGGCCAGCATCGCCGTGATCAACCCGCCGGTGCTAGTTCCCTCTATCAAATCGAAGTAGTCCACGATGCGCACATCTGAACCATCCAATTTCTGCAACAACCAGTGATCCCTATTAGAATCAATCCTGATACCGTTCGAAAATCGAAAGTTCTGGGGTTCTGACTGACGCTCGATCAGCCGACCTGTTCATATTCATTACATATGGGTCGGACGATAGATCGTCAAGTTTGCGAAATTGGTGCAACTCCAGGCGCCAAACATTGTGAAGAACATCTATACTAAGCTCCAAAAAATAGAACCGGAGTAAATTTCCGTTTCAGGCCGCACATCCTCAAAAGTGTGTTACCATCCTTGCTTTTAACTAACCTACCTCCGTCTCCTGGAACGTAGAACTCCAATTTAACGAAATTCATGTTATTGGCAATTTTCCAATTGAGGCCGAAACTTTGATGCCCCTGAGCTGCTAGGGAGGTCATTTTCATAATGCCCAGCTTGAATGTAAAGCCAGTTGCATCCCTCAATTTGGCTACGTAGACAAAGGTAATATATATCCTGTGACCCTTTCCCTCAAACACGAACCCTTCCATGAACTAAAAAGTACAAAATTGTACATTTAAGATTCAACGAAATGCCTAGGGATTATGTCCAACAACTTTCTCTAGCAGATCATCTAGTCCATAACAAGCTTGTATTATCACATTATTGGACATTAAAATCTTCAACACAGTCGTGTATTTTCGCATTAAAGGACGTATTAACCGCAAATCCTCAATGATCGGATCTTTATCAGCAAGGCTCAATCCAGGATCTCAACAGGATCTCAAAAGGATACTGTAACGTCGAACAAGGGCAAGATTCTGAGACATGATTATGCTCTCCATATCCACTGCAAGCTCGACACCTAAACAGAAATGGGTAGATATCATTGAAGAGGCATCTGCTTCACCAGAATCACCATTATAATGAATTCATGTGTTTTCAGACCGCAAAACTGAAGGTGCGAATGGATGACCTGGAAGTCATCAATTCCCTATCGAGGTTGCATTTTCACATTACCGGACATAGGCTCTTGTTCAACAATGCTCAATCCAGAATCTCAAAATCACTGTAACGTCAAACAAGGACAGGATTCCCTCAGAGATATATAATCATGCTCCCCATTCCATATGCAAAGCAAGCTCGCCACCTCAACAGAAACTGCAATGATATCATCGACGGGGTATCTTCTTTTCTAAAATCACAAAAAGACTCCCACTCGAATAACTTCATTAATATTCGTCGTGTTTTCAGGCAGCAAAGCCCAAGGTGAGATCGAATGAAGGACCTGCAGGTAAGCTTCCAGTTGTTGCAGGATGGTTGCCAGGATGACTCCCCGGACCCCACCCCCATCGATGCTAAGGATGGTGACTCGCCGACCGCGATCCCCGGCGGGCTCGGTGCCGACATGCTTCCTCGCCATCGACGACGGAGGGCGCTGTTTTTTCCACGGAACATAACTGGACCACGGGTGCTTCCCGTCGTGGACGGCGAGCGGAGTCCCGGGGTCGACGAAACCCTTTCGGGGCTTGAAGAACTTATAGTCCCACTCATATTCCATCACGACCGCCTCCTCCTTCAAGGGGGACTACCTAATTCATGTAGAATGCAACCAAATCAGCGATTCCAATCTAGTGTAATTCTAGAAAAGTAACTAGGACTTGCTAGACACGCCGATGAACGCGCGCCTTCCATAAAAGAGACCTACAGAATATCAGAATGGACATATCCTTCAATGTAAGAGTTGAAGAGTGCTACCGCAATTGCTAATCATCAACCGCTACAATCTACATGAAATTCAATACTTCAAGATGACCTACAGAGAGTTGAGCACAGAAATTCGGACAAGTGCGCTTGCGGTACACCCCAGTGGCCTCAAAAATCAGAGGGATCGAACATGTCCACTGTAAACAACCGAAGCGAGCTACTTACCGCACTTGCTAGTCAAAAACTGCCAAAGTCTGCACGAAATTCAAAAATTCAAGATGACCTACAGAGAGCTGCCCAGAGGAATACAGACAAGTGCTCGTCCAGTACAACCCATTGGCCTCCCAAAATCAGAATGGACATGTCTTTCAATCACTACTCCCAAAATGAGCTACTCACCACACTTGCTAGTCAAAAACCGCCATGATCTACAAGAAAAATAATTTGTAAAGCCTACCAACAGAGAGCTCTAGTTCTCAGACTGGTGGTGCTCAAGTTCCAGTACCCCCCAGTGGCTCCAAAATCAGAATGGACATGTCTAGCTTTCAACGTTGTATGATCGGTACCATCCACACTTGCTAGACAGAAATTTAACAGTGAAGGACTAGCTCCCGAGAGACATAACAGTCAGTAGCCTTCATGGCCACTGCCTTTCCTTCATGCACCTTGCTCATCACATTGAGACTCCACCTGTCCAAGTAGGTATGGGGATGGATGTGGAATATTTGACACTATCGACTTTAGAACAAGGCAGTGACAATGCATGCTACTAAATGTTATGAAATTGCAGAGAGTTGCAGTGCTGTGCATTCCAAGCCACTATTTTATTCCCCAGGACACAAAAGGAGGTCATAAGAGCATCTCCACACGTGAGATGTTGTCCGGACAAACTGCTTTTTGAGCTTAGGGTGACATAGCTTCTGCTCCTAGGCATCAATTGAAATAAAAATTATATCTCAAGAAAGGTAGAGTGTTTTCCTATCTTCAAAAAAAGTTTCCACTAATCAACTCATAAAATGAGATCACAAGAACCTACCTAAACGGCTAAACCTCCAAGTGTTGTTCACTAGGGACTCTAGAGATTAACCATACCTTCAAATTCTACATTGGTCAATGACTCAATGGATGACTTTGTGAGGGCTTGGAAGATGGAAAATTCATTTTTTCATCTAATTCTTTTTTGATGGAGGTGCTCTAACATACTTCAAAGAATGATGGTAAATATTGCCTCAATGTGATATTTTTTACTCCTTTTAAGAAGATGGTTGATTCATTGATCACCATATAGTGTATTTTGACACCTTCTAGGTCCTTGCTCTTGATGTCATGAAAATGATGTTTTTTAAATTTGAGTTGCAGTAATTAAATGAAGCTTATCGCATCTAGTTCCTACTGGAATTTGAAAATTTGAAAAATTCTTAAAATTCAATATTTTATTGCAATTTGAACTTTGGTCCAATTACTAAGGACTTCTAATTTTCAAATTGTAGAATGACATGGTAAAAATTTTTGCACCATGATGTTATGAACTATTATTTAGATGTATGGACAAAATTTTAGATTTTTTGAGTTGTTTTGTATTTGATAAGAATTTTTTTACTTTTTATTCAAAACTTTACAATAATTTCAAATTTTCATAAAAAATCTGAAATTTCTAAGCAAATAGAAGATAAGTCATTGTATCCCTCAAAAATAAAAAATAAAAATTCCAATCATTCATAGTTTCAAAGCATACAAAGAGAGGAACTTTGAAGTTTGGAAAAAGTGGTCATAGGTCCATCCTTTCAAGGTTAATTAAGCCAAAGCCCTCTTTTTAACCCTAAAAGGACAATCCCTAAGGCTATATGAAAATAGCGGACAAAATGTGTCTATTACCGTGTTGATAAGATTGAGATCAAATTGAAGAAGTAAGAATAGGAATGGTTTGAAATCAATTGCTTAACCCTTTAGTGACCGTGGTTGATTTGAGGGGTGAGTGCAGTTTTTGAATACAAATTTGGAAAAAGGAAATTTCATCACTACTCTAAGGAAGTAATTCTAGATCAAATCGTAGGAATTGATGTTGTAGGCTTTATCCTTGATAAAAACAAAAAATGAACATGATCGAACAGTGCATTTTGTTGTGAGTGATCTTCAAAGTGTGATGCATTGAAATAGCCTTCAATTGAAGCAGCACAACATATTATTGCCGATAACTTTTGAAACATGTCTCCACAATTCTTGAGGTTTCTAAGCAACGCTTTTATTGTTCTTAGGCATCAATTTCAAATAAAATCACATGAGTTGTTGAATATACATGCCACTTAGAAGCAGGGTTGACACGATGTCCAGACACGGACGCTGTGTCCGCAGCGTCTGCTGACATTTGCGGTCCTGGCGGACGCAGCGTCTGCCGGGACCGCCCCGTCCGCTTCGATGGCCCTATTTCCCCCGACCGCCCTACCCAAACTACCCTGCGGTCACTCCCTTAATCTTTAAACAATTAAATGTTAAATGAAGTGCAATGGTTTGCGATTTGTTATTAAAACAATGTCTCTTATAAATTAAAAGATTATAAAGTTTGACCATAAGTCCATGATAGTCTTGAAACTATGAAAAAATTCTAATTCATTTTCAAAAGGCAAACTAAAAAAATTTGTGACTTAAAATATATATATATACTATTTAAAAAATCGAGATCAACACAAATACAAACATAATCAATATAGGCAAAATATATTGAATTTAATATAGAATACCATACATTGTGCACATTTGGCTAATTGTACATATAATTTTTTTCATTCCAACTCTATATTTCTAAACTAATTTTTAATGCCTATATAACCTATTCAACTACTACTTCTGCACTACCAATCTAATATAAATGGCGGAAATATTCATCTGGCATCGGCCAACGATATGTATTAGAAAATCGTGTAATCACGTGGGCCAAACTAGTATTTTCATCGTTAGTCTTCGAAGAAATGTGCTTCAAGTAAGCATAAAACACTTTTGCAAAGTCATGAAAGGCAAATTGTGTCGTATTAGGTGTTTTAAGTAGCAAGTTAAAATACGCCTCTGACATGTTGTTTCCATTCATCCGCTGAGTAATTTTTCAAATGGCATACTCTTCCGACTTACGTGAATACATCAGAATGATTTCTACATCTGCACCTGTTTTATGCAAATATGCAATACGTGAATCCATTCACCATCTCCTGTACAAAATCTGTTTCATCTCATCTGCTGATGTAAATGTGTACAAAGACTTCATTGGCTGAGAAACTAAGGTGATCATGCCCCAATCGCAAATTCCAATATACACACGTGATTCATCCTCTAGCAAATGCAACAAGATGTTGTCCGGAGAAAGATCATTGTGCAAATGTCCAGCAAGATGCACTACATATATTATATGCATAAACGCCCATGTCAACTCCGTGCGCTTCTTCCGATATCGTCCTAAATGGTGAGCTTTTACAACCTCCTCTTCGGTTGGATTCGTATACATCAAATGGATTTGAATGTTGTCTGAAAAGTCCTTATTCATATTCAACATTTGTCAAAGAGTTCCACCATTCCACCAATACGCATAACCTTCATACGTCGTTCCGTGCACCGCAGCAAACCGTATCACATCCGTATGTGGAATTCGAACAGCCATTGATTTGTTTTGATGTTCTAACTTTGCAAGATCGGGTCGAGTTTGGTGGTGAATGGATTTCTTTGTCGCAAACTCCCAATAAGGAAGTATTCCTAGATATCCTTCAATATGGATATTTTGAATCGTTGCATATCCACCACTCATCGTTCTATTATCAACAGCAATCACACGTGCTGTATCTGGAAGTGCTATGAGGTGTCGTTTGGTCCTTTCCGCTTCAACAACTACATCATTGCTTTTTCACCAAGCAATTGAACCAACTCGATTGTGCTTTTTGGCGAATGGAACACATCGCCCCCTAAATAAATCCGCTTTCAGAATCACTTCTTCAAACTGGGCGTCATTGGGTCGATATTCCTTGCTATACTTAACCAAAATGACTTTGGAATTCCACAAAGCGCCATGAACCTTGTTCTCCAAACATTTGGTGAAGTGCGCTTTATCCATTTCGTCATGCCACTTCACCACATTCAATGCATCCAACAACATTTGTGTTATGTTTACCTTGAATTTAGACACGCACTCCTCTTGATATCTGATGTACTTATTGTCTAAAGACAATGATGTTTCCGATTCATAAAATTGAACAATGCGCTCGATCATGAATTTCTTGCATTCTTCCGAAGGACTTTGGCGAACTACCTCCAAGTTTGATGGTCCCTCTTCATGTTTTAGCTTCGCAACCTTCTTCTTCCCCTTCGTCATCATGACAAATGAAATTGATATAGATCAAATTTTTTAATTTGAAATTGAATTCACGCGCAAGTGTCCAAAAAATTGGCAACAAGGGGGCCCCAATAAACCACTCTTGCCTTGCCTCGGAAAGGAGCCAATGGAGGATGAACCACCAAGCTCTCCGCTCCACCTTGCATTCACAAGTGGCAAAGCAAAAGTGAGAATGCGAACGGCTCGTCTGCCCCTCTTATAAGGCGCGGATGGCCCCAAACCGTCTGCCCGATCGGACGGGTCGCGGGTGGCGGACGCATCGGCCGTCCGCCTCTCCGAAACCCTCAAGCCCCGTCCACCCGATCGGACGGCCATGGGCGGACAAATCAAGCGTCCGCCCGATTCGATTTATTTTCTATATTTGAAAATAGAATCTAAAGAAGAACCACTAATTGTCTAATTTGGGCATTTCTTCATACCAATAAAAAATCATTTTAGTTTTTAGCAATCGTTGAATGAAAAATAAAAAAATTTCAAATATTCAAATAATTCAATCTTTCATAAATTAATTAGAAATACATTGTTACCATTTACGAGTTTCTAAATGTAATAAACATACAACAATAATTTCAAAATACACACCATGCTAGTACATATTTAATCTCGAATGCTAAATTCAAAAATAGACATAATATGGCTCTTACAAAGTTACATTTTTTCTTCATATTTTTATTATTTATCAAAGTCACTTATAGCCTTATACATCAACGCTATTATAAAATAATACAATGATGTCTTCAACAATATGCTTGTCTACATACATATTTGGTGTACACTATTACACAACACTTTTTGAAAAAGTGAACAAAATTGTTGTTCAAAATTGTTCTATTCATTAAAAATTTTGTACTACTTCTACCAATCTAGTGTTCTATACTTGTCGTGAGAGTAAAAATGAGAAAATCAAGCAAATACATGCTCACTATATACTTGCATGTTTTTTTATTCGGAATCTGAATTGGACTCAAATTGTTGACCGCTACCTCTTCTTTGTACTCCAATGAACGGACCACCTCTGTAGTTTCCGTGATATCCACTCGGTGCACCTCCTTGTCCATAGTTTGAACCTCCAAAAGTAGGAGGAGGAACCGGAGTAGTAGGCTCTGATCCTCTTTTATTTGAAGCCCCATAATAAGAGGCTCCATAATGCCCGTATGAATCACTTCTAGTTGATCCCAGATAGTATTGGGCGCTTTCGTGAAGAGAACAACTATACTATGGGATTACATGACTTCCTCCACTACCTTCAGAGCCCACTTGAGTGGGCATTGTATAATATGAACCAGATCCACTAGACCTACCATAGTACGTGTTGCCATAGCTACTTGCTCTACCTTGAGAGCCAATTTCAGGGGAAGTGCCATAATGAGAACCAACTGCACTTGAACCACCATAATGCGTGGATCCATAGCTCCCTCTTCCACCTTCATATCTATTTTGAGGATCGTAACCAGAGTATGAACCACCTCTTCCTTGTTCAGATTCTCGCGTTCCATGTTCACGTCCGTAGGACCCACCATGCCTATCTTGTCGTCCACAATCTTGAAGGCTTCTGCGTGTTGCCTTTTGCATTTGTTGTTCGAATTCAATTCGTTCTCGTTCTTCTACCCGCTCGTACCTAACTCCAAATGTGACAGGCGCTTGTATATCATCGTCATCATCGTCATCTGTCCACGCATCTTCAGCATCTCATAGAACAACTGAAGGTTGTTGTAGATAACCTCGATTGGACCACTATGGCATGCAATCGCTTGCGCCCCTCCACTGTGTATCTATAACGGCATCCATGCGCATATAGTTCTCCACATTGCAACCTGTAGCGGTACGCCAGTCCACGTCCTTGTGGAGTACAATCTCTACCCAACCATTGTCATAACATTATAATTCATTATATTTGGTTTGGCGCTTTTAATGCCAAGAACTCGATGCACTTGTGTGTATCATTGTTTGAAGTACTCACTTTGGCACGTAGACATTTGTCCTTCCCAACATGGCGCTTGGTGCTCTACACGTTCACGTCGCCAAAGTTTTTGAATGTGAGTCATCTTCACATACTTCTTGCACATTGAGCAATCCCACACTCTTATTGGTTCCTCTTCCCATCCCGGTTCACCCACGCATAATGGATTGGCCCAAGCATCCCAATCGAACAATTGGAATCTTCCTTTTCGACTACTTTTTTTGGGTGATCTATCTTTCGGCATGATGAAGCCGAAGCAAAGAGAATGAAACAATTAGAAAGCTTAAGAACCAAAATTTTGATTTAATTAATTAATTAAAATTTTACAAGCGTGAACTTTGTGAAAATTTGTAACAATCTCACAACAATCGTTCACTCAAAGCGGAAGGGGCGCGTAGAGCTTCCAAGACACTGGTCCGCCCACTCCAAAAGAGAACGATTGTTCGGAATGAGCCGTCCGCCTCCCCATATGTATATGCGGATGCCCCAAGGCGGACGTCTAGATCATGCGGACCACATTAGTCCGCGTATCAATCGGACGGCTGTAACCGGGCAAACAGCCATACCGGGGCAGATGGGTATCGGGGCGGACAGGGCGGACGCCGGATCGGACGGACAAGGCGAACGGGTATCGGGGCGGACGGCTCACCTTAAACCCTAAACCCAATGAAGCAAATTGTTCTTTTTTCAAAATCTCACGGTATAGATGTTTAATCCCTAAAGTTCTTTTCACTAAAAATACTTCAAAACTGCCATTTGTAGTGCAAATACCAAGTCTTAGAAGAAAAATACTTTGAGGCATATGTAACCGTAGCATCTTGTAGTAAATTAGTTGGAAAAGATGTGGAAAAAATTTTAGACAAATCCACCATTTGGATTGTAAGATATTAGATATTGAATCTTTCATTTAAAAGGGCTACTCAATTATGTCTATTAATGAACAATTGGTAGGCTAACAAACCTAACTTAGCATGTATTTTAATATTTGTTGCAATTGTTTTAGGAATATTATAACATAACACTATTATAATATTTTTATAAATGATATAGTACTGAATCATTTCAAAATCAACAACATTCGAACACAATATGTCAATCTTGTCTTCCATACTCCTTTAATGATATATATATATAAATATATATACATATATAAAATATATTAGATAAATCAACATGAACAAATCAATGATTATATATTTTATAGATCTATTCTTCATCAATCAAATAAGAGTGCATGTTCAAATATAGACAAAGATGGTTTCTCCATTTGTTCCCAAAAATTAAATAAACAAATAGAGAAAGATATGAAGTGAATGTTACTTGGAGAATTGGAAAGAAAGAAATTGAAGTACTCAATTGCATTTTATTAAATTAGAAAATTGCATGTGGATGGCATGAATTAATCTTCATAGATGCTAAACTCATACGAGTTGCATTTCAACATTTATGATTTATGCAATTGATTGAATTGAAAGCTCTTGTAATTACATTTTCAAATTTTCGATTCAATCATTCAAATTTGCAAAAGTGATTTATGATAGATTTATAACTTTAAATGTGAAAGCATTCAATGCCTTTATGCGTTTGTTCATCAATATATTAATTTTAGATAAATAATATATATTTTTTATAACATATGCATAAACCATTGCATTAAAAAAAAAAAAAAACTAAGAGCCAAGCCAAATAGGCTGGTCAAATGAAGAGAACAAGATAACAAGAGCCCTACGAGATAGAAAGCAAAGGAAAAAAAAAAAAATATCAAAAGGATTCAAAGGAAGGAACAAGATGCATTCTTGCAAGACTGTAGAATACATAATGATTTCAAAATCCAAACACAAATATATTTTCTATTTCAATGAGAGTCAAAAATGAACTACCCTGCTCTCAAAGATTGTACAATGTACACGTTATACAAAACGAACATATAACAGAAAGAGTAGAAGACATCGTTTATCATGATTGAAACTGAAATGATTTTTTCTTTCTATGTAGAATATTTTATGAAATGTAACAATGTATTTAATTATCATAGTAATTGGTAGAAATCTTTGTGCAATACATAGAAACATTTCATTCATGTGGAGTTTTTTCATTTATTTAGGATTAAAATTGAAGTATTATACTCTACAAAGTACAAACCAAAAACAATATCATATACCTAAGTTCAAAAGTTTGCAATTGTTTCATGAATTCATTTTGAAAACTTAAACAAAAAAATATTTTATAATCAATATCTTGTTCATTTGAATCATTTCAAAATTCGAATTCCGAATTCAATTCCTATTTATAATAGAAATTATGTTTGTCAATTTTTTAGATCTTTAAACAATGAACCCTCTTTTTTAAAATTAATATTTAAAAACATCTGAAATAAGAATATTGGAATTACCCTTCAAAATAAATATAGCACATGTATAAGTGTATAATGTATTCTACTCCACCAACTCAAGTAACGAATTTTTCTATGTTTTTAAGGAAAAATATAGCCATACATGATTTGAAAGTTAAAACATTGATTCTTTTTCTTTGTTTTCAAATCGAATCAAAATTTCATTAAAAAATATGAAAGACTTGATGTTCATTTGAAGATCGTGATGCACTTCTAATTAGAAAACACAACCTTTCATTAAATATCATGAGGTTGAAATCCATTAAACTGTTATTCTAATTATGTATTGGGGCCTTTTTTTTAAATTTCATTTGCTTACGATGAGAAAGGAATTGATTATTTCTGCAAAACATTTGATTTCTTAATGAACTTTAAAAAAATTCCCACCATCTTCAGATCTGCTCAAAACCTATTTAGAAGGATAATATAAGTAAATAATCCAAACATAGTGAACTTAACCACATTCCCCTCATTCGTAAAACAATTTAGGGGAGAAAAGAAAAGGTTTAGGGTAATTAGGGTATAGGGTTTAGGGTTTACATTTTTTTTTTAAAAAAAATGATAAATCAATTACATTGATCCTCATTTAGCAGTGATTATTAGGTTGTTTTATTTTTGAAATGTTACCACTCTTTTTGAATAATAATGGCCTCATAGGATGTACCAATGGACAGTTGGGCGGACGCCATCGGCGGTCAGTGTTTAAGTGGGGCGGTCGGCGTGTCCAAAGCGCGGACGGCGTTGGAAGGCGAACAGTGCGAATAGTCCGGGCGAAAGCGGCGGTCGGATGGGGCGGTCGGTTGGGGCGGTCGAACAGGGTGATGAGCGGATGGCGCGAGGTTCAGGGCCGCTTCGCGCGGTCTGGGGTAGGTCCGGCGGCGGACGGCTATAAGGGTGGAGTGACTTTCATTTCTTCTCACTTCAATTCTCCTTCGGCGCCAAGTTGGATGTGCTACTATTGCTTTATGCGCTAGTTGCTCCTACGGGGTGGAGAGTTGGGGTCCTTTATTTTTTGTTACTGTGTTATGGTTGATGCCATCACTTTTGACTATCACGTGAGATTTTTTTATTCACTTCAATTGGTTATTGAATCCAATTGACAATCATGAACGGCGAAGGTGATCAAAATATTGATGGGGTGATTCCGGGAAGCGAAGCTAAGAAAAAGAACAAAGTGAAGAGGGCTACACATAACCTTCGGCTTGACATTTTAAATGACCCTACAATTAAAGTAGAGAGCGGGTGGGAAGATGAAGATGCGGAGTATTGGACATAAAAAATGTGCAGGACCTATGTTAAAATGTACCACATTGACAAGTTGTGGCCTCAGGAGTCGCACAAGAGTTATACACGGAATTTTTGTTGTAAACCATGGACTTGCAACAACAAACATTTTGTCCATCGATCTGAGGAGGTGTGGCGTGTTCTATTTGGAAACAAACGCAAAAGCAAAGGCTATATTAATTATAGCGTGGCGTGTATGGTTTACGCTAAACTTATATTAGAGTGCAAGATTGATTGGAGCACGTTTTTGACAACAACAGCTTGCCCACTTCTATTTGAAGCCAATCAAAAGGACATTCCCGACTTGTACAATTCAGAGGGAGAAACAAAAAAAGTATTAAAAAATACTATTGAAGTGAAAATGGATGGTGTGGAGAAAGCCTCAAATGTTGAAGAATTACGGTCTGTACAATCTTCAACAAAAACAATCAATGAAAGCTCTTCGAAAAATGTGGAGAAAGATGTGGAGAAAGATGTAGAGGTGCAGGAGGGTGAAGTCTTTTCTACAACTCCAATGCGTTGTCGTATTGAGAGGAGTTCGCTTTGGAAAATCACAGGGATTCTGGCTATTGCTAGAAATGACTTGAGGGTAGGGTTTCTAGCTTGATCTTGTCTCGAACCTTGAATCTTCAATAGGATGTCTTTTCGTACATTTGCACTTCGAATCTTCAATACGTTATCTTCTCGAACCTCGAATCTTCAATTTTCTTGAATCAGCTCCATGTTGGCCTATTCTGTTATGGTTCTAGGGGTTTAAAGGTCAAGGAGGGGATAAGAAACCACAGGATACGGGACGGGTAGAACAAACGGCAGACCACAAGCTGAATCGTCCGTGAATGTGACTCCTAAACTTTCAAATTCACGATCTACTAGTGATCAATCCAGTCTCACCGTGAGAACGACATAAGATTCAACCATGTGGGCCATCAACCCCACTTCGTTGCCCACGACACAAAATGGACTAAGGCCATGTATGCAATGTCAGGCCAAACCCACAAATAAGGTTTACAATGCAAAAAATTGACAAAGCCACATGCCCACTACACAAATTGACAACGAGCCTCCAAATCTGGCTTTGAATAACAGAGCCACAAGCCACAACATAGGCTAGGTCCTTGCAAGGTAAGTCTTCACTTGACTCTTCAATTCTTTACTTCAATCTTCAACCTTCTAATCTTCCAATCGTCTCTTTCACCTTCTTCTAAATCAGCAGTACTAAAATGGGCACTTAAAACGTTCTAAAGCTCCACTTTAGGTAAGAGATAGCTCTTTTGAAAGCTAATACAGTAAGCTTTTATGCATCAAAATTTCACTTGAAACAAAGCTACTGTCTACGAGTTATGTGCTCTCAAAGATCTCCTACATGCAATTCTAGCGGTAGTACACTACTTCGCCTTTCCCTTCATAACTTGAGATAAAAACATGGTAATGAGAAGTTTGATAGCTTGATAGAAAGCTAGCAACAAGATCTATATTCTACTTGATTTTCACTTTGTTCTAACAATTTTTGTGACTCTAGGAGAGGCACAAAGTCTTTGCTCCTCCTTTTGGGTAGCAACAAACTACTTCTCACTCAAAAGCCTATAAAATTCACATACAATATTGAAATCAAGTGAAAATACCGCCAAAAGAAGCGCAACACCACCATGTATAACTCCACAAAATTTTGTATTCAAATTCGTCTTTAGCAACACACAGCAACCAAACAAAGTTTCGGTTCTTTTCACTACAGCACACCACACACTCACACACTCACACCAACGTCGACAACGAGAGAAGAGAGAATCTTCCTCCTCTTCTCCTTCCACATGGGCCCCATCAGCCCATGTGAGTATCTAATCTCCTATAGGCTCCCTAAAATCCTACTTATTCTAAATTCCAAATGCCTCTTTGGGTCCACTAATCCCAAAGTCAACAAAAGGAAGGTAAACAATCAACTACTTTCATTTAATGTGAATAAAATTTAATTGGTGGTAACCAAAAATCTTAAAACAAAGGCTAAAATTCATTACCTTAACACCACAAAATCTAATTTCAAAATCATTTGCTTTACACACTTAAGAACTCCAAAACAAGCAAAAGTAAAGTAGCAATGTAGTTAGCTCTCCGTTCCGCGGTCAATAGATTGAGTGGTCCTTAAAGCCAAAGGCGTTGGCCTACTTCACCGGAAATACAAGTGACCATTTGTTTTTCACCATTGTTTTCAAAACACCCTTCAAACACCATTTAATAGTTCTCGGAAAGCGTGGGTTCAGACTCCAAAACGATTACCAAAGACTTTTTATCCAATTGCAAAACTGGCAATAAAGTTTGTTGGATATCTACATTTATTCGTGGTTGAACACGACGTTTAGAAGGTCCAGCATCAATTCGCATACGCAGTCTTGATGAAGAAGGTTGAATTGGATCAACCGGTAATTGCGATAATAGCAATTGCCAATCGTCAGGGTCTTGTGAATCCATAACTACGAACACTAAAACCCAAACTATAACCAACTCAAAGTAGAACATGAGAAGCAATACTACTCAGTTCCTTTATTTCTATACCTAATAGCTTCTTTAAGAAGCTTACTTTTACTTTATATACTCTAATCACACTATACTAGCTATCTTTATAATAAAATCAAAATACTAATAATCAAACGTATATTCTTTTTCTTTTTTTGTATCAAAAGGTAACCTATGTGATAAAAAAAATAGACGTAAGAACACTATTCTGTCAGTCAATATACCAAACAGCCAATCAATAGTGGTATAAACCACCTTGGGATCAACAACGGCCACCAAGTTGCGGACTTGGTTGGTTGAAGAAGTCCCCAATTAGCTGCCAGCTGGTTCCGGGTTCGAATCTTGTCGGATTCGTTGATTCGGTCTGAGCAGTTGCAACTTGGCACCGCTAATGAGAGCAAGAAATAACTAGCCATCCACCCTGTCCCCTTGAGCTAAGTGACAAGATGCAATACAACCCAAGACCGTGGATTTCTCCATGACCCCCACCTTTTCTATCTCAACCATTTTCTTGAACTAGGGCTCAAGGTTAATCTTTTGATGTTTTTAAATGATATAGTTATTTACAATACGACAACGTTTGACCTTTATACAAATGCTGCAGCACAAACACAAACGGAGTTTGTAAACAAAGGCAAGATTTGCACGGAACACGGAGAAACTTCAAAAAGTAAAATAGACGAAGTCTTGGCGGAGAAAGTGGCAAAGGCTAATGCTACAATTGATAGTCTGATAGCCAACAATTGTTTTGATAGTTTGGTCTATAAATCTCTGCCTATGCATCAAGGCGTTGAATCTAGTCCAGTGTTAAGTTTAGAAGACAAAGTACATACGCCTCATGGACAAGGCGTGACGTTTGATAATATATCCTCATTATGGAGTTCCGAGCGTAAAAGGCGGGCGGAGGAGTTTCCGTTTACAGCGTCATTGCCAAGTCCTCTACATCGAACTTTGCACGACATGTCCAATCCAAAACAATTGGAAAATCTTTTGAAGCTCTCGGTTCAGTTTACTAACCTTCATGAAGAAATAGGCGGATCGTCCAACCTCGATGATGGTGCTACTGCTGTTCCAATGAGTCCACTTGCAGATCCAAAGAATGTTGCACATATACTTGATACAGCTTTCAAGATGACGATGTCAGCTGAATTTTTAGCGAAAATTGCTCCGACTTTTATGAATTTGGCCAAGGAGTTTTCTTTCATGGCACCAGAGATGTTGAAAGGTGCTATAGCATTTTAGAATCTCACGAAGACTTTTGGACCATTTTACGAAGAAAAAGATGTTCACAACTTCACATACTACAATTGGTGGAATATGAGAAGAAAATTGCTGACCTTGAAAGAGTGGAAGCAAGGTGCAAAGTGTTGGAGTTGAAATTAAAGACTTCGGAGAGTGAGGTTGAACATTTAAATCAACAATCATCGAGGCAAATGGAGGAGTTGATGAAGATGCATAAACGAATTGCAGAATTGCAAGGGACCTTCAAAAATCCAAGTGAGGTTGCAATCTCACTAGTGATTGTACTCGGAGACAATCAAGAGACTCAAGAGAGTGAAGATAAGTTCTCTCTTCCTTTTGATAAGGCCGAAGCAAGCGACAACCCTGCCATTGTAAATGTACAAGAAAATCACGACATGAGCATGTTAAAAGCGACACAACAACCATCAATGGAAAAGCTTTCATCCGTGTACGTGAATGTGGAGACGCAAACGGAGAGTTGTGACTTTGAAGAGTTGAAGCATAAATTGGAGGAGGCAATTGAAGCAAAAGAAATCGTTGAATCCAAGTTGAATCGATTGCAATTGTGCTTGGATTTGAAGAAGTTTATGCCATCTAGTGGCTTGGAGTCTCGATGGTTAGCATGGGTACAAAGACTCCAAGATAGACCCTCAGTAGTATCTCGAGCAATGGCAGGTCTTTAAACATTGGCAATGGAGTCAAATGAAAATTGCGATGCCATTCAAAGCTCTTTGAGTTGGTTCAAGACTATGTTTGACCAACATCCTTCTAAGGGATATACGGAGATCACATGTTGGGGAGACATGGATGCCATGTTTGAGCGGTTAAACCACACAAAAAAGATCAAGCTCCACCCATCAATTGGGCCTTGGAGGTAGAGGAAGGATGGGTCCCTTACAACACACTTTCAGCACACATCAATGTGAAAGACAAGCGAGTGGTACATGCTTGTGATCCAACCTCTCCAATCTTGGATGGTTGTTATAGCTTTTGCCAAGGCCTCTTCGGACCGGAAGGTGCGGTAACCATGGGCCAATGTCACCACACTTTCTATGTCACTTCCATTGTGAAAGCATCACTCATTCGTTCGGTGTGTGCCGAGTGTCGTAGTCCATTGAGTGCTAGGTTCTACGAAATGTTTGGTATTTTGGAAGCTATGCCTCCAGGCCATGAGTACAATCGTTGGAATCTTCCTCTTGATCAAGTGCTGTACAAATTTCAAAATTATCAATATTGGGGGAAGCCAATCCGGTGGAATGCAAATGAATAGAGGCATGATTTATACGAGGAATCTCAGCAACCACTGGATTTGGATGTGTGGATGACTCACAATAGAGAGGTGGAATTGCGGGCTCGAGGAATCGTAGATGACGCGGCCCGTGAAATGTTTTGTCGCAACATGGGGGGACATTGGAGCTTGCAACACGAAAAGTTCTTTCGTTTTCCAGATAAAAAAGTGGAAAGAGGACCAGAAGATAGTTGGGTGGAGGTGAACCATGGAAAAGAGTTCGATGAGTAGTATAAGGCATACGACCACACCCTCGTAGGTAGGGCCCTTCTATTGTCGAAGTTGGAAGAGGCTACAAAAGTTCGTGCTGTCTACGATACAAATGGACAAATAAGCACAAGACATTCATGTGTAGATGTGGTAACAGCATTTGATAGGTGCATTGGCGATATTATAGGGCATTGGAAGGCTTTCCTATTGGATGGAGACTGCCTCACAGTATGGCAAGGGAAAGGAGATGATGAAGTTGTTCAAGCGATGGTAGATCGTGTGGAGAGCAACTTGAGAACCTTGAAGGCAGACGAAGTCGATTTATCACCGAAAAGAAAACAAAAAAGGAAGCGTGAAGAAGACGATGACTTCTCTCCGGAAACCAAGATACAATTTCATAAGGTGGACATCGAAGTTCAATCTGGAGGGCGAATAGTCCGTCCAAGTCAACAATGATCAACTCGTCAATCATCTGCTAAACTCCTCGGTACAACAGATTTTCCTTTTGTTTTGGGAGAAGGTAGTGGTCCATCCGGTGGAAAGTAGGATTTGAGGAGAATTTTGTTTTTTAAAAGCAATGGTCCTTTCATTGTTTAAAAACAAAAAAGAATGTGAAAGATTTATATCTTAAAAAGATCGTATAGGATTCAATAGTGATATTGGAACTATGTTTTCATGTATTTTGTTTATACATATATATTTATATATAAAGATGCTATATTTTCATTTGTGTATAAAAATATTTTTATATGTACATCTTATTTTACGTGGATGCATTCATTTCTGATTGTGTAACATTCAAATTACATAACAATATAAAATTTTCTAATGACTAATGGCAATGCGAAGTCCGCCCCATCCGCACTGTCCGTCTACCCCGTCTGGTTTGTCCGCTCGACCGCCCCGCCCGTCCACCCGGCCTGTCCGTCCCACCCGTCCACCTTCCGACAGCGGGAGGGACGTTGCGTCCGGATGTCCGGAAAACGAACACTATTTTGGGGCGGACATTGAGATTCGTCAACCTTGCTTAGAAGGTATGACTCAGGTCGCCTTTCTTGTCTTTGGACAAGCACAACTATCTCATTATTGCACAAAATTCTTTGAAACTAGATTTGTTTGGAGCACATGCTAAAGCTCGATTTGCATTATTCTTTGGGATTTTTCAAATATCCTATATTGAGAGCTGTAAAAGACAAAGAATCCAAAATTCAACCAAAAAGTGGTCAACCGGTCACTCAAGGGTTAAGACAAATATACAAGTTAGACATGTTATGACCTTCACTATAAGGCATGTCCATGACACTTTGGTGAGCAAGGAGGCCCTTGGGGGTGAATTTCGAAACCTTGTAAGAAACTAGGTGAGAGAAATGAGGTGGTAAAAGCATGCATTCATGGGACAAAAAACACAAGGATTTAGGTTTTGAGTCAAAAAATATAGCTCTTCAAAGTTGCTAGTGTCCCCATCGTGAATCCAAGGTGTGAGACGTGGAAGTGGGGTGTGGAAAAGAATCCCCCATTCAAATAGGGCATGCCACATATCACTAGAAAGATAAGAAGACAAGGATTCCAAAATACTAAGGTTGACAAAGAAATTATTGATAAGCTAAAAGCTATAGATAAACAAAGGAGATAGAATCCCAAAGAACTACACCTCTTAATGGACTATAGACTTTGACTTTAAAATATTTTATATTGAAGAATTGAATTGAAAGTCTAAGAATTTTTTTTAAAAAAAATACTTGATTTTCATTCTTTAAAAAAATGCTAAGTAGAAGTAGGCCCAAGATTGGAAAGAATACGAAATTGTTAATAACTCCAAGATGGGATTGAAAGACAATAATCCCAATGGTGAGATTGTTTAAGCAAGAAAACACAACATTTAAAATAAAATTGTGGAAAATTGTGAAAATTGCATTCAGAAATGAATTCTGTAAGTTATTTTTTCAAGAAAATGCTAAAATTGACCGAAAAACAAGATTGTCCTTAACTTTCTCATTATTAGTCAAAATAGAATGAATCAAAGTATACATATAGACAAAAATAAAACATTTGAAGAGAAAAAAAATCAAAATTTATTTTGATTTTTTGCAATTTTATTGTACTGCTCACTAAGTTATGTTTTAGGCTTTTTATAGAATAACTTTTGGTCCCGGGCACCAATTGAAATAAAAATGATATTCCCATGTAGATAATCAATTTTTTTATCTTACAAGAAAGTTTCAAAACAATTCACTAAAAATTGAGGTCACAAAAAACCTACCCAAAATTTGATTTGTCCCTTGAGGGGACAATGGAACTTTAGGGGTTAAAAAATCCAGAAATAAAAAAGATTATTGCTAGAGACAACATGCATTCAAGAAGAAATTAAGTAGACAATTGGAAATTTGAGTACATTACTATAAAGTCAATGTGAGCAGATGAAAGTGAAATTCTCATCAAAGATGTATATATTTATAGGCTTTCCAAAAATATTATTTCTTTTGTAAATGGATGTATAAGTCAAAAGTTATAAGACTTGAAAATTTAGGGACAACTTAAACGATGAGCTAATAAAGAAGGCAAGTAGATGTCATTGACATACATTCATACACTTTAGAAATTCTTAGAAAAAATATTTTAAAAAAAATAGAAATTCTAGAGAAATAGTAGTTTTTAAAGAAAATAATTACAAGGAAAACAATATTGAGGCTAAAGTGATCCTTAGTCTTGACATCACATCACTTCCATCAATTTTAGAATTAGCTTCTCACTCTAATTATGTTGTTGTATTCTTCCTTGAAATCTAGAATTTGATCTTGTCTCAAAGAGTATCCATTTGGCTTGTGTCTACAATATTTATAACAATTTGTCAATATTAATATTCAAATTCTAGTTTACAAAATTTTTAGATAGGTCCCTATAAAGTCAATTTTGGTCTGTTGGATGTTTGCACAAAGTATCAAGGTTGACAGGACGGTCGGACGTCCGGAACGTCCGAACGCGGACGTTGTGTTTGTAGCATCAGCTGACATTCGCGTCCGCCTGTCCCCCGTGTGCTTGTCTGCCCATCCGCCCAGTTACGGCGGTCTGATCGACACGCGGACTAATGTGGTCCGCTCGATCTGGGCGTCCGCCCCGCCCGTCCGCCTTCCGACGGCGAGAGGAACGCTGCGTCCACTGGCGTCCGTGCATCCGAACGTCCAGATAACAGATGCTATTTTGGAGCGGACATAGAGATTCGTCAACCCTGCAAGGTGTAACATACAGGGTTGACGAATCTCTAAGTCCGCCCCAAAATAGCGTCTGTTTTTCGGACGTCCGGACGCACGGACGCTAGCGGACGCAACGTCCCTCCCACCGTCGGAAGGCGGACGTCCGGACGCACGGACGCTAGCGGACGGAGCGTCCCTCCCACCGTCGGAAGGCGGACGGGCGGGGCGGACGGACGAGGCGGCTTAGTTGCTTAGAAAACCCGTTTTGGATTTTTTGTTTTGATTGTTTTCACCAATGAGAGATTAAGAGTGAAGTCATTTTGATTTTGATTTTTCTTATATTGCAATTGCGATTCAATAGAGTTGTATATCACTATTTATGTAAAAGCTAAAATATGAAATATATTTTTAATTTTTTTTATTAAATTTCATTTTGATTTAAAAACAAAATCACTTTAAAATCCAGCGAGATGTATATCATCAATAAACAAACAATTTTATAATAAAATGATTGAAGAAACCATTGTCATTTGTCAACATGAGCTCCATATATCATAAGCAACTAAACAATCAAACATCTAAATTCACATCTCCACAATTTCTATGGACGCCAATTCACATCTCCTCTAACCTCAGCCCCACTACTCTCTTCTGCAGCTCTTCGTTCAAAATCTTCATTATCGAAGTCATCTTCATTGTCGGAGTCATCTTCATTGTCGGAGTCATCTTCATTGTTGGAATCAAGTATCGTTGTTTCTTTCAAGTCTTCTCTCGAAGTAGGTTTACTCCCTTCTTTCGAATTTAATTTTTCTTTTTTTACTTTGACAAAATGATTAAAGGCTTTTTGAATAGGAACCTTTCTTTTCTTTCTATTTGACAAAGTAGCAACATTTTCATCAAGAGGGGTCCTATTCTTCACTGGAGAGATAGCAAAAGGTTGCATTTCTTTTTTCGCTTTCACGTTACTCGATTCTTGAACCATCAATCTCGATGTAGAGTCGACATGTTCATGAACGGTTATCTCCACTTTAGCTTTCTTTTGAAGTAATAGAGTGCCGTTTGTTGATTTGATGGGTTCTTGCGCCATTCCTTTTCCTAAAATGCGAACACGCAAAGATGCCAATGGCATCCGATCACTATCCGTATCACTTAGGCTTGTAGGTGATGACGCTATTTTCCGTAGATTACCGCCTGTAGAAATTTCTTTAGAAATGTTCATTAGGCGTTTTCCATATCCAAAGCTCTGAGAATCATTCAATCGTGTGCTAACAGACTTCAACGGTATTGGTGGAAGAGCACTAGATCTCGGTACTTCAAAAATTGACTTCATTGGCTCTTTTCCTTTATCACTCTTCATAATTGCCGAATTTGTGACTGCCATCCCAATTGAATCATTATTTTTTTGTACCGCAATATTTGGTTCCCCCTCATCACCACTATTGTTGCCCACATCTTTTGGAACGTCCACCTCCATGACCGCATCTTCTCGTTTATCGTTTCTTTGCACTACATTTAATGCCACAGATGGAGATTGAGAAATTAAAACTTCTTCATTTCTCCCATCATCATCAATAGCATTCTCATTGATTTTCACCTCTTTGGCAATAGCGTTTGCCTACTCCGATAGAATGTTTTCGCTATTCAAGAATCCCATTCCATTGCAATATGCAGCTAAAGAAGGTAGATTCTCCTCTCCCCCTACATTGTCCTCGTCTTCACAAAAGGTATATGCATTGTTTGCATTGTCGAGAACGACATCCTTGCGGTTTAGATGATAATCATGCGTATCATTTACCAAATCGGGAAAGTCTTGCATAACGTCTTCATCTCCCCATACTGTCGCATAATTGAAGTCATCTCCGCCATCTACAACTGAAAGGACCCTTTCCAAATCATCGTCATCATCGTCATCATCGTCTTCTAACGTTGGCCTATCTGAATCCTTTGATTCTGTCGGATTCATATTATCATTATACCATTTTTTTTCATCTTTTTCCTTCGATGCGTTTAATACTTTGGAATTGGTATACACGTACATCAAATCCGCTGCTCTCTCCGGCTTCAATTTATTTCGAGATTTGTTGTGAACAAAAGAATAATTGCTCCAATTTCGTTCACATGAAGATGATGACACCGGTTGAGCCAATATCCTCTTTGCTAATGGAGCTATAAACTTGCCACATGCACCTTCAAAATCCCACCAAGCATGTGCGGACAACATTTGATCTCCCGGATTCAACATATTGTAGAATGGAGGTTCCTTGTGTCGAAAAGCTACAAATTCCTTCACCACTGCTGCATATTCATTTGGTTTACATATTCTCTCCAAAACTTTCTTACATCCTGAAATTGCATCTGCGTCATCCGCTAGCTCTTTGTCATAAAAAAGGTATGGATTCAAAAGAGCTGCGGTTGATTGGAGATCGTTGTCCACCATTCTTCTTCGGGCATAAAAAGACTGTACCAATGGAATTGCAAGTTCTTCTAGCAAACAAAATGGTGGACTTTGTAATCCGTTTACGTGCTTCTCTAACTTCCTCATGATATGCAACACCTTCCCCATGCATGGTGATTTTGAATCCAAATCGCGGAGTGCACATATGATTGGTTCAACCATCTCCACATAATTGATGGACCGATTCCAAAAATGGTCATCAAGAACAATTTTCTTCACCGCTAAGGCCAAGTCTTTTGGTTGAACTTTAGCTCCACGTTTCTTCTTGAAAGTATGTACATACTCAATCCATTGCGGATCTACCACCGTTTGTTCCAATGCTCCTCTCAATTTTGTCAAACGCTCCATCATGATAAATTTAGAGACAAACCTTGTATCCCCAGGCATCAAAAGACCAAGATTTGGCGAATACTTTCGCAATAGAGTTAGCGGCATATGTCTCTTCTTGATAAATTTAGCTACAAGAACTCTTTTATCCAATTTGGAAGCAATCCATTTCTGTACAGCCCAATCCTTCAACAACAAATTCAATGCATGTACCACGCACCCTTGGTAAAAAATATGAGGATATTTTGCAGATATTACATCCCATGCGGACGGATTCACGGGAGCATTATCCGTAGTTATTAACACGACGTTCTTGGACCCCACTTGTTCAATGAACTTTTCCAACACAACTGCCAAGTACTCCGCGTTTTTTTTACAACCACTTGTATCCACAGATCCAAGAAATTCTTCACCTGCAGATGATACAAGCATGGCATTGATAAGAGGTCGATTAGTCACGGAGCTCCATCCATCAATGGACAATGTTGCTCCAAATTTTCGAATGCTATCTTCAGTCCGTGCATTCAATTGTGTCTGAATGTTGGTCTTCGCCTCATTCAACAATTTGTACTGAAGGTCGTGGTATGAGGGAGGAATGTATGGCCTACCAAACGCAGCCGTTTTCTTCACTGCTTTTTTAAAAGCTGGATTTCGAGCCACGGAAAATGGTATGTTCGCCGAATAAAAAAAATTTGCCCACATTGAATGTAATTTGCATCTGTGACCTTCTTCAAACCCATTCACTAAGCTGCCTTGCCTCTGAGGCCTAGAACTTGATGCCCTCGGGGTTTCACGTTCACCAGAAGCTTCCGTACTCAAAGTCATTTCAGTTGTGGCACATACCATTGATACCAATTCTTTGGACGTTGGACAAGAATCTTCGTAGTCAGAATGCGATACAGCCTTTCCGGCCGAAAACTCTTGAACATCTGAAGGGCCAGGGTTGCCATCCACATTGTCCATTACAACGCGTTTTGGAAAAAACTCCTTCGCAATGCCGAAATAAATCTCGAACTGCCATTGATAATCGTGGACAAAAGCTCACCCCTTTATCACGTACACCTTCAGGCCCAGAATAGCCTAAGTGGCTGAACATACGGCTGAGCTTCCTTGACATGCTCGCTTTGCAAAGCCTACATTTTAGTTTACCACCCTCTTGCACACTAAACCAAGGAGAAAAATTCCTCGTCGGTTTGGCCACCATACTGACAAGTGTATGTTTTACTTCAATTTCAAAAGAAACCAATAAAATGTTTTAAATTTGAAACCCACAACGTGAAAATGTATACAATATCAATGAAATTAGTCACACAAAGCTTTGAAAATCAAAGCCCCTCCGTCCACGGAATTATGCATTACCAAGCAAGAGACTCAATAAATTGAAGCTCATAGCCCTTGGAAATCTTAGCATTCGGTTTTTCGAGAGTGAATACCAAAGCTTCTCTTCTAACATTTATAGCCCCCTCCAAAAAATTAAAGGTTCATTTTTAGGGTTTCCATTCAAAAACAAGAAACGGCCCGGACGGGGTTGAAGCGGACGGGCGGACAGGCTAGACGGGAGCGAGCGAACGGGGCGGGCGGACGGACCGGTCGGACAGGGCAGTCGGACGCGGCGGACGGGGCGATTGGACGGGATTGTCCGCACTGTCCGCCTTCCGACATCGTCCATGCTTTGGACACGCCGATCGCCCCACTTAAACACTGACCGCCGACGGCGTCCGCCGAACTGTCCATTAGAGCATCCTAAGAGGCCGATATTACTCAAAAAGAGTGGTAACATTTCCAAAAAAAACAGCCTAATAATCACTGCTAAATAAGGATCAATGTAATTGATTTATCATTTTTTTTTTTAAAATGTAAACCCTAAACCCTATACCCTAATTACCCTAAACCTTTTCTTTTCTCCCCTAAATTGTTTTACGAATGAGGGGAATGTGGTTAAGTTGAATATATTTGGATTATTTACTCATATTATCCTTCTAAATAGGTTTTGAGAAGATCTGAAGATGGTGGGGATTTTTTTAAAGTTCATTAGGAAATCAAATGTTTTGCAAAAATAATCAATTCCTTTTTCATCATCAGCAAATGAAATTTTAAAAAAAGGCCCCAATACATAATTAGAATAACAGTTTAATGGATTTCAACCTCATGATATTTAATGAAAGGTTGTGTTTTCTAATTAGAAGTGCATCACGATTTTCAAATGAACATCGAGTCTTTCATATTTTTTAATGAAATTTTGATTCGATTTGAAAACAAAGAAAAAGAATCAATGTTTTAACTTTCAAATCATATATGGCTATATTTTTCCTTCAAAACATAGAAAAATTCGTTACTTGAGTTGATTGAGTAGAATACATTATACACTTATACATGTGCTATATTTATTTTGAAGGGTAATTCCAATATTCTTATTTCAGATGTTTTTAAATATTAATTTTAAAAAAGAGGGTTCATTGTTTAAAGATCTAAAAAATTGACAAATATAATTTCTATTATAAATAGGAATTGAATTCGGAATTCGAATTTTGAAATGATTCAAATGAACAAGATATTGATTATAAAATATTTCTTTGTTTGAGTTTTCAAAATGAATTCATGAAACAATTGCAAACTTTTGAACTTAGGTATATGATATTGTTTTCGGTTTGTACTTTGTAGAGTATAATACTTCAATTTTAATCCTAAATAAATGAAAAAATTCCACATGAATGAAATGTTTCTATGTATTGCACAAAGATTTCTACCAATTACTATGATAATTAAATACATTGTTACATTTCATAAAATATTCTACATAGAAAAAAAAAATCATTTCAATTTTCAATCATGATAAACGATGTCTTCTACTCTTTCTGTTATATGTTCGTTTTGTATAACGTGTACATTGTACAATCTTTGAGAGCAGGGTAGTTCATTTTTGACTCTCATTGAAATAGAAAATATATTTGTGTTTGGATTTTGAAATCATTATCACATTATGTATTCTACGGTCTTGCAAGAATGCATCTTGCTCCTTCCTTTGAATCCTTTTGATATTTTTTTTTTTTCCTTTGCTTTCTATCTCGTAGGGCTCTTGTTATCTTGTTCTCTTCATTTGACCAGCCTATTTGGCTTGGCTCTTAGTTTTTTTTTTTTTTTAATGCAATGGTTTATGCATATGTTATAAAAAATATATATTATTTATCTAAAATTAATATATTGATGAACAAACGCATAAAGGCATTGAATGCTTTCACATTTAAAGTTATAAATCTATCATAAATCACTCTTGCAAATTTGAATGATTGAATTGAAAATTTGAAAATGTAATTACAAGAGCTTTCAATTCAATCAATTGCATAAATCATAAATGTTGAAATGCAACTCGTATGAGTTTAGCATCTATGAAGATTAATTCATGCCATCCACATGCAATTTTCTAATTTAATAAAATGCAATTGAGTACTTCAATTTCTTTCTTTCCAATTCTCCAAATAACATTCACTTCATATCTTTCTCTATTTGTTTATCTATTTTTTGGCAACAAATGGAGAAACCATCTTTGTCTATATTTGCACATGCACTCTTATTTGATTGATGAAGAATAGATCTATGAAATATATAATCATTGATTTGTTCATGTTGATTTATCTAATATATTTTATATATGTATATATATTTATATATATATATCATTAAAGGAGTATGGAAGACAAGATTGACATATTGTGTTCGAATGTTGTTGATTTTGAAATGATTCAGTACTATATCATTTATAAAAATATTATAATAGTATTATGTTATAATATTCCTAAAACAATTGCAACAAATATTAAAATACATGCTAAGTTAGGTTTGTTAGCCTACCAATTGTTCATTAATAGACATAATTGAGTAGCCCTTTTAAATGAAAGATTCAATATCTAATATCTTACAATCCAAATGGTGGATTTGTCTAAAATTTTTTCCACATCTTTTCCAACTAATTTACTACAAGATGCTACGGTTACATATGCCCCAAAGTATTTTTCTTCCAAGACTTGGTATTTGCACTACTAATGGCAGTTTTGAAGTGTTTTTAGTGAAAAGAACTTTAGGGGCTAAACATCTATACCATTAGATTTTGAAAAAAGAACAATTTGCTTCATTGGGGATAATTATAAGTCCATGCTCTTTTTCGATAGCCAAAACACACTTGCAAGGACTTGGACATTTAGCGGTTTACTAAGTAATTAGACGTCAACTAATTCAATTTAATAGTAGAATTTTTATTCAACTACCTTCTTACAATTGCTTTATACACAATGCAACGTGAATATTTGGTTACATATATTAAACGTCTCAATCCTTTCGTGAATTTTTGCACATTTTAGCTCATATCTTTGTACAAAAATATCATTTATCAAGAATTCATAAATTTGGTCATAAAGGAAGGCTACCTTTTTTAATTTCAAATTTTACATTGAATGAATGAAAAGTTAGTTGAACTATACAATGCCATGAAGACCTCTATTTATCATGCAAAATATGGGTTTAGAGTCGCTTTAGGGTCAAACCGCCCCATCTGCCCTCGTACCCATTCGCCCTCATACCCGTCCGTCCCATCCGTCCAGACCCGCGTCCGCCCAAATCCCGTCCGCCCCGATACTTGTCTGCCCAAACCCCCATCCGCCCCGATACATGTTCGCCGTCCGCCCTGTCTGCCCTGTCCGCCCCGATACCCGTTCGCCCCGTCCTCCATCCGCCCTGTCCGTCAGATCCGACGTCCGTCTTGACCGCCCCGATACCCGTCCGCCCCGTTACGGCGATGCGTCCGCCCCCCCGGACCGTCCGATCGGGCGGACGCCAGATTTGTCTGCCTGTGGCCGTCCGATCGGGCGGACGGGGCTCTAGGGTTTCGGGGAGGTGGACGGCCGATGCGTCCGCCACCCCCGGCCCGTCCGCATTGTCACTTTTGCTTTGCCCCTTGTGAATGTAAGGTGGAGCGGAGAGCTTGGTGGTTCATCCTCCATTGGTTCCTTTCCGAGGCAAGGCAAGAGTGGTTTATTGGGGCCTCCTTGTTGCCAATTTTTTGGACACTTGCGCGTGAATTCAATTTCAAATTAAAAAATTTGATCTATATCAATTTCATTTGTCACGATGACGAAGGGGAAGAAGAAGGTTGCGAAGCTAAAACATGAAGAGGGACCATCAAACTTGGAGGTAGCTCGCCAAAGTCCTTCGGAGGAATGCAAAAAATTCATGATTGAGCACATCGTTCAATTTTATGAATCGAAAACAACATTATCTTTAGACAATAAATACATCAGATATCAAGAGGAGTGCGTGTCTAAATTCAAGGTAGACATGACACAGATGTTGTTGGATGCATTGAATGTGGCGAAGTGGCATGACAAAATGCATAAAACATACTTCACCAAATGTTTGGAGAACAAGGTTCATGGCGCTTTGTGGAATTCTAAAGTCATTTTGGTTAAATATAGCAAGGAATATCGACCCAATGACGCCCAGTTTGAAGAAGTGATTCTGAAAGCGGACTTATTTAGGAGGCGATGTGTTCCATTCGCCAAAACGCACAATCGAGTTGGTTCAATTGGTTGGTGAAAAAGCAATGATGGAGTTGCTGAAGCGGAAAGGACCAAACGGCACCTCATAGCACTTCCAGATACAGCACGCGTGATTGCTATTGATGATAAAACGATGAGAGGTGGATATACAACGATTCGAAAGGTTCGTATTGAAGGATGTCCAAGAATACTTCCTTATTGGGAGTTTGCGACAAAGAAATCCATTCACCACCAAACTCGACCCGATCTTGCAAAGTTAGAACATCAAAACAAATCAATGGATGTTCGAATTCCACA
The DNA here is from genome assembly GCA_963969395.1 of Pseudoscleropodium purum. NCBI lineage: Eukaryota > Viridiplantae > Streptophyta > Bryopsida > Hypnales > Brachytheciaceae > Pseudoscleropodium > Pseudoscleropodium purum. The sequence goes on from OZ017797.1 coordinate 20,504,094, forward strand.
CGCGGGTGTGATACGGTTTGCTACAGTGCACAGAACGATGTGTGAATGTTATGCGTATTGGTGGAACGGTGGAACTCTTCGACAAATGTTGAATATGGATAAGGACTTTTCAGACAACATTCAAATCCGTTTGATGTATACGAATCCAATCGAAGAGGAGGTTGTAAAAGCTCACCATTTAGGACGATATCGGAAGAAGCGCACGGAGTTGACATGGGCGTTTATGCATATAATGTATGTAGTGCATCTTGCTGGACATTTGCACAATAATCTTTCTCCGGACAACATCTTGTTGCATTTTTCAGAGGATGAGTCACGTGTATACATTGGAGTTTGCGATTGGGGCATGACCACCTTAGCTTCTCAGCCAATGAAGTCTTTGTACACATTCACATCAGCAGATGAGATGAAACAGACTTTGCACAGGAGATGGTGAATGGATCCACGTATTGCATATTTGCATAAAGCAGGTGCAGATGTGGAAGTCATTCTGATGTATTCACGTAAGTCGGAAGAGTATGCCATTCGAAAAATTGCTCAGCGGATGAATGGAAACATGTCAGAGGCGTATTTCAACGTGCTACGAAAAACACCTAGTGCGACACAATTTGCCTTTCATGACTTTGCAAAAGTGTTTTATGCTTACTTGAAGCGCATTTCTTCGAAGATTGACGATGAAAATACTAGTTTGGCCCATGTGATTACGCGATTTTCTAATACATATCGTTGGCCGATGCCAGATGAACATTTCCGCCATTTATATTAGATTGGTAGTATAGAAGTAGTAGTTGAATAGGTTATATAGGCATTAAAAATTAGTTTAGAAATATAGAGTTGGAATGAAAAAAATTATATGTGCAATTAGCCAAATGTGCACAATGTATGGTATTCTACATTAAATTGAATACATTTTGCCCATATTGATTATGTTTGTATTTGTGTTGATTTCAATTTTTTAAATAGTATATATATATATTTTAAGTCACAAACTTTTTTAGTTTGCCTTCTGAAAATGAATTGGAATTTTTTCATAGTTTGAAGACTATCATGGACTCATGGTCAAACTTTATAATCTTTGAAATTGTTTAAAGATTAAGGGAGTGACCGCGGGGCAGTTTGGATAGGGCGGTCGGGGGAAATAGGGCCGTCAAAGCGGACGGGGCGGATGGGGCGATCCCGACGGACGCTTCGTCCGCGGGGACCGCGAATGTCAACGAACGTTGCGGACACAGCGTCTGCATCCGGACGTCGTGTCAACCCTGGTAACATATGTACCCTTTTATTAGGAATACAATTATTTTTAGATTGGGTGACCAAATCAAAAGTTATATTGCCCTAAACTTTTTGGGCAACTTTTGCAAAACTCCTTTACTTCTAAAATTCAGTAGGTATGTAACCTATATAATACAAGATGCAAATGTCAAAAGAAATAACCATGTGGAGTATAAAAATATCACTCTAGGAAGAGTTAAAGGCTACTACTCCTATCAAAGAAGGTTGGAAAAAAAACTCTTTTAACTTCAAATGTTATAGTTTTTCAATTCATGCAATCAAAGTTCCTGAAAATTTTACACACATTCCCATGCTAGTCTAGTACAACTTTTTATGGTTAAATTTTGAATTATTTTTTCATTGTCCTAAAAACAATAAATAAATAAAAATTAATTTTTTGCATTTTTTTGCCTAAAATATGCCTCTAGGCTTCAAGGATTAAATAAAGGACTTCAAAGTTTATTTTAGAGTTTAGAATCCATAATTGCCCCAAAATTGAAACTCCTCATAACTTTCATCTTATTAATCAAAATGAAATAATTCAACGTTTTTCAAATAATTATAAATCTTAAGAAGAAATTTCAAATTTTTGTTTTTTGAAAAAGTGATTTTTTGATTTGCTTGGGTTGCCTAAGTTAAAAAAGAAACTACACAACACACAACAACTTTTCAACCATGTAGTGAGAAGTTATGAAAATTATTGGGCCTCAAAGGCCTTGTCCAGTTGTCCCCAAGTTGTGTGAAAATTTCACAGAAAAAAAATAAAATTTCATTCGTAATGAACTATTCAAAATTGCTATATTGTTACAATAATGTAATTTCATCCTTTAGGTGTTAATTTCCACACGACATTTGGCATGTCATTTGATGATATGAACGGAACTTCTATTGATGTGTAAGTACTCGATGGTGACACTATTCACCACTAACACCAACTACCTATAATTGGTATCCAACTTCCCACTATTGTAGTCTCTCTTTAATTTCGGCACTCTCTGTCGAATATTTAATAAAATTTAACTTTTTAATTTTGACAAAAAAATGATTATTGCAATTTTCATCATTCTAAATATCAAAATTTATAAAAAATTTGGCATGTAGTTTCAAAAAGCAATTCATCTACATGTGTGAAGTTTTTAAAAAGATCTTTATACAAATTGTGTGGTAAAAGGTAAAACAACCCATGTGGGATGTGTAAAGAGTTAGAATTAGTAGGAGCTCAAGTGCTCATAGTAAAGTCAAAAATAAGAAATGTATTCAATTTAGAATTTCAAAACTCATTTAGGCATAGTACAACATCTTTTAAAAAAAATTTGAACTAAGTTATTGTAGAAATAAAGCCAGATTTCATCTTCAAAAATTCTTTCGAGATTTTAATCCTCCAATCAAAAGTTGTGGACAAATTTTAGGGTGGAGTTAGATGGAACATTTTCTTTGACATTTTTAGACATCCCCTATGAATTTAGTCCATAACTTTTGTTTTAAAGCTCATAATCACAAATGAATTGTTTAAGATGAAATTTAGATATATTATACAACCTTTCTTAGTTCAAAGTCTTCTTGAAAATTATTATTTTACTACGGAAAAATGAGGATTGAAATTCTACTTTGAACACAATTACTATTTTTTGACAATAAGAGGACGAGCTTTCATCTTTAAATTATCCCATATGCTTTGAGGGTTCATGAAGGAAAAGTGAATTTCAGTATAAAAACAACCCCTCCATCTTCTACTTCCACTTAGTTTTAATGAAGAAAGTCCTTGATGTCTCCATCAACAAATTTTTTGATGGATGATCATTTTTTTCTTTTTGAAAACATCGTTGATGATCTTTGGACTTTACATTGGACCTTCTTACTAACATTGAGTATTTTTTTTTTAAAACAACTTGGTCATTTAATTCTTGATGATTTTGCAGGATTCTCAAATTGTAGATACTTACATATTTCCATTGATTTCAGCAATCAATGTTGTAAATTTTCAAGATTTTTGGCAATTATCATTATAATTTCTTGAAATTATGATATCTTTAAAAACAATTAATTTTTGCCAAAATTGAAGAGGTACTATGGTAACTCCAAGCAACCTTACTTTGCGACTCACCTCAAGCGGTACTCAATATCATGGCCTAGTGTAGAATGGGCTACCATCCAACCGCAATCAAAGAGCACCCAAGAGCAATTCACAATGTCAAAAAGGCAATAGTGAAGCTCCATTGATCACCAACCTTGTTGCCCAAGGCCACTTTGGCTTACAACGCCATTTGAAAACATGTGTACTAAAGATCATTCCTTTCCATGCTAGTTTACCTCTAGAATCAATTTTGTTTACTCCCTCTAAACATATCTAAGCCCTTCAATCATCAAGGTTTAAATAGAAGCACTTCTTGGAAATAAGTAATATCAAAGCAACTCTAGTGATATGGTTGGATACCCCTTAATATTGTGAAATGGAGCACTTCGACTTCTAGATTTAGGACATGCATCCAATATTGATTGAAATGTTGAAACCTGTCACTAGAATGATGCTCATAAGTTCTTCCTCTCACTCATCAACATAGACACAATTTGGTACCAAACATTGTACTTGATAATTTGCTACTACTATCTACCTTACTATACACTGAAACTTGCCTGCCACTGTCGTAGCACAGGGCAGGTAAATTCCCCATTATACTCACAAAAATCGCTCTAGAGTATAACTAAGTGACTCTAAAGATCGAACCCACGAGATCCTGTGAAGTATCTAGCTCTATTAAGCAGTTAAGCTCAGTCAGTATCCCAATCTTACTTTCCGGTCCTAGATCTAGAACCAGAAATACCACCACACTGGATAACTATAGACCAGATTACTCCTTCTTCCGATCCTACTAACTATCCGGTCTGTGCAAGTATCCAAATTCTAGGATCTTACAACTTCCGGTCCTGGAAATCCGTCTTGACCAATCCGGTCCAGATGGTCATCATGTATCCGTAATCCTATCTGGTTTGGTTTTACCTCTGTTTCACCATCAGAGGGGTCGCCGCTTAATTTTGAGAGTGGTAGGCCCACCACTCCTTCCGTGACTTATAGTGGCTGAAGACCCACTATCCTACTTCCTAAACTCCTAAGCTAATCCGGATCCGGTTTGGTCCTTCACAACAACCCAGATAGCAATCCGGGTTGTAGGTCATACAAAGACCCCACACTCGACCCTCTCATACTACAACGACCTTGATGCTACTTTCGATCCGTGCGAAGATAGGTGGTTACAAGTGTACCCGTCCGTTCCAACATCAACTAAAGCTCTTCCGTTTGCCAACTAAGGCGGTAAGACCTCATAGGAGATCGGACACTCGACCGGATTTCCCACCCGGGAGTTCTAGCGCAGCTAAGGAATCCCTCCCTACCCGCCTAGCCTAACAACGGCTTTCTCACCTGGAACCTAGAACTCTAGAAGTGCTGAGGAACTAAGTTCACTCCCAACTCTTAGATACCTACTCATATGCACATAGAATCGGAAAAGAAAACACCAAGGGGAGAAATCACTCACAAACCGGCTCACACCATCCTAACTCCACATCATACAACCATGTCGCGCTGGAGAGAGACACACAATGAGGAGAAGGGGAAGGCACAAGAGATTTGCAAAATGAAGACTCCTAGTTCCCATCGCAGGAACCGATTTATATACCAAAGGGTAAAAACCCTAAAAGTACAAAGCGGAGCGGAAAACCCATGGGGGTCCGCCACCACCTTAATCTAACTTCCGGTCTAACCTAATACTGTTGAGCCGGATCTCGATCCGGATCCGCTTCTACTCCTAACTCAAACCAAAATCCTATCTACTCTACAACCCTAGATCCTACTGTCGGGCTTCTGCTCTGCGGATCCAACTGCTCAAAGACTTCACTCAAATTCCGGTTCCGTTCCTCACGTTCTCTCTCCGATCTCAACCGGAATCAAAGCTTGCAGCACACAAATGCAAAAAAATTCTATGACGCGCACTCAAAGTCGAGTTTGTAAAAAGGAGTGCAACTGCGAAGGCTCCTCCTTATATAGTCTCTGGACCATTTCCGGTTTGGTCGTCTTGAATCCGGTTCACCCATAATCCGGTCCTAGACCTAATCCGTGTTGCATTCCGTTTCCGTCAATAGTTACTCCTGATCGGATTAGATCTAAGAGGCCCACTACTTCATGTTCTGTGCTAGTTTTGAGTTTTCCTTCTTCACCTAATCGAATCCGGTTCCCTAATGGCTAGTTTCCGTTCCTATTTTGGTGCATGCTAAGAAAATCAAAATTTTAAGCTGCGACAGCCACCCTAGTTTCTCATTAGTTCCCCCCTTCCTCTCTCAAAAAATTTGTGAGTCGTTGATTTTTTTGAAAAAAAATGCTTACCCTCAAAATTGACGTTGATTTCTCAAAAAATCACAAGATGTTGATCTTGTGAAATTTAATCTGAGCCATTCAAATATAAAATACAAATACTAAATACGAATACGGGTACAGGTACGGGTACTAGATATAAGTACTAAATACATATACTGAATACAGGTACTAAATACGTGTACTGGATATGCGTACTGAATACGTGTACTGAATATGGATATTTAATACAAGTACTGAATATGGGTACTGAAAATGGATAAAGTATTGGATACAGGATCAATTGTCCCATATTATTTGTCAAGAACTTTGATTCTAAAGATTACAAGAAGGGGTGGAGGTGAGGGGGGGTGATATAAAAAAATTTAAATCAAATTCTAAATGATAGGTGGGGGTGGTAAAATAAAAAATTTTAAATAAAAATTGAGGGGGGCAGTGCATAGTGACACGAAGTGTCACTATACACCTTGAGTGCATAATAACTACATTTCCATAATTTATTCAATACTTATGCACCCTTTTAGCATTCCATGTTCTTTAGGTTTATATATGTGTGGAAAGCTTTGAATCATTCCAATGTTCCATTGTGATTAATGAGATGAAAGTTATGAGGGATTTTAATTTGTCAACAGGTATGGAGTCTTTGAAAACCAACCTACCCACAAACTAAAAGTCCTCATAACTTTCATCTCATTCATTATAATGGAATGATTCAAAGCTTTCTACGCACGCATATATAAGTTTAAAGAACCAATTTCAAATCTTTACTTAAAATAAAAGTAATTCTTAAAGAAGTTTTTGAGTTGTTTGGACTACCTATAGAACAAAAAAAATCACGTATCATCCAATAACTTTTTGACCATGTAATCAAAAGTTATGAAAATTTCAGGCCTTGAAGCTACTCCTTAGGTACATGTGTTGTGAAAATTTGAGACAAAAAAAATAAAAACTCTAATTGTAGTAAGCTGCCCAAATTCACTATGTTGCCAAAAAACCCCGCAACTTGATCTTTTAGGGGTTAATGCCATCAATGATGTCACCCTCCCTATGACACACACCACTCCATCATGATGAGTTTTCTTTGACGTCACAATCTACAAGTGCCTTAATTCACTCTTTTGAACAAATTGATCTACAAATGAGTGCTACAACATAAGAAATCATTCATGCACTCCTTTGGTCAATGCAAGCAAAAGAAGGTTTCACTACCAATTCCTCTCCAGCATAACTACTGGGATGCAAATGTAGCCACTATAGTGCATCACTATTGCTTTGTAGCTCTCCGGGTAGGGCCACTATAATATGCTTCCCTCCATGCCCACTATTGCCAATATCAAATAGACCTCCGAATACAACAACATCCACAAGGGGTAGAAAGGCTAAATTACAAGTTAATCCAAAATTCAAACTTGTTCTAGTTAATACCATCAAGTAACTTGGCATAATGCTTGATAACAAAGAGATAATTTGCTCAACTTAGTGATTGAATATATACAAGGTGAGACATAAAGAGTGATTTAACTCCACTCTTTTATCTCATAATTCATTAGTAAGCCACTCACTCAATGACACTAATTCTAAAACAACTAGTATGTAATTAATAAGGTCCTAGGCCGTAACAAGTACATGTTGGGTGAATGAAGATAGATATGATTTTGCATGCTCTTACTACATAGAGCCTTGCTTCAACACCTAATGCAACAAATCAGTACATCCAGCCACTACAAACCTTTCATCCATCGGATCCATAATTTTGTATCCAACATTCTCTTCAACTCCATCCACTATCTCTTGCAATGTCAAGGAATGCTCATATCGACCTCTCATCTTATCAGTGACAAAACCATCTTGCAAAGAAAGATCAATAAAGAAATTGTATAGTTCGTTGACCTTGCAATAATCTTCTGGAAGCTCTAGCCTCTCTACAGGATATTCACAGCTCAAATTCCATATAGGGAGCTTCAAAACCATAAAACTCTTGAGGATACACTTTTTCTTTTCTTTTATCACCCTTATGTTGAAATCGATCCTTGAACACAATTGGAATAAGCCTCTCTCAAATGCATTCCATTTAGAAAATTCGATGCTGTAGACATCACTCTCGATGATGCTCATATTTTTTGAATCACGCATTGGAGTTCTAATGAATGGTCTATTCCCTATATTGCATAGATTTGGAGCTTCTTTTATAAATAGGAATGCCTTGAGTGCAGGAAATGAGCATTTTGCTACAGGGTGGCATCCAATGTCAAATAGTCCTATGAAGCTAAAAAAAAACATCATGGGATTTAGTCCATAGCCACCACAAAGACATGAAAATGCAGTCTTTGATATACTACATGTATTTAGCCACTTCAGTACTATTGCTGTCATACCTCCAGCCATAGATATGTTAAAGACTCGTCTGGGTGCTGTGTAGTATGTAATCACTCCTGTTGACATTATCAATAGAAACTCCGTAGCCATAACTTTAAAAAAGTTAGACACTATGGTCTTGAACTCAATTCCCACGGTGACTCTTGGATCAAAGCTTGAATCCTTTAATAAGTTTACCACCAATATGCTCGAATTTATCATCATTGCAAATGGTGTGTTTATGGCAACAATGCCAAAAAGCAACATGGCCTTTAACAGAAATTGAAGGAGGCTTAGCAAAGCTATAAGTATCAATAAAAGGATTGCTATGGGGCTCATGAATAACATAAATATGCATTTTAAATCCTTTTTTAGATGCTCCTTGATACGTTTGTCCATCTGCTTGTTCAAAACATATATTGTCATTAGTAATCTTCTACAATTATAAATTCTCTTAAAGGGCAATTCTAAACCTTCAAGTAGCCATGACCAATTCAAACATCATCTTTTAGACTACATTGCCCAATTGAGAAGTCTTAATCAAGAAGAATTTCAAAAGTAGCATCCTCGTAATTGTTAATATTTACAATCTAGAAAAAAAATCTCCTCAAGAAGAATGAAAAGTGCCTATAGAAGGTCGAGAACATGTGAATTAGAGAGCTAGAAGGGAATAGCCATACTATAAAAAAAAATAGCAATTGCAACACAATGAACATATCATCAAATAATTTTGCAATGTGTTTGTAGCAGTTTGAGACTTTGCTAGAAACTCATGGTCTATTGCAATCCATTGCAAAAGTGTTGCAAAAGTCTTGGGCACAAGACAAATTTGTATAATTAATACCTAAATTATTGCAAAGCTAATGCAATCTCTAACGCAATCTAAAATAGTGGCACTTCATACAATGGCCAAAGGTCTAAGAGGTTGTCGATTTCCACCAATGAGATTGCAAGAACCATAAATTCAACAATCTAATTGGTGGAAGTTGATAGCCTCTTGACCTTTGGTCTTACTAGTGTGAAGTGCCTCTACATTGCACAATGTTATACAAAACCATTGCAAACTTGTTAACACATTTTTGACAACCGTTGCAAAACTGCTGCAAAAAATATTGCAATCTCAGCCTTCTGTACTAGTGCCAGGCTTGCTGACCTTTAAATTCAAAAACTCTCACTGTCTACTACTCATGATCTCTTAGCATGTTTAGAATCAAAGGACTCAAGATTCGAACTCAAGATAGAAAACTCAATGCTATGATGTTTAAGATCCTATGGTAAGGGTTAACCGATTAAGCACCAAAAATAATCTTAAAAATATCCGATTCACAGGGAGTGTCTGGGTTGTTTCCTCGAGCTAGAGCATTTCATGCAGTGCCGCCGCTTAAATTAAGAATAATTTAACAACCGTGGCCTGGATTGCCTCGTACTACCTAGTCCGTGCCACTGTCAATGAGGCCTTCCCACATTTTGTCGGTAAAAGTTTCAGAGGTCACAAAGAAGGAAGACATGAGTTCTAAGCACACCTGAAGAGAAACTTGCCTCACGAAACGAAAACTCCGCAACAAAGACGCTCTTGTTGTTGCAGAAAGATCACGTAAAGCGCGCTCAGATTTTCTCTTCTCACGCCTCCAAAAGCTCAGGCTGAATCGTGGCTTCAATTAACGAAATATGCGTGAATTCCTGTCAGGCACATTCGCAGAGAACATGACGATTACGAAAAATATCTTGCCGCATCCTGTATACAAGCAATAAAAGTCAGATTCCACATATAGGACCCTTCCTTCTACTGTGAGAATGCACGAAGCAGTGCTGGTCTGGCCTCATGCAAACATGCAGCACAGGGGTCACATACGGACCCCCTGCACGTGAGTGATGTCTCAAAACTTCCCTCTCAGAAATGCAGAAATTTACACTGTGGACAGTATTTACATGACCACTCACACGGGAAATCAACGCATTTTACCATGGAGAAGTCGAGACATTCCCCCTTGCAAAAGCAACACAGAAAACAGCTTACTGCAATGCATGGACAACATGCAAGAAGTTAAGCGACTTTGTCAGTGAATTGTGAGGGTTTCTGGCACCACTCAGAATTTCATATTCTTCACACTATGGTCCGCTCCCCACTTCCTCACTGAGTTTTCGTATTCATAGGGTATTCCTTCTGCTCACACTCGGGGTTTTTCAAGAACTCCCATAGCTTGATACTGGGTTTTAGATAACCTGCTGTGATAGTGCAATCACTGTGCGAGTCTCACTTTCCCAACTGATGTATAAAGCTAACATCTGCTTAAAAAGATAGTTTTACAGATGTCAAATTTTGAGACTCGTTAAGACATGTGAGATTCGCTGGGAAATCCACTATCTGAGATCCACTGAATAGAACTCAACCATTCTACGCTCACACGTACTCTATTGACTGGCTCAAGTTTCGGTAATCCATAAAGGCTAATAACCCTAATAATAACTATGGAGACGACTATTACCTGCACACAGATTCTGTCCCGTAAGTCGAGATGTTGCTTAGAAATCTGGAAACGATTTCACGGAGGACAGACTGAAGGTTGGTCGCACCTTAAGCTAGGCCGTAAGCTTACTACAGACTATGGACTTGGAAACCTTTATTTGGTCCCTGGGAAACCTCGATCGTGCATATCATCTACAGACAGCACTGGTGCTGTAACTTACAGGTAAGCAGACGTGCAGTGGACAAGCTGGTGGTAACAGAAAATGTTAAAAAAATCATCGGAGTCCGGAAGTCACGAGACTCATCTTTAAAAAATGAAGTCTAGGATCAAGTGTGTAAGTTAGTCAAACTTGAAAGTCCCTCACTCTGTGTCCTCCATTCGTTACATTCAATAGCATTTATACTTACAGTCACTGTCTTGTCTTGGCTTCTACAGTAGATGGTGTGGAATATTGCACACCCAACAGTACTCCACCACTAGCTACCCGGAGTCTTAGATAGGTGGAGGCTCAATGTGATGAGCAAGCTGCATGAATGAAAGCTAGGTAGTGGGTATGAAGGCTCTTGAATGTTATGTTTCTTCTCAATTTACAAGTGAATTTTTTTGGTTTTATTTTTCATTGATGAAATCACATGTCTAGTATTTGTCATGAAATTTTCAAATTTTTTTGTGAAAATTTCAAATTATCATGAATTTTTGAAGAGAAAATGCAGAAAACTTTTGTTGAACCAAAATCATGTTCAAAAAATCTAAAATTTTCAAAATAGAAATGTATTATATTGTACAACATTGTGGTATATAGAAAATTTCCATATCACTTCATATTTAGAAACATGGTTAGAGATCCTCAACTTCAAACTTCACTAAAATGTTTACTTAAAGAATTTTCTTAAATTTTTGTTTCTGTGAACACGATTTTCCACTAGTGTAAGGAAGTCAAAGATTCAAGCCTTCATGCTATACAGGCAAGCAAACGTGTGCCACAAGTTAGTACTCACTGCAGAGGCCAAGTTGGTGGTAACTGAATTTCTTTTTAAAGTGGCTGGAGTCCGTACGTAATGACACTCATGACTGTCTAAATTCTGTTTGACACGAAGTCAACAAATTCGAGTAAACTTTTCCTTCGGACTCTCTGGCTGCTCATACGGCTGATGACCGCTGATCGAATGACTTAGGCCGGTTGAGAATCTGGGATTGGTGACACTAGTCTGGGGGAAAATTAGTCTGTGGGAATTTATACAATAAAGTACCATTTCAAGCCAGCTGCACTAATTCCAAATTTTATTGTCCATGGTTAAAAAAATTGTTCCTGTGTTTTTCGTGAATTTTTGAGCGGAGCACTGTAATGGGTGGCCAATCACCAGAAATATTTCTCACCTTAAATCAAACCTCAAGATAGTAAATCACTCCCTTCACTTCATAGTCATAGTCAGGTCACACTCACTGTCCGGTGAAAGAATGGACGCCATTTCGAGAATACCTGTAAAGCAATGACTTCTGAATGGAAGAAAGGTGAGAACTTTGAGACTCAGATTTCTTTTCAATTTTGCAACTGATCTCAAGGAGCTTTCGTACTCTGTAAAATGAATTTTGAATCATTGCTACCTACATGTTCAAAAATGTTTTGAAACTGGAATGAGCACGGTTGAACATTGACACTTTCACGATACTGTGGTAAAACGGAATTCCTGTCAGGTCATCACTAGATCTACACTTTTTGTTGCGACTGTGCTAGGCGATTCATGGATCAGGACTTATTTGTTTCTACAAATGCGTTGAAATCGCCAGCAAAAACGTATGTTGAACTCGCCAGCACGTGAATGCCATATACGCACAAGTCATTCAGATGTGGGGTTCGACTTTAGGGTTTACGGGGCTTTGCTGCTTCGATCACTAGCTTCACATTCAGCTGTTGCGCACTTTCATCTCTCACTGTGAGACTGATTCTATCCATTAACTCCTAAATGCCCAAGGCAGCGAAATTTGGTGTTTGCAAAACTTTGAAGTTAATTAAAACCTAACCAAGTTGCTATTTTTAGTCGTTTATATTTTAGGAAACTTCTTCTTGAAGTCTAGATTTAGCATCAAAAATCCAATCTTGAAAATAAATTATGGTGATTTTTCTATTCAAGATTTTGTGCAAGGGTACCCATTGCAATCTTGACTTCTCATAGTGTTGAGAGCTCTTGGAAATGAGCTTCAAATACACTAGATCTTGGAGGAAAAATCACATTCAAAACTCATTTAAAAAAATTATAGAGTAGATGTTAAGAAGCCATAAATTGATTGGGGTTATACATGTTAGGCCCTTTAACCTCATATTTTTTTAGTTACCAACTTTTTAGATTTGACTTGTGAAAAGAGGTTTGAAAGACTTCACATCACTTTTGCAGTTTAACACCTTTATGGTCAAACATTATAATCTTCACTCCATAAGTAATATTGTTGTATTCTCTTTTCCTATGAGATCTCTAACATGTGTAGTTTGAATTTGTACACTTACAATTCAAAAAAAATCGATGCAACTTATTCAAATGTTAGCTTTTTCTTCAATTTAAAGCAAATTTTCCAAAGCTCGAAATAGGCCTCGGGCATTTAGGGGTTCAACTTTCAATTTATCCCTCATGTATAGTTGCATACTCAATGGTGAAGTTAGGGTGTACCCTTGTGCAGGGTTGTCATAACGGGCGAGTTAGGGTCATCGGACGGGACGGACGGACGGGCAAACTGGACCGAACGGACAGACGGTCCAAACAGCTTTAGTTTTGTAACCTGTGCAATTTTGCGGAATGACAGGTCACCTCCTCCGTGCCCTGACGATCTCGTCCACGCCCTAACGATCTCGTCCATGCTTAGCATGTTCCTTAATCCACATGGCATCCATGTGGCCTATTTTTCTGTTATCAGAAAGTCAACTATGTGTTGACTTTATCGGACGGGCGGGACCTCTAACGGACGGGTGAACCGGACGTCCGTCCACTATGACAACCATGCCCTTGTGGTCTATCACACAAGGAAGTCATATCACTTCCCTGTATGTAAAATGCATCCTTTTTTTCATCCGACTTCCTTAGGGATTTGAAGTGTTTTCTTCTTCATGGGTTTTTGGAGGCTTAAGGTAGTGTGCTCTAAAAGTGCCCATGCTCTAAAAGTGATCATGACACAAAGGTACATTTTTCTTTTTTCAATGTACATTTCAACAAGTGGTTGCTTTTAGTGACCACTACTTTTCAACTTCAAAAAATCATAACTAATTCCATGAAGGTCCAAAAAATATGAAACGACTTAGGTTAGATGCCAATTCCATTTTTCATCCTATGCAAATATACTGATAATTGTTTCAAGGAGTTTCTCTTCCCCCAAAAGTAATCAACTCTTGAATAGTTGCTTTAATAGCAAACTACCTTACAAGGAAAAGTGAAATCAAAGGCTATTTGGCATGTTTTCATAAAGGAATTTGAGGGGTTTTATAAAAAAATTATATAAAGATCTCAACAACTCAATCAACAAAATTTAAAGAATTTAACTTCTAAAGTCCCAAGGCCCTTCATTCATCAAAAATCATTCAAAAGTAACACTTCTATTGTAAAGAACAAAAAAGTTTGCAAACTGCTTTTTTCCTTATCTAATTGTAAGATCTTGCACTAGACTTGTACAATGACTAACAAAACTAAGTATAGATTTGAAATGTTTTCATCAAACAACTATATACCATAAGCATCAATGGACAAAGTTGAAAAGAAGATATATGAAAGTTGTAATGTGCAATATACTACATGTTACTATGGAAGTTTGAAGAAAAAATTAGCTTTGATTTGAAAGAAAATTAATGTCAAAGTTAGCCATGTCTAAAACTTGGTTTTGTTTACTATGATTCGGAATTACTTTATGATTTGATTTTGTCAATTTTTTATTCTAACTTTGAAAAAAAATTTATACCTTAGCATGTTAGCATACATCATTTTAGATTGTTGAACACAAAAAATTGAAGAAAATTGACATTTATAGAAATTAAAATATCAAAAAATTGACAGAACATGCAAATAATATTGGTTCTCACAATAGTTGAATTTCTTTTGGGAATTGAGAGCATAGAAGGGTCATTACAAGAAACACCATGCATTTTTGGTAGTGTTTTCACAAATTTAGATTTCACATCCAAAGTACTCGTAGTACTTTGTAGCACACTAATCTTAGACATTGATGGGAAAATTCAATAGCTAAAAGTATTGTTGCAAATATTATGTGCAGATTACTTGCAAGCATTGAAACAATACTATGTGAAAAAAAAAGATAGATTGTCACAAAAAAAATAGACACATTGAGCATGGTTGTCATAGTGGACGGACGTCCGGTTCGCCCGTCCGTTAGAGGTCCCACCCGTTCAATACAGTCAACACATAGTTGACTTTCTGATAATGGAAAAATAGGCCACGTGGATGCCATGTGGATTAAGGAACATGCTAGGCGCGAACAAGATCGTTAGGGTGTAGACGAGATCGTTAGGGCGCGGACGAGGTGATGTGTCATTTCGCAAAATTGCACAAGTTACAAAATTAAAGCCGTCCGGACCGTCCGTCCATCCGATCCGATGACCCTAACTCGCCCGTTATGACAACCCTGACATTGAGGTATAAATTAATAATAAATAGAAAATCATGAACAAAAAAAACAATTAATTAATAATTGTAAGCACTTGATGGTGATCAAATTTCACTCCAAAAATGAAATTGAAACTAGGGCTTTTTTTTGGAACAATGTCCCTTTTGCTACCTTTCACTTTGTAAGCTAGTATTTGGAGGGATGTAGCAAGAGAGGTCATATTTCTGAAAGTCTGGCGAAATTTTAACAAAAATAAAAGCCCCGGTTGAAACCATCTTCAATGTTCAAAAGTATTTGTACAAAGGAGTCCTATTTGTATGGACATCGCGGACATGAAATAGTATATTTTTAGATGCCCCTTTGTAAGTATATACCCACTTAGTGTAGGAATAGACCACTAAAGTTTCAACTTTAAATCATTCAATTTGGGTATCCCAAACATAGTAAAAAGCCCTAAATCTCAAAGTATGACAAATTAAAAAAATTGAATTTTAAATATCTAATGATTTTTTTTAATATTTAAAAAATAAGGAATATGATTACCATCAAATTAGACATTTCCATTAGAAATTTCAAATTCTTAAGACTTCGTCTTCAAAAGTTATACTAGAAGACAACAATGTCACTCCAATTGTGATGGAGAATAGGATTGATATTTCTTGCAATGGCCTAGGACTGCATTAGCCATTGCAAAAAAAGCATAGGTTGCAACAACCATTGTTATATCTTAATGCATTGCATTTGAAATATTTGATGAAACCATTGTTATATGTTAATGCATTGCATTTGAAATATTCGATGAAACGGACAATGATGGTTAAAATTGACTTGCCTATAAACGGATGGAGAACACATTTGGGAGCCAAAAAAGTGTTGATGTGCAAAGAGTCATTCTTCAAGAGGATTGTAATTGTGAAACTGAAGAGAGAAGAGTATTGTATTGCTTTGTCCAACTACCCTGGAAGTCCGAGACAATAAGAATAGAACAGTAATACAATTTCCCAATTACACACATTCAACTGAAAAACAAAAGTGCAATCATACATTGATAATGATCCAGTTAATTTAATCAACCCCCACGAACTGTTAGAACGTCACAGTTCGCAAATGAGCGATGAATCAATACATTTCTCGCTCACACTAGTTACAAGTATCTGTACAGTTTGCATTCGCAACAGGAACGAAACGAAAACCTCCTACAGATGAATAATTATTACCCAATCACGGTAGTCCAAGTTTACAGCAGAATCGATGACTGCCGCCTCGTACTTTCTCTACGAGAAAATATTGAAATAATCTGGGTACCTACCTTGATCAGGTTGGGAGCTCAGAGTGGTGGACTGTGTCTCCGGATACGACATCTGATAAGTATTTTCATAGTAAGTGTAGGAACCTTGAACCCCTTGATCGGACTCACAGTTATCAGACGGGTAATCAGAAAAAGTTGCAGTCATCGATTGGTCTCCCCGCCGACTTCCCGAGGATTCAGAGCTTTCAGAGAAATTTGACCGTCCAGTGTAGACAGGATCCACGAAGGAGGCGTTAAGAGAACTACGGTCAGAGCCCATGTTGTGAGTCGACGTCTGGAAAAAATTGGCGAAGAATTGTTGTGGCGGGTGGTATGGGAATGTGACATATGCACGTTCCTGAACCTCGACTTGGCTCTCCATCATTTTCCCCATGGCGGTTTTATGACTGTGCAGTGCCTGCCACTTTGGCAGGCTCGGTGGTGGTTGTTTCGGATTTGGATTCAGATTTGGAGTCCGGCTTGGATTTGGCTGGTGCAGGAGCTGGCAATAGAGTCGGAGTTTGATTTTTAGAAGTCTTCTCTGTCGCTGTAGGGCGAGCCCTTCGTTCTTGCGACAGAAATTGTGCAAAACTGAGTGTCCAAAATCAACATTAACGGAGTGTGTTAGTACTACATGGCTTACTGTAATGTGGTGCATTAATAAAAATTTGTAGTACTTATTACTAAATGGTTACCTTTCGAGCGCCTCACGATTTGTTTTGCCGCTAGAAGCAGGTACAAGCTTCCCGGTCTTGATGTCTCGCTCTACAACCCGATTGTCTAGAAGTTGAGTCCCGACCTTGACCAATCTACCTAGATTGGCCGGGGACGAGTCGTCGAGTGACCCTGCCGAGCCTTTGAGACTATCTGTCTGCACGTACAATGTAGACAACCAATCGAGAAGAAACGCTTGAATGTGAGGAATTGGCGAATATATCCAGATATACTACAATATACTAAATAGCAAACTTCATCGGGATACATTTTGTACGCTGGGATTCAATCAGTGTCATCAGCTGGCTGTGCATACGCCTGACATTAAAATTCAGAGGTGGCTATGTCACCAAAAACTTTGAAATCGTGTGCATACGAGGTCTGGAAGATTGCATACCGTGATTCGTAAGTAGTTTTTGGATGAGGCTTGGAATTCAAAGTTGAGGTTGTAATCAACCATGTCCACCACGGTCATTTCCTTTGTGGTCAAGCTTTGCACTTGGTTTTCCGTCCCCAGCGATAGAACCAACAGATCGCTGAAGCCCTTTCCCCGTACACAGGCACAACTCCAATCACTTGTCAATATGTTGTTACAAACAGTCTCAACTTCGAAATACAAGAGTCACTAGTATCAACAAAATTTCTTAACATGTGAATCCCCAAACAAGAAGGTGAGAGTTATTTTGTGGCTAAGTGTCCTAATTTATATTCTAAGTTTAATATTAAAAAATGCAAATTGGGTTCATTATAGGAGTAAGTTATTCGATTTTACAAACTAAGAAAGAAGTTAAAATTGTAAAGGAGAATCCCCCACTGTATCGACAGATACTTACCTTATAATTAACCCGATCTAAGCACATTCTTCTACTTTTCACGCCATTAATGGCTTCTGTGATTGCCACATACGTCTAGCAACCATCAATTATAGCACAGGTCAGACCAGATATGTACGAAGTTTACATCTCAAGGTAGATGCAGATATGCATGAGCCATTCTCAAGGGATCCGGTCTAAATTTAACTAGTTCAAGAACAAAATCAAAGATCAAAACCAATGGAAACATGATATTTGTGACAACATCATAAGTGCAGTTCTGCAAGTTCAAGAAAAGGGTTGGTCACAATTTGTAGAAAACATGAAGCGCATTGTGATTATGAAGCATGAGAGATATTGAGACTATCCCTAGATACGAGCATGGAGAAGCTTTGCATGTGAATGACCAAATCCACCGTCTACACGCCTCGGTCGAGTTCGACTGACTTTCAAACAAACATCACATTCAAATTCAAAATTTTCACAAAGGTGTTTGAACGTCTGAACATAACATGATTTGCTCTGATCAGGTAGTCCATTTTCATGTTTCCAAGCCATCTAATCAACTAAAAGTACAGAAATGAACATTCGAAATTATGTTCAGGATATCAGTGACCAATTTGATAAAATTATGACCAATAAGGCAGTAACATTCTTGAACCTCTAAGCATTAAAAGTTAGATACTCTAGAGGGGGCCAGTGAGAGACATACCGAGTTGTTCAGGATAAAACCAGCATCGATCACCTTAAACTTCTTCTCCTTCTTTCTATTTGATCTATCCCGAAGTTTAATTTTGGCAGAGGGAAAGTATGGGGGCGTTGCCAACGTGGCATAGCACACGAAATGCAACGGCACATTTTCCAGCACATATTCCTCCGCCTGTCAAAAACACAAGTTTCATAAATCCATGATCCCTGACAACACAAAATTGCAACGAAAGGCTTCTGGCATTCCAAGACTGGAATTCACTTCTACTCAGATTCAACACCATAAAAACTAGTAGTTTACTACGTACTATATTTCTTGTGATAATCAGTTGGAAGAGTGAAATGGAAAATCAAGCGCATGCTCGGGCATTCCAAATTGGGGAAGACTCCTCTGGATAGATTTGATTTGAGGGGTTGTCAGTTCGTCACAAAAGCAAATTTTTTGGTCATATTCGTTACATAATAGGCAATTTAATTCATAATTAATTAGCAAAATGGCCCAGCTCAAAATGGCCAATATTGAGAGCTCAACTAAAGCTGACTCAACGGCAAATCTATACCTACTATACATTCTGAAGCTAAGGACACTTGAACATCACAATTTGGACCCCAGTTCTCGAAACTTACCCCAAACTAATGGCACTGATATGCAGCAACTAGTAGAAAAGGGGCCATAAAATGACCAACCTGGAATGAAACCACCTACCATTCTTGAGGAATCAATCATTGAATGACACTCTAGTGTTGTTTAGTTAGGGTTTTCGAAATACAGGGGATAACCAAGGAATCAATAAACAAATGACACCCCAAAGAATGATCAATAGCTGCTGTCATTTTATGCCCCCTTTTTTCCCTACTGCTCATTTTAGCAGACATTAGGTTCACCTTGGATGACCTTAGAGGATGGATGTGCGACGTACCCTCATCGACGAGAAGAAAACGGGTTTCTCGAACTTGATATCATACGTGGGGATGATAACGTGCGTCAGCATGTTCCTGAGATGTTCCTTGCCTTCATGGAAATACTCCTTCAACAGATCCTGTACCCCTCGCGGATCGTACTTCGACCATGCCGCCGCTTTCATAGTCTTCTGAATATTTCCAACAGGATCACTGCAAACAACAAATCGATTAAAAATTAATCCCCCATCGATCTGGCTGGGACCGCGTTTCTAATTGACAAACCTTCTACAATTAATGTACGCACGCTTAGGGCATGCGAAATCAATTGACTGGTGGACGTGATGAAGGTAGCCATGCAGAAAATTAAGTAACTTTGCTTGTGGAAATATTCGGCTGGCGTCTTTCGTGTAGAAGTCGATGATTTCGGCTGCGGTGAACATGGGTCGTGTCGGTTTCTCTCGACTAGGCGTGGCCAGCATCGCCGTGATCAACCCGCCGGTGCTAGTTCCCTCTATCAAATCGAAGTAGTCCACGATGCGCATTTCTGAACCATCCAATTCCTGCAACAACCAGTGATCCCTTTAGAATCAATCCTGATACCGTTCGAAAATCGAAAGTTCTGGGGTTCTGACTGGCGCTCGATCAGCCGGCCTGTTCATATTCATTACATATGGGTCGGACGATAGATCGTCAAGTTTGCGAAATTGGTGCAACTCCAGGCGCCAAACATTGTGAAGAACATCTATACTAAGCTCCAAAAAATAGAACCGGAGTAAATTTCTGTTTCAGGCCGCACATCCTCAAAAGTGTGTTACCATCCTTGCTTTTAACTAACCTACCTCCGTCTCCTGGAACGTAGAACTCCAATTTAACGAAATTCATGTTATTGGCAATTTTCCAATTGAGGCCGAAACTTTGATGCCCCTGAGCTGCTAGGGAGGTCATTTTCATAATGCCCAGCTTGGATGTAAAGCCAGTTGCATCCCTCAATTTGGCTACGTAGACAAAGGTTATATATAACCTATGACCCTTTCCCTCAAACACGAACCCTTCCATGAACTAAAAAGTACAAAATTGTACATTTAAGATTCAACGAAATGCCTAGGGATTATGTCCAACAACTTTCTCTAGCAGATCATCTAGTCCATAACAAGCTTGTATTATCACATTATTGGACATTAAAATCTTCAACACAGTCGTGTATTTTCGCATTAAAGGACGTATTAACCGCAAATCCTCAATGATCGGATCTTTATCAGCAAGGCTCAATCCAGGATCTCAACAGGATCTCAAAAGGATACTGTAACGTCGAACAAGGGCAAGATTCTGAGACATGATTATGCTCTCCATATCCACTGCAAGCTCGACACCTAAACAGAAATGGGTAGATATCATTGAAGAGGCATCTGCTTCACCAGAATCACCATTATAATGAATTCATGTGTTTTCAGACCGCAAAACTGAAGGTGCGAATGGATGACCTGGAAGTCATCAATTCCCTATCGAGGTTGCATTTTCACATTACCGGACATAGGCTCTTGTTCAACAATGCTCAATCCAGAATCTCAAAATCACTGTAACGTCAAACAAGGACAGGATTCTCTCAGATATATATAATCATGCTCCCCATTCCATATGCAATGCAAGCTCGCCACCTCAACAGAAACTGCAATGATATCATCGAAGGGGTATCTTCTTTTCTAAAATCACAAAAAGATTCCCATTCGAACAACTTCATCAATATTCGTCGTGTTTTCAGGCAGCAAAGCCCAAGGTGAGATCGAATGAAGGACCTGCAGGTAAGCTTCCAGTTGTTCCAGGATGGTTGCCAGGATGACTCCCCGGACCCCACCCCCATCGATGCTGAGGATGGTGACTCGCCGACCGCGATCCCCGGCGGGCTCGGTGCCGACATGCTTCCTCGCCATCCACGACAGAGGGCGGTGTTTTCTCCACGAAAAAGAACTGGACCACGGTTGCTTCCCGTCGTGGACGGCGAGCGGAGTCCCGGGGTCGACGAAAACCTTTCGGGGCTTCAAGAACCGATAGTCCCACTCATATTCCATCACGACCGCCTCCTCCTTCAAGGGGGACTACCTAATTCATGTAGAATGCTACCAAATCAGAGATTCCAATCTAGTGTAATTCTAGAAAAGTAACTAGGACTTGCTAGACAAGCCGATGAACGCGCGCCTTCCATAAAAGAGACCTACAGAATATCAGAATGGACATATCCTTCTATGAAAGAGTTGAAGAGTGCGACCACAATTGCGAATCATCAACCGCTACAATCTACATGAAATTCAATACTTCAAGATGACCTACAGAGAGTTGAGCACAGAAATTCGGACAAGTGCGCTTGCAGTACACCCCAGTGACCTCAAAAATCAGAGGGATCGAACATGTCCACTGTAAACAACCGAAGCGAGCTACTTACCGCACTTGCTAGTCAAAAACTGCCAAAGTCTGCACGAAATTCAAAAATTCAAGATGACCTACAGAGAGCTGCCCAGAGGAATACAGACAAGTGCTCGTCCAGTACAACCCATTGGCCTCCCAAAATCAGAATGGACATGTCTTTCAATCACTACTCCCAAAATGAGCTACTCACCACACTTGCTAGTCAAAAACCGCCATGATCTACAAGAAAAATAATTTGTAAAGCCTACCAACAGAGAGCTCTAGTTCTCAGACTGGTGGTGCTCAAGTTCCAGTACCCCCCAGTGGCTCCAAAATCAGAATGGACATGTCTAACCTTCATGCACCTTGCTCATCACATTGAGACTCCACCTGTCCAAGTAGGTATGGGGATGGATGTGGAATATTTGACACTATCGACTTTAGAACAAGGCAGTGACAATGCATGCTACTAAATGTTATGAAATTGCAGAGAGTTGCAGTGCTGTGCATTCCAAGCCACTATTTTATTCCCCAGGACACAAAAGGAGGTCATAAGAGCATCTCCACACGTGAGATGTTGTCCGGACAAACTGCTTTTTGAGCTTAGGGTGACATAGCTTCTGCTCCTAGGCATCAATTGAAATAAAAATTATATCTCAAGAAAGGTAGAGTGTTTTCCTATCTTCAAAAAAAGTTTCCACTAATCAACTCATAAAATGAGATCACAAGAACCTACCTAAACGGCTAAACCTCCAAGTGTTGTTCACTAGGGACTCTAGAGATTAACCATACCTTCAAATTCTACATTGGTCAATGACTCAATGGATGACTTTGTGAGGGCTTGGAAGATGGAAAATTCATTTTTTCATCTAATTTCTTTTTGAAGGAGGTGCTCTAACACACTTCAAAGAATGATGGTAAATATTGCCTCAATGTGATACTTTTTACTCTTTGTAAGAAGATGGTTGATTCATTGATCACCATATAGTGTATTTTGACACCTTCTAGGTCCTTGCTCTTGATGTCATGAAAATGATGTTTTTTAAATTTGAGTTGCAATAATGAAATGAAGCTTATCACATCTAGTTCCTACTGAAATTTGAAAATTTGAAAAATTCTTAAAATTCAATATTTTATTGCAATTTGAACTTTGGTCCAATTACCAAGGACTTCTAATTTTCAAATTGTAGAATGACATGGTAAAAATTTTTGCACCATGATGTTATGAACTATTATTTAGATGTATGGACAAAATTTTAGATTTTTTGAGTTGTTTTGTATTTGATAAGAATTTTTTTACTTTTTATTCAAAACTTTACAGTAATTTCAAATTTTCATAAAAAAATCTGAAATTTCTAAGCAAATAGAAGATAAGTCATTGTATCCCTCAAAAATAAAAAATAAAAATTCCAATCATTCATAGTTTCAAAGCATACAAAGAGAGGAACTTTGAAGTTTGGAAAAAGTGGTCATAGGTCCATCCTTTCAAGGTTAACTAAGCCAAAGCCCTCTTCTTAACCCTAAAAGGACAATCCCTAAGGCTATATGAAAATAGTGGACAAAATGTGTCTGTTACCGTGGTGATAAGATTGAAATCAAATTGAAGAAGTAAGAATAGGAATGGTTTGAAATCAATTGCTTAACCCTTTAGTGACCGTGGTTGATTTGAGGGGTGAGTGCAGTTTTTGAATACAAATTTGGAAAAAGGAAATTTCATCACTACTCCAAGGAAGTAATTCTAGACCAAATCGTAGGAATTGATGTTGTAGGCTTTATCCGTGATAAGAACAAAAAATGAACATGATTGAACAATGCAATTTGTTGTGAGTGATTCTTCAAAGTGTGATGCATTGAAATAGCCTTCAATTGAAGTAGTACAACATATTATTGCCCATAACTTTTGAAACATGTCTCCACAATTCTTGAGGTTTCTAAGCAACGTTTTTATTGTTCTTAGGCATCAATTTCAAATAAAATCACATGAGTTGTTGAATATACATGCCACTTAGAAGGTATGACTCAAGTCGACCCTCTTGTCTTTGGACAAGCACAACTATCTCATTATTGCACAAAATTCTTTGAAACTAGATTTGTTTGGAGTACATGCTAAAGCTCGATTTGCATTATTCTTTGGGTTTTTTCAAATACCCTATATTGAGAGCTATAAAAGACAAAGAATCCAAAATTCAACCAAAAAGTGGTCAACCGGTCACTAAAGGGTGAAGACAAATATACGAGTTAGACATGTTATGACCTTCACTATAAGGCATGTCCATGACACTTTGGTGAGCAAGGAGGCCCTTGGGGGTGAATTTCGAAACCTTGTAAGAAACTAGGTGAGAGAAATGAGGTGGTAAAAGCATGCATTCATGGGACAAAAAACACAAGGATTTAGGTTTTGAGTCAAAAAATATAGCTCTTCAAAGTTGCTAGTGTCCCCATCGTGAATCCAAGGTGTGAGACGTGGAAGTGGGGTGTGGAAAAGAATCCCTCATTCAAATAGGGCATGCCACATATCACTAGAAAGATAAGAAGACAAGGATTCCAAAATACTAAGGTTGACAAAGAAATTATTGATAAGCTAAAAGCTATAGATAAACAAAGGAGATAGAATTCCAAAGAACTACACCTTCTAAGGGACTCAGACCTTTGGAGGGCCTTCATTTGCTCAATACTTGTAGCATTTGAGAAAGTGAATAGTCCGTGATGATTTTTAAAAATGATTAGATCACAAAAATAGGCTAGTACTCTAGATTTGGAGCTTTGAGCTAAATGTTATCCAATGGTCTGATTAGAAGGCCTTTAGAACTTGGTTTTGTATCTAAGGCATGGAAATTAGGTATTTTTTGAAGGAAAAGTGTATTTTGAATGTCTTAATGACCTACAAAAAAGGAGTATGCTGAATTCTACAAAGAAAACTATGAGGAAGGCAGGCCCTTTCCTAACTTCCAAATAGTTCTATGGTGAGACAAAGTGGCCTTGAGCAGTGAGGAAGGTGATAGAGCCTTAATTATTGCTACCTTCATAACACTATGGAGTGTTCTTTAATTTTCCTTAACAGTGGTTGGATGTTGTTTTGCTCTAGTTGTAATGTTGAGTGTTGATTGGTAAATCTGAATTAATAACTTCCAAGGTGAGTCTCAAAGTAAGGTTGCTTGGGCCTAATGGGGACTTGGATACCATTTAAAGGCGATTAGCAATGTCATGATGTGAGCCATTTGTTATTTTTGAAATAGATATTTATTTTTGTTTGAATTTAAGTGTAGTCATACTAGGTGTTGTTTAGATGGTGTTAGTGTTATCCAATATCCATATTCTAGTTGATTACTTGCATATAAACCAATAGTTAATTGGATGAATAAATTAGTAGGTAAAATTAATGAGAAGTTAGGGTTTGACAATAGCTAGTAGCTAAGGAATAGGGTTTGTTTGAGACTATTTAAGGATGGACTTACGACCCATTGAGACTCTTGGATCTTTAGAAGGTGTGGGAAAATTTTGGTGAGTAGTGGCAATGGAGATGGCATTTTGTGCAAACTATTGAGGATGACTTATATAACTTATAAAGAAGCCAATTTTTTACATAAGATATTCTTGCTATTGTGTATTATTGGTGTTTCCATTTGAGTTTAGATTTTGAATGGTTTTTTTGACTACTTGAGATATACTACTAGCACAAGAAATTTGGAAGCATTGTCTATAGTGGATTGGTGGTTATAAAGATTGAAGTGAAAGATGTCTAGTATCTTTTGAATCTAAGGCAATAGCTTTTGAAGGAGTATATCTTAGATCTTTTTCATTATATAATTATGAAATTTGATAAAAACATCTTACCTTTCTATTAGAATTCCATAATAGTTTCATGAGATATGAATTTTATTTCAATTAGTTATGGGCAAAATAGCAACTAGGAAAGAAGTTGTAAAGTAGGAGCAATAGTTTATAAGTTGGTAGTGGGAAAACATCTACCAAAGATCTATAATATCTTAGAACAAAACGAAAATTAAATTTTAAATAGTTGAATATTTGATTTAAATTTTGGTGAACTTTTAAGTCATTTGAAGTGATTGTATATCTTTTATGGTAAATCAAAGCTAGGTATGGTAGTTTCTAGGTTATTGCATCAATATAGAAAAGGTTAAGAAAGTCAATAGTAGAGAAATGTTCGCCAAAGTTGGAAAGTATCTTAGTTTTGTTTGAGAATTGATATGTGAATATTTGAGTATTTAATCTACTTTGTGGTGAAGTGTCAAGTCATTTGGAATGACTATCCATCATTTATGCTAGATTAAAGCTAACTAAGGTAGTTTCTAGTTTATCGTGAAAATTAGGGATAGGGATTTGGAAAAAGGGAATTTGGGAATAAGTTTAGGATTATTTAGGAAATCTAAGGATATGAAGAGATTATGTACAGGGGGTAAGTATACTAAATCCATGCAAATTTGGCAAAACTTTGTTGTACTTTTGAGAATTTAAAGTACTAAATTGTACTTTGTGTACTTGGATTTAGGGCTAATCTCTATCATTAGTGAGTGATTATAAGGGAGAAATTAATTATTGTAGATCAACCACTAAATGTATTGGAGACTAATAGAAAATGTCAATGAGATTGAAGGCTTTGCATTTATGAAATATTCCTTTAGACAAAATAAAAAATGTATTCAGAGTATAAATTTCTCACATTCTACTTGCTTATACAACAAATCAATGATGCAAACAAGATTTTCACATATATAGTGTCCATAAAAAATAAAAATAAAAATAAAAACTTTTAAATTTGAGTAATATCAAACACAAAGTCATATTTTTCTAGAATATGGTACTTGTAACTTGAAAAGTACATGGGTCCACCATACTTACATCTTACCAAACATTTCTATAGCAAAGGCCTCGTGCTATTCCAAGCCTATTCATAAATTTTTGTGACAGTATCCATAGTGAATAGTGCCACCACTGAGTACTTGAACATCAATGGAAGTTCCGCCCCATGTCATCAAATGACATGCTTGGTATCTTGTAGTAGTGAAATGATAGGAATTATGGAAAACATGTTATTAGTATTGGAACCTAACCTAACATATGTAGCATATGCATAGCATATATAGCAAGGTAGTTGCAAGAAAGGGTGGTCCTATTTTCTGTCACACTTTGAGTTGCAAAGTTTAATTTGGCCATAACATTTGGAGAATGAAGCTGATGTCCTTGAATTTTTTTATTGAAGATGACCAACTTGCTCATAAAGATAATTCTTTTTTTCAGAAATTTTCAAAAAAAATTTATAATTAAATTTCAATTAAGCTAATTTGTCACACTTTACGATTTAGGTTTTTTAGTACTATGGAGTATCCATAATTAATTATGTAGAGCTTAAATTTTAGTAGGATATTTCCACACTAGAGAGGCATGTACCCACCAAAAAAGATTTAAGAAAAACATTGTTTTATATTGTCCACATGCAAACAAATAGGGGGCCCTTGCGTGCACACTTTTTAATAATGAAGATGGTTTTGGCTTTAGTTTTTGATGAAATCTGATTACTATCAAATCCTTCCAAATGGCAATTTTTTAGAGTTTTTTTGTTCATGATTATTAATTTATACCTTATTGTATCTACTTTTTGTGACAATCTAGGATTTTTTTTAAACAATAATATTTTGGTACTTCAAATACTCATAGTATTCAAAATAGTACTTATAGTCATCAATTTTTTTGATTAATAGTTGAAATTGTTCTATTTTGTAGTACTTGTAGTAATTGTAGTACTGAGCAAAGAAACTACAATTTTGGCAAAATGCTACAAGAACTTAAAAAACAGACACCCTTTTATGCAACTACCCAGTACTAGAAGATTGTGACCCTTGGTAAGACTAGAAGTAAAGTGCAATGTAGGCACTTTAGCAGGGTTGACATGACGTCTGGACGTCCGGGACGTCCGGACACGGACGCTATGTCCGCAGCGTCCGCTGACATTCGCGTCCTGGCGGACGCAGCGTCCGCCCGTCCACCCAATTACGGCCGTCCAATCGACGCGCGGACTAATCTGGTCCGCATGATTTGGGCGTCCGCCCCGCCCTGCCCGTCCGCTTTCCGACGGCGGTCGGGACACTGCGTCCGCTAGTGTCCGTGCGTCCGGACGTCCGGACATCCGGAAAACGGCCGCTATTTTAGGGCGGACGTTGACATTCGTCAACCCTACACTTTAGAGAGCTTGGAGGAAATAAATGTTACTAAGAAGAGTGACACTTGATATTAGAGCAAGAATATGCAATGCAATGGAGATTGGAAGATATGGTTAACAAAGTTACTGAAGTCAATGAAGGTGAGCCTTGGAGGCAAAGGCAATAAATATGAAGTCAAGGTTTAGACTGTGAGATAGTGCTAGAAATAGAATTCAAAAGGGAACAGTCTTCTGATGGGGAATTTGCCTCCATAGCTAAGCAAAAGGAGCTAGCAGTGGTCAAGAGTGAAGATTGAGGAGCTAATCATGCTAATCAAGATATTGCGTGTTGTTCTATAAAGGTATCATGAAGTCATAAAAAAGTCACAAGATGTAATGTTTGTAAAGTTTGTCAAGACTCTTTGGGATGTACAAAGGAATAATTAGAGCACTCAAATAGAGGGGCACAAGTCTTTTATCTCATGAGTTGAGCTAAACAAACATGCTTTTTTCTTTCACAAGGGTAGGAAAAGCACAAAAAATCAAAGATTTCCTTGTTAAATTGGAGTTGTACTTCTAAGTTCAATGTGCACCTAAAAGGGACAAGATTACCATTGCAGTAACTTTTTTGAAAGAACATGCTTTGATGTGGTAGAACCAATTTTTAAATGAAAAATAGGAAAGTAGTGAAAAATCTTGATTGGACTGGGTTTAAGGAGATGCTAAGCAATCTATTCACTCCAAAGTACCAAAACATCCTCAACAAATTGAGACAAGTTTAGTTGAAACAAACCAACACTTCTAGAGGATATTTGTGAGAATTCAATGCACAACTCAATGTACTTTCTAAGCTGATGAATTGGCCAAGAATATCATTTTCTTCAATGAATTCCAAAGTTAGATAGAATGAGCACTTTTTCAAATACAAAATTTGTGTGAGACTTGTGTCAAACTATT
Source organism: Pseudoscleropodium purum (assembly GCA_963969395.1). NCBI lineage: Eukaryota > Viridiplantae > Streptophyta > Bryopsida > Hypnales > Brachytheciaceae > Pseudoscleropodium > Pseudoscleropodium purum. The sequence goes on from OZ017797.1 coordinate 20,533,096, forward strand.
GAAGCTTGTCGAAACGATTAGAAACAACAAAGGTCTCAATAAAAGGACAAAAGAGGAAATATTGGCACATAAATCAATCAAGTCAAATTTGAAGCACCAATTGAAGAAATGTGTAAGTTCTCATTTCATCACTTAGAACTCACTATTTTTAATTTTTTAATTTTAAGTGTAGTTTTATATACAAATAGATCCAAAAAGAGTGTAAAACCAAAATAGGTATGTCACATGACATTATAGGCATTTGGTCCTAAATAGAATATTTTCCTAAATTAAAATCAATTTTCGCATGTAAATAAGGTAGAAAACTGTAAATTATACAAATTACAATTATTTAGTAGAAATTACCAAATTGCCTAACTTGCCATGCATGTGACCAAACTTGGCTGAAATTCGTCCAAGAGAACTTTGTAAAAACTCTAAGAACTAGTTAATGGATAGATTTCAAGTTTTCAATCAATTTTCACTATTCATAAAAACTCCAAATGTTAGCCTAAAGGTTGAAGAAATTCACAACGAATTGATGAAGGATATCTATGGTTGAAAGATGGTGTTCTAGGGTTGAAATCACAACTAGGAACTCAACAACAAAGTCACTTTGTCAAGATTCCTCTCTATATGAAAGATTCCCTTGGACCAAATAATTAAGAGAAGTAGCGGAATTTAATTTTCTTTTGACAATTGTGTAGAGTCAAAAGATAGGCTTACACACATTTTTTATAATTCAATGAAAGGTTCCACAAAAAGTTTCAAAAGTTTTTGATACACAAAAGATGCCTTTCCAGATGGTCAATCGCCTTAACCTCTAATGCAAAAAATCAACCTCCAAAAGTTAGATTTTGAACCCTTTTGGCACTAGAATTCAATGAGATTTTTGCAAGAGAAAAAGGATAGAGAGGTTCTTTCAAAATAAAAATGACCTTATAAAAACAATGGCACAATCCATTTGTAATTTAAAGTTATAATTTTGTTCAACACAAAAAGTCAAAATTGATAATTTGGGATTAAAATCTCAAATAATAAAGTTATTGCAAAGAAATGAGAGGAGGTGGGTGCCCTTGGAAGAGTATAAAAAGACACCTCTTTTCCTCTTAAACCATCCCTTGTAATTATTGTTTTGGCATTCAATACATGTTGGTCTATTAGTTTAGACTTTTTTGGCTCTTTGAGCCAAAGTTGCATAAACATGTGTTTTTTGAGCATTTCAAGCTCCAAGTTTATATTTTTGTACAAGTTTTGAAGGAATTGGGGGTCTTTTAAAGTTATTAAGTTGTTTTGGAGTTGTGAGTTACATTTACACTAATAGTTGTATGTATTGTTTGAGTTTTGTTGAAGTTCTCATTGGAACAATATTTGTAGTTTGATTTTGTATTAATTCCAAAGTGTCCCCCCTCTATACCTTGGCAATGCCGCTTAAAGGATCTTTGATGTGTTTTCTTATTGAAAATTGTACTAATTTTGTTTGCACTAACTTATATTGTGTTTAAAAGTTAGTTTTCCATACTAATTTTGTACTAACATATTGTAAACATACTATTACATGTCCCAACTTGTCCCAACTTCTTTGTAGTGTTTTTGTGCTTGTCCACCACGACTAAGCTTTGATTTCATATGTTTTTGAAGTTGATAGAAAACTATAGATTTTCAAATCCATAGCAAAGACTTGACTTCATATGTTTTTTAAATTTTATAGAAAATTAAGAGTTCCAAATTTCATGGTGAAGTTTTAATCCTATAGTAATTATTTTTTAGTAAAAAACAAAACAAAACAAAACCACACTTGTGGCAAAAAACATATAAGCTATAAAACTATTTGTTGGAACATTTTTACAAAGATGGTTTAATCCTAGTTATATTAAAATCTCCTTTGTTTATACCTCTTTGTATTCTTTTTGTTTTTTTAACCCCTAAAAGTCAAAACCACAATTTTAAAACAAAGTGATTTTGGGCACCTCACTATGAATGGAGTTGTTGTTGTTTTTTTGCTAAAATATTCACACAACTTGTGCCCAAGGAGTATCTTTAAGGCTCAACAATTTTCATAACTTTTGACTGTGTGGTTCAAAAGTTATTGCATGATATATAATTTTCAATGCTCGGCGGGCAACCCAAAAATTTCTTTGAAAATCACTTTTTTCAAAAATAAAAATTTGAAATTGGATTTTTGGATATATATATATATCCAAAAATATATGTGTGTGTGTGTCGAAAGATTTAAACCATTCCATTTTGATTTATGAGATGAAAGTTATGAGGTGTTCTAGTTTGCGGGTAGTTATGGATTCCCTACTCCAAAATAAACTTTGGAATCCTTTATTTAACTCAATTTTTAATATTTTTCGAAAAAAATAAAAATATACAATATAGATTGTTTAATAATACATTACCACCTTTAGGATTGGAATTTTTCAATTTTATAATTCTTAACTTAACATAATTCTTAACTTAAATTCTTAACAATTTAGTGTTTTGAATCACTTTGTACTTCTTTCTACTTACTATTTTTTTCCCTATATCTTGTGCAATTCTAAATGATCTAAAAATTGTAAAGTGCAACTACCCGTATTTTCACAGGGCCAAAAAAATGACTTTTGTCACTGTAGATGGCCTAGTTGGTCAGTTTTTTGCGATTTTGAATGTGTCATTTTGAGGCATTTATTGTGTTTTGTGTGGGTTTTTTGTGTTATTTGTTGACCAATTTGGTCATTTTTAGGGGTGTTTGAATGGCATGATTTTTATTTCCAAGTAGTTTTTTCTGAAGAAGTTGTTGATCTGGCTGGGTCGGATGAGTGAGGAGGCTGAAGTTACTAACCGAATTGGAGTTTTGTTGTGTGTTAAATGCAAGATGGCTGAATGGAAGTCTAGGCAGTGATGAGTTTTGCGGTTTACATCCAGATGGATGTTGGTTTGTTTGTGGGTAGTTGCCAATTCGGTTAGTGAACTTGCAGGTGGTTGTGCTACCAAGTTGGTTGAGGAACTGCTGGACTGTGTTATTTAGGGGGTCATTCCGATTTGGTTTGCACCCAGTGTTGAAGAATGTCCACTGCGAGTCCCAGTCCGAGTTGGCTGTGTATGTTTCTGTGTTTGTTTTGGTGTGTATATGATTTTGTGTGAATGTGTGCTTGTTTGTGCGAGTCCCAATTTGGAAACTGAGATGGTCGAGGTGAAGAGTCAGTCCTAGTCGAAGAAGTTGGTTGTGCAGAGAGTGTGCTGTGCAGGAAGAGTTCGGTGAAGTGTGAAGAATGAGTCCAAGTGGGAGAATCAAGATGAAGTGAAGAATGCTTGATTAATGTTTGAGTGTGGCAGCAAGTTCAACAAGTATTAGCAATTCCTATTTGGAGAGAGTGAATTTGCAGAAGGTTGAAGTGAAAATTCCGAGTAGAGAAGAATGGAGTCAAGTTGGAGATCGGCAGAAAGGACTTAGAGGTTTTTAGAGCAGTAGAGATAGTTCAAATTGGCAATTTGGAAGCTGTGAGCTCAAGTCTTTGTAAACGGTGATATTTTCACCAATTCGGCAATATGAGGAATTAATTGTCAAATTGGTGTTCTGCGTGTATGAGAGATGTTGTGCAACGAGTCAGGAGTGTATTGATGCAGTGTGTGTGATTTATCTGGGCCTATTTGGAGTATTTTTGATTGTTTTGATTGTTGTATGAATCCAAGTCGGAGGTTGAAAGCCTGATCTATGATGTTGTTTGTAAATCCGAATTGGAGTTCAAGAGTGAAATGGTGAATTTTAATCACAGAACCAATGGGAAGTTGATTGGTGTGTCGTTGTAGTTTGCCGAGTTGGTCTATGAGTTCAATTTGCTGTGAAGTTGCCAAGTCGGGAAGTGTGGTAGCTGAAGTTACATGATTAGCATGCGTGTGAGAAGTGTTCTGTGAGTAAGTTGAGAAAAGAAAGAATTTTGAAAATGGAGAGTAAGGAAATTCCCAAGTTGGATAAAAAGGGATGCAAGTTCTGTCAATGTCAAAATTACGAGAAACTGAAGTGTGAAACTGAGAAACAAAGCTCCAATTTGGTGAGAGAAGTAGCAGTTGTGATAGTGTCAGGTGACAGAACGAAGTTGGTTGAGAAAGCACAACAATAAGTACCCAGTCCGAATCGGAGAAAGGAGGCCGCAGCCCGATAGCCAAGTTGGAGTGAGAGAAAAGTTGCAGTGAAGAAGCCGAATAGGGAAAGACTGGGACCGAAAGGAAAAGAGAATGCTGGATCCAATTTGGGAGATAAGCATGAATTAAAAAATATATATATATAAGAAAAAATAAAAATTAAAAAAAATAAAAATTAAAACTAGTTAGGTAATTAAAGTAATTGAAATAGAAATTGAAACTGAAGTCTATGCTTGGTGTTTGTTTAGGCCAATTAGATATAATTAGAAGCGATCCTATTTAATAACCTCCCTTGGAACGAACTTAACTATTAGTTGAATAAATCCAAGTTGGTATCAACGCAGTCTACAGTCACTTCAAATGTTAATATCTTACAATCTACATGGTGGAAAATTTTGAAATTTTTTCTACATCTTTTCAATCTAGTCCAATATAAGATCCTATGGTTACATTTGTTTAAAAATGTTTTTCATCTAAAATTCGGTGCTTGTATCAGAAATGGCAGTTTGGGAATGTTTTTGGTGGAAACATAGTCTCCGAGCTTTAGGGGTTAAATCCTAAGGCACCCAATTCTCCCGAGACAAATCAAAGAAAAAAATTTCCAAGGCAGTGAAATCCCCAAGAGTGGGAGGCAAGAGGCCAAGGCTTCCAACCCCCCTAGGGGCCTCTCAAGCCTCCTTAGGGGCCTTAGTGTGCCTTCCAAAGGGCCTAGTCCCTTGAGGGCCTCATCTCCTTGGAAGAGGAGCTCCTTGCTAGGACAGCAAGGTTCAAGGTCTCCCCGTCGGCATAGGGCTCCCTGCTTGCACTTAGCTTCTCCGCCTACAATAGCAAGAGGTCCTTCATTGGCCAAACAACAAGGAGACTTCTTGTTGAGGCCCCAAACTCAATATGAGTCTCTCCATTTTGGAAAATCTACCTCAACAATTGACTTTCTTTTTTACAAAAGTGAAAGTTAAAAAAAATAACAAATTAGGAGAGTAACTAGAAGAAAGGAAGGATTAGAATAGCATATCATGTATATAAGTTATAAAACTTGAAAAACACAAACAATTTGCTTTCACTCTCACATCCACAAAGTGGCACTTTGGTGAGCTCCAATTTGACAATACTATGAACAACCTTAGGAAAGGCATTAACAAAAACCCGTGCATGAACTTAGATGGGTTCCAAAGAGCACACCTACGCACCAACCAATTAAACTTTGATTGCTACCAAGGGATCTCAACACATCTTTTTTTTAAAACATTGGAGACCAAGCATCATATTCAACAACAATAGAGTGTGAGTGGGGAGCAATGAGCAATGAGCATTTAGACTTGAACACTCATTAAAACTAAAACTATTCTTACTAAAAATAGGCATCTCAGAGTTATAAATAGTCATGTCAGAACTAGAAATAATAATGTCAAAATTACAAAAATAAAAATGATCAAAAATAAATATTTTAAATAATCAATTTATTGCTAAAAGAAATTCAATTTAAGGTAGTTATTTAGCACTCAAATGTTGTAGGGCCCAAAATAATAGCCTAGCATCTCCTACAACATAAAAGATATTATCATTGAGGTGATGAATAGATGAATTTCATCCATGTCATCCATTCACTTTTGAAATAATTGGACAAGATAATTCCAATTACTATGATAATCAATGAATAGAAAAAGGTATTCTTTTATATAGCAAACAGCTCATCGGATTCAAAGAGACACTTTTTGTTGCCAAAAGACCCTCTTTCCACTAATTTGGAGGGGGGTTTTAATTGTAATTTAAAAGAAAAAAAATTCAAGAGAATTTTAAATTTTAAATTTTTTTCAAAAAAATTTTTTTTAGAAAAATAAAGTTATATAACTCAAGGCTCTTCAAAATTTGAGGAGCCTTCCTTGGGCTTCGAAAAGCCTTCCATTGGTGCAAAGGAACATTTACAACAAACTTCAGACCTTTAAATAATCCCCTAATGACTTTATCTAGCACCAAAAAAGGGCTTCTCGAAATCAAATTGGCTTCTCGAAATAGTTGACATTGGCAAAGAAAGGCTCCTCAAAATCCAAGGAGCCCTAAATAAATAAAAATTTTGAATTTTTGAATTTCTTTTTTGAAATTGAATTTTTTAATAGTAATTTAAAGTTTCTCCAAATTAATATAGGAAGGGTGCATTTAGCAACAAGAAACCCGCTCCTCAAATTCGAGGTGTCATCTACTCAATTTAAAAAATATATATTATTATTTTTTTAATTTTCTTTTTATGAAAATGATTTTGAAATTTTTTTTTCGAGTTAATTAAACACCCAAATTAATAAAGGGAGGGTCTTTAAGCAACTTCTTTATTTTTAATTCAAGGTACTTGAACATCAATCCTTCTCTTAAACAACTAAATTTTTAATGTCATTCAATAAACATTCATCATCCAATGCAATGAACAATAGATGTATTTCATCCAACAAAGTCAACTACAAAAAATTAATCTAAATTCATTTATCTCCAATTCATCCTCTTTAGACTCATTTATAGCCATAAATATTTATTCTAAACTATAAATATAGGCATCTTATGATAAAAAGTTTCAAATTTTTCACAAGATTTTTTAAAAACAATCATTGTTCATCGCTCCTTGCTCATATATTAGCAACCCTGCAATCTCTATAGAGGGGTGATGGCTTCTAGAATTCTAGTACAAAAAATAGCTTTGAATTTTTAATTTTACAATGAAATCCCTCATTTGCACAACAAACACCAAAACAAAAAAAGGGCATTGAAAACCTAGACTAGATGGAAGCACACAATCATTGCAACAAACACAAAAATCAAGGATTCTTTTATTGCATGACTCATTGCTCAAAAAATGATGAAATTCTTTTCCAAGGAACTATTTGAGAATATACAATCTCCTTTTTTCAATGCTATATGAAATCTCTAAATTGCTAAAAATCTTCAAAAAATATTGTTCCATCTTCAATGAATTTATGCACATTTGGATGAATCAATGAGTTATCATTGATGTACACTTGCATGTTTCATCCATATCTACGAATGTAAAGATATATTCATTTACTCCAATGAAAAATTGATTTCAGGCACTGCCGAGAAAATGATATAAACAAATAAATAAAATAAAATAAGCCTGCACGGGACTCATGCGGGGGCCAAAGCATCCATGGAATCAGTGGAAGTTAGTGGACCTAAGCTTTTACTGAATCCAAAAATGGGCCGTTGAAGGGATCAAGCTGGGCATCTGGCGTTCCATAATAAAGTACTTTAACTTATTCCTGGTTTCAGCCTTTGATCCACATTCCTTTTCTTCATAAAGCAACCGGATCTCTTCCAATACGGTAGATCCATTAAGGTGGGTACATCGAAACTCGCACCCTTGCTTAAAACCAACATCATCACCCTGTGTACATTTCCAGAATCAATATGTACATATGTCGAAAAATACGATTTTAGAACATCTATTAAAATAACTTAGACTTTGCTTTATGACTTTTGCACATGGTATCCATCAAATGTGACATTCTTTGGTAGGAGCGTTGAAATTTCTTTTCACTTGCCAACAAGAAAATATGAAAATTTGACTACTCTAGTAGTAGTAACTAGGCACAGTAACAAAAAGTGGCACTTTTGGGAATATTCACTATAAGTTTTTCCACTGTACCTAGTTTCAAGCCTTTAAAAAAATTTATTTCACTTATTCTAAATTGCACAAAAAGCGCTCTCTAGTAGTGTGGTAAAGTATTCACATTCATAGACATGAATGAAGCATGAAAAATGTGGATGATACATCATTTCTTCATTCAATATTGAGTACATTCATCTATGAGTATGATAATTTTCTAAGGTTTTTTAGCAATGAAATTCACTTATAGAAATATGGTTCTTGTAGCCACTAAGCTTCAAGATCCATACTAAATTTAATTTGTCACGTTATTCAAGATTCAACAATTTCATCTAATCCAATAGTTAAGGGAGAATATAATGTCATGTATTCACTCAATTTTCTTTTTCCTTTTGTACAAATGATTCATGTCAAGGTCACATTGCATTTTGCTCCAAATTAACAACAAATCCATCGTCAAGGTAAATACATCTAAAGTTGTTTGAATAAACCCCTGAATATGATTTTTTTTTTTTTTTTTTTTGAAATCATTGACATTTGAAAGAAGGTTCTACATTTAACTAGCTCAATTTCTTTGATACCATACAAAGAATTATTTCAAAATCACTTTTACACTACACAAAATATATTCCCTCCATAATCAAACCAAAATCATCCAAAAATATTCAAATTCTTGCAAATAATACCATTGTTTCTCTTCTTTCTTAAAAAAAAAATTTCAACTAATGTCTAAAAATTTGTGGATCAAAATATGACAAGTACTTTAGAAACTACTAAAAAACATTCCCTAAAAAAAAGATTATGAGACAAATCTAATTAATTATTTAGAATTTGTAAATCTAGGATTTTATATTTTACTAGTATTAGGATGACATATAAAAAAACTAGTGTCTCAAGATTTATATGTGTGAGAATAAACCATGCAAATTAGGACAAAATATTTTTTGAAGACTACCGGAGCTTTTGACAATGTAGCTTTGTTGCGTTTTCAACTGTTGAATTGCCATTAAATTAGATTCATGAGAAGTCTATTTATTTCCTTAATCTCAAAAAAAATGAGGGAAGACCCCAAAACTAGTGCTTCATTTTAGATGCCTAAATTTCTAAAAACCCATTTTTGGTTGTTAGAAGCTTTAGGGGATAAGAATACTTTATTTCAACCTTGTTACACACACTACCGTATGTATAAATTAGTCTCAACACCTTGTTGTTGAAACAATTTACTTTCTGGAGTTCGACAATTTCACAACTTGATTTGGATTTCTTGGCTTTTGGTACTTTGCATTTTCTAATTTTTTGACACTCCTAATTTTGGATTGATTTTTTCAATTCTTCCATAAATGTCTTCCTTTTTCTAAATTTTCACAACAATAATATTTGGATATTTTTTCAGATTTTCAGAAATAGTTGTACAATTTGTAAAATTTCAGGCATGATCCAAAATTTCCCTAATTATTTCCAAAACTGACCAACACATTTGGTACCTTCCATAAGTTCTTATTTAAAATGTAAACTTTTTGATGATGAGAGCTTAGGGTAAGTTTATTTTGAAGACACTTGCAATTGATTTCACTATTTTTGCAGCAATTTGAAAAACTTTTTTTAAATTCGATATTCGATCAAACAAGAATACGAAATTCATTCATTGACTTTTACAACAACGAAGTAGACGTCGGTAGACTCCCAACGCCTTCTAGTACTACGACCAGCAGTTGTCTGGTCACCACGCCTCTACAACACAGAGATAGTGGTGTTCCAACACAGAAAATCTATTGCGATGCATTTGACTTTCAGAGTAGGATGAAAGGATTCTGGATTTTGGAATCGCAAGAATATAAGCGCACAGCAACTCAAATCCAACTTCTTACTCTAGACTAATGCGAAAAATCAGAGTAAGTTCAACCTTGCTCAGCATTATCCTTATCTCTATAAGCATTAAAACGCTGAATTGATGTTTCCGAAATTTTCCAATAGTAGGACTCAGATCTTGAGGAATGGATGTTGAAGGAGAACCAGGATGATCTCGTGAGTGGGTACTCACGCCATTCACCGATGGTCGGACCAATGTCAGCTCAAGCAGAATGAACAATTTCGGTCAACTTTGATGGTTAAAATCTTGAGATTGCACCATTGGATGTTGACGAAACTCGGTGAAGAGGTGCACAAAGCAATCTTCTTCATGGGCCAGGGTTGTTTTTCAACTGAGGATGGCCGACCACCCCAAGCACTCGAGGATTAACATTCAACCCTCAAACAGTGTGCACCCAAACAGTCATGTGGACATCCACATTCCGGATTGAAAGCCTTGCTTGTGGAGTATATCTCATTTCCTGAAGTTCATTAACATTGAAGATGAAACCCCTTAAAATTCGGAGCAAACATGATTATCAAACATTGAAGTGGAACGGAGCACAGACCTCCAGGCATTCCGCTGTAGGTGATGCACCAATGACATTGTACAGTACAGTACTGTGCATATCCTTCCAGAGCTCTTGAAAATAAAAAGCATACTATAGACATTCTGGAAAAACAATGAATCTAAGACACACAGAAGACAGCTGAAGGGATCAAGTCCAGAATGGATTGGATAAATAAGTGTGAGGAAACTCAAATGTACCTGCATGACGTTGCCGTCTTTTCATCAAGGGCAACAGCCTGACATTCCTTGCATCAGGCAGTCATCAATCCTACGTCTCGATGAGAATTTTATAACCAACTCTCGGACAGGAATCAACTCCAATGTGGAGCACTCTGTCGGCTGCCTACTTCAATCTATTCACAACTACCACACACTGCAAATTCATTAGGAGGATTTCGAGCTCACAATTTGTGCTCCATACCCAATAAGGGGTGTCAAAGCTCGTAATTTGGGCTGTTCCTTTCCAAATTTGGCCACGAATCATTCTAAACCCCAGAATCATACTACCCCTTGCATACAGTGTTCATTTGCTTCCTCAGAACAGAAAGCTCGCACTTCCGACACCCTCTAATCAGTCTCATCTCTGGCTACTCCCAGAAAGAATTCGCAACACACCATCCGAATTAGCAGCAACTAATGTACAGTCATTAGGCTCCGCTCTCCAGCACACCGCACTCACAATGAGGCTATTCGAACCACTACCTTCGGGATGCTCCAAGCTCATCCCCTGTGAATGCAATCGATCCCCACGCAAAGAGCCCAAATTAGGGTTCGAGTGTCCGAACCCTAACCCTAATTTATATTCGAAGCTATGTGTCAACACCGGGCTGCTTCTTTGACTCTCGTAAACAAAAGCTTGGTTGGTTTCCGAGCCACACGCAATGAGTCCGCCTTCGCAGCGCACCGACAGGCCCGTGAAGTTGCGCACATTGTAATGGCTGTCGAACGATTTCACAGGGACGGCGTTGCTCGGATTGGCCACATGTGGTTTGGAAATGTCCCAGAGCTTCACGGAGCTGTCGATGGAGGACGAGACCAAGCTGTGACAGTTCAGAAACCGAACGTAGCTCGCCGCGCGCTTGTGGTTGGAGAGCGTGAGCAAGGGTGTACCCAGCCAGCGCGTGTCGTAGAGGTAGACGTTGCTGTCCGCAGACGCTAATGCGATGAGCGACGAAGACACAGGGCCGAATTCTGCACAACAGATGGCGCTGTACGTCGGCGGCGAGAGCATCGCCACGCATTGCTCTGAGCTTCGGTCCCACATGCGCACAGTCCCGTCGTCGGAAGCCGACGCAATGAGATCCGGGAAATCTTTGCTGTAGTCGATGCTCCAAATCCGTTGCCCACCGTTCTCGTCGCGCTCGCTGATTGCACAAGTCCTCTCCACGTCCCACTCGGTCACAACGCCATCGTAGTCGCCGCCGGCGATCAGATTCGGCCGTTCCTGGTGCCATTGGATGCTGCTGAGCTTTGCTGGGGTGCAAACCTCGTGCACACAGCAACGGGTGTGGTCGATGTCGGTGGTGGAGTTGCGGCGCTTGCGGAGCCGGCGTTGCTTGAAATACTCGGCAGAATCTTCTTCTTCGTCGTCGTCGTCGTCGTCGTCGACGAATTGGGTGAGTCCTGATGTGAGAGATGAGTATGAGTAGACGCGAATCTTGCGCGCGATGCCACCCGTCGCGAAATACTCGTTCTTTCGCTCGAAGGCTATAGTGCCGATGACGTCTGTGGATGTCAAGTTGCGGTTCTGGCTTTTCACAGATGCTATCACCCGGAATTCCCATGAGCTTCCTGGCTCCTCATTGGGCAAATTCACTAACTCCTGCGATCCGTTGTGAGTGACATAAGCTTCCGGAATGGAATTTGGCTCCTCTTCATCAGTTGCAGGTCTTTGTCTAAAGATATCCTTCGCAATTTCGGGGACTTCGGGGCAAGAGTGAACTACGATTTCATGATTCGATGAATCCTGGAGGTGCAAATTCGGTAATGATATCGGCCTCACGAAGCGACGGTCTTCCCGTTGAATGTCCCCGTGGCGAGGACTGTCTTTACGAAGCATAGGCGAGGATTTCGCCCCTTGCTCTTGACAATCTCCACGACTGACATGTATCAACTCCTTTTCCACAATTGAGTTCGCCTGCAATGTTGATTCGCAAGTGTCATGAGAGTCGTCCAAAACTCTCAGGAGCTTCACTTCAATGTGAGGACTAATAATTCCACTTCGTTTGTCCTCGAACGCAATCTGCCGACGCTTGAGTCTCGACGAACTAGCTCGGAAGAGCGAGGAAGGTCTTTCGAATGAGAATTGCCACAAGCTGTCTAACCTCGAGCCGAAGGTGTCGTACCTAAGAAGTGAACCAGTTGTCCCCACCACATTGTCTGCTGACAATGAAGTCTGGACCGAACAGAACCACAAATTCAGATTCGCAAATCAACCAATTAGATCTCAAACAAAGAAAATTCACACTTCACTAAATCCAGAAGTACGAGATTCTATTGCAAAAATTCAAGCGACCATTCGGGGAAATTGAGAGAAAAAGGAGGGTGGTGACATACAACGAGCGGAAGGGGACTTTCCATACCACGGTTCGAACTGCACTCTTCCGGAGGTACAATCTCCCCGCCCCACTCGCGCTACTTCTTCCCCCAAAGTCTGAATCCGCTCTCTGTCGCTCCACAATGCACGCAAACATGCCGAACTAGTTTCACAATACTGTGACACTTCACCAGCTCACTCGCACCAAACGCTCACACTCCATCCCTACGCCCCATCTGCTCCATGACGCCTGCCTCCGGGGCCTCGACACTTCAACCAATCCACTGTTCCTACCCAAATTAGGCGCAATCACCACCACCAAGCTCCAAAATTCAAAAGTTTCCAAAAGCCAAAATCTCCGCCCCACTGGAGCCCTGACCTTCGGAATCACCGTTCTCCCGTCCTGTCACTCCAACGCCAGCTCCAAGCCTTTAAGTAGTAAATGCAATCCCAACAACAGAAAGCGCACGCACCCAACCCAACACACACACAGAAAGTCGTTACATACGTCCCATTACTCCGTTCCACACTTGCAGTGAACTACAGTAAATCTCCCGGCGCGCGCTCCCAATTTTGCGTCCGCTCCCCCCACGGGACCACGACGAGTGATCTCTTCTGTCCACTTTGCGCGAAGAAACTGCACAAATCCCTGAAGCTCTCCACCACTTCCGTCGGTTTCCAGCTGAAGCGTGGATTCGTGTGCAGTGAAGAGGTGTTGGGATTGGGTAAGTGTGAGATGGTGGTGGATTGATTGCATACAGTGCAGCGCGGCGTCAGCGAGTAGCTGTGATTGCAGGCAGTCCGAGGATGAGATTGACAATGCGAGTGTCATATTGTACTGGCGAGGGCGCCTCGCTTGCGGGGGGTGATTGCGGACGGCGGACGTCGGAGGGGGACAAAGGAGACTGGGGAGAAGACGGCCACGACAGACGCAGGCACGGTGGCCGCTTGGGCGCCTAGTGCTTGGGCCCGGCCACGAGGGAGGGCTGTGATGTTGGCTTATTACTTTGGCCTGGCTTGGCTTTACCCTTTTGGGGTCCCTTTTGGCCTATTTTGGCCCTCCCCCCATTTTACTGCCGCCACTCCCCACCCAGCGTAGTTTTGGTTTCTTTTTGCTGATTGCTCTTGTGGCGAGCAAGTGCAAGATGAAGACGCCCTTAACATTCTTGACCCTAGAAGATTGCTACTAGCAAATTCTTTTAAGTAGGATATAAATGCAAATGTTCATCTCTGGAATTTTGTGTGAAAAAGGAAGGTCTTACAAAATAGTTTGACCTCCAATAAGTGCTCTTGGATTTTATTTTTTAGCAAATGATTCACATAGTATCCAAAAGGCCAACTTCCACAATGACCAACCCATTCTTCTACGGTTAATCCTCCATATAGGGCCCTTTTGATTTTGACAAAGAAGCATCCTTAATAATAAATTGCTCTAATATTTGGTGTTTGAAGTAGCCAACTTTTTTACCCTCTAAAAATAATACAAACCTAAAAGGTTCAATGGCTTTAAGGGGAAAAAAATTTGATACTTTACTTTGGATGCCCCAAATACACCAAAACCATTTCAGATTTAAAAGAACTTTAGAGATTAAGTAATCATTCAACAAGCCCTAACCACCAGATATGATATATTGATTCATTTGGATTACTTAGTTTGCTAATATTTGAAATATTTGAAAAATCCTCAAATGTGGATAGGATGGAATTGGCAAAATATAGTACCCCAAAAAAATGAAAATTCACATATGCTTACTGCAAACATCTGGAACTAGTTGCTGGAAAAAATTAATGTTGCTCTTCCTAGTTTGTATCAATATTTTTTATGCACAATTTTTTTCCAATTGTTGCCACATCCAAAAGATGTTGATTATTTTCTTATGAAGGAAATTTTTATTTTTTTTCATTCAAAATAGATAAATTATTGTTATATTTTAAGACGAATAAACAAAATTTACTTGAGTGTAGCCTAGTTTTCATAAGCAAAGTACCAACCTTCCTACTTATCCCCCTAAAATCATTCAAGGGATGCATGTAAAAAGAAGCCCATGTATTTTGTGCTTGATAAATACTCCATATATCTTCTACTCCTCTCAAAGATAATTTGGGGCCTCTGACTATTAAATATGAATTCAAAATTTGCAAATTTTATCATGCATGGCAAATTACAAATCTTAGCACTTTTTAATAGGGACGAGCAAGGGGTCGGTTCACCTCAGCCATTTTGATATGGACATTAACAAGTATCACGTCTATATTCACACCTTGAATTAGGTTGCTTGTTTGCTTTGTTTATTTTGTTTTATTTGTTTTGTTTGTTACAATGAGATCTTCAAGACGATGTGTCCCCCAATCACGTTCTTGGTATTATCAAAAAGCTCTCTACTAGGAAGGAAGCATGGACTTTGATTTGTGGCATTCCAACCTACAATGTGAAAGTTATTGAATTTTGATTTATTTTTAATTTAAAAAAATTACTTTTATTGTTATGACACAATGTACACTAGTCCATACCTTAAGTTAGGCTATTTTGTTTGTTTGTGTGTTTTATTTGTTTGCTTGTTATGTTGAGATCTTTGGGACCTTAAGTCCTCCACTTGCGTTCTTAGAACTATTGCAAGGAGGGGTGCACGGACTTTGTTTCATGGCATTCGTACAGTGTGAAAGTTATTGAATTTCAAATTTTTTATGAATTAGAAAATGAAAAAATTACTTCTTATTTTTTATTTTGACTATAACAACAATACAAAGGTGCACTAGTCCATTTATACAAAAATTAGATTCTATATTTTGTTTGTTATGGTGAGATCTCCTACACTGTACGTCCTTTGGTCACATTCTTGGTTACCATGAGAAAGCCCCTCTTCAAGGAGAAATGCATGGGCTTTGTTTTTGTGGTGTTTCAACCTAGGACATGAAAGTTATTGAATTTTGAAGTTTCTGCGAATGAAAAAAGTGAGGAAATTACTTTTTATGACTTTTATTTATTTCCTGTGGCAACGGCACAGGGCACACTAACTAAAAGTAAGTTCAGTTAACCCTCTGTGGCTCCCTCCCTCCCTCCGGTCCGTCTGTGCCGTCTGTCTGTCCCTCTGTTCTCCGTGGCAGAGCGAGCGGATTTGTCCACCCACCTAAAGCAAAAGGCAGCCCAAGGGGCAGAAGTGTGACGGATATTGGCCTGGAGCCCATCGTGGATAAAGCAGCGAGTGCCTGCAGCGGGTCCGTCAGTGTCGGGAGTCACACGGGTTTGTATTATTAGTGAGGCTAACAATTAGACAAGCCAGAGGAGAACGCCCAGCCCACATTTATTGAAATTAAGTTAGCCAGGGAGAGGGGGGGAAGGGGCGTTACACTACATGTACAGTAGTCTTGCTTCAGTTTTATGTTAAGGTAACTCTGCCTATGACAGTCCAAATGGGGGCCAGCCTATCACAAGCAAAATTGTACTAATGGTGTACACTCTAGTTCTTGAAATGTGCATCACTAAAAATTTTATGCCTGTGATGGGCCGGCTCCCATTTGGACTGTCATAGGCAGATTTACCTTACTTACTTACTGCCTGCCTTCACACCAAAAGGGAAGCGAAGGGAAACGGAAACGGAAGGAAGCTTTGCAATGACAAAAGCAAAACTATGTGTGGAGGGAAGGACACAGTTTGAGTCAGACCTCACTCAAAATGTGAGCCAAAGTTCCAAAGTCACAGGGACAGGGCCTCTTCCAAGGTAACAGGTTCAGAAATCGCCCACCTAATGAGCTGAAACTAAATTTTGGAGAGGTGAAACGTCTTGAAATATTTCTCAGTAAATTTTACTTGGAAGACAAGAGGAATTGGCATCTAACCCAAGTTGTTTCATATTTTTTGGAGCTTTCTGAAATTAGTTATGAAATTTTGAAGTTGAAGTGGCATAGGGCTCTAAAATCGCCCACCCGCTAAAATGTACAATGCTTGTACATCGCTGAAGGCTATGAAAATAGTTACATGTAAAAGCTGTGTACATTTGAATAGGGTGGGCAATTTTAGAGCCCATGTGATTTCAGAACCTGTTACCTTACTGTATGGAGTAACTTAACTTAGTTGGTTGCTTTTTAAGATGTTGGTGACATAGTATTTTTAGCCTGTCCTAATTTAATTATTTTACAAAATAGTCTGACTTTGGAAAATCAGTGATGCACACACAAGTAGCTTAATAGAACAAATTAGTTTAACCCTTCGTGACTGAAGCGATCATTTTCTGGTCGCTACCCCCTCTTTTTTGAGCTTGCTACTCTAAAAAAATTTGAGTTTTTTTAGAAATAAGAATTACTTTCAGTAAATTGATTGTTGTATGAATCCAATGGTGGTGAATTCACTAGATTCTGAGTTAAACTCCACCTTGTGGAAATTTTTTTAAGTTCAGTAGTGTAGTTTAGTTTACATCTCAATTTTGGGGGGGTGGAGTGATGTGGGGACTAAGGAACGGAGCACATAAGTCAACCAACCAATGTGATTGTTGCCCATCTCAAAAAGAATAGATCCACTTAAAAAAGGGTAAATCCAAAGAACTCAAGGAAGAGACAAGTGTCCCATTCTTCCTTTTTTTTTATAAACACTGCTTTCAATACAATGACCATCATGTATTGCAAGCTCCACCGTGAATTGAAAAATGCTTGAAATGTTGTTAAATTTAAGATGAGAATTTTCGACCTTCTTGTCTTTCACAAAGCACAAAAAGTTCATCATTTCCAAATATTCTCCTTCAAAGTGCCCTATCCTTATTTTCCATTGATATAAATAAAACTTCAAACTTAAATATCTACTAAATAGTGTGGTCCAATAATTTGATTTTTTTTAGGTGCTCACTCTCAATGGGAAATTCAAGATTCTATGGTTTCATTCTATCAAATATCAATAATAATAAAAAAATGAGCAAACAATTTACCAAAGTTTTTAATAGTTTTGGCCCATTTTAAAAATACACACCTCTTGGGTCAATACAAGTTAACCTCTACATGTCACAAACTATGTTTTCACCAAAAATGCTCCTAAAATACCATTTCTAATACAAGTACCAAATTTTAGAAGAAAAACCATTAGAAGATATTTTGAGGGCTCTAAGAGCCCTCGAGTTATCAAGCTCTGTAAACTCCAAGAACTATATTGATGCAGTGACCCTACCACATTATTTTCCAAATTTTTTATTGAAATTTGTTTTTCATTTAAAGAATTTAAAATTATTAAAAAAAAATCTAACAATTGGCCATTCCCTTTGCTGCGGGGAACAAACTTGAAATGGGCTCTTTGAGCCCTCAAAAATGTTCTAATGATTTTTAAATACATGTAACCAAAGGACTTGTAGTATGCTAATTTGAGAAGATGTAATAAAAAATTCAAAAAGTTCCATCTTATAGATTGCAAGATATCAACGTTTGAATTGACAAAAATCTTTTTTTATGCCCTATATGGTTTGAAGTTTAGGGTAGTACAAGTCAATATTTTTCACTACTACCGAATATAATACTACCAAGTAAAGTGTTCATTTATTACTACATATATTATGTAATTGACATGTATTCTATTAAATAATGTATGAGATGACTTGTGTATTACAAGACCACAATTAATACTATAGAATAATTTTTTAATATTATACTTGATTTTCTCTATATTAGAGGGTGTGTTTTTATATAGATAAAATGAAATATTCCAACAATGAAAA
This sequence comes from Pseudoscleropodium purum, assembly GCA_963969395.1. NCBI lineage: Eukaryota > Viridiplantae > Streptophyta > Bryopsida > Hypnales > Brachytheciaceae > Pseudoscleropodium > Pseudoscleropodium purum. The sequence goes on from OZ017797.1 coordinate 20,551,464, forward strand.
AAATAGACATTGCTACAAGTGTAGGAGAGATGACATAGAAATGATATCAACATTGAAGTTCTCAAAAATATGTTGTGATTTTTTTTTTGAAAGAGGGATGACCATTAAAAGATAAAAAGGAAGAACAATCAATTCGGTTTGCACGGACAAATTAACCTGAGGAGAATATTGAGGGGTGCCACCTAGGGTGGTGAAAATTACTAGAGCAAAAGACTTTGTTAATGTCATTTATTTGACTCACTATATATTATATTGTCATAATGTTACATAACTCCATTCATATTGTCAAGTATATTTTAATCCCTAAAGGATTGGGGTACATTTTGCACATAAATGTCAAAAAAGTTCACTTTTTAAGGTCAATGAGAAAAAATGAAAAAAAACTTTAAGAAATATTCAACCATATAAATTTATAGTAGACTATTATAGGAATTAATGGAAATATTTCATAAACTTTAATTGTGTGAATTGAAAGATTATAGCATTTGAAGTTAACAGATTCTTTTCACAACCCTATCTAACAAGGTTAGGAAACTTTAATTTCTCTTAGAATGAGATTTTTATTCTACATATGAGATTTTTCTTAAAGTTTCATCTTATATTGTGTTGGTTACATACCTACCAAATTTCAAAGGTGAAAGAGGAATTTTGCCCGTGTTGTTGACCTTGCCCAAAAAAGTTAAGGCAACATAATATTTTATCCAAACACCCATTTATGAACATGAAACTTCTTTTACTGTAGATGCAAGGAGTGTTTGTAAATCCCAAAGTTTATCATGGGAAGAGGGCACCCTAGTAGAATTAGAATACTAGTTTTGGAAAAATGCTATTCCCAACAAGGTTGTACATGTCTATACCAATGGGTTTTTTTTGGTGATTTGTCATCAATTTGCATCAAAATAATTAACCCTATACCATGCCTTTAGAAAAAAAATAGTAGTAAAAAGGTTGAAAATTGCCAAAATACTTCAAATTAAAAAAAATCTTGGATGAATTCACCAAATTGTAGATGAAAAAGGAATTATGAATATGTGATATGTGCTAATGTGATATTTTCTACTCAATATGTAGATGAATGTTGAAATTTGGAGCACCTCTATAATATTTTGTGTTGCCCCTGGCATTTCATTAAAAATGAAAAAGAAATCCATATCCTATACTTTGTATCAAAATTTTAAAAAGATTCATACAAAACAATTGACTTCATAGGAACCCAAATGAACCTCCAAATGGTGTTGACTGACCAAATTGTCCTTTAGAGGTGAAGTGCATAGATTATAATATTAACCAAGAAAATGATGGACTGTAAGTATCCATGTTTTAAACTTTGTTACCCATTTTGGGACAACATTTTAAGGTTTAAAATTGCTTGTAAGAAAATATATTTATATTTTCAATAAAGAAAGTTTTAAAAGTCGTGTAATTTATCAATGGAAAGAAGACAAAATGCTCCACATGAATCAATTATGTAGATGTGTTGGAGAAATTTCAATTATTTATTGTAAATTTTCAAAAGTAATTTTACTATCTTTATGTTGAGCACTTAGGGATAAATCGATGATTTTTAAATGGAATATATCATATTACAATATGTTTATGGAATCAAATCATTGCAATATAGTAAGGTAGGGTCATCCAAAAGCATCATTTTTTTTTACTAATTCATATTTTCTGTTGGCAAATGAAAAGAGCTTCCAATGATGGAAGTCTAGAATTGTAAAGAAATGTCGTTGGAGACTTGCTCCCTTGGTTTGTTGTATCTTTTCTTTTGTGAATGAAAATCATCCTTGTATTTTTTATTTAAAAAAAAAAGAAAGATGTCCTAGTGTACAAAATTTGAATGCAACATTTGGATATTGTATTCAAAAGTTATGAAGGGTCAAAGTCTTTTAAATAAATGTTCTAAATTTGTTTATTTAACACAATTACATATTGATTTTGGAGATGTGCACAAAGTGATGATGTCACTTTAGACAAGGTGCAATTTCATGTGTACCCGCTTTAGGGCACCATAGTCTATTCTCAAATTTATCCCTCTTTATGAACTTTTAACTTTTGATTGGTTTAGAATTGGAACTTGAAATTTCTATCAATGGAAGAGCAACTCAAAAGTACTTTATAGGTTCATAAAAACTTAACTCTCAACATTGAACAATGAGAATAATCTGCCCCTAAATAAGCTCACCAACCAAAATGATAGAAGAGTTGACAAATTATAGTTACTAAAGTACTTTGTACACCAAATTTGCATTCTAAGTTATAACTTAACTTATAGAAAGCAACCCATTCTTGATCAACACCCCCTTCTAGCAATATAGATTGCTCTCTTCTCGTGCAAAATAAATGAGCAATGATTATTTGTGGCACGGTTCCCAGCACAATTGTGGTGTATTATGATTGGCTACAAGACTTTTAATATTGCAATCAATTCTCAGTGGATTTTGCAACCAACCCTTAGTCAAAAATAGGGAAGTCTATATTATCAATACAGAAGGAATACAATCTTCAGCCAAAAATTTCCCAACAATTATATTTTGAAATTCAAAATCTAAAAAATTATGTAAACTTTCAAATTCCAAGGTAACTACACCTAAAACAAACCTCTTTTCAAAATCGACCTTTATTTTTGAAGGAAAAATAAATAAGGAGGATTCACTAAACAATACGCATGATAAGGACAAATGTTAAATGAATCTTGAGTAGTGTACAATTCTAATAAACCCTTAAAGCCTCAATCCTTTTTTGATTTTTTGCACATTTTGGCCTACATCTTTTTACAGAAATATCATTTACTGCAATTTCAAGAAATTGGTCATTAAAGAAGATTTTCTCTTCAAGATTCAAGTATTAAATTGGACAAATGAAAAGTTTGCTAGAGTAAACAATACTTGGAAGCACTCTATTCATTGTTCAAAATATGGACGTTGAAGCATTTTAGGGTTAATAGAACTGTAGAAGTGGCAACTCTACAAGTGGTCAATTTTGGGTGCACTTCTAAAGCAATGCACCAAGTTGTTTTGGAATTGTGTCAAAAGGGAGGAAGGGCCTAGAGTTCTTCCACCAGCAAACCTAGAAGAAGGGCCGCATGTCAAAAAAATTGCACATGACAAGGCACAAATTTAATTATTTTCCAAAATCCAATACCTCCAGACTTCCAAAAAGCTCTAAAAGAGGCAACACAATTGTGTGTGTTCTCCCCAACATTGATACCCAACTCCCCACCAAAAAAAACTCACTATTGATTTTGTTTAAGAAAATATGGACCTCCCTCTTACTTGCCATTGATCTTCAAAAATCCCTTGCTGTTGCTTGAGATCAAGTTACAAATATGAATATGGGTATGTACAAATACTAAATACATAATATATATATATATATATATATATATATATATATACTTACCGAGCATATGGAATGCAGACCTTACTGCATATGAAAAATATATGAGGGGGTAGAAAGGTGGGGATCTTGAAAATTTTGTTTAATCTCTAAAGTTCTCTGACTATGTTTTCACCAAAAATGCTCCAAAACTGCCATTTCTTGGACAAGTTTTAAAATTAAAAAAAAAAAAAAATTAGACACATGTAACCGTAGGATCTTGTAGTAAATTGGTTTGAGAATATGTGAAAAAAAATTTCAGAAATTTCCATCATGTAGATTGTAAGATATAAGCATTTGAAGTGACGAAAATCATTTTTTGGTCCTTATTAAAAACTGGGCAATTGAACTTTACAAGCTCAAATTTGTATGAAAAAATGTTCAAAATGATTGCAACTCTTTGGATTCATTCTTCAAGGCATGTTGGATACATGCTTGAAAAATTTCAGATCATTTGGAAATGTACAACATATAGGAAAAAAATAGTAAGTAGGTAGTAGTAGAGAATGATTCAAAATACTAAATTATTGAGAATTTAAATATGGAATTGAAAAATGTCAATCCCAATGGTTGAAATTTTGTAATAAACAATTTACATCCCACATTTTTATTTTTTTTCAAAAATATTGAAAAATGGGTAAGATAAAGGGTTTCAAAGTTTATTTTAGAGTGGGAATCCATAACTACCTGCAAACAAAAAATCCTCATAACTTTTGATTTGTTGATTAAAATTGAATGATTTTAAGCTTTCCTTTTATAAATGAGTCTAGAAAACAAATTTCAAATTTTGATTGTTGAAAAAAATGATTTTTTCAGATCTGCCTGGATCACCCAAGTTGAGAAACAAACTACATATTAGGCTATAACTTTTGACTCCTATTTCCAAATGTCATGAAATTTGTTGCATATGAAAGATATTCCTTGTCTATACCTTCTATTACAATTTCAACCTTAAATATGCAAATTTCTGGTCACAATGGCTTGCCCAAAATTCCTATACAGCCAAAAAACAGAGTTCAATCCTTTAGGGGTTAAAACAATATTGGGGAATAGGAGGGGTGATAGAGGGGCGTGTGTTCAATTTTTTTTTCTTTTGAACTTATGAAAAACACAAATAAATAATTGACGAACTCTTGAGCTCATAGTGACAATTTGTCACTATCCTATCTATTCACAATACTTGGTTACTCCAATAGTGAGAGATTTGATGCACTAAGGTAGAAGGCTCAAAAACAATTCATCTAAAGGGAAAATGCATCTGTAGAAAAATCTAGTGATTTAAAAAAAATTCACAATATTTTTGTAAGAAGACAAATGAGGAACAATTCAATTCAGATTTTCTTTGTAATTATCGGAATCGAGACGAATTTAATATGAATTTTAGAAATGGCAGGTGTTTAGGGCTCTATACATGTTTCTAGGCTATAACAGTAATGAAATGAGATGGGTCTTTGAATAGAGCAAATGAGTACAAAAAACGAGAAATAAAATGCTATAAGCATTCATGTCAATGCTGAAATTGTTTACTTAATGTCTAAATCACGACATGGCGGGATGTGTCATGTGTCCACTGTCAACAGACACTAGTCATTACTTTGTTTGAAGCTGAATTCAAAATGCTGTAACTTTTGCATCCAATGTCCAAATTCAATAAAATTTGTTGTGAATTTTTTTCTCTTTCTTCTAGTTTGTGTGGTAAAATTTTCAGATTAATCTAAGATTTTTAGATTATTTGTAAGTCAATCGAAGTTCATAGGCTCAAACTGAATCTACTTAACTATATTTGAATACTGCAACTTTGGGGGCTTGTATCTCCTACATTCAATGTTCATTTTCAAAAAAATGATTGGATTATGTTTCCTTTGAAGTTTAGTTATTGTTATTAAAATTTCATATCAATTTAAGTTGTTTTGAATATTTGGGAGTAATTTAAAATTTAAAAATCTCCATATTTTTAGATTATAGTAAATTTTGGCAGCTTATTTCTTCTTCATATAATGTCTGTTTTGAATAAATTTTTTTGAAATAGTTGCACATACTAGTTTAATTAGTGTGGTTAAAATTTCATATCAATCCAAGAAAGTACGAGAATATGAGAAGCATTTTAGTAGAAGGAAGTTCAACCTCATGTGTGTTTTTCAGCTTTTCTTGTTATTTTTTTACATTTGAAAATCATTTTGCACACCTCACCAAATTCAAGCCTTTATCATGAGTAAAATCACACATGATGGTGAGTCATATCACCTGATTGATAGCCTAAAATCACACACATGGGATGGCAGTTTGTCACTACATAATGTCATTTTCATTTCTTGTGCACTCTTTTAGAGACTTCTATAGGGGCGGTTCTTAATGCCTGAACTGTTTTCAAGCCTTCTACTATACCTTCAGTTGTTAATATTGTGTCATATGTCAACACTGCAAGGTAACAAGTCATGAATTCATGATGGATTTTTGAAGAGGCCTGCATTGAATTATGACACAGGCTGGAACTGGCGGGACACTAAAAACTCCCCGGGCATGCCAAACCATTTGCTGAGGCAGTTTGACACGCCCCAGCGCAGATGCTCGAAGTGGTCAGAATTGGTTCCCTCCCTTATTACCTTAATTTACAGAAGCTCATGGCGGCAGTGACTTGAAGTGAGTCCAGTCTTTGTCACAAAGCAAAGTCTGCCTGGTCAGTGATGCACTTATTGCCATGCAAATTCAATTATCATTATCATTATCATTATTTTTAAACAAATGAAACAAAATTTCATTGCAGAGGCAAAAATACAACTCCACAGTCACAAGCCTGTGGCCTGGCAGGGACAACAGGAAAATTCAAATACTTTGATAAATTAATCGCCGAACAAACATCCTTTTACAGGAGTCAATCTGGTTTTGATGGCAAAACTTAGTTCAAATGGCCCAACACACCAACACCAGGACACAATTTCGGTTGGCTAAACACCCGGGAGGGAGGGTAGTCAGGGTTCACTAATTTCTCTGATTAGTGAAGATGAGAAATTAGTGTCACCTTAAACCCCACTATTGTGGAAATTTGTAGAAAGACACAACAGTATTTCAGCCTACGTTAGTTTGAATCAAGTGACCTTTTAGTTTTTTTGTACCGACATATATAGGATTCACTTTGTGACTAAAATGAAATGAAGCCAAAATGAAAATGGTGGAATGAAGCTTAGATAGAAATGGTGAAATAGAAGCAACTGTGATGATTTTTTTTGCAAGGTATCTTGAGTGAAATATTTTTGCTTTGCAATGGATGAAATTTCCAATTTGCTACCAAATTTTGTGATTGTATTGCTTTGTTTTGGATGAATGTACATTGTTTTGGATGGAAAACAAAGTTTCATCCATATATTGCTAATTTCATCCATTCCATAGATGTGAATAGCTTCCTCCTTCTAGCAATTGCTGCTTTTTGCTTTGCTTTTAATAAATGAAAAAAACAATTGCCTTGGGCTATCTAGTTGATCCTTCCTTCCAATTTTGTCCTAATCAACATTCACAAAACTAGCTAAAATTTCCTTCATTGCTACTAAAAGTTTTCAATAGCTAAATGTGCATAGAAAAAAATCCTTGAAAAAATTAGATATTAGCCAAGATTGCAACAACCAATAGAATTTGATAGCTAGTTTGTCACTTCCTCTACATCAAAATTAGCATCAATTTAGTCAATTTAGGGTTATAGTACACCCAATCATCCTTTACAACTAGCAAGATTCTTTTTTATTTTTTATCCTTTTTTATTTTTTTTAATGCCATTCACACTCAATATAGCTAGAATTAGTATCTATTTGTCTTGAAGGTAGCATATTGCACTAAATTTCATAAATTAGTTCTAGTATCATTGGTCCTAAAAGCCTCCTACTACATGAGCTAGGTGGGCAAATTCAGTACAAATTCAAGCAACAAGACAAAACAAGCTTCAGTGACTGTCTTGCCAGGGTGGGCAAGTAGAAAAGGAGGAATCAAAGTTTCGCATCATTAGTGGATATTTTCATTGGCAAAGACTAATCATCTTGAGAGAATCTAATAACTTACTTGTGAATTTCTAATTGTATCCCTCCCCACCCACGGCCAAGGAAGATTGATCCCTCTAATGCGCCATGTTTTATCCTTGTAGAAAACCCTTAAATTTTGTATTTGTTGCATATGATAAAATTTGCAAATTTTGAATTCATATTTGCAATCGAAGACCCCGAATTAGCTAGGGGTCATGACGAAATATTGAATTTAAGTGGCATAAAATAGGGGGCAATTTTGACATTTACTCTGTGGCGGGGCAATATCCATTAGAGGATTTTTAGCCCCCTTAGAGGGCTGTGAGTTCCCTAGGTTGCCAAAGTTGGGGAATTAAATAGCCTCGTAGTAGCCTACAACTACTACCTAACATGACATGGAAACTACCACATCACCAATTTTTTTTTTTTAAATTCAAAATTTTTTGTTTTTGTTTTCTTTTCATTTAAAATTTTTTTCATTTTTTTTTACAAAAAACAACAACTAACAATGGTTGTTCCCGATCTACCAGGAGAACAACATTGGGGAAACATGCTTGAAATGGCCCTCTAGCCCCCTCCCCCCATCTCTTGTAATGGGGGTCAATCCTCCTTGGCCCTTGACTTATTGGGTCTACATGAAAGTGCAATAACTTTTTTCAACTGTGACTTAGTAGTTAACACCTGGTGTGAAGTTTTCCCCAATGACCTACAGTGGAAGCACCAATAACCAATCAAATAAGCAATTTGGGAGGAGATTCTCTGTAGTATGAGTTGGTGGATATTTTTCCCATGTTGGAAGATAGGAAATATGAGGATTACTAAATTTTCAGATTTTTATTCAAAAAACTGAAATTACAGTGCAGTTTCTGAGGCAAAAGAACTCTTGACCCATAAGCAATGTCTAGACTCTAGAGTCTTCTAGTTCCAATCATTCCAAACAGTACTTTCTTGCTCATTACTTCAGATAATGTGTCATAACCTTATTAGTTGCCAACTTGAAGAGGAACAATAAAAACCAAATTTCAAACTTGACTTCCGACAGATGTGGCCTAAGGTTGAAAATAGCACACCCTCTCGGTTGGATGCTGGGCGTGGTTGGTAATTGGTGCCTCCAGCTTATACGTGGCAGGAGGCCCTGTCCTACCTTTTGGTCCCTCCCTTTGATCCTTCCCTTGTAAGTAAGTTCGTTCCTCCCTCTGTCCTGTCTGTCCTTTGCAGTCTCCTTCCTCGGAGTTCATCCACCTTGGATTTTGCAGTGAGTCCGGCCCCGACCTCCTCCAAACTTATCTTACTCTGCGGCTGGGCTGCGCGGCGGTTGCTCTGACCCATCTCCCATCCCATCCCATCAACAGCCTGCGCCTGCACTTGCTTTGGTGGGACTCATGAAACAATCTCTGCGTCTCTGCGTCTCTCCGGCGTCTCTCCTTCTCTCCCTGGAGGAAGAAACGTGCCGCTTGAATTCTAACTTACTGTAAGGAAGGTTTTTGTCTCTGGCTGCAGCGCTGAAGATATTTTGTCGAATCCCTGGCCCTCCTTTACACACGCCGCTCCTCTCTCCTGCGCTTATGATTCTCCTCAGGCCAGGCTGGTCGGGGGGCAAACTTCAAGCTTGACCTTGTGGACTCCCTGACGACGTGACACCTGGGTAGCATAGTTTCCTTCTTGGGACAGTGGTACAATGCCGGACTGATCCGGAGGAGTCGACCGAAACCCCACTGGAATGATTAGGGAGTCCGCAAACGTCGTCCGGACCCTCTGGCAGGGCAGGACGCTACCACCTCTCTTTTGAGCTGCCCGTTCTCAAAATTTTGAGGTTTAAAAAATATTAAAAAAATAAAATTCTTGAAATAGATTGAGTTATGAATCAAATGGCAGTAGTTTCATCAAATTCTAAGTTAAACTCCACCTTCTAAGAAAGTTGAGTGGTGTGGTTTAAAGCTCATTGTGTGTGTGTGTGTGTGTGTGTGTGTGTGTGTGTGTGTGTGTGTGTGGTGGGGGTGGGGTTGGTTTAGGTACGGACTAAAGAGCAAGTCAAGCAACCCAATGTCATTTTTTCCCATGGCAAAAAAAACATCTAATCTACCTTGAAAAGGGCAAATGCAAGGAGCTCAAGGAAAAGACAAGTATCCCATTTTTATTTTTATTTTCTTACAAACATGCACTACTCTCGTTTCAGTGATTATTGTGCATTACAAGTTCCTCTATAAATTGAAAAAATGCTCAGAATGTTGTGCAAAATTTTACATGCACATTCTCTATTCTCATGTCTTTCACTGGACACAAAGGTATCATTTTGAAACATTCTCACTAGATAAGATATGCTCCTTTAAAGTGCATTGCCTTGATTTTTCATTGACCCAAATAAAAACCACTTCAAACTAACACACACACATGGGCCCAAGACCTTTGGAGTTTTAAAAATCATCATTGCTTTTGAATTGTTATAGCCCAAAATGTCACCAAGGCATAGAAATCTCAACCATATGATCTTGTAGTGTATGTGTTGCAAATGACAATGTGAATCAAATTTCGAGTCATTGGTCACATAAATTACAAGGTCATAATGTTTTAGTGTTTAAAAAAATGCTGGAATTTTCCTAGCAACTCATTTGGAGGTGAAATTTGATTTCTAAACCTACTCAAATGCAAAAGAAAATTGTAAAGTACTTCAAAACCAACAAACAAATACATTGATGAAAGAAAATATCATTCAATTGACTCATTATGTTTGCAAATTGACTTTGGAGTGCCAAGAAATAGCAAGAAAAGTTGCAAAAGACACATCTAAGGCCTAACCTCCTTCAACTAAAATGCCTCACAGTCACTCATAACTTCTTGGATTGATATGAAATTTTAACCACACAAACTTGACTAGTATGTGCAACTATTCTAATTTTTATAGATTGGAAACGGACATTGTATGAAGAAGAAACATGCTACCAAAGGTCATTGTAATCCCCCAAAGTTTAGATTTTGAATTTTTAATCGCTCCCAAACATTCAAAATACCTTGGACTAGCATGCAAATTTTACCACAATAACTAGACTTCAAGGAAAACATAATTCAACAAATTTTATTGAAAACAAATATTGGATAAAAGAGATATAAGCCCCTAAAGTTGCATCCATCAAAAAGAACTTTGGTCAACTCAAATTGAACTCATGAACTTTGAATGGCTTCCAAAAAATCAGTACATCTTGGATTTATATGAAAATTTTACAACCTAAACTAATGAGAGAGCACAAATTTTCCTGTATTTTTTTTCTTGAATTCAGACATTTGATGTAAAAGTCATAGCACTTTGAATTGGACTTCTAAACTTTGTGAGGACACTTTTGGTCCCTTGGGTGGTGAGAGATAAAATATCTACTATTAAAGTACACACTAACAATGTGAACTTCAGGATCCTACAATTACATTCTATTCCATCTCAAAAAAAATTGAGCAAACAAATTACTAAAATTCTTAGCAGTTTTGGCCCATTTTCAAAGTATACACCCCTTTGATCATTAGGGATTAAAGTGGTCATTCTAAGTTTGCAATTTTATCCCTAGGAAAAACACTATAATTTTTTATTTAGCATCCATAACCAAATTTGAAAATTTTGAATTCAAATTTAGATTTTTGAGGTCCCTGATTTTGAGGTCCCTCTAGGATATAATACTTTAGATTTGGGTTTAGTTGTAAAGTAAGACGTCCTAATATTGACTTTGTTTCAAATACATGTTGTAACACTAACTAAAGATGCAATTTGCTTTCTTCAAAATACCATCAATATACTAATTATGTACATTTCAAGAGGTGGACACTTTTAACTTGAAACACTAAATTGATTACCATAGAAATCATCTGAATCTTTTGCTTAAAAAAACAAAAACTCATTAGAGGTCAAACTATTAAGCAAGACCTCTTTTTTTATACAAAATTCCAATGTTGAACATCTACAATTTTGTCTTACATAGAAGGATTTTCTATCATCCATTGAACACTTTAAGGCCACCATGTTGTTATATGGCTAATGACAATTGCATTGTGTCCTAAGAAATTTATGACTAATTATACAAAGGCCCCAAAAATATGAAATGATTTGGATTAGATGCCAATTCTATTTTTTCCTATAGAAATTTATTGAAAAACATTTCAAAGAGTTTAGCTTCTTCCAAATGTAATAAGTTATTAAATGGATGCTTTATCAATCTCTTACCTTATTCTTTGTTTTGCAATGAATACTTCCTTTTTATTCCCATTATCCAAAGAGAGGGATTCTGGAAAAAAGAAACAAAAACTCAATCAGCCCTTGATGTTGTAAATCCAAATATATTTGACCAAGTGTTTGTTTTTTTATTGTATCAAGGCACTATATTTGTTTTAGGTGTTGTCACTAAGACATGACCATAGAAGGCTAGGTATGAGGTTTGACTCAAGTTTATTGTTTGTAAGTTCTTAACTTCAAACCAATTGCAAATATCTTATTGTATGAAAGGAAAAAAAGGCCATTATCTATAACCAAATTTTGCATGTTGTAAAAGAAATGGGTAGTGTTGAAAAGAGTTGAAGGTGATTCCTAAAATCACTTATTAAAATAGAAGTGAAAAAGAATACGAGAATAGGTCCAAACATTAATTGGGTAATTTTCATCAAAATTTTTGAAAATTCTAAAACTTTTTACTAAACATATAGTGGGTAATTATAAACAAAGATGGTCCATTTAAGATTTAAGGTCAATTAAAAATATTATTTGCAATTAAGGAGTTGATAATATATTTTCATGCACCAAAAATAAGTGCCAATAAGGTCCTAAGCAATAAAATTGGTTCTTCTAAGAATTGAAAAATCCTTCAAATTAGGATCATATCAAAGATCCTTTTCATTATTGGCTTGGAGGCTATATTTGTTCTACTATCGACTCTATCAATATCTCAAAAGAGTAGTATACAATTTCTTAATCTTTTGACAATTGTCAATATAAAAGTGTAAAAAATGCATTATTTGTACATTGGCTTTACCTTGGTATCTAAAAGACTACTATCATAATCTTGACAGATGTGAAGAAAACCCCCAATAGATGGTATATATATTAAAAAGATATGACATGATGCATTTGCTTGAGCAATCCAATGGTATTTAGGCAACTTGGTCAACTATCTAACCACAATCTATATAATTTGAACTGCCCACTTTGAGAAGGGGTGTGAGAAATTATAACCTAATCTAAGGCAAACTATTTGCACTTGTAAAATACATTTTTGTATTATAATTTATACAAGATAATGTATATAAAAGTCTTTCTTTTCAATATTGTCTTTCTTTTTTATGATGTTGGACCCATTAAAGCATTTTTTCTAGAAGTAAATATCAATTTTTTAAATACTTATAAAAAAACTACATTAAACCTAAGTTATTTAATAATTTTTGAACTTCTAGTGAATTGGTTAAGAATTTTTCAAAGACAACAATCCATAGGCACCTATTTGTGCTCTTGGAGTGAGACAATAGTCACTCTAATTCTAATGATATCACTCCTTGTGAATCCATGTAATTTCATATATGTATTTCTAGTAAATTTTTATTGAAAATTTACTAAAGGTCTAGAACTATACTCATAAATTCACATAAATTGCAGCATATTATTATAGTAATAACCATTGCAATATATAGAATGTGTTGAAATTGCTAATGTTGAAATTAGTTTTGAGGTGATCTTTGCATTGTTGACTAGAATTAAGGTAGGGTGCTCTAAAAATGAGCTTATTCTAAAAGTGACTACTTACATAGAGGTACATTTTGCTTCTTGCAATATACTTATTTTTAGTATCTACTACATTTCAACTTCAAAAATTCGTAACTAATTCCAAGAAGGTCCAAAAAACATGTTACAACTTGGATTAGGTGCCAATTCCATTATTCTTTCTACAAAAATTTACTGAAAATTGTTTCAAAATGATTAGCTTCTTTCCAAATGGAATCAGCTCTTAACCCTTGAAAAGACATTTCATGTCTAGAGTTAGTCAAACTTCATCAAATTTCTACATTAAAACACATGTTTCAAAATTTAGGTATTTTTCATTTATATTAATATATGTCTAAAATTTAATTTAATTTTTTCATAGTTAAAGACATCAGATTAGATTTTATATGATTTTTTTAAAGAATATTAAAAAATCATAGTAATTACAAAAAATCTTAAATAGTATAAAAGTCTTACAAATAATAGTGACAAGCATCATAGTAAAATTGATGTACTTCTAAAGCTCACACCAAGAAAGAATTTGATAGAAAAGTTCAAAAGTGGTGTATTTTGAGTTTTCAAGATGCTATCTTCGAAGTGTACCAAAATTACAATTTTAACAATTTTGAAAAAAATTAAAATGGTGTAAAAATTAGGTTATTGGAACTACATTTTTTAGTGAGGCTCAAAACATTTAGAATCATTAGAAGATATTCAATTGCTTTGGAAGACTACAAGTTCTGTAAGGTTTTCAGACTCTAGAAACTCACTTCACCAATTGCATGACGTAGCATAGTGATTGCCACGTCATTGAAAACAAAATTTCAACTCTTTTTTCTGCATTTTTTTAATTATTTAATTTTTTTTCCAAAAAAAAATCTGACAATGGTTGTTCTTAGCTTGCTAAGGGAACAACAATGGGAATGGTTCTAAAACAACCCTCCCAACCCCTCAAAAATGCTCTAATGCAAGAACTATTTTAAAATTCAAGATTTTACTTTCAATATTTTCATTGGGCTTGCAATCTATACCTTAGTTGGGTTGTTTGTTTGTTTTGTTTGTTTGATATGTTGAAGTCTCTTAAACTGTGGGTCCTCCAATTGCATTCTTGGTAATGTGTGAAAGCTCTCTATGAGGAGAGATGCACAAGCTTTATTTTGTGGTGTTCCAACCTACGGTATGAAAATGATTAAATTTCAAAGTTAACTAGTGTGCTTCACGCCGTTGCCACAGTTAAAACAAAAGAAAAAATAAATTTAAATTTTTTTTAATTCATAAAAACTTTGAAACTCAATAATTTTTAGGCCTTAGGTCAAAATGCTACAAAAGCAAGCCCGTGCAATCCTCCTCATCGAAGGCTTTCCGACAATACCAAACCCACGAATGAGAGATGCACGGTCCGGGAGATCTCAACTTAACAAACAAATAAAACATCCTAAATTATGAGGAAGATATGAGTTAAATAACTAGAAAATTATTTGAACTTTTATTTTGGTAGAGGCAGTGGCACAAAGTACACTAGTCCATACCTAAAGTTGGGATGTTTGTTTTGTTTCTTCCAAAGTCTGAATTTCAAATTTTTTTTAAGTTAAGAAATTAGAAAATTACTTTTACCTTTATTTTGGTTGTGGCAACCAACTGCACATGGCACACTGCCGTGGTGTCCTTTTTCAGGGTTAATTGTAAAAGGTTGCTTCAAGAGCCGACTACCTAATAAGCTTATCTTCTTTAGCACCAAGCCCACAACGGTACCATTCCTTCTTTTTCTTTTTTGTCAGCCAATTTTGAAGCTTTTTGTCATCTTTTTTTTTTTTTCCCCCCCCCATTGATGTCTAAATGAGTCTCCCTTGCAATTGGCACCACTAGCTGGCATCTCTGTAATCTGATAAGCTTAACGCTTTTTAGAGCACTTTTCCAATCATACATGGAGGAATCAGCTTCAACTTCCCTCCCTCCCTCCTGGCCAGATGATTGAGACTCCGTAGAACTCAAGGTTAAGGTACTGTAGTGGAGTAGTGTATCTGGGGGGGCAGAATCTCAGGGAAAATGGAAAATGTTTAAATTTAAAAAAAAATAGATGCCTATAATTCCGGACAATTGTGTGTTTTTCAAATTTTTGTTTGTGTCGACTGAGGGAAAAGGAACATTGGAGAGTATTCCTAATTTTAGTGAGTATCTACTGGCGCTTGTTTTTAGAAAGAGAAAAAAATTTGGCCCCCGAGTTGTGCCGTTTGTGCCCTTCACTTCAGAGCATCTCCACCGGGCCACGGCGGGACAGGGAGCATTGACCCTTCTATTGGCACACAACAGGGTAAATGTCAAAATTGCTCCCTATTCTGTACCGCTTAAATTTTGTAGTTCATCACGTCCCGGTAGCTAATTAAGGGTCTTTGATTGCAAACATGAATTCAGAATTTGCAAATTTTATCACGTGTAGCAAATAAAAAATTTCAGGGTTTTCAACAAGGGTAAAACACGGGGCAATAGACGGGGCAATCGTCCTTGGCTGCCATGGCGTGGCTCGGCTTGAATACAATACAGTCATTTCAGGGGTGCATGTAAGAAAAAAGACCTCCTATATTAATTTATCTTATACACTTCATTTACCTAATTTTGGAGTCTCTCATTGCAAATATGAATTCATAATTTATGGCGAATTTCGTTAAAATGGTGGTAATCCATTAATTTGGCACTTTTAGCCGTTCAGACCACATAGTCGAAATCATTTTTTCTCTACTAGAATCTATATCAGTACAAGATTTTTGAAATCTACATTTCTCCTAGAAAATTTGAAATCTACACCAATCCTAGATTTTTCAGATTGTTTGATCTAATATCTATGTTAGTCATGGATTTCTGAAATCTAAAAGTGATCTAGATGTTAGCAATGTATAGTTGTCCTAGATGTGAAGGTGCAAAAATGGCATATGGAATACTGCTATTTTAACGAAATTTGCCATATTTGCAAACTTCATCATGCCTAGCAAAAAAAATTAGTGTTTTCCCTCGGGGATGAGCAAGGGAATTAGTTCACCCTAGTCATGGAAATGGTCCATGTGTTTAAAGAAGAAAAAAAAGACTGACTATTTTGTGCCTAATTAATCTACCTTCTACACCTCTCCTACCTAATTTAAAGCCTCCGATTGCAAATATGCAAATGTGAATTCAAAATTTGCAAATTTTATCATGTGTGGCAAATTTAAAAAATTCAACATTTTCCCTTGGGGATGAGTGAAGGGGTTAGTTCCACCCACCCAAAACAAGATGACCCCCCCTTTGGAGTCCTTGGTGTCTTAAGAGGCTATCAATTAGTTGAAGCAAACTATTTTCATGCCATGTATTGGCTTGCAAAAATAAGCTTGTTTTTAAGCCCAAATATCACCTCACCTTGCAATTTGAATGACCTTCTAAGTAGTTCATCAACCTACTTAAGCCTAGTGGGCATGCTTGTTTGAATTGTCTTGAGGTCATACGTACCAAGGTTGCTAAACTTACACAACATCTCATTAGAACTTAAACTTTGGATTGTTTTGATGGGAGGCACCATGCAATGTCAACCTTTTCAAACATTATAGTGCTACAACCACTTAAAGTTTTTTAATGTCTTATCTTTTTTTTGAATTATAATTTATATCTACATATGTGTATATTGTTTATCCTAATTTGATCAAAATGGTCATCAAAGAAGTTTTTTTTGTTAACGGTTGGAGACCAATGAGAAGTTATTTGGACAAAACATAGTCTTATAGAAGAAAGAAAAGAAGTGTAACTTTGGTACAAAAGATTGACATGAATAGAGTGTCTATTGGCAATGGATGAACTATCTTAACCTCGTGGACTTAGATGATGAACATACTCCTATACACTCTATTCATTATGCATACTTATATAGACTTTAGAATCCATATTGGTTAAAACCATTATGATATGGACTTGAGTGTAAAGTCTTTATGATATTAAAGATCAAAACACCTAAATTTGAAATTATATTTTTGGACGACAATTGTTTCTAATTATAACACCAAAACATCTTCAAATAAATAAACATACAAATAAATTTAGGAATACAAAATGGTCTATTTGACTTTGGAATTTTGAATACTATAATGCTACATAATTAAACATGAAAGACATTTGAAGTTTTGTAATAAAGACAAGTCATTCATAAACCTATAGAAGTTATGAAAAATTTTAACTTGCTTTTTGTGACAAATAGTTGAATTTTTGAGCCACCTAAATTCTATAAGATGGATTTTTTGTATTAATTTTCTAACTTCTATACATTATACATTTTGAAAAATCTTTTTTACAGAAATTAAATGGTTCAAAGATTATAAATGTGTTTTACCTCAACATAAAAAAAACACAGTTCAAAAAATGGCTTCTAACAAATGCATTCAATAAAATGATATTTCAAACCTATTAGAATTTAGTTTTTCTGAGAATATTTGATGTTGGAATCTATAATCTATTTTAATTATATCTTGCAATCTTTGTTTCAAAATTTAATGATAAATATTTGTACAATGGTAAATTCAATCATACTACTATGTCATGTGCTATTGCTACAATATAAAATAATAAAATGAAAAATAATTTTTTACTTTTTAAATTAAAAAATACATCAAAATTCAATATCTTTTATGTGGTGAGTTAGAATGCCATGAAATGAAGCCCTATTCTTTGCAAAGAGCTTTCTAATAGTATCAAGAATGAAACTTGAAGATACATAAGTTTGGAGATTTAACCATAACAATCAAAACAAACAAATGAGCAAAATAAACAACTTCATTTAAGTTATAGATAGCTACAATCTCTAGATCAATATTTATAACTTTTGCTTGAATATCATTACCAAATTCTTCTTCTAAATTGCACTTTATAACACACTACCACATTTTGAAAATTGCGAATTGCGACTAGAATTAGTGACTGAAAATGTATCATTAGAAAGTCGTAATCCATCCAGAATTGGGATGAAAAACATTTGCGTTATTGACAGATGGTCTTTATGACGGATGAAGATTTTTTCTTCACATTCTTCACCCTTTACTGAAACCCACAGCGCGAGTGGCCCTCCCGCCTTCGCGACACGCAATTCACAATATGCATTTTCAGTCACTAATTCTAGTCGCAATTTTCTAGTCGCACATTCAGTTTCTAGTCGAAAAATTTCTAGTCACAAATTTGGTTGAGAACCGTGCAACATTGCGATTACGGAGTCGATAGTTGTGGATAACTCGTGCTTTCACAAAGCTATGAATGGCGCCGCGATGGCCTGCTTTTACGCTCAATTCCCTTGCGCAAGAACTGCAGCAGTAACAGCAGGTCAGTAAATCAAATGAGTGTGTATTTCTTTTTAAATTTGGATTTATTAGATGCAGGGAACTCAGAAGATTCAGGGTTTTAGGATAAACCCTGAATTGGAATGGTTTTGTTACGTCTTCTCATGTGTTGTAGTGGAGAATTGTGCGATGCGTTGTGGTTCTGCCTAGTTATGGTCGCAGCGGTTCGAGGCAATTCTCTTTAGAAATCACTTAGGTGCATTTTAGGTCTGCTTACCTAAATGTCTTCAAGCACTGCTTGTTTCTTGTCAGAATTGACCAGAGAATTGTTCTGAGAAAGCTATTATGTTGAATTTTAGTTTTGATAGTTCTAATTTTCAGTTTTTCTATTAGATAGTACCTGATTTTCTGTCGTTGGTTGCTGTAAACAGGCACACTTAGTAGCAGCTTTAAATCCTCCAGGGTTTTCAGATTCGGTCATTTGAGACCCCTTAAGAATGTCAGGCGATTACAAGTGGTTAAAATTCATGTAGTCTCATGAACTCGTCTTCTCCCTACTTCACTTCTCCAATCTCTTGAAATCTACAGTAGAGTCGAATGCGTTTTAAGGTTAAGTTGTATGAATTTCTATTGCGTGCAAAGTATGCCAATTCCATGACGTGAAACCCTGGAGCTATTAGTGCGCTAATTAACATTTTAACCCCTGAAAGACCAAGAGACCCAAACTGGGACTCATGTATGTTTTCAGCAGTTTTGATTAGGTCATGTGGGGACTTTCTACTGTCCAAATTTCTTTCTTTTTTACGAAACTCGTGGTGATCTTCACTGATTCAGGCGATATAAAAATTTGCCTCACCTGTCGTATATTTTTCAAAGTATGATCAATTGAATTGGTCCTTTTGAATCCATGAATTCTTGGTCCGTTAGGGTTAAAGGTTCTGAACTACACAATTATTAGTCTGAAATCAAGTCCTCTTCGAATTCACTTGCGATCCATCTAAGGGGGAATTAGGCCGCGTTTCAAGTCGGCTCACCGAGCAATATTCGAAATCCTATCTAGGGTTTAAGGATTCAGATTTCATGCAAATTACTGTGTAGTCTCCGTTTTGAATATTGTTCAAACATTGAGATGCTCTACATTACTTTTCGTTTTCTATTTTTGTAGGAAAATGTAAGTGGATGTACGTCTTCCTTTAGTTGTGACTCTCTGGTCAGGATTTATTGTTTCAGTATCTTAACCGTTGGTTTGCCTAAGCGTCCACTTGTTTATTTGGATGCAGAGTTCGAGTGGAGCAGGTCAAAAGCCTTACACTGCAGTTATGATCGTACCCACAGGAACTGGTGCGACCATAGGAGGTTTTGCAGGAGACTCGTTACCAGTAGCGCGAGCGATGTCTTCCGTTGTCGATTGTCTCATCACTCATCCCAATGTACGTTAGCAACTGATCGATGCTTTTTTTTCGTTGACCTTCTATAGCGTTTGTTGGAAGTGTGTTTATTCACTTTTCTGTTATCTGGATCAGGTTTTGAATGGAGCTATGCTATACTGGCCAATGGCACATACGCTGTATGTTGAAGGATATGCTCTTGACCGCTTTGCGGAAGGAGCTTGGGGACTCCAGCCTGTCCACCAGAATCGGGTGTGTTGCCACTTCAATTGTGTATACTGATCAGATTTATCAGAATACCACACTTCAGGGTTTTGAGTCAAAGTAGATTCCTTGGTTATTGCGTGCCAGTAATGGTCGGTTGAACAACACAGCTTTGCGTGATTATTTGGATAGCATGTGGTTTTTGAGGTTTATGAGGTTTATGGTAGCATCTGAAGATTCTTCTCGAATCTTTGTGGTTGCTAGCAGAACCATATGGCTATAATGAGGTTTTTGAATAACCGTGACTACGTATTGAATTGTTTTTGTGTATAATGCGTGAGTGATAGAGTTCATCTTTTTTTTTTTCTGGACGGTTTAGCGTCAAAATATTATGTTGAGGTTCGATGTTGTTGTCATTACGCAGGTTG
Source organism: Pseudoscleropodium purum (assembly GCA_963969395.1). Lineage (NCBI taxonomy): Eukaryota > Viridiplantae > Streptophyta > Bryopsida > Hypnales > Brachytheciaceae > Pseudoscleropodium > Pseudoscleropodium purum. Next base: position 20,571,882 of record OZ017797.1, read on the forward strand.
GATTAGTCTTAGATATGGGTATTGAGGAAGAACTTATACAAAGGCATCTTCAAGTTGCAGATGCAACACGGGCCACTCTTGGCCTTCCTGTTTTAGAATACACCATTACGGACGCACCCTTACAGGTCAGTTTACTTGAAATTGAAGCAAATTCTAGAGGTGCAGGTATACAACAATTCTAAGTCGTTGGAGGTTCTGTTGGGTAATTTCAAGAAATGAGTTTATCTCATGAAAATGAAATAGATTTGTTATTTACATCTTTTGTGAATAAAGTTGGTTTACAGTGAAACTATTGCAGGTAGAGAAATGGCTTGATCCCAGTACAGGCACTTCAACTGGTAGGCTCGGTCGACCTGATTCATTGATGAGAGCTGTGGAAACATTAGTGAAAGGTGCCAGTGTGGACGCTATTGCTGTGGTGGCGAGGTTTCCTGATGACAGTGTTGACGATCTGGTGGACTATCGGCAAGGCCAGGTCAGGCTAATAAACAGCTGCTGCTTGGAAATCTCATCAAATTGATTGTGAATATGCAAGTTGGAACTAGCCTGAACAATTTTCTAGTGCTCTTTATGCAGGGAGTTGATGTTTTAGCTGGAGTAGAAGCAGTGATAAGTCACATGGTAGTTCGAGAATTCGGGCTTCCATGTGCTCATGCTCCTGCACTTTCACCCTTGCCTCTTGATGCGTCCATCTCCCCTCGATCTGCTGCAGAAGAGGTACACAATGAAATCTGTATTGTATGTTTATGAATACATAGCACTATTCCTAGTTATCAGCTTTCAATATTCATCATCATATTGTAGCATTCCTGGTGTAGTAATATACACTCATGATTGATAAAATTGACTCCATGATCACATCACTCCACATTTATTTGGTCATTTCTGTCTATCCCGGCCATAACTCGCATTTATTAATAACGCATGTTGGGTGTTAAACAGATCGGGTATACGTTTCTTCCCTGCGTGCTTGCTGGTCTAAGCAAGGCGCCTCAATTCGTTGAGAGTGGAAACAGAGGCAGTTCAGGAACGCTATGGGCCGACGACGTTGACTGTGTGGTGGTGCCCGCAAACGCTTGTGGAGGAGAGGGAACCCTCGCACTGGGTCGAAAGTCTGGCCGCAAGGTAGTGAAACAAGTAACATTGAGCATTTATTTTCAAGAGTTTTGAAAGTGTCCAGGTGGCGTCTTTATTTGGATCCAGTGTAGTTGAATAGGGCAGATATCTCTGCTACTTAGTCACCGACTCACCACTTCTCAAACAGAACTTTGCAATCTAATATTATGTCATAGTGGATGTCGTGGTTGTAAATTTTGATGATGGCACAATCCTTCTTGTTCTGGTTCCAAAGTCTTATTATCATTGTATCTGTTGTGCAGCCTCTGCTCATCGCAGTGGAAGAGAATGAGACGGTGCTGGACGACACACCAGAGAAACTGGGGCTGGCCAACGTGGTACAACTTCTGAATCCATATTGAACTTAACCGTTTAGAGGCCCAAAACTGCTTCAAAGTAGTCGTCTCTAAAGCACGGCTAAAATTTTCATCTATATTTATTTCTTAACATATTCAATTGGAGGATCCTTAGTTAACTTATTTAAGTAAATCCTCCCCAAATTTTAGAGTGAATATCTCCACTGATTGCAATTCCAATGTGTCTAAACTTCAAAATGTAGGCTTTCCTAGCCTAGCTTCCCAAAGGTGAAGTTTGGTATTTCAACATTTTTAGAAAAAAACATGTATGTCCTATAACTTGTACATTTTAGTCAATAGGTTGGAAAATAGGTTGAAAATGTATGTAAAAATAATTAACCAATTTTTTTTCATATTCATCTTTGAAAAAATTATCAAGTGGAAGGTGGTATTGAATGAAAGGAAAAACTAAATTACTAACAACTCTTACAAGAAATTGGGAAATGGTAATTCCAGTGGTGAGAATGTTCTAGTAAACAATTGGTATCTTTTTTATTTATTTTTATTTTAAAATTTTAAAAATTGAGTTTAAAAAATGACTTTATATGTTTTGTCTACCTTCATTGCTTGCAAAATAGAACGCCTAGTAACTTTCACCTCATTATTTGGAATTGGAATCAAATTGTTCAAATGTTTTTGAGTAGATATCAATCTATACAATCCAATAAATGAGATAATCTTTTTTTAAAGGCATTTTGAGCTGCTGTTTGACATTGAAATTGAAAAAATAAATTTTGCAATATTTATTTGAATGATGTGAAACAAAGCTTCACAAGTAGATTAGCATCTATTCTAAAACTTTCATGTAAAAATTCCAAATCATGACAACATAAGCCAACATAAGCCGAATTGTGTAGTCCACTCAAGCCTGCCCAAGTTCATACTGAAATGGGTTAATCATATTTTGGGTTGGAACAAAGTCTGTTATTGGTTTATTTCTTTTGTCGTCAATTGGTATTTTTATGTATAGTGCTGTACGTAGGATAGTTCTAGATGCTTCATACGTGGTGAGTTGTCTTTGAACAGCATCAACTATACATTTCTTGCAATTTTTTTTGGCTACGGCTGTATCCAGAATTAGTAATCAAGCGGTTTGCTTGGCAGGTTCGTGTTGCAAACTACTGGGAAGCTCTAGGTGTAATTGCTGCCCACAAAGCAGGTGTAGACCCAAATTCACTGCGTAGGAATGGTGTGAGTCATATGCATAAGATTGCGACTCCCATGCATGCTGATAGTTTAAGTTCTTTGAAGAGACTAGAACAGGCGCCCTTAGCAATGACTAGAGTGTGCTGATATACTTAGATTTTAGGATATCCAACTTGGCATTTTTTTATAATTGATGTGATTTAACCATCATTTTTTACATCCAGATGCGTAGAAGTTGCCCAACAATGAAGCAAACTGCTGCATCAACCCTATCTGATGTTTTAGCTACATAGACAGTCAAATTTTAGTCATCACATCTTCATGTTTTCCAGTCACCCTTTCGGGAACTTCATCAATAAGAATACCTCGAGTATCAAATCAAGTACCAGAACAAATAAAATGAGGTAAAAGTAAGGCATTCTATTCATTTCATTATACTTCTCGTGACTCTCCAAGTAACGTGCCGATACATGATTGTCGAGCCGGTCACCACTTGCTCTCAGCATTTGAACAATACCTGCCAGTTCCGTGAGTTCGACTTTCACCGAACTGACTTCCTTCCTGAGAATCTCGATGTCGGCAGACACTGCAGACACGTCTGTCATGGCTTGGGCCATATCCAGAGTGAGGTTGCTTAGTTTGACATCCACCTGATTCTCCTCCACCGCAACAACCATCAGGTTCGCTCTTCCCTGTCATTTGGGTATCAGCATTTGCTGGTTTCTGTAAAATCTCACTCCTCATCCAATCATAGAAACATTAGTAACCATTCTAGCAGAGTTCTATTGAGGTGGTGACGGCCACTTCAATTGAAATCCCTCTACAAGAACGTAAGGAGGAAATATCTGACTTCTTGAAAGAATATTCTATAATTCAGAGGTCTCTTTCCTAAGGTCGTTTGTGAAACCTCATCATAGATGGGAATATACCTGAGGATTCAAACTAAAATACTCACTGAAACCTCACTACAGTAGTAAGGTCAGGTCTCTATTTTCATGGAAAGTAAAGGGAAATTGCGTTTAGACGTGGCTACTAATCACCTCCTGTTTAGTTAGTGACGCTTCGTTAATACTTGCTTTGGTGGTCACCTCCAAAACTAAACCCGGTTAACAATGTTATTGACGAAAGTCACTGTAAATGATGCCCAGCACTCCCAACTCACGCTGTCGTATTGATAGCTTCTAGATTCTTTTCGGCTACTTGTACCCACACCTAGCAACTCGTGAACTTGAATCTCTTGAGCAAACTTGTGTCATTCGAACTCCATCACAACTTTTAGCTACTTTCATTTTACAGCACGCATTTCTGTGTGGAGGATTGCCGAATGGTGAAGTTTTCCTTTTACAGAACCTTAGAAGTGTCGAGAGGTTTGAGTTTCGGTGCATGTACCTTAGCCTTCTGCCGGAAGAATCTGAGTTCCACTGGAAGTGATCCCAACCAGGAGAAACTCTCTGCCGTCTTGTCCCGCAAGCCGCCATGTCTAGAAGATAACAAGCAAAGTTGGTGTGCTTGCATCTGGAGAAGATTCGGTAATCTTGTGCCGCTGGGAAACACTCTCGCCATACCAGTTCCAAAGGTACCGCTTCTCCACAGATTCAACTAATTTGGAGCAGACTACAACATTTCTAATCTTCTATTCCCTTCCTCGTGGACGAATTCCAGTTCTCAAGGCTGAATGTAAAATATCCAAGCTTCGATGCAAACAATCCTTGGTGCGTGGAGTGCAAATCCTGAAGCCACCCTGCAAAGAACTCTGATCTTCAAGTACTGTAATCCGTTTGTAATCCGTTTGTGTTGTTCAGAATGGGTCTTTTCGTGGAGAGCATCTTTCTACTGTACTGTACTGTACTGTATATGCCAGGTGCAGCTCAGAGGCGACCCTTGCTCGTCAGCGTTTGGTCTTCTTACGAACGGTATGCATTCACGACCGTTTTGAGGACTAAATATTAGTGTGGGTTTGAAAATACTGTGGCTTGCAATGTCTCCAAGGCATGCTAAGTTTCTTCTAAAACTACAACTGTAGATATTAAAGATGAATATTTAAGATGTTTCACAGATGGACTTCACTTAACCCCTAAACGTCCAGATCCTTTTCCAAAATTGAAGATTGGGGAAGAATCGTCATAAAGTGCTATTTGGAAGAATGTTTTGGAATTGATATATTGATGAAAGTTATAGATTTTGAGTTTTAGATTCCATCCGTACAATTAGATTCACTAGTGCTATCACCAATATTTTTTTATATTTTTGAAAAGGAAATTTGAAAATTCCTTCTAAATTCAATTACAAGTAAAATATTGTCATTTTTTTGAATAAAACTTGTTGGAGCAGATTTGAAACGAGGTTATTTTGATATGGTGATTTTTTGAAATTTTTGTGTTCTTTAAATCTATGACCTCATTTTCGCAAATTCAATTTTGAACTAAAATTGATGCAATTTTTGGCTTGATATGTTTCCACATTTGTAATTTTAGAAGAATATGAATTCTAATAATACCAAATCCAACCATAGGATAGGACAACAACTTAATAAGGTATCTCCACAAATTAGATGAATTTCATCCAAGGAATAATGAAAAAGAAAATTGAATGTTTGTTGTTCAAAAATTGGACATTAGAGCATTGCATGGTTAACCCTTGACGGAAGGAATGGGGCAGTTTAGATTTCCAAAATTGTGAAGAAGTGTCATAAATGCAACTCAAAATAATAATTTAATGAGAATTCTCAAATAATAAAGATAATATATTAAATACACTTTTCTAATTGGGATACCATATGATATTTTTCTTAGTTGTTTGCCATGGGGACATGTTGTAGCATTACAATTAGTTTAGTAGTGTGATAGGTGTTATTTAAATAGTGAAAATCTTTTGAACATTTGAAGATCCTTCCATTCTAAGGCTAGTGTAATGAACGTAGGAAAGAATTTTGAAATTAGATTAGTCATGTTATAGCATTGAAGTTGCAAAATATAACTTTGGTAATATGAGACTTTGAATCTTTTTAATGAATTTTTTTTAGATTGAAGAATTGAATTGAGAATTCCAAAGAAAAAACTTTAGAAAAAAAATTTTCATTCTTTAAAATATTGTTGAGTAGAAATAGATGAAAGATAAAAAGAAAACTAAATCATTTATTCCTCTAAGATGGAATTGAAATATCCAAATTCCAATGGTTAAATTGTTTTAGCAAGCCAAATTGAACCTCTCAAATTTTAATTTTTAATTTATTTTAAAAATAGAAATCACAAGCAAATTCAATGTTATCTAAAAAAATGTAATTATTGCTTACAAAATAAAAAGCTCCACAACTTTCACATCACTTATTCAAATGAAAGACATCAAAGTTTCTTATATGAATAAAAATATAATCTATGAGAATCAATTTTTTTTATCAATTTTTATTATTAATATATTGTATTTTTCCTTTGCTACCTTGCGAAGTGCTCTAAAGGCTTAGGATGACATAGCTTTTGTTATTGTGCAACAATTGAAATAAAAATTATAATTTTAAAAAGCTAATGTATTTTTCTGTCTTAAAATACAGGTTTTAGGAAGTTATGTCAGAAATTGAGGTCACATAAGCCTATCTAGTATTTCAAGTGTCTCTCAAGGGAATACTTGACATGGAGACTTTTATGGATACAATAGTAATAAACAAGAGTTGCTTTATACTACGTAAGATTGGCAAATTTTTGCATGTGCAATTATAATATATAGTGAATATATGTCAAAAATAGGTTGAGGTCATAAAAGTCATAGAGGGGACACTATGAATATGAGCATAGAATTTGCAATTGACATATTTGTTCATAGAATTAGACCACAATGATGCTTGAATTAGTTTTATTCTTTTCATATTTTAACGTAATAGTTGTGAGACTTGAAGCCTAAGTTGGGTCTTCTTCTTTGTTATATAGACCCAACTCAAGCTCCAATCCCACTTTTGTAGCACCCAAACTTTCACAAAATACTACTCTAGTACCATATATAGGCATTCTAAGTGCATCAGGACTTGGGACACAATGTGAAGCCCCAAGTCCCAATTTCAATCTCTCTACCAATCAAATTTTGAGGATTTTGTGGGACTTGGGGAGTTAATGTGAATCATCTTTGATAAAACAAAATTTACTTATAGTAGCTGCAAAAACTTGGCCCAAGAGGATTGACCCTTTCATTGCCCTAGCTAAGAATGAATGTAAAAAACACTTGCCCCTTCTTTTGTGCTGCGTTTATTTGAATTTCTTACCAATCTCACCTACAGTAATATGGGACTTCTGATTGCCAATATGAATCAAAATTTCCAAATTTTATTACATATTGTAAGTAAGAAATTTCAGTGTTTCTCCAGGGGTAAAACACGGGGCAATGAGGGGGGGTCAATTCAGCCTGACCCTGCAATACCACCTTAGCTCTTACAGTAGTGTAAAAAACAATGGTCAGATAGTCAACATTGCCTGAGATGCGCCAGTCAGATTTAGGATCAGAGCCGCTTACTATTCGCCTTCAGCCCACTCACTAATTTTACACCCACACTATTTGCATACCACGAAAATTACGGAAGCCATCCCCGTCCCCGTAACATTTGACCAATGAACGAAGCGCGACACCCCGCCTTCTACCGTCGATGGACAAATTTTAAATTTTCCCTGTGGCGGGGGCGCCGGGGCGATTGCGCCACGTGTCCAGCCAGCCGTCTTGGACGTTCCACCCCGCGCACCCGCCGTCATAATTCCTCCAAAATTTCTTTCCGTTGCCACCCCATCCCTCCCCCCCCCCATTCACTCCACTTCCGTCCCCTTTTTCACCGCAGCCAGATTATTGCCAGACGAGAGAGTCCTCGGACGGCACCCCAACTAATCAGAATCATCCGAATATTGCCGTTGCAAGCAAATGTGCCCTGCCAGAAAGAGACGGTTGATGCTCCCCCTTTTCGAGATGGCCACATTTGTAGCTCGCAGAGTTCTCCTCCAGAGCTCAGTCTTCACAATCGCGCAGTAGTGTCTCCTCCTTGAGATGCATTTTTTGGATATTCGGACTATGGCGCTTTAGAATTTCTCCTTGCGAAGCAGACTTGTCAATCGCCGCTTTGGAATTTCTCCTCGGGAATCATCCTTGTTGATCGCGCTGTAGCATTTCTTAATATAGTGCACTTGTTTCGGAACAGTGTAGTGCGTACGAGAGTGCAGTTGCTCCATTTTTTGAAATTTGCTGGTACTTCGAGCCAGGATTTGGTTCGCCCTACTTTGGTTCGCCGACTTGGTCCACCCATGACTCGATGTTTGGAGGTGTGGTTTCCGAGGTGCAATTGGTTTCTGGGTTCTGAGAGCGTTCGCGTGGTCGAGTACTGAGGAAGAGGTTGTAGTTTGTTTTGGGAAATGGTGGCCTAGAGTTTCGGAGGATTTGAATAAGAATGGCGCAAGCGGAGGCGGACTTGGCATTGCACCCTTCGCCTGTGCTATTGGAAGCAGTTCTGAAGGTAACGGCTCCGTTTCGATGGTTTGGGCTTAGGGGCTTATGAGAGTGGATTCGGAGTGTTTACGGTTGTGGTGGGTTTGGGTTTTCAGGTTGAGCAGGTGGTTGCGCGTCTGCAGAATCTTCAAAGTACTATTTCTGGGATTCACTTGAGTCCTGTTAATGCGAAGCTTACCCGGCTTTCCAGAGCTAATGCCACTAGCAGGTAACCCTTCTTAGTTTCTATTTTGAGAATTTTCTGTGTGCTTCGTTTCTGCAATGGTCGATTATCTATGGAAGTAAGTGAAATGTTGGTGTGGTAGGGGAATCGGTTTATATTATGAGTGATTGTGATTCATGATGATGGGCGTACTGTCCCTTGGACATCTTCTGAGTTTAAATTCATTGGTTCTTTGGTTGATTGTGTTTTGATACAGAGCCAAGGACTTTGCTGCCGGCCAGGAAAACGCTCGTCTATCACAACTTCGAGGTAACGTCCTTTCCGCTTCTGAAAAGTCTTTTGAAGATTGAAGACTGCATATAAGAATAAAATAGACAGATTTATTAAACTGGGTGGATACTAAGTCTATGGACAGCATCACTGAAGACCCTCCGTTAGATTGGCCAAAGTTTTAAAAGTAATGTTGATAGGTGTTAGATTCATATAGACCTCATGTTGAGTTTATGTTGGTGTAATGCAAACCTTGTTCACTTAATGTTAGCGTGATGTTCACTTAATGTTAGCTTCAATGGCATTTAATTGATGTTACATTAGGAGCGGCAAGTGAACATTACGTTGGCATTAATTTAGCACTATCTTGAAATTGATATCATGATCTGTTACATTGACGTAGAATGAGGTTCCATTAATATCTGGTTTAAGCCAATCGCGGTATCTTTTGAGATCTGAACGTGGCGGTACCATATGAGAACCCGTCACATAGTTAAAGTTTTTGCTTACTGCACCGAAATCTGCGAAACTGTTTCCTTCAAGGGATGAGGCATAGGACTGGACTTGTGTTTGACAATTTTTTTATCTGCTTCAGATGAGGACAGCCAAAAATCTGTAAAATATCACAATGCAGACAGCAAGCCTGTGCAAAGAATAACGCCCAGGAAATCGAAAGGTAGCTTCGAACCTATTTCCTTGAGATTCTTCAAAACGAGTCGTTTTCCTTCCTCTCCACCATAACCGTCTAAGGATCAAGATGCCCACAGTGGGCCCCTTGTTTGTCTAAGCACTTTTGAGTTCACTTGCGGACTTATTTTTGCTCAATTTTATGTATTTTTTGATCGACACGCACAATGATCTTCACTGATACAAATCTGGACCTGTTTGAAATACATTTCTTCATAGTGATCTATCAGAATAGTCGATTTAAAATCATGAGATCTGAGTCTTCAGTGGTCTATTTTAATGTATCAGTATTTCTTTCCCTGAACTGTGAATTGGGCTACATTATTTCTACTACGTCAGGTGATCAACAGACAGTTAGCTAGTACAATGCCCCTATCACAGCATTTTTGTGGATGTCAGTACTACTTCTCGAATCAAAATCCCTCTGATTAACTAGAGATCCATTGTCCTCATGTTGACTTAATGTGAAGTTAGTGTAACGTGGATGCGGGTAACTGAACGTTAGTTTGATAGTATCATACGCATTGAATTGATACTGCATTGTCAATAATTTAGTTCGTAACATTAACATAAAGATAATGAAAATTAACTTAAGAGTAAGCGAACATCATCTTCATAAAGATTTCATGTTCTACTAAACCAATACCAACATTTCATTGAAAGCTTGGCGAATTGAGAAGGGGACATTTTGAAATGAAACTGATCAGTTTGCTCCTTCTCTGCGTCCAGGTGAGTGGAAGCAATGGTCGTCGCCTGCCAACCAGGTGCACGATGTGATCTCGGAGATTTTGATGGCAAGCGAATATGCGAAGCAGATTGCAACGCTGGTTGCCGAAGCACTTCAAGAGGGACCTGTGAAGACAAAGGAGCCTGTCGTTCGCGTTCCGGAACCGAAGAAGAGGGTTTCCAAAGATGGAAAACGGAAAGATATAGCTTTTCCAAGCAAGGCCCAGGTGCAGAGGACCATGAGTGGCAAACTCCAGTCGTCGAAGTCTATAAACAAGTACAAGGTAACCTTCCCCTCGGATAACACTGCCAAACCGGCTAAGCTAACTCGAACCTTGTCCCCACGCCTGGGTGTCCGGAGCCCTGAGAAGAAGAGAGCAAGTCAGAAGCTGTTCACCTCTCCCAATGGAAGCTTCAGGGAATCCGATTACGCAGATGATGAGCTCTCAGGCCCAAGGAGACTCTCCATGAACGTGACTGAAATCAAGGGCTCCTCGAAGCCATGGAAACTCACCCCGACGAAGGGTGTCTTGTTCTCCAATCCAGTGTACATGGCTTGCCCCTCTACGACAGTTCGGTCTTCACCTGTGAAAATTGTGCCTGGCAAGAACGAATCCATGAGGAAAAGAAGTGCTGCTACACCAGCTAATTCCGTGTCATCGTCCCTCTCTAAGGTGACCTTCAAAAGAGAAGGTTCTACCAAGGGTGCTGCTCCAAACCCACAACGCGAACAGAAGGTCAGAAAAGCCTCGCGCTATGTGGACATGGTGCCTGTGGATGCACCCCAGAACAGCTCGTCGGTCACGATGCTGGATGTGCTCAAAGGAAAGTCGCCACGAAGAAGACGGCTGCAGCAATTGGATGCAAATAACGAAAGATCTGCAGCTGGGACCGAGAGAACGAAGGGTGCTGTGCAGGAAGGGCAATGTAGAGTATCTCACTCTCATTCCAAGTCCACTGCCATTGTAGAGAGCGGGCATACTAAATCCGGAAAGCAAAGTGGTCCAGCTGATTCTGATTCTGACAAGGAGAACGCGCCCGTACCGAGATGCGCACCTGCCGCAGTCAAAGAGTTATTCCTGCGAAGCATGTCAAGTGGGAACGCTCTCAACCGAACTTTATCTCACAAGAATTCAGGTACCATACTACAGCTCTGCTTATAAGTGCATTTTGTGGTTTATTTCCTGCTGTCACTATTATACATAAGCATGGCTTTTGTAAGTTACCCAAGTAAAAAATAGAGAGTCCATTTCGGAACTAACAGTTGATTATAGTAACATCCAGCGAATATTTCTGCTATTAAAACATGTAAATCTATTTATACATTCTGTTACCTGCATTGAGATTTCCTAGATGCTTCGTTCAATTTCAATTGATGTGATGATGGCCCCTTCTGGCCTTTTGGCACTAAGGAGGCAATGTGGTTTTCTGAATTTATGCTATGTGCCTGCACAGTGTCACTCCTACAGCGCGCGAAAGGTTGGATGTCTTCCCAAGCCGTGAAGCAAGGCAGGGTCCGTGAGTTGGAGAGGTGAAACTTTAAACCGTGGAGCATATGCGACGAGAGAGAAAGCAATGTGTAGATGTAAAATTACTATCAATGTTGCAAGTATTTTGTTGCATACCGATGATTCTGGTAGAACATGACAATGTAGGTATATGCCTCCCTGTATGTATAGGCGAGCCTGTTGTGGATTTGGTTTCCAGTCTGTGGAAGTTCATCTCAACTTCGTAGAACTGTAATTATATGCTGATGACTAGTGATTGCTACCAGAGTGGTTCATGATGTAACGGTGCCATTCACAGACTGCTCGTGAATGTATTTTGTTTCAAATGGAAGTGATGAAAGCGGCTGAGTTTGAAACTCGATTTTCCATTCACATTAAGTTTCGGCCCAAGTCACTTGGTCTTCCGAAGAGCAGCTTCTTTTAAACCGGAAATCATAGTGAAGCATGGTTTTCTTTGTTAACCAATGTAACGGGTATTTGGACAGAACACAGTTACGAATGACCACAAGCACCAGGCTTGTTCACCAGAAGAGTGTACATAAATTCAAGGTAATTTTTCCTTACAATAATCGGCTGCCATTGAGGGAGCTACGTAAGCAGACAAGCACTGTAGAAAAGCGAACTCAAAATGTGGCTCATGTATTTAAGATCTACTACCCACCGAAACCAGTTATTGGAAGTAGTATATTCCCTGGTTCCGTTGAGATGTTCTTGTCAGGGGGCCATCAGTGGACGGAAGCTTCGTCGGTGTTACCAAGACGAAACACAGGTACTAATGCAAGCATCTTCTGATCTTTTTGAGAATTGTAGATTGTAGTAGTCGTCCACAGCGAGTGTAACTGATAAGGAGTACAGTCTATCCTTCTAGACCCATTTTTCCACTAAGAATTCAAATGTTCATCAAAATCAAGAGTCAGGTGCTCACGAAGAGAAAAAAAATTAATAAGCGACTTTTACTTCTTTGTATGTAAGCATCACCTGGAAATGAGTAACAGACTAACAGGCGAACCTGTAGTATATAATCTTAAATGTGTTTCTTCCGTACAGAGAAACCGACTTGGTTGCGCCGTGCAATGGACTGGACTGGATTGTTTCCACAACAGAAGAATTCAAAGGCAACCTCTGTAGGCCTTTAGAGTGCACAATTTTGCAGGTAGCTCTATGTCTGACCATGTGTAGGTCAACTGCTAAGTTGTCATGAAAAATGCAGGTGAATATTAGAAATCCATAACGGAACCATTCGAGACAGCACTTTATTGGTACTAGTTTCCTATCAAATGTACATTGTAATTCCAATACCCTGGACAGCATCACTCTAATTAAAATTACTTGTCCCTGTAAGATCGGCCAGTTGCTAATGAAACCACAACCATGGATAATTGTAGCCTATGCTTGTGTATTCTAAGTCATCATGAGCAATCAGCGAGCAATTTCAAACATACAAGAAACCCAACATACACACACGCACATAATATATTTCAAATAGAGCAGACTGGCAAGGCGAGGGAATTATCCTCTCAAATACCAAGAATTCATGGTTTTGAAGTAACCAGTTTGATTGATCAGAGGCGAGTCAAGGGACTAATGTTTATATCACCGGAAGCAGTGAAGAAGATTCATGTGTTGGCCACATAATAAATAAAATTGAACAAAAGCAAATCCTCATAAGACCTCATAAGTCCAGCTCGAGGCCCTCTTGGTCTTTCAGAGGTTTCAGGGCTTAAAATTTCAGAGTTTAAAAGTAAGTTAGGATTTAGGGTTTAGGGTTACAAAACAAAATCCCCATAAGACCTATTCCAAAGCATTAGGTTCTCTGGTCCTTCAGATATTTTAGGGTTTAAAATTTAGGGTTTAGGGCTTAGGATTTAGAACGACGACAGGCCACTGAGCCGGCGTAGTTGCTCATACGAAACCCAGAACACGAACTGCCAAGGTCCTAACCTAGTCCACGTCGGAAAGAAACCCTTCCACAGAGCCATCACGCCTTCTGCTTTCACCGTTTTCGTCAAGCAATCCAGGGAATTTCGATACATCGCCACCCCAGCTGCTTGGTTCATCATCCGCGTCTTCACCACATCAGCAGGGCAACTAAGAATGGTAGCCGACAATCCAGACATAACTGATGCCAGCGTGTGAGCTCCAATATTATCCCCAGCAATGCCTCGCCCGATGATCCACTGCTTCGACTGATCGTAGCAGGCAAGCTCCCCCATGTTGACCAGAAACGCACGCTGCGCATTTGGGCCCACGCCTCGCCACAACCCCGTCACGCCTTCGGACTGCGCAATCTTGGTGAACGCGTCCGCCATGCTGGTGTAGCGTGGTTGCTGGCCGAGCTTTACTAATCTGCCGTCAGATTGCATGCGCACCTTCACCAAATCTGCAGGACTTGCTATCACCTGTGTGCATTTTCCAGATTTTCACGGTTAGCCCAGAGGAAAGCTCCAAACATGCTTCAAATTGGAACATGCATACGTGACACTCTTTTAGCTCTCGTATTGCAACTCAGGAGACCTGCTTTTTGCAATGTGAGAGGGACCTCATGACATTCTCTAGCCATTGAGAGCACTGCACCCTTTCTAGTCACAATGCTGGGAGACTCACTGACCAAGTATTGTTCCTACTTGGTTCTACAACCACTCATACGCAACCATTTGCATCTGTACTTCATATTTTTTTACATCCTGCAACCTTCCTCGCATTGCATCTTCATATAAAGAATGAGAAAACGGGCATCTTGGATACTCAAGATTCAGGACATCATGACTGATTCCGAGGTGTCAAACTGTCAATAAGGCTTCCGTAAGAATGATATGCAAATTGAACCTGCTCACCCTCTTGCATCTGAGATCATTGCAACCTGATAGGTTTGCTCTTATCTATCAATCGTACTTGAGACATTTCTCGCCATTAATGGAAATCATATCCTGTTCCAGCCAAGTAGTCCACCCAACTTGACTGGGACTTGTCGTAAGTGACCAATTCAGCTACATTGGGTGGATTCCCTGGCTGGAAAAGTGTAAGCTTCTACTTGTTCACTCACATTAAATTGAAGATTGGGATCCTACCTTCCAGTGTACACAAACTCAAATCACCAGCAGGAAACTCAATCATCAAGTACTCATGAAGACATACAATATGCAAGGTACACTGACCTGTCCGATGATGCCTGAAGCGCCCCCAATGAAAGCCTTCTTCGCCACAGACAGATTCTGCGGATCCTCCCCCTTGCTAAGCCTGTTGCGAAGATTTTCATAAGCCACAATGCGAATGCTCGTGTAAAACACATGGCGTAGAAGCGCAGGTGAAAGACCTCTGTACAGCCCAGCGATGCCTTCTTCCTTCCCTATCGACACCGCCATGCTAATTGCTCCACGCTTCGGGGCTCCAGCCGTTGTTGCACCAAGTTCACCTTGCAATTGCAGCCGCGTTTTGGTGAGGTCGATTGGGAAAGTCGCAGACTCCGACGCCATGGCGGAGACCGCAGTCAGACCCAGACGTAGTGCCAGATTCTCGTCTGCCTTGGAGGATCCCATTCTGCAATGTGAAAGTGAAATTAGCAAAACTGCCTTGGAGGATCCCTATTTTGGCAGTGGTATCAATCTTGGTGGCTGCCGCTATCAATCTCGCTAACAAAATTCGCAAACTGGTGCATGGCAAGAGGTGAAACCCGTTCTAAGGTGGAGGTGGACGGCAAGAGGAAGCATCAACAGCAAATCTGGAGAATCATTCATTACCCTAAAGGACCAAGAGGCCCAAATTAAGCCTTGTGGTAATATTCTAGCACTCTTGGTTAGGTCATCTGTGGGTTTTTTCAGTCCAATTTTTCCTTACTTATTGATTAACGAAGATGTACGATGTTGTTATCTGATTCTGGTGATATAACTCTAGCTGATCTGAATTCTGTTCTTCACAATATGATCAATTGAATTGCTCGCTTTAAAAACCATAAACGTCCTTCAGAATCAGTGAAGACCATAGGTCGAAAAAGAAATAAAATTGGACAAAAAACAGATTCCCTGTATGACCTAATCAAAAAAACATTTAGCGCTTTAAAAACGCATTAGTCTAAAATTGAACTTTCTAGTCGTCCAGAGCAATTCATCTTACCTGTTGAAAAATGCACGCTGTCAATTTCCCTTTGCGGCCAAACTCGTTCTGAGCGCGGCCACACTGCACCTAATCACATTCAAAAAGTCAGAAACAAAACAAAAAGAAGAAGAAGCAAGTGCACCAATTTCACGTTGCTCACATGATGAACAAAGTGCCCTTTCAAATAATAGTTGTGGAAGTAGGGCAAGAGCATTCGCAAAACATAAAATCGGGTACTGACGTTATAAATGTAGGAGCAAAAGTATATTCTTCAGAAGACACAGCTTCGATTCTACAATCTCATCAACACGCTAAGAACTCAGCAACAAGTACCTGGTGATCTAACCACCCATGGTTCACGCAATTTGGGGATTCCTCTCGATGACACTCTCCCATCACTTCGATTTAACGTCTTCGCCCTCCATTCAAATCATCATCTAGCAAGAGGTTGAAAGTTGAAATTCCTGACAAAAGGAAACGAGACATAACAAAAATTAGCCAGAAACTCACACAGAAAAGTCGGATTAGAACTACATTACATTACAACGAAGCTAATGAAATTCTTGGTTCAGTCCAATTTGTTAGAGATTACTATGCTCAGAGACTCCAATGCATCTCCTCTCCTACTTCAATCTAAGTACAAACACAAAGGAACTATTGCCTGTACAGAATTCTTCACGAAAGGTAGCGTGTATGCGGCGCAAGGTACATCCTCTGAGAGATACCTGCAAATTTTCTAGACATGGGAGGAATTCAACAAACCGATTTGCAAAAACTAAGTTAACCCAAATCACAAGCTCGCGCGATTGACCGCCTGCTCTCGCAGAACCTACTTTCGAGAACCCCAGGAAACAAAAGCCCAAAGTGCTAAGATACAGTGCACGGTATATACCGATTTTTGAAATCAAAACCTGTGTAAAATTAGGGGACTTCAAAATCAAAGCATGTAAGTTATGTGACCATAACTCCCCAAATTGCCTGCAAATCTATTTTGGGATTCACTTTTCTATTTTTATTTTGCATTCCATTTTTATTTATTTATTTATTTTCAACATCATATGCTAGAGAAGTATTTTTTGTTATTCTATTTCTATTCTATATTTACTCTATATCCAATGCCTGAAATGAAGGGCTGACAATTTATTTTACTTTTGTTTTTAACCTTCACTTTTACGTCCTACATATGAGAGTACATTTGAACTACTATGTGTTGATATCTAATATAAAAAAACTCAATTATTCTTCCCAAAATTTGCATATTTTTTTAAAGCATTCTTTTTTTTCATTGATTTATTGCACAATTTTCCTTGACTATTTTTTAGTGAACATAAACCCCTAAAGGACCAAACATTTAATATATTTCAAACAATGGATGAATGCACACATGTCTTGAACATACAAAATCTTTGTTCTTTCATGCATCTACATATTTGTAGATTTTTGTGTTTAGTTCTTTTGTTTTAGTGCTAATGCCAAAATAGTAGGAATATAATGTTTAATAAAATAATATCATTAAACTACTAATTTGGTGTTATATAAACACTAATATATTGATTTTTTTTAATATGAACACATCTAAACACTACAAAATATTAAAACAATCTATAATTAGTATTTAGAGACTTTTGCAATAAACTTCATTAGTTAAGTACTCATGTCAATTTATCATCTCAAAAAAGCCTCTTTGTTATTGTTATATATCATTGATGTGACTTTCATTGCAATATTGCATTAGATGCAACTTTCATATGAATATCAATAGTTTTTTAAAAGTTACTTCAAAAGTTACAATTTATGATGCTTTTGAAACTTTAAAACTTTAAAATAAATTATTGAAAAAAAGGGTTATGAAAAACTTCTTCAAATTAATAAATTTTTATAAAGTTCGGATCATATGAAGTTCACATGGAAGTTGCATGAAGAGCCAAATATTGAAGTTTATATATCCCAAATCATATGAATGTCTTTTCTTGAGATGATATAGAACTAACGAAGGCTAGAATTCATATAGTGGGCTTGTATTCTTTTCACATTACAAGATGAAAAGGGGATAAATTCAAAGTCTAGGAATTTCGTTTTTTAAATATGTGATTTTTATTCTTGAAAAAATTTCATTTAAATAGAAGTATGTATGAGTTTAAAGGAAAAACTAAATCATCTGTAGCTTTAAAATGGAATTGAAACACATTAATCCCAATCTTAAGATTCTTTTAGCAAGCAGATTTAGCCTTGTAGATATTTTTTTGAAAATAGTGAAAATTGAGTTCAAAAATGAAATCAACATATTATTTTCTCAAAAAGTTTTTATGATTGCATAAAAGACAAGAAGTTCCATAACTTTCACATGGCTAATCCATATGGAATGAATTAGAGCTTTTCATGTAGACAAAAATATAACCTATGAGAACTTAAGAAAAAAAAAATTTCAAGTTTTTATAGATTTTGCTACCCAATCTCCTCCATTTTGAGGTTATTCTGGCATAACTTTTGCCTCTACTCATCAATTGAAATATAAATTAAATTCCTTGAAAGCTATTTTTCTATATTAAAAAAAATAGTTCAAAAGTTCAATTCAAAAATTGAAGTTTCACAAGCAAACTTGAAATCAATTTTGTCTCCTAAAGGGATATTGGAACTTTAGGGATTAATATATATGAGATGTCCTCATTGGTTTCTAAAAAAATGTTGCCTAGTGTTGGAAGAAGTCACCTTCCATTTTTGGATTAAGAAGAGGACCCCTTTCAAATTGGTTCACCTTAGAATGATTGACAAAATAGAACCTAGCTCTTGGACAACATTAGAATCATGTCAAAGGATGCAAATCAATTTTTCTCATCCATTATTTTTGTGCGTGGTCCACTTGTTCTTTTTACTTGTCATACCTTGAAATATCATAATGTGTGTTGCACTTCTTTGTAAGAATTTGGATGTGTGTGTCTCGGATGCCCTTTTAGTGTATTTAACAACTTCTAGCTTTATGCACTAGATCTAAATTTCACCCTTATAGATATTTATTTTTTAACTTGACTTCAAATAATTAAATGAAGAAAATCAAGTTTAGTTTTTATTCAACTTTCAAACTTTCAAAAATTCCAAAAAATGAATATTTTATTAAAATTTAAAAATTAGACCAATTACCATAATCTATGGAATTTCAATTTATAGAATTATACAAAATTTGATTACTCCATACTATTTTTTACTATAATATAGACTTTTAATATAAATTTCAGATTTATTAGCTACTTTATCAAATATGAATTTATTTCACTTTTTCTTCAATAAATTACAATAATTTCAAATCATTACCAATAAATCTAGAACCTTTGTGACTCATAGAAGACATGTGGTTTCATCATTGAAAAATAAAATAAAATAATCTCATTTAAATTTAGTTATAAAATAAAGGAAACAAAGTAAAAGAATTGAACCAATAATTACATGGTCATAGACTCCATCCTTCCAAGTTTAAGGGAGCAACACCTAATTGCAACCCCTTTTGTTCTTGGAAACCTTAAAAAATGACCTTGAATGGACACTTCCATGAGTCAAACCTACCACAACTTTGCAATAGCAAGCAACAAGAGGTGAAGAGCTTTTTAAAGCAACCATTGAGAGCATCACCACCCATCTTGTAAAATGCAAGGCTACTCACTTTGCAAGCCAAGTGGTAATGCTACGTCCTACCTATAACCTTGCATCATCAACCTAAGTAGCAATGAACTTGGAGGTAAAAATTGAAAATGATTTCAACTCAGTAACTCCCTCATATAATAGAAAGTGCAAATATATTGTTTTGTGTTTTGCTTGTTTGCAAACACACCTTCTTTTGCCAACTATTTGCCACTTTGCAAGCCACCTAGTGAACAAATCATTGACCTTTCTAAATGGGTGGGGCAAGCTTGCAAGCTTGGTTCTACAAGTCATCCAAAATGCCAAATGGATGGGGATGCTTTGAAAGTTGAGGTATTTTGTGCTTCAAGGTATCTATTCTAGGTGAATCTAGTGTTATGTATATATAAGCTACTCTATGTTTTCAACTTTGAAAAATTATAAAATAATTTATTAGAGCATTGAAAAATTATAAAGCCACTAGGTTGCATTTATCTTGAGCTTGCCAATAACCCCATTAAATATTTTTGGTTATTTGACCTTTGAGGTAGTGGAATAAAAAAAAGTGTTGCTTTTAGATGTTGCTACATTAACAATGTAATCATGCCTTCATCACACTTGTTCCTATATACTTGAAAAAGAGTATTTTGCAATAGTTTTATCGTAGATATTCTAAGAAAGCTTGAATGGTTTTAGACAGGGTCACTTAAGCAATCTTGATTCAATGCTAAAGTTGAATTGGTATAATATTGTGTGTTCATATTCAAGCAACAAAGTGAAGAGTGCTTTATAACACTTGCCTATGGCATAACATGTGTGCAAAACTATGGTAGAAATATCTATCCCCAACTTGTAGGGTGTACTATTTCCAACCAATACTAGAACAACTTTCAACCCAAGCTTTGAATGTATTTTTTCTCTTTTTCAAAGTTGGGAATAATTAAGTCATGACACATGTCCCAAAATAATGAGTGGGAAGTAGCTCTTGAATGATTGGAATTAGAAGACTCTACATGTTGGGTATGAATTGCCGGCTTCCAAAATTCATAATAATTTCAATTTGAGCATAAAATTACCAAAACATTGCAATCCTCATGATTTCTATCCTTAATATGGTAGAAAATTTACATTGCCTTATATTACTTTAGAACATGCACAAAATTGTTAAAGTGGTCAACTATGGGTTCTTCTACTATAATGTCACCTCTGTCCATTAAACAATTTTCTAATAAGTGCTAATGTATTCAACCAATTATGCATTTGTTTCATAGTACTCATTCTAAATTCATGAGATCTTCATTTGTAAGATTTTTATGAATTACATAACACTAAAGATATTGCTAGGCAAATTGGCATGTTGTACTAACTAGTGTTACAATGACATATGGTTACTTATAGTACACATTACATGTGAACAAGCTCTTTAGTTACATCAACTCTACAAAAGAGTTGGAGTTAATTATATGGTATCAATGTAGTAATTATAGAGCTTGTGAATTTGATAACCAATTCAAAAATTTGAATTATATAATAAAGCAGGAGGTCTATGATGTGCCCATTTAAGAGTTAGAAATTAATTTGGGGAAGTTGGATTTAAAAAAATATTTTTCACTGAGTTTTCTTTGAAAGATGGCAAGTGAAATTAGCATCTAATTCAAGTCATTTCATATTTTTTGAAATTACTTATGAACTTTTGAAGTTTAAAAAGTAGTGGTCACTAAAAGTGTCAACCTCTTGAATTATGTACATTATTTTTACATTGCTAGTGCAACAAGAAAGGAAAATGTACAAATAGTCTATATTTCAAGAGGCAAATGCTTTAAAAGCTTGAGTGCTTTATAGACTTCTTACCTAACTACAAGTGGGAAACTCGACCCTTACAACATATTTCTCTATCACTTTTTTGTTGCTCTATACTTGAAAGTAGGAAGAGGGACATTTTGTGATTTAGTGTTAAGTCTTGGGAAGAAATTTGAACCAAACTAATTATATCTATAATTTTCTATTAGGAAACAATTTTCATTGATAATCTTCAGCTATTCCTTGTACTTTCACTTTAAATAGATTTAAAAAAAAATATAGTGACCAGCCAATTGCACAAAGTTTTGATTTTCAACTGGTAATTTGGGAAAAATGAACCAGCTCATAATATTCTAACTGCCGGTTCTCCCCGTTCATTGACGCGGTCAGCACCCATCTGCTGAAAACTGCTGAAAACAGACAACGTCCCTACCCATTCGCGCTGCCCACGTGTCCCTCCCCCAATTGCCGCTCCTCGACTTTCACTTTCCTGTGACCGAGACGGCGCAACAGCACCACGACTGCCACCATCAAATTGGTCTTCTTCCACCTCCAACCCGCATTTCCTTGTTGATTTCCGAATTGGGTTTGTCGCAATGGCTGGCGTGTTGGGCCGATTGAGCGGCGCCTGGGGTTGGTACCAAGTGAAGCTCGCGCAACAACCCGTCCGCACACAAATGATCACGTCCGGAATTTTATGGGCGACGGGCGATTACGCCGCACAGTCCATCAGTCGCAGAATCGAGCGCAATCGCGTTACAAATTCCCCAGAAGCCAACAAAACCGCAGAGACAACACTCTCCGACACTACCAAATGGAAGCAAGTGGCACTTGCGAGCTCCTTCGGCGTGGGCTTCGTCGGCCCCGTGGGGCATTTGTGGTACGAGGGGTTGGAGCGGTTCGTCATCCACGGCCTGAAGCTCCGCGCGAACTCCGTGCGCTTCATCGCGACGAAAGTGGCGTGTGATTGCCTGCTCTTTGGACCCATTCACCTGCTGGCTTTTTTTACGTACATGGGCTTGATGTCCGGGAGGCCCTGGGAGAAGGTGAAGCACGACGTGGAGAGGGATTTCATTCCGACGTACATGACGGAGGGAGTCGGGTGGGGCTTTGTGCAGGTGGTGAATTTTAGATTGGTGCCTGTAAGGCATCAGCTGCTGTTCGTGAATGTGTTTTGTTTGGTTGATAGCGCGTTTCTGTCGTGGGTGAAGTATCAGGATGATGCGCCGTGGAAGAAGTATTTGACGTCGCTGGTGACAACGAAACCGTCGGAGTCGGCCACTTGATAGGTTTAGCAGTGCTGCAATTCGTGTCGGGCCTGTGATTCTGGCACAATTCAATTCAAAAACTCTCCGTAATTGGAAAATTAGGTTTTTTAAGGTTTTTTAGGTTAGCTGTGGGATAGGAGTCGAGTGTTGATAGATAGCGCATTTTTGTGGCGGGCGAAGCGCCGGGACCATGCGAAGTTTAGGGCAGTGTTTGGCATGCGTTGATGATGCCACAATCATTGGAATTTGACATATGATAGTTCCGCATTTTTGAGGTTTCATATCTGGTCTTTGATCCTTGTACAATTCAATGCAAAAATTCTCCGTCATTGGAAATTTAGGGTTTTTAGGGTAGCGTATTACAGGAATTGAGTGTTGAGAGATAGCACATTTCTGTAGCTGGCGAAGCGCCGAGGAAGCAGTGTTTGGCATCGGTCGTGACGCCGCAACCATTGGGATTCGCAACATGATAGTTACACAATTTTGAGGATTCATGTCTCGTCTTCGATCCTCGTACAATTCAATGCAAAATTCTCCACAATTTGGAAAATTAGGTTGTCGGGGTTCTTAGGGTAGCTCTGGGGCAGAAGAAGTTGAGTGTATCATTGTTCAGGAAGGTAATCTATATCGCCAATCTCGAATTGCGCAACTTTAATTATCAGTTGAGCATTGATTGCATTCAATTAATGTTTCAGTTTCATTTGCCGTTTCTCTCTCGTGTCTTTAATTTTGTAATTGGATTTTATAAATGGACGTTATGTTTGGATAAATGGTTCGTTTGGTGGTCTAGTAGCGTTGCGTAATCAGATCATTGTCTGAAATTCGGAGACCTTCGTCATTGGGGATTGTCTATTAGGGTTTAGGTTTCCATGTGCTGAAGATTCTATACTGAATACGGTTTTCTTTTGGAGAAGATGCTGTCGACGGTGGATGCGGTTTTTCAGAGAGCGAAGCAGATTTGTCGAGAAGTGTTTTTGCTTTTATACTTGATCTGGATTTGCAGACCTGTTAAAGTTACTATCTGTTGTCGAGGAAGCTTGCACTGGATATGCATGCTGATAAGGAGCATTTCCAATGCTGCGAGAAGGACTCGTCCAAATGTAAGTGCTAAATAAGTCAACTAAATAGTTCAAGTTATGCAATTATGCGTCTTCTCTGTTCTACAGGGTGCAAATGAGTTTTTCCATGAGTATAGTTAGAACAAACTGAATTGGTATGGCACTACACAAATCACCCTGCTTCAATTGTATCCATCCCATGTAAACATCTGCAGGAAAAACAACCAGGCACCAGGAATGTTTCTGCAACTTATGTTGTAGTGAAGTTCTTTCTGTTGTTGCCACCGCTCACAGTTCTAAGAATTTATAGTGATGAGCATTTGTATTTAATACATGAAATTAGATGTATCCATGTCTAATTTTTTCTTTTCTATTTGTTTTCAGAGCTCTGGGGATGCAACTATGGTATCTTCCAAGGTAAACTCTCTTTGCGAAGATGACAAGGATTGTAAGAGTCTTTGCAATGGCGTTTCAATGCTGGCGAAAAAAACACCTAGCAATGATCTTGTTGTGATTTATGTTCAGAGTGCAACACATTTGCAACTGCTATGCAATGTCACTAAGACACAACTTTTGCAAATGAGTCTTTTTTTTTTAGAGTTATGCATCATTCCTGTGTTTGCCCTTACAGATTCAATGGATTTGAAAAAATATAAGCAGTGGTTTTAAGATGGAGATTTGCAAGTCTTAGAATTAATACTTTGATGATTTTACAAATTAGTTTACAATTCTATCTAAAACTTATTTCAATAGCAGAGTTCAATCTAGTTTCACTGTCACTGTATCAGTAGGGGCTTTGCAAGCACTAAACATTGCCAATGATTTCATACTTTCAAGAATGTTGACAATAGTGAGGTTCATTCCATTTCTTGAAAGTATGAAATCATTGGCAATAGTAAGGTTCATTCCATTTCTTGAAAGTATGAAATCATTGGCAATAGTAAGGTTCATTCCATTTGGGGGCAAGGATTCAAATTTTTTGTAGGCATTACCTTGAAACAAGTTGCAGTTTTTGCACACATGAATGTGTTGCATATTATGAATTAAGTTTGATAACACTAATTTGATTTCTCAATGAAAGTTTATTAATATCTTATTTTGTGGAGTATTTTATCTTTTAGGAGTCCACATTATAAGGTAATATTTGCAATTAAATAGAAATGCTTTGAAATGTTTTTTACAAATAAATGATAATTGTCCCTTTTTGCAACATTCACATAACTTAGGTTCAATCAATTGAAGATTTGAACCCCCTACCTCCCTTGTGATCTTAATCTAATCCATTGTGGCTTAAGTCTTAACAAGTTCTCTTAATTTGTTATTAAGAAGGTTTTCTACAATAATGTTGAAATTGGTTTGTTTTGTGATCTTAATCTAATCCATTGTGGCTTGAGTCTTGAAAGGCCATGTACAAGTTCTCTTAATTTGTCATTGTTGATTTGTCATTGAGAAGGTTTTCTACAATAATGTTGAAATTGGTTGGTTTTTATTATGATATGAAGTGGAGTACTTTATTTAGAATTCAAGGAATAAGGAATTAGGGTGAGTGAATATAAAACCTATGTTCCTCTTCTACTTTAACTTCAATCAAAGGTAAAAGATGCATGTCTCTTCAACAAATGATTGATATAGAGTCATTGAGAAGGTAAAGAGGATTAAAACATGACTTGGAGATTCACTTGAGAATCAAGAACTATTTAAAAACACTTGAAGGCTTACTTATCTACATTAAAAAAGAAATGAATCTTGTAAAGGGATGCTTTATAGTGTAAAGAATTTAGTAAGAAAGAGTTTCACCTAGTCTCTAACTAAGTTTTCAGCTTGCAATTGGGGACCCTTAGTACAATTCAACGTTTGTCCTAAGTGAGGTTGATTTGTCTGGATTTGTAAGTTGAATTTCACTTTTTTAACATGAACTTTGGCTCCTTTCTTGGGTTTGATGTAGCTCCTTACTTGCTTTTCAACTAAGTAGCTCCTTAGAATAGATAAAAATCAAAGTTAATCCAACTTGTAGCTTAATTGAGCTATCTTATAAATACAATCAATGTTGATTCTTACTTGTAAGGCTCTAATCAACATTTGGATCTACTATGATTGTCGTTGAAAAGTACACTACATTTCCAAGAGAGCCCTTGAATCCCAAGAGAGCCATTGAAGTGCAAACTAGGAATATATATTCAGAGTTGTGAAGTTGAAATTATTTGATTGTATATGGTGGCACTAATGCCAACATGAACATTGCTTTCCATGAGCTTTTTAAAAAATTTTGCACTACAAATAGCAAAAAAACTCACAACCCCTTCAAGGATTCAATTTCTTTCTAATGATTGGAACACATTAAAGAGTCATTTCATTTGGTTTTTGAATCTTGGTACCATCATATTTTGTATGGCAATTAGGGCAACAAAGTAATAGGGTACATCTACCTAAGCATCTTGAAGCAATAATTAAACATGAAGTATGAAACCAATTAATAGCTTTACTATCTAGTGAAAAGATGCAAACATGTTTTTATTAATCCCCCAATTCCCAATTTTAAAAAATCATGGACCGTCGATCTACTCACAAAAAGAAATTGGAACCAATCTCCAAGTTGTTGATCTTGGATACGAATACAGATAATAGGGTACGAATATAGATATAAGATACAAATAAGAATACAAATATAGTATGGGGTATGATATAAATATCAAGGATATACACTAATATATAATATGGATATAGATACGGGGGAATATGGATATTGAGGATGTACACTAATATATGATATGGATACAGATACAGGGGAATATTGATACCGAGGATGTATACTAATACATAATATGGATTCTATGGAATAAAAATCCCATATTGATTGCAAATTCCATTTTCACTTAGGAATTACAAATAGAGTAGGTGGGTGGATTTAGGTTGGATTTAGGTTAGGGTTTGGTTTGGATTTGGGTTTAGAATTTAAAAAAATTATGTTCTAGTAAGAGGTTGAGGGGTAATAAAATAAAAAATCCACAAAATTAAACTTATTGCCTGAAACATATTGTCTCATTATCTACTTAAAGCATACATAATGTAGATAGCTTTGTAATGTTTAACCCCTAAATGCCCAAGCTATGTTTTTTAGTACCATAGAAATTTTGGGTAGCTCACTATGAATGGAGTTTTTATTTTTTTTCACTGAAATTTTAATACAACATGCGCCCAAAGAGTAGCTTTAAGATTCAACAATTTTCATAACTTTTGACTTCATGGTTAAAAAGTTATTGTATGATATGTACTTTTCATTACTCGACGGGCACCTCGGGCACCAAAAAAAACTTCTTTAAAAATTATTATTTAAAAAAAATTTAATTTGAAAACGGTTCTTTTGATTTTTATATACTTAAAAAGCTTTGAATCATTCCATTTTGATCAATGAGTCAAAAGTTATGAGGAAAATTAGTTTGTGAGAGTTTGCAAATCATTATAGAATCTCTACTCTAAAATAAACTTTGAAGTCCTTTATTTAACTCAATTTTCAATATTTTTGAAAAAAATAAAAATGTTGGGTGTACATTTTTTATTATAAAATTACAACCATTGGGATTGGCATTTTTCAATTCCATAAATAAATTGTTAACAATTTAGTATTTTGAATCATTTTCTATTACGACCTACTTACTATTTTTTTCCTGTATATTGTATAATTCCAAATGATCTGAAATTTTTCAAGCATGTAGCCAACTTGACTTGAAAAATGAATTCAAAAAGTAAACACCATTTGGAAAAAAATTTCATATAAATGTGACCTTCTAAAGTGCACTTGTCTAGATTTTCGCAGGGCCAAAAAAAGGAAACTTGTCACTTCAAATGCTAATATCTTGCAATCTACACGGTGGGAATTTCTAAAAAAATTTCCACATGTTTTCAAACAAGCTTACTACAAGATCCTACAATTACATGTGTCCAAAAATGTTTTTCATTTCAAATTTGGTGCTTGTATTAGAAATGGTAGTTTTGGAGTGTTTTTGGTGAAAACATAGGCTCTGACCTTTAGGGGTTAAACTTTAGAGAAGTATCAATATTTGGGGGTACGGTAGCAAGTTAGGTTATCGTGGTTTTTGGTAATGTGATGTTAAGTAGAAAGGCTAAAAACATGTCAAGTAGATATATTTATTATCACTGGCCCCCCCCCACTTGCATCCCTTGTCTACGTTCATGACTCATGACACCTTGACATTACATTATTTATATGTTTATTTTTTTTCTTGATAAAATGATTTTTTTCAAAAATAAATGTGTACATATATGTTTTTGTTCTATTTTTACAAACAAAATTTAAAGATTCACTACCAATATTTTTCAACCAATTAGCACACACATAATTTTTGTTTCTAGAAGTTGAAATTTGGTGTATAGAATGAGATTGCACTAAGAAATAAAATTAAAATAACTACACTTGATTATATTTGAATACACAATTGATTATAGTTTCTGTTAATATTTTTAGAATCTTCTTGAATATATTCTATATATTTGTCTTATATTTTCTTGGGACATTGTATAAATGACCTAAGAATTTTCAAAGTGGTAAAAATAGATAGATTTACCAAAATAATCCTATTCTTTCATGAATAGTGACAATACATTTAAAGCAAGAATTAGTAGGAGTTGATTTTAGAAAGTAGTAAAAATTAGGCATATAGTGGTTCTCAAAATGTTTTTGTATACTTTCAAAAATTGACATAGCTAATTGGATAATTAGAGATTTTTTACAAAATTTAATTGTATACGTTATTGTATAAGTAACCCACTAATTCTTACCAAATTCTTGCATAAATTAAGTTTTCAAATTTTTCAAATTTTTTATGATTTTATAAGACTATAATAAAAATTTATTAGTAAAAAATATTTTAATACAAATAACTTTTTCCAAGATTCTTTAGTAAGTTGAATGACAATTTTTTGAAGAATTTTTTGTAAGAATTTCACAAATTTCATAATTTTATTGAGTGAAATATGACTAAAATATTTTTATAATTTTTATAATTTACTCCAAAAATCACCACAAAAATGTGGAAAATTTGAAAAGCTTATTATATAAAAATTTTCATAATTTTTTGGTGTAATTTTGAATAAATTATAAAACTCATAAATATTAAGAGTCATATTTTATTTAGTTAAAAACATTTTATTCAATAAAACTTTGAAATTTGTGAAATTCTAATTAGAATATTTTGAAAAGAATTGCCATTCCAATTACTAAAGAATCTTGAAAAAAATTTATTTGTATCCAAAGTTCTTTTTTGCTTATAAATTTGATTAAAATTCTTAAGAGATAAAAAATAATAAAAAAAAATAGTTTTATACAAGTGTGTTACTTGTTCTTTAACTAAATTTATTGAAAAAATTTATTGAAAAATATTCTAATTTCTCAATTAGTCGAAGTAATTTTTGAAGCATAAGTTAAGAGCCACAAACCATAGTTAATTTGATAGGTTTGGAGGTAATGCTGTTGTGGACAAGAAGTGTCCAATGGATGATAGAGAATCCTTCCAAGTAAAATTGAAGTACATTTGTTCATCTTTCAAATTTTGTGTCAAAAAACGAGGTCTTGCACAATAGTTTGACCTCCAATGAATGCTTTTATTTTTTTAAGTAGATGATTCACACTATACCAGAAAAGATGATTTCCAGAGGAACTAGCCCATCCTTGCATGAATGGTTAATAATTTTTTTATTTTTATTTTTTAAACACGTGGACAATTTCCTTTGAAAGGGGGAAACATGGATAAGTTTTGGAAGGTCAAACTTTGAAAGATATTCTTTCCATATTAAAATTGGGGTTGAATCTCAGGGAACTGAACACGTCGCTCCCACACCGACTGACGTGAAAACTAAAGAAGGTGACTTTCAAGAGGTCCCCGTGTCCAGTCGAAACATTACTAAACTCAGAAAAAGCCCATTCAAGCTCTCGTGGCCATCTCAGAGGAGAGCTTCCGTCCACCAAACACTTCTAGCCGCCCATTTCCTCTTCGCCTGTCGTTGCCACTTGCTCGCCTCTCATTCCAATCTCTCCATTCTTCACGCACTGCTTCCCATTCCACCCAGTCCCCTTTCCAAATCTCATCACATATTATGTAAATTTGCATTAAATCTGAGCTTTATCACACTTTTCCAAAGCTTCCAGCTCCCAATTTCCCACAATCACACCTCCAGAGCTTCCCATTCCATCCACGATTAGTCTCTGGTGTTGAATCATTTGGGACGCAAATTTTGTAGCTAGAGTACGATAAGGTTTGGTGGGTCGATACTAGTAGTTGAGGTGCTGGGAGTTCGCGACTGGATTTTGCAGGATTGGGATTCTGTGGAGAGGGTTTGGGTTTTACAGTCACGTCGTGTTGTAGCATTTTACTGAGTTTGTGACTGTTGAATCGAATTCTTGGGCTGTATGTGGGGTTTTGGGACTTTGGTGTGGAGATTATTCTCTCGGCGTTTTGTGTTTGCGATTTAGTTCAGGTTGTGAGATTCTGAGACTTGGTGTGACGAAAATGGTAATCCTTGTTGGACCGGAGACGGTCGCTTTCTCTTGCGTTGGCAGTGGGAGAACTGATGTGGGAAACTCTAGGGTTAGGTTAGTGCGACCTCACGGAGAGAAGAGGGTTCGGTGTTTAGCCGGAATTGGGAGGAGGCGGGTAGCGAATGGGAGACTTCAAGTGAAATTGAATGGTGGCCTTTGGAATTCTAAGCAAGGCACGTCGTTGAGGAGAGAAGTGAGGTATGCAATGCTCGGCTTAACTGTAAACAAAATTATGTCTGGGTATGGAAACCCTGCTGATCGTGCAGAGTCATGATTATTCAGTTATGCTTTACATCATTACGAAAAAAAGAAGCATTAGAGAATCATTGACAAGCATTGCAGCTTCGATTAGTGGTGGATTTTCACCCTTTCTATTGGTTAATATCGTACTAATGAGACATTTAATCGGTGATCTGAGTGCCAAGACTATGTATGTATAGAACCACGATGTCTGACTTTGCTTTCAAACGTTGAATTTTCAAACTTTCAACATATTAAGGAAAATGAATGTTCGAGGATTACTGAATATGGGATTCAGAAAGAGTAATGAGGCCCAGGAGCTGAATTCAAGAATTTTACGATTGTTTATATTCAAGAGGAATTAAACTAGGTAGAAGTTGACTATGGCATTTAGCATGAAGGCGATTCGTTTTCACTTACAGATCACAAGGAGAAGATATGGAAGACACTTCTGAGGCCTCTACATCAGAGTCCGCGTCTTCAAAAGAGAAGGATATGATGAATGGATGGGGTGTGAAAGCTGTTGAAGCTGCCTCTGCCATGCTAGTTTTTGGTCCTGGGGTTGATATGGCCAAAGAAAGCACAGCGATGGCATCGTTAAATTCAGTAAGTATCATCTGCAAGTGTTTTTAATGTATTTCATTTGAAATGTTATACACATGTTGAAATATAATAAACCTTGAGACAAGTGACAAGCACTCCGGCTCAGAAAACGTTTGATTGTTTTGTGAAGGTATGGAAAAGGATACTAGGTCCGTTAGGGACCTAATCCTATCTCTTATTCTTACCCCTTATTACCGACAACAACTCATCTATTTGGTGGGAAGTGTTGGTGTTAACATGACTCGATTAAACTTTGGTAGGACCCGGTGGTGTAAACAGACTTGGCTAAACTTCTACGGCCACTGATTTCTGATGAATAGGGTTGTGTCTTTGGTCACTTACAGTGGTGTACAACATCACATTTTGAAATTGAATTAAAAAGTCATACATAGTGATAAAAATTAGATCTCGACACGTTTGGCTCTAGTACTCAAGATCTCTCTACTGCACTGTAGTGACTCTTTCAATTATTAAAAATTCTGGATGCGATGCTGATAATATCCTCTACCTGGTCTTCATATTAATCGTTGTTTCTGGCAGATGCGACCTGGAACTATGTTGCTTGACAAGGTGGTCGGTGGATTCCGGTCAGGCAAGGTACGTACTTGAGAATGACTGATTTATGATGACCTCGATGTTTTACAAAGTTCACATCAAGGTCAAGATAATAATATTTATAGCTGTGTCTACAGTTCTTGTATAGGAAACCTTAGCTGAGTTCCAGAGGTTTGCTGAAGTTCTTAATAGAATTTCCAAATATATTGACTCTTGGAATCTCCCTATCCTGCGTTTCAGAAAGATTTTGAATGCTTTGTAGGAATCTTGACACACGCCAGAGTGGGCTTTCAGTGCTCTTCAGAATCCTACCTCACCGATGTTTGCACATTAGATCCGACTGTTGTTGCTCTGATCACTATTTTTGCTGACCACTTGGTCATTTTATGATCTAACCTGTTTTTTCTCGTGTTTTTGTGCAGTTTATAGATAAGGTGGTGACCGTGGTCAGTGGGCCCTTTGTCGTAAGTATGCAAACCATCTCATTATTACACGGGCAATTTCAGAGTAAAGCATTGGGCTACATGTCGGTTGTGGTTTGTGAAAGTCCATTTTTATCACTGATTTCTAGTAGCATTGAGTCCGATAAGGGAGAATTAACCGCATTATCCGGATTTTTATATACGTGATAGAAACCTCTTATCGTTTAGTTGATGTCGGGTAATGTCTTTAGGTTTTATATATCAATGTACCTTGATCTGATGCGTGATCTGATGCGTGCAGGTGAACCCAGATGATTTGGAAAAGGAAGTGAAGGAGATTCTGGAAAAACCAGTACGAATTTCAACCTTTCTTTCACTCATTGTAACTTGATGAATATGGGATCGTACTATATGTGTCCATGAAACAAACTGGTTGAAAGTTCCTTAAACGTTGATATTCTTTATGTTTTTGCTATGTTTCATTGCTGCCTCTATGGTAAAGCTTCACTGCGTTTGGATTTGTCAATCTTTGCGTCAACAGTGTCCTCTTCTGACCAGCTAAGTGGTTATTGGTCCTGCAGCAAAGTTTTGACGAATGGCGGAACGGAGTCCTTGATAATTTTATGGACAGTATTGGCACCGCATTTGATGTGGTACGTACTCAATTCTATATTGCGGTGCCGTCATGTATGATTTGACCTAGTGTTGTCAGTTAGGATGGCTAATGGATAGCAAATCCCAAGCCTATCTAGCTTTGCTAATCGTCTATATTGTGCTTCTGTCAATTCTCCAAGCACAGTCTTACTGGACATCGATTCGCTACGCTATCGTACTTTTCTGTATTTGGGGCACGTATATACTTCCTGAGGCCTGTAAAGATTCATACTATACTGCCCGATTTGCTACTCGTGACCTCAAAAGTGGACTTGAACTGTACCGCAGATAACTCATCTTACACCTGAGGGTGTAAAAGATTCGGTTTCTACATCTTTTTCCAGTGCATTTGAGCTTGGAGCTGAAAGGGTACATTAACATTGGCATATATTACATTCATGAGTGATGAGTTTGCTGCACTTTCTAAAATCAGTTTCAACTCGTGCATTCATTAGACCATAGATGACAAAAGTGATAGGACAGTTTTCCTGCACATGATGTCGATTTCTGTTATTTGCTAGCCAATCTATGCTGATTTGTTCATAATAAACTGATCATATGGTTTGGCGTGGGCCTGCAGTTTGCAGCGTTTGAGATATCATCCCTTGTGGGACTTACTGAGAGATGGCTCATCTACATTCCTCTTGTAGTTCTGCCCATGGCATGGTAATTATGCAGTCCTCCCTTTCTATGAATCAAATCTTCTCATTTCCTTTCGATATATTTGTAGGTTTGATCCAAATCTGGTCTATTTCAGATATGAAGATGCGTGGAATTTAAAATTCTCAAAATTCTGGTAAAAACATTAGTAAGTTGAGCTGGGATATGATGCTAATTTCTCTCATTTGGATACTCACAGGCAAATGAGGGCTCGGAGAGCTGCTGCTGCTGCTGATTCGCAAGACAGGTATTGTCGTTTGTTCCGCTTGCATAATCACTGATCCTCGGGGCATGTACACTTCTAGGAGATTTAACGATGAAGTTTCGTTGTCTATAATCCGTTTGTTCTAATGCGTATGCTTAACTACGTAAGATGAATATCGTCGTGAATTTGCTTCAATATGGCAAACTAGGGATTGATTGGTCTACTTGTTGTGGGATATGATTTTTTTGAGTTTGCATGAGATCGACTAGCTTTGAGATTCTCATTAATTGGTATCATGGATTTGGTCTGTTCAGAGAGGACAGGCGACTAGTTATTTCCGAAGAAACTGACGCAAAAGCTGAACGAGTCCGTCGAGAGCTAGAACGGATTAGATTAAAAGCATCTCTCTTGGAAATCATCAAATCAACAGGAGAGGTATGCAGAGAGTTTCATTTGAATGTTTCTTCAACTCTCTCTTTCGTATGAATAGTCACTAGTATCGGTTCTTGCTTCTGGTAATGGTTAGCATGCCGTATCTTATACTTAATTTCTTTGATCGAGTTACCTTTATTATATTCGCAATAGGTCTAGGATTACTTCAATTTATTTTATTATTGAGGACAAGCGATCTTGAACCTGGGTATGACGATCATTTATCCTGAAATGAAATGTAAGTACTGTCGTTCTTGCGCTCAGGTTGCTCTGCAGCGGATGGAGAATGGTCCAAAACCGAAGAACTCAGAAATTACTACCATAGTGGATCAGTTGAAGACTATGAACCCTGGATATGAAGTGAAACTTAACTCGCGAGACCCGGGATCAACAATGAGGTCCGGCAGTGGCAACGACGCTTTCTCCGACACCCCATCTGCTCCTCAATTGGATGGCAACTGGAATTTAGTGTAAGGCCTAACCCAGATTTTCTGGAAAACCTTTTCGTTGCAAATTGAGGTTTTGCGTCGTTTATGGCAAGATTGGGAGGCTTTTGATGTTAAGAGATCCAGTGGAGTTCCAACTGGGAATGATTTCATTGATCGTTTATTGTGTTGTTCTCCATTGCAACCGAAGTCAGAACGACTGGTTGTTACCTGTAGTTTTCTGCTAAAGGTTGCGTCCTTGCTTCGTCATTCTATGTGCATTTCAATATGAAAGCTCTTAGGATCTGAAGTTCGATGAGCAAGCTCTCCAAAGACTAGGTACCCAATCCTTGTCGATCTCACATTAATCCACTCGATTTGACGAGAGTCCTGACACTAGCATCCTTGTTGTGTCCTTACAGATATGTATCACAATCACTTCAATACAGAGATGTACCTCAAGTTCCAGGTGTTGAGATACATAACCCACGACAGCAAGTTTGGAATCAAGGGTCAAACTCAGCACCATCTTTAGATGCTGATATACTCGGAAGCTCCCTCCTCATGGCGAAAAACGTTGCAGAGCTCAGGTGGCTTTCTATTCTGTCAAATGAGTTCGAATCGATTGCACTCAACTGACGCAATTTTATTACTATCGTCTGAGTTGCACAAGAGCATATTTGAAACCTGTCATGCAGTTTGTGAAGAAAGGCTGACTTGACTCGTGGGTGCCTCCTACAGATTAGGACCTCTTGGACTGTTGGAGGTGGGCTTCCAAGGGAGCTGGGAGAACTTACGCAATGGACAAGCTGGACTCGTCTCATTTGACACATTTTTGATTCGCCCCAAGGAGATACTAGGCACTCATTTCGGTGATGATTTGCCCTCCGTAAGTGTAACTTTGCCGCAGGTCTTACAATCAACTGCGGAGTGGGACGTCCTTTACCTGGATGAAACTTTGCGAATCAACCGTGGTCAGCGCGATGACCTCTTTATTTTCACCAGAAATTCTTAGATCAGCATGCCCTTGGTCGCACGATAGCTTGTCATTCTATCATGTTTGACTATTGGATGAGATGTAGTATTGAGTGTTGACCCATATTGTCGTCATTCCATTTGAACCATTCTCTTGACTAGGTTAGGGAGCCCCATGACATAGTACTCGGCAGTGTCATTCTGCTTGAGAAGATGGTTACACTTGCCAAATCAGTTAGCAATGTAGTTACAGTCTGTAGTTCATGAAATCTCACTCGTCAGCAACTGCAATGTATAATAGTGTTGAATTGGTCGACACTGGAACATCATGTATCCAAGCGATGGAAGTTTTTCAAGTTCATTGCCATGCTTTGGTTACAAACTACTCTAGTAATGGAATTTAGGGTTATGGTACCCTATAGTGTTACTTACTCTATCATTTAACTCATTTAATTGTCATTTAGAGTTCATGTTGGCTGTTTGTGTTCATGTGTTTGTGTTTTTTCATGGAAATTAAGTTGACAATTAGATTAGCTATTCGTAACATTCACAACATGTATTGTATAGCCAGGTAAAGGTCCTCCCCTATGCTTGGAAGGTATTATGCTTTACTACATGCTTGGGATTGATTATCAGTTATTTGAAGGATTGGAGGAGTCGTGTAAGATAATTTTGTTCACTGTAGGGTCCCCTTTTCAATGATGCAAAAGCGACCCCTGCCTCATTGGTAAACAATGTTATGTTAGTTGTTGCCATTTTTAGTGTTGGAGTTTGTTCTTTAGTGTTGCAAACACTAAAATTCATTATTTGTGTACTGTTCGTAGGAGAAGTTGTCGGGCAAAGCACGCTAAGTGTACTAACCGAATGCACGAGGTGGCTGAGAAATTATATTCTTTTACTTCCCACTTCAGTTCTATATTTCTTCAACCCGTTCACCCCCTGTCCCCCCCCCCATCTATCCGCTCCAGTACCCCCTGCTCCCGAATAAGTACCCCCCTGTCCCCGTCTAACAAGTATTTACAGACTTGTAATCAAGTAGGCAGTGGAGCATACTCTGAAGCTTCGTGGTCCAGAGAGCGAGTGGGTGAAATCGTCTCCAGCTTGCGCTCTTTGTGCTTGTCTGACAGAGTACTGCAGTTCGGTGAGGTGAAGCTCTAGTATGTTTTTGAAACATTTTTGTATCAATCGCTCTGCACTTCAGTTCGATGGCTCCAACAAGCGATGGCGTTGGACATGCTTTCTGGGGACGGAGTCCTGGTTTGTAGCCCCAGGTATGTGTCATAACGCAGAAATGGAGTCGATTGTTCATACTAAGGCTGCATGAATTTCAAGCAAGTCTGTCTATCGAAATTTCGTGGATGTCTGCTCTCGAATTTCCCTTCCTCTCTTATCGCTAAAAGGTTGTTATTTAGATTATTACGAAAATATAGACGTGCATCAGCTGGATGCCAAACTACTGCTTGATCGAGGTCTGTAAAGTCTGTAAAGTCTGAAGGTCAAGTTAATACGTTTTTAAACGGCCCAGTTGAGTGCTGTGATCTACCTGGTTCGTGGGTTACTAGCCAAAGTAATTGGTATTCTAAATTGAGTAGTGTAGTTTCTTACACCGAAATCACTTTTGTAACTAGTTTACCTCTTCTCATACTTCGACAAATCTCTCTCTCATCAATCCTTGTCATTCGCCTTTGTTGCACATTTCAGCAGCTGTGTTTTAGACTTGTGATATATGTATTCTACGTTGTTTCTATAGAAACCTTGCTTGTTTGGTTGCGTGCTTGACTCTTCGGATTCCCCGGAAACCAGATTTGTTTCCTTCTCCGAAGATGTCAGTGTTCAGATCGCTAGCCTCGACGAGCTGCCGACAACGACAAGTAAATGCCAAGCGCAGGCAATCAGCCAAGACTTCAAGAAGACGAAGTCAACTGCGAATACCGACATTATCCACTGCATTCGATTTGACTGACTTACTGTACGTCTGCTTGGGCAGCAGCCCAGTGAACGTGGAGACCTCTCTTGTCAAGAAGCAGCCGCTGCATCTTAAGCTTCACCTGCTTCAGTCACTAGACCCAAGGAGTTTCATGATATGCATCTGTGCAAGATCAGTTACTACGCATTCGACTGCAACTATGTGGGTTGAAGGTGCGCATGCCTCAGCTGACGATGGCACTCTCGAGGGACACGATCATGATGTCTCACCCCTGTAGAAAGATTGCAGAATCTGTCCATGACACTTCTGCAATCTTTCAAGAGCAGTGGGTGCTCTTCAAACTTTTCTATCCACCCGAGTCGTCTCTCTCAGTCAACCATAAAATCATTTCCAGCCAGCCGATTCTTCAAGAATGTTTTCGCGTTATGGACTACCCTCAACTTCATTGGACAGAATGAACTTTCCAGGTCTAGCCTTTCCAACATTGTCATGCGTGACGACGACATGACGAATCTCCACCTCCTATCAGCGCGTAGTAAATGATTCTAGCTAGCTTAGACTAAGGTACACTCTTCAACTTCTTGCGCCCGAACCAATTTGCAATAGTTTCGTCATGCAACGAATTCCTTGTTAGCTTCCAGAAATGGAATTTAAGTTGCAAAGATCCGCTCTCGGTATGAGAAAAAGTCGACATCCCCGACAGACAAGACATCCCCCAGGAGTTTACCGGAGGTCGACAATAGACAAACACTCCGGTAAAAGCATACCCCATGGCAAGTGGCTGCCACGGATGAAGCCACGCCGAGAGCAGTTAAGCTCTGGCGAAAAGCTTATTCACGACCATCTTCCTCTTGGTGGATGCGATACTCCTGAAGACGCGAAGATTGTTCGTGACATCGCTGCTTTTTATTATGGACAAGTTGAAGGAGAATTGACCCTTGCAAACGGGCAAGTGTTCTCCATTCCTTCCATGACTGAGCAAGAGAAGCAGAGTCTCCATGGCATGGAGAAAAGGCAGTGGGTCTGTCGCAAAGCAAGGGAGGTCTTTGAGGATTTTCAAAAGGCACTGAAAGCTGCAACAAGCACGCCAAGTGGTGCATCGGTATCCTCCGAGGCTTCTACGACAGTTGTTGCTTCTTCCCCAGAGATTACTGGAAGCCAACATCTCACTGACCAAATCTTTGACATGGGTTGCGATTTTGATGTAAGGCAAGGAACACCTTTCCCATGACTTTCAGTTGTCTTGAGTGATTACTATATCTAGAATAACAACTTAAAATAACTTGGATCTTGTTGCCATTCTCAGTACTACCATGACTCCACTGATGACCTATTCTTAGGCTACTAAGGTATTTGCACCTCTTTATGACCTGCTTCTCAACAGAACCGTAAAGATTCTTGTGGATTCCTGCCAATTTTCCATAGTGTTGAAAATGGCTACAAGTTCGACAATTATTAGTTCTAAATAGCACTCCAATTGTTAACCATTAGAATTAACATGGGTGCCATTGACAGGAATGGGTTCCCTTCCGCATCGGATTTACTTTGGCTGCAGAGTTTGTCTTGGGATGAGGGAGACGTTCTTGGATCAACCTCACAGGAGACGACCTCATTGCAAGTGGACTGTCTACAGCAACAGCTGTGCGAATCCCAGTGGCAAAATTTGGAGTTGCAACGGCAATTGGACGAGGCTCTGATGCAGAACTTGGAGTTGCAACATGAAAGCGAACTGCGACAATGTTGCTTTTGCCTGCAGGAACCATATTGGATACCCTGAAATCTGTAAATTTCAGATATGTAACAACATATCATGGAGGGCATCCAAAGTAAATTTTGACCTTCAACACATACTTTTGGTTTAAGCTTAGTTGAGTTTGAGTTTGAGATGAGATGGATTGAGTAAGGGTAGTACTTGAGATCCTTAGTACATGACTCATCAATGTGCTGTACATACAGAGGAATGATCCATTGTTTTGGCAATTTGTGACTTTCAAGCTTGAAGAGATGACATATAGCGCATTTTGCAAAAGAAACACGCACTATCAAGCATGTCACTGTTTGAATTTGAAACCAGATTGAAGCATTTCTTTCATCGTCTGTCTTACAATTTTGATGCAATTGCAGCATGTTTTTGGCTCACTTTGTTGATTGTGTGAAGGAGGTTTGGTTGTGCCATTATGCTAAGTTGACTCCGTTTAAATTTAGAAAACCTAAAATGTACAAACAAATTCTATTCAGGACATGGAATTCTACGTAACAATGCAACTTTAGGAGATGGAATCCTATAAAATATGAGGTATTTCATAGGAAACCTCCTAAGTCAAGCACAAAATATGCCCTTTACAAATTCCTTTGTGGTCCACTGTCCCCCATGAATCACAACATCTTCCACAGGGATGAACACCTGTCAAATGAAGACAAGGAACAATTACCACACCAATCCACAGCTTTCTGTCAGTTTTATGTTGTTTTCAATGCTTGGAGTTAGCATCGTAGCTCCCTCCACCCTTCGATGAACGTGCTTGGCATGCTGAAAATTTTACCTTCTGCGAAGAAGGAACTGACTGGGAAGTACATACAATATCTGCTTCAGAATAAGGTTTGCCTTAGTTTGTGCACAATATTTTTAGAAGGATGAGAATGCTCCTACTAAATAATGTTATGACTGCATCATTCTGAAGGTTGATTGCATTTTCAAGTCACCTATAGTGGGATCAAGAGGAATCTCCATAAATAAACAACAATTGTTGGAAAATCTTCGACTGAACGTTTCTGAGCAAGTGTTCGAAAATAATCTGTTTGCACGTGCAGCTTCTGAGTTGATTTGTCTACTTCATGGACCAAGTCGGGGGACGTAAGTGTTGTCTCCTCCTACAACAGTGCAGCACGATTTCACAGGATCAGTGATTTCAAAACACCGATTTGTCAACATTAGTTCTTGTCATTTTGTACCTTGTATTGCAAAAACATTAGATTTCATTATCGGTGTACTGTTTCGTAGAAGAAGTTGTCGGTCAAAGCACGCTAAGAATACTAACCGAATGCACGTATTGGCTGAGAAATACTATTCTTTTGCTTCCTACTTCTACAGTATATTTCTTCTCTTGCGAGGCCAAGCGCAAGTGGCCCTTTCATGTTCGGCTTCGCCGTCACCGTCACCTTCAACTTCACGCTCGTCGCCATGCTCTCCTCGAGTCTTTACCGTCTTCTCAGTCTTTGCACTCTCCGATATGGCGGGGAGATGTTTTAGAGCACATAATTGTAAAAAATGTATGAGTTCTTCTCTTTGATGTTAGAAGTTGTGATGAGCTGAACTGCTTCTTGAATGTTCAGCTGTTAAGAAGGCAGAGGAGGAAAACAGGCGAAGGTAGTCGATCAGTTGATGATGATGGGCTGCGTCGAGTAGAGATAAGCAGGTCGATCAGATGCATAATTCCCAAGGTAATGTCTGAAATGCTTTGGATTGCATATTTGTTCCTTGGAGATCTTTTATGTTGGTTTCAAAGTCTGATCTCCTAATTGATGGCCCTCTAGTGGACTCCCGCAACCGCATTTCAAATTTTCTGTTGTCTTCAGGGAAGTGATTCTTGATTATTTACAGTGAAAATATGTACAGCTAGCAGTTTAGAGATCTGTAAAGAACATTGCGGTTTAGGGTTTATGTGTATTACCCTCAAGAGGGGCGACACAATACCAACCGCTCACGGGTGTGCGTTCCAGGTAGATGATTTGCATATGATGTTGCTGGGCATGGTTTAAT
This sequence comes from Pseudoscleropodium purum, assembly GCA_963969395.1. Lineage (NCBI taxonomy): Eukaryota > Viridiplantae > Streptophyta > Bryopsida > Hypnales > Brachytheciaceae > Pseudoscleropodium > Pseudoscleropodium purum. Next base: position 20,612,567 of record OZ017797.1, read on the forward strand.
GATCCACAGGTGAAGCTCGCTGACCGCCTTCACAACTTGCGGACAATGTATTTTTCCTGGTCCTTAATTTATTTTCTTTCCCTTGTTTTGTTGTTGTCATGAAACTTTTGAAGTGCTTAAATCGATTGGTAGAGCACGTCCATTCCGGGGATCTTTCCAAATCACTAGAATTGCATGACCTGTAACCCCTCTATTTTCGGGATTCCCAGAAGCATTTCAGCAAGTGGCCATGGTTGCTTTCATTGTAATGGGAGCATGAAACCCACATTCACTTGGGTATTTTTATGTTCTTTTAGGAGTTTCTGAGTAGGTCATGTGCTAGCTTTTCTTTTGTTCAATTTTATTTAATCCATCACTAACATATGCAATGTTCTTCACTGATCCTAGTGGTATTTAATTTAACCCCGCTTGAAATATATTTTTCGAATTATGATTTAATGAATTCGTCGTTTTAAAACTGTGAATCCTTGGTCCTTTACGGGTTAAAGTCGGCTTGTCCTCCAGCCTTATCAATTAATAATGCCTCCTCTTATCGTTGTGATTGCAGTTAAGCCTTGCCAAAAGCGAAGAGGTGTGCAGTGGCACAAGAGACACCCGCCGTGTGGTGTTCTCTTGCATCGAAACTGGGCGAGTGGGCATTGAAAGCTGAATTGGAGGATCTTTCTTTTGCTGTTTTGAATGTGAGCACGTAGTCTCTTAATGCTCTCTTTGACAGTGTAATCAGTTTCACTCTAGATCTTGAGGTTTTTTTCTCTCCTATTTTTATATTCGTTATTGTCTTTCCTAGTAAAACTATATAATCATATGCGGTGATTTTGGGGAGCAAGAGCTGGAGCCGAAGAATAATCCTGAAGATAAGGAGGAGCGAAGCTCGGAGGTAAGACCAAACCTTTCCCAAAACCACCACTAGTCTTTGTACAACATTTGGGCAACTAATTAATGCTTATTGGATGTTGACTTTTATGTAATGCTTTCTTGATGTTCCCCCTGTTTTCCGGGTTTCTCCACATAGCAACTACAAGCTTAATCGAGAATGGTGTTAACCCTGAAGTGCCCAAACAAAAACAGTTGGTACTCTTTCGAAGATAAGACTGGATTATAGTAACTTCCAAAACTTCGACAAGAAACATTGTTGTAAATGGTAGTGAATAATTTGTTCTTTCTATTGGGACATTTTGTTACCTATGGTCCTTGTGATCGCAAATGTCACCCATTCTGTCGACTTTCGTAGATCCAAATTTATTTGCCCCTCAAACTCAGACTTGCATCTAGTAGATTTTTTATTTAGCGCTGTGAGGTAGATGAAAGTACCATTCTGTGTCAGGCTTTTGACGAAATACCTGAGAAGTTATGGCCATGCATGAGTGCCGTTGGTACAACAAGGAAGAGCCGGCTCTCAGGGTGTATTTTGGGACTTATTTCTGTTTCCAAATCAAATTGCAGGAATTGATGCAAGCTTTAGTGTCTTTCGAGGTGCTCTCGGACCGCAAGCGACGGAACTGGAGGTTGGTTCCACCTGGGCCAGGTGAGAAGAAAATACCTAAAGTTGTCCGGGATGCAGAGGTTGCTTTGACTGCACTAAGTGCATGTGAGGAGGCACTTGAGCGTCAGCTTCTTATCGCTACTTCGTAAGTACTACTCTTTCTCTTTTCTACTATCCCTTTGCAACTAGTTAGGTCCATCGTTTATCCAAATTGGGCCGCATGTTCGTTACGTGCGTCTTCCGGAGATTTTCTGTTGTTTAATTTCAACCAATATATGCAATGATCTTCACGAACTGTGGCTTTATAGAATATGTCAGGACTCACATTATCAATCGAATTGGTCATTTTCAAACCTTGATAAGATGGTGTACGTGCCTGTCATTGTGATACTTGAAAACTTCTAATAACAGTCCTGAGATTATAGCGACTTCATGTGGAAACTACCCAAATTTTAAAGTCACCTAGTGGTTGGAGCTCTGAATTCTCTTGTTTTCCTGGTCGACTACAAGTATGTCCCAGGAATGGAGGTTAGGCTTTCAGGCCAACTGAAGAGCCTCTATAGTACTTACTGCAAAGTGAGCATCTCAGCCTCATCAGTGGCAAGTTGAGATGCAAGGTGTTTGTTTTGTTTTGAACATGCTGGAAGAACTTCGTCGCAGCTGCCAGGCTTTAGAAGAAGATTGCATCTGCTAAAGCTAGTGCTAGTGGTGTGCAACAATGAAATGTACAGTGTTTAATTTTCTTGAATTTTCGGTGTAACAAACTAACTCTTAAGTAGCTATTACAGTTCGAAAGGAAACCTGGTTTGCATTCGAGCTAGGCGTTGCTCAGTAACAGTCGTTTGGTGCAGATGAGGCGGGGACTTCATTTCATGTTCGATGCACGTGCTCTACGGCGTGTAGTTGGTGATATGAATGGAAATCTACACGTTGCTGCAGTAGAGGGCTGTTACAACCTTTTCAGTGTTGTACACAGGTGGGTGGACATTTGCTTTCATAAGACAAATGGTGTAACCTTTTGTGTCTTAAATCAAATATTGTCTACTTGCAGCAAACAAAGGACTGCTAATTAATGGTTTGAGAGTTCATATTACTCTTGTGCTTTTGTTATATTTGAAGAGCCTATGTTTTTTTGTTGATTACAGTCTGACGAAACTTCTTTGATCCTGGACATAAAACTATTGGTTCGAATGATTTTGTGAGGTATTGTAAGTTGCAATTCATACTCTACCCTGGTTCATTGCAGTCTACAGAAGCCTGTTGGTGGGGAGTTCGACGACTACATTTTGAATCCAAAGCCAAGTGCTTTTTAGGTGGAAAATTGTTTTCTGAATTGACAAGATTGCAAGATTTGAAAATTGTTGGAAAGAAATGAGGAATCTTCAATTCAATTGTGTGGTTTCTTGCAGGTCTTTACCTTTGCTGTTGATGGTCAAACAAGTATGAAGGATATAAGTTGAAGATGTAAATCGAGGACACAAGCATAGAAGTTGAGGATGCAAATCGAGGTTGCAGGGATGATTGTCAATGTGATCTTTCATTGTTTGATTAACCCCTAAATGCCCGAGGCACCAAAATTTGGTGTTTGCAAAACTTTGAAGTTAAATAAAACCTAACTAAGTTGCTATTTTTGGTAGTTTATAGTTTTGGAAGATTTCTCTTGAAGTCTAAATTTAGCATCCAAAATCTGATCTTGAAAATAAATGATAGTGATTTTTCTATTCAAGAATTTTGTGCAAGGGTACCCATTACAATCTTGACTTCCCATAGTGTTGAGAGCTCTTGGAAATGAGCTTCAAATACACTAGATCTTGGAGAAAAAATCACATTCAAAATTCATTTAAAAAAATTATAAAGTAGATTTTAAGAAGCCTTAAATTGATTTGGGTTTTACATGTTAGGCCTTCTGACGTCATATTTTTTTGGTCACCAACTCTTTCGATTTGACTTGTGAAAAGAGCATTGAAAGATTTCACATCACTTTTGCAATTTTAATACCCTCATAGTCAAACATTATAATCTTTCATTCCATAAGTGATATTGTTGTGTTTTCTTTTTCTAGGAGATCTCTAACATGTCTAGATTGAATTTGTACGGTTACAATTCAAAAAAATTTGATATGACTTATCAAAATGTTGACATTTCATTCAATTTAGAGCAAATTCCAAAAAGCTCAAAACAAAACTTGGGCATTTAGGGGTTAATAATCGATTTGTTTTGGGCAGTGTTGCCTCCATATTATCACTATATGTGCTCTGTATTAGCACTGAGTTTCGCTTTGTTGCAGTTGGCTATTATTATTTCATCCAGCCAAAAATCACACTATCATCTATCACAAAACCATTCATCCAACAAATAATCCATCCAAAATTTGCCATCCATAGACCCTAATCTTATCCATCCAAAATAATTCATCTAGAAATTTGTCACCTAAACAACAGAAATTCATCCATCTAGAAAAAAATTCATCCATAACTTTGTCATTCATTCTTAAATTTGTCATCTGTTTGTCATTATTTCATCCATTCAATAGAAGAGTTCAAAATAGCGGTTGGTAGTGTGAAGTTACATGGGGATTGGGGGGTATATGAAAATACCCCCCAGTGTAGTTGTTGGAAGTTTTAACGCCCCCCCCGGTATCCAGCTCCCTGTAGACTTCAGTTCTGTACTTCTTCCACCTGTTCACCCCCTGTTGTCCCTGGCCCCGTTCGGCCTGCTCCAGCGCGCCCCTACTCCCCACTATTATGGTAAAAGTAACTTACCTATTTCAGACGGGCCCCCTGTAATTGCTTTGTAGGCAAATCTACTGTGGGCAACAACTGGATGCAATGGTCATTGAAAAAGATTCTTGGTTTGTACTTTCTCATCCACTTATCTCTCTTCCCTCGTGGCCTAGGAAGAAGTGCCAAAGCTAACCAAAATAGGTTAAAATATGAAATTGGATGAGAATGAAAAATTCACATTTATATTCAATAAAATATTCATTCTTAAGCAAAAAAAAATTCTATTTGTTTTTGCATTCTTTCTCATCCTTATGTTTGCACACACTAACCTCAATTTCTTAAGAAATTTCCCACATCCCACATGCTGAAATGCTTAACCCTAGAGTACTCTGACATTCAAAATCTGAATGACAAACAAATTGACATTCAGTTTTCTTTCTCGTTATTGCTTGGATGAAAGTCATCTAATTTGTGGAGATTCTTTATCAAGTTGTTGTCCTATCCAATGGTTGGATTCGGTGCTACTAGAGTTCATATTTTTCTAAAATTACAAATGTGGAAGTGTGTCAAGCCAAATATTGCATTGGTTTTAGTTCAAAATTGGATTTGCAAAAATGAGGTCATAGATTTAAAGAACACAAAAATTTCAAAAAATCACCACAACAAGAGAACCTTGTTTCAAATCCGTTCCAACAAGTTTTACTCAAAAAATGATAATATTTTACTTGTAATTGAATTTAGAAGGAATTTAGAAATTTTGCTTTCAAAATTTATAAAAAAAAAATATAGATGATAGCAATAGTGAATCTAACCGTACAGATGGAATCTACAATTCAAAATCTACAACTCCTATTTGTATGCCAATTCCAAAATATTCTTTCAAATAGCACTTTATAACGATTTTCTCCAAATAGTCAATTTTGGAAAAGGATCCAGACATTTAGGGGTTAAGTTATGCGAAACAGCACATGGATCCTCAGTTAGGCAAGGCTCTGATGCAGTGTCTTGAAGTTGCAACAAACAAAAAGAGTGTCAAAAGCAAACTGCAACTTTATTTATCTTTGCCTGCGGGAACTATATTGGACTCTCTGAAATCTGCAAATTTTAGAATGATGTGTAACATCTCATGGAGCCCATCCAAAGTTGATTTTTGACTTTAAGTATGTGTTTTGGATTTAAGTTTGGGTTTCAGATGGAATGGAATATGTAAATGATAGTCACTTGAGATCCTTATTTAGAAAGCCTATGACTCATCAATGTACTATTAATATAAACTGAAGAATGATGCATTGATTTAGCAATTTGTGATTTTCAAGCTAAAGTAATAACATACATCACAGTGTGTAGAAAGAAACATGCGCCATCAAGCATGTCACTGTTTGAAATCAGATTAGAGCATTTCTTTTGTCATCTGCTTACAATTGCATCATGTTTTTGGCTTACTTTATCAATTGTGGAGAAGGTTTGGTTGTGCCATTATGCCATTAAGTTGATTCAATTAAAAAATTAGAAAACCTAAACTACGTAAATTATGTCTATTTGAGAGCATAGAATTTGACATAACAGTGCTAGATAGTTTAGAAGATTGTTGAATTCTATAAAATGAATTGATTGTGAGGTGTTTCATATGAAACCTAACAAAAATTGAAAAAATTTGCCCTTCAAAAGCTTATAAAATCTTATGTAGTCTCACTCTCTATATTTATAGAATCTTCTATGGGTATGAAGTATGAATACCTTTCAAAATAAAACAAGGGACTAATACTATAGAGTATTTCCTAAGCTACAATGGAGCACCTACATGAACAACTTTCAATAAGTAATGGCACACTATAAGTAGGATGCATAACATTTGGTACACAAATCCCCTCTTCTAATTAAGTCCATTGTGCTTATATAATTTGTATCACAATCACTTCAAAACAAAGATTTGTACTATCTTCAAGTTCCAGGTGTTGAGGCACATATATAACCTATGACAACAAGTTTGGAGTCAAGGGTCAAATTCAACACTATCTATACTAGATGATGAATGCTATACTAAGAAGCTCTCTATTTATAATAAAAATATTACAGAGCTTAAAGTTGTTGGCTTTCTATTTGTCCAATGAATTGTGTTGAAACTTTGGCTTATGATGATTTTCTTTCTTGATTTTGAAATGACTTAAGTTAGGATTGATCATATTGTGATAAAGTATAAGTTTAGATGAGGCTAAGCTTCAAGCTTCATATCAATATATCACTAGAGTCAATGAAGAACATTGCATGTCTTGGTAAAAAGATAAATACAGTTGTACTAAAGAGAGTCCCCATTTTCCCACTCCACTACCTAAATGCCCATGAGGCTCAATTTGAGCTTATTCATAGGTAAAGGTTAGTAACTATAAGTATTATGTTGAGTAGGTTTGTACACTACATGTCTAGATTGTACTCTACCCAAGTAGGTATGCAAATTCTCATTTTTCTTACCCTTTGAATCAATTGCACTAAACTAAAGTACTTTTAATACTATTTGTATACAAGAAAATAAAATAAAATAGTTTTTTTATTTTATTTATTTATAAAAACTTTGAAATTCAACACCTTGTCTATTATAAGTTTGAACACCACAAAACCAAGTTTGTGCACCCTTCTATACTAAAGGCTTTCCAATAGTACATGAACATGACGAAGGGATGCACGCCATTCCATAGATTTCACCATAACAAACAATCAAACAAAACAAATGGCCTAATTTAATGTATGGATCATCTTGTGAATTGCACAAACAAAAACATATTTGAACCCTATCAAGTAGTTTGTGAAGAAAGGCTAATTTGTCTCGTGGATACCTCCTATACATTAGGACCTCTTGGATTGTTGGAGGTCAGCTTCCAAGGGAGTTGCACAAGAGAACTTACGCAGAAGACAAGATGTTGGAGTTGGACTTGTGTTAATTGACACATTTTTTATTTGCCCCAAGGAAATCCTAGGCACTCATCTCAATGATGATTTGTCCATCGTAAGTATAGCATTGCCACAAGCTTTAGAACATCCCCACAACCCTACCAAGTGAGTTCTATATCCCTAAAAGTTAAGGGTCAAGACCTTAGATGGAAATGGAGATACGTTGTAACCTTCAAATTTTTGTTTTTTTCTTGTCCATTTGACTTTGAGGTGTAAATAGAATTGTCAATTTGATCCATTCACATTTCCAAGTTGATTAGCCTTGTAGTATTTGCTTTAGAATGGAAATAGATGCAAATAGAAAGAGATTTAGAGAGAGTCGAATTGGTAAGATACGAACAGGGGTCAAATGGACATTGCAGTTGTAAAAAGAATGAACAGTTATTTGCTGCAGTTTTGGGACTATAAGTCAAAAAGGTCAATTCTCTTTTGAGTTAGTTCTTATAAGTTGTAAGACTCCTTTGTATTGTGTGTTTGAATTTATAAAAAATCTATAGCTTTCAAAAGTGTGATTGTCTAAATTGCAATTTGAATATGTATGAGTGAGTTTCTATGTTTGTGAATTGTATCTGGACAGGTAGTCTAGTTACTATGCAATTTGCTTAGTAGTTGGGTAGATTGCGGTTTGTTCGTTTAGCACCAATATTGTGCAGTCAAGTTGACTATTATTGTTGTGAGTAAAAGTGATTGAAAATTTTGTTAATTGCTTTAGTTGTAAAGTTGTAAAAATTGATTGGTTGAGTTGCCTGAGCAGATTAGTTGTTGTATTGGAAATTGATTTACTGTCTAAATTGCTTGCGATGCCATATGGGTGCGGTGTAAATTTGTGGTCAATTGATTGTGTGCATGTATTATATTTATTTAATTGCAAGATTGTCAACTTGCTTGTGTGATTAAATAATTTGTATGTTGAAATTAGTCCACTTGCCTTCTATATGAGTGAAACTTGGGTCGAGTCGCCAAAGTGGAAGATGTAAAGTCTCACAGATAGGTGAGGAATTTGTTTAGATTTTGAACTTGGAATGGTGAACTTGATTGTGAATTAATTTCTACCATCAAGTTGTGTGAGGGTGAGATCCAATGTGTGTGTAAATTGTTGGAGATTGACTTGCTAAGTGATGAAGCCGATGCAGGGTGAGGAGGAGTCCAATCTACTTGTAAACTTGTTAGACGAATGGATTCTAATGTAAGTTGTTTTAGTATTGGCTTGAATCCAATTGTGATGTGATAATGAAATTGTTGTAGTAGCACACTAATTGCTTTCTAAGTCTAGTAGTCTAAATTGATGTATCAATTTGAATTTAGAGTCCAATGGGCTGTCATGCGTAAAGTTTGTTGCGCCAATTTGAATGTATGTCAAATGACCAAGATGTAAACTTGTGAAGAATTATTGCCTCAAATTGGTTTTGGTCAAATAGACAAGTGATTGGAGTTTGTATTGTGTTCAATGGGCAGTGGTTGTTGATAGAAATGCCTGTGAGTAAATGTTGAATTGAATTGCTGGATCAAACTCAATTACATGTTTAGGCAAATTTGAATTTTATTGTCTAATGGACGTACCTTTGCTGTAAATCAATAGAGATTTGAATGAAGTCAATTTGATAAGTATTAAGATGGTTTGCCAATTGTAAGTCAATGTGTTTTCAATTTAATTGACATTCCCTGTGTAAGCAAATGTAGGGGATGTTTAACTGACTTTTAATTAATTGAAATCCTTTGCAATCTGATATAGTAATTGTCCAATTGCATATTGAAGTTGGTGAGTGTCTAATTGATTGCATCTATATGTGTGCAATGTACATTTGAGTAATTTACTAAATGTAATTGTTAGACTGAATTTCATTTGAGCTCACCCTCTAAAGATATTTAAATTGGTTAAGTCTAGTGGACATAGAAGATATTGTTATTCAATATGGTTTAGTAATAGTTGAATTAGCAAATGAAGTAAGTTGATGAATTTAATTGGAACATTAGAATTATTTCTATGTTTAAATCTTATGTGTGGAATTTGGTGAAAGAGATCAACTCACATATAAAGCAAATTAAGTTGTTGTGAATTGTCTTTGGAATCACCAACAAGATCTAATTGTTAAGTTTGTAATAGAGGTCTAGTCAACTATATAGTTGCTAGTAGGTGGCAAGTCGACAAAACCATAGGGATTGGTCAATGAAGGCCATAGGGTTCTAGGTCTATTACCGTGTAGTCTTATATTAGGGCTAATTGATCCACTACAAGATTGAATAAAGAATCCATGCAAATTGACCTTGTGAATTTATAAAAGCATAAGAAGAATGAATAAAAGAAATTAATAAGAAAAATAAATTTCCTTGCTTAAATTAATGAGAGATAGAAATATATATGGAATACATTATATAAACAAAATTGCTATAAAGAACATTACCAAGCAAAAGCATATAGATGAGTGGAAGAGAAAATAATTTAATTATTTGAGAAGATAAGTATATGTGAAATTGTGTGAATGAATGAATAAATATATAAAAATATATATTAAGTGGCTAGAGCATGCATAACAAATTGACCATTCCCTACAAATTGACGTGGAATTTGACTTGAGCCACACACTAGGTAGGACTGGGACGCCATACATTGAGTCTATAATAAACATTATATTTTGGATTGAGAAAATCGACCCTAGAATTATTCCTTGGGATTTTAGTTTTTTTACAATCGATTAGAAAATATTCCAATAAATATCCAAAATCTGAAACAAAGTGACCTTAGTCACATATTCATTAGACTATTTGACCTTTCCTTAGGAATTAACCCCCCTATACTAGTTACCTTGGGTTTTGTGAATAGACAAAATCTACGTTATATATGTAAATCTGCACTCACTAGTTCTAATTTAAAAATTGTACCCCTAAATTATACAAATATCTCTAAAAATTGGGCCTAATATTCTATACTAGAGCTCATGTGGAAAACTTACAAGGTCTCATCTGTATAAAGTCAAGGTTGACTGGTTTGAGACCTCTTTCATAATATGAATTTAGGAATAGAGAACACCATAGTGGGGATGCTCTAAGAGCAACTGCGGAATGGGATGTCCATTGAACTTGGATGAAACTTTGCAAATCAATTGTAGTCAATGAGATGACCTCTTTATTTTCACCAAAAATTCTTAGATCAATATACCTTTGCCTACATCCCAACTTAGAGTGTAGCTAACGATTCCTAAAATCTTGGCCTTATAGGCAACAATGATGCAATGGTAGGACATTAAATCCTCCATTTGAAGTAGACTCAACAATTTGAATTTATCCCATAGGAAAACGTTGAAATTTTTTATTTTTCACATAATTTTCTTTGCAAATTTTGAATTTATATTTGCAATTAGAAATCCCAAATTAGATAAAAAGAAGTCTAGAATATACTCTAGACACGATTCAAAATAGGGGACTTTTTTACTTTTATCCCTGGAGCGCCTTCAAATTACCCTACTGGGCCTATTTCAAATGGAGGATATAATGTCTTATTATGCAATGCACCACCACTTGTCCAAAATAGAAACCCCACAATCTAAGCCACCTACATCCTCCCTACTATATACTTTCTTCCTACATGAGTCTACCTTCCTTGTACTAGTTAGCCTTAATTGGTAGTATTTCCTACTAACAACAAACTCTACCTTGTCCACACGAATGTTTTGGGACTACTAAATAAGACATACTCTAAACAAATTAGAAACTAATGTCATGGTTAGGCATCAAGTATTCATCCTAAACCTTTTGCTATACATCATAGATAGCTGCAACCTCTTTAAGAGTCTATCAACAATCATATTTTCAGTTGGACTTGCTAGACTTCTGACCAAAATAAAGGTAGACCATGCTTTTAGAGACTTGGTCTTTGACAATTTCTTTAGCACATTATCCTTGCCTAGTAGAAAAGACAAGAGAATACTTTGCATGAAGCTCCTTTTATGCTTAGGGCAACTATAGAGGTAGCTAAGGTAGAAGCACTAGTTGTCAACCATGCCCAATACCTGACCCAACCAGTAGGGAGTGCTATTTCCAACTAAGATTAGAACATATTTCCAACTAGAACTTGAAATGTGTTCTTTTAGTCCTTTTCAATGTTGGGACTAATAATTTTATCACACATGTCTCAAAATAGTGAGCAAGAAAGTAGGAAGTAATGAGTAGGAAAGTAATTTAGCTATGATTGGAATTAGAAGACTCTAGACATTGGCTACTAGTGAAATGCACTTTATGACTCCCAAAATTCACAGTACTTTCGATTTCGGGAATCAAATTCTGAAAATTTTGCCATCCCCATATTTGCTATCTTCCTAGATGGGAAAAATTTCTACCTCCTCATACTGCACACGATCTGCTCCAAAATTGCTTAAATGATCCACTTCTGGTGTGTTTACTTTACAATGCTCTCCATTCCGAGTAGTAACCCACCCTTACCCTGAAACAAAAGGACTGTGAATCACGAAAATGCCTGATACAATGAAGAAGTGAAAAGAAAAAGAAAGTGCAAGGACTGTTTAGAGAACCCAGATTGAGCACGAAAAGTGCGGGTAGGCTAGGAGCGAGTTCAAGGGTGCTTGCCATGACACCGCAAACACATTTGAAACTTCCGTCCCTCCAAAAACAATCCTGGATGCAGGACAGAATCCAACATGGCCCAAGAATATTAGTGCAGAATTAGAGCGGTACAGGTATCCGCCGGTCCCCTCCGTGACGGTTCCGGGAGAGGGTACCCCAAGGCCCAAGGCCCAAGCAGGTATCCACCCTGGGGACTCGCAGTAATTGCAGTGACTACGTACAGTAGTTCTGGCGCCCACTCTCTTTAGGGGAGCAGAAGGGACCCTCTGGCTCAGCAACAGGAGAATGAAGGCATCGCTCAAAGCACGAGAATATACTGAACCGAATGCACGTAGTGGCTGAGAAATAATATTCTTTGGCTTCCCAGTTTCCAGTTTGGAGCTTCTTCCACCCGTTCATTCCCTGTCCCTCCTGTGCCTCCCCCCTCTCCGAACCACTCCAGCACCCCCTGTCCCCGACTAACAAGTATTTACAGATTTGTAAAGGAGGCAGTACCGGTAGTGTGCAGCATAGTTACTCTTAAGCTTAGTGGGACTGCAGAGAGCGAGTGGGTGAAATCGTCTGCGTTCGTTTTCTCCACCTTGCACACTTTGTGTTTACTTTGTAGTTGTCTGGCAGAGTGCTGCAGTTGCGTGAGGTGAAGCACTACAGTAGTTTGTTTGACATACCTTGGCATCGATCGCTCGGCATTTCAGTTCGATGGCTCTAACAAGCGATCGGCGCTAAACACGCTTCTTGGGGACGGAGCCGTCACCAAACGGGAACGCCCCGGGAGTGACCCTCCGGAGGGCTCAGTTCTTCTCGAATGCCTGGTTTGTACCCGCAGGTATGTTTCGAAACGCAATGATGGAATGGATTGGTTACACATTGCATGACATTGCATGAATTTCATCTGTCGAAATTTCGTCGAGGGCTGCTCTCGAATTTCTCTTCCGCTCCATCACTAAAAGGTTTAGATTAATGCGAAAACGTAGACATGCATCAGCTTCATGCCCGAACTACTGCTTGATCGACGTCTTGAAAGTCTGTTAAGTCTGAAGGTCTTAAACACACACGTTTTTAGACGGCCTAGTTGAGTGACTTGCCTGGTTCGTGGGTTACTAGCCAAAGTAATTAGTATTCTAAATTGATTAGTGCAGTTCCTTACACCGAAATCACTTTAATTTGTAACTAGTTTACCTTTTCTCTTCCTACGACAAATTTCTTTCTTCCTGAGCAGCAATCCTTGTCGCCAAGGGCCAAGGGAACTCCACAAAGAGAAGAGAGAAGTTACTTTTTTGTCTCTTATTTTGAAATGTCTCTTTCTTAGTCTTCTGGTATATGTTTCCCATGTTATATCTAATTATTTTAAAAAAATTTGCTTGCTTGTTTGGTTGCGTGTTGGATTCTTCGAATTCCCTGGAAACCAGACTTGTTTTCTTCTCCGAAGATGTCAGTGTTCAGTCGCCAGTCTCGACGAGCTGCCGACAACGACAAGAAAATGCGAAGCGCAGGAAACTTGCAACCAAGACTTCAAGAAGACGTAGTCAATGGCGAATACCTACATTATCCACTGCATTCGATTTGGCTGACTGTCTTACTGTCTCCCTGGTATGTATACAGCATAGTGGATGCGGAGACCTGTCTTGTCAAGAAGCAGCCGCTGCATCTTTACCTGCTTCAGTTGCTTCAGTCACTAGACCCAAGGATATTCATATTAGGCATCTGTGGAAGAAGACAAATTAATGGATGGCGAGGATCCACATTATACACATTGGCTGTATTAATCGCTGTCCATGTCTTCCTGAACTATTTGACTAATTTACTGTCTCCCTGCTTGGGCAATAGCCCAGTGAATATGGAGACCTCTCTTTTCAAGAAGCAACCGCTGCATCTTCACCTTCTTCAGTCAATGGACCCAAGGAGTTTCATGTTATGCATGATCAGTGGAAGATCAATTACTACGCATTCGACTGCAACTATGGGGGTTGAGGATGGGCATGCTTCAGCTGACGATGGCACTCTCGAGGGACACGATCATGATGTCTAACCCCTGTAGAAAGATTGCATTGCAGAATCTGTCCATGACACTTCTGCAAGAGCATTGGGTGCTCAAGCTTTTCTATCCCCCGACTTCTCTCACCCAACCATTGAAAATCATTTTCCAGTCAGCAAACGATCCTTCAAAAATCTTTTCGCTTTACTGTTCCTTCGACTTCTTCCAACTTCCAAGTCAAGCCATTCCAACAATGGCATGATGACGAATCTCCCCTTCCTATCAGCGTAGTAAATGATTCTAGCTTCTAAGGTACACTCTCCAACTTCTTGCGCTCGAACCAACTTGCAGTAGTTTAGTTGTTAGCTTCCAGAAAAGGAATTTAAGTCACAAAGATCCGCTCTCGGTATGGGAAAAAGTCGACATCCCTCAGGAGTTTACCGGAGGTCTCAAATAGACGAACACTCCGGTGAACGCATACCCCATGGCAAGTGGCTGCCACGGATGAAGCCATCCAGAGAGCAGTTAAGCTCTGGGGAAAAATTTCGTCACGAACATCTTCCTCTTGGTGGATATGATACTCAAGAAGACGCGAAGATTGTTCGGGACATCGCGGCTTCTTATTACGGAAAAGCTGAAGGAGAATTGACCCTTGCAAACGGTCAAGCGCTCTCCATTCCTCCCATGACAGAGGAGGAGAAACAGAGTCTCCATGGCATTCAGAAAAGGCAGTGGGTCTGTCGCAAAGCAAGGGAGGTCTTTGAGGATTTTAAAAAGGCACTGAAAGCTGCACCAAGCATGCGAAATGGTGCATTGGTATCCTCCGAAGCTGCGACGACAGTTGTTGCTTCTTCCCCAGAGATTACTGGAAGCCTACAGTTTGCATCCCTTTCTCCCGAAGATTCCGCACTCAACCCAATCTTTGAAGATATGCAGTTCGACAATTTTGATATAAGGCAAGAACCCCATCCCATGACATGTTGTATTGAGTGATTATAACAGCTTGGATCTTGTCGCCATTCACAGTACTTCCATGACTCCACTGATGCCCTATTGTTGGGCTAAGTCTAAGATAATTGCACCAATGTATGAACTGTTTCTCAAACAAACCCTATAATTCTTGTGGATTCTTGCCATTTTCCTTAGTGTTGAAAATGGCAACAAGTTCCACAAGTATTTGGAACTGTTCTAAATTGGACTCCTATTGTGGCCTATTCTTGGCCTAATACTACTATTAGAATTAACGTGGGTTCCATTCACAGGAATGAGTGCCCTACCACATTGGATTTAGTTTTGCTACCGAGTCTGTTGTGGGATGAGGGAGGCGCTAGTGGGTCAACCTCAAAGGAGATAACCTCAATGGAAGTGGATTGTCTACATCAACAACTTTGTGAATCCCGATGGCGGAATTTGGACCTGCAACGGCAACTGGACGAGGTTCAGATGCAGATTTCGGAGTTGCAACGTCAAATGGAGTGGGTGAAAGGCAAACAACAATGTTTTTGCCTGCACGAACCCTATTAAATGTGTAGTTTAAACATCTCGTGGAGCCCATTCAAAGTTGATTTTGACTTTAAGTACGTGCTTTTGTTTAGTTGAGTTTTGAGTTTGAGATGAGAGGGATTGAATAAGGATAGTCATTTGAGATTTTGAGACCCTTATTTAGAAAGTCCATGACTCATCGATATATTGTTTATGTATACAAAAAATAATCCACTATTTTGGCAATTTGTGATTCTCAAGCTAGAATGGATGACATATTGCGCATTGTGTAAAAAGAGACATGCACAATCAAGCATGTTATTTTGTGAATTTGGAACCAGATTGAAGCATTTCTTTCACCATTGTGCTAATCTGACCCAATCATAATTTATCTAAATTGGTGCCCGTATAAGTGCTTGAATGTATGCGCTTGAATTGCCATTCAGGTGCACACATCTTTAAGAACTAGGGTTGGCAAAAACTAGTGCCAGCATACCAGATGTACGTTTCCAGACGGGCGTGCTAAATTTTTTGAAAATTCGCTAGTTCAACGAATTTGACATTTAGAGCTTCTAACGTCGATTTCACTAAAATGTCGAGATTTCAAAAGATTGGAGCCGGTCTGCAACCTCACATCTAGACAAAAGTCCTCGTCTTTGGAGCTCTAAGCACATGAACCTCACAATCTCTGAAACACGCAAATTTCACGAATTTGTTCATTTTTGAAGCACACAGAGACTTTGCAACAAAGAACTCAATACCTCCCGGTGTAGAGATTCTGGAGGAGTTTCCAAGCGGGTTTTGGATCATGGAAGGTTGCGAAAACATCCGTAGCATCGATCTCGTCCATAGTAGGTGCTAATCACCGTCCCTCCCGGATGCTCCTCCGCAAAACTGCTTACATCGTACACCTGTTATGCAATTTAAAGACAAATTAAAAGTGCTCAGCTTCCATGCAGTCGACCCTCCGCACTCAAATAGTTGACTAGTCAAGCTTAAGCTAGCCCAGAACAAACTGAAATTGCTCCCATGCACAGAAAATAATCATACACTGTAAAAGAAAAATGACTTTCTATGATAATGCACAACTTTCCTGTATTTTTCAAGATAAATCTCGAAACTTCCAGGCCATTATTGGACTTGAGTTTGTTTCATTTTACCCTGGCTATGAATTCACTTTCATTTGTGTCAAGAAAAGGGAGAAGGTAGGTCGATCTACAAGGGACCTAAGTCAACTAGAGATCAGTATTTTCCAGTAATTCTTCGTGATCACAGACGAAAATGAAGTACAAAATGAAGTACCTCTATGGACAACTTTTGTTGAGTAATGGCCAGGGCTTTTTTTTTTTTTTTTTTTCATTTTTTTATGAAGTGTGTCAAAGTGGCAATATAAAATGTTATAGTTGTGCTCTAAATTTCAACATTCATCCACACATTGGACTGAAAATATCACATTAGTACATATCACATATCTATAATTTTGTTTTCATCCACAATCTCACAATTTCGTCCAATTTTTTTTTTCAATTTGAAGTTTTTGGGCAAAAAACTTCATGATTTATTGTCATTTTTGAGCCAAATTATTTTTTTCTAATGCAATCTAGCACTATAAAGCCAAAGAAAAGCCTTGGTAATGGTACACTCAAAGTAGGATGGATAATGTTTACTATACAAATCCCCTCTCTTGATTGCGTCTATTGCACATGTATAATTATTTGTTTATCTAACTCAAAGCTTCTACTTTGATTTATTTATGTGTGAGACAAGACAATGATCTGAATGCATTATGAAATTCTATGGGTTCATTTTCTCATACCTAAATATTCCTTTTGAGTCTTTATAGGTTTATTAATCTTTAATGCTCAAGTCCATTTTTGAAAGTTTGAACATTTTTGTTGCTTGTATCTTTGTGTGCAAGTTTTATATTATTGACCTCAATTACATTGAATCGGTCACAGAGGACTGTCCTCATAGAAAAAGATTTTAATTTTTGCCTTCATCTATGAACTAAAATAGTGGACCATGGCTGCAAATTTTGAAAAAACATATCTAATTCACACACAAATCCGCAACATCTGAAACGACTTGGATTCAATGCTCCTTCCCCTTCTCTTCTAAGAAAAAATTGCTACAAGCAATTTCAAAGAGACCAGATACCTCAAAATTGTAATCAGCAGGTAAATTATCGCTTTATAGATGGACTACCTTTCTGGTCCCTGGCTTGGCCAGCATCTGTAAGGGACCAAACACCAACCCTAAAATTGTGGTTTTTTTTAATGCAATGGTTCTTTCATTTGTTAAAAAAATTAAAAAAACAAAAACAAACCACCAACCCTAAATTCGTGTACGTGATAAAACTTATTTTTTGATCACCTTGGCAAATGCATCTAGATTGCAGTTCCAATAAGATTTAGGGTTGGTCTTTGGTTTTGATAACTCATTTCACTTTTTCATTCACTATTTATTATAATAAAATTATTTTCTTCTTTTCTTATTGTCAATGCAGAGGTGGAGTGATTGTAAGGTAGGAGGCTCAAATGTTGAAGGGTCATTTAGAACAACCCATGTAGATTCATCTATAATGGACTTGAGGTGTTCTTTATATGAACCTTCTACAATCATTGAATGGATCAATAAAAGAAAATATTATTTATTGCAAGAGCCAATCATTCTCTTTGCTTTCCCCATTTTTCTCTAGAAGCTGCAAGTGAACAATTCATGGAAGACCTAGGGTCAGAATTAAGGACCTATGACTCATCTTGTTTGAAAATTCACAAGTAATTCAAAAATGCTTCAAAAAATACGAAACAACTTGAGTTACAATCAAAATCTATTTCTCTTCATCTAAAATATGAGCTAAAAATGATCACATCCAAGAAACCACATGAAAAAGACGGAAGAGCCCTTAAATGCACACTTTAAGAGACTTCTACCTTAATTTGTGCAGTACTGACTCCACAAAAGCATGAATGGCATCAAGGTTCTTGAACAGGAAAAAGTGAGTGACTCAGAAGCCTGAAGATTTCTCTTCGGAAAATTTCTCCTAGTAAGCTAGTGATCAATTTGGCCAGTTGGGGCTTTCTGTGAGATTTGTTTTATTTTTCAATGAGGTGGAAGCACCAATAACCAATCAAATAAGAAATTTGGAAGCAAATTCTATGTAGTATGAGTTGGTGTATATTTTTCCCATGTAGGACGATAGGAAATATGAGGATTGCTAAATTTTCAGATTTTTATTCAGAAAATTGAAATTACTGTGCATTTCGAGAGCCAAAAGAACTTTTGACCCATAAGCAATGTCTAGAGTCTTCCAATTTTGATCATACAAGATAGTACTCTCTTGCTCATTACTTCAGTTAATGAGGCATGGCCTTACTAGTTCCAACCTTGAAAAGGACAAAAAAGTCAAATTTCAAGCTTGAGAACCGGCTAAGGTTGGAAATAGCTCACCCTACTTGTTGGGTATTGGGTGTGGTTGGTAATTGGTGCCTCTACCTTACTTCGGAATTGGCATTTGTAGCTTCTTCCATTTTTTGATGATCTTGCTTGGCATGCTCAAAATTTCATCGTCTGTGAAGAAGGAACTGCCTAGGAAGTATAGTATATAGTATAGAATGGGATCTAATATTCTTTCAAACCAACTATTGTGCCATTCAATTTTTTTTTTGCATAATATAGAATATAATTGGCATTTTCCATGTTGCATAATTAGCATTTATGATAAGTGATTAAAAAACATTGATGATGAATTTTCTGAATTAGATTGCATAGATATGCAGTAAACATCTATATGCACACTTTTTTCATCAACAAGTATCTAAAAAAGAAATTCAAAATTCCCTCTAAATATTTCAACGTTGGTGTGACAATATTCAAATTTTGTGAACTAGATTCTCTATATTTTAACTAGATTTTTGCAAAACAATTGTATTGTCATGCTCAAATGAACAAAATTAGTGAAGATCAAATTGTAAAATCTAATTACAACAAAGAGATATCTATTGTACAATATTTAGGCAATATCACTTGAACATCAAAATCTCTAGAGATAGAGTTCAAATTTATTTTCAAGATGCTTAATGAAGAACATATGTGCATATTGATGACTCCTACATGTCTATGCAATCAAATTTAGAAAACACATCACCAATTTATGTTTTTTAATCAATTATCATGAACATAAAATGAAATAATCCATCAAACATGGAGTTTGGGTTGATTTGAAATTGAAATTAAAATTGGGTTTTATAAACGATCATCGTTGGAAAATCTCCGATTGAACGTTTCTGAGCAAGTGTTTGAAAATAATCCGTGTGCACACGTGTGCAGCTTCGGAGCTGATCCAGTCTACTTCATGCATGGACCAAGTCGGGGGACGTACGTGATGAGTGTTGTCTCCTCCTACAAATTAAAATGCAGCATGATTCAACAGGATCAGTATGTGATTTTAAAACACCGTGTTAATTGGAATTCGTACAGAGTGTTGCAAACATTAGATTTCATTGTTGGTGTACTGTTTCAATGGAAATCCTTGGTCAAATTAAAGCACGCTAAGTATACTGATGGAATGCACGTAGCGGCTGAGAAATAATGTTCTTTTGCAATTGCTTCCCACTTCAGTTCTATATAGTATATTTCTTCCACCCGTACGTACGTTCACCCCCCTGTCCCTGCCCCCACTTCGACCCGCACTAGTGCAGAACACAGGTTTTAATGACATTTCAACATATTTACAGTGTACATTTTAGTTCTTCAAAATCTATCAAATAAGTAGATTTTATTTTTCAAAAATCTTTAAATAAAATGTAGATTTCACTTCCCAGAATCTTAAAAAGATGTAGATTCTACTTTTCAAAATCCCCCCAAATTATAGATTTTCCTTTGCTAAATCTTTAAAAACGTAGATTCTACTTTCTAATAATCTATGTTTTTTAGACATATGTACCTTTCATCACTTCCATATCTTTTGAAAGTAATTTTAATGTTCAAAGATAGCCTACTCGAGTTATTTATTTCTATTACTTGTCTTCTCCATGACAATTGTTATGGGATAATGTTTTCTTCTAAAATCTACCAAATTTGTTGCACAAAATGACATTAACTTCATTTTTGATTGAAACAAACATATTGGGATCAATAATTCTTCTAAAATCTACCAAATTTTCAGTAGCATGGTTGAAATGACATTTTTTTGAAAAATGTCATTTCAACATGTCATTTCAACCACCCTTGTGCACTGGTGGCTGCTCCAGTACCCCTTGTCCCCGACTAAGAAGTATTTATGTACAGACTTGTAAGGAGACAGTGGAGCCTACTCTTAAGCTTAGTGGGACTGCAGAGAGCGAGTGGGTGAGATCGTCCGAGTTCGTTTTCTCCAGCTTCCGCTCCTTGTGTTCCTTTGGTTGTGGTGAATCCAAGATTGGCTGGGTTTTTTTTAAAAGACAACGCTGCTTATTAAGGAGCGGAAGGAGATTAGGCCCCTTGTTCGATGGCTGCGACAAGCGATCGGCGTTGGACACGCATCCTCAGGACGAAGACGAAGTCTTGGTTGTAGCGACAGGTATGTTTCGCAACGAATTTCCGTTTCTCTCGCTCGATCTATTGCTACCTTGAGGTTTAGATTGTAACGGAAATCTAGACGTGCATCAGCTTGCAATTAATGCCCCAACTACGTTACTGCTGCTTGATCGAGCGAGGTCTTGACAGTCTGTAAAATCTGAAGGTCTCAACAGTCACACGTTAACTTTCTAGACGGCCTTGTTGAGTGCGGTAACCTACCTGGTACGTGGGTTGGTAGCCAAAGCCATTGGAATTCTAAAATTGAGTAGTGCACTGGTAGTTCCTTACACCGAAATCACTAGCTTACCCTTTGTAAGTTTTCATTTTATTTTATTTATTTAATAAATCTTTATTTTAAGGTGAAAGAAATGGCAAAGAGAACTGAAAACAGCAGTCAAGCCTCCAAAAAAACTTAAAAGAAGAGAGAAGTAAGTTACATTTGAGTCTACATCTTATTTTGATCCCAAGGTGGAAATTCTTGTTTAGTATGCAAGGGGACCATTTTGAGAAGAGCAAAAATAGCTAAATACTTCAATTTTGATAACTTATTATAATATTAAAAAAGCTTTTAATACAGATTTTACAATGATGAGTTCGGGTTGAGATTTCTAATAAATTTCAATACCTTGTCTAAGAAAGTTCAATTTCAAGTAGTACTTGTTCCACTTCATGTTTCATAAGGAACATTCAAATCTTGAAAGTGAGATCTTTTCTATTAAGTTCTAATTCTACCAATTGCTTATTAATGATAAAGTTTTAAACACTTTTGATGCATGGCTAGTTTTGCAAGAATGACAAATGATCAAAGTTTGCTATGTCCTTGACACTATTACTCTCCAATTTTAGCTTAATTTATGAGGGCACTCAATGAGTTTAATAATTCTAGCAATACATAGGCAACCTAAATGGCAATTGATTAATGTTTCATTAGTAAAAGTAGTAAGGTCATTTAATTGGTGAATTTTGATGAATACTAATTAATATACAAATCCTGAAGCATGAATAATTGAATGCAATAATGAAGTCTAATAATTGGCATTATTAGAAGGATCTCTTTAGAAGATAATTAAAAAATAAGAAAATTTAATAATTCAAAAGAAATCTAGGGGTATGATTGGTCCCCCTATTTGAAAAAAATCTCTTAGTTTAGGTTCTTAAAATGACTTTTGAGTACCCAAAACTATTATAACTGATATACAAATTATACCATTTCATTCTTCTCAATGTTCTTTTTTCTATTGTGATCTTGTAATCTACAAAATAAAAAAGTAACTTCTCTTCTTATAGATTAGAAAAGTTAAGAAAGCACTTGCCTTAGTATAGTGAGTTGCCACCCCAGGATTTTAAAATGTATTTTTTTTAGTCTTATGATATATATGTATTCCAGATTGTTTCCATTGCTTACTTGTTGGGTTGCATGTTGGACTCTTTGACCTCCTATGAGGCTCTTTCCAAAAATGGAAATGGATTTGATGTGGGCATCCAAAAGAATTGTTAGTATTAAAACATTGTCATTTAAAAACACATTTAATGTGTCCTAAAAATTACATTTTTTTCACTTTACATGAATTTAATGACAAATTTATGATAAAGTTATAATACTCCATCCATAATACTATCTTAAAGCAAAAAAATTTGAACATTTTTGGAATCCTTTTTATTCTTTTGTTCCTCAAAAGTAATATTGTCCGAAGTCCACATTTGAGACAAAAGAAACAATCTCAAATACCAATTTATAGCAAAGTAGTTCATAAATATGAAATCTAGCTAAAACAACCATGTTTGAATCATCAATTACATCTAAATTTAATTTTAACTCTTAATTTGATGAATTGATATATTTCCTCATTTATGAGAACCTTCAAAGATCACATACTGATTTTACACAATTTAAAAAGACTATGATTTCATAACATCTTTGTCCTAAAAACAAATGATATATAAAAATATAAACTGATTAAGGTGACCTATTGGTTTTCAATTTATTTAAAAACCTTAAATACATAGTACTTTCATTACTCTAATGTGACTAGGTGTTGAATATGATAAATGAGAAAAAATTGAATTTTTGAATTTGACCTATATAATACATAGTTGTTGTATACTAACATAGTCTTTATAACACCATGTAGTTATTATAATTTTCCAATATTTTTTTCATTTTTAGAAGGACATTTTTTTAAAGTCAAGAGAGTTCAAGAAGGAATGTCTAGATCAAATCCATACCTGCATTTGTTCACATGAGAGCTTGCGGCTAGTACATACAAGACATCGTTGCTTAAGGAGTTGAAGGAGAATTGGCGCTTGCAAACAGTTAAGACTCTTCATTCCTTCCATGATAGAGGAGGAGAAGTAGAGTCTCCATGGCATCGAAAATTGAAAAGGCAGTAGGTCTATCAACCTCAAAGGAGACAACCTTTGTCAATGGAAGTGGACTATTTACAAATGCGAATCCTAGTGGCAAGATTTGGAACTACAACGATGGAACAAGGCAATGGGTGAAGCTCTAATTACAATTCAAGGAGCTTTGTGGGCCAGATGATGGATTTTTGTTCAAGTTTCATCTACCCCAAGTTTTTTTAAAATTGTCCAGAAGTATGCCGGGAAGTTGCAGAATTGGCCGATCAATTTCCTAGAACTTAATTTTTTTCCCAGTGGCATTTCTACCATTGTCCAATTCCAATCAGAAAATTTCCTTTAGGGTGAGAATTCAATTGGTTCCATATTTTTGGGGGGTTTATTCTTAGTATATAGCTATATCCCTAGCAAGATTTTAACCTGGCAATGCCCCTACCGATTTAGGGCCAAGGATTCAACCTTCCAAAAATGTAAAGATCCAAAAGAGGGTCCATGCATTTTTAAGAGGCTGGATAGTACGACATACATACATAACATTTACAAGAATGTAAAGAATACATACCCAAAAAATGGGGTGAAGAACAAACAAGCCACCATTCATAAACAAAGCAACATTAAGGGATAAAAATGGGGAGAGAAATATAGCAGCCCACCATTCACAAAAGAACATCAACCCAAAAAAATGGGGAGAGGAATATAGCAACCAACATTCACAAGCAAAGCAATATCAACTAAAAAAATGGTGAGAAGAATATAGCACAAGCTTTTAAGAAATTGGTGTTCCTTGCTCATGCGTATCAAAATATGAAGATGCATTGTTTGCACTAGGACTTGGGGATGAATTAGACAAGTAGACATGTTAGCATAAAAAATTTTGTATTTTGTTTCATTCTTCCACAAGGGTATAGCATCTTCAACTATACCATCATACTCCTCATCCGATCCCTCCAAAGTGACTCTAAGCAAAGCATCTAGGTTTTTACTTCCGAATTTGTTTCTAACATGAGTTTTGATTAAATTTTGAATGCTGAAAGCTCTCTCACAAGTAGCGGTGGACACACACTGCACTCTAGAAATCTTAGCTAAAATAAGCAAGTTTGGGTACCATGTTTGTAGGACATGATTCCAAGTGATCATACTCCAAAAATCCCGGAAGTTTTTGTCCCCCCTTTCAATAGTGCACTATAACTTAAAAGACAAAAATTCCCACTTATAAGCTTACACGTCAAGTAGGGGGGGGGGGGGGGGAAGGAAAAACGTGAGTGGGACTGGTCCTCTCCATACACTTATAGTAGTCTATCCAACTCGGAAACCCTCCAACTCTATAGTTTAACTTGCTTGGACGGCATATTAGAAGGGTTCAATATTTTAAAACAAGAAAGCAAATCCTTGTCGTAAAATCAAGCATCCAAACCTTCACAAACTACCTCCACAAATGACCACTGGAACTCCAAAGCTTCTTCCAAATCTGTTCCCAACCATGACCTAGATATTTTGAAACCATGAAACATCTTTCCCCTTACCTAGCTTGCAAGCTTCTTCAGATGACCTCTGAAAGGGCTATACTCAGGAAGTACATGGAACCCTGTACTATCATTGAAAGTATCAACATTCAAATTTGTGGTTTCTATAATGAAAAGCATTCGAATTTGTTCAATTTTTGTGCGCACTACACTACCTATGGAAGTGACGTCTATGAATTTACACTGGAAGACTTTAGACAACATAGCCAAAGAATGCAAAATGTAGATGACTTTAAATTGGGACAACTTCTCCAAAATAGACGCTACCTGACTTGAATTACTGCCATCGACATCACAAAAGTAAAACAAAATCGACTCTAATAAATCACACAAAGTCCTCACAATCTGCCAACGACTCAACCATCGAATCTTATGATAGCGTTTCATGCTCTTTTTTACATCAAAGAGCTTGTCTTGCAAGGCAATAAGTGCATACTTATGCTTACTCAACTTGTGGAAAAAAAACAATCAAATTCAAAAGTGAATCAATTTCAAAAGACATTACCTTGTAACTAGGCACCTTCACTTCATTGAGTGCCGCTAAGTTGATGCAGTGTGCTATACAATGGCAAGCAAGTAGGTAAGGGTTTACTTCTTTGTTGATGGGCATGGCCGCTTTAGTATAGCAACCAGTCATTGTACTCACACCGTTGCTACCAAATTCCATGAACTTACGCAAGTCTAGATTCTACAAGCAGAGTTGTAAAATCAAGGTTTCATATATGACAGCAAAGTCTTTTCCACCTTTGACTGGCAACAAACCTATAAAAAGTGTCACCAACAGACCTTCCACAATGATGGTGTCGAAAACTACAAGATGCCTTGTCACACTAATATCATTGGACTTGTCAACCATGATACAGTAGAATGATGAATTCCAAATACGATTAAAGACTTGTTTTTGAATTACATTTGAAATGCATAGCATTATATTTGCACAGGATTTCTCATCTTGATACAAAGACAAGGTCATTGGGGCTTTGATACTTACAAACAATTTGCATAAAGATGGGAACTTTGATTAAGGTAAGAATTGCTTCCCCAAGAAGTATGCAGCCCGCACCAAAGAAGCCACAACCGAATCACACGCCCTTTGCCCGCTAACAATGACCTTCTCCATCACCTTTCTGCCGTTGTGCAATGCCCAAGCAAAGTGTCTGTGTTCATTGGACCAGGAGTAGTCTTGGAAAGCACTTACCTTCAAGGTCTTGGAATCGTCTTTGGCGTACGTTGATTGCCCACCTTTCTCCCTACACACCTTGCAAAACACCCTCCCAACATTTGTGGCAAAATGCAACCATTCAAACTGAACACTCCATTGTTCCTTCCACAAACTTTGCACAATCTCTACATTTAAAGGAAGATGTCAATCCACCTCCAAATCAACAGTTTTAGGAAAAGAATCATTCTCTGACCCCGAGGATAAAATTTCAATGACATCAAGTTCTTTCGACTTTGCAAAGTAATGGTCCCTCATGGACCTTTGTTGTTTAGCCATGAACCTTGCAAAGAGCCCAACCCTATGAGTACTTCAACAATGAATTGGATACACACAAGAATGCAAACTACCAAAAAAAATGGGGAAATGAATTGAGTATACATCTAAGTTACAGTTTATGGTTTGAAAGCCACATACTTGATGTGCAGAGAAGTGGAAGGAACAGTTGTAAACTTGTAGGAGAGAATTGGAGGGTGCAAGTCGAACAAAAAAGTACAACAAATTCACCAAATTTCCAAAAAAAAGGAATCGCAAGGAGCATTGAATCGCACCGTGACTTGGAAACTTGGAATTGTTGGAAATGTTCAATGGCATTGTGACTCCATGAATGAAGCATGACAAGCTGACAAAACCTAAACTTCAAATTGCGACAAGTGAAGCGCAGGAATACATTCGCAAATAGGGGAGTTTCCAACAGCACCAAATCAACAGTACGAAAGAGAACAATTCGCAATGCTAGAAAACAATAACGTTAACTAAGAGTTTGTAGTAGTACACAGTTGCACACTTGATCAGTGATTGGGCCCTTAATTGAAAATAGAAGGTAGCAAATATGTGCACCACATCGCCAAGGAGAAGGGAACTCATCAAGAAACTTGAAAATGTTCAATCATGCTATAATTTTGTAAGTGATTTGTGACAAACTAACAATGTAAGGAATTGAGGATTCTCTAAATCCAAAACCTCAAAAAAATTACAAGGCTGCGACTATGTGACATCATTGACGTGCATTTGCCCCTTGTCCCATTCTCACACTCCCACCTATCGAGTTGCATGTATATAATTCTAAACCCTCGCTGTTAGAATGTCCAATTCAAAATTTAGAAATGGACACCTAATTAAACACAATTAGTGTATTGCACTGGCGTAGTGGCACAGTGGCACTATAGCAGAGTAGCTCAACGGTAAAATTTAGGAAGTAAAATTGTAAAAGCCAATTGTGAATTGCATATAGTAGTAACTTACAGTATTACATATTTACAAATTTGCAACACTAAGTGAAGTAAGTAAACTAAGACTGAAAAATGAAAACCAATCTGTGACTTCTTGTGTTTGTTATTTGATATAGTAGAATACTATGCAATATGCACTAATGCCCCTATTCCTAATTTCCTACTCTCCTAATAATAAAAATTTCTGACAAAGTCTAAACCTAGTTGGTTGCCCGCCAAATAAAATGATTATGAATCGGTAATTTTCCTATATATTCTTCGAGTGGACAGCCAAAAGCCAACACTTGATTTCTCTAACTGGTTCATTTCCTAAAATCTTTTTTTTTCATCTGGAACCTCTGCCTAAGCTTTTAAATCTCAATCGGAAATTCTCAAAATCAACTGGCTAGGTTGTAACTAAATGCTAGTACTCCCTGAACATTGGCTTCGATGCAAATTTTAGAGGTGCAATGTCAAATAGAGTGTGTTAGAAGCGGAACTGCACCAATGTTGCGGTTTTTAGCCATAATTATTGGATATACTAAAATTAGTAACACTATGTAAATTTAAGATGGATAACAACATTTCATGGGGTCTATCCAAACTTAAGGCGATTTTGACTTGAAATACATGCTTTTGGTTGAGTTGAATGTGAGTTGAGATGAAATGGATTCAATAAGGATAGTCACTAGAGATCCTTAGAAAGTCCATGAGTTTTCAATGCTCTATAAATACATATTAAGAATGATCCATTGTTTTTGGCAATTTGTGATTTTCAAGCTCAAAGTGATGACATATTGTGCATGGTGAAAAGATTGAAAATCGGTTTGACATGTGCAATCGAGCATGTCACTATTTGAATTTGAAACTAGATTTAAGTGTTTCTTTCGTCTTTCGTTTACAGTATTGATGCAATTGCAATATTGTATTTGGCTCATTTTGTTGATTGCATCTGGAAGAGATTTTAGTTGTGCTATTACATTAAGTTGATCAAATTTAAGTACTATATGATTTCACTTTTTCATGCTTTAATCCTTGAAAAGACATACTTGGCTAGTATAACCAAGGTTCTAGTTGCTAAAATTGCTTTAATTATTGGACCAATAGGTGCATCCTTTGTTTCTACAATAAACAATGAAGTCATCCATCAACTATTTTCGGCCTTATTATCCTTCAAGGGTTACTATTCCTCATGAGTTTGTGAAGGTTCATTAACCTTTGATATTTTTATTTTATTTTAAAAATTTGAACAAATTTGTTTATATCTTTTTATAGATTTTATATTATTGACCTCAATTTCATGAATTGTTCACATAGGACGGTTATCATACAAAAAAGTTTTCATTTTTGCTCCCATTAATGAACAAAAATAACGGACTATGGCTACAAATTTAAAAACAACATAACTAATTCCTTTAGAAACCTAGAAAATCCATTATGACTTGCATTCCATGCTACTTCTCTTCATCTTTTAAGAAACAATTGCTAAAAAACATTTCAAGGAAAACAAATACCTCAAAATTGCAATCACTTAGTAAATGATTGTTTTAGGAATAGAGGCAATTACTGCCTCTTTTGAGGTGATAGTATAAACTCATGTATAAGCCTAATAGTAGGGTAGTCAAGGAATAATTTTTGTACACATGGCATGTAGCCATTGAACAAAAATCATTTCCAGTTTCCTATATTAAAACACTCAACCTCCAAATTCACTTCCTTCCTATTCAATTGCTTTCTTTGCGAAACAAACCCTAAATTACATTGGAAAATTCATTTTTTCATTTCATATAAAACTTTTACATTCAATCCTAAACCCTAATCTTTTCAACATTTTTTTCTTCAATCTCATGCTACTAAAACTTGTCTTTTTTATGTTGCTAAAATTTTGTCAAATGAATTCATTTGAATTGATTCTATAAAATGAATTGTACAAAAATTTAATTAAATTCTTCAATAAATTTAGTTTCAGTTATTTTTCTATAACCAATTACAATTTTCAAAGTCAATCATAATGCATAATTTATAAATCAACGACATTAATTAATTTGAATATTTGATTTATGTATTACATGTTTATATGAAGAAGCATAGAGGAAGTCCTATAGTCACTACCACATACATATATTACACCCAATTGTAGTGTTGACAGGACGGTCGGACGTTGTGTCCGCAACGTCCGCTGACATTTGCGGTTCCGACGGACGCAGCGTCCACCGGGACCGCCCCGTCCGCGTGTACCCCCATCCACGGTCACTCCCTTAATCCTTAAACAATTAAATATTAAATGAAGTGCAATGGTTCGCGATTTGTTATAAAAAAAATTAAAAAAATGTTTCCTTAGAATTAAAGGGAAAAGAAACCATTTTCATGAGTTATATTAATTTTTTGGGAAATGTAACCTTACTAACTCAAAGTAGACAAGAACCGCCCTGTCCGCCCCGCCTCGCCTGTCTGCCTTCTGATGGCGGGAAGGAGGCTGCGTCCGCTGGCGTCTGTGAGGACGGACGTCCGGGTTACAGACGCTATTTTGGGGCGGACGTACTGATTTGTCAACCCTGCCCAATTGCACCATTGTTGACTTTTCAAAAGGAATTATTGTTTTCTTTTCAAATCATGCGGTTAGTAGAACTTTAACAACATTTTTTTTATTAATTCACATTGTACGGCAATAGAGGGTGGTCTTAGGTTTTTATAATCTCATCTGATGGTTGCTATTTTTCACTTTGAACGAGGGATTAAAATAGGTTGTATGACAATTCTCAGGAGATAGTAAACCAACCTATTACATGTGATTAGTTTGTTATGTTGGTATTGTTGATAACTTTTTTTTTATAATAATTTATTCAAAGACAAATGTGAGAAATGGGAAGAATAATTGAATAATATTTTTTCAACTAAGTATGAATTTGTATCATATTTGGAAGTGTATTGCCCAATTGGTCTAAAAGAGTCTCTTAACTACCCCAAAACCAACAAAAAAATGTAAGTATAATAGTCATCTTACTCAACTAAACTACTAAAGTAGTCATAATATTTCCTTATATAGCTTCATGAAGGATTAATTAAAAAAGTCACTTCTTGTGATGATTTAATACTTAAAGAATGAAAGTTCCTCATA
Organism: Pseudoscleropodium purum; assembly: GCA_963969395.1. Taxonomy (NCBI): domain Eukaryota; kingdom Viridiplantae; phylum Streptophyta; class Bryopsida; order Hypnales; family Brachytheciaceae; genus Pseudoscleropodium; species Pseudoscleropodium purum. The sequence continues at coordinate 20,642,742 of OZ017797.1, forward strand.
CAAACCCTAATCAATCCATCACACTATATGTATCCCATATCCATATCAAAGCTTCTTTGGTTTGGATATTGAGGGGTCAACAAGGGAATTAACAAATGCTTCGTCTTTTAATTCAATGCACTACGACTCTACGAGAAAAAGGGGTGTTTTAAGTGAATTTTTAAGTATAATCCTAAATATGAGATTTTAAGTATTGACCTTTTAAAGAGATTTTTAGTAAAATTTTACTAAAAACACATGTATTTTTAATAAACTTTGGTTGAAAATCTCCTTAAAAGTCATTACTTAAAATCTCATGTTTAAGACTATTCTTAATGTGTTTGTTGTGTCTAGCACAAAATCTACATTTTTCAATGTTGAAAAATGCAGATTTTTTATTGGACACAATAAACACATCAAATTGATTATATTGAGGTTAACATAGTTTTCTTCTTGTGCCAACATGTTTTGTTTCTAATAAAAAACATCAGCTAGATTTTGTTGAGAGCATGTTGAGAGCAATGACAGTTTCTTCTAGTGTTAACTAAAAAAGGTACATATTTGATGCTAAGATGTCTTCAAAGTTATATATGTCCATTAATAGAATAAAGTTTTTTAATTTTACTTCATTTTCTAACTTTGAGTAATTTCACTTGATTTTAGATCTAAAAACTTGTACTTATCCATTTGCTTTGAAAATCAGGGTTGACACGACGTCCGGACGCGGACGTTGTGTCCGCAGCGTCCGCTAACATTTTCGGTCTGGCGGACGCAGCGTCTGCCCGTCCGCTTTCCGACAGCGGTCGGGACGCTGCGTCCGCTAGTGTCCGGACATCTGGAAAACGGACGCTATTTTGGGGCGGACGTTGAGATTCGTCAACCCTGTTGAAAATGGTCCCAATGGAAAGACAAAAGTATTCTCATGATTTTCACCATTGAAAATTTAAACAAGTAAGTATTGATTTATGGAAAATTTCGTTAAAATGGCGGTATTCCATATACCATCTTCACACCTTGAAATTTAGGACAAGTATACATTGCTAACATCTAGGTCATGTTTAAATTTCAAAAATCTATGAATAACATAGATATTAGACCGAGTAGTTTGAAAAATCTATGATTGGTGTAGATTTCAAAAATCTAGTATTGGTATAGATTATAGTACAAAAAAAACGTTTTAGAGTGTGCAGTTTGAATTGCTAAAAGTGCCAAATTAACGGAATACTGCCATTTTAATGAAATTTGCTATATTTGGAGTTACTTGTGATTTATACTTATAAAAAAAATTGCATCTTACTATGCAATTGCAAGGTGGATTGTGTAATGAATGTAATAACCTTTCATGTAAAATTCGGTTTTTTGAAAGTGCATTCAATTAGTGTGCTAACACAATTTGTAGTTGTTCATGTCACCTCCTATCCTAAAAAAACTATTATGTGCAAATTTCTCAAACATTGTGGAGAGGGGCAACATACTAAAAATAAAAATTGTACATTTTTCTTGTTATAATCTCACAACTCTTACACAATTTTGTACTCAAAATTGATGTGTACACTAATAAGCAAGCTCTTTAAACAACCATATGGTTAGATTTTGAAAAAGAAAATTTTGCTTCATTGGGGATAAATATAAACCCATGCTCTTTTTCATAGTTAAAACACATTTGAAATGGCTTGAGCATTTAGGGGTTAAGTTACCTTTCCTTTGACTTAGCCAAGGGACCAAACACCAAACCCTAAATTCATATATACATGTGATAAAAACTCATCATTACTAGGTAGTGATCATTTTGGCAGGCCGGTGCTTTCCGTGAAATTTGTTTTGTTTTTGAGTGTTTGGAGTTGGCATTGTAGCTTCCTCCATCCTTCGATGATCCTGCTTGGCATGCTGAACAGTTTATCGTCAGTGAAGAAGGGACTGCCTGGGAAGTACGTAAAATATCTGCTTCAGACTAAGATTTGCCTTCGTTGATTCACAATATTTTAGAAGGGAAAGAATGCTCCTACTAAATAACGTTGTGACTTCATCACTCAATAGAATATGAAGGTTGATCGCATTTCCAAGCATGTCACCAATGGTGGACTCAAGAGGAGTCTCGATAAATAGACAACAATCGTTTGGAAAATCTTGGACTGAAAGTTTCTGAGCAAGTGACTGTTTGAAATCTGTCTGCACGTGCAGCTTCGGAGCTTCCGAGCTCATCCAGTCTACTTCATGGACCAAGTCGTGGAAAGGTTGTGCTGTCGATCTCCTCCAACAGTGCAGCACGATTTAACAGGATCCGTGATTTCAATTCACCGATTTCAGAGTCCGGCATGAATAGAATGTGACACATAAAAAAGGCCAAAATTCATGTATGGCAGAGATGAAAGAGTGGGTTTTCCCACTTATGAATTTTGTCTCTAAATTGTGTCCCCCTAACAAGAAAATGATCATTTTTCATATGTGGAATTGGGGTGCTCGTAAGCCTTCATCCATTCATGAATTCAGAGCATTTTGTAGGCATGAATAGTGATCAATATGTGTAGTTGAAATTTTAGCATTTTCAAGGTATGAAAATTGGAACATTTGTATCCATCATAATAGATAAATTCCTTTACAACAAATTGCACAATTTTTGTGGGTAAATTTGGGCATTTTCATTGCATGAAAAGAGTACAAAAATTGTAAGATAATCCCATACATCTCTATATATCTACATAATCTACCTAATGCATGTATCTACCAAAGCTTTCTTCATTCCCATTTCAGTCCCATTTCCTTCAGCTCCTTAGACCACTTTCTTCAGCTCTTCAAGGTCATCAGTTGCCATAACGCATCTTCTGCAAAAAACATCAAGTAAGAATTGAATCTGAAAGCACACTTTTTGAAAGTCATCTAAAATCAAGCCACTTGAGAATTGCTTTACAATCTCTTTCTCCTAAAAGTTGTGATATCACAACTTAGACACAACATGGCTTTTGAGTAAAATTGGATTGTCTCATGAGCATTACATAGCTAGCATAGTGAAGATAATCTTGCTATCTCTTTATGTTTCAAAGATTATTATGCAGCAGCTTCCCTATGAATCATGATGAAGCTTCTTTTGATTATGCCGTCTAAAAGTTCATGAAACAATCTAGTTCACTCAAAACACTTTGATGACTGATGCTTCCTGATGAACTTGAGAGATCCATTGCAAAGCAGGTTTGTCTTTCTAGAATGCAAGAAAAAAAGAAATGGGGCTCTAACTTGTGCATACAACAGTTAGCTGGCACACAAAAAATTAGAGTACCTTAGGAATAGAAAGCTGCAGACGAAACTTGGGTCCATCATAATGGTGAAGTATAGGCCTGAATGAATCCTCTTCCTAGGTTTTGCAGTGCTTGCAAACGCGGATCCGCACTTGATTGAACCATTGCAAAAACGAGAGATTAAAATCAAAATTACTTCAAAAAACAGTAAATGAATTGTATTTATGAGAGGTCTCAATACTCTTGGAAAGGAATCCATATTCTATTTGTGCAAGTTGCAGTCCCGATTCGTACAGTAGCACAAAAGCTTCACAATGTGTTGGTGGTGGAGCCTTGCGAGCGTCCTCACCTGAGCGGGGTCCCAACGAAACATCAGAATTCGGATTGTAATGTCTCGATCCTCAGCTACAACAAAATGCTTTGGAAAGAATAAGTGAACCGGTGCAAACCTCAGTTTCGAAGCCATGATCCTTGCTACTCTCCTCTTTTGTCACATTCCACAGTTTCTTGACAGCCACTGTCTCGCCGTTGCTGAGTGTCACCTTGTACACTTTCCTTGAACCGCCAGCTCCGATCACATTCTCTTCATCCAAGGCTATCACCTCATAGTCATGAAAGCTCTTGTTCATAAATGACGTCAACGTCCAGAGGTCTCCATCTCCAACCGGGTCTACATCTTTACTAGAGTTGCTCTTGCATCTCCTAAAAACTACAAACAACACAACGGCCACAACATCGAATACCCCCACGACTACAATCCATGCTGGTTTTGCATCACCTGGAGATGCCAAGCCAACGGCAGGTGAATGGGTGGCACAGAGGCCCTCCACACACAAGTGCGGTGTCGTGCTGCGAAACACTGCATTATGTAAAAATGCGTGTTTATTTAGATTAGATTGGATTTGAATTAGCGGTTAGTTGTTTAGAAATTTAAATGACCAAGTAAAAGGTGGGGTCGTGGTGAGAACTACGGTTTTGGGGTCAATGCGGGAGCTTGTTAACGATCTTGGGTGCCTGCATCTTGTCACTATAGCTCAGGGGTAGAGTAGCGAGTCGGCTGTATTTTCCTGCCTCACTAGCAGTGCCAAGCCGCGGGTTACCCGGACCAGTTGACGAGCCCGACGGGGATCGAAACCCGGACCGGTCGGTTAACCATCGACGACTTTAACCAACCGACCAAGTCCACGACTTGGCGACTGGTTTCGACTATCGAACGGTTTTGTTACCTCCATCGACCTGTCACTTCACCATTTGGCGTTTATTTTTCCATCTAACTAGTTCCGTTACTTATTTACCCTTATTAGAATTTTACTAAGTATTTGAGTTGATTTGGCCTTGTTACATAGTTGGAAGGTGAAGACTGTTTCACCTTCTTTCTTAAGTTTTACTTCTAGTTAGAAAAATAAAAACCAAGCCATTTGGCTAAGGTTTGGAGGTCCACCCATGTGAAAGTGGTATGGGCTGGTCCATGTGGGACTTTGGCATCTAGGAAAAGACTTGGGAAGTTTCCCGAAGTCGGTTTGGTGGTGTGGAGTTGGAGTTTTGGAGGAGAATTGGGAACCGAATGTTTAGAGGGGAAGATCTCATGGTGTGTGGAGAATTTTGTAATGAAATTTGGAGATTTTGTGTATCATGTTGTGATGTTTCCAAAAAGTCCTTTCTTGATTGATTTGAAGTATGCATTTGAGAGTTGTGCTTGTTTGAGTGGAAGAGGGTCTGCTGCCTCCCATTTGAAGGGGCAAAGACTTCGATCGACCAAAGAAGACGGACAGGTCTCTTATTTGCTTTGAGATTTTGAGGAAGTGTAGAAGAGTTTGTTAGCTTTCTAAAAAGCTATCATTTGAGTTATTTGGAGCATTTATGAGTGAGTTGTGAGTGTCGAAGTGAGGAAGGGTCTGCTGCCCTTGATTTTAAGGGCCAAAACTTCGGGAGTCCATGGAGGTTGGACAGAGTGTTAGATTGAATTGAAATTTGGAGGGAGAGTAGAAGTTTGTGTTAGCTTTCCAAAAAGCTATCACTCACCTGATTCGGACCTTTGGAGTGACGGTGGGCATGATCGAAGTTCAGCCAAAACACTGAAGATTTGAAGATAGAAGAATCGTGTGTTGTGGCTTGTGGCTTGTCATTCCTAGCCGGTTTTGGAGGCTTGTTGTCATTTATTGTTATTCCTAGCCGGATTTGGAGGCTTGTTGTTTTCAAATTTGCATTGTAAACCTGTTGCGAGCCGTGGTTATCCAATAAGTGCTCCATTTTGTGTTTGTGGCGGTGAAGTGGGGTTAATGGCCCACATGGTCGATCTTATTTGTTGTTCCCACTGGTGAAAGGCGCTTCCTGGTCACCGTGGGTTTGAAGTTTAGGATCCTTTCCCCCGGACAGCTCAGCTTGTGGTCTGGCTGTCCCGTTTTTCCCGTCCGAAGCCGTGGTTTCTTATCACATTCCCTAATCCCTGACCCATTTAGAGCCATCACAGGATAGGCCAACGGGGAGCAGTTCCGAGACGGCAAAGAAGATTCAACGACCAAATTCACGAACATTTACGACAGTGTTTCACTGCGACAGCGTTTTGTTCAGACAGTGTTACGATCATTCCTGCGCCAATTCTAACCGCAACCAGAATCCCCGTGATTTCCTGAGGCAGATCGCTCTCTACCCGACAGCGGATTTCCAGTGAAGTTCACCACCACAAACATCGTACCATTTCCCTCAGTCGAGATGAACCCCGACAGGTTGTTGAAGTCCACATTCAACGATTGCAAATTCACCATGCTGAATAGGCCTGCAAGAATTGTTCTCGTGAGGTCATTCTCCGAGACATCCAGAGTGCTGAGTTTGTTGAGATGGGTCAGATCGCTGGGAATGGCACCGCCCAGATGGTTCCTGGACAGGTCGAGCTACACAAGCTCTATGCAATTGCCTAGGCTCGTAGGAATGGCGCCGCTGAACGAATTAGTGCTCAATGTGAGCTTTGCCAAGCTTGACAAGTTTCCTAGCAAGGGAGTGCGGGTGTCATTGAACTCGTTGAAGTCAGCTTGGAACTTCACCAAGCTGGTCCACCCAATCTCTACAGGAATGGGGCCGGAAAACAAGTTGTCTTGCACATACAAGATTGAGAGAGACTTTGCGTTTTTGATGATAGGGTCCATATTTCCACTCAGATGATTCTCGCTCAATTGCATCCTCACCAAGTTGGTGCCACCCCACAAGCCCGCCGGCACAGGACCCTCTAACTGGTTGCCATCTAATTGCAATACGCTGAGGTTCTTGCAATTGACATATGAGTGAGGAATTGTACCAGTCAGTCTGTTTTCATATAATCTAAGGAAATGCAACGACACATTGTTGCCCCAACAAAGATAAGGAGGCACGGGACCTTCAAGGAGGTTATGCCCCAAGTCCATGTGCTCATGCAAAGTCTTCCTCCCGAGATCATATGGGATTTCACCAGTCAGTTGGTTCCGGTGGAGATAAAGTTCAGATAACCGTCCCCAATTGGAAATTTCAGGAGGAATCGGTCAATTTAAATTGTTTACACCCAGATCGAGCGAAGTAAGAAGAGACAAGCTCCCCAAAATGGGTGGAATCTGGCCACTCAGATTATTTGCATTCAGGGAGAGAAGTGTGAGAAGCATCAGATTCCCCAGACTGGCCGGAATCTCTCCACTAAAGCTGTTGCTCCCAATGTCAAGTCAAGTCAAGTCAAGCTGACCCTCAGATTTACTAGGCCAGTCAAGTCTCCTTTCAAGCCATTTTCGAAAGCAATGAATTCACTAAACCTTCTGCATTGCAATAGAGAGGGTGGAAGAGGCCCTATCAGCTGATTCTGATTAAGCTATAGTATTGTCAAATTCGGCATGCTTCCGAACATGTCCGGAATGTGGCCGCTGAGCGAGTTGTTGCCCAGATGGAGTTTTTCCACATGCGTCAGGCTCTCAAGAGAGGGAATGGGGCCCATAATGTGGCACCTGTCAAGATAGAGAGTCCTCAACTTTGTCAACTTCAATAGCCTTGTTGGAAATAAAGATGGTGGGAAATTCACGCCATCCAAGCAAAGATCCTCCAGGCCCACCCATGAGCTCACTGGGGCCATGGCACCATGTCCAAGGCGTCCAAGTCTAACCCTAACCACAAGACTCTAAGGTTTAGAATGGTGAAGAAGCCCAACAGAAGTGTACCATTTCAATTGTTATGTGACAAAGCCAATTCCTCAAACTTCGTCAATGAAAGAATGGAATCTGGCATCTGACCTTCGAAGTAGTTCCAGACGAGACGCACAACTCGCAACTCCTGGAACTCGTCAAATCTGTTCTCCATTCTGTTCTCCATTGTACCCTCGAAGTACGCACTCGTTACGTCCAATACTTGGAGTTCAGAAAAGTTATCTGGAAATTTTCCACTGATGAGGGTCCAATTCAAGTTGACGTACACCAGTTTAGTGCAGTTCATGATGTCTTCAGGGAAATTTCCGCTCAAACTCATGTTTCCCACGTTCAAGGTTGTAAGGTTGCCAAACTTTGCTACATGTCAACACGCACCATGTCAGCAAAGGTAAGTGCACTATTCCCAAGTCACTCAGTTAACATTATAACAGCAACTTTCGACACACATGGACAGTAGTATAATAGGGCCATTCCAAAGGATTCAGACACTAACCGAAAGCGAGGGCGTGGATATCCCCAGCAAGGTTGCAAAATGCGACAGGGGAGAAGGCTAGCACTGATACAGACCCCTGCGTACATTGCACACAGTTCCAGAAACAAGGACTTGTGTCCGAGGCATTCCAGTTGCTCATACTGTTGTCTACATCCACTAGGTAATCTTGCTTCTAATTAAGCAGCAACTTCCCTTCTTCGTTTAGCAAGAGGATACATTGCAACTGCATGATTGCGCATACAGTAGCCCATAGAAGATAAACCCGCCATGGTCCAAGGACACCAATATTCCTCGTCTCCATCTCTGGTTCAAATTGACGTACTATCCCACCATAGCACGGGACTCCAAAGCTCTAATCAAACTGACATCTTAGATCTGAACCCAAAACATTTGATCTCTTACAACAATGTCACAACCGTGTTCAACTGTAGCCTCAAAACATTTCAAAAGTTGATGCGTAGTATAGTTGTACAGAAAAAGGGGAAGCCCAGGGTGGATAGTGCGAACAGAATCATAGTAACGTTGAGGCAACCCTGCAAAAAAATCGACCTCTTCATATTATCAGTTCAAATACGCTGACTTCAAAGCGATTAAATAATTCCTTGGTTTCATTTCTTGTCCCCATCAAATAGAACAAGAATAGGACACCACTAAAATTGCAAATCCTCAAAACAAATACGCTGGAATGTCAATCCGAGTTCCCTGAACAAGAATTGAAAATTCAATACCCAGAAACTTGTTTAACCTGGAGAAGATGCTTCGGGATGTCATTGATCATTGCAATTACCAAATCCATTTAATCCACATATTGCAAATACACTCCTCCAAAACAGTGGCAAAATTCTATTGCACTTCTCAACTACCAAAACCCATCACAAACCCTAATTCTTCACAATCGAAAAAATCCCTCTTAACCGTTTCCGATTTGACTTCAACTTGAACTTTAGGTTCCACCTCTTCAAGCTAAAAAACTTCACAATTGTGAACAATCAATTGGAAACACAAAAAGGCAAAGAATATGCCATGTTCACATAGCAAAGAGTTGCCTTTTGAACTCGGAGTTTGTCATCTCCTCCCTTGTTGAGGAAGTGTCCTGATTCTCGTCCTCGTCTCCATCTTCTCTTTCTTTTTCTTCTTCATTGTGTTTATGTTTGTGTTTCTACTTTTGTTTCTCTTTGTCTTCATCTCTTTGTCCCCTCCGAAACTTCAGACTGCCTCCTCTGCAAACCAATAATGTGCTCTAGGATAACTATACTACTTGTTAAAGAGATGTTTGGTAGCACTTGCAACTCAAAATTTCAAATGTCTCTCCAAGAAAAAACAACGAATTACAAAAAATATGCCTCAGGGGTGCCTCAAGGTATGCGCTCTCACTGTGAAAAGCTTGATTTCCAGAGGTTTGAGATCCGCAAGAAACTCCCAAGCAAAATCGTAACTAAAATCCCGTGAACCCTAATTCCAAACCTCTGAAACTCTAGGGATACAACCACCAGCAAAAAAAATCGGAAGCTCGGCGAGGAACTACGAAAGGCCACTTAGAGGTCCTCCAATGTGCCAAGCCTCCATTGTCCAAAAAATCTTTCAAGAAGAAAGGATGTGTCTTCGCAAACTTCCTACCACTACCAAGGTCATTCTTTATGCAAATGCCAACCAAGTAAAAAACCTTATAAATCAATCAAAATAGCACTTCTAAATTACAAACTCATATTGCTTCACCACTTCTCTCTTGCAATCATGGAATTCCTTTCGAATTTGAGTGCAGAGGATCTCGCCAAGGTTGTTGCCGTTCTGAAGGAATTGCAACCACTGCTATTGTCCCCCTCCGCCGCACCTCCAATCTCTGTACCCTCCGTGGTCCCTTCTCCTTCATCTGTCCCTTCTCCTCCGTCCGCTACCTCTCACGGCTTGTCCTCTTCACTCTCTCGGCCCTTTGTCTCTATGCATCGACCGTCTCCCTCTCCCTCAACTTGTAGTCTACCTCTTTTCTCAAGACCTACTCGACCCCCTCTTCCTGTTCGTCCCCGGTCGCAGCCCCTGGCTTCTGCCGCGCCCCATCACGGTGCACTTGCCCGACCCGAAGTCAACACACCTACTTCAACATTGACCAAACCATTTGCAAGAAGGAGGACAAAGGGTGCTACATCTTCAAATGTTGGAGTTGGCGTGACGGTTATGGAGGCAGATCCAAGACATAGTCGTGAACGCATATTTCGTATGAAGGCCCCCAAATACTCCCAAAATGCAAGTGGTGACAAATTTTATGGCAGGAAGTATCTTCATACATACCATTATTCTGCATATTTAGATTATCTTGATGCTCAAGCCAAAATCAATTGGTGGTTTACAAATCCTGTTGATGAAGAAGTTTATGATGTTTTATTTTCAAACTATAAAAACAACATAGATGCTAGAAAAAAATACAACAAATTCATTGAGTAGAGGATTGATGGTTTGGGAGCACTTCAGTTTGTTATCAATGGTTTATCTTCACAATTGCGGTGGGAGGTAGATGATGTCTACCTCTATTTTATGGACCACAAACAAAACTATCAAAAAATATACAATGAGCGTGTAGGAAAACAAAAGGAGGATGGAAGAACCATTGAAGATGTGGAAGGTGAAGATGATGGTTTAGTCCTTACTACTCTCAACGTTGACAACATTGTAGAAGATGCAAACATTGATGCTTGTGGAGAAGACATGGTTGTGAATGAAGAAGGTCTTGTCCCAGAACAAGTACCTGATATTGGGATTGAAGAGGATGAAGGAATCTCTCAAAGGAGTAAGCGGATGAAAAAGGGGGGTCCTTCAACATCCAAAAAAAACAAGAAAGTCTCCGATGTATCTAGAGATGCATCCATAGAAGATCTTCAATGGGAAGAACTCACAATTTTTGACAAGACAACTCTAGTACAGAAGCTAATGGGTGTTGACTCTTGGTTTGATGTAGAGAAATTTGTTTGGACATGGATTGGAGATAGGAAGAAACTTCATGAGTCATATCCCAAAATAAAGAATGCAAGGTCTATGGAAGATTCTTCAGTCATTCAAGCGGTAGTAGAATGGGCCTTCAAAACCAAGAAAGTGGTGTTTATTGGCACCAAAGGTTTTGAAGGTATTAGTTTGGAGGATTGGAAAGTCATTTAGAAATGACTAATGTTTTGAATGACATTCATTATACAATTAAATTTATCTTCCTTGACAAATATCAAGTCTCTTTGGTTTCCAATTTTAAAAATTAATTTTAATTTAAAACTCCTAAGTCATGTGAACATTAATCCCTAAATTTCAATTGGCCCTACAGGGCCAAAATGTGACTTTGGGTAGTCTCCTAATTGAACAAATCTTATTACAATTTTTTGAAACTTTTTGTGAAGCTAGAAAAACACACACGCTTTTTGGACATATAATATTTTTTTGGATTGGTGCCTAAGAGCAAAAGTTATGGCACAACAAGTAAAAAACAAAGGTAGGCAAGTAGCCCAAAAAATTCACAAAAAGTCAAAATTAATTTGGATTAATTTTTTTTTAAATGCTGTTTTTTTGACAAAATGTGAAGCTTTGATTCATTCTATTTAGACTTGTGATGAAAAAGTTATGATCAATCTTGTTTTTCGAGCACTGTAAAAATCTTTTTGAAAAAATAAATTGTAGCATTTATTTTTTAATGCAATTTTCACAATTTTTCTAAAAACATTGTTCGGCAAAGTTCAACATGCTTGTTAGAACAATGTCACCATTGGAATTATTGTATTTCAATTCCATCTTAGAACTACTAACAATTTAGCTTTTTTGTTAAATCTTAGACCTAATTTTATTTAACAATTTAAAAAAGAATTAAAGTCAAGTACATTTTCATTGAAATTTTTTTCCTAGAGTTTCAACGCAACTCTTCAACATAAAAAATTTAAAATTTAAAGTATGTAGTGCAAAAAATTTACACAAATCATGGTCAAAGTTGATTTGAAATTGCATCACAACATTCAAAAAAACTTTTTTTCCAACTTGAATGCTAATATCTTTCATTCTATACAATCAAATTTCATGAAATTTTCACCACATGATTCGAAACAAGTGAAATACAAAATCTTACAATTAGGTTTTTTTTAAACATTTTTTCTGTAATTTGAGGCAAATGTAGCAGAAATGATAGTTTTGAGTGGTTTTTGACAACAAATTGGCCTCGAGACTTCAAGGATGTAGGATACATTTTCAAAACTTATATTTTGGATTTAAAAAAAACATGTAAGATGTTACACAACACATACATTTCTCAATTCACAACCTTTATTTTGACTACATTCAAAATTTATGCTTCACTTCACAACACTATTGTACACTTGATTTTTATTCTAGAAAGACAATTTTTCTTACTCTCTTTAATTTTATATATTTATTAAGGATATTTTTGATGTAAAATTCACTAAACAATTGAATAATAAATTAAAAGTAATGGAAATCAGAACTTCAAAGGTAATATTTGTTGATATTAACCCCTAAATGCCCAAGTCATTACATATCAAAAAACAATCAAAACTACCCTTCTTGTTGCATTCATCCAAGGAAACCAAATATATATATATATAATTATTATTATTATTATTATTTTTAGAATCTAACTGAGTGGTCGTCCACTTAACTTGTCTCAAATCTTGTGGTAAAAAAAAATCACTAGATACTTTCAATTTCAATTTTCTTATGTTGAAAAATTGAGTTCAGAATCTAGGAAATGGGGTTGTTTACTGTCACACATAGAATAAATTGCATGAATATTCACTCTATATAGTGCCATGTCTTAGGAAAATTATATACTGATTTGATTTTATGCTTCAACAATTATGTCAAAAATGTCAAAATATAATATTGTAGTTCTGAAATTCTTATAATGTGAACTTCATTGATTTTGGTATTCCAAAAACATTATATTATGTAGTCTTCACATTGTCCTCATCAAACATTTCATATGTACTACTTTGTAATGAAACAATAAAAATCTACTATATCATATAAATGTCCACAATTGTAATAAATGTAGTGGTAAACTAAGGATAATAATTTTCAAATTTTTTTGTAGCACTGATAGAAGACATGACTTTAGTTCAAAGAATTCAAATTTTTCCTAAACTTGTACCACTAATGTTGATTGATGAGTGTCCAAAAGTTTTTAAGAAATACAAAATCATACATTATGACCAAGAAGTAGTGACCTTCAAACGTGCATGTACTTTTATACAACAAAGTTTACGTGAAAGGGAGAAAATTTTGTTTTTATATTTTCTATAGAGCATGCAAGGAGCTGTATAAACCATTGTTCCCACTTATTTTAGATAAAATATTGGTTTTCACCAAGTTTTTAATTTCAAATGAAACCAATCCAAAGAAAAATTGTATAGGGATCTACCTTCTCTTTCTAAGTAAAGTGTGCAATTCTTAGAAATTGCTAAAATTGCATATACTACAACACTTTAAAGCCTAGAACCATAGAATTCCCATTTAAATTGCTTTAGAAAAAATCAATTGCTTCTCCAATTAGATAAGTTCAAGAAATATGCCACCTACACCTTCTTGATCATTATTTACTATCATTTATGTAGTCACTAAAAATTTATACTATTTTAGGCATATGCACAATTATTTTGACTATAACAAAAAAAATCATTTTAAATTTTTAAATGATTCCCAAAAAATTATTGTGATTTCATGTAATAATATCATGTGTACTAAATTCATCAAATACATTGTGAGATTTTAGTGAGGATTAAGTGAATAAAAATAAAATGGACACTTAACAATTAAGAACAACTCATGGAATAACATGTTTTAAAATAACAAATTCAAAATCAAAGCAAAGATACAACAATTAAAAAGAAAGAAAAGGAATAAAGGTGATGTATATTTAAAAAAGAAAAACAAATACAAAATATAAATAATAAAATAGTATTTCATATAATATAATCAATGAAATATTTGAATATATTCCTATGTAGTACCACTAATAGTAATTGATTATTAAAGATACCTAGGTGTTGTGTCCTCTAATTCATAAACAATTTGAATGTTATTTCGCTCCAACTCTTGATTACCTAGAGTAGGCAATAAAATGAATTTATGTAGAATTGAAGAGACCAGATGAACAATCAATTGCGAATGTTGTCTTATTGTCTTCTCCAAAAATGTCATATTCATAATAGGATGAAGCAATGGATTATTATCACTATCACATAACATTTCAAAATGTTGTGAAGCAAATAATACATTGAACTCTGCATCAACTTCATGCACAAAAAAAGATTTTATAACTACCTTCGAAGGATGAATTGGATTGGAGTTTACAACCACGGTATCCCCTAATTGATATAATTGACCTTTTAATACAATTGCTTGAAAAAGATAAATCTAATTGTTCAATTTGTCCACATCACCATAGAAAGCATGGTCCTCAGTATCAGGGTTGACAGGACGGTCAGACGTCCGAGACGTCCGGACATGGACGCTGTGTCCGCAGCGTCCGTTGACATTTGCGGACGCCGTCCGCCCCCTCCGCCTGTCCCCCCGTCCGCCCATCCGCCCCAATACGGCCGTCCGCCCGGTTACGGCCATCCGATCGACACGCGGACTGATCTGATCCGCATGATCTGGGCATCCGCCTCGGGCCATCCGCCCCACCCGTCCGCCTTCCGACGGTGGGAGGAACGCTGCGTCCGCTGGCGTCCGTGAGGATGGACATCCGGGTTACAGACGCCTTTTTCGGGCGGACGTAGAGATTCGTCAACCCTGCTCAGTATAATGAGTTTTCAATGAATCATGTACTCCAAGGGTTTGTAGTGTGACTCTATTCTTCCGTTTTGGTCCGATTAAAATCCCTTTTTGTTGTATCATATTTTTGCATGAGTAATCAGAGGGTAGCACTAAAAATTGATTTTTCCTCATGAGTAAAGCTTCTACTTGAGAAGAAACCTTTAAAATACATTGGTTATGCCATTCCAGGCATACTTTTGGATTTGTGATGGGATAGAGATACATTGAAGACTCTTGTATCTTATTGTGAATTTGAAGCAATGCTTGATCTTCAAGATATAGTCCATCATTATCATGGTTCATTTGAGAGGTCATATTTGTAAATAAAATTCGAGTGTAATATAATGCAAAACTTACATCATACAAGTAATGATTTGTATGTCTACTTGTTCGCATATAAGCACTAACCTCCCATTCAAATTTGTAGCACCAATAAACATCTTGAGGACCATGTCGTAATATATCATCCATCAAATGCCTAGCGCCTACTACATGCTCTAGAACTGATTGTCTTTGTCATCTATGTTCAATGCAAAGTTTTCTCCAAACTTTGAATAGCTCTCGTGCTATGTTGATGTCATGCATTGACCATCCATAAGTATGAGTGTAAGAATAATATAGTCTTCCAATATTCACTAGAACCAATCCAATATGAATGAATTTTGATCTAAAATCAACTTGAATGTGAGTCATGGTGTAATGAAGGCACCACATATATATAATTGATATTCTTCTGCCTTGAAGAATTTGAGACGTGAGGTAGGAGTTTGAGGCCATCTTCCTACCATAGTCTTCAAACGAGCAACATGCACTATTGCTAGTGCTTTTTCTATAGTTGACTTCTTGCTAGCTGTTTTACCATATGTATTGATAAATTCTTCAATATATTTTTTGAAGATATTTAAAGATATACAATGCATTCCATCAAATACTAAATCTAAGAATAAATCAAATCCATATAATGCATGTAAACGCCATAACGGAGATTTTCCAGTGATGTTTACATGGGAAAAAATTGCAACAAGAGAGAAGATTGAATGTTATTGTAGAATAAATTGCAATTGCACTAAATTCTAAAATTAAATAACAATATATTTTTGAATGAAGTAGGAAATTTCAACTAAAAAACTCTCAATGTTATTAAGTTTCAAAATATTATAACAAAAATGAAACAAGTTGGTTACCTAAAGTATTTGACAATGTTGCACGTTGTTCAGGTGTTGAGACTTTCATCCACGAAGTCATTCCTGTGTTTAAATCATCAATTGATTTTGGTGAAGCCATACGTAAATCAGGATCAAAGTCTTCCTTGAAGACTAATTTGTTTTGATCATCAAGTTCTTGTGGAACATAACAACGACGGCAAGAACTATATCTACCATCTTTTAAATTTCCTGCTTTACATTGAGCAAGGTGGTCATTCGTGAAGATGAATAAGGCGGCACGAATCCTAAGGTCCAAATATATAATATTACACATGATTAGTGAAAAGTGTGTGAATAATTTCAAAATGTAAATAATGTGTAAAAAATAATATTGTGATGAATTTAAAAAAATTTAATTAAATGAATTTATAATATAAAATAAAAATTAAATATATTGACAAAAGATTAGAAACACTAATTTTAAATAATTTTAAATAGTAATCTATAAATTTCAAAAAAATTAATAATAAAGAACAAATACAAAATAAATAACATTCTAGATATGAAAAAAGTACCTGCATTCTGAATGAACAAGGCTTTCATGAATTTTTTTTGGATCATATGAATACTAAACTTGGAATCCTTCAATATAAGCTTTTTCCATTTCATCAATAAAGGGGGTCATGAAATAATTCATGACATTGAATTCTGTAGACTTATACAATTTCGTAGATGACAAAGGAATGAATACTATAGGCAATGGCCCAATGGATGATGTTTTACTACTATTAAGTATAGTAATTTCCAATGTCCAACAATTCTTGTATGTTGTTCTTGTTGGTTGGAATCCATCCCAATGCGCCAAAATGCTAAAATTACGTGGATCCCCCTACACTTGCATATATTCAATTGTCAAAATGTCTTTTAATATGTTAGAAATAGTACATCATTTATATCTTGGCATCAAGTAAAGAAAAGAGTTTTAGTAAAATTTAAAAAAGAAATATACATTGAAAATCCCTATGAAAATCAAGAGTATTAAAGTCCACATGAAATAATTACCTTCACCATAAGTGGAGAAGCTTTGATGCGGTGTGAACAAGTTGTACAAATGAATATGTACATATTGATATTTGCACGCCATCCTTTTTCCAACTCTAGTGCCCGATTACTTTGTGGAAAGTACAATACATTGTATTGCATTTAGTACATATAATAGGCAACTCGTGTAATTTTGTTGGATTCCAAAAATTACTCCAGAGTCTCACTTTACTACCATCCTAGAAGTTTGGTATAGATGCTGGGAAATCATCTAATCCTTTATCTAGCCATCTATCTTTAGCTTTCCACATAGTTAAAAACTCACTACAAAAAGTCCTAGAGTTGCATAATAGAAATATTTGCTCTATCACTGGTAAATAATCAAAAGATAAAATGTCTTTTCTCATTTTACCACACTCAGTGCAACTTTGGATGTCATCTTCTCTTCCAGTAAGTGGTTTCATTAAAATTGGCTCGTGTTTATTACTAGCACTCCCTGTGCATAGATTATAACGAGAGGGTTTGAATATTCCCATAGTTTTATACAATTCGTTCATATCTTTAAAAGATGATGGTAAAGGAGCCCCCTCTAGAGTGCCATCCCAAGGATGAGGGAGCATTCTAATTAATGTTCCTATACTATAGTTTTGGAAATTAGTAGGAGAAGGAACATTAGTAATATTAATGTCTTGAATGTTTTGGAAAAGAAGTGTAAATAGTTTGGTTTGGTTTGTTAGAGATGTATTACCAGAATCCAGAAGTGACTGCAATTCTAAAAGCTTTAGTTTTAGAGTTTTTTCTAATGATCCCTGAAGGTTTTGATGATGATGTGTACTTGGTTGATTAGTATGTATGGTTTGAAAGGCATCCTGAACTTCGTCACCTTCTTCATCATGGACATCATCTTGGAGGTCTTCTAGGTTTAAGTGAGGGTCTGCCCTATTTTTTATAATGATATGTGGATGGGAAGTAGGTAGTGGAGCACGTGCTTGCCTTTCAAGATCATCTTGTAAATGACGATTAATGGTTCGCCGGGTCAATACAATGTTTTTTCCTATACATCGAGTACAAAAACAAAGTTCTGAATCTTCAATTGTTATAGTAGTTCGTTGCTTTTTTTGCCCAATAACATCATAATTGGTATGCCTCTTCTTTGTCTTTGGATGTACTAATTTGACTCCACCTTCTCTATCTTTGCAGGAATAATTACAAGAACAAGGAACTAGTAGTCTAGTACTGGTGTCCAGCAACATGACCAATGAATTGAAGGTAAGGCTTTTATTCAGTATAGCATTGTAAGCATGTAAATTTGTTCAATAAACAATTTTTTTTGGTTTTATGTGTGAATGGAGATCAAATTAGACTTGGTTATAGAAACTCATGGTGATAGTTGATCAATTGTTATTGATTTTTAGTATTGCCGTGGGATTCCAGGAAGTGCAAGAGTTTTTAGTTATTAATGGTTTAACCGAGTTTGATTTGAAGGGATACCTCGGCCGGCATTATATGGCTTGTAGCTCTTCTTCTTCATTCACTTCTCACTGTTGTGTTTAGTCGTATGTGTGTGTTTGTTTGTGTAAGTGTGTGTTTCAGTTGAATTGTTGTTCAGTATTTTTGTAATAAAGTTTTAAGCACATATTTGATAATTGTGTGTAAGTCCCAGTGATTGGGCATAGTGATTGTTGTGTAATTTTTTGTGAAGAGAAATTGTATGCTGGAGTGCTTAAAGCTGTTGTCATTGCTGTTGTAATTTAACTTTGATTTTATAAAGTATAATTGTGGAATTGCTTAAGCATTATGTGAATTCATTGAGGCTTGAATCAAATCAATTGAGTGGAAGTTGAGTTGTAGCTTTAAGCAGTTTGATGTGATGTCTTGGCTGATTGATGGAGTCAGTATGGGTTTGCTTAAGTGTATGATGTTATGGCGCAGTAATGGCCGCTGAAGCAAGGTACCTCGTGTTTATTAATTGGAAGTCCGCTTCAAGCATATAGACTGAATTACATTGAAGCTTAACGTAGAGTGTGGTATAATGATTAATGTATAGTTGCTTTAAGCTAATAAGGGAGTGATATATGCTTAAGCAACTGTAGGAGACTATTGTTGAGAAACTGCTTTGAAGCATTTGTAATGAATTATATAAAGCTTAAAGCTGTGAGAGAATGTTACAGTACACTGACTGGTTGAGAGAGTGTACAGTTAACTGTGGTGTTAAAACGGCTTAAAGCACTTTAAATTGAAGGATGCTATAAGCAAAGTATTGAGACACTGAAGTATGATGAATTATTATACTAACTTGTGGTTTGATGAATGATGAGTGACGTTATAAGCAGATATTGTGAGCCTACGCTTTAAGCGAATACAACAGGGAATTGAAGATTTGTTTGCTTAAAGCTATATGTTAATGTTTTCCTTCGCTTAAGCGTGTTTCTTGTTTGAACCAACACACTAGGATAAGACTGAGACTTCATACTTGTATTGTGCATCCATGTGTGTCGGACAAAAATTAGTTATTGGATAATTGAGTGATCCCAATTTCTAGAAACAATGGGTTATGTTAATGTTATTTCCCTTTAGAATCGACATTGAACAATTATTCTTATTAATACAAGTGACTCTAGTCACACTACGTTAGACTATTTGATCATTCCTTGGAGATTGAACTTCTATACTATAGTTCTAGGTGTTTTGTGAAGTAGGCAAAATACGAACTACAAGCATGATAAAAAGATGATGGATTAAAAAGAATATAACAAAATAATGTATTGAGAAATAGTTACCAATTATAGGACATACCTTGGTTTTTCTGATGTTGTAGCCATGATTGCTTCATGCAAATGATATAATGTAGCTGTAACCACTTCCAGAGGAAATCTTATGATGAAGATTTGAATATCTTTTGAATTATAGATGATTATATATTTGTTCAAAAATTGTGGAGTGAATTTGATTGCAATGTTGTAGCTTTATGTATTCCATGGTACTCTTTTACTTTAAACCTCTTATTTTAGAATCCTATTTTTAGCTTTTTGTGTTCAACTTTTTCTTTCAATATTTGAATTTTTTTTTTTTGGAATTTTTTTTTTAGCCTTATATAATAAGCATTTTTTTGAAGTGAAAATAATTATTTGTGAACAAATTCATGGTATTATAGAATCTTTTAAATCATTTTATACTTCATTCAAATGTGAAGTATAGAAACTCTAAGTGACCAAACAACCACAATTATAGTTGCTATGCTTTTTGAAGGCTTAGTGGGAATGGAAAACTATATATTTAAAAAAAGTTGAAATTCATGAATAAGAACTAGAATGAATTTGAACTTGAAAATGTGAATCAAAGTAAATCATTTGATTGTGGGTTGAATGTGAAAAATAAATTTTTACCAAAAAACACCTCTCTCTAGTCCTACTACTATATGAAATGTACTATTTGAGGATATTACTTGGAAAAATAATAATTTGTCTCTTTTGTCCCCCAAGAGGGAGTCACATATTACAATACATCTACTTTTTGGCAATACTGTTTTGTTATGTAGTAGTTAGATTTTTTTTCAAATGAAGACTTTTTTGAAGGTTTTCATTTTGCATTGTAGTGTTTTTGGTAAAAACTATTCCTAACAATGAACTTGATTAAAATATTCAATGAAGTTCATACAAACATATATACAAATGTCACATTCAACATTTATGGTTGTAGATAATAAATATGCCATCAATTTTGACTCACATTGAAAAAAATGATGTATCAAAGATGAAGTCTTTATTGTGTTCCCAAAAAATCAATTTTGAAGTAAAATATTTTTAGTGTCAATAAAAAAAGAGTTATAATTAATTTTAAATTTTAAAAAAAGATCACAAATTTCAAGACATCAAGGATTTAGATTTATTTGAACCAAAGAACGTGCTAGACAACATGAAGAACAAATAAGTAACAAATTGTCTCAAGAAACTCATTTAGTATATTCCCTTGAACCGCATGTTTAAAAAAAATTTGGCCCCCTAATTACTCTTTAAAATGAACTGTAATTCCAACCTATAATTTTGAGCTTTGATTAATAATGATTGTAAGTTTCTATTGCCAAAAATTGTCAATCTAAATAACATATGAAATAAAAACTAAAGTAGTTTGAAAAATGAACTAAAATTTCATATTTTTCAACTCAAACATTTATAGAAAATACATTAACATTTCTATTGCATCCATATTAATGGAAAGTGAACTTTCAATAGAGAGCTATTTTTAGGTATTTTTTGTTCATTTTTTAGACTCGTTTTTAAAGAGTAAATAGGGGGTGAAAAATTATTTTCAACTTTACAATGTATCTTTTTTTTTAAAAACTTTGTAACTAATTACTATCAACATATAAAAATATCAATAATTCAAAATATGAACTTTCAAAATAGAAAATTCTATAAATTAAAATTTTATTGATTTCAATTAAATTTTAAAAAGAAAATAGGGGTTCAAAAATTAGGATGCACACGGTTTAAATAGATGCACTAAGTGACTCCCCCAGGCAAATTGTAATACATCTTGTTGAATGATCATTTTTTGTTGAGGATTAGTGATCTCACTTTAATAAATACACAATTACAACTAAGGTGATTATATTGTGCTTCATATTCATATATTGAATGCTAATATTCAATTTTCATAATTTAGTTGGTCAATGTCTTCTTTGTGTATGCAATCCTTAACTTAATTCAAATTTTAAACAATCACTTAGTTGAATCATACAGGCTAGTACCAAGTGTTGAACCATTTGCTTTAGCTCTAGGCATAACCATTGTAAAAGCCATGAGCTTATTTACAATCAATGTTACAGAAATTTTGTTTTATTTTGGAATTTGATACAATGCATTTACATTCTATTGTATCCTAATCGCAAATTATGTGACTTATGTGAATTAGGAATGAATCATAAACTCTTTCTATAATACATATGGAGTGGTCAAAGGTAAAGCATTCTATGTGGAAATCAAGCTACAGTATTAGTAGGAACTCAACTGCTTGTAGTTAAGTGAAATGCGGAAATTGTATTCAAAATAGAATTTGAGAACTTGTTTTAAGCATAGTAAAATAATATTTAAAAAAAATTGAACTAAATTAATGTATGAAGTCAAGGTCTATGATTTTGAAGACTCAAAATCACAAATAGTTTTTTGAAAATGAAAGGTAGTTTGAATCCCCAACTTTTGTTAGTTCACATTTTTCTGAAATAATTACTATACTATGCGGCTATGCCAGAGTGAAGTCTGAAATTCTACTTTGAATTCAATTCCAACATTAAATATCATGTACAACCCTGAAAATTAACTTTGAAAATTCACTTAAAATGGAGGGGTTTTTTTAAACTAAAATTTGGGGACCACTTCATTGGGATTCTGTAGTGTTTCAATGATAATTATGCAAGATAACAAATTCTAATCCTTTTCCATGCTATCAATGGGTTTTTTTTCCAATAGTTTCTTGCAAAATTGCACCATATTTTTGTGCCTAGCACCACACTTATAGAAAAAAAAATGCAAAAAAACAACAATAAATTGCTAGGAAACTTCAAGTGAAAAAATTGAATGAAATCGCCAAGTTGTGGATGAAAACAAAATTATGGACATGTGATGTGTACTAAGGTGAAATTTTCTATCCAATATGTGGATGAATTTTGAAATTTGGAGCTCCACTATACCATTTAATATCGCCACTTTGGCACTTCATAGAAATTGAAAAAGAAACCCTCTTTGCTATGCCAAACAACTTTGAACGGTAAAAATCGGCAATTTGTAAACTCTCTGAAGTCGACTGTAGAAAGCCAGAAAGTCAATAGAGCCACAGGAGCCACAGGAGTCCCTGACACGAATTTCTGCTGAAATCCTGCTACGACTTTGCCACTAGTCAAATCCCAGGTATGAATAGAGCTCATGTATGAATACCAGCCCTAAACCGGTTATGAATAGTTGCTTGCCTGCTGCATTTCAGCTGTGGAAGAGGTCATCGAACTGAATAGTGAAATATGAAGAGGTCAAGTAACTGTGAATTCTTTTTGGTTTTCATTGACACATTCGGCAGCACGAAGTAATTAACTGGATTGACCTGACTTCAGTAATCACGAAATTCCAGTATAACAACGTGACTCTGAAATCAAAAACACCCCCAAATACTAGATTCCTTTCTATTCTAGAAAAGGTCTAGATTTTAGATACCCCCTGCTACACCTAGCCCTCCGTAGTACAACTATTCAAGAGTACAACTAAGCAATATGTCCTGTAAGCTCCCTTAAGGGTTATCCAGCTCTCGATGTGACTTCGGAGACAAAGTGGAACCGGCATATCCTCCTGACTCCTCAGCTTCTCTTTCAAATCAATATCGTGCCATTTCAGACAGGCAAACATTAAACTCGCAACGACATGCCTTATCTACCAGCAAGCATCCATCCCATATGGATAACAGCTGACTTCACTTTCAGCTTACCCATTGCAGATACTTTTAACACTCAAAGTACAGTACAATACTTACGCTGATTCCCTATCACTGTTCTGCAAGTTTATCCAAAATTTAGATCGGGGATATGTATCTTGTGCTACTTGCCTGTGTCGTTGCAAAGCTTCTATTTGAAAGAAACGATTCGCGGGGTGGGGGCATTAGACTTACACTGTGATAAGGTCACTCTCAAAGTTACACAAGTTCATAATCCATGAGGAGATTATATTGCCACAAGTCAGACTAACTTGACGCTTTGGGATATGCTTGTGATATGCCTGTCAAATCTTGTCTGCGACAGGAAGCATCGTGGGGATGTATCACAGGTCACCCTACATCACACTCTTTGGAAATCCAATCCAGGTTTGCTAATTAATTTGGTTCATCAAATCAAACCCTCAACAATTGTTGCATCAATTAGTGATAATTTAGAAAGTGGTTGAGATTGGAGCTTTCTGATAGTGATGGCGATCTCAAACATGGATCAGATTCCCATGCAATAGTCATGATGTTAAATAAGCAAGTCTAGATAGTTTACTAGTTGTCCCCGTCACGTTGAGGATATAAGGCTTCATCTCCTCTCTACTTTACATGCATGTTGAATGTTTCTATTTTCACTCGACTACGCTTACAGTGACTGGTTGTTTGTGTTGCGGCTTGAATTTGCTTCGTGGTGGTGGATTCGACTTCCCCGTGCAGTCGGCGTTTTGTGACGAAGCTGAAGAGGTGAGTTCCTGAGTGCCGTGGAGATATTCTTTTGAATGTAAATTGAGGTTGAAGCTTGTTTTGAAAAGTCTTCCCGTATTCTCTCGTGAATTCTCGTTGCTGTGGGTACTTCGTGTTTCCTGTTTTCAATGTTCGTGCAGGGCTCTAGTTTAGACGACGAGATTTCCTGCGTTTCGTCTGGAAGGTAAAATTGAATACCTTCTTGCATGTTGAAACCCGTTTGAAACTAAGTAGCGGAGAAACTTGACTTCCAAGATCCCTTGTCGTAGATCTGTCAATGATGTAGTAGATCAGCCCAGTTCAGTTTTGAGGTAATTCACCGCCTAGTAATAAAGGCATTGCAATGCACGGTTGGGTATCCGGCCAGAGAAACTGTATATATTCAAAGTAATATATCTAAATTGCCAGAATAATTTTAATTTGCTATCTGCGATGCCGAAGCCTCTGTGAAACATTGAGCCAATTTGCCGTTAGGATAGTATCAGTCGCTCTTATACGAAGTTATCGAGACATGCATGGATTCGGTTTCAGAGGGTAAAAATAACTTAGTTTAGATATTTAGAGTGTCAAGGCTGCTGATATTTAGAGTGTCAAGGGTCTGTTTTTCCCATGGTTGTCATAACGGGCAAGTTAGGGTCATCGGATGGGGGCGGACGGGCAAACCGGACCAGACAGACAAATGGTTCAGAAACTTGTGCAATTTTGCGGAATGACACGTCACCTCGGAATGCGAAATCCAGGGCCCTGACGATCTTGTCCGCGCCCAACATGGCCTATTTTTCCGTTATTAGAAAGTCAACTATGTGTTGACTATATCGAATGGGTGGGACCTCTAACGAACGGGTGAACCGGACGTCCGTCCACTATGGCAACCATGATTTTTCCTTTACTAAAGGTATAAAAAGTAAGTCTTACAGGTATAAAAAATAAGAAATAAATCAAGCACTTACTCTGATGTTGGTGTATTTGCCTTGGATTTCGTCATTCTAGTGTGCTTCCGGTGAAGTTCAGTTGTCTGTAAAACTAAGTACCATATATTTGCGAATGGCGCTGGGTGTCGGCAAAAAGCCTTGGCGACGCCAGTTGTCTACGTTTACTTGACTCGCATGGTAGCGTGTAGAACGAATTCGGGATTTTACAACCAATCCAGTCATTTGCTTGAGAAATCGGAAAAACTTTGCCAAAACTATTAAATTACAAGAAGAAGACTAATCGTGGTCCTAACACCCCCGTGCAAAATGAGACTGCAAGGAGTACTTCGGCTTTTCACGTTTTACGGACATAAGTCGCCATAATTACATTAAATTCAAGATCGGAATAGTTTGTGGATGAAATTGCATAGAAAGTTCCTAAAAAATTAAAAATTCGGGGTAAATTTAAAAACTTTTGATGATATTGAGTGGGTGAACGTTTTTTGAATTTTGCATTCCGACGGACTCGTATCCCTTGTGAGAGTAATGTACTTTCCACTGGAATGCAAAATTACCTGTCGGTAGGACCTGGTGGCAGCTTTCTCCGAAATTGGTGTTGCAGAAGTATAGGGTACTGAAAATACCACCAGCTCTCGCTGTAGACCTCGCAGCTCTGGTTGTAATGGAATGGCTTCAATGGTGTGACTGCAGTGATCATGGAACCCATCGTGACCTTCGGCGAGCTTTTGGTGGACTTCGTGCCAACAGTGGCTGGCTTGTCGCTCTCGGACGCCCCAGCATTTGAAAAAGCTGCCGGAGGCGCGCCGGCCAACGTCGCCGTGGGTGTTTGCAAGCTCGGCGGGAAGGCAGCACATATCGGGAAGGTAGCAATTCTCCAGAGATTTCTCAAAATGATTCCAAAGTTTAATTACTTGTTTTGTAATGTGTGTTTAAGAAATTCAGTAAGTTTTTCTATCTTACTGTTTTTTGAATTGGTAAGGGGTTTGGCTTTGCGAGTTCCAATTTTGATTTGCTTTCAATTCACAGGAGAAATCCATTATGGAAATTGGACAAATGTCCTTATATTCCAAAATCATGTCCTCGTGTATCCTAGTGTATCCAATTCTATCATCACTGGACATTTATGGGTTTCTCCTGTGTTTGAGCTTTTTGGGTAGACTACGAAATTTTGAGTGCAATCATCCCCTTGCTTAAGCTTTTTTGGTAACGAAATTGTGTGTGCAATCATCCCTGCTGCAGGTTGGCGATGACGAGTTCGGGCGATGGTTAGTGGCGGTTTTAGGAGAGAACCACGTCAACGTGACGGGGATGAGGAAAGATGCCCAAGCGCGCACGGCGCTCGCGTTCGTCACGCTCCGCGACGATGGCGAGCGCGAGTTTATGTTTTTCCGGAACCCGAGCGCGGACATGACGATGGTCACCGCTGATCTCGACGAAGACTTGATTCGAGGCTCCACGGTTTTCCACTACGGCTCGATATCGCTCGTTGCCGAGCCCAGTAGATCGACTCACCACGCGGCGATGAAACTGGCCAAGGAGAGCGGGAGCTTGCTGTCGTATGACCCGAATCTGCGTCTGCCCCTGTGGCCATCCCCGGAAGCGGCACTCAATGGGATTTTGAGTATCTGGAAACAGGCGGATATCATCAAGGTGAGTGATGAAGAGGTGAAATTTCTCACGAACGGAATGGACGAGACGCGCGACGACGTCGTTCTCCGATTATGGCACGACGATCTGAAGCTGTTGCTGGTGACGGATGGACCGGGTGGGTGCCGCTACTACACCAAGAACTTCAAGGGACACGTCGAGTCATTCCCGGTAGTGTTCCAATTCCGCCATGGTCACGCCCACATTGAACTTCTGATGCTTTTTTTGAAGCTCTTTCGAGTAAATGATTTGGAAATTTATCCAATTTTAAATTTCTTCTTGACCAACAAGTGCAATGTTCTTCGCTGATCCTTGTGATGTAATGTAAATCACCATCTGAATTATATTATTCACAGTAAGGTCAATTGATTTGCTCATTTTAAAACTACAAATCCTCGGTCCGGTGGGGCTTAAGGAATCCCTCAATCCTTTTTGGTCCTTCTTGGTCATGGAATTCTGCGAAGCGACTATCGTTTTTTAGAGAATTTTACCTCGTGCATAGAACTGATTGTTGTGGAAAGGTCAAGGCGGTGGACACCACGGGCGCAGGCGATGCCTTCGTCGCAGGACTGCTAAACGAGCTCGTGAAGAACAAGGACTTGTTATCAGACGAGACGGCACTGCGATCTGCGTTGCAATTTGCGAATGCTTGCGGAGCGATCACCACCACCGGCCGCGGCGCCATTCCGACCTTGCCGGACACCAACACTGTCTGGAATTTCATCCACAAGAACCGCACCTCAGCGCCGCCGCAGCAGCCGCTATTTGACGCCGCAGTTGCCGCCGTTTGACGCCTGGCGGGATTGGGGCTTCCCCTGGGTCGTTCATAAATTAGTGTGGGCTGGTTTGAGACTCTCTCAAGCCCGGAACAGCACAGTTTTTTGAATTTCCAGGTTTTGCCACCATAGTTGGCACGAAGCAACACTGAGAAAATTGTTTCCTTTTGTTTGTTTTGCAAGTCTTCTTTTGAACTTCAGCGCTGTTAGCAAAGCATCGTGCAAACCATCCCTTGGATGTTGTCAGGGTGTCTTTGTGTCTTTGTAAGTAGATGCAAACTGAAACCTGGTCCGGAGCCCGACTTAGTATCTGTTGATGACATATATGTATAATGAAGCGGCAAATATTTCTTTTGATTTCTGTTACAAGGTGTAACAGCTGGCTTGGACGGTTAGTTACGGGACTGACGGTTAGGGCAGAGGCCTGGTTCTCTCACAGACCAAATAGGAAGGTGGAAGGAGTTTTCTCCTTATGCGTTATTTTATCAATACAACTCCGGAAGTATGTTTGCAGTAAAAGCTATGTAGCAATGTCTCATCTGTTCCAAGGTGCCTCTGGATTCATTCCTGTCCTTATTGTTGTCTTCAATGGTTAGCTATCAATTGCTCTGAAGTTGAAATGCACGAAGCATCCACCACGTTGCCGTGAGTTCTGACATAATAACGCATCCCTGATAGGTCCATGCTTCGTGACTGATCCCAGACGACGTGAGAATGATCCGATGGCAGAGAAGTGCGGAGGTTGGGAACTTAGGACTAGGCCTTAGACGGTGAACAATAATGGAGCAAGAACAAAGGGAAATGGAACCCAGGGACATTCCGACGCCAGCGGGAGTGGAGTGGGCGGCATTTGTACAGCAGCAAGTACAAATGGTGCTACAGGCCGCGCTGCCTCAAATTATCCAACAGATCACTGATCACACTACCGATAGGCCGCCACAGGGATCTCCTATTTCGAGATGGAAACCTGATGGAGCAAGCTACGATTCGGGAAGACACAGCTCCTTGGAACTGGGGAGTAAGGAATCGAAAGTGGCCGATCCCGAACGATTCTCGGGAAAGAAAGGAAACGAAGTCTACCGCTGGTTTGCACAACTACGTCTGGTGTTCCGTGGAAAACCCCGTACCTATAGTGAGGATGCGGACAAGGTGGCGTACGCGCTTTTCTATATGACAGGGGCAGCTCAGAATTGGGCCATGCCACTCCTGCAAGCCCTGGATGAAGGAAGGGATCATGAATTACTGAGGAATTATGACGCTTTTAGAGAATCAGTGATCGGAGTTTATGGTGATCTTGACCGACGGGGAAACACCGAGGACCGGCTAGGGAGATTGCGGCAAACGGGCTCGATGGCTTCCTATATCTCTACCTTCAACGAGTACGCAGCCCAAGTGGAGTGGAACGAATCGAGTCTTGTCGCTCGTTTCCGGGGAGGCCTCAAGGATGATATCTTGGATTCCGTGGCGACTGCTGAGTCTCAGCCATGAAAGTTGCAGGATTGGATGATGATGGCGTCACAGATCGATGAACGCCTTTGGGGAAGACAACAAGCTCGACGACCTGCGTCCAACCCAGTCTACACAAAAAATTTCGTCCCTCGAGAATCGGTCGACAGATCCGCCGTCATCCCAGATACTTCAGGCCCGGTTCCCATGGAACTCGGAGCGGTCCGGGCCCCAGCAGCATCAGCAAAGACTGCGGCAGAGAGACTTGAATATCAAAAACAAGGTCAATGTTGGGGGTGCGGGGAATTGGGTCATGTACGCGCAAAATGTCCGACCCATCCATCTCGACCTCTTTCTCTCGCAGTCGCCAGGGATACCGAGAGCAACGACCGGGGAAAAGGTGGAGCCCGGGACTGAACGAAGCGGTTCAATACCCGGGTTTCCTTCAGATTGCCGTGCCTACCATCCCATGGCACAATTCGGTTTATGAGAACGTGGCTCACGAATCTTTGGAGGCCCAAGAGTGCATATCCACACCTCACTATGTGCGGGCTACTATGAATCCCGGGGCGCATCTTACGTTGGATGCCAAGATAAATAACTTGGAAGCTCTCACCCTGGTGGATTCGGGTGCCACTGGGGTGTTCATGCATCCATCTTTTGTGGCGCAGTGTAATGCAGTCATACGACCAAAGAAAGTGCCCAGGGAGGTACGGGTAATTGATGGGAGAGTAATTAATTCGGGCCTCATCACACACCAAGCCCAGGTGGAGCTCGTCGTTGGAGACCACCGAGAGACCCTACTGGCGGATATTACCAATGTGGACCGGTATGCCTGCATTCTAGGAATCCCCTAGTTGACTCGCCACGATCCCACAATTCGGTGGTCCCAATGAGAAGTTTTATTCGATTCCAGCTACTGTCGAGAAAATTGTGGGTTACGGAATGTGGGGATCTCGGTTGGTGAGGCTATACAAGGCCGCCGCAAGAAACGGAAACAAAGCGTTGATGACCCATCAAGAAGGACGGGGAGGAATAGGAGCGTTGAGCAATCAACGAGTGCCGATCGGCCAACGGAACGCGGGTCCACTAAGGCATCGAGTAGACCGGTGTTAACAGCACCGAAGCACTCCTTTGTGTCGTGGGCAGGGTTTCGAAGATCAGCCAAGGAAGCTGAACTCTTCACGATGGAGATCTCGGGGTGTGAAGTGGGAACCACTTCGTCAATTCCAAAGGAATACAATGATCTGTGAGGAGCTTTTAGCGAAGAAGCTTCCAATCAGCTGCCCGGGCATAGTGCCTCAGATATGAAGATCGAATTCAAAAGCGGACAGGAGCCACGTAACACTGGCCTAAGACCGATGTCATCCATGGAGCTCGAAGAGCTGAGGAAGTATTTAGAAGAAAATCTTGGAAAAGGGTGGATTCGCAACTCTAAATCCCCCGTTTCAGCTCCAATAGTATTCGCCCGAAAAAAGGATGGGTCTATTAGGGTGTGCATCGATTATCGAAATCTCAACAGGGTCACTGTAAGGAATCGTTATCCGTTACCGTTGATCCCGGAGCTCACCGATCGATTGGTAGGATCCACCATTTTTACTAAGTTAGATATACGGCAGGCGTATCATAGAATTCGCATGGTAGAGGGACATGAATTCAAAATGGCATTTAAGACACGATATGGCCTCTTTGAGTACTTGGTCATGCCCTTCGGATTGACGAATGCTCCGGCACAATTCCAATCCCTTATGCAGAATATTTTTGGTGATCTTTTGGATATTTCAGTTGTGATATACTTGGATGATATCTTAATATTTTCGAAGGATTTACAGGAACACCGCCAAATCGTACGGGAAGTGTTACGCAGATTACAGGAACACGGGCTCTATGCTAAAGAATCTAAATGTGAGTTCCATTGCTCATCTGTTGAGTTCTTAGGGATGACGGTTTCAGCGAAAGGCTTGGAGATGTGCCTAGACAAAGTTAAAACCATCCAAGACTGGCCGGTTCCTACTTCAATCAAAGAGGTCCAAGCATTCCTGGGATTCGTGAATTTCTATCGCCGGTTCATATCTGATTATTCTAGGATAGTGTTACCACTCACAGCACTAATCCGAAAAAATCAATCGTTCACTTGGTCACAACAAGCTAATTTAGCATTTGAAGAACTTCGATCTCGGTTTATCCAGGCGCTTGTATTACTCCACCCTAATTTTCATCGACCGTTTGTGGGCGAGACTGATGCTTTTGATACAGCAACAGGGGCGGTTCTCTCGCAGTATGGGGAAGATGGACGCTTACACCCATGCGCCTACAGAAGTTCTAAAATGTCTTCGGCTGAGATGAACTACGATATCTATGATAAAGAGCTGCTGAGCATAATTTTGGCGTTTCAGGACTGGCGCGTTTATTTAGAAGGCTCTCCCCATGTCACTCAAGTAATCTCGGACCATAAAAACTTGGAATATTTCCTTACTACTAAAAATCTCAATCGATGTCAAGCACGGTGGTCGGAGTTTTTATCAGCCTTCAATTTTGACATCCGCCATTGACTAGGCTCACTGAATGGCAGGGCTGACACGCTTTCGCAGCGGGTGGATCTCACAGGGCCACAAACTAGGGGGGGTCAACCTCTTCTTCGCTTGGCAGCATTGGAATCTTGCCAACCGGTTTGGACGGATGGTTGCATACTGAACCACATTAAGAAAGCTACTGCCAAAGATGCTACCCTTGCACCTATCCTTGCATTTTTTAAAGCTAAAAGTCAGGCTTTGCCAATGAATATGAACCGACGATTTCAAGACTACAGTTTCTCGGACGGAATCCTCCGATTTCAGAACCTCATTTACGTGCTGGATGACAATGAACTTCGAAGGCAAATCCTCCGATCTCGCCACGATGCACCTACTGCCGGTCATCAGGGACGTGCAAAGACATTAGACTTGGTCACGAGAACATTTTACTGGCCGACCGTCCGACAATATGTGCAGCAGTACGTCGATGGGTGCGATACTTGCCAGAGGTCGAAACCAACTCATCATGCTCCATATGGACTACTGCAGCCGATTCCAACTGCCCAAGCACCATGGAAACGAATCTCCGCAGACTTTGTGGTGAAGCTACTTGTCAGCAGGGGATATGACTCGGTGATGGTCATAGTAGATAAAAATACCAAGTTAGGATATTTCATTCCCACGAATGAAACTATTGACTCACAAGGCACTGCGTCATTATACTTGCAGCACATCTGGAAGCTTCATGGAACACCGGAGCAAGTTATCTCAGATCGAGGATCGGTTTTCGTATCCAAATTCATGCGTAGATTGTGCGAGCTCCTCTGAATTAAACCAACTCCCACGACAGCCTTTCACCCGCAAGGAGACGGCCAAACAGAAAGATTGTATCAGGTTCTCGAACAGTATTTACGTATGTTCACTACGAGACGCCAAGATGACTGGGTAGATTTGCTGCCTCTCGCTGAGTTTGCATACAATAATGCTTCCCATGTAGCAACTGGATTCTCTCCATTCTACGCTACATATGGATACCATCCATCTTTCTCCTTTATGACACCAACTGTTTCCACAGTTACAGTGGCGGAAGAGCGAGTAAAGCAGTTACAGCACATCCACGAGGAATTAAGGACCATGATCGATATTGCAGGACGACAAGCAAAGCTCAATTATGATCGAGGGGTGACCACACAACCACGATTTCAAATTGGTGAGAATATTCTCCTCCGTCATCAGAACATTGCCACCACCGCACCCTCCAGAAAGTTAGCATCTAAATTCCTGGGACCTTTTCCAATAATAGAGAAACTGTCAGATGTGGTTTACCGTGTAAAACTACCACGAGCTCTCCGAATTCACAATGTCTTCCATGTGTCGTTATTGGAACGTTATCATGAGGACACCATTCCAGGTCGCCAGAACAAATCCCCCCCTCTGATAATAACTCCTGATGGGGACATCAAGTGGGAAGTGCATCGAATTCTTGACTCAAGATTATTCGGCCACTAGAAAAAATTACAGTACCTCGTGTCCTGGGAAGGATATGGGCCCGCAAAAAACTCTTGGAAGCTGGCAGAAAATCTCAAGAATGCACCAGACGCGGTGGCACAGTTCTACAAACGACATCCTCAAGCCCCAAGACTTCCACAAGAACGTAATTTAGCACTAAAAGGGGGGTAATGTTACAAGGTGTAACAGCTGGCTTGGACGGTTAGTTACGGGACTGACGGTTAGGGCAGAGGCCTGGTTCTCTCACAGACCAAATAGGAAGGTGGAAGGAGTTTCCTCCTTATGCGTTATTTTATCAATACAACTCTGGAAGTATGTTTGCAGTAAAAGCTATGTAGCAATGTCTCATCTGTTCCAAGGTGCCTCTGGATTCATTCCTGTCCTTATTGTTGTCTTCAATGGTTAGCTCTCAATTGCTCTGAAGTCGAAATGCACGAAGCATCCACCACGTTGCCGTGAGTTCTGACAATTTCTGTCTGTACAGAGGCTGGTTTGGGTTTTGGAATTGCAACTGGAATGGGTTGTTTATGAATGACTGGGGCTTGAAGAAAATCCAACTTGTATGACAGGAGGGTCGATGATTGTTGTGGAAGTTGATATCATGGTTGTGTCCAAAAAGTAACTGAAACAAAGAAGAACTCAACTACATTTCAGGAGCCGCTAAGTCAGAAATGAGGAGTCTGTTTGTTCGGGACCCCACCCCATAATCCAGGGCAATGGGAGAAAAATCAATGTAAAATGCTCCGTACTGTAATAATTGCATCATCTGTGTAGCTTTCTTTTATCTGTTAGAGCATTTCCACCGGGGCACGCCATACTGCCACGGTAACGGCTTTGGTGTGTGCCCAGGTAACTTCTTGAGCCTCACCAGTGGTGGACTTTTTTGCTTTTTAGCAAAGGCCACGCCAGAATTCATGTTTGACACTGGTGCCAGATCAATTGACTCTGCTCCACGTTAAATCCCAAATTCCAATGGGGTCTCGGGGGGGCAGCAGGGAGAGTGCACATTTTTTCACTTAACTTAGGGCGGATTTACACTACAGTCCGAGACCAAGAGTTCATGGGTCCAGAATACCTCTATTTCAGACTCAAGAAACTCCTAATCGGACCCAAGTAGCTCATTAAATTCAGCTGGAAATTTGACTTGGATCCAAATGTAAACAACTTGGGTCCAATTTGGGGTTGGTAAAAAACATATAAAATAATCTTTTTTAAGTTTAAGAAAAAAATAATGTTAAAATGTTTCAGAACTTTCAAAATAATATTAAAATAATATTATTTTATTGAACATTAAATTAAAATTTAATTTCCAATCTAAATTCCAATTCGGTGTTTTAAAAAAATATGAAATATATATATATATAATTAAATAATAATTTTTCAATAAAATAATGTTGTTTTCTAAAACCAATAAAAAAAAAACTATTAAAATATTGTTTTAATAAAAATGTAATAAAAAATTTAATGTTTTTATGTGACTACAACATCAAATCCACATTAGATTTAATATTATTTATTATTTTAAAATATTTGATTTGATCTTTCTTATATTTATTAAATTTATTAATTTTCAGCAATAGTAACTCACAACCTTGTTTAGGCCAAAAATTGCATCTAATGCGAATTGGACCCACAACAGGAAATTCGTTCCACAAAATTTGTACTCTCCTTTGAGGCCTTTGAGACCAAGCTTGAGGGCCTTTGAGACCAAGCTTGAGTCCAAAAATTTCCCTCTAAATTTGTGCTGTGCAAGCACCATGCCATTTTAGTGAATTTCAAACCGAACCCTAGTGTAAACACTATGGGTCCAATTTCCAACTCTCAACCAATAGGATTGTTCAATTTCAGAGTTTTCTGGATTTGGACCCTAGTGTAAATCCACCCTTAGGGCCACTTCAACCCTTAAATTCCCATTGTCTCCTCAAGGGACAAATTAGATTTCAAGCAGGTTCCTATGACCTCAATTTTTGGTGAATTTTTTTGAAACTTTTCCATAAGATAGAAAAACTAATTATCTAAGTGGGAATATAATTTTTATTTCAATTGGTGCCTGGGAGCAAAAGTTATACCACAAAAAGTCTGAAACTGAACTCAGCGGGCAGCACAAAAAAAATCGCAAAAAATCAAAATAATTTTTTTTTTTTTTTTTTTTCTACTAAAATGTTTCATTTTTGTCTACACGTGAAGCTTTGATTTGTTCTATTTGGACTAATAATGAGAAAGTTAAAGACAATCTTGTTTTTCGGGCAATTTCAGCATCTTCTTGAAAAAATAACTTTTAGGATTCATTTCTGAATGCAATTTTCACAATTTTTGACAATTTTTTTGGGAGAATTTTGTGTTTTCTTGCTAAAACAATCTCACCATTGGAATTATTGTCTTTCAATCCCATCTTGAAGTTATTAACGATTTAGTTTTCTTTCCAATCTTGGACCTACTTCTACTTAGCATTTTTTTAGAGAATGAAAATCAATTGTTTGTTTTTTTAATTTTGTTCCTTACACTTTCAACTCAATTCTTCAATATAAAATTTTTTTAATTCAAAGTCTGTAGTGCAAAAAAATTCCACAATTTGCGGTCAAAGTCATCTGAAATTATAGGCCAATGTCCAAAAAAACTTTCTTTTTCAACTTTGAATGCTAATATCTTTCAATCTATATGGTCAAACTTCATGAAATTTTTACCACATGACCTAAGACAAGTGAAGTGCAAGATCCTACGATTAGATTCTAAAAATATGATTTTTTTTGTTTTTTTGGGTGAATGCAGCAAAAATGGCAGTTTTGAGTGGTTTTTGACAGAAAAACGGCCTTGGAAATTTAGGGGTTAAAGTAGAAACAACCAAAATTGTTCATGTACCTTGGCCTTGTCCATAGAGTGTCATTAAAGAGTCTCTAGATTTACATAAATGTATCCTCCAAATATTTGATTCTTATTGGCTGACGCATTTAAAAGACACATTATGAATTCTGATTTATTAAGAGCTGATTTTTGCAGGGTGTAGATTTGGATGCACCTACAGGGCAAATCCACTACTCTAAAGACCCATAACTTTGAAAAATCATAAGATTTACATATCACATCCAAAAAATCTAATTTTTTTTTAATACTCATGATTTTCACTCGCTAACACTACAAAAATATGATATTAAAGAAAAAATGCCTCCAAATATGTTGAATTCTTTAAAGGGCCGGTTTGGGGCATTTCTACCTTAAATCTGGAGGCTTGGCCAATTGACTATATCAGAGGCTAAGAATCCTCACTTCTGATTGGACAAAATGTTGAAATTGGTCCTAGCTCCTTTACACCTAGAGGATGAGCCAATTTGGTGCAATGAATTTTATATTAAAAATGGATGTGATTTGACACGGCCCGAGTTTATTGAATTGAGTGTATTAAAAATGGGAGGCCAATTCTTGGCCTAGGGGCCAATGTCAAATTTCAATGAAAAAAATTGTTTTTTTAAATATTATTTTTTTCAACAAATCAAATTCCTTGGATTTGAGGCAATTGACCTCTAAGTATGAAGTGGCCTTGAAAATTTCAGCCCTCCTCTCTTTCCCTTCTAGTTTTTTTTAAATTAGCCCGACTTCTTGACCTCAAGGCCTTTACACTTGGGAGAATCAACTCCCATTACAATCTCATTATAGTGAGTAGTTGAGGCTAACCTCTAGCCCAAAAGGGGCTGAAATTTGGTGCTATTGGCCTCAAGGAAAATTGGCCCAACCTCTAGATGTAAAACAACCCTTAGGTGTAAAGCAAATAACAATTTTCCGACATCATGTCAGGCAAAAACTTTGAAACTTTCACCTTTGTCATTACTCATGAGCATTGGGAAATGAGTTTCATTGTTTTGTAGGACCACTTGAGCTTGTGTTGGTGGGTACCGGGCCAAGCAAGTACATTCTAACAAAGAGATGTGCCAAATTCCATTTGGTGTGCACTTTGAAGCAAGTTGGTGGAGATGCTCTTATCTATATTGCCACGCCAAATGATTTGGCATGCCTAGGAATGTGTAGTGTTCCAATAATTGCAGCCTCTTGTTTTTCAACACAAGCCCTTGGAAAAATCAATTAGGACACTTTAGCTTATAGTGATAGATATATTTGACTTGGACAATGCTAATGGCAAAAAGGAAAAAGGAGAGGGTTGTTTTCAAAGGAAGAGTAGCTATTTAATAAACATTCCTTAAATTGGACTTTTGCGAGCAATTTTTTTCAAATTTTAGGCAATATATTAGGTTGTTACAACTATAGCCTTAGGATTTGGATTTTGTTACATGTTGTTAGGGGTATGGATTTAAAAGTGGGGCTTATCATAAAAGTCCCACATGTCAAAAGAGATTTGGCATATCATTTTAAAGTGAACCACTAAAAATGCTTTTAGACCATCTCCAATCCCACTTAGAGCATTGCCATTATTGGTCAATATATAGGCCTAGTATGGTAGTTATTGAGCTTAGAAGTACTATCACCCTCCACTACGGACTTGGGGATGGTGAAATCTAGATTGGCCTACTCAAAAAAATGGTTTGAGATGCCCTCTTCCTATGTCATTTTTTTATTGTACTAAGCTACAATTTTTGGAGAATCTCGGAGGGAACAATTGTCAATTTTTTATTAGCATGGCCGACAAACGTGCCCCATGCATAAACAATAGTTGCAAATAGGAATATGTTGTGGTGATATGGTGTAGAAGAATTGGGAAGCATCATCACATCAGATCTAATTGAACAAAGTCAACATTACAAAGCTCCCATGTTGAATCAAATGTCTTGCAAAATGGTACAATGCTCTTAAGATATTGAGATTGGACTCCACACTCCAAGCTCAAGAGCCAAATATTGTCACTCAATTAATTGGGGCACAATTTTCCATGCTCTAGGTGTTTCACTTTTTCCTGAAGATACATCAATTTGAAGTAAGCAAAGGAATTTTTGTTAGAGTCCAAAGTTGACCAATTTTTGTGTTCTTTTCATTGTTTTTTAGTTGAGATTTAATTTCTTGTAATCGCATGTAGGTAATAAGGAAGGAAGACTTGCTTTGCTTTAATTCTATGAAGCCCGAGTACAAATCCCAGTTGAGGGGTATGACTTAGTAGGCCCTTTCATCTCACAAAGCACACCATGCTTTGCTTCCCATGGGGATTCCACTACCCCACATTGACAATGCTCTAAAGGTGTGCACCCCCCCAAAACACCACTTTTGCTATTGTACCTAATTACTATTATTAGATCAATTAAATTTCCATATTTTTTCATTACCACAAATGAAAACAAGTTCCAATACACCAAAGAATGCAACATTTGGATATCATAGGCAAAAATTATGAATTCAAGGGTCTAAATTGTTTTGGTAGAGGTTCTAAAATTGCTTCTTTCATACAAGTACATTTCAATTTTGGAGATGTATCTAAAGAGTTGATAGTGGTTTGGAATTGGTAGCCATTTGGTGGTACACACCTTGAGATTTTTCTACGATTAGATTCACAATTGGATGATATGACTCACATGGCATGAGTCTATGACAACTATGCCACTTTTTCAAACTTCAAACTTCTTCTCTTTGCATACTTTCATTTTGCAATTGTGTGTGAATGATTTTTTATATTTATTTTTTCAAAATTTAACCACATGTCCTATGCAAGTAATATTTATATTTTTAGAATTTGTAAGTGAAATTTTGAACTTAAAATGAAATTTTCAATAAGAAGTGAAAAAAATTTATACCAACTACAAAACATGTTAAAAAAACTGAAATTTTCTTCATAGGTGTGTATTATAGTCTAGAACATGATGATTCACAAGCATTTACCACATCATTCCAAGATTAAAAAACCAACCATTAGAAAAAATCTTAGCCCTGTAGAGGGTCGTTAAAGATTCAATTTTCGGCCCTCCGCAATGCAATTACAAGAAAATAAAAAAATATTTTTTTTCAAAAAAAAATATTAAAAAAAATGAAAACGTGATGTGGCGTTGACATGATACATGTAGTGCCACATCAACAACTTTCATTAAAAAATAAAAAATAGTGGAATTCCTCTCTAATTGCATCGGGGTAGTTGTAAGCAATTCAAGAATCACAACCTTTCTGAGGCTTGAAATTTTTTGTAATGATTTTGTTATAATAGGCCCAAAGTTCAAATTGCAATAAATTTTTAATTTTAAGAGACCTTCAAATTTTCAAATTGAAGTAGAAACTAGACATAACAAGCATCATTTATTAGTTGGTCTCAATTTCCAAAAAAATCATTAAAATTAAAATTTAGAAAAAAGATCAGACTAAGGACTACAAATTCATGGATTTGCAATTTTCTTACATAGGAAAGTATAAACAAATATGACAAGGAGGACTTATTCAACATGAAATGAGTTCAAGGAACCCCCAAAAATAATGGATGGAAAATTGTTACTTTCCATCTCAGAGGCCTCCTTCCGCCGTCCCGAAAGTCATCCAATGGTCCTCAACCTCATCCAGTTATTGCCCTCGAAATTGCCCAAGAACAAGAACCGGACCGGACCATTACGAGAGGGTTCCGGTCCGGTCCGGTCCGGGTCTTTTCCCGCTAGGGTTCCGGTTGAAGGAGGAGTTGCGGAAGAAGGCGCACAAAGTGCCGGAGGGTGCTCACGCTCTTTCCTTTTCCATTTCAACGCCACCTTGAGCTCCAAGCTCCAGCCGCGCAGCCACGCGCTTCTGTCGACATGGGTCGCCGTAAGCCCTCCTACCACCCTTTAAAAGCCTCAACCCCTTCTCCACCGGTCCAT
This sequence comes from Pseudoscleropodium purum, assembly GCA_963969395.1. Lineage (NCBI taxonomy): Eukaryota > Viridiplantae > Streptophyta > Bryopsida > Hypnales > Brachytheciaceae > Pseudoscleropodium > Pseudoscleropodium purum. The sequence continues at coordinate 20,682,384 of OZ017797.1, forward strand.
TACAATCTCATTCTTTCTCTTCTCTTCTCCTCTCTCTAATTTCACTCCAATCTCTACACATTAAATTACTGAATCTCTCGCCTCTTCTGCTATCACCATGGGCCGCCGTATGTGAACTCTTCTTCTTTCACGTCTATGCGAACTCTGCGATTGTTTTGTTGTAGGCTTCGCGTTAATCGTTGATTTAGTGGTGGTCATTGAGTTTTAGGGCTTGTAAGGTTTTAGGGTTTCAGTTTCGCGGTGGCGACTGAGGGTTTGGGTTAAATCGTTTGGTTGATGGTAGGTGTTTCTGTGTCGTGAATATTTGTATTCGTGGTGTTGACGTGGTAGGGTTTGTGTGCAGGTCCGGCTAGATGTTACCGGCAGATTAAGAACAAGCCGTATCCCAAGTCGCGGTTCTGCAGGGGTGTGCCGGATCCTAAGATTCGTATCTACGATGTGGGCATGAAGAAGAAAGGAGTGGACGAATTCCCCTTCTGTGTGCACTTGGTGTCTTGGGAGAAGGAGAACGTCTCCAGTGAGGCGCTTGAGGCGGCGCGTATTGCCTGCAACAAGTACATGACCAAGTATGCCGGAAAGGATGCGTTCCATCTGCGTGTGCGTGTGCACCCGTTCCATGTGCTCCGTATCAACAAGATGCTTTCGTGCGCTGGAGCTGATAGGCTCCAGACCGGTATGAGGGGAGCTTTCGGAAAGCCACAGGGCGTGTGCGCTCGTGTTGCCATCGGGCAAGTGCTGTTGTCTGTGCGTTGCAAGGACCAGAATGGGGTTCACGCCCAGGAGGCTCTTCGTCGTGCGAAGTTCAAATTCCCTGGTCGTCAAAAGATCATCGTGAGCAGGAAGTGGTAAGTTTTTGGTTGCATGCACTCTGAGCCTCTTGATTTCGTGAAGGTTGATCAGTGAAAAGTTATTGATGAGGAACTTTTGGTATCTTTAGTATTGGGTGATTTCTAACGAGAGGTCGAGTACCATTTCGGGGGCTCAAGTATCCAATTTTCATATCATTGAAATCATGTAAACTGATCGCACATAAAGATATTGATCGATGATGGATTATGATGTTTACAGGGGATTTACCAAGTTCGCGAGGGTTGACTACGTCAAGTGGAAGGAAGAAAACCGTCTGGTGAATGATGGTGTCACTGCTAAGGTGAGATCTATTTCTATGAAGCCGAATTTGGATATGAGAGTGGACCAGAATCAAGGCAGGCTCATAATTACACGCATGTACTGCTGTTCAAGAACTTAAGTTGCAATTCATCAGATGTACTCATAACTAAATTGTTGTTGTTGCGTGATTAACAGCTTCTTGGATGCCACGGACGATTGGCACAGCGCAGTTCTGGGAGAGCTTTTATTGATGCTGCTGTTGCCACTCACTAGACAGACTTGGTTAGGTTCAGACTCGGCTGGTCGTGCTCTGTATCAGAGATTGATGTATACAAGCTTGACAAGCAATGAACGGTTATTTTGGGAAATATAACCTGTCATTTATTGGGAGCATTTTACAGATAATAGTCAAATTGAGTTGGTTTCTCCAGTCGAAAGTTAATTTGGAAACGGAGGTATACTGCGTCTTTTCTGTATTGTCAATTCTACTCCCTTGCTAATTGCAGGGTCACTTAAATAAATCCGGGATTCTGACATAACCGTAAAGAATTGATTAGCTATGTCATATCCCTAAATCTACAATGGTGGCGACTGGCTGGGTGCTTTGTTTCCATTTTTTCATGATTCTATTTCATTCAGCCGTTGCAGATGTGCTTAGATTGAAAATCAGCCCTTTTCTTAACAAACGCACTACATTTATTGTCAGCACTTCACCGTTTTCAATTGTTGCTATTTTTCAGCTCATCTGTATTGAAAAGAATCCAAGGCACATTTTGTGGCCTACTTTCAAGTGTTATTTGTGACTGCATCTTATATTGAAAAGTATTTCGGGCTCGTTTTGTTCCTACTTTTTAATTACAAATAAATCAAAAGGATGATAATGCTTAAGATGTTCCCACTGATATGTGTAGAGAGTTGTGTTGTGGAAAAAGGTCCCATCATCTGACTCCCTGATCTCTTTATCTAAAAGGTAGAAGCACCAGTTGTCAACTACGCCCAGTATGGATGACGACCCATTTCCGACCACTTAAGGACTTCGGCAGAGCTACACTCATGGTGTAATCAGGGGAATATTTTTCCCATGTCGGTAAATTGATTTAAGGAGGATTAAAAAAAATTATATTTTTTGGGTCAAAATTGAAATTTCTGTGAATTTTTTTCCTAAAGATTATGTAAAATTTATTCTTGTTATGTAGGTTGTTGTAATTTCGACTATAAGTTGGTTACAAAATTGATGTAAATTGATGTAAGTGATAATTATATACAGGCTGTGATCATTGTATACTTCAATGTACACTTGTCGCACGCGCAGTCTAGGTGTAAGTATCTTTACACATGAAAATGTGGCAAGATGACATGAGTTATCGTCCCACGGAATTCTAGATGCCTTTCTCAAACTCCAATATTCGGATGATCATTTCCTCCTCTTCCAACTACTCTCTTCCACTCTCTTTTCCAGAATCACTCCTATCCGAATACCAATCTGAATTCGGTATCACCCGGTTTTCTGATTTCACCGCTTAACAAACTAGTTGTCAATTCCTCTATTTTATCATCAGAGGGTCCGCTATTGATCTTTTGAGGGGTAGGGACTTCACCACTCTTGTCTATTCACTATACAAATAAAAACAAACAACAAATACTCAAGTACTCAAGGTGTTGTAGAGCAAAAGGTGGATCCGGATCCTCACAACATTCTGGATGGCCGATCCCAAATGGAGGTCATTTAGGACTGCGTTCACTCCTCCTTACTCCAAGGATAGATCTTAGACGTTTGGAACTGATAAGGGGGTAATGTTTCTAGGTGTAAGACGAATCCTAAGGTTGGTAGGCCTTCTAGTGAGTGGGAGTTTCCTCTGACGAATGCTAATCTCTATACATAATTGTTTACAATTTTGGATGTGCACTCACACCACTCTTCACTAGAAACTGGATTACCGTTCTAGTAGTTCAAAGGCACCACGCGCAGTTCCCTCGTCTTGTATTTAACATCATTACAATAGTACACCCTCAATCCAATCAAATTATCCGAAATCCGGATTCCTCCTCACTTGTCCTTCTCACATTTTCACACTTAAACAACAAACCAACACAATCTAGGTACACGGTTGGAACCAAAAGGTTCACCTAAGTGACTCAATTAAAAGAAGAGAATGAAATACAACAAAATAACTATTAGGATGGAATGAGAGGGCAACAGACTTACCCGCCTTTAAAAACCAAAACCAAAGTCAACGCCTAAAAGCCAAAAGGCATCCCGGAAATTAGAACAATCAACTAGTGAACAATTCGGGATATCTGAAATGTTTATAGCCCAATTGCCCCTACAAGACCAGAATCTCTTAACACGATCCGAAACCCAGATCCACGTTTGGAATCCCTATTCCGGATAAAAATCCTACCTAACTACCTACGCTCTATCTACCCTGTCGTGCCTTCTTGGAGTTGCTCCTACTTTGATTGCTTGGAGTCTTCACCGAAACCTTCACTGGTGTATTCTTTGTTGACGACCAAGTTTAGGGCTTTCGTGAAACCTTGGGAGGCGAGTCTTCCGATTCGGTCTCTTCTTTAGATCCAGACTTCAACACCTTTTCTTTCAACTCCTCAATTTCCTGAATCTTTGGGTCTTTAGCTTAAGGTGATTCACTCAGTGCAATCTCAGCATGATCTCGTTTCGGAGTCGACTATTGCATATGAGAGAAGTCTTTCGGATGAGATCAAGTAGGATTCGTCATCACTCCAATCCGTGCGTCGAGATTGCCACGAACCTTCAATTCAGGTACCTTAAACTTTTTGGTCATGACATTCTCAGGTGGTGGGAAAATCAGAATAGAAAGTGTTTCTTCTGTTGGAACAGATTTCCCACTCATCCCTTTCTCCGGCTTTGGTCATACTAGTCTTGATGGAGTCCATGCTTGACTACCTGAGGGTCCTACAATGGAGGTGAAGATAAACTTCAGTCCCTCCAATTGTGGCTGGATCGGGCCACTTGAAGCCTATTGAATCAGGGTCTATCAAATTAGAGTATCTTGAAATATGTTCCTAGGGACTTCCAAAAACCTTTATAAATTAATGGCCTATTTCGGATCCAAGTACCCCAATAACTTCTGCACATCTTTCAATACAATCTCCATCCGGGCTTCGAAGTCAACCAAGATCTTCACCATCCTGGATCCGGTCATATGCCCTTCTTTTGCCAACTAGGCGGTGTAGAACTCAGTTCAGATCATTGTATGTTCCAGAACCATGATGAGTTCCTTTAGGTCGTGAACAAGTTGGAAAGCCTCCATCTCCTTCTGTCTTGCCACGTTCAGCTCCCCTTCCATCTACTCGAGTTGAAACTTGAAGCTGTCCCTTTCCTCCTCCAGCTACCGGATTTGTTCCTCCTTTAGTCGAAACTCCTCTGGATTCAGGTATTTCCGGATCTCCTCCAAAATTTAGTTCAGTTCTACCTTGAGTTCGTTTGCGATAAGAAGCATGTGATCCTCCAAGTCGCTATACATCTGTTTGGCTTGATGCATCCACTAAATTCCAACTTCAAAAAACTTGAGCTTTTGGGGAGGTTCCGGATCGGGTATTTGTTCCTCCCGTTCCAATGTTGGTGCCTTTTCCTTTGCCGCCGGATTTGTGGACTTCTTCCATTTCCAATCCAGTGCTTCTTCTTCCTCTTCCAACTACTCTTCTTCGGACTCTTTTTCCTCCTTCTCTAGCTCTTCTGTGAGGCTGTACTTCAGAATTTCGACTCTGGTGTTGTACTCAATCGTCTCCTCGGCACTGAAGACCTCCTTGTGGTGATGGAGGTGGAATAGATACGGTGTGATAGAGTTGTGCTTTGCTCGGCCTACATGCTCTACCAGCTTGTCCACGACTCCCTGAATCATTCTTTCCCAATGGATGATCCGATCCTCGAAAGCCCCGAAAATAGTGTTCGCCACTATGACCATAATGCGGGTAGGCTTTTCTAGATACAAAATTGAAATAAGGAAATCCAATACCTATCTATACCTCTCATTTTTACAATTGCTAATGGCAAATCTTTCCTTTGAGTGGGCTTGACTCCAGAACTTTCCAGTCACATACTTGTCCGCTCTTCCGGCTAGTCCGAGCCCATTCTTCTTAAATGAATAGACATCTGTCCAGATATCTTCCATCCAAGCCACAAGTCGACCTCTCATTGTCAACTCATATTGATTCGAAACTTTGCAAATGAGTTCTTGAATCATTTCCTCGTTCTTCATGCTCCATGGCCTATTTAACAACCCGATACACCTGATACACATAAGGTCTTCCTCTAACTGTACTCGGTGACCTGGATCGGAAGGGATAACTGAACAAACTATCCGAACTATAACTCCAGACCTTTGTGTAGCTGGATCAACAGCTGCCGCCATGAATCACCAACAACTTGCAAACCTAATCCAATACTACTCCTTCCGTCTCTTCCTATCTCGGTCACTAACTCACCACTCTTTCTCTCAACTATACATTTATCAAGTTCAGCAAGCAAAGAAGGAGAAAAAAAGGAATGGTAGTGGGTTTAAGTACCCGACGTGCGGCCAACAATTCCCGGTGGAGAACGGGTAGATGACTGTTCCCCTAATGGTCTCTTAGTTTCTTAGACCAGATGTCTAGAATGTAGATTTGGGAAATCCGGTACTTTTTCAGATTCTGGATCTATACCAATCTTGTTTCCATAATGTTACTAAAGATTTTAGCAACTCCAAAACTGACTATTTCTATTACAATCGTAGTATATCGTAAATCTCTAGAAGTTATAAAAAAAATTGAAAGTTGCAAGTCTATCTAGTCTAAATTCTAGACTAACTTATCCGGTTTGAATTTTCGTGCTCCTACAACACTACTTGGACATTTTGCAGCTCTTAGAGGTCGTGTAGTAGGTGAGCTCTAATATAAATACATGTAAGTGTAATATAAATAAAGAAATGAGGGGGTGGTTGGAAATGGGTTGCCTACTCTACTACTTATGTCCAGTACCAAAGATCCCCAAATTGGTTAAATTTTGCTCAATTTCTACTTAATTTTTTCATGCCCTAAGTGTAAATTCTATAAAAATCTTCCAAAAAAGAACATTTGGCTAATTGCCTTGAATGAATTTTGGGACCCCTATGCCAGTACCCAACATGTAGAATGTAGTAATTCTAACCAAGGTTGGATTGAATTTCTAGAAAAGGCTTGAAATGTATATATCTCGTCCCTTTCAAGGTTGGGACTAATAAGGTTATGACACTTGTCCCAAAGTAGTGAGCAAGAAATTAGGAAATAGTGATCAAGAAAGTAGTTTTTGAATGATTGAAATTGCATGACTTTAGACATTGACCAAGAATACTTTTGCCTCCCAATATTCACAATAATTTCAATTTTTGGAATAACATTTTGAAAAATTCATATTATATATATATTACCTTCCTACATTGAAAAAATTTCCTACACCTCACATTGCTCACCATTGTTGCAAAATTCTTTAAACAATCTACTACTACTTCTATCTTAATGTTATTGAAAAGTTTTCAAGAGACTTGGCCTTCAAGTGTTTAAGCCAATCTTATTGTATTTGCTTCCTTCCCTTATATTCTTTCCAAAAGAATGTGGAAATTTTTTCAAAGAACTTTGCATTGTTGTGGAATAATAAAAAATTCTTTCAAAACCCTTTAATAGTAATATAGTAGCTAGCAACTACATAGCAGAAATGCAAGCAAGTTCATTTGTATTCAATATAATATCAAGCTCCAAAATATGATAGAAATGAATCAAGAGTTTCTTTATAAAGGAATTGGCTTTGACCTTCTAAACCCAAGTTTATTATCCCTCACCCTCTTCCTTCCTAATGTTCTAATTTTTTTGTATAAAAATGTTGAAAAGTTATCTTGAAATGTACTCTTGGAGCCTCCAAAACCAATTTGTACCTCATGCTTTCATGCCATGAATTCTTTCTTTTTCATTGAAAAAGTATCTACAAATGTTGTAGAATTAAGAAAATCCATTGGAAACTTTTCAACAATAAAGACATCCAATATTGGACGGACCGATCAAAAGAAGACGGGACGGCCGAGTACAAGGCCCACATGTCACTTTTGGTGATGTATCGGACCGACGTAAGGAACGCCATGCATGGTAGGATCGAAGAAGACCCCTCGCAGTTGTTCGAGTTGATACAAGGATTTTGGCCTCAAACCCAACAATTGGGGGATTTGACAACGGACTTCTTGCAAGACGGAGGTACGCGAGAAGAGCTCGAGGTCGAAGAGCCCTATATTGGTCCTCTTGAAGGGAGGCCGCCGTGAGCGTACAACGTGGCCATCGATCTTTACAAAGGTTATTACATGTTCATGAAACCTACATTGGATTGGGAAGAGTCCATTTGGTTGGGTAGGACCGTAGAGAAACCTCAATTCAATTCCGAAGCCAAGCACTTCCACGAAATCTTGGTGCAGTAGCATATGCCATGTAGGACGTCAAAGGACCTGGGATGCTTCTACGTAGGGTGGGACACACAAACTGATTTCAAATGGAAGGTCGTCAAGAAGGCCCCTCACATAGACTACATTTCAACGGAGAGCATCATCGCACTGTGGAAGCCAAAAAAGAACAAAGGACGTAGCTTCATTGCTCCACAATAGCAAATGAGATTTGTGGCAAACAATTTACAACAAATTGCTGAAGAATAGTAACAAGGCTTATTTGTGTGAATTCTCCGAAGTAAGCTCTATAGAATTATAGTACCGATGCATGTAGTTTGTGTTCATGCTTGACATTTTTTGTACGCACCATTGCTTTGAACATGAAACCCTTTTGTTGTTTTTGCAGTTATAAAGGATCATATTGTGGAATTCTTCTTTGGCGACTACAAGCTATGAAATGATGCAAATCCAAGCACCCAACCTTCCGACCCCCGTAAACCACAAATCGAAAGCAGTCCTTGCAATACATGGCAAGTAGACAGCATTCAACGACATTCCAAAAGACTCCATCAACAATCACCTATAGTCACACGAGACGGCCACCAACTACATCCACAGCCACCGCCTTCTATAATGGCTACGCAACAATTCATCCAATTGTAGTGGGCCCCACCACACAACTACTCTTCCACGCCTACATACTACATCACTAAAACACCACAACATCGAATCCTGTACAAATAGCATTCGAAAAACCACCATTGTACAAATGGCATTAGGAATTTGCAAATAGCATACAAATGGCATTCAGAATAAGCCAAAATTGTACAAATGGCATTCATAATATTGCCATTTTAACAAAATTGCCTATCTCAGTGAATCTAAACCCTACTCTAACCACTCTCAATTCTTTCCAATCACTTGTGCCATGAGGCAATGAAAGTAACAAGAGCGGTTAAGTGACATTGTATTCCCCAAGTTGCAACATGGAAGAACCACAATTTCATAGAATTCGCCCAATTTTGGAGTCAAACATCATGACATATATCTTTGCAAAGGTCTAATCTCAAACCACGAATTAGGACAAGTATATATGAATTTATGTTTCAGAATGCACATCTTAAAATGTGTCAAAGTATTGGAGTACCACCGATTAACAAAATTGATGATCGATGAAGGGCTCTAAAACAAGGGAAAAACATGAGGTTCCTGAGATAGTGTATGCTCATACAAGATGATTGAGGCTTATTACACATAAATTGGCATGTCCTAGATAGCTCAAATTTGGACAAGGCCTTTAAGTAGAAATAACAAACATTGAGTTGCACTGCTTGTCCGAGGATGTAGTTTTTTCAATACCAAGCTAGCTTGAGATTTGAGGTACCTAACATATTAGGCTCAATGCCTATGCTATGGTCTTAGGTGATCTCATAGAGAGGAAAGCAAATCATGGAGATTTCACTCATTTTATGTCATAAATGAGTCATAGTAGAAATCAAAGCAACTGAAGGTAGTGTTAAAATTTTGTTGTACAATACTTGGTGGAATGGAATTGCAATACACTTCCTATGGACTATAAGCAATTCGAATGTTCTCAAATTGAGCTTTAGATGAAAATTCCAAGGAAGTTAAAGAAGAGGAAAGTCGAAGATTTAATAGTCTTGGCAAGTGCTTAGGTGTAGGCTCTAACTAGCTAGGATTGAAGGATCTAGTTGAGCAAAGGTATATAGTTTACTGAATTGAAATCCCCTTTGAACTTTCGTTTTGGCAATATTATACAATACAGTATGCTATGGCAACACTCTCTTGTTCCGAAAGTCATGGATGTCTCTCCTCTTGCTCCTTGGTCTTACCACCCACTCAATTTCTTTCCCTTACCCATTCTAGTCCTTCCACCCCACCCACTCAAACTCCTTCCCCCTCCCATTCAATTATTCTTCCCACCCGCTTAATTACTCACCACCACCACCTCGTTTCCTTCCCAACTCTTGGTAAGCTCAAAGTGTCTAATTTATGGCTCCTAGCGATGAGTTTTAATTGGCATCACATGAGCGAACGAAGCATGAAATCTGTGTGCGGTATTGGAGTGTTGATGTTTGGGTTCTAAAGAACACTTATTTTTTTGCATCCTTTGCACCCCCAACTTCTTAAATCCTTCACCCCACCCACCCAACGCCTTTCCCCACCCTTTCATTACCACCCGCTGAATTGCATCCCACCACCCGCTGCTTTGCATCCCCTCCCGCTTAACTCCTCCCCTCACCCGCCCGTTTCCTACCCGAGCTTACTGGGCTACCGGCTCTTGAAAGTTCGTGCCCACTGCCCAGTTGGAAAGTTCGTGCCGATGAGTTTTAATATTCTGGAAAGTTTGATCGCCGATTTCTGTACACGGAAGTCTGTCCTTTTCCTCCAACAGACTCTGCCGTATTTCTGCTCTCTGCTTCTGCAAGTGCTCATGGGAAAATTTTCAGATTGCAATTTGGACCTTGAGAATGTCGTATGTCAAGATTGGACTCCTCCTTTACGATCCCACTGTGATGATCGAAGGTTAAGAGGCTTGAATCTTGACCCAGCCTCTCGCAGTAGCATCCTCAGTTAGTTCAATGCAGACGCGCTCAGGTTGAACAACCCGTCTGAGAGTTGGCAAATCTTCCTCTGCTTCTTCTGTTTTTTCATTAGCTTTTGTTTTTAGTTTTTCTTAGGGTTTTAGGGTTTGGGGTCTGTTTTGTGATCGGAGGAGATGGCGATCAAACGGCCTGCAATGCACTTTCTACGACTGCAGGCATTCCCGATCCTGCAGCAGTTGCAGCTGGAGGAGCGTCTTCTGCGGACCACGTCCCTGAACTGGTGCCTCATCAATCAGGGCACTAGCCCCCCCGCCGTTGTCATGGGCATCTCCGGGTATGTAATTCTCACTTTCATTATTTGTTCATGATTTACTGGCGATGACGAAGCTTCGTGCATATACAGCAGCCGCAGCAGACTTACGTAGGTCCTACTGCCTGTCCTACAGGAATGGAAAATGGAAAAACCCATGACCAACATTCGCCATATTCGGCTCCTGGTGCAGGAAGCCGGAGCAGCTCCTGGACGTGAAAGCGGTGATTCGAGATGACATCCCCGTTATTCGCCGCTTCAGCGGCGGGGGCACCGTCATCGTCGACGAGGGCACCGTATTTGTAACCCTAATTTGCAGGAGCGATGCCGTCCCTGTTCCGAAACTGTACCCTCGACCCATCATGGATTGGACGGAGCAGCTTTACGTCCCTGCTTTCAGAGCAGTGCGAGGGTTCCACCTCCGAGAGCATGGTGAGATTTTCTGGGAGCTGACCTCGAGGGATTTCTCCTTGTTTTGCTCCTTTGGTTCTAAGGTTTAGCAAAAGGGTAGAGATACTCCACATTTGACTCTCTGCGCATATTCTCTGTTACTCCATATTAAACAAGTCAATTTCTTTTGGTATGTATGTTCGTGGTAGCAAATGAAAAGAGGATTCCACTGCACCAAAGAATGTGTTATTTGGGTACTGCATGTAAAAGTTTAGACGATTCAAAGTTTTATAGGTAGATGGCCTAACACCAACGCTTGAACACATGTTTAGGTGGTCAGACGTTCTCTTAATCAATTTGTATCTATTTTCTAATATTTTGAGGCAGTAACATCCTCTGGCCGATTTCTTGCCAAAACCCTAAATCCTAAACCTCAAACCTCAGAAGTATCGCCATTTTCAGTGCACTACCTTGAGTGATTTTCACCTGGATTTTGTCGCAGATTATGTCTTCGGAGATAAGAAGTTTGGGGGCAACGCACAGTCAATCACAAAAGATCGTTTTCTTCACCACACATCCTTCTTGTGGGATTACCGAGATGCTCGCATGGCGTATTTGAGACATCCAGACAGGGCTCCTGCATATCGACTCGTGAGCGTTTTTTCTGCCTGACATCTTAAAAGTGTTGCCCTCATCTGGATAGCCACCATTTCATGACTTTTTACCACTTCTAAAGCTCGTCTGTATGTTTCAGTCCTTTCTGATCTATCTCCTCCCATGTTGTTCAGGCTCGGCAACATTCGGATTTCATCTGCCGCCTCAAAGACCACCTCCCGTCACGGGAGGCTTTTGTGGATTCTGTAGTGCAGGCATTCGAGCTGCAATTTTCGCTGCAAGAGACCGACTTGGAGACCATTGAGAGGACACAACCAGATGTGCCTCATCTTAGTAACACTTACGTGTTGAGCACTAGCCAACTTGTCGAGTCATTGGAAAAGGTGTTGCCACAAAAGCTATAGTATACAACGTCCATTTAGAGTGATCCTTTCTGTTATCTTGTTTTTGTCGCTGCAGTCTGGTCTGAATTGAATGCCGGATGAATATTAGGTGTGTCGGAGTTTCAAGCTTCTGCTCTGAGAACGGAGGCTATTTAAGCAAAGCAAATTGGAACTCCCCTGGGATTTGTATTTTGAGATGAGATTTGGAAATAATAGTAGAATTTCAAGCGTGAAATTGTAAAACTCAGATAAGCCCCTTCTACCACTCTACGGGGGCGACACTTAGTGAATCTATGCAAAACCACGTGTGGCAAAAATTTTGACCCCCTATTTACTTTGGAATAAACCCAAATTTCAGCCTATAAAATTTTTTAATAGATCTTTCCACTTTGAAAGTTTGTATTTTGAATTATTGATATTTTATATGTTGATAATAAGTAGTTACAAATTTTTTAAGAAATAAGATACATTGGAGATTTGAAAATAGTTTTGCACCCCTTGTTTATTTTGGAATAAAGAGTCTAAAAATGAACAAAAAATTCTTAAAAATAACTCTATTGAAAGTTCATTTTTCTTAAATATTGATGCAATTGGCATCTAAATGTAATCTCTATAAATGTTTGAGTTGAAAAAAATGTGATTTTAGTTCACTTTTCAACCTACTTTAGAAGTCATTTCATACATTATTTGGATTGGGAATTTTTGGCAATAGAAACTTAAAGTCATCATTAATCAAAGCTCAAAATTGTAGGTTGAAATTGTAGTTTACTCCAAAGTAAATAGGGGATCAAAGTTTTTTTTCGTCACACATATGTTTCTAAAATGTAGGAAGTCTCGCCCCTTAGTACCATTCTCACTTTCTCACATTTCCTTACTCCTCAAACGAAAATTCTTTTCTATTCTTCACGTCTAGGAATAAGAATTTTTTTTCCTATCTCATGGAATGTGACTAGGGGCACCCCTAACCTCCTTAGTGCCCAAGCTAAAAACAAAAACAAAAGGCAGGTTTAGAAGCTCCATGTGGGACTAATGTAAAAATAAAAATCAAGGTTATCATATATAGAAGTGTCTACATAAGCAATTGAGTATTTTTCCTATTATTAAATTCCCTAGTTTTTTGTTGAATCATATTGGAAGTTGGAAGCGTAGATTAGATTCTCTACATATGCTTCTTTTGGACACTATGACCAATAAATTTTGAATTTTCAAAGTGGTGAAAATAGGTGCCTCCAAGAGCACCCCCAAGTTCTTATGAATAGAGGTTGTAAGTTTTAAGCAAGAATCATTAGGGGTCGGTTTTGGTAAGGGTCACAATTAGATTTTGTCACCTTATGTGTAGTTGAGGAAATTAGAATATCCTATTTTGATGATGGAAAGTAATTATTGTTTAACTCCTAAGTGTTCAAGAATTCATTTCTTAGATAGAATGCAACTCAACTCCTAAGTGTCCAAGGGATGTATTTTTTTTCATTCATTGAAATTTTAGTAATGTTATTTAGGTTGGAACTAGTTTATTGATTTTGGGGTGACCTTTGGGATTTTTGCATTGATATATACATACATGCAAAGTGGATCTCATATATATATATGAAATCCACTTTGCAACTATAAGGTACCTTTGAAGCTGCAACACTATAACTAGAATGATGGAATGAAGCTAAAATAAAATTAATCAAATTTTAAATTTACAAGACCAAAATTGAAGCATATAGGGTCTTTTTAGTTGAAGGAGTTCATAGGGATTTTTAGTGAACCCATGAAAAGCTTTGAGGTTCATTTAATATTCAAAAATTAAAGCTAGAAGAATTCGGAATTTAAAAAGAAACACTACCGGTATTTGAGTTGAAAGGGTTGATTTTGCAAATATGGGGTCAAATCTATAGAGAATTTAGTGTCTTTTAATTTAGAGTTGAAAAGTTTTTGAAGGAAACAATGGAAACCTTAGGGATTCACTTAATTTTTGGAACAAAAATCATAAAAATTTGGACTCAATTGGGTTTTTTAAATGAAAGAGTTGAGTCCGTGAGCATGGGTACAATGTGGAATGGGGAGCACAAACAAGGATTGGTTTTCCTTGGATTCAGAAAATCTACTCACTCTTTCAAGTTTAATTGCAACAAATTCTAGGCCTTTCTTTAATTAGTACTTCAAACTGTGTTTGGGGTATTGATATTGGATACAATGTTGATATCTCATATTGATTGTAGTCCCAACAAGCCTCCCAAACAATACAAATAGGGGGCACAAAATATATTTTACAAGTACAATGAACTAATTGATTCATTTTAAAAGTAATTTAATTGATTGGCATATGATCTTTTGGCACAATGAGCTCAAAAAAAATAAACATTGTGTACATACTCCATGGGTTTCTTGGGTTTTTGTATTGACATATATTAATTTCAATGCAAACTATTTGTCAACATATGCCTCTACAAGTCAATTAGAAATTCACAATAGCTATGACTTCCATGTCAACTAAGTTTAGATATTTATAATTGTGAGAGGATAAGCCTATAATTATTTTCAAACTTCATCAAACTTCATTTTGCAACTATCTATAAATGTGATTTTTTGTATGTATTTTGTAGAGATGGGATTACATACCTTCTATTAGTCTTAAGAATTTCACATTTTGAGGAGAATTTTGAAATTTTTTATTTTTGAATAAAAATGAAACAATTTATATCAAATGCAATGTATGCTCAAAAAATCTGAAAATTTTCCCATAGGTTTATATTATAGTGTAGAACATCATGGTGCATATTTTTTTACTACATCATTTAAAATCTAGGAAACAACACTCTATGATTGCAAATTCATTTTTCAAAATTGTTAGTCAATATTTCAAGAGAGTTTTTAATATTTTATGAAGAATTACAAATGAATAACCAAAGAATATCAATGGAAAATTAATTTCCAATTGAAATCTAATGCTTTCTAGGCTTAAAGTATTTGTGTAGAAGTTACCATCACCAAAGGCTCTTGACTTCACAATGGGATTGTGAAACTTTCATTGAGCATTATTGATAGCTTAGAAAGAAACAAAGCCTTTTTTTTCCTTGGCCTCTACATTAGTTGAATAATACATGATTGTACCATGTCTTTTGAGTAGATAGTGACAAATCATATACATGCCTAATAGTAGGGTAGTTAGTGAATAATTTTTGTACACGTGACATATAGCCATTGAACAAAAATCATTTCCAATTCCCTACATTGAAACATTCAATCTCCAAATTCACTTCCTTCCTCCTCAATTGCTTTTTTTGCGCAATAAAACTTAAATTACATTAAAAAATTCAATTCTTTGATGAATTGAAAATGAGCATTTTATGACTGCAAAATATGACTGCAATGAGTCATAAAATCAAAAAATGTGAAATGACAAGCAAAAAAGACTATAAATGACTCGCAATATGACTAGGTTGAGTCATTCACTTTTAGTTATATGACTAGGTAGTCATATTTTGCAACCATATGGATTTGGGATGTAACAAATCATTTTTAGATGTATTTTGCTAACATAACATATATGTTGACTATCCTTGAAGGTTTGACTTTTTCAAGAACAACCTAGGCAAAATAAAAAAATCCTACGTAGAATATAACTCATCACAATCATATTTTCGCTGACGTGAAATATGACTGCAATGAATCATATTTTGAGTGATATGGAATATGACTGTAGTGAGTCATATTTTGAGTAATATGTAATATAACTGCAGCAAGTCATATTTTGAGTGATATGGAATAAGACTATAGTGAATCATATTTTGATTGATGTAGCATATGGCTATAGTGAGTCATTTTTTTGTTCAAGTTATTACTAAAAGATAGTAAGAAATAAAAGCTAAGATATAACAAGAGGCAACAAAAACAAAAACAAAAAACCAATAAGAAGCAAGAATAAGACAAGTTAAGATGCAATAAAAGATAATAAGAGGCAAGAAATAACAAACAATAGAAAATAATGTCTAAAAGATAGCGATTAAGCAAGAATTAAGGTCCTATTGGAGGCAACAATCTTAAAACAACAACCTTGAAGTAACAATTTTGAAGCAATAATTAAGAGATAACAACTAAAAAACAATAACAAACTAGCAACAGCTTTGAAGCAACAACTAACAACAACTAGGGAGCAATAACAAACCAACAACTAAAAATAAAAAACTAAGAAACAACAATAAAAAAGCAACAACTATAAAACAACGGCAAACTAACAACAAATTAGCAACAACTATAAAGCAACAACAAACTAGCAACAACTATGAAATAACAACAAACTAACAACAACTAAGATGTAAGAAGCAACAACAAATTAGTAACAACTAAGAAACAACAACTAGAACCTCAATAATTAAACAACAACAACTAAAACACAACACAATAATTAGAACTTAAAAAAAACAAAAACAAAAACAAACTAGAGTTAGAAAGCAACAACTAAACAACAACTACTAAAAGACAATAACACAACAATTAGAACTT
This sequence comes from Pseudoscleropodium purum, assembly GCA_963969395.1. Classification (NCBI taxonomy): domain Eukaryota; kingdom Viridiplantae; phylum Streptophyta; class Bryopsida; order Hypnales; family Brachytheciaceae; genus Pseudoscleropodium; species Pseudoscleropodium purum. Next base: position 20,698,669 of record OZ017797.1, read on the forward strand.
AAAAAAACAAGAAGAAGAAGAAACAAGAGTTAAAAAGCAACAAAAAACAAAGAAGATGAAGCAAATGAAGTGGTGGCTAGGATTTTAAAACCCTAAAACATGACGGATAAGATTTCAAGATCCCCAAAAAACAATGACCAGGATTTTACAATTTTGAGCAATAATTTAAATACACTTTTTCTTAGGTTGCCTAGAAAAAAAACTTCAAAAAAAATGTGAACCTACAAAAATGTGACTAGAATTTGACTACCTGTAGTCATATATGCAAAAATATGATTGACAAATATGACTAGTGTTCTTATAATATGTTCCATACTGTTCCCTATAAAATGTTAGTTGTTCTCAATGGATGTATATTATACGCTCGTAGTCTAGAAACGCAAAATATGACTGCTAGTCATATTTTGCACTTATATTTTTCCACAAAGTTTAGGACTCTTAGAATATGACTTGCAAGTAGTCGCCAATCATCCCTAGTCATATTTTGGCAGTCATAAAATGCTCATTTCTTTGTAATGTTCATTTTTTCATTTCATATAAAACTGTTACATTGAATCCTAAACCCTAATCTCTTCAATATTTTTTCTTTTAATCTCATGTCCTCTTTTTCTTTCTTTATCTCCTTCATACAATTGAAATTCTTTCAAATGAATTAATTTGGATTTATTCTCTAAAATGAATTAATTTGAATTCAATCTTTGAAATGGATTATTTTAAATTCATTTTTTGAAGTGAATTAATTTGAATTCATTCTCTCAATTGAATTAATTTGAATTCATTCTTTGAACTAAATTAATTTTAATTCATTATTTGAAATGAATTTATTTGAACTCATCCTCTCAAATGAATTAATGCCTAAATGATTTTGACTATGTTTTCACCAAAACCACTTCTAAACTACCATTTCTAAATTCTAATACATGTATTGAATTTTAGAAGAAAAAAAAATTTGGACACATGTAACTATAGGATCTTGTAGTAAGCTTGTTTAAAAACATGTGGAAAAAATTTCAGAAATTTCCACCTTGTAGATTGCAAGATATAAACGTTTGAAGTGACAAATTTCCTTTTTGGGGCCCTAAGTAAATCTAGGCAGGAAGGTCACATTTGTATGCAAAAAAGTCTAATATGGTTGCAACTCTTTGGATTCATTTTCAAGTCAAGTTGGCTATAAGTTTGAGAAATTTCAGATCATTTGGAATCATATAACACATAGGAAAAAAATAATAAATAGAAAGGAGTAGAGAATGATTCAAAATACTAAATTGTTTACAATTTATTTATGGAATTGAAAAATGCCAATTCCAATGCTTGTAATTTTTTAATAAATAATCTACATCCAACATTTTTTTATTTTCTCAAAAATATTGAAAATTGAGTTAAATAAAAGACTTCAAAGTTTGTCTTAGAGTAGAGATTCAATAACAAACTAAAACTCTTCATAACTTTTACAAGTATATATAAATCTAGAGAACCAATTTCAAATTTTAATTTTAAAAAAAAGGATTTTTATAGAAGTTTTTTTTGTTGCTTGGGCTACCTGTCAAACAATGAAAAGTACATATTATACAATAATTTTTTAACTATATAGTCAAAAGTTATGAAAACTATTGGGCCTTAAAGCTTCTCCTTAGGCACATGTTGTGTTAAAATTTCAAAGAAAAAAAACAAAAACTCCATTCGTAGTGAACTGCCGAAAATTTCTACATTACCAAAAAACATTGTTTGGGTGTTTAGGAGTTAATTTGAATTTATTCTTAAAAAATAATTGTATAAAAATTTAATTACATCCTTCAATAAATTTACATTCAGTTATTTCTTTACAACCAATGACATTTTTTTAAAGTCAATCATAATGTATAATTCGTAAATCAATGAAATTAATTAATTTGAACATTTGATTTTAAATATTACATGTTTATATAAAGTAGCATAAACAAAGTCCTATTGTCACTACCATACACACACATACAAAAATAAAAAATAAAAATAAAAATAAAAAATAAAAAAATAATATATATATTGCACGACCAAATCACACCACTATTGACTTTTCAAAAGGAATTATTATTTTTTTAATTGCACAACTAGTACAACTTCAATGACATTTTTTTTCTTAATTCACATTGCATGACAGCCAAAGGTGGTCTTAAACTTTTGAAAAAAAAAGTTTTTTGACACATGTAATTGTAGGATCTTGTAGTATGCTAACTTGAAAACATGTGGTAATATTTCCAAAAATTTCCCCCCTATGGATTGAAAGATATAAGCACTCAAATTCATTAAAATCATTTTTTTGGCCCTACAAAAAAACAAGGCAGTTGTACTTCACAAGCTTACTTTTATATTTTTTTTAAATGTTCAAAATAGTGGCACTTCTTTGGATTCTTTTTCCTAAAAAAGTTGGCTACATGCTTGAAAAATTTTAGATCATTTGGAAAAATATAGGAAAAGAAATAGTGAGTAAATAGTAGTAGAAAATAATTCAAAATACTAAATTATTAAGAATTTAATTATAGAATTGAAAAATGCCAATTCCACTTTATGGTTTCAATGTTGTTATTAAAAAATATATATCCTGTGATTTTATTTTTAAAAATATTGAAAATTGAGCAGGAAAAAGGACTTCAAAGTTTATTTTAGAGTTGAGAATCTATAATTGCCCACAAACAAAAAAATCCTCATAACTTTTGATTTATTGATCAAAATGGAATGATTCAAAGCATTCCATATGTATAAAACTTTAGAAAACCAATTTCTAATTTATGTTTATGAAAAAAGTGATTTTTCTAATTTACCCAAACAATCCATTTACAAAAAAAATAGCATATTAGGCCATAACTTTTGATTCATATTTCTAAATGTCATGAAACTTAGTGCATTTGAAAGGTATTCCTTGTTTCTACCTTCTATTAAAATTTGGGGCAAAAATACAAAAATCTCTAGGTACACATATTTGTCTGAAATTGCTATGTAGCCAAAAAATGCATGCTAATCCTATAGGGATAATTGAAGTTTTTCTCTTTATGTGCTTTTATTTTGCAACTATATTGAATGAAATTTTTGTCTTTATTTTTTAAAGAGTCTTCTATGGGTTGTAAGAAAATTTAGATTTTGATCGATGACTTTGCCATTTTTTATGCAAAAAAGTTAAATACATTATAAATAGAAAATATTCAACATCTTTCATTGAATTTTGGTTTGGTTCAAGACACTCTCAAAAAAATTTGGATGAAAAATGTATTTTTATCATCTTTGAGACCTCCTTAAAATTTCCAAAGGATAGTGGATGTCCTCTAAAGTAAACTTTTATTCAAGGTAACCTTCGAAGGTTGCTGTGGAAAAAAATATGACCTCTCAATGGATGGTCAAATAGACTTTGTACATATTGAAGAATAGATTATCTTTGTCCTATTTTTTGGTGCAACTTTATTGATACTATATCCACATCATTGACAAAATATTTTAGTTTCTTTTTTATTTTATGTAGGATAATTGATCAATAAAATGGTACACTATACAATGTATTTCAAAACTTTGAGTATAATTCCTTAAAACTTGATTTCGATATACAAACTGATTTATTTTACTTCTAATTAGAATTAACAATACAAAGATTCTAAACTTTAGTTTCTACCCTACTTGAGAATCTTGAAAACTCCTTAAAATAGTCATTGCATTGAAGTTTGAAGTTGATGATCTATAACCATATTTTCGAATGTGGAACAAAGAAATTTTCTTTATATTATAATGTTCTACTCTATTACAAAATTAATTGTAAAGTATCCAAAATGAAAGATCAAAACTGGGGTTTTATAAGTTTAATGTTGTATTTTAACAAGCCACTTGTATACTATTCTTATTGTATTAAGCCTTTTGATCCTACAACAATCCTTATACTAATTGGAGAGAGCTTTATCATTAATTTGAAAATATTTATAAAATTTTCAGATTTTTGTAAGCATATTTTATCTTTCATATGAATTTATGGTAATTTGAAATTTTCATGACAAATCTAGAAATTTTAGGACATACACTAGAAATGTGATTTAATCTCTAAAAAACAAAAACAAAAAAGTTCATTCATAAATATAGAAGAAATGGAAGACACAAAGTGAAGGCTTATTAAACCTTGACCACATAATTGTAGGCTCTACCTTCAAGGATTAACTCCTTAGAATATCTCCACCATGGTATGCCCTATTCCCTTTTTGTGTCCTATTAGTTGCAAATTTCTAGATTTGTCAACCCAAACCACGACAAAAATCAATCACAATACCTCAAGTTGTCGTGCCTTGGCCATTTGACTTTAGCAATGGTATTGATAGAAAAAAATGATTTGGACTAATAATTGATGGAAGAGCCCAATTGGCATTGAATGGAGATAGAATTAGATGTTTTTCAGCCCCTTCAAAAGGCTACAAGTTTTCCTACATTTTGCTAGGTTCTTACACTCTAGGAATTGCCCCATAGTAGTTGCTTGACGTGGCAAAGTTTTTATTTTTATTTTTTTTTCAATTCATTTTTTTTTCAATTTTCAATTTTTCAAAAAGTACATTTAAAAAAAATTCTAACAATAGCAATTTTCAAATTGCTAAGGGAACAATTCTGGGAACAAGCTTGAAATGGCCTAATAGGCCCCCAAAAAACATTTAATGGTTGAATAATCCATAAGGTTTGTTAGAGCTATGCATTGGGAGAGTGATATATGGAATTTTCTCATGTGGCTTAGAGCATCTCCATCTTGGAAATTAGATTCTATTGTATTGCTAAAAAGTGTCTAATGTGTTCTAAGGGGCCATTAAATGTAGCGGGGCCTTTGTCATAAAATTGACTTGCTACATTGTCTTTGGCATGCTCATTTTTAATGTATTGGTGGAGATACTCTTTGAACATTAGCTAGAAGAGCCCAAATGTGACCTTTGAATGACAAAAAAAACTTGTTGGAGGATGTAAAATAACATATTGTCATTTAATTTAGGAGGGTAAGTAGAGAATTATTCTTTTTGTCATAATACACACAATATGGCCTTATGGGGGTGTTCAAGAATTTTATATAAATGAGCAAGTGTGCCATATATCACAAAAAAGCACTTTGTTTAGTTGGTATTTTGGCAAGTCTTACTACCTTGCTCTTGATATGAATTGAGCCATGTAAATGATCTTGTTGGAATTTGAGGTTAACAAATAAAATGAAGCTTTTTGAATCTAATTTCTACTCCTATTTGCCTATATTGAACATTTCTCAAATTGAATGTTTTATTGTGTATTGAACATTGATCCTATTACTTTAGTCTATTAGTTCTTTATTTATTGTTGGATATAAAAAAAGTTACTCTATAATATTCTTCACTATAGTATACACTTATGGAAAAAAAAATCACGTTTGTTTAGCTAATTTTGAATTACATATGAATTTTCTTCATTTTTTCTTTAAAAAGTCATTGTAATTTGAAATCATCACCGATAAATCTGAATTTTTATAGATAACATCTCCACCTACAAGAGAAACCTTTGGCTTTCATCTCAGCATCTTTAGTAAAGTGGACACCTCCAAAATTGCCAATTTTTTACTATTGTGCATACATTTTGCTATTCTTTAATCAATCAAAATTTCATATTTTCTTGTTAAGGGGTCCTATGTACCGAAGTCCATTACATTTGAATATTGTATGCAAAAGTTATAAAAGGGTCAAATTTTTTTTCATGGATGTTGAAGATGTAGAGAGTGATGATAGGGGTTTTAGACAGGGAGGTTTTAGGGGTACCTATCTTTATTCCATCTTCTTTCATGTTTCAAACCAAATAATGTACACCATAAAATAAATTAGCACCGGCAGCTTGGCGTCTGTCTGCCTCATTGGGTTGTAGAGTGGAAAGAGAATCTCTATTTCCAAGCAATTTTTGCATATTTGGAATTTGTGGCGATGATTAGTGTTGACCTTCGATCCAAAACCGCACAAGCTCATATTCCAAAAACCATGCGGACCGTCATTCTAAAATTGTCTGAAAGATTAAAATCCGAAGTCTGTTAGTTTATCACTTGCATTGATATATCCATGCAACTGCAGCTCCAATTGCAACATGGGTCATCGAGCATCGTTGCAGAAAGCTTTCGTTGTGAGGCAGGAGTTCGTTACACAAAATTAGAGCTGCTCAACAGAACGACAATGGTCCACAGGATAAAATACTCATAAGGTATGTAGGAAAATGACCGAGTTCTTTGAGAAATGATAACCTCACAAAACCAATGCAAGCAGACGAAAGATTAACAATGAAACTCACAAGACTAATTACACCCTGAAAAGACGACACCTTACACTTGGAAACAAGCACAAAAATTGGCTGAAGCATATGTAGAGATCAAAAACAAATCTCACTCCTTCAAAATTGAAGTTGATTACAAGGGGAAGCCGTCCCTATATCAATCCCCACTGACGGCAGCGTTTCAGATATTACACAACTCCGTAGCTCTATTTGAGATTAATAATAAACCACCAAGCTCCGAAAAGCTATACCCTAGCAGATCAGTTGGCGCCAACATGCATAGTGCTTCCCTGCCTCCTGAACAGCAGCCAGGCTTTCTTCCCAGAGCCTACTTGGATCTTTGCCTCATCTTTCGGCGCTTCCTTTTCAGGCGCCTCATACGTTTTTTCTTCCACTGTGAAAAAACCACACATTACACAAACAGTAAGAACAAAGTAAAGTTGCAGGAAAACGGAACAAACTTGACTCACTATCAAACCCTCCGTCTCCACCAACAAACCCTAGCCCTCATGAAAGAGACACCGTTCCCAGCACAATCGAAATGCAAGAGAGAAAAAAGTCTATGAAAAAAAAGAAACAAACGCAGCTGCACAGAAGTCGCAGGAACGCAACTAACCAAACGGAAGCTCACCTTAACGATAATGCAACAGCACACTCGCCAAACGCCAACTAACTGAAAGAAACACGCCGACAGCGAACACGCTCTCTAAAAACAAAAAGAAAGCGTACAAGACGAGAAGAGAGGAGACAATGAACTTACCTTCGCCCTCATGATTCACGAACGCGCGTTCCGATGCAGCGACAAACGAGAGAGTGAAAGAGGATGCCTCTGACGACGGAGACGCAATAAGAAGGAGAAACCCTGGGGGTAGGAGCCCCAAACCCTAATACTGATGACGTGTCGTCCACCTCACCATATTTATGCCACGTCATAATTCCCGCTATCTAAATCCTAAACCCTAAAAAAACCCGATTTATTTCTGATGACGCATTCTCTTCTGATCAAGGATTGAGCTTCCGACTCTCCGGGTCGAGCAGTACGAATCAGCTTCGATGACCACAGCATGAAACTTCTGTAAGACTCAAGAGATTCGGAGAAGGTGCCGGTTGGATCATACCAATCCGACAACTGGATATGAAGGAATGCTGAATTGCAGATATGAAGGAATCTAGGAACCTGACAAACTGAACTAGCCTGCTGCTGATTCTCTCTGCCCCATTCACTGGTCGCAGCCTTGACGCCGGGTTTGGTTTTCTGTTACGGCAGTTCCTTTTTACTAGCGCTCAAGCTTTTCTGGAGGATCGATTCGAGTGCGTTTTGGAATCTTCTTTTGGGAACTACCGTAGCGAATTTGGAATTCCAATTTTTGCCGAGCCTGCTGAAGAAGGTGTGATTTTCTTGCTTTTTGTTGCCTCTGGGTCAAAGGGGAGGAGGCTTTGCATTGACTGAGGCTACATGTGAGAAGGTTTGAGTAGGACCAGCGAGCCAATGCTACAGGGACAGGGACAGAGCCCCTCGTGATAAACATAGTTGCTTGTTTTTTGGTTTTTATGTGTGCACTTGCTTTGATAGCCGTGAAATTCTCTATGGAATGCTCAAAGCCTGAACCTTTTGTGCAATTCTGGACGTAGAGATTAAGGTCGGAGAAGAGAGGATGCTTCTGTTGTGATATGCTTTCTTTCTGTCAGGGTTGTTTTGTAGGCGGACGTGATGAATGCGGCGTTGAGTTCGGCCTTTGGCACGCTGGGTGTAGCTGCTCCGAGGCAATCGGCTGCCTCGAAGTCAGAATGTAAGCAGAGTTTGCGCGCAGCTGCAATAATCAAACGGCATTTCTCCTTCACTTCCATGAGTGCTTCGTTTTCGCGTGGGTCGGCGATGGTGGAAGGCGCTTCTCAACTGCGAAATGCTGTTGCCAACCATGACCTTGTCACTCCCGTGGTAAGTGCGGATTGGTTCCTGCATTGGCTCCTGTTATTGGCAATACTCTCGCAGCTTTGTTTCTGCTTTTTGGTTTTTAATTCTTTCATTCTATTTGTATTTTCGTTTTTTGTTATTCTGTTTGTATCACGTATGGATATTTGATTTCAATTACTAGAGAGAAAAACAAACAAAAACTCCCTGGGAGATTCTAAGCTCTTCTTGGTGGGGCTCATCAGGTTGCCGATACGGATTTAGGGTTTTTGGAAGTTGATGGGGACCTTGAATTGTTGGAGTTGACTGCAATTTCGCCCTTGGATGGACGCTACGGGAGCAAACTTAAGCCTCTGCGATCCATCTTCAGTGAATTTGGTCTTATTCGGTACCGAGTTCTTGTTGAGGTAACAATTCAGACAGCAGTTTCATAGTTTGAAAAGCAGAGAGAACAATGATGTATGCTGCATTAATCGTCTCAAAAGCCCCCCATTGGATTGGCAAAGTGTTTATGTTAAGTTAATAGGCATTAGATGCATTTAGTCTTCATGTTGAGTTAATGGAAGTGTAATGCAAATGCTGTTCGTTTGATATTAGTGTCCGTGGCCTTAACCTGATATCATAATTGCAACTATCATCGTTAATTCGAAATTATCTTGACACCATTTTAACAATAAATAATCTTATTATTGATCTAATATTTTACTAGATCAACAACTATTTACCATTAATAAGTTTGTGAATCGAATATGGGGTATATTGATTGAATTTGTTAGTCCAGGGTTTGGCGGGTTAAATGGAGAGAAGTCGTGAGCACATATGAAAAGATCCTCACCCGCTAGTAATCATAAGTAATAAAGTGTTGATTTTGGGCACAATTTCAGGTCCGCTGGTTGCAGATGCTATCAAACCACTCAGGAATTGCAGAAGTACCTCGCTTCAGTGACAGGACTAACAAATTCCTCGAAGAGACCCTCGCAAATTTTGGAGTAGCTGATGCTCTTCTGGTGAAGAAGGTTGAGCGTACAACGAACCATGACGTGAAGGCCATTGAGTATGTGCTCAAAAACAAGTTCCATTCTGATCCTGAGCTTTCCAAGGTGAGTTGAAAACTACAGGGCCTGTGCATTGTGCATCATAGGCGTTTGGACCTAGGATTCAATGTTATCAAATGATCAATTCAATTATTGTATTCTGAAGAACCAATATTTAAGATTGGCCTAGTTTTAATATCACCAGAATCATAGAAGAGCATTGCATGTCTTGGTCCAAAAAGATCCAAACACTGGTCAAATGAAAGTCAAAATATTGCTAAAAAATTCATGAGGCTCAATCTGGTCTTTTGGTTCGCACTATGTAGATTTCTCAGATCTCTCTAGGAGCCTCAGGTTATGATGGCACGTCCTCTGGGTCGGGTCTTATTCTTACTGTTGCAGGTTCTGGAGTTTGTGCACTTCGCATGCACATCAGAGGACATCAACAACCTGGCTCATGCTTTGATGCTCAGATCAGCTTTGGACTCGGTTGTGCTGCCTGCTATGAATTCCACAATAGAGTCTCTTCGGTCCCTTGCGCACGAATTCGCAAGTGTTCCGATGTTATCTCGTACACACGGCCAGGTATTTATTTTCTTTGATTGTATTATTAGTGTGTAATAGTTCAGAGTGAAATATGGTATCTCAAGAGCTCCTTTCTACGTGAGCAATGGAGTGTTTATGGCTGTGTGAACTTGAAAGTGATTGACATTAGTTTGGGGATATGAAAGCTCAGATTTTCCTTGAATCTAATGCTTGGTCGATCATGGCAGCCTGCATCACCAACTACACTAGGAAAGGAGATGGCAAACTTTTGTTACAGGTTGGAAAGGCAACGAGACCAAGTATCCGCAGTGCCATACTTCGGCAAAATTGCTGGGGCAGTGGGAAACTACAATGCACACATGGTTGCCTACCCTGCTGTTGACTGGCAAACTGTGGCAGAGGATTTTGTCACGTCCTTGGGTCTCACCTTCAATCCATATACAACTCAGGTATGACATACATTGCTGCTAATAATATGTCAGGGTAATTTCTTCCTAGCTCTTTTTCATAGCTTTCTGAAGAGAATTTGAAGGAAGAGAATTTGTTGCATTTATTCTGCCATGTGCTAGGGCTTCGCTGACATGATAAGTGGCATTATCTGTATTACGGTTGCTAAGTTTCTTCGAGTCACGTTGTTTGGTTGTGCAGATCGAGCCTCATGACTACATTGCTGAGCTTTTCGACGCTGTAACTCGCTTCAACAACATTTTGCTTGGTTTTGATCGTGATGTGTGGTCCTACATCTCCTTGGGTTTTTTCAAGCAGGTGACAACTCGGATTCGTGTCGTCGTGCTGGTCCCTGCGGTTTCTGTTGTGTTTTGTTGTAATCAAGCACATCATGTAACTTGCTTACGAAGGTGTGCTCTATTGTGGTTGTCTCTTCAGAAAGTCATCGCCGGTGAAGTCGGTTCTTCCACTATGCCTCACAAAGTGAATCCTATTGATTTCGAGAATAGTGAAGGAAATCTTGGCTTGGCCAACGCTGCCATGGCTCATCTAAGCTCAAAGCTTCCAATATCTCGTTGGCAAGTACGATGAGTTTTTCCACTGAAAGCTTCTTCCAAGTATTTATTTTTATTAGAGGTCACTTCTGTGCATTCAGTAATTCTGTTAGTGAGTACTTCCTGTGCTTTAGAAATAGATCGCATTTTGGAAGGGTGGATGTTCTGCCATGATCTTCATTCTTCCATTTTTCTCTTGTTTCACCTCTTCGGCGCTGGTATCCAAGTGACATGCTGAACATCTTTTGTGAACTTGGGGCTTATTATTTCGTAACTAACAGACTACACCATACCTGGCAGAGAGATTTGACCGACTCTACTGTCCTCCGCAATCTCGGTGTTGGACTTGGCCATTCTGTGCTTGCCTATGAAAGCACTCTGAAGGGAATCAGGAAATTGCAGGTGACCTATTATTATCACAATCCGCATTAGCGAATTGAAAATAAGATTGTATTTGAGGTGGTTTCTCACTAAAATGAGTTGTTGATGTTTGTCTTGTCTGACATCCTTTGTGGAACGTGGTTAGTGTTCAATAACTTAGAGCTCAACACTGGTCTCATTGTGTTGTTTGCAATAGTAATTTCTGTGGTAGGATCTCTAATATCTTGCCTTATGTTCCGCAGGTCAACGAGACTCGAATTCAACAAGATTTGGCAGAGTGTTGGGAGGTGTTGGCTGAACCAATCCAAACTGTAAGTCATGTTACGCTTATTAAATTATGTGGTGTTAGAAGGTTTGGCCCCTTTAGATAGGAATTTATTCCATTGTTAAACAACGTTCTCAGTAAAGTTAGACTTTTACAGGAGAGGATTTTCCCACAATTCATGGAGAGATCTCCCTATGATCAGAACAATCACATAGAGACCTCTGTCTGATCGGTACGCCTATAGGGAGACCTCCCCATGAATTATTGGGAAAATTATTTTTAAGATTCCATCTGAAAGTTATTGAAACAGTTTAATTTTAGTGAAATCATTATTGCTATTATAGAGTCAAAATGACAAATTACGAAGTAGGATTAGTTCAAACTGTCATTGGAAGCTGATCATGTAGATTATTATGTAGATAGAGTTATAGGATTTTTGGGTTGCCATGTTGTCAGGATTTGAGTAAAGCTGTCAAGAATCTAGTGCCTACTTAGACCTTGACAGAGGTGAGCAAGATTTGTGTTTGTGTTTTTTAAACACTTTTTCATATTGTTTTAATGGATGGAACTTTCTGTGGAGCTAGGTCATGCGGAGATACGGTGTTGAAGAGCCATATGAAAAGCTAAAGGTTGTCACTCGGGACAGGAAGGTCTCAAAGGAGGTCCTGCATCAACTTATTGAGGGACTGGAGATTCCGAGGGAGGCTAAGATATCCTTATTAGAATTGACCCCGCAGAGTTATATTGGTGCTGCCACCATCTTGGCAAGGAATATCTGACATTTTGTTATAACATGGTGGGGTCTTCCCCTTTAAAGACTTTTTATTTGCAACTGCTGTAACCTGTCTTGAGTATCTTATACTTGGGCATTCTCTGTGCCTGCCGCAGGATTGTAGCTTGCAGCATAGCATTGCGTTGGAGAGTGACTGTACACGAGAAAGACAATTTTGACGTGCCTCTTGAAGGTTCGCTGCTGTATTTAATATGAACCGATGTTTCCACCTATATATGCACAACTATGTGTCCACACTATGCAAAGCAACATGTCTCAAATCTCCCAGTTTTCATCCCCGTGGACTTAAACATGACAGATTTGGTCTCTAAATTCCATTTTTTTCGCAAACACATGTCAGAAAGTCAAAATCTGTGCCATGTTCTAGGAATATCAGGTCACAGAATACAATCATTTGTCATCATGCAAAACTAAGGATTATGCAATAGTGAATATAAGTGAAATCACTGGAATTCTTCTAATGCGTCCAGTATGAAGTCCAAAGCCTGTTCAATAATCAGTATAGACGGCCCAGCCGCAATTAAGCACCTTACAAAGCTTCATTCCCATACAAATTAAGCAATTGATAGTAACCAGGAAAACATCCCGAAGTACCTTTAAATCTCTGTAAACCATGAATTTGATCCCACAAACGCGCCTCATCAATAGCGACACTCCAAAAAAATCGTAATGTGTAGCTAACACTACAACCTTCCCTTTTTTACACATTACAAAACCAAAATTGCACAAAAATTCAATGGTCAGCTAGATTCACGCTCCCTCTACAACGTTCAACCGTTGCAGATAACACAAGAACGTGATTCCAAAGTTTCTATTCAACGTTTCTACTAAATGTGGACAAAGGTAATAACGTTTAAGAACACGTTTGTTGAAAATAATTGCTTAGTTCAAGATGTCCAAGATGTTGCATGAAAAACATAGCTAAACTCTTCAAACTCTAGCTATGATTCTATCCAAACCTTAGTATAGCAAGATTGAATCTCCAACATATCTCGAGCTAGCTACAAGACCAAGATGGTAAGCATCACCACGGATACCAAAGTTGCCATTGAAGCAGTTGTCGCTATAGCCGCTGAAGGAGCTCCGTTTGGAGCTTCACCTGGAGATAGTGGAGCCCCTCCTGGACTCCCAGGAGACGGTAAAACTATGATAGCAGGGGCACCTGCAGGCATTGGAACTACTGTAGGACTTTCTGGAGGTGGAAACACGGTTGGTGGCGTCCTTGTGGGCACTGGAACTGCCCCAGGACTTTCTGGAAAAGGAGACACGGTTGGCGCCCCCATGGGCACTGTGGCTTCCAAGGGAGAACCCACTGGTGGTACCGGTGCACCTAAAGGTGGAAGTGGAAGACCTGCAATCAACGCACATCAAAGTTTGGTCACAAATCTTCTCATCAATGTCAATAACAAGTCTAATTGATATCAAACAAATCAAAAATTCAAAAAGGTAATGTTTTGTAATAAACAAGCAAGGTGCGTAAAAAAAGTGATCCTATTTCTTTCAAATCATTAGTTGTTTGAATCTAGAAACAAGAAGAGACAAAACCCTACAGGGAATTAATTATATTTGGAGGACTTACAAACATCTTTTACTCCATGCAACATTTTGGAACATGTTTCAACTAAACATGCAACAAACACGTCCCAAATTTTCAAAGTGTTATTAACTTTGGACAAATGAACATTTGGTAGACCCACTAAATGCCAATCTTGGAATTAAATCACTTTTGAATGTTACCAACAACCATTCCAACATTGTTACATAATATTGCTAGAAGGGAATGTTTGAATTCTAGTAGTCTTTTTAGATCTATCATTGAGTTAGGGAAATAATGAAGATTGGTAACAAAAATTAAAGACACAAGTTTAGTTAAAGTTTTCAACACTTAAGCCCCTTTTAGATTGTGTGTGTTCTAAAACATAAATCATCCTAGATTTTAGATCTTTCTGTACATACGGTGTTCCAATTTTTGTCAATGGAATCATGACAAATTAACAAAATTGAATATGATCAAAGGAAATAACATATGTATGACATGGAGCTTACTTGAGCCAATTAATTAATTGCACTGACCTAGAGGCGGTAGAATTGGAGCTTCTCCAGAGGCAGTGACTAAGACACCGAAGCTCTTCTTTCCTGCGCCATTCTCCACCGACAACACTTCCTTTACTGCATAGCACGCCACAGTGGAAATTGTGCACAAATCTTTGGGCATGACCTCCTGGTGGTTGATAGTCATTACCGTCTTTGTATTCTCCGTCACCACAAGGGAATTGTTTCCCACCATGGTATTCAACTTGGTCCCCACGGGGAGCTGGATGAGTCTTCCCACAGGGAGATTCTCTATGACGATGTGGTAAGACAAAAATTTGACAAGCTCGGTGATATTGAGCAACGTCACAACAGGCGCCATGGCAGTGTTCATAGGAATGAACAAAGTGGTGCTTGCAGGCACCAAGAAACCATGGTTCCAGATGACATTGTCAAGCGCGTCAGCGAAGGCAGTCATGCCTTGGAAACGGAGAGAGTGAAGGATGCTCTCATGGTCCGCTGGAGGGACGGCTGTGGGTGAACTCAAGGCGGGTGTGATGATCATGCCCCCAAACACCAACAATAATAAGAAAGACAACAAATACAGTCTAGCTCCTATAGAAACCATCATTAAGCACATGCTTGAACTACTTCGGGAAGTTGAGGCCATGGTGACACACAAACAATTAGAGAAGGACCTGAATTGATCAAACAAAGACAAGGTGCACATGTTAGAGAAAATCCAATGAGTTTTTATCAATCAATCATCAAGATGTGTTAGCTACATAATACATGACTAGTTGTGAGCAAGTCTTAGAGTTGCAACCAAGCAAAGGATATGTTAATCTCCACCAAAAGTCTTTGTCAATTGAATGCAAGAAGCTATCTAACTAGATTGGCTATGTCACAATAAATGTAAGCACAAGCTTTCTTAGGTTTGTACTTGTAGATTACAATTAAAAATTTGAACTAACATATATCATACCAATTACATGAATTTGATCCCAATTTTCAAGGCATGTTTATTTGTTCTATGCTTTGAGAATCAAGAATTGCTTGTATTAAATATCTAATACAATAGATTTTATACTCTACATAGACCCTAAGTGAACTTTTTTTATATTGCTCCTTACATAGACGAATTGCATTGCATGATGGATTGGGCTCACGAAAGAAGGAGGTTTTCTACAAAAACACATTTCCAACCTCTAGCTACAACTTAGAAGTAAGTAGAATTGCCTTATGCGCAATTTTGTGCTAAAGCCAACCTCCAGAAAACAAGAATTGCAAGGTTTGACCCATGTAATTGATGAGCTTCTATGTATTCTTCACCTTGTCAATTACTGAGTTCGTACAACAAAATCATTTCTCTACTTGACAACATATATTAATTCCTATACATCAAAAGAAGCATTGAAAACAAATTCAGAGTTGGAATTTGAAGGTGTACCTGGTGATCAAGCTTCGAAATTGTAGATAGCAAACGAGGTCCCATAGCAAAAGAAATGCGTGCTTGCTTAGGGTCTGTATGTATGTTGGATTGTTGGCGTGTAAGTTCAATTACACTTGAAGTGCAACTAGGAGTCCTTCCAACTATAAGTTGATCTTTTTATCATCAAGCAATTTGAGACTTCTAGTTTGATTTGTAGATAGGTGAGTATTGAGTAAGTTAACTTTGAGTTCTTGTACAGTTAAAGAGAACTCAAGGTTGTACATGACTAAAATTGGATGTTTAATTTTTGATAATTTTAAGGTTCACTTCCAAAACAATACTTGTATTGGATAATTTTATCCCGAAGCGAGTGAACTCATAATATTAAATTTACTCTAGAAGAATCCTTACAATTATAGTATATCTCATGAAGGATGTATGTATTTCCTTTATTTATTGGTTTTCTTGTTGTATATTTAATGACTTTCTTAAGAGCTATTAGAATGATTCATGAAATTTTTAAAGATATGCTTTTGGGTTAAGTTTGCCTAAATACATAGCCTTTTAACACTTAAATACTTAATCAACCCATTTAATGATTGGTAAACTATCCAATTTTGTGTCCTAGCTTGGAAAGCTAGTGGGGGGGTGGGGGGGTGGGGGGGGGTGGGGGGTGAATAAATTTCTTATTTCATAATTGAAATTGAAATTTATGCATTATAGATTATGTTTCAATTATATAGAAAAACATCATTTATTGGTATAATGAGTAATAAAAATATAATTTCAATGTTAAAGTATTCTATTTTTACATTTATAAAATTAATAAGTTTAGTATTGCTTGTTTTATTTTGTTTATTTGTGATGGTAGTTGAGATCTTGGCAACTATTGGATTGCCAAGGGAGTGTTTGGCCACTATCAACAAAAGTGGAGATAGGGCTACAAAGCAAGTTCAACAACATTCAAACAAGCGAGACAAATGATTTTGACCTTCACATAGATTTTTCATCTCAATTTAGATAGAAGAAAAAAAAATTCTTCAAAATCCACTGTCACTCCCATGTTCACTTTTACTTTATAAGTTTGATACATCACTATATTTAAAATATTCTACATAACCAATCAAATATTGGCATGTGACATTGTAAGTGTAAGTTAGATTATTTTCATCCTAAATTATAGAAATTAATAAATAAGAAAAGGAAGGAAAATTTTTTTTTTAAAAAAATTCAATCCTTTCTTCTCTTTCACTTTATTAGTGTAAAATATTGTTATTATAAACAAATGAAAGATTGGTATGTGGAATCATAAATGAAAGGATATTTACTACTAGCTATAACATTAGGGGTTTTGCATAAACTATTAACTTATAAGAGTTCTTGGGAGGAAGGTAGATGTTAGTTTTGTAATTTTATGGTAAAATAAATTATGGCATGAATAGAATCTAGATGTTGAATTTTCATTTTTTAAAGTTTTTTTTTCCTCTTGTCTCTCACATAAATCCATTTAGAACCTTACACAATAATTACAAAGCACCAAATAACCTTAAAAAAAATGAAGAACTTACAAATAAAGATTGTTCTTCAATATACTCATCTATACATCATATGTTTTATGTAGCTCCAGTTGTAAGTTCTTGAAAACATTCAAAATCCATCTAGTACTACAATTCTACAAAGGGTTTGAGTATAGATTACATTAACAAAGTTGTAGCAACAATTAACAGCCAACTATATTGATAATTGTCATACAATCACATATATTGCAATTTTTAAAACAAAGTTTTCAATGAAAGGCATCAATAGAATCCTTTTCTGTTGCAAGGCAAGGTCAATAAGATCTTTATCATACATATGGTTTTCTTCTCTACATACTAATTCTTAAAATTCACTTTTCAAATAATACTTAAATAAATATCATCTATTATCATGTTCTTTCATTGTTGGGTTCTTTTCAAAGTCCTAGCAAAATAAAAGTGATAACACTTAAATAAATATCATCCATTTTCATATTCTTTCACTATTGATTTTTCTTAGAGTCCTAGAAATAGAAAGGTAGAATGTGTTAAACATGTTTAGGATAAAAGTCATTTTAGTTTATAGAGATACTTTATCAAGTTGTTATCCTATCTAATGTTTGGATTTGGTGTTACTAGAGTATATATTTTTAAATTACAAATATGGAAATATGTCAAGTTTTTGACCAAGCCAAAATTGCATTGATTCTAGCTTAAGACTAAATTTGCAAAAACAAGGTCATAGATTTAAAGAATACAAATATTTCAAAAAATCACTATATAAAGAAAACCTCATTTCAAATCCGTTCCAACAATTTTTATTCAAAAAATAATAATATTTTGCTTGTAACTAAATTTTGAAGGAATTTTGGAATCTCCCATTTTTTTTTTTAAAATATAGGTGATAGCATTGGTGAATCTAACTATACAAATTGAATCTAAAACTCAAAATCTATAATTTTGGAGAACACTTTGTAAGTTATGGGGCTTAAAGCACCTCTAAAGATTAAAAATTTAAGTTCAATTTTCATAGTTAATTTTTGAAGACCCCCACAACAAAAATGCAAGTATAGACATTGAATTGTCCAATGAATTTTAAGAGAAAATGTTTGATGAATACTAGAAATAAGAGTTACATTGAAGTCACAATTTTTACCACATAATCTTAATCTATAAACATCAATATAGATGTTTGATGTCCAATGGATGATAGGAAATTCTTCTAGTAGGGCAAAAGTTCAACTATTCATCCTTGAATCTTCTTATAAAAAAAAAAAGGTCTTCTACAATAATTTGGCTTCCAATGACTATTTTTGCAATATTTTAAGCCAATGATTTACACAGTAATGAAAAGAGATAATTTCTAAGGTCACCCCTTCATCCTTTAAGGGTTAAATTTTTCTTATACTTGGGAGCCTACTCCATTAGCATTTAGCATTTCTAAAATTGTAAGATTTAACCCTTAAATGCCCAAGGCTTGTTTAGAGCTTCTTGGAATTTGATGTAAATTGAACAGAATGCTAACATTTCAATACATTGAATCAATTTTTTTGGAATTGTAATTGTACAAATTCAAACTAGACAAGCTAGAAATCTCATAGGAAATGAAAACACAACAATATCACCTATGGATTGAAAGATTATAATGTTTGACCATGAGGGTGTTAAAATTGAAAAAATGATGTGAAGTCTTTCAATCCTCTTTACACAAGTCAAATCTAAAAATTTGGTGATCAAAAAAATATGAGGTTAAAGGGCCTAATATACATAACCCCAATCAATTTATGGCTTCTTAAAATCTACTCTACAATTTTCTTAGATGAATTTTGAATGTAGTTTTTTCTCCAAGATCTAGTGTATTTGAGGCTCATTTCCAAGAGCTCTCAACACTACGGGAAGTCAAGATTGCAAAGGGTACCCTTGCACAAAATCTTGAATAGAAAAATCACTATCATTTATTTTCAAGAACAGATTTTTGATGCTAAAACTAGACTTCAAGAAGAATCTTTCAAAAATAAAAACTACTAAAAATAGAAACTTGGTTAGGTTTTATTTAACTTCAAAGTTTTGCAAACACTAGATTTTGGTGCCTTGGGCAGTTAGGGGTTAAACAAAATAGTAAGGTTTGAGACCCACAGACCAAGAAACTACAATAGTGCTAAGTCGAATATGACCGGTCATTGGCATGTGTATGATAGATGTGACTTCACTTGGGCTTTCATAAAATCCACTGAAGAAATGTTTTCAAGAAGTAGAGACCCTCCTATAGAAGATCAGACCCTTGGGCGCCTGGTGGACAGCCCACCTTAGTTACTACTTTGCATAAAAGAGATAAAACATGTCCGATTTCCTACAACATGAAGCGGTCAAGACCGAATCCTCTTGTACAGCAAAATACTGAGGAAAATTTGAGCAATCAAAGAGATTACATGCACAACGAGACCAATTCACTTCTTAATGAGATCGGTCCAGCAGTTGACTGGAAGTAATTGCATCATTCCTGCAGTAATTGATAAGCATCGGAAGTTCAGACTCCAGCTTTATCCGGATACATTACAAATTCGGTTCGTGATCATGTCAAGTTTGTCCATCTATCAATATTTGAGGCACAATGTCAGTCTCTGTATTCTGGAACCTCCTAATTACAGCTTGATCATGCTTTGTGACATCTCAATGTCTAGAAATAAATGCTCCTGGCATCTGCAATTTTTTTCAGCTGCCTTGAGAAAAAGTGTGAGTAAAATGACGAAGAATGTGTTTAGAAAAAATATACAATGAAGGAATTTAATTGGTAAATCTAGAATCACTGTAATCGGGCACGTAGTGCACGCAGAGCTTGTTCAACTTCAGACCAGTCGTAAACTCTGGTAATCAATGGGTGTGTAGGACCTTGCGCAGTCTTGCTCCAAGGGTAGTTCCCATGCAAGTCGAAAAGAAGCACTTCAATTCCATGTTCAGCACACTCCACAGCGTACCGAGGGTTGTCATCGATCAGAACTTCCACCCCGAGCGACCTGACCATAAGATTTTTCACACCAAATCACATACTCAGCTTTGCTCTCAGATTATCAAGCACAAAGCATAAGCTTCGGAGACGCATTATTCTTGAGGAGCACCTTGAACAACTTTGGAATCAATGAGCAAGGAGCCAAGAAAAGGAATCCACATTTTTTTGTGCACAATCTTGAGATCATGTCAAGTTGCAAAGGCAGGAGTGGCTGGTGTTCGAAGCCTTTACTTTCATCCAGTCCTAAGTCGGCATGTTTACATGTGGATTCATCTCACAGTGATTGCATGACTGACAACGGAATAATAAAAGTGGGCCAGTTCACCAATAATTAGAGCTCCGGATTCTGTGTTATAGTGCAAAGAGTAGAAGCTGTATACTAATCTAGACTGTTATGGTCGTTAAGCAATAATAATGCACTACAGTGCCAATAGACAGGATGCAAAATAGGTGCAAAGTACGAAATAATTCGCTACCTGCAGATCTCGGATTTGGACCGTGCCTCGCCCTCCAAGGCGAAATGATTTCCAAAATGAACGTCCTTGAAGATACCATCATAATGTTGATTGATCCAGTCCATGGTTGGCTGCCTTATGACGTGCTGTCGGGATCTGTGAATGCCGAAAACGAGGGCTGTTAAAGTCGTAAATCGCTAAACACCAATCTAGTCCGACTACGGAAAAGTTTTAATCAAAACAGAAGATCCTTACTACAAAAAAGGCGAAAAACCCAAATGCGCCAACCCATGGCAACAAGAATGCATGACTATAATCGGATACAGGATTCGAGACTTACGTAACAACGACAAGGTGACAGTAGGAAGCCAGCTGGCGAAGAGTCTGGTAGGCTCCAGGAATAGGAATGATTCCATTATTGAAGTGTTCCGACTCAAAGAAAGCATGAACGCGATCATTGGCTGCAGTTCGTAGGTATTAAACACTATGTAAGCCTCAGAGTTAATTCTTACCCAAGTGCTGATTCGAGACTGCAACAGAATTCACTTCGCAACTACTCAGAAAAGTAGCACTTGCACCCTCGAAAAGGGGTTGTTACAATATCTAAGTTTCATATCTAGGTATGAAAAGATTGGAACTTGCTCCAAAGAAGATGAATGAGTTACCTTCTGTCTGTGAGCATTTCCAAATCTGCAACATAATGGATGCGTTCAGAATGAGCATCCACATCACCTCCACGCATAAAAACTAAAAAGAAGACGCAGGTTTCATTCTGCAAGTGTCTTAACATATAATGGACGATCCTAGCAATTCAACCACTTACGTCATTTGAGTGAAGATACACACCTTCATAAAATCATACACATGATACTCGGACACGTGGTGCTGCAGCAGGTACTCTTCGGCAATGAATGCGTTCAAACTAGCAAGAAAGGTGCCAAGCACTGCAAGAACATTCCCAAAAAATTGACCAAACTAAATTCCGCTCATCACAAAACCTTCATAAACAAGAGAATATGCAGATCTGTAGTACGATCACTACTCCCTAACCTAACCAGCATACAAGAAAAATACTCACTCCATTCCGTCAAAAGTGTCCGCAGTGTTAATGAACAAGTCTAATATCTATTTCATTGATCATATCGTGAACAGAATCAATTCAAAAGGGTTCAAATTTTCATATTATCAGAATCAATGAAGAAAATTGCATGTGTTCATTGCAGACAAAAAAAACTCCATAAGACCTACTAAAAAAAAGATGTCCAACAATAAGAACACTTATTTCGGGACCGAGGGCATACTTGAAGATGCGGTATTCCAAATCATCAATGTGCAAAGCTCACCTTCGTCCACATCCACCCCTACACGCAGAAGCTTGGAAGGCGCCAGAGCCTTTCCCGCCACTCCCAACCGCCGCTCTGGCTCCGTGCTCGCCTCCACATCTTGCAACAGATCTTTGCATGATTCCTCGATTTGGGCATCGGTGATGATGGACGTTCTGGCGGCGGGATCCATCTTGGTGTACAGGGCAAACGGCACCGCGTCGGTGCGCCGTCGGCTCTCGCTGCTGCTCCGCGAGTTTGTCCATTTCGCCCCCGAGCAGGATCGCCAGGGGCTAATTCGTGTGACACTCTTGCAATTTCGCCTGCGAACGTAAAGAGGAGATCGGGAGACTTTCGTGGACTGGGACGTGAGAGGTCGCCACGATGAGGGACTGTCGAGACAGCGAGGTGATGCCACTGCAGCCAGAATCGTATTCTCGCAGCATCCGCAGCTAGTGACGCGGGCCAGAATCGCCATGATCCTCCCTTCTGCTCAAGCTCCTATCACTAACCCCCTCCGCTACTGGGTATCAATTTGAACCACGAGCTTCTTGCCAAGAATGCGCAACATGTTCTGCAATCGCCCCGTACGCACAGTCATGTCATTAGCCTTGACCATTTCAAAGAAATTTTGTAATAACCTAACTTATAGAAGACCGAAATATAAGAACATTGCAATTCAACATTCCCAAGAGTGCGCAACAGGTTCTGCAGTCGCCCTCTCTCACACGCCGCGTCATCAGCCTTTAACATTTCAAAGAGTTTCTGTACGTACGAACCTAGTGAAGGCCGGAACAGAAGCACATTGCAATTCAACTAATGGGAATCCTCGTTTGCTAAAGGTGTCTCACAAATATCCCATTTCCAACACGATCTGTGAATTCACGCGCAATCTGTTAAATGTACCTGCTGAAGGCGGTTAACCCTGCTGCTGGCACCTTCATGCCCCAAAGGACCACACCGAGAAAGGGTCGATCCCTAACAATTTCAAACCGATCGCCGCAACCCAACTCCCGAAACCTCACATGGACCCCATTCCTTTGCCTGCTGCATCAAAACCACACATCAGTTCTACCAATTTCGTCGAGTCACTGCCAAAACGCCAAACCTTCAATTCGATACAAATCTGACAGGACAGAGGAAGAACGGCACCGTACGAGAACTCTTGCCAAAACTTGGGAGATTCAAAAGTAGAGGCGGTGCGGAAAAAGCGTGAGTTGGGTGAAAGGACTGCCTCCAGGATGCTTTAGAAAAGGAACTGAAATGTTAGGAGCTGCGAGCAACTAACTTACCTATCTCGAAAGTGCGAAATGGAAAGTAGGCATGCACAGCAACAGGACAATGATGATGATTCCGCCGTGATGAACAGTGGGACCTGGTAAGAGAGAAGGAGTGATGTTGGGCCCAAAACGAGACTGGTCTTCCGCCAATGAACTTCGGAGAAGCTCACGAGTGGATTAGCTTCAGTTAGCTTCAGGCAGGGCCGATGGTTAGGGTTTCGGCCATGTGCTAATTAGGGCTGCAGGGCTGCGGGCTCTTCTCGTTGGTTAGGTTCACCGGCCCTCGAACCCTCGGTACTGTAGTTGCTCTTTCAAAATAGTGTTTTTTTTTATGGCAAATAAGGAACTACGAGCATCTCCACTCTTACTCAAATACGACTCATAAATAGTCAACTAACCAATCATCGAGTATTAAATTTAGCATGCTAGTATGTTGGTCCCATTAAGAATGCCTTAATATACGACCACTATAAACCTTAGGTGAAAAGTATTCAATTTAGGTCCTTCAAAATTGTCGATCCATTTGATGGTACATCATCGTTGATATATGTACCCTAAAAGTCATCTTATTTGCTATTTAGGAGCTTTTTCTTTGCTACTAGTTGTAAGATTTGGGCAGAAAGATTGGTTGCTTGCAAAAGTCTTGTATTGACAAAGCAATAATATTTGGGGTGATATGCTCAACAACAAGGTAAAAATTGACATGTGAGAGGGCAAAATCTAATATGCCTCTAAAAATAAGGAGTTGCTTGCATGTGGCATTAGGTCATTGTTTTCTTCACTTGTACTTGATCTATTATAAAGGTTATTGTAACTAAGCTACAATACACTTCCAATTGAGGTTGCTCTAAGGTAAGAGACCTTCTTTGTGCCATATGACTTTGTAAGGCTCCACTGTAAACCATTTACAATTTTAACTACGTAGCTTCTATGTACCAATTATAATTATAATAATTTTGAACAAAAGTAAATTATTGGAACCACATCTTTGTATTCAAGCTCCAAAAACATTTCAAATCAAGAACCATATGAGAAAATCAAGTTTGATCCTAAAACTATGCCCCCCAAAGCAAGGTTTTTCCTTGATGATTACTATACGCGTAAGATTCGATACCTTGGTGCCAAAATAATTTAATTTTGACAATTAGATAATTTGGTAGCTTGATTTGAATTTCTCGACTTTTGGCACTTCACTCTACCTAATTTTTCAACACTCATCTTTGAATGGGTTGATTCTTTTCTCAATATTCTTAGATAAATGTATTCTTTTTCCTAAATTTTCTCTAGAATATTTTTTTAATATTCAAAATTGACAACAATGAAATTTTCTCAGATTTCTCTGAATTTCAGAAATAGTTGCACAATTTTTTTCAAATTTTAGACATGTTCCAAAATGATCTACACGTGGGGTAATACCACCTGAGACGTGTGTAGATATGACTTGCTGTGTAATGCAGCTTCTGAGCTACTCCCCCTGCCCTTCCGCCGCCCCTCTCTCAAAAATAAAAATAAAAAATAAAAAATAAAAAAATAAAAACTCAAACTCCATTGCAGGAAACATGTTCCATTATGATGGTACGCTATTCTATTCTATCTATTGTAAATAGATAATTTGATCTGTATTCCACTATTCCCTCTGTTCTGAATTTCTCAAAGACTTGTTCGCATGACTTGCTTTGGTCAGTTTGATTTGATTCTATTATTCTTGTTTTTCCTGTTGTCAAGGCCGATTACCGTCCCAATCACCGTCTCTGTCAGTAGCTTTCATGGACTTCTTCAGTTATTTTTAGGCCTTTTGTAGTCACTTAAGGTAGATCAGCCTATTTTAGGTGACCACACCTAAAATCGCACAAATAAGCAATTCAGCATGGTTCCCGTTATTATATTGAGTTTTTTTTCTGTAGAGTCTTTTTGGTAATCAACTGAAGGAGATTTTAGATTCCTTTAGAATGTATTTTTTGAACTCCGTATGAGTAAACTAAGAATTTTCAAAGTACTGAAAATAGGTGTTTTGACAATCGATCATTGACTCTTATGAATAGTGGAAGTACATTTTAGGTAAGAATTTAGAGTATTCAGTTTTTAAAAGCAGTTTAAACTAGATGTAGTTGCCTTACCCACCTAGGGTTTTTGAGAAGTTCTTTGGCAACTCATATATTTTTCAGAGATTGAAAAGTTTGAAAGAAGTAATTGGCAAGTATAGTAGATGACTCATTCTTGATCACTCTCCATTTAGAGAGCATAGGTTGCTCTATTTTTGTGCAAGTAGAGAAGAATAAATGATCAATTATAGCACACATATGACAGTACATTATGATTGGCTACAAGATTCTTGATTTTGCATTCGGTACTTGTTTGGAAATAGAACGACCTATATTTATGACTAGAATGGATTGAACAAAATCTTCACTTTGAAAATTCATGATAATTTTGTTTAGGGAAATAAATTGTGAAAAAATTATAAGACCCTTTTTAAAATCTATTTTTGTACATAAGGAAATTTTCCTATTCAATATACCTACACTATAGATATACTCAATTGATTAAGTGGTTGGAAATGGGTCGACTACTTTAGAATCAAGACATTTAAAAAAGAAATGAATTCTTTTTTATTTTTCAAAGTTTGTTCTATGGACTAAATTTTTGTAAAGAGTAGGTAGACCCATGCTAAATTACACAATGACGTGTCCCCTTCCCCAAGTGCATTGCTATGATGCTAAGCGGTTGGCTAAAATTGTGGTAATGGATGGATGACTAATGCAAATGGAAGTGTCCAATAGATGTCGAAGTTTCCAATGGGTGACTGATGGCATTGGATTGTTCTACTTTAATTGTCATTTTTTCTTTTAACAAGTGAATAATTTCATAATCACTATAAACTAAATACCACCATTGAACAAGGCAAGTTACTTTGGATTTTGTTTGATTGCATGAATTGGCAAGGTTGCCTAAGTGAGGTTACATGTAGATTGGGGGGAAGACTAAAATGAAATAGGGAATGAAGAGAGAGAGAGAGAGAGAGAGAGAGAGAGAGAGAGAGAGAGAGAGAGAGAGAGAGAGAGATTTTTATATTTATAATATTGACCTTGTATCCAAAATTGGCAATACAAAATGGTTTGGATAAAATTGTATGGTAACTGTGCAAATCATAATATTTCTTGTGTTGATTCCGCACTTCAAAGTACATGCAAAATTGCTTAATCCTTGAAGCTTTTTGATGTTAATAGGCCAAAACAAACTTCAAAATACTCCTTAGAAAATCAAGGCTAAAGTCTTTGTCATTTTGTATTCTACTATGAATTTAGTTGCATAATTTTTTTGTTTACTTGTTTGAGTATATCTTCCCAAAATTTCAAAGTGTGAATCCCTATTGTTTGTAAGATTTTTATGTCTAAACTTCAAAATGTAGGTTGTCTAGCCCACCTTAGAAGTGAAGTTTTGTCTTTCAATATTAAAAACAAACAAACAATATATATCTCATAAACATACATAAGACATTGGATTGAAAACACATAAAAACAAATTTAACAACAAATAATCTCATATTTGTCTTCACTTCTAAAGTTCTTTTATATTCAAAGGCCCTTAATTGCTTCAAAATACTAATTTCCAAAGCAAGGCTAAAAACTTCATCCATATTTCTTTTTTAACAAATCCAACCATAGGATTTCTTAATCAATTTGTTAAATTACACCCTCCAAAAATTTCATATTAAGAATCCTTATCAATTGCAAGATTATGATGCTTGGATTTTGAAAAGAAGTATTTTCAACTCTTCCCAAATGGTTAGATTTCATCTTTCAAACTTTTTAACTTTTTATCTTCTACAACTTGCAAGTTTATGGTGAAAAAAAAATTTAAGATCGCATATAAAAAATGTCAATAAAAAATATGTCATGTTCATGCTTGAGAAAAATAATAAGTAGAAAAAAATAAATGATGATATAAAATACTAAATTGTCAAGAATTTAGTTATGAAATTGAATAATGCCAATCTTAATGATAATAATATCAAAATAAACAATCTACATCCTAAGGTTTTATTTTTTTCAAAAATATTGAAAATTGAGCTACATAAAGGATTTCAAGGTTTATTTTAGAGTGGAGATTCCATAATTGCTTGCAAGCTAAAATTCCTCATAACTCTTTATAATGATAGAAAATGGAATGATTCAAAGATATTTTCAAATTTTTATTTTTTTTGAGAAGTGATTTTTCTAACTATTTGATTTCTTCAAGATCCAAAAAAAACTACATATCATACAATAATTTCTTTAACCATGTAGTTAAAAATTATGAAAATCGTTGTACCTTAATCCCCAATGATCTAAAGGAATTGTACTTTCAAAATAAACCAAACCAGCTAAGAACTTGAGTAATACTTTTGCTCATTTTTTTTCTTGACATTAGATAGAATGTATTTGTAGGATTTTGTAGTTTACATTGAGAATAAGCCAAGGAGTGAGCACTTCAAAAAAATTGAGATTATTTGACCTCACAATTTAGTAGATATTTAAGTCTAAAGATTTATTTGGTTCAATGGAAAAACAAGGCAACAACACTTTGAAGGAGCATATCTTAGTAAGAATATTTTGAAATGAAGAAATTTATGTTCTCTATAAAAGAGAAGATAATTGAAAATGTTTATCTAAAATTTCACAACATTATGGTCATTTTGCAATATGGGTGGAACTTGCAACGTATGGTGATTACTAAAATGAGAATAGTATTTTTAAGAAAAACAAAAGTGGACACACTTTTCTTTTCTTTCAATTCTTTAGATCTACTTTTTTGGAAGTCGGCAACAATCACATTTTTTATTTTACTTTTCAATCTATGTCTAAACTAAACAAAAAACATAGGGCGGAGTACTAACATGTGAGTGTAGAATCTATGAGCCCATGAGCCTAAGAATCTATATTATAAACACCTTTTATGATTGTAGATGTCTATGTTATAGATTCTTTTCATATTATAGTATACTTATATTAATAGGTGTATCTATTATAAAGACCTTCATATGGTTGTAGGTATATACCTCCAACTAGGTACAAGACTTGTAGGCTTATGTCTTTGTGCTCATGTGTTGAAATTGTTGATACAAATAGAAAGTTCATTATAATGCAAACTGATTCCTTCACATATACAAAATTACACATGCATCCCTGAATATTTATAGTTACACACCTTGTTCCCTTTAATGTATTTGGAAGTGATATTGCAAAGTGATTAGTGAGTTGTTGTAGTATATCTTTCAAGTGTGTAGGAGATATACAAGTGATTAGTGAATGAGGCATAAGAATGATGTGTTAAAGCCTTTGAAACAACAAGATGCTAAACATGTCTCATGAAGTGGAACTTGTGGGGTGAAAATGCAAGATTTTTAATTTAGAAAAAATACTAAAATTTTTAAATTTTTCACACATGAAAAAAATTGCAAATTCTGAATTTATATTTGCAATCAAAGGCCCCACATTAGCTAGTGTATGTGCTAATAAAATAGGATTAAGAGAGCACCAAATAAGTTTTTTTTACATTTATTCTACAAAATTGCATTTTTATCGTGCTTAGTGAGATGGGTTTAGTGTCATGCATTGAAAGAGATTTAAAACTACATTTGTCAAACTACTTAGAAGTTAAGTAAATTTACATGAATTGCACAAGACATTTGTATGTTACTGACTCATGAAAAATATATGTGTATCTGACAAAACTTGCGTGTAATTTAACCTTTGTGGTTCTTTAATCTTATCATAGTTCAAATACAAATGAAAGATGACATTTCATGACTTGTAGATTAATCCATGGAAGGTCTAAAGTCTTAAAATTGTTTTTTAAAGAATTTTTGGCAAACTTCTATGATGTCAATTTTTTTTAATTCAATTTTTTTAAGGTTAATTAAATATAAAAACTTTTAGAGAATTTGGCACTTTTTTCTTGTAGTAAAAATCTTGCGTTTTCACCCCGCATTTATACTATGTTGACCATAGCTGAGAATTTAGTTAATTTGGCGCTTAGGAATATAACTCATGATCTTTGAAGCTCAAAATGTTCAACTATGGACAACATAACAAAATGTAAAAACTCAAAACTCAAAATAAATTTTTTTAAAGACAATATTTATGTTTCTTTGTCTTTGTAAAGCTTTGATGTCTCCATTTGAATAAGTGATGTGAAAGTTTTGAAGAGTCTTGTTTTGTAAACAATTAAGGTGGCTTTCAAAAAAGTAATGTATATGATTTGTTGATGAACTCAATTTCAACATCTTTTATGAACATTAATGTCCATTGTGTATAAATTACTTGCTTCAATAATCTCACCATTTGGATGAACATATTTCAATTCCATCTTAGAATTCTTAACAATTCAATTTTTCCTTCCATCTTGCACCTATTTCTAATTAACAAATTTTCTAAGAATGAAAAATACTAAAAAAATATTTGGATTTTTTTCCTTGATTCTCAATTCAATTCCCTACCATGAGGATTTAAACCTCAAAACTCTATAGTGCAAAAAAATTTAGTTAATGGAATTCAAAATTTGTAAACCTAATAAAGGAGGGTGTGAAATTTTATTTTATTTTTCACTTTAAACACTAATAATATCTTACAATGTACATGGTGAAAGTGTATGAAATTTATACGTAAGATTTGTATGAGAATGTGTTGAATGTGTGAAAAAATTATTCATCGTAACTTTTCAAACACTTTGACCTTGTAGATTGTAAGATATTAAACTTTTCATACACTTTTTCCACATATTCTCATACGTCTTATCTTATGCAAGATTCACTGACTGAGAATTTAGGGTTTCAGGATGGCAGGAAGTCTGACGTGGACCAAAATACGACGAGGTGGAAATTCCCTTCGATGAGCACGTCATCTTTGTTAGGGTTTGGAGCCGAGTCTGGGCTTTCCCCTTCTAAGGGCGTCTCCAAAGACTGCAACGCTCTCTTTCACACACTTGTTTGTGGCGGCATCGCAACGCACGGTCGTGAATCATGAGGGCGAAGGTATCTGCGCCTCCTCTCTTCTCGTCTTACTTTTGGGAATTTCTTTCCTAGTGGTCTTTCGGCGTTTCTTCTCTGATTTAGTCGGAGTTTAGCGAGTCTTCTGTTGTGGTGCATGGGCTTTTGCTTGGATGGTTAGGTTTTGCGAGCGCGCTTGCTATTGTGGTTTTCCTATTTATCCTCCTAGTTTCGGTTTGTTTGATTTTAGTTGTTCTTGCGTAGGTTAGGTCTGTATATTAGGATTAGGGTTGTGTAGGCGCAGGACCAAGGGTCTTTAGGATTTCATTTTCATAGCAGTCTTTCGGTTTCTTACCTGTCTGCGCATCTTCTGTTTTTTGTTACAGTGGAAGAAAAAACGTATGAGGCGCCTGAAACGTAAGCGCCGAAAGATGAGACAGAGATCCAAGTAGGCGCTTGGGTGAAGTCCGGCGGCTACTTCGAGAGGTCGGGAAGCTCCATGCATATCGGCGCCAACTTGTCTCCTAGGGTATAGCTTTTCGGGGCTTGGTGGTGTATTATTAATCGCACCATGGTTTTGAGATCTAACTGTAGACTCGGCTTTTAGGGGAGATCAATATGTAGACCACTTAACCTTCTGGTCAAACTTGGAGAACGTCAATTATGAAAGGATTGTGAGATCTGTTTGTGATCTTTACACATGCTTCAGCCGAGCCGTGTGTATGTTGGTTTGGGTCTCTCTGACTACTGTTGATTTTGTGAAATTCGCTGGGAATGCTTGTCTGTCTTCCTCTTTTGAAGGACTTTGGTCATTGTCGAACACCATGGAAGCAGTAAACAATAGTCGTTGTATGCTGTAATGTGATGTTCGTTTAACGAACGCCCGAAAAACAATCATCGTTTCCAGAATTTCTTGAATGTTAAGCTGTGTATTCATGACAACTGCACGTCTCGAAATTTACATTGTGCAACAGCAGTCACTACGGGGTAGTCCAGAGATTTCACAACATGTGAAACTTAACAGCACGTAAGACATCACTTGAGTGTCACAGAGACGCTACAACATGTGAAACTTCACATGAGTTTCACATGGTGTGCAGAACGGTCACTATGGGATATTCAACTAACCCAAGCAAGAGAAAATTCAATGTAACTTTATTTCCCTAACAAAACTACCACCTCCATACCACTACAAATGAACTCGTGCATTGCGCCTCATGGTCCACCTTGTTGTTGCCCTTCTACTCCTTAGCATTTTGGGTACTTGTGTACTCAGTTCCATCCAGAAGGATTTGACATTCAGAAAGGGTCAGTTTTAAGTGCTGATACCTGATGTGCGAACACCACACCACATTTACTAACAAAAGAACACCGCTATAGTTCATGGACAACATAAAACAAATAATAGGAGTAAGCAGGAACCGTGTTGTCAAATCCAAGAGTCATAGCTTAGGCCTACACCGGCTTTGCAGGCAAAAGGCTCCAAGAGTTCAAATGGTCTCAGTTGACTCCATCAGGCTACCCTATGTTGATCCCTTAAGGACAACCTTCTTCACTCAATCTTCACTCAATCTAAAGATATAAAAATCTTATCCACTTTGACTATACTTTCTATATTACGATTGATCAAAATTATCATTTTCAAAACTATGAATCTTTCGTCATTGGATACCAGTCTTCACGCAAGTCATTGATCGGTTCAAATCTACGCAACATACTCTCCATGATGAAAAACAATGGACGTTCTCATTCAGGTGTCAAGTTAGAGAAAAGCAGCCTCAGCAAGATCAATTGCACGGGCCAGCCCAGCAGCCTTGTTCACGGTCTCCTGGATCTCGCTCTCAGGATCACTATCAGCCACTATTCCAGCACCCGCCTGCATACAACACCAGATTACAACAAAGGGGCAGATTAGAGATCATGCAACGACGGAACCCAGTCCCATGGCTTTCAACTGTTCCGAGTGTTTTGTCTCATTACAATGGGATAATTCTTTATGTGGATCTTCTCCCCGTCTTCGAAAGGATTCCAATACACAAAAATATGTAACATTTGGATACCGTATGGATAAGTTATGTATTTGAAAGTTATGTTTTTGTTCATAAGGAGAGAAATTTAAGAGTGAGCTTCAAGTCTTCAGCACTCGGACATTGTCGTACTCCCTAGATTCTAAACATGCACTTGTGAGTAAAATTTGCTCCACTTACGGCCTAATTCATGACAAAAATTCATCCGAAAGAAAGGGTTCACTCCCTTAAAGCCTAACACCTGGGCTGCAAGAACATGTTAGTATCGAATGCCAATGGTACGAGGGCAGACATACCTGTAAATGGACAACCCACTCTCTGCGGTTGTTGGCCTGTTTGTACGAGTATATTGTGTCGTTTCTTTGAGTAGGGAAGACCATAGTGCGCAGCGCTAATGCAATATCCATCTGGCCTGTGAAAGAGACGCCGCCAATGCCACCACTGTAAGGGCCTCTCCGTGTTGGCTCTAGCTCGTCAATCAGCTCCATTGCCCTGACCTGCCATCAGTGTTTCTCATAGTTTCAAGACATATTGGGAAGAGGATTTAGTGTAATAGACGATTTTCGTAGAAAAACACAGTTCTCGTGCTAGTGAAAGACCTCCAATTATCCTTTAAGAAAGATCAGAAATAGTGGTATGGAAGAACATTCACCTTTGGAGCCCCGCTGACAGTACCGACTGGCAACGCAGCCCGCAGTGCATCCCAGCTCGAAAGCTCGTCCAATAGCTCCCCTGTCACCTGTCCTCCCCCAAATGGACAAATCATCTAGTAGAACAATGGGTGTTCTTCTATACTGAGGAAATCGCTGACTGGTATTAGCAACACAAACTATGCTGATTTAGTGCCCTCTGATCAGAACCAAATATTATGTATTAAATTGTCTCGTGTAACACGAAGACCAACTACGTGTGAAGGATATTTTGTGAAGAAATGGAATTTCTTGCATGAAAATCTGTACACATGATCAGCTGCCGAAGGGAATGGTAAGCAATCAAGACTTGAGTTGGAGAAAAGCCAGCTTCAACGGCCATGAGAATAACCTCTAAAGCACTTACAAATGAGGTAGAAGTTGGCTAGTCCCTTTCATACCGGGTACGCACAATTTGATCAAGAAAGAGGGATGGCAAAATGGCGGTACAAATCTGTGGGCAAATAGACGTACTGTGGAACTGATGTGCATCACGTGCGAGTACCGTTCCACCTCCATAAATTTTTCAACCTTCACAGTACCTGCCTTAGAAACCTGTATGCTCAAAATCAAGCACCATAATCCGCCTGCAGTTAGTTCAATTCAATTCTAGAGACAGCAATTCTCGTGACATAGTACCGACCATAACATTTAGGTGCATGGTACCGTCAAATTGCGATTTCTCAAAAGGAAAGCATGCGCATAAGATCTTCAAGAAACGTATTGAACAAAGCGAATGATAAGAACAAAAATTATTGATAGTGTGCTCAATCTTCACAACCGGGAGAAGATGTGCACATCAAAATGCTGCAACGACTCGGATTCAAGATTATTTGAAGAAGCTTCAGTGGGATTGGGCTCTACCTTCCCTACATCATTGCGACCTAAATCGACAAGCATGACATGCTCCGCACATTCCTTCTCATCCGCTAATAAATCGATCTCCATATCCATGTCTTCTTCTGGAGTCTTCCCTCGTCTGCGCGTTCCAGCTAATGGCCTATTCACGACAGTGCCCTGTTTTACAAAACACTCGGACTCAGAAACATAATTTGACATATGCAGAAAGTAAAATAAATAGCCATTACATCTGTGGGTCAACAGAAATGATTATATCCCAGACACAACACCAATGAGAAAGGGAGACGTCGCAAAACTCTCATGAATACTTATCCCATTAGTGGCCAAATGGCTAAAAGTGACTGTATCCGTATCTTTAGGAATTGAAAGAAATCATATTGGATCTACAAGTAAAAATAATGACATCTAAAATACCAATGACATACAGTCTCATTTTGTTGTCTTCTTTTTTAGAATCAAGTGGAGGGTGACAAAATGCTCCAATAGAAAGTAAAATTCATACCCTACATTTTTTTAGCAATAGAAATGTGTTTTTGAAAGTAATTGTAATCCACTATTAGCTTCCAAAGTGGACTTCCTATTTCAAGCTTGGGGGCACTTGGGGTTAAATAGTAACAGCAATACTGCCATGGCAATTACCTTTGCAATGCGAGTGAGAATCTCCGGACTAGAAGCCACCAATATGGCACCTCGAGCCTGTACCAGAGATAGGAAAACACATCTTAAAACTCTTCCAAGTTTTTTGGAAAAGTGTGCAATAAACTGACCATACGGTTCTCTTCAGTCCATATTCATCAAGAGTGACGGCAACAGCTCTACTCACTTCGTCACTCTCTAATGTAAACTTTATAACTCAATTCATGTTATGTTCCAATGGGAGTTGACAGAAGTAGGTGGCACACCTGAAGGTAGATCATGTATGGACTAGGATTCACAATACGCAGAGCTCTGTAAACCTCAAAAGGGTCTGCAAATGTCCGTCTCTCAAACCTCTGGCTCAGGACCAACTGGAAGATGTCCCCTGCCAAAATGTGCTCCTTCACTTGCAAGATGGAGTCCTTGAATTGCTCAGGAGTAAAATTCGATTTAACCATGCTTCGGCCATATTGCTCGATGTTCATTTCCACTGATCCACTTGAAAGTTTAACCCTTCGAAAAGTGAACAAGGAAAGGCTGTCAGGACTTACAAAGATACAATAAAAGTGACTCTTTAGTACATAAATACAAGTATATGAAGGAGAAAACCACTTCACTAAAACTGAACCTAAGTGTAGAAATTGAAGAACCACGGTATTTACACTAAGAGTCAGAGACGGTACCCTCCAGTGTTTTTAAGGCGAGCCACCAAGAGATCAAGCCTTTCACACCCGTCCGTGAAAGCAGACTCGGGGCTATCGAATTGGTCCACATGAACCCAATGCAACACATACACCAACTGAAGCAACGAAATTCATGCTCTCATCAGTCTGTTGTATGTACAATAAAAGAACAACATAAAATACATGCAAGGCCCTAGGCTAACAGCACTTGCAAAAGAAAATGTGAGGGAACAATGAAAGGAACAAAAGGAAGCCAAAGCAACAAACAATTGTGACTCAGAAGTAAATGTTGCTTGGCTTCAAACGTCAAGAGCAAGGTACCATAAAAGACACGAAGGCATGGAAAAGAGATTTACCTTTGTCACATGATCGAAAACTAAAACATCATTGTAGAGCCCAAGGTGGATGTCAGGTAAGCCTCGGTCATCTTTGGGTGCTGTGGAAAATGGCACTTTCTTTTTCTCCACATACCTTACTGTGTCATATGAAAAATATCCAACCCATCCTCCTGCAAGCACGTTCAACCAAACTTTCATGTTCAGTAATTACACAATAAGATGAAGCGAAATTTGTCACAATTCAGTGTCCAGGCAAGTATCAGGGTACGAGCACACACATGACGCAGTACTTTGCTCAAATGCTTGCATGGGCATTTATCTCATTGAACATGCACAAGCGAGGGTGATAAGGGACCAAGGTTAAATGGTTTGAAAATTACCAATTTGATTGATCATATGGTGAAAAATATAATTCGGATGGGGCTAACTTCAATATCACCAGAATCAGTGAAGAACATTGCATGTCTTGGCCCAAAAATAAATAAAATTGAAGAAAAGAAAGTTCCCATATTACCCTCTTAAAAGTTCTAAAAAAACCAAAGTTGGGCCTCCAGGGCACTTAGGGTCAACGACTTGATCTTGTCAGTGGGTAGAACCATACTAACCACAGAAAACATCCGGAAGGCTATCAATCTTCACCGGTTCCCACTCTGATGCGATTTTGGAAGGCTCGTTCAGGGGATCGTCAGACACCTTCTCTTCACGGGTGCCTTTCTCGTGATTCAATACGGTGATGCGATCCTCCTTTGCAATGATCTCCATGGAAGGCTGAGCTCCGACCATACTGTATCGTCCCTGCCTTCCACCGCTCCAACATAAAAAAAAATACGTTTGAAGAACCAACACTCATTTCATTTGGCAATGCAAGAACTCAGTCGCAGCATACCATGAACCATTATCCTTTAATGGTTGAAAATAATTTACACAAATCACTGAAGTTGTAGAAAGTAAGAAACAGCCACTCACCATGTTGATGCTTTTCCCATTTTCCACAGACTCAAAGAGAAAAGACGGAGCCTCTCGGTCGTCCTCGCTCACCAAGCACCGGTAGGCTAACACTGGTGTTAGATGATCAGCAAAAATGCGGCGGTAAACCGGCACGAGGTTTCCTCGTTGCGCGGCCTCCAGAAATTGGGCTCGCTCTGCAATATTCAACACATAGGGTTGGTGCATCTATTCAAAAAATCTCTAAAATATGAAGTTCAAAATGTACTCTCTGTGTAAACGACAACACGAGTTGCTTGCGGTGCCATAAACTTTCAAAATCAATAGAATATTCCAAGGGACTCGGAAACTATTTTTTTTTCAATAGAATTCATTAAAAGTAGTTAGCTTCGCCGACATGAAAGTGTTGGAAATGTCCATAAAAGTGTTCGAAATGGGTGCATTCACCTTCAAAATTCTATCACCGACCCCTCTGGAAGTGTACAACGCAACCGAATGATTATGCTGATTTGTTTCCAGAGAACTTTCAATTAACTCCCACTTTCTCAATTCAAGTTCGTGAGTATGTGCGGGAGCAACACCCAAAAGAGATCTTGACCCCCTAATCTGCTAAATCTTGGTTACATTGCGAAGAAAGGATGTACACCATCTGAGCAGTAGAGCCTAAGGCCGTTTTTTGGTCGTGTATAGGTCAGGCTTCGAAGATTCACAACTTATTCATATAGGATCCAAACAATAAATGAAAGTTGGAGTGGACGTGTCTTTCACTTGCTAACAAGACCATTCAAAATTCATTCATTCTAAGATCTACACTCAGTAATCCCTTCTACTGTCAACTTACTGACTTTAAGCTCAAAAAACTCCCCAATTCTTAAACCCTAAACCCTGAGCCCTAACACCATGAAGCCCAGGGAGCTGAACGCCAAGCAGCTATAGATATTACCTGGAGTCGACTCCTGATCTTCAACAGCGGGTGCATTCAACACTGTCTTCACAGCTCGGCAGGACATGACAGATTTAACAGATTGGCGAGTATAACCGCCGCACTGGGAAGAAAAGCAGCAGCCACAACAAGTGAGAAAAAACCCTGTGGAGAAGAGAGCGAAACCTAAAGGCGCACAGAAGTAGGATGCCGTCAGGGTTTAGCATTTTGAGCTTGTTTCCTGGTGCAAAGCACTCAAAGCCACTGCGCAGTGTTGTATACTCTTCATTCGGCATCACTAGAGGAACAAGTACCACATTGCCATTCAATGCAAAAATGGCCACATTACTACTTCCTATCCCTATACGCACATCACATGCACATCAGCTCTTCCAGTTCCTCGGAACTCTTCGTCTCTACCCTGCGATTCAGGCTACTACTCATCTGCAGCACTTGCGAGCACCAACCTGTCACCATTTCTACTCAAAATGACCAGCGACAATGGGACCACTTTACCTAAGCCTTCAACTTCACTGTAACCTAAACTGCACAAACATTCCGCTGAAATTATAACAAAATGTTACAAAATGTTACAGAAGACCCTCAAGAACAGGAAAATTGGTGGCACTGCGAGGAGGATAAGCACACTCACAGAAACACCGTGTGCATACAATTGGGATCGAGACTTGAGATTCTTCAAGAACAAGCGCTTCTTGGAACCACTCTTGTAATGGTGCCGCTCTCCAGCCGCCAGTCCGACGCCGCCACAGTGCACAGCGCCATGGCCAGCGACCAGGCATTCCATTGCTGTCTCTCTTTCTCTCTATCCCTTTCTCCCTTCAACTCTCACCAAGCAACAGTGTAACAAGAGGAAACGAAGCTCCGATGGATCCTGTCAGAGTATGGAGAAGTTGCTGCAACTCAAATTCTCCAAAACTCTCGACTCTAATAAGCTTCAAGTCCAAACGACACCATCTCTTCAAATGCGCAACTGGGCACCAGATCTCGGGACCCACAACCCAAAATCGGATGTCGCCCGCACTTTCAAGCTCAAAGCGAGGCTCGGAATCACTTACGGTAGTCTCGGACCCACACGAGACAAAAAGCTTGCAAACACGAGTGCGTAAGATATATGTGTGTGATTGGGTGTCCGTGTGTTATGCGCTGCAAATTGGTGACGAAGGACAGAAAGCAGAGCAGCAACCCAACCCACGGCAATCCAACATTGATGACAAGAAATTTTATTTTTCGAAAATAAATGAATAAGTGATTTCTTTCCCTTGTCTTTTTTGAAACAAATGAAACGGGAAATTCAGTACAAAGAAGCAGTACAATGCAACCACGCACACGTGGGCTGCTTGTAGTGTACAGTACACGAGGGTCGAATCCGGCAAAGATCTGGCAAGGAAGCGGTGAAATTGCATTTTCACTTGGACTAGCAGGCTTGAAAAGTGTCCTTTTAATAGTTGATTTTGTAGCATGGGTGGGTTAGTTTATCAAACCATTCTTCAATGATTTTTCTTTGGTGGAGAAATGGGATTTGCTTCCAATCCAAGTAGTTTTACAATATTTAGAGCTTCGATGATTAAGTTATCAATTTTCAAAGATTGTAGCTATGATTTATTATAACAGCTCTTGGATGGGAGCAAGAAT
Source organism: Pseudoscleropodium purum (assembly GCA_963969395.1). Classification (NCBI taxonomy): domain Eukaryota; kingdom Viridiplantae; phylum Streptophyta; class Bryopsida; order Hypnales; family Brachytheciaceae; genus Pseudoscleropodium; species Pseudoscleropodium purum. Next base: position 20,737,633 of record OZ017797.1, read on the forward strand.
TACATGCAAATACATATCCAATGCCCCATAATAATATTGATGTATCCAAAATTTGTCCTTTAAGTTCCAAAATGCATCACCTATCTATCAAAAGTTGACCTGTTAATTTTGACAAAACTAAAATTGACCCCAACTATAAATACTCTAAAAGCTTGCACATGTGGCTCACTAATGTGTCTTTGAAAATCACCCCCTAATATTTGTTTGCTTGTCTTTGTCATGTTCAATTTAATGAACTCTTTCTAAAGTTCCCAAGCATATCCTAAGTCTCCTATATTCTAAGGAAGCTTTACTATTGACTTTTCAAATGCTTATTTATATATGATTGTGATTGAAAAATTGTAATTTTTTCATCCATCTTTTGTGAACAAGGCAATTATTCTTGCTACAATAGGATTAGTTGCCCCAAATTGAGATTATGTTATTTAGAAGAAAGACTTTGGTCCTAAAGTAATGACACCTTAAACTACAAATATAAGCATTTCAATGTCTTCCGCATGGCTACATCATGGAAAATTTTGTTCAATTAGATTTACAAATTGTAGAGAAATATGTAAGTTGGTTCTGAATAATTGTTGCTTAGGAAACAAGTTATAAATTTCCAAAAGCAACATACTCTAAGCTCTTACAATTAGTTAGAGATTTAATTAATAGACAACCTTCTTTAATGACCATTTTGATAAAATTGAAGTAACCAATAGTGTGATTTTTGTTTCAACCATTAAGATAAAGTAAGGTTCTAATTTGTTCAATGTGTAAATTCCATCAATAGCTATAGAGATAAGTGGCATTAAATAAAAGAATAGCAAATACTATATCTGAACAACAATAGTTCAAGTTCCAAAATAAGATTTGGTACTTTAAAGTATAACTACAAAATATTCTATATTCATTTCAAAGAAAGAAAAGCATTCAATAATCTCCTTATATTCCTTGAAAAGCCACATATTTTTGTGTATAGGAATGAGAAGACAAACTTTTTATATACAAATGGGGTGGTAGGAGGTTAAACAACCTACTGGGATATGTAAAGTAGGATTGATTTGAGCTCAATTGCTCATAATTAAGTCAAAAGCAGGAATCATGTTTGAAGTAGAATTTTAAACACCATTTAGATATAGTAGAATATTTCTTTAACAAAATTTCAAACTAAAATAATTTAGGAAATCAAGTTAAATTTCATCTCCAAATTTTTTTTTGAAATTTAGGATCTTCATTCAAAAGTTATGGACAAATTTTAAAGAGAGGTTGGAAGGAACATTTTCTTTAACCTTTTTCAAACATCATCTCTAAATTTTGTTCATAAAATTTTATTTAGAGGCTCAAAATTACAAAATGATTTTTGAAAATTAAAATTAAATTCGTTTGTTGACTTTTCTTAGTTCAATTTTTTCAATGAAATTATTCTACATTATCAAAAGGAGGTTCCAAATTCTATTTTGAATACAATTCCTAAGTTTTGACAATGAGTGGTCAAACTCTCATCTTCAAATTATCCCATACCCTTTGAGGATTCATAAGGAACAATGAATTTCAATATAAAAATAAATTTTCCACCTATTGGTTCTACTAAAATGTTAATGGCACAATTCCATCACATTGCAATAAAATATTTTCTTGATGGCAAATAGTCACATGACAAGTTGGTGTTTAATATAGTGAATTCTTTTAAGTTTTCAACAAATCACCTCTACATGTATTTATAGACTTGGCTGTTAGTTTCTAGAATTAGCAAAAAAATTCGCAATTTTCTTTATTAGATAATTTAAGCCGATTGGAAGCTACTATTTAGATGTATATTCTTTCATGATATATTTTGGATGAACTTTGTAGATGAGGGCTCAAGAGGAAAAGGCAACCTTTCTAAAGGCTATTGAATGTTATGTTCCTAAGTCTCATGTACAATAGACTAGATTTTACAAATTGTATGCAATTTGGTTCTAAGTTAACCTCTAAAGTTTGAAGATCTTTTTTCCTTAAAAAGACACTCAAAATTGCTATTTCTATTGCAAATAGAAATAACTTCAAAAATTATTATCTTGTATATTTAAAGATAGTACCTTTTACTATACTCTTGTAAAAACATATAGAAGAAATTTCAAAAACTTTTATTATTTAGATTATGAGATATTTACATTTGAAGTGAAGATAATAATTTTCTTACACCTTGCTTGACTAGGATTTTTCGACTTTGAATCTTTTTAGCTTCAAATTTTTCTATGACTAATTTTAAATTTTAAATTTTTCATGTAGAAGAATTGAAGTAAGAGCCTTGGATTTTTTTAAAAGCACACACTTCATTTTCATTCCTTGAAAAATTATAAAGTAGAAGTAGGTCTAAGATTGAAGGGAAAACTAAGCCATTAGTAGTTGTAAGATGGAATAGAAACACACTATTGTCAAACAAGTGCAATGGTAAAAGCAAGAGCATGGTAGTATAGCCACAAGAATTTTTTGTCCTTTGAAGAATCATCTAGCTTTGTGTTCATGTCTTGGAGTAGAAGTGATAACCATTGTTTCCAAATTCTAATTAACCAAACTAGTTTCTCGAGCTTATTTAACACCTAAATCTAATTAGTTAGAAATGATAGAGTTGAACCATGCCTCAATTGTTTGTCAAAACTCATGCAAGTTGGAGTTTTTGCCCTCCTCCCTATCACCAAGACCTTTTGGAAACTGGCAATGTGTAGGAGTAGAAGACCTCCCACTTGACACATTGAAGCAACTCACGGATACTTAGAAAGACGGTTGCAAGGAAGGTTGAACAATAAGCACATCTTGTAACCCTAATTGGATTCTAGTGTAGGCTACTACAACACTTGATATGGTAGCACTTTGTAGAGTTTGCTTAGCTTAAGAAACATGTAGTTATTATTAATTTCATAGAGACTCTCTTTACTATGGTAAATCACAAACCCAAGATCCAAGAGCTTGAGGGTTGTATAAGTGTTAGAATCATACTTTTCACGGATGAAAGTGGTGGCTTTTACTTTATTAAACTAGAGGCACAATTGAACTAGCCAAACAAGTATTGTCCTTGTCACTATGCTGTCTTCAAGTCGATATGGCCTTTTTCCAACACTAGATACCAACTTTCAACCCATACCAATCAATCAACTTGTCAGGGACGAACTAGAACAAAACAGAATGGAGAGGAAAATCTCCAAAGACATGATACAGGAGTTCGTTTTAGATTCACATGTATTTCAAATGGCAAAGGTACACAAAACTAACTTAGAGTTCAAGTAGAGGCTAAGTGCTATGAATTAGAAGTTGAAAGGAGTTGTCGAGATTGAAGAACTTCTCAGTCTCAATTGCTACTTATACTAGAAAATGCTAAGCTTCTTCCACAAGCTTCTAGAAGCTTGAAAGTTTCTTTAGCTACTTTTGTATACTACGAAGCTTCTTAAAAAGCTTTGATGAGCTTGGAAGCTTCTTCAACTACTTTTACTAAGTAGAAAGCTTCTTGAAAAGCTTTCACAAACTCGGGAGCTTCTTAAGTTGCTTCCATCTAAGATAAAACTTCGTAAAGAGCTTCTAAAAGGTTTGAGAAGGTTCCACAAAGTAGGAAGCTTCATGAAAAGCTTCTTCTATCTTCTTATGTCCGTAACATCATTCCCCCTTCTAGCTCTGAGATCCTTCGAGGAGTTGCTTCATTAGTTGCATCTTGTTAGAAGTTTTGGCCTCTCTGGATGGTGATGATGGAAGTCTTGAATTTTCAAAGGTACATTGGTTATATTTGAAGCTAGCTCCCATATTCATTTACTTATTGGATATTTTTGCTAATGAACAAAATACTCAAGTTGTCTTCATTGAATTCTTGAATCGAGAATGTCTTCAACCTCATATTTTTGGTGATCATTCATTTCAATGCTAGGTGGTAGAGTTTGGAATCTACCAAAAAAATTGGATTCCTTATAAAGTTCTAAAAGAGAAGTATGGAAGAGAAGAGGTATCTTTATAGTTATTGGTAAGTCTAATCAATATGCGATAGTGTTGATCTATTTTTGAATGTAAAATGGTTTGATTCTTCGATGGTCAAGTTTGTCACATGGACTAGAAGTCTTGATGTTGTATCATAGAAGTTAGACCTTATCACCTTCTTGAAATTTAGGTTGCTCTTTTCTCTTAGTATCAACACATTCTTTTTATCGAGCTTGAGCTTCTTCAAGATTTTCTTTCATTATTGCATATAGCTCCTTCAATCGTGATGCAAAATTCTCTACTGTTGGACTTTTCCCCTTTCAAGTTGATAGCATATCAATTCTAGGATGATAGTTGTAGTTGATATAAAATGGTGTTTACTGAATCGATGCATGTATGTTATTATTGTAAGCAAATTTTGCTAATGACATTGAGGTTGTCCAGTCATCTCATTGATAATGCAACGCAAATATTGTTCTAAAATTTGATTCATCTATTCAATCTAACTATCTGTTTGAGGATGAAATGTTGATGAAAACTTGATCTTGATTTATAAGATTTCAAAAAGCGTTTGCTAGAACTTAAAAACAAATTGAAAATCGCAATTAGATGCAATGTCTTCAGGTAGACCATGATAGTGGTAGACATTGTCGAGGAAGAGTTATATAGTTTCTTTTCTGGTAATTGTCTTCTAACATGGCACGAAATGTGCCATTTTGGAAAATTGGTCTACCAACACACATATAGAGTCAAATGTGTTCAAGATTGAAAGGTCTGTAATGAAGTCCATAAACACAGATGACTAAAGCTTTTTCGAAACTGGAAGTGGTTGAAACAACTCGTATGGACGATGTTGAGGGTTCTTTGATCGAGAACAAATATTGCACAACAATACAAAATTCTTAATGGTCATTCACATTTGAGGCCACCAAAAATTGCAAAAAATAATCTCCAACATTTTGTTGAATCCAAAATGTCCAACTATTGGAAGGTCATGTTGAGCTTGTAGAATCTGGAGGCGTAGTGGTCTGTCAGGAACGTAGAGACGATCTTTCAAATACATAAGCTGGTCTTCAAGCTTAAATGTACCAAGATCTTCGGAATTATTTAAAAGTCGTTTCTTAATATCAAGCACTAAAGAATCAATGACAGAAGTTTTCCAAACTTCTTCCAAGAAACTAGAATCAATTGGAGCAGAGATATGAGTCGCTTGCAAACAGAGGCGCTCAGGCTTTAGAAGTGTTGTCTGTTGTTGATCATACACTACTTCACTTTCTTTAGAAATAAGGTTGGAACGTCGAGACAAGGCATCTAATAACCTTTGTTGTTTTCCAAGTTGATGAATGATGCCAAAGTTGAATCTGGATAAAGACATGTTCCAATGAGCTTGGCGACGATTTAGAGCATGAGTAGACATGAAATATTCAAGATTCTTGTGATCAGTATACATATTGTCATCTGATGAGTAGCGCCTTCAAGTAAATGGTGCCAATCTTAGAAAGAATCTACAATCGCAAGTAGTTCTTTGTCATGGATCTCGTAATTGATTTTTATAGCATTGAACTTCTTTAAGCGGAAAGCAACAAGATGGAGTTTTCCACCTTCATTTGGTTGTGATAACACTACATCTACGGTGAAGTCCAAGGTATCTGTTTCCGTAAAGAAAGGTTTCAAAAAGTCGGAATGGACCAATATTGGAGCCGTTGTAAAGGCTTTTTTCAGGTCTTCAAAGGCTTTTTTCACTTTGCTACTCTAATCTAGGGTGTCCTTACAAATAAACCGCATGAGAGGAGCAACAATTCGTGAATAGTTTTTAATAAATATACAATAAAAGTTTGCAAACTAAGAAAATATTGAACATCATGTATAGTCTTGGATGTTGTCCAATCTTAAGCGGCTTGAATCTTCTTCAAGTCCATCAATACTTCATCATTGAAGATAATGTATCCAAGAAATTTGACTTGAGATGTATAAAAAACACATTTCTTGAGCTTTGCATACAATTTAGCATCTCAAAGTTTTTCTAGAACAAGCCTCACGTGTTCTTTATGTTGGCTTGCTTCCCTTGAGTATATCAAAATGTCGTCCAAATAGTAAACAACAAAAATATCCAAAAATTCACGAAAAATATCGTTCATCAAATGTTGAAAGATGGCTAGCACATTCGTCAGCCCAAAAAACATAACATTATATTTGAAATGGCCATATCTCGTCCAAAAGGTAGTCTTCCATTCATCGCCTTCTTTAACTCACATCAAATTGTAAACTCCTCTTAGATCAATTTGGTGTAAACCTTTGCTTAGACAAGTTGGTCCCAAAGTCTACCTATAAGTGGCAATGGGTACCAATTCTTGATTGTCACCTTATTGAGTCCTCAATAATCAACATACAGTGTAGAGACTCGTCTTTCTTCTTCACAAGAAGAATAGGAGCACTAGTTGGAGACTTTGAATGTCAAATGAAGTTCTTCGCAAGGTTCTCATCGATATACTCCTTTAATGCAGCTAGCTCATTTTGAGATAAATTGTAGATAGGTTTGAATGGTAGTTGAATACCTTTCTCTAAATTGATGGTGTAATCATATGGTCAATGTTGGGACAATATATCTACGTTCTTCTTCTCAAAAACACTTTGAAAATCTTTATATTGCTTCAATTTTTTTGTTGTACTGGAACTATCATTTGTAGCCGTGAAACAACTCTATTATAAATGACAATAGAAAATACAGCTCTGATTTTTGTAGTGCGGAATAAAACTTGAGTTCCAAGAAATAAATGTTTCTTTAGCTTATGTAATGAAGGTGTTTCTTGTTTGTCTAAAGGCTTTGACATAAAAGGTTTATGAGGAATAAATTCTATATTATAGTCGAACCAGTTTATATAAGGGTTATATCTTTCAAACTAGGAGAGTCCTAAAATAATAGGGTTAGAAAGAAAACAAATAATATTATAAATTATATGGCTACTATAGTTTTCTATTGTCATTTATAATAGAGTTGTTTCACGGCTAATATTATTAGAAGCTAAAGGTCTTCCATCAATAACCTTAACATATATTGCATTTGTCTTTTAAACTAACAATATCTTATGTAGTTTGGCAAAAGACTTGTCTATAAAACATGCAGAGGCTCCAGAATCTATTAAGACATGGGTTTCAATCTCTAAAGGATCTAAATGTATAGGTATTATAAAGCAAGGACTAGGATTTGCAGATAATACAGGACTTGAAGGCTTCAGAAGCGGTGTTGAATTCATCCGCTTGGTACCTATTGTGGCTAGAAGTCATCGTTTTCCTGTTGAACGTTTGGGCTCCGAATTCAAGAAGTATGTTGTTGCTTCTTGGGGCAAGTATCAAATTTGTATCCTTCTTCCTTACAATAAAGACATAATCCTTCTTCTCTTTGATGTTTTTTTTTCTTGTTCAGTTAAAAGCTTGAATTGAATCACATCAATTTGCATGTCTTCAACTTTAGACACTGTAGTCATAGTTCTATAGTTTTAGATGCTCAATAGTGCAAATTTTGGTTATTTTTCAAATTTTCTATTGTACTAGTGCATCTAGAGCAGTAAAGCATACCTTTTACTGGTTAAAATGGATTTTTTACAGTTAGAATCTATAGTTGTGGTTGATATCAGTCGAAAGGGATGAATGGGGTGTAAACTATAGTGGCGGTTATTTCGGTTGTCAATTGAATGGGGTGAAGTTCGGTAGCAACTATCGATTCTCTCTCAGTCTGGAAAGGTGATGCAGAGCTCCTGTAGCGGTGTGGCTAGCGGTCAGCGATAGTGAAGGCAGGGTCTCTGCATGTGTATGTGATCAATAGTTGTGGGTAGTTGAGATTCAGTGAGTGGAGTGTCTATAGTGCTAATATCTGTGAAGTAGTGTGCTGGATCGATAGATGATACGAAGTGGAGTTGGAAAAGAGAGAGAAACAATTGTAATGTCCTCGTGCTGGAATATAATGCGGAATTTACTATTGTAAAGATCTGTGGTATTCAATTGAGTTCAGTTGGTTGTTTGCACCAAGTCTGTAATTTGGAAATTGTTGTATGACTGTGGATGAATTTGTAATGGGATTGCGATTTTCCATTGTATAAGACTACGGGGCTGTAAGAAATCAATAGAATTTGTATGGAAAGTAGGGGGGATACAGGGTTGATAGGACAGTCGGACATCCGGGACGTCCAGACGCGAACGTTGTGTCTGTAGCGTCCGTTGACATTCGCGAACGCCGTCTGCCCGTCCGCCCCGCCCCACCCCGTCTACCCCGTCCGTCCGCCTTCCGACGGCGAGAGGGACGCTGCGTCCACTGGCGTCTGTGTGGACGCATGTCCGACCGTCCGAACGTCCGGGTTACGAACGCCTTTTTGGGGCGGACGTAGAGATTCATCAACCTTGGGGGGATATGATGTTCATAATTGTTATGCTATGGTGTGTTTTCTGTTTTGAATTTAATTGTATTGTATGGGATGACTGAGATCAAAGATTGATATTGAGTGATTCTATAGTAGCAAATCGAAAGAATTGAGAGAATGAGTAATATTACAATGGAGAGGAAACAATTTAAATTAAAAGAAAAGAAATGCAAATTTTGTAATCGATTGAACTACTTTAAACCTGAGTGTAAATTAGAGAAAGAAATTGCTATAGAAGAAAGTACAATCAAGAGTCCAATTGAGGAAAAAATTGAAGGAATGTTGAACAAGGAGAATCAATAGTTGGTGGAAAGCAGATCGTGTATTAGCAATTGGTTGATATGGATGAATCAATAGAAGATGCTCAAGATTGGACAAGCTAGAAGATCAATAGAGACTGTACCAGCCAATTGCTGAAGCTAATGAAAAAGTGAATGAATAAAGCAAAATTGAGAGATTGACATACAATTGATAAGTCTCCAGCCTTGATCTTAATTATAATATGGTTTAAATCTATTGTTTGGGTCAAAGTGAAATATTTTCCTCTATTCTTCAATTGTGCATCATTAAGGTTAATAACATTGCCTTAATAAATTACCTATTGTGAACCAAACCTCCCTGCAAACGAACTCGTAGCTATAGTAATTTATCAATAGTTAAGTCTATAGAAAATTACCATCTATAGACACCTTGTTTGAAGTTCCAGTGGAAGCAATAGTAGCGTAGTTGGCATATGGCCATAGCAAGGTCTATACTTGCTTTTCTTGTTGACATTCAAATAATTGCTTGTCGCATTTGACAGCTTCAAAAATCACTTCGTTGAGTATCATAGGGTCTAGCAAAGAGAGTAATAAATCCTTCACTTCATTGCATGAGCCATAATAGAATTGGCTTATTCATGTTTGTTCTCCCCAATTGATATCTCAAGCTAATTAGTAAGAATAAAAAACATATATTGATGTTGGTCGGCAACCTTGTTGCAGATTTGGAATCTTTCTTGTCCAGTACATAACTTACCATATTCGCTAAACATTTCTTCAAATGCAGCTAGAAACATATCAAACCTGTCAAGAATTGGAGAGTTCTTTTGATAAAGTGGTGCATACCAAGAGAGTGTTTGCTCGGACAATAAAATTCTCACCAATCCAATGTGAGTTGCATTTGTCCTATACCGTTGAGGTTGTAGCATCAAAACAAGCCAAATTTGGTTGACGAAGCCTTGTAATTTCAAACGCATACCACCAAACTTCTTAAGAAGGCTGACTCTAAGTTCTTTTGTGTCACTATAATGTGAGCTTGATGCTTGTAATCCCAAACTTGGCAAATTGAGAATTTGCATCGCTCGTATATGGATTGGATTAATTGATTGTTGAAGCTTCGCCTCTAAACCACATAGTTTTGAATTCAATTCTTCTATTTACTTAAACATGCGTTTGCGATCCATATTCATGGCCGTTAGAGTAGTTATGATAGTATCTAGTTTTGAGTTCTCTATAATCACTTCGCTTATTCCATCTATTAAATAAACAAATGTAAAATCCTAATAAAACACGTTTTTGATGACTACACGATCTTGTAGAATTGGGATAATAAATGGAATAATAAATGGAATAGGTTGAGCCAATAGTCTTTCAAACTCTGCTTCATCAAATCGATTAACAATTATCTCTCTAAGTTCTTACTTGGATTTACTAATAACATGAATATCAAGGTTAAAGTTGAACTCTCAAATAAGTAGTTTGCTTAGCTCTATAAACTTTTATACTAACAACATGGAAGGACCTTTAAAAATGAAGAGTTTGCAGGCAATAACACTAGTTTAGAAGTGGGTAATCCGCAACTTCTAAAACACTTTATGCACTTCAAATATAAGGGTAATTCATGCTCTAGTTAGAAAAAACAAAGTTCTGATGATGTTGAAGGCAGTCTCGACAAACTATTAGGAATGAACTAAAATATAATAAAATGTAAGGAAAAATCTCTAAGCCACAAGACAAGAGTTTGTTCAAGATTCAAATGTATTTCAGATGGTAAAGGTACACAAATCTATCTCAGAATTTGAACAAAGACTAGGTACTATAAACTAGAGGTTAAAAGGAGTTATCGAGACCAAGGAGCTTCTCAATCTCGATTGCTACTTATACTGAAGGATTCAAGCTTCTTGTACAAGCTTCTAGAAGCTTGGAGCTTCTTTAGCTACTTCTACCTATTGAAAAGCTTTGACAAACTTGGGAGCTTCTTCAACTACTTCTATCTATTGGAAAGCTTCTTGAGAAGCTTTCACAAACTTGAGAGCTTCTTGAACTACTTTCATCTAAGAAAAAACTTCCTAAAGAACTTCTAAAAGGTTTGAGAAGGTTCCACAAAGTAAGAAGCTTTATGAAAAGTTTTTTCTATCTTCTTATATCCATGACATGCCTAGCTATTTTAAGCTGGAATATATTGAAGAATCTTCTTCTTGAATTTTTTTAACATAGAGCTAAAATTATTGTTGGTGTTGTAGGAACCATGTTGGACAAGGACTATAACACTATGTTGCAAGGGGACCCTAAATTTTACGTAGCAATCAACTCATCATATAAGTATGTCTTGAAACTATTTATTGCAAATGTCATCGGTTAGTTTTTTAAAGTAATTGTAGAATACAAAGTTTGCAACGCCTCATCTCAACGCTACTTAAGTTCTTTTCACGAGGATGATACTTGCCCTAGCCATGGCATCCTATGACCATTGAATTTAACATCACGCATAGAGAGATCAATGCCATTATAGCAAGCACAGCCTTAAGATCACAACACCACTTGTACCAACAACAATCTCAATGCAAGGTTTGCCCAAATTCAAATGAAAACCACCTCCTTAGCGAATGATGGATTTACGTAAACCTGTAAAATGGTGCTTCCACAAACCTTATTTGAAGACCCCAAGGCCTTAAATATAAAGACAACCTAATGAAAGTCACGACTTGATATCCATGTCATCTTTAGGCCGTACAGAGATAGAAATCAAATTCCCAAATAAGCAACCAACCTCCTTCAATGCCCCTTTCTAGTTTGCATTACCAACTAGGTACCAATTACTATATGAATTTTACACCTTCTTCCTCTAACTATTCCAACCAAGAGTCTCTATACCTTCCCTTTAGTTTCTTTTGCCTTTTCAATTTGACCTTCATGTTGATCAAGCCCTCCCATAGGCTCCACCCCTTGCTCCATCAAATAATCCCATGCATATAATAGATGTCCTAGATCTTCTTCTCGTAATCAACAGCATGGACATGGAACTTGAAGTAGAAACAAAATAATACATGATTCACCTAGCGGAGGAGCAGGAAGGTGTACATTCAAGCTAGGCTTCTAATACAACCTTCATCTTGCCTCAATTGATTACTACCTTGACATGGCCTCTACTTCAAGACGGTCAATAATTTACATTGATCAATTTGTTGCAACTTGAGAACAACAAGGATCAAGCTCTAATATTCATGTGGAAGCCCCTAGCATCGAAGGTTGCTTTGATCCATATTCAACACTGACCAATCATGCTAGAACCAACAATATAATGCTTTGAACTAGTGGATAGTAAGGAATTTGATAAAAACCATGTGCCTTCTAACCCCGGTAATGTCACCATCCAAACAAGTGAATTTGCAGTTGAACCCTCTCTATATAAAGAAGAAGCTTTTGTAGACATGTAGAATATGCATTTCTTACCCATCAAACCAACATCAAACAATTTGTCATTGACTAATCATGCTAGCAAAACACCAGTTTTGCTAATACCTCATCAATCATATTTGACCACCCATCACATCAAGTGACACCAAGCCAAGAGACTAATAACCAACTCTAGGCTAGATCTTGGCAAACAAATCATTTCGAAGAGAAAGACAATGCTCAAGCCTATTGCTCTTTTTACAACCTTATAGGTGATGGCATCCAGCTTACTTAAGTGTCATCTTCAATTGAACCTTCTTCAATAATGCAAATCTCCGAAGCTTTTCTTTCTATAGTGGAACAAACCTTCTTAGTCCAAATATACAATTTTTTTTTATTAAAAGCTAATATCTAAAGAGTGTATTGACTTTCGATTTTATACTTTTATTAACATATGCAATTTTCAAGAAATCCTAATTGACTAATAAAATTTAAAAATTCAAGGAGTGAATTTTTTGGTTACAAGCTCTAAATTCTTTGAGAACTTATCCCACATTCTTATGCTATAAAGCTTTCTAGTTTAGTCACCACAATATCTACATCTACTTCAATCCTCATTCTTTTTCTTCTTCATACCCTTGTACACCTCTAATTTGACACCGTTGTGCAGCCAAAGTCTATACTACGTATTTTTTTGAGTGAATTTTACTATAAAAAAATGATGCAAGATTTTTATAGGAAATAATTGGCAAGATATTCTTCTTTATAGTAGATGAAATCACTAAAGTATTCCCAAATTTTGGGACAAGATCAATAGATCACTTTCTTTTAGATGAACACACATTAGCTTTTGAATTAATAAATGAATTTTCATCCATATATTTTAAGTTTCATCCATTTTCATGAATGTAAATAACTTCATCATTCTAGTAAAGATTGCTTTTCCGACTGCATTGCCCAAAATAAATGAAACTCTCCTTTAGCAACCCAAGCCCAAGACTTATGGTAGCCTAACTCAACTCCCTAGCATCCTAATTTAAGCTGGATTTGTCCAATATGACCTTGGGCCTTAGTTTGGGCTCAAGGTCTTGGTTCATAGCCTTGGATTTAAAATAAATAAATTAAAGGCTTTTGAACTACTATAGCTTCCTAGCAACTTAATCAACTTTCTATCTACTACTTAATTAATCCATAAACAACAAGTGAATATTTTGTATTCAATGAGTAACAATAAATCCTTCTATTGGTAAGACAAAAGTGAAACTATTCATCTTTGAAATTTTGTTGTGAAAAAAAGAGGTCTTCTACAATATGCTAGAAGAAAATTGCATTGGTCTCAATAAAACCAATCTAATATTGAAAAACACAAAATTTTGCACTAAAAATAGAATATTGGAGAAAACATCAAATTGATTTTGTCAAGACTAATGCAATTTTCTTCTAGTAATAATTTGACTACCAGTGATTATTTAAAAAAAAATTTAAGCCAATCATTCCAACAATATCCAAAGGGATTATTTCGATGGTCACTAGTCTATCTTTTAAAGTTAAAATACAAAAAATAGTTAGGCAATTCAAAAATAATAATTTGAAATCTGAAAATTTAAAAGATAATGAAAATAAGTTAAGCATTCAACCAAATTGTTCTTGCAATTCTTGTTTGGTTGTTGCTACTTTTATTTAAGGTAGAAGCATTTACTTAAACATTTTATTGACCTTTGAATTCTAAACTCTCTATCTTGTGTGTCAAGGTTTTCTTAAGTATTAGGGTTTGTTGTGTGTAAGAGATATGTTTTATTTGTGAAAGATTGTGCTTTAGAATGGTCAAAATAGTGAATTAAAAAACTTTGCAATGTATGTTTGTAGTTTTTGAGAAGCATCAATTTTTGACTAGGCTTGTCAATATTTGAGATGCTTAGATATAATTACTAATACTTGTGCCAACTTAAGAATACAAGTCTCATGCTAATTTATTAAATTTCATCATAAGCTACTTGAATTTTTATGAATTATGAATTTTTTTTTAAATATATGTATTATTTTATTCTTTTTGGTTGATACTTTTTCAAAAATATAGGCTTCTTTTAATTATTTATTTTTAGACCAAGTTGCTAGAAAGCTATAGTATTGGGGTAAAAAATGGCCACGCTTTAACTTTGTTAGGAATGAAGTTCTTTTTGAGGTAGGCAATTGGATGGTGCTCATATTGATGGTTATTAATAAATGCTAAATTTATTTGGTTACTGAGGTGGCATAGGCTAATTATTAACTTTTGAAAAATAAAATGTGATTTTTACAAAAACACGAAATCCTAAAGAAGTGTAGATTTTAGAGACTTGGAATTGTTTCTACATAACTTGAGAGAATTTGAGCCATCATATAAGAGTTGTAAGTGTCCTAAGAATAGAAAGATGACTTTGAAGTGGTGCCAAATTTTGATCCACATAATTGCAACAACCATACCCATAACTCATGTAAACAACTACTCATCAATTATAAATCTTGACTGGAATTCTTAAAAGATATTATTGATCTAATTGATAGTTGATGAGCTTTTGAAATTCATAGTTTATAATGAGTCTCTTGTATTTGTTGATTTCTTCTCTTCTTGATTGCAATAATCCTATGATTTCATTTTTTGTTACTTTGTGACTCTAATTTTTGTTAATACATATGAGATTCTAAAACAATGAGCACAAAAACAAGTTTGGGCTATGATATTTAAGCCCATTGTGAGAAATTTCTACGTGGTTAGTACATATGATAATTGCTAATTATTTTTGCTATACCCAAAAGTAACAAAATTGTGATTAAGTAGGATGAAGGCAACATTTTGTTTATTTGTTCACTCACTTACATCAATTATAACTAAGGCCACATTTTAATTATCCTTCTTTGATCAATTAAAGTTTTCCAGAGTGATTGTTGTGTATTTCTACCACATGTGGGTCTTCAATATTATCAGAGATTTGTATCAACTTGTAAGCTCATATGGTTTTTGAATTTGCCCTTCTACATATATTTTATATTCGATTTTATATACAAAGATGCTTGTTTTTTATTCCATTTTAGGATGGAATCTAGAGAGCAACTACCTCAAAAACTCAATTTTAATCCAACACTCTGACCTACCATGTTGAGAAACTTCCAATCAATTTGGAATTTTCCTCTATAGCAACAAAGTCACAATTCAAGAAAGCCATGGTCTTAGGTTCCTTATGTCTTTTTTCTATAGCCACATGTTGATCAATACTAGGTTCAATTGTAGTTCAATTGTGTCAAGAAATGTCATGGAAGTTTGATGCTACTTTTCTCTTATTCAACTTACCAATAGTTCTATTAATTAGACAAAACAAAAGTTATTATGGTGAACAATAGTAGTGCTCCAATCCTACCACCCCAACCTACAAGTGCAAACCTAATATACATCAACAAAAAACTTAAGATTAGTCAAGCTTGACACCTTAAACATAGAATTTGACAAACACTAATGCAAACAACTACTACATAACTTTATTAGATAATCAAAATAAGATGCTCATAGATGTAAAAGAGATCTAGAAGTTATTGGATATGGGATCTTGCTAAAACTACTCCCTCTTGACAAAGTCTAAGTGTAGCTATACCTTTTAACTGAATTTTTAACGACTTCCTTAGGGTATTTGGAATAAATAAACCAAATGAATGATAACAAAGAAAACAAGGAGAAGAAGGGTTAGGTTTTGGTAAGGCTTTCAAAAACTTGCCGGTACATGTATCTTGGAAATGGAAACCCCCAAAATTGGAGGGGGAATGACAAAAGAAAAGGGAAATTTTTTACACTTCTAAATCAAGCTTTGCCATCACATGAGTTTATGTGGTCTTGATCAATATTTAAAATAAACAATATGATATGAGAAAAGAACCATTAACTAACACCAATTCTTATAAAAGAATTTCCTCACGGTTTTGATGTGCCTAAATTGTTTGAAGGGGTTGTCGGAGTAAAAAGAGACAACCATTTGATCCTTGTTTAGATGTTCTCAAAATAATTGACCTTTATTCAAATGTTAGATGGTTACAAAACTAGCTAATAATTATTAATTAGAGCTATTCGTTTGAGTCTTTTCTTATTATTGAAACCTCATGAAATTTGTCAAGGCATACTATTATCATTCAAAACTTCTATTTAATTTTTTGGAAAATTATACCTTGACTTCAAATATTTTCTAGGATTTCAATATAGTTGCTTGTAGCAATTGACTTCCAAGAAAACTACTCTACACAATTTGATAAATTTCAATTTTAAATCATCTCTAAGGCTAGTACTATTTTGACTATGAGGTTTTCAATAAGGTCTTTTTAGTCATAAAGACCATATTAGGGTTTGGATATATATATACACACACCTGCCCTCTAAACAATCATTTTGGGATTCTTTCTATACTAAAAGGATACTTTCGAGGTTTAAAACAAAAGAAAAATTGAGTCTAAAAGGACAATCTAAGGGCTTGCACCAATATATTTGTAAAAATTTTTAAGTAGAAATGAAATAAAAACCTAAAAGGATTAAGGTATTTAAGGATAAAACTAATTTTGGGAGATGAAGAAGTATAAGAAAATATAAGATGAAAATCATTTCTTTAGGAATCATCATGAGGTGCACCAAGGAAAACTCTTGAGGCAAAAGTTTAAATCATCTCACTCATCTTGGCATAAATTGAAGATCCACTATAAGGAAAAGGAATGTTTAAAAAATATTCCTAGTAGTATAGTCCTATAATTGATAACTTTTTAGGAAATTTTTAGTATAATAATATTAAAAATACATTTACATCTAGTAAAATTACTAAAAATTTGTGAAATAGTCATGATTTATAGAATTATACTACTAAAACTAAACTTAACCCTTAAAGGACCGGACTGCGTTTTTTGGCTATATAGAAATTTTGAGCAGGCCATTGTGACTATAAATTTTCATATTTAAAGCTGAAATTGTAGTAGAAGGTTAAGACAAGGAATATCTTTCATATGCAACAAATTTCATGACATTTGGAAATAGGAATCAAAAGTTCTAGCCTAATATATCAACTCGGGCAGTCTAGGCAAATCTGAAAAATCATTTTTTTTAAAAATAAAACTTTGAAATTTGTTTTCTAGACTTATATATACAAAGAAAGTTTTGAATCATTCCATTTTGATCAACAAGTCAAAAGTTATGAGGATTTTTTGTTTGTGGGCAGTTATGGATTCCCTACTCTAAAATAAACTTTGAAATCCTTTATCTTACCCAATTTTCAATATTTTTGAAAAATAATAAAATCCTAGGATGTAAATTATTTATTACAGCATTTCAACCATTGGCATTGGCATTTTTCAATTTTATAACAAAATTATTAACAATTTAGTATTTTGATTCATTCTCTACTTCTTTCTACTTATTATTTTTTTTTATATGTTGTGTAGATCCAAATTATTTGAATTTTTCCAAGCATGTAGAAAACTTGACTTGAAGAATGAATCCAAAGAGTTGCAATCATTTTGAACATTCTTTCATACAAAATTCACCTTGTAAAGTTCAATTGCCCGATTTTTTGCAAGGATAAAACAATGATTTTTGTCACTTCAAATGCTAATATCTTACAATCTACATGGTGGAAATTTTTAAACTTTTTTCACATCTTGTCAAACTAGTTTACTATAAGATCCTATGGTTACATGTGTCTAAAATTTTTTTTTTTTCTAAATTTTGAAACTTGTCTAAGAAATGGCAGTTTTGGGAGCAGTTTTGGCAAAAACATAGTCAAAGGACTTTAGGGGTTAAAACATTCTATTCTTTTTGTAGTGGATCTACCATAGAAAATTTTTCAGGATTTCATCCAAAATTTAAATGGGTCATGAAACTAAAGATCTAGAATTTTAATCATTAACCAACCCTTCTCCAAGATACAACAAAATTAGCAACCTTGAGATGAGAAGAAAACAAGTTAGGGTTGAGTTGTACAAAAGAGTTTGAAAGGTTATATTGAACCTCAAAGGCCTTTAAAATAATTGATTTTTATTTTACATGTATTGTAGGGATAAAAGTGTTGATATTATATTTCAACACTAAATCTTCATTTTTCTTTCTTCTACTATTAATGACAATCAAGTATTGGAAATTTTGAAACCTTGAAGAATAGGGTGTTGTGAATTTTTTTCAAATTTCAAATTTTAAGTTATAAAATTATTAATTATAATGAAATTTGTGAATCATCCAATTAAAAAATTAAAGTTTGTTGATTTGAAATTCATAATTTATAAATGTAGTGTTTTTATTAAATTTGAACATTAAATCTGAAATATGATATAAATTTAATTTTATAATGAAATCTTTTTTTGCATTGAACACTTTAGATTTGATTCAGTTATCTATATTATTAAAAATCATTGCAAAGAGATAACACTAAACAATACTATGTCTTGTATAGATAAAAGAATCAATATTTTACTATTATTGCTACATTAAGTTTTGACTGCCTTCTTTGCAAACAATTATGATCAACTTATTAATTATAATTATAAAATATTAAAGATATAAAATCTTTAAATTTTAAAATCAATAAATGTATAAATTTAAAAAAAAATTCTTTTATAAATTAATGAATTTGGAATATTAAAAAAATTCACAGTTAGTTTTTTTTAAATGAAGTTAAAAAATTTCATATGAATTAATAGATTAATTTAATATTCTGAAATATAATAATTAAATTTTTTATTAATTTTAAATATCATATTTAAATTTAATTTAATATTTTGAAATATAATAATTTAAAATTTGAAGGTGTTATTAGTTGAGACACCAATGGACATAGAGATGGCAAGTGACAAGTTTGCCAACTCCCAATCTCAAGAGCCCCCGACTGTTAAATGTTTGGAGGATCTCTTCACATCCCACCAATTTCCTTGTTTATGTTGGCTTTGTTTCATTCGTCCCCATACACTCGTCACACCATCACCTTTACTTAATTTCTAATGCAATCAATTTCCCTTGTGAGTCTCCACAATTACAGTTGACTTGTAGAACATATAATCACATCCAGCTCCTACAATATAAGAAAATCTAACTTTTGCTACTCTGAATTAATGCAAATTGTTTGCATACATTGTATTCACCTGTTTAAGCTTTTCTAGCCTTTAATTTTTTGTGTTTCTTGCACTTCCTATAGGCCTTGATGTTTTGTTTTCATTTTCTTCCATATTTCTTGGCTTCAGGAGCTAAGTGTAGAACATTGCTTCCTCACCTTTTCTTTATGGTTCTTTTTTTTTATCACATTTTAAGAATTTTGGTCTATAATATGACCAATTCAATTGATTGTATTGTAAAAAAATTTAATTTTTTATGAGTAAAATTTTATTGTTCTAGAATCCATGAAGAACTCAACATTTATTAATCTAAATCTAAATAAAATAGGATTAAATAATTCATCATTTGATCTAATTAAAACTACCAAGTAAAGATGACATACAATTTTGAGTTTGGACTTCTTAGACCTTTTGGAGTTAAGGTTTGTTAGTAGAGCATTTTTGTGTAACACTCATCTTATGCCTATTTTTTTTTTAATTCAATTTTTTTACTTGAGGATGCTAGTCTAAGGTATTGTAGGCTAGTTTTATAACTATCATTATGAAGAAGTCATGTATTGGCTTCCAAGAGAGAATAAGGTTCAGTGGTTTTTGAAAGCAATTCAATAATTATTTTACGCTAATTTGCATTTGGCTTTTGTGGATTTTTGTGAAGGCTTGAGCTAAAGTAAAGTTTGTACTTTGATTTGGATTGCAGCGTGAGGACTTCAAATAGTGGTTTGCATGAGATCTTCAAATGCCATATCAATTTGTATTTTCTTTTCAATAAAAGAACAAGTAGAGATGCATAAAGGAAAGTATGATACTTACAAATGTTTAGGAAAGCATCATGTAAAAGAGAGTTAAGCAAGTGAAATAGGCGACACATATTGTCGTAGCATAATTTGGAACAAAGCATGTTGGATTTAAAAAAACATTTAGCGGACTTAAGTCACAAAAATGTATAACATGTAAAGTCTAGATTTAGTTTCAATGTATATATAAAAAGGCTAAAAGACCAAAAATTTACTCTAATTAAAAGAATTTTTTCAATTGCTAAATAGATAGCATGCAAACCACTTTATTGAAAAAAAACAAGTTTTTCCTTCTTTATATGCATGAATTCATATGCAAGGCCACTTTAGATTTCACTAGTCAAAGCAAGAAGCTTGAGATGACAAGAAATCCCACATATTGATTCTTGTAAGAATTTTTATTTTATTTTTTATTTTACAATAGTCTAAGTAACATGAATGGCATGCTAAGAAGACTTAGAAAATAAGATCTTTAGCTAGTCATTTGAGATCAATTAGACATTTTATGCATCCTAAAATGTTATGAATGCAATGACTCTTTGGAATTAAGCTTGTCATTTCACTCCTATTTACACATAGTATTTAATGAATTTTAAACTTTCAGCATGCAATCTTGCATGTGATCTTTAGCTTGTTGCTTTGACAAATACAATTTATATTAGACCTTAGAGATCAAGTTTCTCTGAAGAAGACTTGTTAGGCATCATGGATTCCATATTGACAATAGAGTGTTCTTTTACAAGGAAGGAGATAGATGATTTCATGTGTATGCAACCAATACTTCCAATGGTGCAACATTTTCTAGTGTTGAAGTTTAGATGTTCTTTTCCAACTCATAGTCTTTATTTACCATCATGTCTACTCTAACTTTGCTAGCTCATTTGAGTGTGTTGCACATGCTCATGCACTAATACACGTCTTATTGAAGTACAAATTAGATTTTAAAAGAATAAAATAATTTCTAGGTTGATTTCCCTCTACAAATTCCATCTCATAAGTGACCATGAGATGAGATTTGTATCTGTTATTGACAGAACTCAATATTCTCTAGTTAGTTAAAGCCACCATTACAAATAATTGTTATGAAAGGCCCGAGATCCAATTGGTCAAATGTTCATCTAATTTTATTTTGAATATATAGTGATGCAAGAAAGAAGAGACAATTTGCAAAAAGGATTTGATTTAGTCACCGACTTTGAAGCCAAGGAAGTACAAAAATCTTATCTATTGGATAACCTTAATTGGTATTGCTCTAAGCTAAGATACTACACCCGTTCTTTTCTTAGATATGCTTGTCAAGTTCTTTGTATCTTCACATAGCTAACATTATAGTTCAATTGTTGATGCAATTACTTAATTGATGAATATATAAGTACTATCATTTCATCAATTTTGGCCTTCTAGACCTCAGTGTAATCATTACATGATGTCAACATCAAGTGTTGCCTTCCATGTTGATAGAAGCTCAACCTAATAAGAGTCTATTCAAAGGACTAAGATCCAATAGTATTTAAGAACCTTGTCCAAGTACATAAATGTGGTTGTGCTATGAGATTAATTATTGTTAATTTTGGATGTAGGGAATCAAGAAACTATATAACTAACAATATTTCACCTAATTTACCATTCAAAATTGGAAATTCAGAGTGCAAGTCATTCATGTCTCAAAATCTAAGGTACTTGTATTTCTCCATTCCATTCCATTCCTATGAAACTCCTAGGCCAATTTTCATTTGTCTAAACAAGCCTTGAAGACTAATCTTTTCAACTACATTTTCAAAGATGTAGCAATGTGATTGATTAAAAGTTGGAGAATTCTTTTTAAAGACTTTATACTTTGTATGGAAAGATATAGACAAGAAATCTTGGTATTGAATGATAAAATGATATGGATGTTTGCATAGCAAGGCTTTTGTTATTGATCTTGTTCATTTGACCATTTTGTGGAGTGATCTACATATGATAAACTCACAATACAATCAAATGGATAAGACTACTTTGTTCTTGCAATGAGTTGTAAATAGCTATGTTTTTTTGTAAACATTTTAGTGGTCCTCAAGCCTTGTCTAGAGAAATGTAATTGCTCTTTTCAGAAGATCTGTAGCCATCTTGTTCATGATGAAAAATTTACACTACACTTCTACTAAGCATATAGTCATATATTGCCTTGAGATGATTGTTGTGACATTGCACAAGCTTCATTTGAAATATCATAGTCTTGCAGGAGCCCAAAACTTGGATTGACAGGGATAGAAACCAATAGATTCACCTCGAAAAGGACACATGAAAATGAAAATTTTGTCCCTAGTCATGGACAACCTTCTTGTTCTTATGATAAGATAGAAGGGTTGCCTGAAGAGCAAAGTGGAACTACTTATGAGTGTCTTGAACAACATAGTGATAAAATAGGGATGCGTAGTATGTTAGAACTTGGTATCGACAACTGCTACAGAGGTGAAATTGCTTACCAAATGTGGCAACATTTAGGAAATAGTCCTAAAAGTTCTTCACAAGATGAGAATTTTCAACAAGAAAACACTACTAGTGTTTATCAAAAGAAATATAACGTTTTGGATAGTGAAGATGGTTCTTGTGTAATGCTTGAAAGCAATTATAAAGATCAAGATTGTGGAAGGAAAATGATTGATAAACTGCATGAAGAAAACAACCATGTAATAAATAAAGCTATTCTTGATGAATTAGGCATTTTACAAGATTGCCCAAGTATTGTAGAACTTCAAATTCCTATAGACAACAACTTGGTAATGAATTCAACAACCAAAGGTGACATCTCTTGCTCAAAAAACCATCTCAAGGAAATGACAACTCAACAAAAACAACAAATTTTGATAAATACTAGTAGCAACAATAGATTATGCTCAGACGTGAGCTTGGAGAGATTTAATTATTCCTACGGATGTCTAGAAAAGTGTTGGGGAAAAATGCTATCCAAAAATGAACCTCAACAAGACCATATTCAAGTTAGTGGATTACCAAGAAGTACACAAGGAATCACCTCAAGTAGGAATTCAATTGGATGTAGGAATACATTAAATCAGTCTCCAAATATAGCCACACTTGTAGAAGCTCAGCTTGATGGACAAAGAAAATTATGTGAAGATGGAAATAAAGCAAAATATTTAAATAATCTCAATGAAAATGATAGTAAACGTAATTTTCCTTCCCTTTTCATAACTTGTTTTTATATGCAAAGGGTTTGATATTATAATAGTAGATATTATTAGTATCATTTAAAATTTTTAATACATATAAAAGAGTGAATTTTGGGAGATCAATTTGTAATTGTACAAAGATCTTAAATAGAGGAGCCAAATCCCTTGTCATTAGATTTTTATTTCTATCTATGAACTTCAAATGCATGTATAAAGTAGAAGTTTGAAGATAACTACAAGTAGTAGTAGGCAATCTAATTTCTATTTCAAAATAAGAGGTCATAAATATTTGGCAAAGACATGCCTACACCATTTTTTGATAAGTCTAATATAGTATATGAATAGAAAAGTTGCAATTGGTAACTAGAATGAATAGAAGTGGAATTCATTCTATAAAGTTTTTAATTTCTACTAAAGTTTTATTGTCGAGATGTTGTATGAATCACTTAAAAAATAAGTATCTTTTCAGAGTGCAAGATTCCATCAAAGCAAGAGCCACATAGGCTAGTAGAAGTGACTACACAGAATAATCAAAACTCTTTAGTATTTAATTCCAAATTCCTTAAGCGCCTCAACAAAGTAAGCAATTGCTGATCAAATGTTTATGTGCTTGTTTCCACTTTTGTCATTGATGGAAGTATTTCATGAATTTGAAAGCAATTTATTACTTCATTTATTATATTTCTAACTTTTCTCACAGATCAACAAAAGTACACATCTTGACCTAGATGAAAGAATTGCACAGTCTTCAACTAAATTGGAACTTGTAGAGCTTCCTTCACCAATTGTAAATGTTGAATTAAAGAAGAAGGTAGACCCTATTCTATAAAAACTTGCAATGGCTCAAACAACCTACATGAAGCTAGTGCATATTTTTCTTGTAGGTATTGTAGTTTATTGAAAGACCACATCGCTCAAATTTGTAAAATTACCATCTCTATAAATCTATTGGTCTATTCCAAATATAAAGACTAAGCTAAGGACCAAACAATGGGTTGAATATGTAGAAAAATTTGGTGTCTAATGAAAAGATACATGTGTCAAAAGAGTCAATAGGAATATAGGATGTCAATTTATTATTGCTAACGGATAAATTTTTTTAGTATAATGGTGATATGTTGTTGTAAGGAAAGTGACATTTTTAGATTGTAGAGTATGCTTTCAAAATTGCAAACATTTAGGATTATATTGAAGATTGTCTTTAATATTGTTCAAAAAGAAATATGAATATTTGTTTTGGAAAAAACAACCTTGCAATTAGTAGTGTGTTTATGTATTTTCATTCACAAAGCTAATTTGGATGATCGTTTTGTTGATGTCATGATGTACGATGTAACTAGGTCCAAAATCATATTTGTGTTTTTTAAATCAATTAATGGGATTACATTTGCACAATTTTATCTATTGCATATTTATTTTAAGGCAACCCTTACGCATGATTAATCATAATTAGATTCTACAAAGTCCCAAGTATCAGTGTTGATTAAGTTCTACTAATGAATCTTGGTGTGGTTAGAATTGGATCAATGTTCATGACGAGGTTCATAAAGTGTAAAATATTTCCATTCAAGGATTCAAATTAGCTCTAAATATTGAAGAGTTGTCATATTGAAGTGTAGATTGAGGAATTAGAAAGACTAGTAGCAAACGAACAAAAGAAGGTTCAAGAGGTCACTAAGCGACTAGCGGAACAACAAGAAGAAGCTAACAAAAATGCACAACAAATGCAAGACAATTGGGATAGAAAGATCCACGAACTACAAAAAGAGAAGTATGCTTTGTCCATTTGTCTTCAGGTTTGCTCTCATTCATCTTTTTTTTCATGAATGACTATATTTGAGCTTGAATCTAAATGTATCATTTTACTTGGTTCCTTGCAATTAAACAAAAGAGACCATATGCACTTGAACTACAAAAAGAGAAGTATGCTTTGTCCATTTTTCTTTAAGTTTGCTCTTGTTTGTCTTCTTTGTGCATCATTGAATGTTGTCTTAGCTTGAACCCAAGTGTATCATTTTATTTAGTTCCCCTCAATTAAACAATTGATTAGCATACAAAAGAGAATATATGCACTTGAATGTTGACCTTGCTAGACTTTATTCTTAATTGCAACAATTTGAGCAAGGCTTTGTGTTTCTAACCTCTAAAGGATCAAGTTGCGTTTTTTTGGCAACATAGCAAATTTGGGTAGCTCACTACAAATGGAGTTTTCTTGTTTTTTTATTGAAATTTTCATAGAACATGTGCCCAAAGAGTAGCTTCAAGGCCTAATAATTTTCATAACTTTTGACTACTTGGTCAAAAAGTTATTGCATGGTATGCAATTTTCTTTATTCTACAGGTAGCCTAAGCAATTCAAAAAATTCTTTAAAAATGACTTTTTAAGAAAATAAAAATTTGAAATTGGTTCTTTAGATTTATATATACTTGGAAAGCTTTGAATCATTCAATTGTGATTAATGAAATGAAAGTTGTAAAGAATTTTAATTTGCAAGTAGATATAGAGTCTTTGAAAACCATACCTACCTACAAACTAAAAGTCCTCATAACTTTTATCTCATTAATCACAATGGAATGATTTGTGTATATGTAAACCTAAAGAACCAATTTCAAAAAAAGTGATTTTTAAAGAAGTTTTTTGAGTTGCCTATGTTGCAAACAGAATAAAGAAAATCACATATCATGCAATAACTTTTTGACTATATAGTCAAAAGTTATGAAAATTGTCAAGCCTTGAATTTACTCCTTGGGCACATGTTCTATGAAAATTTTAACAAAAATGAATAAAAACTCCATTCATAGTGAGCTAACCAAATTTGCTATGTTGCCTAAAAATGCAGCTTGGTTCTTTAGGGGTTGAAATTCGATCATTGATCAATTATTTGATTGGTCATGTTGTAAAAGATATAATTCAAATGAGATGACCAAATATTATGAATCATTGAAGAAATTACATTTGCTAATCAATCAAAATAATTGTCATCATATGAGCTATTCAAACTACTAAAAAATTATAAAGCCTAATTCAGGATTTCTAGTCCTTTTGAGGTAAGTTAGTAGATATGCTTATTTTTTCTAATCTATTTGTTTCACCTCCTTATGGCATGTGATAGTCAACAAAGACTGCACACCTTGCATCCCTATTGGCAGGGCAAGAATCACAAGTTCTAAAAATTCAAAGTGGTAGCATATCTCAACGCGATATTTCAATCCATTGCCACCATAAAGAACTTTTTAAGGTAGAAGTTTTATTTTTTCTCCTATATCTAACGATCTACTATTAGATTTTTCCATTGCCCTTGCCAAAACTCTATACTACAAAATTTGACAATAGATTCCTACTTTGTGTCAAATTGTGAGTTGATTATTGTAATAAATTATTGTTAAGCTTTTTAACAATATGCAAAGGACTATCTACAAACATGAATTAGAAGTTGACCAAGCTAGAGAAAAACTTGGCATTGTGAAGGTACCATATATCACAAAACAAGAAGCTAAAAAGCTCAAGCAAGAGATATTGCAACAAGAAGTTCTCATACAAGGGTATCAGGTGCATTTTAACCTAGTGGCATCAAAAATTTTGAATCCTAATTTAAACCAACTTTTAGGACCCTATATTATTTGTACATAAAACACAAACCGTCTACAAGTAGAAATTATTAAGTTTTGGGTGGACTAGTTCCTAGGAGTGTCTTAGAATATGTCATACAAAGAAAATTTACCACCGACAAGTTAACCTTTTAAAAGGTGGTTTCACCCAAGCATCTCTTGCCTCTTATTTTGTAATTCATACCTATCTACAATTAAACAGGCTTATATTCTTGAGTTTTTTTCATGGATGTTGAAAAGCTATTCTATACATGACTTTTTAATACAGCATGAGAATGAGAAAGCCATGCAAAAAATCAAAGAGATCCAAGGAGAGGCAAAGGACAAAGCATGCATTATGGCTGAAGAGAATGCTAAGCTAACTTCCCAATTATTGCAATGTCAACATCGTGGTATGGCTTTTGGTCCCCAAGTTGCTATAGAGCTCTCTTTACAAGAAGCCCTAGACCGTGAGGCTCAATTGAAGAGACTTGAAGTGCAACTAAAGCAAGAAATTGCAAGGTTGAAAGATGAGCTAATTAAGGTGTGTTTTAATTTTGATTTTCTTCTTATAAGTACTCCAATTGAGGTAGTATCATGGTTTTTTTTAGTAAATCTCATCCTCTAAGGATATCATTATTGATCATTCTTATCTAAATTGCACATTTTTTCAAAGAGTACAAAAGGCAATAGTATTGAATGTAAATAACTTACATTCTTCTAATATAATGGTAAGTCAATCTTGAGGAAACTACTAGGCCAGCAAGCCTACATCAACCATATCATGTGAAAATTTTAGCTAATTAAAATTAGTTACTAAATTTTCACATTGTCCAAATTTTGCCAATTGGAAAGTTAATGCTAATTCATGTTAATTAACTTGCAATGAATTTTCATTCATTTCTACTAGTTAACCAAACTCCCAATTTTGGACAAGTCAAATAGCTATAGCTATAACAATGATTTGAAGTGCTAAATTCTCACATCAATTCACTAGCAATATATATCTAACTTAAAAGTATAAATTTTCATTAGTTACTTTGCAAATATTTGTATACAAAATAATAATTAACTTATAACTAGTTAATGGACCTTAATTCTCTAATTACCTAATTGGTATATGCTACTTAGTTGTTCATAGCAAGGCCCCATAAATAAGTCAATTATCAAGATTGTATTATACCTTGATAGAAAATCTTTAATTCTTACCCAATATTTTTTTGTGTATGAGGCACAAGCCAAGTTGGAGCAAATGGAAAAGAGGGTGTCTAAGACTTTGAATGACTTGGAGTGTGAATTAAAAAATCTAAAGAATAACTTGTTAAACGAGCAAGAGAATCATGCATGCACTTTTCTTTCAAAAGATGAGGTTACCAAGTCATTAGAAGAAAACCAAAGGCTTTTGAGTGCCCTACAAATAACTATTGAGCAACAGGTAATGGAGTTTGTTTTTTCTGAATGGCACTCTTTAAAGGATTTAAAAAATTGATATTTTTCATACCTCCTAAATTGTATAACACAACTAAGTTGCGCAAAATAATCATATTGTTTTATACTTGAAACTGTGGAAATATAAATACTGCAAAATTTTAAAACAAGGGAACTTTCAAATTTTTTGGTTGAATTTTATAAATCTATATTTTATAGCTTTAATTACCAAAATGTTGCAACAATTTTTATGAAGTATTTGTGTGTTAAGTCAATTGCCTTTCATTTTTATATTATTTGTCATGACAACATAGGTCTTTATGCATTGAGATGTGTGGTATATTCTTGTTTCTAGAAAAAGTCAATAGGGTGGGAATGTACACATTGAAGATTTACACAATTCCAATCTACAAAGTGAATGATATTGAATTTTAAAGCATTTTTATCATCAAAATATTAAAAAATAGCTAAAATTTTTTAGGACAAGTAATTAGAATAACAATATAGTCTATAACAGTGTAAAGCTAAAAAAATCCCACTTTATAACACTCTTAAAATTAAGATTATTTTAATTCCTAAATTTAGAATTAATAATGAAATATTTGGTTGTCATAGTTTTTCTAAGCTATTGATAAAACCTTGATATTTTTTTACCTATTCTTAAGTAAAGTAAACCCTATAGAATACTTACTTGAAAATAAGTATGAATAATTTTAATATGATTATGACTATTAAATGCATAGAAAAGATTTGAAAGAAATCCCACTATTAATAATAAGAAGGTGAAGCACCAAGGAAGCTCACATCTAAACTAAAATGGATCTTGTTCTAAAACTATCTAATTAGTTTTCTAGTTTCTATTTTGTTTATTCCTCAATGCATATCCAAAACACAT
Organism: Pseudoscleropodium purum; assembly: GCA_963969395.1. Lineage (NCBI taxonomy): Eukaryota > Viridiplantae > Streptophyta > Bryopsida > Hypnales > Brachytheciaceae > Pseudoscleropodium > Pseudoscleropodium purum. The sequence continues at coordinate 20,766,610 of OZ017797.1, forward strand.
GTTGCATATAAATTCTTGTAGGCAATCCAAATCCTAGAGCTTTGTAGTAAAGTTGCTACCTATGAAGGAAATGGGACAAATCTTGACAAGATTGCCAAGGAAGATCAATGCATTTCCCTTCGAGATAAGCAAAGTGTTTTGGTTGATGATCAAAGACATACACAACCTCCTCTAAAGCAGGTTTACGTCTATACATGGTTTAAATTGCTTCAGGAATTCATTTATATTTATTGAGTATTTTTCATCAATGATTTCTAATAATTTATGTATAAGTACTGTTTTTATAGAAGATTTGTTATAATGTAAAAACTATGGATTTAGATTTGTGATAATTTATATTTGTTTTCTATTTTGAATTAAGTTGTAATGTATTTATTTTGCAGATTAGAAAACCAGAATATGGATGTAGAATCATGAAGCCCGGTTTATCTGCTCTTGCCCAGGTTTGTTGAAATGAAGGTAGAAATAGTATTTTTGTAGAGATTATATTGTAATATTTTCTTTTGCTTTTGATACTATTATTTGGTCACACCTTAAATTGAGTTATTTTTTCTTAATCTAGGCATCACGGGATGATAATGAAAAGATTCGGAAGCTAAAAATGGAGCTTTCTATTTTAAAAAAGCAAAGCAATACCAAAGAGGAAGAGAGCAATAGAAGACTCCACATGTTGAAACTTGAACTTGAGAAGTTCAAGCAAGAATATGAAAAACGTTTGCAGTATTTGCAAACTTTTCATTCACATTTGGATCCTACATCTACTAGTGAGCAAGCTGCTCAAAATCGAATTAAGGCACTAGAAACTCAGGTATGTGTAAGAAATTACTACTCTATAATATTGTATGATTTTATTTACATTCAATTCCACATTCACAAGCTAGTTCAAATTCTTTGAGTTTATAGGAAATTTTTAATTTGTGTAACAACACGTTTTCAAGTTGTAGTGGTGTTTGGACCAATGCAATGATTGTAGTGAAATGTAGTGTTTTGAAAAATAAAATGTACAAATATAGATGAACAATACTACCAACAATTTTTCTAACTTGTCAAACTAGAGTCAAAGTGGTTTTAAATTAATCAATGTAAACGAGGTTCAATTTTTATTTATTAAAGTTGTATTGAATTTTTTGAATCATCAATAAAGAAATTGCATTGCCTTACTAAAGTTGTCTAAATATTAAAATATGGATATAAAATATTACTTTAATCATTACAAGCATTATAAATTTGTTTGTATTTGATGGAGTGTGTTAGTGTGATATGCCAAAAGTGTAATGAGATGATGAAGAATGAAAACTTAAAAGAAGCTATAATTTTTTTTTCCAAAAAGATATGTATATGGGCATATTAAGTTTATTGAAAAATGTAGCATTTTAAATTAGAAAAAATGTTGAGAAATTTGACCAAACTATCATTTTGTGACAACATTTCTTTTATATTATAGCTTGAAAACACCCAACAATTTTTAATAAATATATAGTTTTGTACTTAGTAATATTGATAATCTTTGAATGTCTTAGGGATATTTGATTATTGATTTTTGAACACATTAATAGATTCCAGATTTAAAAACTAATGATCAATATTAATGTGTAGATATACTCCAAGTAACAATAGTAGATTTAAGAAGCCTTTACAAATGATTCTTTAGCAATTTTTTTGTCATTACATTAAGATAGCATTGTAAAATATTTTTTGTCCAAAATTATATGACTTTTGTATTGTATTGAGCTATGCTTGCCATTATTCTACATCTAAGACAATGATGGCTGAGATGCTTACTTTTGAGAGAACCTAGAGATTCATCAAGAGACATTTGGTGTCTACAATAGCCCACATATGACATTTGTTTTAACTAGGTGGTGAACATACGTATCCACTATTCACGCAAATTAAAAGATTTGACGGATAAATTGGCAGAGAACAAAAATGAACAAACCAAAATCAAATTAACAGCAGAAAATACTACTCTACAAAAAAAACTTCCTATTGTGCGAATCGTGAAGGTATATATTCTTTCCAAATTTGTTGATGCTTTAGAGTTTAGAGTGCTTTCAAATCATAATGAGCCTCCAGTTCATGAAAAGATAGCACAAGTGTTTGCTAAGTTGAATTGATGAGCTCGGCCTTATGTTCAACTAAGCTAATCACTTTGCTAATTACATGCAAAATGCACACCTATAAGGTCAATTTGTAAAGCCAACAATGTAAGATTGCAACCATTTCCAACTATTGATAACAAATTAGGAATCCTTGAGTGAACGTTAAATCCTCTTGCTATTCTAATAAGGAGACAAGAAGAGGCTTTTTTTCCCTTTGGATCCTCTCTAAATCATAATGAATTGAAATGTATGCCCTTGTGTATGTTGTAGAGGTGCAGGTGAAGGAGCTTATGGATGCCAAGGAGCAAATAGGGATGTTAGAAGATGTGTTACACCACAAGGATCACACAATCAAAAGTCTTCAATATAAGCTTGGACAAATTCAAATTGCTAGCAAAGGTGCAATTTATCAAGTACCCACTAATATTTATGAAATTAAAGTTGTATATAATGTTGATTCTTAAGTTCCTTTTAACATCTAAAAATATCAAGAAAAATACAACATAAAGCCATATACAATACTAATAGCTCTACGTTGTCATATCATCTAGAAAAGTACTTTTGAAAGATACTATTTGCATCACTTTAACATATGAAGAAGTGTTAATACAAAAAATCACTTTGGCTACAAGTATAAAAACTTGATGCAAGTAATACAACTATTGAATTTTGTAGTAGGAGGGTGTATACAACAATTGAAGGGATAGTAGACAACTCCATTTCCATTTAATATATGAGTAGTCATAGACGTTTAGCCATTCCTATGTCTAACTTTTTAATTGATTGCCAATTAAGTATTGGAAGACATGTGTTTTCATTAATAAAAAAAGATTAAGAATTAGATCCTTGCAATTTTAGAATCTTTGACAGTATAATTGTTATTGAATAGTTGAGATTATAAGAAGGGAGATTGTTGATTGTTCATTTTTCTTGACAATACTAGGTAATGATGTCAATGCTGCTAATTCTATCACAACTAAACAAGTTGCAAGTCTTGCAAAGATCAAGAGAAAAATCCAGGGAAATTCTCCTCAAAGGGAATGTCTAATCCAATCATCTCTTCAAAAAGTTTGTAATTCTAAAAAATTCACACAAGAATCACTACAACCTTGTAGTACAACAACACTTGTTGATAGGCATGAGCCACAAGACAACCAAAAGATCAAGAAGGGACAAGATTTTCCTATTGAAAGTGAAGCAGATGTACATATCTCACCTATTTTATGTAATAAATTAATGTCTTTTTCTTGTTGACTTTGCAAAAGATGCATACGCATGTTGTAAAGTACATTGTCAAATATATACTCTAGAAGACAAAGATTTTATGGTTTTAAAAATGACTAATTTGTTCTAGATAATTAGCCCAAGGTTGGGAGCTAAGAATAAGATTATTACAATGATAAGACTATTAGACATAAAAAAGGGTTTTGATTGACTACATTTTAAGGATCATAATATAAATAAGATTCAATTTTATATCTCTAAAATCAATGAAGAACATTATGTGTATTGGTTAAATAATATATACTTTATATAGAAAAATATCCCCATATGAACCACCCAAAATTATTAAAACAATCATCTCATCCTATTGGACATTGGTGACATGCAAGAGTTAATCCTTTAAGTTTCAAGCAACCATAAATGGGTCACTATATAATTCTCACATCTTAGACCTTAAAGGATTGAAACACTACAAATACATTGGCATTATTTATTTTGTGTTATTTATTTCTAATAGTAGTATTTTCATTGGGCATTCTTTTAAAAGAAATATATCTTTTGGTACCTAGATTGTTAGCCTATGAAAGCAACTTGGGGAAACTAAAGCAAGTAGAGAAGCCCTCCAACAACAATGCCTAGAAAACATGGACAAAGGCAACTCGGTATTCTATTATACATCAACAATCTCTCCATCACTTGCAACAAGCTTCTAAAATGAACATAGATAATCACCACATCTCAAAAAGTTTGTACTCAACTTTAAAAATATCCATCAATATATCTTTTGATTGTTTTGAATTATTGCATATTAAAGAAACTATCCTTCAAAATAAAAAATTTACCTCGTTGTTATAAAAGCTCTTAAGATATCAAGGTTTATTAACTATAGCCAAGGACAAATTCTATAGATTTTTCAAACAAAAAGAGTGACTCTAGAAAAGTAGATTGGAGAAGCTACAATGACCCTCTTGAAAGAGAAAACCATGCGTTATAAGCAAGGTAAAGTTGAAACATTCTTAATGATAAGAGATTAGGTGTATTGCTAAGCGCCCGCCTTTTATACAAACATATTCTATAAAGTAAGGAAAGAAACAACTTCCTATCTAAAATGTAGAAGACATGAATAAGTGTTCAATCAAATTGATTTATTTTTGTGAATTTTTGCAAAATTTTTATTTAGACCCTATAGAGTATACTTACAATGTGTAGCAACTCTTTAGTTCTTATCACAAATCTTTCTTCACAAGTTTTTTTGTTTTACAAGAATCTTTGAAACACTAGGCTTGAATGAAGAACCCCTAAAATGCTAGGTTTCCTCTTTTGGATCTTATTTAGGACAAACTAACTAAAGAACAATTATAAATAATATGTTGATTATAGCTCTTTACTTTAAATTAGAATATTTGAGGGTTGAAATATATTTGCACTATTAAATATGTTAGGATACTATTTTAAGAAATACTTCAATATAGTTGCATTATTATATTAAAGAAAATGCCCTAATATATTTGCAAGGAGAAATTTAGAAGCATAGTTTTCTCGAAGCAATAGAGTTGAATGAATTTCATGTCCATTAGTATTGCATGAGAGAAGATCATAAATGGAATTGAAGGGCTTCTATGGCAGGCTCAAAGGGTTTTCTGAAGAGTTGGAAGAAGCTCAAGTACAAGTTTGAAAGCCAATACAAGTCAATACCTTTCTCTTTCAGTTAACTTTGAGTGTTGGAAATTTTAGGTATAGATTTTTCCATAGGGTCTTGTTAATCACTTGATGGTTACTCAGAGTTACTAACCAATGACTCAAAAATATATCACAAAATTTTTTAGGAGTTGTGCATCTCACCTTTTTCTATTGGAGATGGCAACAAAAAAATAGTCCAACTAGTTGTCATTCACTTTGAGTCTTTGACTCCATCACTTGTCTTCATCATGTAGTTTTTTATTCCTCCACTTATCTAAATGGGCTCAAGATTGTATTCAAGAGTGTTTGTTATATTTGTTTTTATTACTTGAAGCTATGACTAGCCATCCTGACTCTAAAAATATTACAAACTACCTTTCCCAAAAATTTAAGGCGTAGTCTATGATTTGGTGAATGTTTGAGATAGGAAAATGCAATTCTTAAAATATCCTATTTCCAACACTCTAAAATCTTAAATGACATGTGCATATTGATCATAAAGACATGGTCTTGTATTTATTTTTGCTTAGGCATTTCATGAAGACATGTAAACATCTAGTCTTGTGGTTATGGTTCTGTTTGTTATTTTGGTATAGTTTTTAGAGTTGACACATTTAGATGAACTTTTGATACATATTTTGCACAAGCCCTAGTTTATAAAATCTACACCCTTGAATGACTCAAATCTGGTACTATGAAACCCATCAAAATGTGATCATTGATGCAATATTGTTGGGTTCAAACTTTGAATGTATCATTTTGGCACATTAAAATTTGTCAATATAAGGAATGTCACATTATATGATTGTTAGGATTTGAGGTCAGTTAATATTAAAACTCTTAACTGTTGTAAAATTTGAATATGGCATCCAAATAATGCATACTTGAATGCTTTGTAATCCCCTTCCATTTGCTAACAAAAGTCTTTAAAATAAATTGAGTAGGAACTCGGTGCAAAATTTGTCGATTGAGTTATCCTACCTTACATAGTGAAGCACAATTTCAGCTGAATGAGACTTGGATGCACAGATGCAACCATTTCCCGAGGCACATCTCCACAGTGTGCACCACAACCGAGCATCAGCGAATGTTAAGGAAGAGATGCATGGCAAAGGATCTCTCTTCAGCGACGGTATTAAAGCCCATCAACCTCTGGCATGGACTATGAATAGCTTCCGGATCCATGATAGTTGATCATAAAACGAATCCTGAACAAATAAACTCCTAAACTCTCCCTATGGTGGAATCACGCCAAACCAAAATTTATGCATAGCATAAATTCGTTGCTGGGCACTTCCCAAAAGCTTCATGCTTCATCTGAACGACGCTTACTAGAGCGACAGCAACCAGTGAGAGTTCTGTTGTTGCCTTAACCGAATCCATAAATCATAAATCATAAATCTGCCGCAACACTCCATGCCAATTCACTCTAGCTGTGGAGCACCAGATTTAATTTCTCTACTTGAGCCTAAGTATTCCAATATGATTGTTATCCCAGTATGATTGTATGAGATAATTCTATGATTCATGAAAGTATACACTTAAGAGAGAGAATGTGCTTCGTGGAAAATTACAATTATGAGAAAGAACCACCTGCTTAATCAATTCAGTAACCTATGACTTGCAGAGAATCCAAAGGAAGGCCTGAAGTGGTGGCAATTTAGTTGAGGACTCAGATGGTACATCATCAATGAAAAGAGATTTGAACTTACCCGGGTGAGTTGGAGATTCGCCTTGCTTGGTTCATTCACTAGCGGTTGTGGAAAAAAATTGTGAGCAAAAACTCCCAGATTGTAGTTGCTTCCTCAGAACTGAACTCCAAAGATCTGTTACTTTAGTTATGTAAGAGGAAACTGAACAAGGACAAGCTTCGGCGGTATTTTCCAGGTTCGATTGAAGAAGATCTCTCATTTGAACGCTTTTGTACATTTTCTGAGTTGAATGAGTAATGATTGAGTTGATCACGTTTCTCATCCCGAAGATGTAAAGCCCGACATTCAGTCACGTTAATCCTACATGCTTGTAAGGCTCAATGGAGATCTAGCGCCTGGGTTAGACTCACAAATTGTATAGAAATTTGTATTCCAAAATTTGGTGGAATATACGAATTGAGGAGAGGCAATCGGTTCGCGTGTCAGTGTGTCAGCTTCCAAGAATGTTGGGAATGACGTTCGGGTAAACAGTCCTGTCTATTTTATGTATGTAGCACTATCACAATATCGCAGGACAAATCATCGCTGCTATCTTACCTTGATTTTCTTCCTGAATCAGTGCACGTTGGTAGCTAAGCTGAGTTCCATACAAATCAGGATCATTCTCAGGAAATTTTTCTGGATGCCTAATGAGGAGTCGAGTTGTGTTTTTCGCACTGAGGATAATCAGCAGGAGGAGAACTCAACGTCTCATTATCCCCTGCGCCATTTCTTACTACAAACGCCATTCCCATCCCCCATGAAAGATGCATCTCCAGATGGCAATGTAGGAGCCATACGCCTGCAAAAACTCCAATTACCACATATCGATCGGTTATAATTAGTCATTCACTAATAACTTCAACTAAGTGAGAGTTCCGAGTTCTAATTCCTAATGTAAGAGAACTCCTTGCATTGTGATATTGCTCTGCAAGAATAGCACACTGAATGCAAACTGTTCAATCCGTGATAAGGGATTATTTAAAGAAATCTGCACCTCAAGTGCGCTAAAAAGATCTCGTACTATAGTACAAGCGAATCAACATGCCCATCCGCAAAATATCTAACCCATAAATGATGAGAGTATGCACCTGGATTGTTCGCTGTCCACCGAATTGCAATCCAACCGCCAGCTGGAACTCCAACAGTGTTACGCTGAGGAGGATCGATGAGATTGAACGTCATGGGGTCCAAAACTGGGTTGAAATTTCCATAGCCTTCTCCTACGACATAAAAATTGTGACCATGAAGGTGGAACGGATGGAAATCATACTGCAAAATAGCAGTATCTTGAAGCACGAGTTCTACATTTGTACCGAAGTTGAGGACTACGACTTTCGTAGAGTGTCTGGGAGCCGTATATGTAGGCACAAAGCCCGTGAAGTTGTATTCACTTGGTGGCCTACTTGGAAATCCAAGGAAAAGATTTCTGATGGGCTCGTTCAAAAAAAATGCCTCCAACAACGAAGTATTCCACGGGTTGTCAAAGGAAATGTTATTCACCGCAGCTGAAAATCGAGAGTGGTTGACTCCTTGGCAAAGGGCTAAAGGTGGACAAGTGTTGTTAGGCTCAAGAGCGTAACCAACGGTAAACTGCAATGTTCGGTCGATTGAAAGTGGCACTGATGCCGCTTGCCGTACGCTTTCAGTACTTCGCATGTTGTCAATAAAATTCTGTCTGGTTTCAGTCTCATTGTGAACTGGGAGATCTGGAAGTATGGGGCCAACTGACGACCGAGCTACAGGGTACTGTAGAATCGCAGTGGTTGTAGTGCGTGGAAAGCCTAGATTTTCCTCGGGTACGACTGAAAAAACTGTCGCTGCCATATAATATCTTCCGTTACTCAAATTCGCCGTCAGGAGAACATCAGCTGTTTGACCCGGTGAAAGATAAATGGTGTCGGTTGTAAAAGGTTCCACATAAGAGGCGTCCATAGCCACAACTGTCAATGGGTGATATGCAATGGCGAAATAATAGTTGAGCTCCAGAGCTGCATTCACGACATTGAGTTGGTAGGTATTTCCGGGCACTACGTTCAGCGTGAAAACACCATCTGCAGATACGATCACAACAATTTTAGAACGATGGCTATTCCAATTAGAGAGAATTTACAAGTGGAGTTCTCCGAGCACTTGAAGTTGAGACGTTAGTGGATGCAAAGTTATTTTTAAATAAGAGAGAAAATCTTTCCTAATTTTTATTTTTTGAAAATGAAATTCGGCGTTCACGAAATTCTTGACACAGCTGTCGAGGTTGTACTGAAAATGCTGTAAATCGAGTCAGTTTGCGGTGCAGAATGAAAGAAGTACGTACGTGGCGCTGATCCGTTGTAAAGAGGTCCTGGGTAGCCGTTGATGGTTGAAGCATCAGACACATGAGGTGCAGCCCCTGTACTCAAAGCGGTTGTCTCTACGGTCTGAGGGTTTGCATTCCACCATTCCCCTGCAAGCATTGACAAGAAAATTTATCAACACTGCGAGCAATCGGATCACCTCAGGTAGAACCGATTTTCGATTAACACTTGTCTACATTAATAGTCGAGAATATGTGAAAGACCTAAGTATATGCAGTCGGAGTTTCATCTTTTGTACAACTAGGCATTGAAAACTGGAAAACACCATCTGTGAAATCCTAGTCTCAACATTCGCTCTCAACATTCATCAAGTGTCAGTGCCTTAAAGTATGCTGTTCGAGAAGTAACCCTTTAGAGTTACAGTAGTCCCTAAAAATCAATATTCAGCCCTCAAAAGAGACGAGGATGGTAATAAATCTGAACTATTGATGTTCTTTCTTAATAATCTCAAAACTATCAGACCAATAGTTTTTGAAGAACAATATCCATGGAGTTCCAACATCCAGTATGGTAACAAAGGAAATAGTGAGAAAAAATTCTCGATAATAAACAATCAAGCATACAAAGGAAAGGGGATATGTACCAAGAATAATGGGAACAGCGAAATTAGGCTGAGGATCGTATGGATATCGTACACCTGGCCTAGGAAATATCACAATGGCCCCATGTAATGTTGCGCGCAACCAGGTGATATGAGCGTGCCAAAGAAGAGTGCCTACTTGACCCTGCACTGTGAAATTGTGTGTGAAGGACTCTCCAGGCCTAACAGGGCATTGTGTTATATACGCAGTTCCATCTGACCAACAGGAAAGGATTTGTCGAACGCCATGCCTGCACAAATTTGTCAGATATGACTTCTCAATAAAAACAAGCGAAAGACGCACCTATTCTCAACGTTCTTGGACACCTCAAAGTTCTTGGACCTACTCGGCCTGATATCATAGCATGAGATACAAGTTCGATTTTGGATATCTTTATCAACACGATTTCTACTTGATGCCAAAGACAGACCGTGACGACAAGTGCGATTAAACTCAATCCCATACTCGATCTCAGTGACTGCTAAATCTGAACCGATGTTCTAGAAATAAAGTGCACTGTTGATGCCTGGATAATCCTCATCGTTGGTTCCCGCCGTTTTTTTTGTCAAAATATTGCAAGATTCCAATAAATATTTGGTCTAGCTACAAGACTAGAGAAAATTTTAGGAAATTGTAAATATTTTGCTAGATTTTATAGGAAAATTTGTAAAATCGCATTGAGGCTACCAGAATATCCAAAAAAAATATGTTAATTTTGCGAGTTTTGGTAACTTTAACCAAATTTTGGAGCCTCCCGGTCTGAAAACGTTAAATGAAAAGAGAAACGCTGGTTAAAACTTTGCAACACATGGAATGATTGCCTACATGTTTTGTCACTTGTACCAGTAAGAGGACTCAACGACTTCTAACTAACCCGAAGCTCTTACAGAGTTAGTGTTATTCCTTTTGGCTGATGCGAAATTATGTGCAGAGCGCATAATGTGTAGCAGTGAAAACAATGAGATGCACCTGTCTCGAAAATTTTGGCAAATCAGCGCAAGCAAATTTGCTCTTACCAATGGATAGCGACATCTTCGTTAATATTATTTGTGACTGTGATCATCAAGCGGTCTCCTTCGTGCGCGTAGATAGTAGGACCTGGATACTTCCCGTTCACAGCTATCAAACGCTTGGTAGTGTTTAGACGATGAACGTTCTTATAGCCAACCTGCAGCAATTTTCAATTTTATGAAATCACGACAATCCCGAGCCCTGTGATTGTTCGAAACGAATAAAGTCTTGCTGGAAAATGCATTTGAAAAGAGAAGCAACGTTTAAGTATTTTTCTAGAGAAATCGTGATTGTAAAAATGTGGACCATTGGAAAGCTCGATGGCGTCCACAAAACTATTGCCAATAGTCATTCGTCAAGTAATAAGTGCCATACCTTGAAGTGAAATTTTTTGGTCGTCTCGTTAGAAGCCAAAGATGAAACTGCATAAGTATGATGATGGCGCTGGCCATAGGAGACCTTCGATGTAAAAAGCAGAAGCGACAGGAACAGCGAAATGATATGGAATACCATATTATCGCGAATCCTGACCTCTGTGAGGTGCTGCGTTAAATGACACGGCGCGGTCGGAGTGGTCCCAAACGAAATTCTTATTTATCCGAGAACATTCAAAGTTCCTTTTGTCCAATTCTCATTCTCGAAATTACTTGCAGACTCTCGTTTAACCTCTAGCAGTGCCCTATTTTACTACGAAATTGAACTTAACTGGATGCTGACTAAGCGCGGGACACATTGAGAGACCAGCGCATTCAACTACGACTTGTTCTTTCAAGGGAAAATAGCTATTCGGCGCAGGGGAGGCGTTTTCCCGGGCGTTTAACAAATTTAATCGAACTCGCCCATGCTTCTTGACATCTGCTATGTCCGAAATCCTGAAAGTGCATGGATGTGCAGTCTGCTAAGCTCTGTTCTATCAAATTCCTCTAGAGTGCACTAAGATTTACAGTACTAATTTACTAACAGCGGAGATTCACTGACTACAATACATTATCAAGCACAAGGGTCTTGCAAACGAAATTTCAATTTCAGTGATGAGAAACGAACCTTAAGTCGAAATATCTATTGTTCGCAATTGATCCAAGAACACCCGAAAGATCCTTCGGTCCAAAACTCCTGTTCGTGCGACTTGAAGACTCTAACTCTAACAGTGGCCTGCTTCACTACAAAATTAAAATCAGGTACGTGGATGCTGCCTAAGTGCGGGATACATTGACAGACTAGCGCGATTAAACAATGAAAGCTACTTTACAAATTAAGATTCAACTATTCCGCGTTAGGGAGGCTTAATTATCTGAAAACGCTTCTGCATCTTTAATTCTCACCTAGAATACATGTACGAATCGAAATCTTGATAGTGCTCGCCAAGCTCTCGTACATTAATTCCCCCTTCACTGCACTACGATCACGGCTCAAACACTAACAGCGAGCGCAGATTCATGTCAATGACTGCATGCCCGACTTGGAAACCGAATTTCTATTTCATTGATGAGAAACCAAACCTTGGACCGAAAAATTTGAAGTTCACAACTGATTTCGTTGTTGGCTGTACCTAAGGGGAAGATGAGGAAGGCTTTAAAATCTGCCGAAGCTCTCGAGAGATCGGGCGAGAGATGGCTCTTCGTGGCGGGAGAACTTCGAGACAGCTCTAGAGAGCGAGTTTTTTTTTCTTGTATACCCATATGTACGGTCCGTTGGATATCGTATATATTGTCATGTATTTTTATTCTTGGGATACAATGTATATTTACTGAAATATGCCATGAAATACACCTTTGGATTGGAAATTCAACAACTAACATCTTTTATTTGGAGATTAATTTATTCTTTCAACCTTATCATGGTCAAATACAGCACTATACATATAGAATACGTGACCATTTTGCAACTTTTCAAACATGTAAGAGGTGCAATAATAATCAAAATTGAAAGTGCCTTATGTCATTGGATGAACTTCAAAATGAATGCAAACTTTTGTAACTATTGTATACTTCAATGCAAGTACCTTATATATCAAATATATAAAAAAAAACATGTTGCAACCTAAATTGAACTTCCCAAACCTTTAAACAATCCAAGTTAGTAATTGCCACTTCTAATGTTAATTCCATTATAACCTTGTGGCTGCTTTCATTGCCACATGGTGCAATGCAATGTGGTTGGAACTAGGGAGGTTGGTTTCAAATCATAATCCCATCTTTTTTACACTCCATAAGAGGTTGTAGAACTTTACAATTTCATGATCTTGGTTTAATTTAGAGGAAAGTGTTATGTTTGGAAATTGTCTTACATCTCATAGCCTTCATCTAATTACTAAGTGCATTTTTCTTGTATTTCATTTTATTTATTTCATTTTCAAAATTTTGGTTTGATTTTAATATATTTTACATATTTTATAAGGTCATCCTAATTTTTTTGACACAATTGAATGTTTTTTCTAACACCAAATAATTCTTATGTGGTTGTTTTTTCATTTAAGAAGAAAATTCAAATTTATAGAATATTTTTGTTTAAATTACCAATTTATTCTCATTTTCAGCTACCAATGTAAAATTACAAAAGTAAATCTTGAATGTAATTCAAAAGGACAAATTGAGGTTTGACTTTGTAGCCATGGAGTTGGTCTTAAAGGGTTAGACTATGTCTAGGAACAACAACAAATGAGCATTAGTTCTAAGTAGGGTGATTTGGTTCATACAATCACATTAACAAAATTAACTATAAATCTTAACCATTTCTAAAGACATCCATGATTCATTGCTAAATAATGTTGGAGATTCTTTGACAACCAATAAAGGATTTTAAGTGCCAATTTCATTATAAGCAAACATATGAAAAAATTCTTCAAAAGATGAGACCTCAATTTTCTTTTTCAATTTTATCCTCAATCCAAGAAGTAACAAATAGACTCCACTTTATGATAGTAGATAGAAGAGCTTCCTTCATGGGCTCTCTTTGGAGCTCACGAAAGGATCACAACGTGACTACTCACCCTTGATATCAAATTGCAAGTCCTCAAAATATTAACTTTATTTTGCAAAGCCAAATTGAGAGTGAGTTGCAGATTTTGGTTTAATCATCTAAATCTTTCTTAAAAAAAACATCAAGATAAAATTTGCTTAAACATAGCATTATATGAACAACGCAGGTGTCTTCCTTACTAATATTTTGTAGTTTTCAAATTAGGTGCTAAAAATTCATGAAGGCTACAAATCAAGAATAAAGAAGGAACCGAAATCAATGTAGAAAGCATACATGGAATTTCACAGCTGCCAAAGAATGTTAATTACTAGTACTGTTCTTGAATGTCACTCTAAAATCATTCAACTCACGGAGATGAAGTCAACACCAAGACAATCTCTCTCTCTCACTGAGCATCCCATTGATCAAGCAAAATACAGAAGGAACTTGCCCGCCTTCAATATCATCCGTAGAGTTAGAAACTTCGCAGTATGGGAGAGCTTGTCAAATCGCTGTCAATATTCAGCTTTGAAGGAAAAGATCAGCACAGGAGCTGAGGTCTGTACAAAATTGATTGCAAGTGAACACTTACGCGCTCCACTCAAGCATAAAATCATAATTCTCTCATCCTAGAAAACTAGGATATCGATCTCTGTTGAGGCCTAAAAATTCAAGTGGAACCGTTCGTCTTTTGTGACCTAAACCTATTTGTGATCACGCTGAAGAGGAATTTCAAGGTAAGGTTTTCATCATCCCGCCACGGGATACTAAACATGTAGTAACTCAAATTTTTTTCGTTGGTAACTGATTGCCAGCTATGCAATATTCACATAAACAGTAAATACGGAATGCTAAAGGACAACGGAATTCTGCATGAAACTCTGCTGTACAAGTGGGTTAGAAAATGACTCAAAAAGTGTGGGACGCAACGACTAAAAAGAGTGAAGCCTTGTTGGGCGCATCAGGGACTCAAACTCCTTGTTCCGTTGCTCCAATTCCTTATAAGAATTCTGAAGAGCCTCAAACTTTCTTTCTGAGTCGGCCTTGCCTACTTCCAGTTCTTCAACTTGGCTCTGCAGGCCCTTGAGGTAGACAATAGCGTCCCCAAGGATGGAAGCTTTATCTGCCTGCAGATCGATATGCCAACAAAAGTCAGATCACATTGAAGTTCCACTAATATGTACGCTACCAAGTGGAAAAATTGTATGGTAATTCAATGCATTAAGAGAGTATATATGGGTCTGGAAAATCATCAATTAATACCTTTGAAATGATGGGAACTAATCTCCTCAAAGCAGCAAAATTCTCTTTTTGTTTTATTCGGCGTCGCCTCTCTGCCATCATATGGTTCACGGCTGCTTCATCATGCCCACGATTCACTGCACCACCCATGCTGGAAATTCTGGAACCTTGTCGAGGTCGTCTCTGCCCTCTTGGCAGAACCTGTAACCCAAAAAATAAAATGGAAATATATTTAGATTTACTAAAGAATGTCCCAGATCACACCTTTGTCGAGCATTGGAGTCATCTTGCATTTGCTAACAAGACCATTTCATAATCAGACAATGTTCATCTCCAAAAGGGGTCGGTTTGGGGAGTAGTTGTAACAGCAGTAGAATTCACATCATGCATGAAAACATATTGGTTTTGCGAGTGATTAATGTATCAGCATACATACCTGGCCAAAGCAAGGCTCATTTGGAATTCCATCAATCACGGTCTCAGGACTGGAGCTGGACGCCACATGCCTTCCTTGCATTCCGGCCTGCCCTTCATTCTGGACCCCTTCAGGCGTGGGAGGAGAAGAGTGAGGGATCTGCTTCACCATGTCAATGCAGCGGCGCAGCAGGTCCTGTCTCTTCTTTAGGAACGGCCTAGCCAGGACGCGAGTATTTCTCCAGATCTTGAACGGTTTCTGCGTTGGCGCAGGAGTGGGCAAAGCCTGCCCAGGCTGGGGAAGCTCATACGAGGACGTTCCATGGAATGCGTTGCTGCCATGGTTTTGGTTTTGGTTAGTAGACTCCGTTAGCAGTTGGTTCATTTGGCACATGCTGCCTGTTTCCAGAGGAGGGAAACTGTAGGCGCCAGATTCGAGAGGCTCCCCTTCGAGCATCAAGAATCGGTCTAGATTGAGGTCGTCTTCGACCCGACTCCCTTCTGTTTCTAGCAAGGATTGGCATCCTGTTGTGTCATCCAGCTGGTTCAATTCGGGGCTGTGAGACGACGTCCTTCTGAAATAAACCCATCCCGGCCAACGACGTTCAGGACTCACTCCAGATGTATTTCACCATTATGAGATCGACAGCAAAAACACACGTACCAATTGGCATATACATTTTATACATCACTTGCTTTGAGGATTTGATCTAGATTCTTATGGGAAAAAAAGTGAATTAGAGTTTTCATTTCGTACTGACCTTCTGGGAGAGGAGCTGGTGTTGGAATGCGAGGGTTGGCGTTGGCTGGAGGCCATGAAGAAGACGTTCTGCTCCGGGGAGTCCCCAGAAAGGAGTGTGGAGGCCGCCTCTTCCAAGCTGCTCACACTGGAAGACGTGGTGCCGGAACGGGACATGTACGTCTGCCCAGGCTGGGTTCTCGTCTGGACGGGAGGGTAGTATATTTGGTTGTGTGTTTGCTGCGTCTGCAAAGCTCCAGCTGTTGTGGTTAAGGTTGGCATCCCCCAGCTAGCAGCCCTTGCAGTCGCCGCATCCATGACAGGGAGTAACATGTTGTCGGTGTTCATCACTTCATTCCCTTCAGCGTCAAGTCCCAAGATCATGTTTGGCATGCTAGCCAATCTGTCACAAGCACACATCATCCATCAATCCCATGTCCAACTTCATTCGTTTGTACTGCCTTAGAAACAGGGTCATGCACGGACAATCAACAACTGAACTTAACCATAAAGAACCCAAAGCAGGTCTAATGGTTTCAAAATGACCTATATGACTGATCACATTGTGAAAAGCATATTCCAGATGGAATCAAATAATACATCACCAAAATCATTGAAAAACATGCCATGTGCTGGTCACGAATTCAACAAAAACGGACTAAAGAAAGTATCCACATGACCGCAAAAACAATAGAAAGTACAATTCGGGCTTCTTGGTTCGAATAAAAGGTCAAATTGAGCCCATGGGATTTTTAGGGTTTGGCAATTTGGAAGGATTAGTACCTTCTATGGATTTGCTGGTTCAGGGAGTTGGGCTCGAAAGAATGGGTGCTGAGATTGTCGGATAGGTGATGCCTCAAGGGGCTCAAGGATGCGTGGGAATTCGGTTGCATCATGGCACGAGAGGATTGAGGCACGCTTAGAGGCGCTTGGAGGACTACCCCACCAGTCTGCATATTGCTTGCTGATAACTGCGAATGGTCGCTGTCTTGCTGACCAAGTGTTGGCAAGACGCTCGTCATGAAGTAATTCCGGATACTTTCCATCAGATCGAGATTCTCCGGCACCTGTGGTCATGCAAATACCACGAGATTACAATCAACTCATTTATTCCAAAGATAACGTGAATCTACGTACGAAGGAGCCATCCAAGTGACTGAATGTGGGCACCGACTTAATTTATGACAACTTCGAACCTCCCCAACTTGTGACTCCAAGTCGGATGCTTACATCAACGCATGTTCCGAGCTCCAGAACGCCTTCGGACCAGGAAATGAATATGGCAGTCTGTTCCACGAAAAACAATAATGGTGCCCTTGTCATGATCAGTGAGTGAGAAAAAAGAAAATTCATCAGGGAAGGTAGATCAGATCACGGAGTGCTTTTGGCGGCTCCCATACTGAATTAAAAAAATTCTATAAAAGGAGAGATCTTGTACAATTTTCGTGAAGCCAGTCCTGGCACACGGCACATCAAATGAAAACATCAGTTCTAGTATACGTACCGAAATTCTGGCTCGTTTCAGAAACTCGGATTTCTCCTTGGATCCTGCTCTGTCGAGAAAACTTGATCCACGCATCCAAATATTCCCACCTTTTGCATACGCCATGCCTACAGACCTGCAAACATTGCAACAAATTTTGAGTTGAATAGAGCTTTGAAACCACCACTAGGGCTTGAATTAATACTCGTTCTGATTCAAAGGTGATTCCATGTCCACTTTATCCAAAATTCATGTTCTGTGAAACTAGAACGAAGATGCACTGTAGCGTTCAAAACAGAGTATGGTCGGGTGCACTAGATTATCAAAAAATGAAGATTTCTGAGCACCCGGCTCTGGCTTCTCTAAACCTTCCCAGTGGTTTTAGGGTAGCAGGTCCCAGAGCTGACCTAATCTAGCCCAAATACTCCCTGGACTTGTATCACTTCGGTGCCCTAAAAACAGAGCTCATTAATTTTCAGCTGAATTTTCCGCCCTACGACCCCAGCTGAGTGCGTCGTCTTGTAAACCCTAGTATTAAATTTACAACAACTGCCTAGCCTCGTAGATCTGAAGAGATAAATTCGGTGATCCCTGAAAATAGAAAAATCAGAACACAGCCTGGCGGCGGAAAACTTGAAATTGAAGTCAGTGAAGAGGGCTCTTACCCATAGCCTGTTCTGAACTGGCAGGACTTGAACGTGGAGCTGAAATACTCCTCGAGATTCCAGCCTTGGGTGTCGCTGTGGCACCAGTGACCCCCTTTCCATCCCAATTTCCTGAATCAGAAACCGATTCACAAACTGAGTAGGTGGCTTGCTGTGAATCAAAATTCAGAGTTGAATTCGACGCTGTTGTGATCGAATGACAGAACCAGTGATACTAGAGTGTCCAGTTACTACTACTCTGGGGAGACCCAAGAACTTGTGCAGTGAGTCACTAGGCCTCCGACATTGCAGAGCTTTTGGAGAATTGGGGCAAAATGACAGTAGAAGAAAAAATCAGTAAGTCATTAGAGCCTAGTTCGAGACTCTCAGTGCCCATTTTTCACAATTGCACAACCTCAGAAGTACTTCTTCAAAGTGGCAGTAGAAGAAACTCTACAGTCAATGGTCTCGGAGACGCTTAATTCCTTGTATTCTCTCTTGCACAACCGCTCGAGAACTGAGCTTGCAAGCTGACATTGGCAGAAATTCTATGGTCAATTTGGCCTCCCAAATCTCTAAGTTATTGTATTCATTACAATTGCACAACTCTCGGAGAACTTGGGTTCCTTGTTTTCACCACCACCACCACCCTTTCGAGCTTCAGCCCTTTGTGACTAAAATGAAAGTGTTGGCACAGACTCAGGGACGCAATCTGTAACCCTGGTGGTACCAACCTGGTTTGCGGGTTGAGTGACCAAAGCGCGACGTAGGACCATTTTAACTCCTGCAGCAAGCTCCGCAGCTGCGCCTCCACAGGCGTAGGCTCGGAATGCTGGAGCTGCTGCTGCCCGGCCATCCGTTGCATTGGGGAGTAGCTCATGGCGCAAGCAGAATGAGCTCAAAGTCCGTCCGGCTTCTCAATTGATCGATCTCCAATTCTTGATCTCTGCTGCGATCGAATCGAAGTCACTCTAGTCTAATGGTGAGAAGAAAGCCACGCAGATTGAAGATGACTGATTCGTGTGGGGCTCGTGAAGTGTCTCCATGCGACAGTCACGAACAATACTTGTCAGGAAAACACGACGACACTCGCAAGCTCACTGCAAGGCCTCGTCGCCGTCGTCGTCAACAGAAAACTGACCAACACAAGCCGCATTCGCAACGCAATTCAATTCGCCTCCAATTCCAAATTCTTCCAAGCTAATCAATCAACAAGACCCGGAAAACTCAAAAAAACTCAAAACCCCGCTGTCCTCCCCTTCAATTCAGCCAACCCACTGACAGTTCTGTCTTGTCAAGCTATTGAGAGCGAATGCCCAATTCAATTCCCCAATACAATACTCCTTGAAAACTGTGGAATCCCAAATGCGTCCCCACTCGCGGCGTGAACTCCACTCCACTTCCTTAACCAGCACTCCCTTCCGTCCCCAATCAATCTGCCACACCTGCAATCCCCGCTCCCTACTTGCACTCACGCAATCCTTTTTAGACGTTCCACTCAAAGTCGCCTACCAACACGCATCCCCCAATGCACACGACTAGCGTCAGTTCCCCCCCTCAACCTCAATGACGCTCACACCACGGACTGACGATCGAGTTCAGATCCGCTCACGGAATCCACCCCTCTCCCTCCCCAAAACAAACCAAACCAAGACACACACAGAATGCAAAATGTTTCTCTCGAGCAATTCCAAATGCTCTTCAAGCTGCGTCCCCCTAAATGTGGGTTCTCTACTCCAGTGCGGAGGTGCAGATTGTAGAGATCCTTGGAGACTTAGAGGGAGAGAGAGCGAGACTGGTGATAATGAGAATGAGCGACGGGTGCGTGTGGTTTTGTGAAGGGTGGAGTGACAGAGGCGATGTAGACGAATGCCAGTTTGTATCGGAATTGCGCACGTGTCGGAATGAATCGGGCTTCTCCCTTTGGTTGCGGCTACTGTGGAGCATTGACTGCGTCCATCAGTCCTACTCATCATTCTCGAGGCCGGGGGTGTCCGACTTCCAGGGATGGGACCCGCTTGGCGGTATCCTCTAAATACGTGTGCCACGAAGCTGCGGGGACGCACGCAGGAAACATACAAAAGCAACGAAACAAACGGCTTCACAGCAGTTGGGGACGTGGGGCACTGGGGCGAGGGTGGGGCTGGGGGGTCGCTGTTGCTCACGAGTCAGAAGTGTCGGGGACGCAGACTTCGCTTTTCTTCCTTTTTCTCATTTTGGGTAGAGCGACTTGCACCCTGGAATCAGTGTAAATTTTTGGATTTTCCCATGTGGCGATCATCTGGAGAATGAGAAAGCCATTAAAAAAATAATGAGGCCATTGGAAGTGTGTATTTTCCCAAGATGTTTCCCATAAGCCTATCCTATAGTCTCTTGGAGTACAAAACTTTGAACAAAATTTGATGTGGTCAAGAGACTTCCACTTCAAACAAGTAAATTAAAGAGGCCACTAGCCTGTCAATCATTAGCGTTTTAGAGAAATAGTCATAATCTTTTCAAGAAGAATCCAATAAGTGGGAACTTTTAGAATTGGTGAAAAGAGCAGGAATGAGAATTAGGTTGAAACGACCCTTCCATAGGGCCAATCTGCTCCTAATGCTATTTTTTTACTATTTTCAACTTTGTTGATTCACATCGATCCATTTGAGTTGCATCATTTTCTATAATAAAAAGATTTGGAAAATTACAAGCCCAAGCTCATATGAGATTGACAAAATGTTGCTAAAAAAAAGTCAAATTTCTTAGTAGATTTGTACATTGTTGGCCCTTATACCAAATTGGTTTTAGATGACAAATTGCCAAAACATTTACACTACCTAGGTTGGATGGGGTGGATGGGCTCATGAAATCACTTTGGATTGTAGAGTTGCAACAAGTGTGGCATCTCTTTCTTTCTTTAACTTCTAAAAGTCCCAACGTGAACTTATTTGCAACATTGCACAATAAGCATGAAGCACCAAGTGACCACACTAATTGCATCAATCCTTAAAGAATAGTCAAAATTTGTTCTTTCAACATACTTGAATGCATTTCATCCACTTCTTGTAGCTTTAGCAATAAGCTCTTCAAAACATTCAAATTCTTGCAATGAATGTTGACTCTCTCAAGAGTTAATCTTTTGGGTTGGGAGGCAAAATATAGTGAAGTGACTTTTTATTTGGTAAAATTTCAACAAAATTTCATGTAGTTGGTTTTTGGAGGTGGCTATAAATGTGTGTTTTTTGTACAAATTTTTGTCACTTTGCTAAAAAAAATACAAAGGCTATTTTTTGTAAAGAAAGTTTAATTCATTTTTTTATAGAATAGCTAAATTCTTGTTGTATTTTAAAACCTATAGTAACATCTTATTTTGGTGTCACCTAGATTTCATAGAGATATCATCAAATATCATCCAAATATTACATGAATATTGAAGAAATAGTGAGTTCCTTTTGCAAAATTAAAAAACTAAACTAAATAGCAACATCTACACTAGAAAAATTAAGATAAAAAGTGTACAAAGTCATGAAAAGCATCTTTGAAAGATGCAAAGTTTGCCAAATTTAGAATAAAATCTACTAATTTTAAATAATACTATGAATAAAAAGCATACAAATGATGGATGGGTGAACAAATTAACACAACAACCTATTTACTTTCAAGGATGCATATTGTATGAGAAAATGACCCAAGCTGAGAGCATTAATTCCACTCCAAAAGTCCCCAATAAGTAGGGTAAAGCCTAAAGAGGAGGGATTTTTTTGGAAAGAATGCTCAATGACCACAGCATTCAGTGGCATAAACCTCAATTGGAAAAAAAAAATTTAGAAATTATCTTTACAACGACACAATGAAATTCCCTTGCAACAGTAAGATGAATTTGGATGAAAATTGTATAATGCCCAATTATATGGGAAAACCCACTTTATACACATTAAAACCCTAATTATGTTGTGTAATTTGCCTAGAAAATGCATTGTAAATTTTTTGGTACGGATTTACAAAGTATTGTTCAATCGTAAAGAAATGTTTAGAAAAAATCAATGCAATGGAGGTCCTAATGTTGAAAATGTCATTTGTAGGTCATTCTTATTTTTTATGGAAAAATTTCACTAGCTCTAACAAAAAGGAGCTAGTAAGCTACTTGGTAAGCTAACTTCTCTTCAAATTCAACTCAATGACATACTACTAGAGACACCAAAGTTGGAAAAATTTTGCTAGTAAAAGAAACACAAATGTGGGCACCTCTAACTTAAGGTCCTAATTAGGACCTCTTGCCATGCTCTGGCCATTAGTGGGCAAAAAAATACTAGAATACAAGAAGAATTCTAATGATCGTCTTGTCAAAGTGGGCGAGCAAAAAAGTAGGATTTCATGTTTCATTGAAATTGGTGGACAAACTCATTAGTTAAGATTAGTCAATTTTGAGGGAATTAATATGTGTGGAATTCTTGGTGGATCCCTCCCTCCCCACCTACCTAATCCACATGAAAGTGCAATTGCTCACTTGTAAAACTTTACCCACCAATGAAGCATAGCAAGAAGCCCCAAGAGACAACTTACATGTGAGGCCAATGGGTAGGCTCTATGCTAATTGGAGTAATAAGATAGAAGAAGCTTCAACCACCAATTGTCTTGCTAATTCATCAATAAGCAAAGAACAACGACTCTATGTTTCACTGATATCAACCCCATTGATTGAGATTAGTCAATCTTGACAAAATCAATAAGTGTGAAATTCTTAACTCTCCATTCACCATATTCACATGAAAATGAAAATGCAACTGTAGCTCTATCCCCTCTCAAGTTTGCCTATCCATTCGTGCACATAATAAGCCCACCCTAAATTAGTCTAAATGGGGTGGGCCTATTAGTGACTTAGTGTGAACAGAATTAATAGACACTCCCAACTAAGTTAGTGCCGCCGGTCAATGTTGATGATGTGATTAGAGCATCCGCACCGTGGCACGGAAGAGATGGCTAGAAGGTAAATGGCCGAGCCTGGGCTACTTTTCCTACCACACTATTGACTAACCAATGGAATAGAAGAGTCTGGGCTTGCCAAACTATGAGCTTGACACAAAATCCTCCTGTGTTGCTCATCACTCTTTCTGTGCCCCCTAATTTGGGATTTACTGATGAGATTTCACCATTCCAACAACTCATTGGACAAGCAATAATAGTTTCATGCATAGTAGCCTACAAATCTTTGATATTGTGCCTCATGGTGGGGACTTGGCACAGGGAATCAACAAAGAAATTTGTGGAGCCCGTAATGAGACATTTGGTGAGTCAAATTTTCCGTGTAATGGTGGGGATGCTCTCAGTCAGTCCTCGGTCATGGGACTCTGGCACAGTGAGTAAGTTAAACATGTTGCTATTCCCAAGTTAGTGCTGCCTAAGTGTCGGTAACTTATTCCCTTCAGTTTCTCTTTTAGAAGGAGCAACAACAACAAAAAATTAGATTAAAAACTGAAATAATAAAATTATTTCTAGTAGAAAATGTTCATTTCTCAGAAGACAATCAGTGAGTCTCACACTTAACTTAATTGAACGAACTTCTTGTATGTACAGTAGTGGGATTTCATCTCTATTTTGACTGTTTTTCTTCTTCTTTTAAATTAATATTTGAAACATCAGTAGGAAGTTCTTATTTGGAAATGTAATGATGTCCCCCCTAAACATGTAAAAAACATGAAAATGTTGTCACACACCACTTCTGATTTCCATTCCTCTTGTTCAATAAGTAAACCCCAACTTGATCTTACTCCAATAGATGACAACACAACAGAAAACAGTGTGATTATTGTTGTTTTGGGCACAAATCCAACACGTCAATTGCAAGTGAATATGCAATTTTTCTTTCTTATTTGTAAATTATATTCCACAAGCATTTCATGGTTCTGTTTTTTTTTTCCCCTAGATCGCTCTAGCGGGTGACTAACTGAGAGAGGGTTTAATTGAGCACTCACGGAAGTCACTTCATTTGTTAGGAACCATTGACTGATTAAATTTTTTTTTAATAATAATAATAAGCATTTGAAACCCCTGTTGATTGACCACGACGGACTGGAGGGGATTTGACTTCCGTGTTGAAAACCATCACTGGATTCCAGAAATGACGTGTCAGTGGGCGTGACTCCCAAGGGCACGTGTGGCGTGTTGTCGGTAAATAGATAAATACGAGTGAAGGTATCAAAATTTCAGGGTTAAATCAGGGTTACGTAGCACTCTACATTTCCTCATTAGAGGAATATAGATCACTGTTAGTAATGTATTTCATCCTGTATGGATGACTTTCTCGCCATGCATTGTGTGCATGAGAGACTGACGTTTGGGTTTTATTACCAAAAAGTCTATTTACCGAGAAATGAATCAATTGTGAAATTAGGAAAAATGGTGTAAAGGAGGCCGTAATGAAGGAGAAACAATGCTCATAAAAAAGATCCATGAGAGGACTTTATGTGGGCTCTATATGACAAATGAGATCAATTGTGAGTTTTTTTTATGACAAATTAGTGAAATTGTAGTGTGCTAGTGAAATTAGTTTATTTATTATCAAAGTCTATGATTATTCCATTGTTGTGGTATTATTAGAAGAAATTTGAGGGCACTAGAAGCTCGTTTCGGGCTTGTTCCCCTGCAGCTGTTCTTTGTAGTGAGGGGAACAACCCGTTATTAGAATTTTTTTTTTTTTTAAAAGAAAAAATTTAATTTCTAGATGCAAAAGAAATTTTAAAAATGGAGGGGACAATGACGTGGTAGGATCTTGACCACGTCAGTAGTCTAGTTCCGACGTTGCACCATACTTGTTCCTAGCTTCATAACTCACAGACTTTTGGAGCCCTCAAACTTTTTCTAATGGGTAGTTATGCCAAGTCAAATATGCACTTGTTAAATCAGTCTTTTACTTCTGCTATATTGCTACTTGGATCAATTAGAGGCCAAATTAGTAGAATCATAATAATAATAATAATAATAATAACATGATCTATTATTCTTCTCCCTTAGACTTCAAATTACTTTGGTCCAATTTGTAAACTCTAATTTCAAAGAATCAAGAATGAAAGGAGATGAAGAATTTAGTCTCCAATCAAGTTTTTTTTATTTATTGTTTTTTGTATATTAAACAAACCAATTTGAATTGCTATAAATAAATGAAAAACATTGTTTCTAGTAAATAGTTTGTAGATCCATTTAGGAAAGTGTGATCAATAGTACTTAGGATTATTAGACTTTAGGACCATTTGGAAATTTTGAAGAAACTTTGATGTGTTCAAGAAATATAGAGAAAATTTGAGCTTTTAAAACTTTGATTATTAGAGTATCTACAATTAATTAATACTAGATTTTCATATTGAAGGGTTATAAATTTGGGGCAAAGATCTTTGGAGGACAATTTGCAACATAATAAAAATTAGATGTAGTTACCTCTAATAAGTAAAGATACCTTGATTAAGTTTAGACACTATGTACATGTTGCATCTTCTAAATTCCTTTGGTTCATGGATTGGATAGCCTTTTCCATCATTTAAAAAGGTCAAAAGCCATGCATATAAGAGAGAATGTCCAACCCATCATATGTTTTGATTATTCAATGAGCCATCAGTTCAAGGAACATAAAAGACATATATCACTTATTTGGCAAATTATTAGAAAAGTCACATGGATCATTTGATACTTTACACTCTAATTTTAATTTGTTTTTGAACTAGGACCATGATTTTTAAATAGTTTGTATATTTTTAAAAGTCATTTGTTAAGAGTGTAGCATACTTTACAATAGCTTATTAGAGCCTTATCATAGTTAATTTGCCTAATTAGAGCACTAAGGAAAAACATAAAAATTTATGAGCATGTAAATTCTCTCCAAAGAAAAACCTTATTTGGATAAAAAAACTTATTAAGACCATTGATGGATTGGGCATTCTTTCTTACATATACAAATGGCCATTCTCCTTCAAAAATACTAGGAAAGATCTTTCATGGAAGAGAGCTCTACAAGCATGTCAAATATATGCTTTGTCTATGGATTTCTATAAAGATATGTCATTCTCAAGAACCAATAATTGAACTAATTTTTCCATTATTGTCACAAATCTTCTAGAAGAAAGTGAATTTTCTAAGATTTGATGACAATTCCACTAGTGACTTTGATATGACCTTCCATCAATTCATTTAGGATTGTTATCTCTTTTAGTTTTAACTTCTTTCTTGACATGTTTCAAAGATTTGAGCCTTTGAGGGAATTGTGAGCTAATTTTATTTCTATGTTTGATAGGTAAAAGCATGTGGACAATCTACATAAGATTTTCCAATCTTTATTTGTATTTGGGTTGTAACATGTGAATATTCCATCCAAATTTTCTATAATTGTCTAGACACTATTTTTTTACCTTTCAAACTCTTTTAAAGGACAAAAATATGAGTCCCATATTGTTAGCCAACATATATATACTACTATTCTTTCAAGAATCCCTACTACATCCTTGTCTTGAACATATAAATTTGTAGTTTTTTTAGAGGTTTCCTATGTGAGTTGGAACACAAAAATGCTTTAGATGAAATTGCCAATTATTTTTTACATTATGGAGTAATTTTTAAGTTTTTATTTACGCATATGTCTTTTTTTTAAAAGGGGGTTTCAATTATGTTATTTGAAGATAATTCATTTCATTTTAAGAATTTTTCATTGAACCTTGAACATTGAAATCCAAGAATTTTGGGTGCAATATAGGCTAAATTTAAATGTATCCTCAACATTTTGTGATCATTTTCGGACGAACCATTCATTTAAATTACATCTTGCTTTTAAGGAAGTGAAATCCTTCTCAATATAGTCAACTCATTCTTCTTGTACTTAAAAACTAAAATGCAACTTAACTACCAATATGCAACTTATTTGTTTTTATTTATTGCTATTCTATAGTATTGTGATTAATTCATTTTTATTGTAGTTAGTTTGTTTCAATTAAGGTTACCCTCCCTTTATCAAAGTTTTTTAGAAATCTTTTCATTTCCATAATGGAGGACTCATAATAGAAGCAAAGTTTGTGATGAAATGTTGCTATTTTTTGAGGCAAAAATAAAATTTCCAATTTCAAAATATCTACTAGCTTTCAATATATTTCTTAACCAAATAAAATTCCTTCTTCAAAAGCTTGTTCTTCAACTAACCAATAATGAATAATTATATAGATTTCAAAGGCTCTTTGCATTAGATTGGCTTACACACCAATTTCTTTTTAGTGGCTTTCTATTCTTGCCCCTTGTATTTTTGATGGAGGAAAAACTTCAAAAAACTTCAAAAAATAAAACAAGAAACTACTCAATCTTTTTCAAGGTAGCTTTAATTAATGTGAAGTGTCCTCTTCTTTGGTCCAAAGACATGAAATTTTCTACCAAGATTATCATCTTTTCTCTCATCTATAAAAGCTAATATGTATGGTGGGTTCTCTGTGGGAGTAGTGTCAATTAAAGGGATGGTAATTGATAGTTTATAGTTGTTCCATTTGAGTGGATAGTCACTCAAATGACCGTCCAACGCTTGTATCACGAGATGCATTGTAGCCTTGCCAGGCCTTTGGTAGGGTAGTTCCAGTGGGGCAATTCTAATGAATTTGTCATCTAGATTAATTGGCTCATTTGTTGTTAGTTCTTTGAAAATGTAAAAGTTTCACTAGGGCTTTACCTCTAGACTCTTATCTATTGTACCATTTCTCCTTTCAATGGAAATCATCCATGTGTTTTTAAAAAAAGACCCACCAACTTCCAAACCTCCATAAATGTCTTTCACATTGGAAACCCTAAACCTCCAAACCCTTGCATTTGTATAATTTTTTTTCTTATGCCATTCAGGATAACAAAAGATATGGGATATTTATCTACATATATATCCATTGTATAGTTATGGTATTCTTATATCCATATCTACATATATTGCATACCATATCTATATCCATCTATATTTGAAGTGGACCCAATTTTCATTTTTTTTGTGTGTACGGAGGAATTCATTTTGAGGGGAGTGTTTGGTATTTGTGTCTAGCTTTTGAGGGGATGCACTTTGCAACACCACGCAAGTTGGGACTACCATAGCCTTGAGAACAAGGCATAACTTGTAGGCATCCCCCTTTCCCAAGCATGTTCAAAATATGCCTCCAAGACTGAATATTCAAGTGATCTGGTTGGCGCAATATAATTTAAATAGGTAGTTTGCTTGCCACACATTTGACATGAGCCTAAGTCCCCACTTTAGAGAGCATTATTTATTGGAAAGCCGGCCTACCATTTCATCCCTATGGGGAGTGTGGCTTTGTGGGGGTTGTGGGGCACTGGGCCAAGTCATTTTTAAAGTGTGTACACTCAAGCTTGCACCTTGTCTAAAGCCGCCATCATCACTTCGTGAACATCTCCAAAATCAATATGTATTCACTTTGACTAAATGAATTTTATAACATCTACCAAAAAAACTTTTAACCGTATTTCATAACTTTTGAATAAAGTATGCAAATGTAGGGTTCCTTGGTGCGTTGGAACCCGCTTTCACTTGCCAGGAAGAAAAAAATGAATAAAAATTTGAACCAGGAGTCTGGTAATAGTTTACCTCGCAAAAAGTGTCGGTTTTGGGGGTACCCACCTCACTTGAGTGGTCAGCGTGGCATTCTGGAAAATGCCACAAATAGGATCACTTCCTGGGAATCTCACTCGTCTTCAGTTTTTTATTGTTTTTTTCGGCAATCCCGAACTGAACTTCTGAACGCCATGTTTTCTTTTTCTTTTTTAAGTACCAGGTCATGCACTGAGTGAGTATGCCTGGCTGATTCCTGTAGTTCGGTCCCACTTTATCTGAAATTCACTCATTTAACACATGGCAATTTGTTCCCCCTGCCCTCCTTCCGCAGAAGCATCCCACATTGTGGAGCAAAGAGTTTTAGGTAATCAAAACGTGGGCCAGGGTTGGCGTGGTACCCCTTATGAATCTCCTGTAAAACTGTAAAACTGTAAAACTGTAATAAAAGTACTTGAGATTCATTCTACTTGTGGAAATAAATTTAATGAAATAAAAGAATCTGCAGATCCTGTGGCCTGTGCGTAGTTATTCTTGTATCACCCTAAATTTTTCAGTTCCCATAACATATTCTTGCAAAAGATGCTGCAGTCAACACCGGCCGAGTTCCTCCACTTCCTGTGAGTTGGGTAAATCTGAACCCCTCCGACTTCATTCGATGAAGGAACCCCTCCAACACTTTCTTGGTTCAGCCCAATTCTTAACCTCATCAAGATAGCCCATTTGGACATTCATAAGAAATTTGATTAGAGACGTATTTGGAGTTGTGTGAGACCTCTCGATTCCTGCTGCCTCCATAATTCGCAAGTTCGTTACCAAATCGCACATCCTCTTTCCTCAAAGTAGACGCTTCCTCATTCAGTTAGGGTTTGGAGATCCTCGCAAATCTGGCCTCCTCTTGTGGATCAGCTTTGATACCCCAGCTAAGTTAGTTCCTGTTTTGCGGTTTTATTTTTTGTTGTTTGGGCATATATGAAAAGGTAATTTCATTGTAAACTGGAGGAGGGGTAATGTTTCGCATCCACGATTCGATCGAGGGTTAACCATCTCTCCAATTTCAGTTTCAAATAAAATGAAATGAAATCATCTACAGTACCACGAAAGCATTTTATCCGACCCCATTGACCTCCGAAGAGGTACTGTCGCCCCACCACCACCAAGACCTACTTGTCAGTTGTCACCTACACCAACGCCGAGTGAGTTCAACAAAAGCTGCGAAGCGCAATTCCTCATCGCTTTCCACATGGTCTATTAAAAGAACCTACGAACACCAAAAACATGTCGAATACATTTGCCGCCAAAGGACGAAAGGGAAAACCCCCACAAGTTTTAACACGTTTCAGAGGTGACCGACAAGAACAGCAATTGCGTAATGCGACCTGACCAGGGCTCCAGCTTCTGGGAGCCGGCACCTGAAACGGCACATACGCGCGTTTCCAAAACAAACAAAAACAAAACACATAACGCACGTTTCAGTAAGTTGCGGCAGACGTAACCAGAGAATAGTCACATGCTTCGATTGGGTCACTCCAAATGGTCACATGACGGTACTGACTTTTTGTTGAATGATTCCCTTACATAAATTATGAACTTACACTTACACGAGCACCGCTGACCCAGGTAATATTTTCGGCTGACCGTGTGCTGAGGTTTCTGTCATACACAAGGAAGTAAAACATAGTAAGGTTTCAAGCAATAGGCTTACCTCTCCTGTGAAAAAAATCACTGGAAAAAACCCAAAACTAAAATAGTCAGTTTACCCTAAAGCCTAGACTACATAGTTGATTTATCTGCGCAAGAAAGTGCCGTGTTTCAAAAGGAAAAAAAGAAAATCCTGTCGGTTCTCCTCACCTCCTGGGGTTATACAGTATTGTTGAAATAAAAATTGGTTTCAATAGGTGCCAACAAAAACAAAAAGACAAAAACAAAAATCAGTGCCCCGAAACAGCTTGGGCAGCTTCCTACGGGAATCCCCTCAAAGTGGTAAAAGAAGGGTCGGCAACTGTAGCTCCTTGCCTCCTTGGTCGGTTCTGACAAAAAAAACAGGTTTGTCCACAAGCTACAGTTACCCACATGTGGAATTTCCAACATATAAAAAGTACGAAATGACGGACCTTTGCAGAACCTACCGATAATCGGCAATAATTTAAGTTATCGCCAGTGTAAAAGTAGCTCCTCGCTATTTGTGAAGAATATCTTATTGATAAACACACATGTGCGATCTGAAGCCACTTGACGGACTCCCAAGTGACATGTGCAGGTAGGTCTGGCCGTGTGGGTCCATTCATCATTCATGAACTTCAACTGAAAAAGCTTTGGCTCTGCTCCTGCACATTTAACACATGCGTATTGGGGAACGAAGTTGCTCACGAACTTGTCAATGCTGGACGTGTGGGTCCATTCATCATTCATGAACTTTAATATAAATAACGGAGGCTCTCCTCCTGCACATTTAACACATGCGTATTTTCCAAGGCAGATGGGGAACGAAGCTGCTCGCGAACCTGTAAATGCTGGAAATACTGGACGTGTGGGTCCATTCATTCCTGAACTTTAACATAAAGAACTGAGGCTCTGCTCCTGCACATTTAACACATGCGAATTGACAGGGTGCTAGGGAACGAACCTGCTAACGAACCTGTCGCTGCTGGCCGCGTGGGTCCATTTATTCCTGAGCTTTAATATAAATAATTAAGGCTCTGCTGAGCTGCGGACGCACCTGTCCATGAACATGGTCCACTGAATTGTAGGCTTAACGCAGTCCAGGGGGATTGATTCCTGAACCTACAATGGAAGTTCTACGTTATCCCCAAAGCTCTGTATTTCACCTCTTCTCCGTTGAAATAAAATTCCAATGTGTACTCTTCTCCCCCACCCCAAAACCCCATTTTTTTTTCTTCCTACAATGACAGTTCCTTCCCCAGACCGGTGTTCTCCGCAATCGTTTACTTGGTTAAGGGAACCATATATATTTTACAACGCGGCTTAGATAGTACAGTGTGCAGCAGAACAGACTAAAATGAAAATATCACTCTTCTTCTGTCAAAAAGTAATCTAATTCAGATGGGGTCAAACTTTATATGACAATAATCAATGAACAACATGGCATTTGTGGCAAAAGTTAATGAGCAAAATTGGACGAAAGAAAGAATCCGTGTGACGTGTGCTTAGAAATGCTCAAGCAATGTGAGGCACCTTGGTTCTTTAGTGGTGGGGGTGAGCTCGTGGGACTTTTAGGATTTGACTGTTAGATTAGTACCTGCAGATGATTTGCTGGTTTAGGGACTTGGGCTCGAAAGACAAACAAGTCTGTGGTGTATATTGCTTGCTGATAACTGTGAATGGCCGCTACCATGTTGCCTATTTGTTGGCATGATGTTCGTAATAAAATGGCTCCGAGTTCTGTCCATCAGAACGATATTCTCAGGCACCTGTGGTCATGCAATTACCGTGAGATTACAATCAACAAATTTATGCCAAATGTAACGTACTTTGCCATAAGAAGGAGCCATCTGAACTAAATGAGGGCACCGACTTTATGAAGATTTTGAATCTCCTCAAGCATATCAGTTACTCAAACTGTGACCATAAGTTAGGTGAAGCGCTTACATAGTCTCAACTCCATCGGATCAGGGAATGATTATGGCAGTTTGATCAAGAAAAAGTAATTTCGGTGCTTCCGTTAGTAAGTGAAAATCACACGGGAAAATCATAAGGAATGGTAAAACAGAATACGGAGCGTTTCTTAAAAACAAAGAACACTCACGTAATGATTTTGAAGAAAAATAAGAGTGATATTAGTACGGCATATATGGAAAGCGAAGGGATTCTTCACATAACGAATAAAGGAAAAATGAAAAGGAGTAGTACAATTTTAATGAACCCAGTCCAGCACACGGTATATAAAATTAAAACATGCAGTGGTGCTCATCAGTTTTAGTATGTGTACCGAGATCCTGGCTTGTTGTAGAAACTCGGATCGCTCCTTTGGATCCTGCTTTGTCAAGAAAACTTGATCTGGACATGCATACAATTTATATCCCCGCCTTTTGCATACGCCATGCCCCCAGACCTGCAAAACATTGCAACAAGTTTTGAGACGAACAGAGCTTTCAAACCATCGCCAGGGCTTGAATGCACACACGTTCTGATTCAGGGGGTGGCTTCATGCACTGTAGCAATCGGACCTGCAAACACTGCAACAAATTTTGAGTCGAACAGAGCTTTGAAACCACCGCCAGAGCTTGAATGCTCACTCGTTCTGATTCAGGGGGTGGTTTCATGCCGATTAGATCAGAAATTTATGTTTTGAGAAACCGAGATGCACTGTAGCATTCAAATCAGACTATGGTCAACTGCGCTAGATTTTCAAGCAAAGTATTCAAAATTACGACCATAATTTGATTGCTTACATTCTCACGAGAACCAAACTCCAGAACTCCGTCGGACCAGGGAATCAGTGTCGCAATCTGTTCAAAATAAAGCAACACCAGTGCTCTAGTCAAAACTTGTGAAAAGAAAAATCTTAAAGAATGGTAGTATGTACAGAGCACGGAATGATTAAATTTCAAACAAAGGGTTGAACACAAAAAGAATTTAAGAAATATAGAGGTGACATAGTAAAAAACATTATGAAGCCAGTCTACACACGGACCATCAAATGAAAACAACGTTGTGCTAACAAAGCATTAATACTCTTCAGTTCTAGTATATTTACCGAAATCCTGTCAGGTTGTAGAAACTTGGATATCTACTTGGGTCCAGTTTTGTCGAGAAAACTTGATCCATGCATCCAAATATTCCCATCTATTGCATACGCCATGCCTGCATACCTGCAAACATTCCAAACAAGTGCTGAGCCCTGAAACCACCATTAGCTTGAAAGCATACTCGTTCTGATTCAGGGGGCGGTTTCATGTCCACTTGAAAGATATTCGTGTTCCGCGAAACCAAGCTGCACTGTAGAATCAAAATAGAGTTTGGTCGTGTTTGCTAGATTATCAAAAACCAGAGATTTTTAAGCACCAGCTTTGGCTCCTATAAACCTTCAAACTGACTCTTAGCAAGCAGACCCAAAGGCTGACCTCGTCTAACCAAAATAAACTCTGGACTTGTAGCTCTTCGGTGTCCAAGAAAACAGAGTCCATTTTAATTATCCAGAAACTCACCAGATAATTTAAAAAGCCAGCTGAGTGCGTCGACATGTAAATCCTAGCATTAAAATCGTAACAAGAGTCTAACCTTGTAAATATAGGGAGAAAAATGAGTTAGAAGGTACGTGCACTCAGAATCGCCACTTAAAATGACTGCACTCTGATATTTTCGGTGGCGATTCTGAGAACACATACCTTCGAAAAAAAATTCCCCGACGCTATTCAACTCCACACCAAGACAAACCGACTCGTCCCTGAATATAGAAAACCAAACCAGTGGAAAACTTGAACTGTGAGGAGTGAAGAGAGCTCTTACCCATTTCTGCTCTGAGTTGGCAGGACCTGAACGTGGAGCTGAAACATTGCTCATGATTTCAACCTTGGGTGTTGCGATGGCACCAGTGACCCCCCGTCTTATCCAAGCTAAATTCCTGAAACAGAAACCGATTCAAAACGAAAGTAAGGTGCATGCCCAATGCAACTCTAAAACAAATTTCATAGTTGGATTCGAAGCTGATGATCCACAGCATGCGACAGAATGATAGAAGTCACAGAATCAATGTCGCTTGACATCCTGTTACTACTTCTATGCATAGAACAAAAAGGCCTACTGCCATTTGACCACCAAGACTCATAGTCCCCGTATTCACTAATACAAAAGAAACTCTTGGAGAAGGTTAGCAAAGTGACCCAACAAGAAAAACATCAATAAGTCATTTGACGCTCAACACTCTTCGTTCCGTATGTTCTCTATTGCAGAACCTCTGGAGAACTTCGCGAAAGTGGCAGTAGACAGAAACTCTATGTGTATAATCCACCGGCAGCGCAACAGGAGTTTCAGAAAGCACAAACACCTTTAACTTCGATCAACCCAACTCGTCGGCAGTTCTGGTCGTCGCACTTGTGAGTGAATTCGCAAATACAAGCTCTCTGAAAGGAGCTCAACCCTCAATCAATCTGCCGCTTGTTCCAGACTCCCCACTTGCACTCCATCTTGGCGTCGCACTAAATCGGCAAACACGCTTCGTCCATGGATCACAATGCACACGCCTCGACGAGTCCAGAGCCGTTCCCCGAATCAAAAACACACTCAAAATCGCAAAACACGACACGAAATGCAAACTATTTCGCGAGCGATCCCGAAAACCACGAACCGCACTCGCTCTCGGTCTGTGTGGCTGCCAATTTCGGTACTCCAAGAGCGCAGGAGGTGGTTGTAGAGTAGAGATTGAACGACGGGACGCTTCACTTGGGGTTTGTACGGAAATGTTGTAACGAAACAGGGGACAGTGAGTGCCGTAGTCTCTGGTGTTGCTGTAATTTAGAAATTGCGCACGCTTCTATTGAAAAATGAAGCAAGAAAAATACGGCGATTGCTTCCGTTGCAATTGCACAACAAATTTCTAAACGCGGACTATGAGAAAATGGTACGGGGATGTGGTGATGAGGAGACAGGGGACGATGAGTGCTGTAAAAATTCTCGTGTAGTTGTTAGTAGAAATGACACACGTTTCTATTGCAGAAGCGAAGCAAGAAAAGCAACGCTGCGATTGCTTCCGTTGCAATCAATTGCACAAGGTATTTCTAAACGTGGTCTGTGAGAAAAATTGTACGAGGATGCTGCGATGAGACAGGGGACGATGAGGGCCAGCGTCTCTCCTGTTGGTGTAGAAATTGCGCACGTTTCTAATGAACAATGAAGCAAGAAAAACACTGCGCGCGCTTCCGTTGCAATTGCTCAAGGAATTTCTAAACGTGGACTGTGAGAAAATGGTTTTCTTTTGCGGCATGAGGACAATTGCAATCCCGCACGTTTCTATTGAAAAAGTGTGCTCAAATTCTCACTTACTAACATTGGTCTGTCCCGAGGTTCAGACTGCAGTCTCTACTCTCCAGAGCTTGCTATGTCTGACAGAAAGTGGAAACAGAGGTGCAAGGAAAAACCCACGCGGCATTTTGGGCAGGATTTGCGTGGAAATTTTAAGATTTTTGGAAGAGAGGATTTACGCACATGTTCAATTGTTCTGTGACTTTTGTTCTGGAGAGGGAGCAAGCTTGCAGAAATCCATCGCTGGATTCGCTTCGGGCGCATGGAATCCGATCTTCTGGGAGTGTTTGTCGTCGGGGAAACAGTGCAGCACGTGGGTTTTGTGCGACGGACGTCGAGCCCTTCTTTCCGCTTCTCTCTTTTCCTTTCGCCATCTTTCTATATCTTTAGTCACCTTCTCTTATCTTTCGACTAGTATCTTTTCACTTTCTCTATCTTTATAAGGGTTAACATTTGATTGGAATAGACTTTGAAGACTTTGCTTTACAAATATTTCATAATTCAAAGATATTGGTAGGCTTAACAACAAATTTTATCCTTTTAGTTTTACAAACAACTTGAATAAAAAATAAAACAAAATCTTAAATAAAATCTTAAAAAAATCATTGTGATTGGAATTTAATATTTTGAACTTTAAAGAAACTTTTCCTTGTGAAAATAAAAAATATTCAATCTTGTTATTAATTTTAGAAGGAATTTATAATTTTTGGCTTCAAATTTTATTGCAAAATATTGGTTTGTGTATTAGTTAATTTAACCATGTGGATATGATCCAAGAATCATATTTTACAACTATTGTTTTATTCATCTTTAAATTATTATTCTAAGTTGTATTTAATAATATATCTTTACAATTTTGAAAATTTGAACTACACCTAGTCCTTAAAGAGTTAAAAGATCTTATACTTTTTTATATACTAAAATGCCATAAAATCAAAATACTTTTTGAAAATTAAGCCATAATGTTATAAAATATATATAATATAGGAAATATAACTTCAAATGTATTTTTAGTGGAAGAGATATATTTGATACATTTTATAATATTATATAGAGAGAGACACACACATAAATATTCAAATTCTTTCAAAATGAATATCACTATCTTCTGAATTGTCAAGGCAACCTATTTTAATCCCCCACTCAAGTAAAAAAATAGAAACGGTCATATGAGATTAAAAAACCCTAAGACCACCCTCCACTATTGTATGATGTGAATTAATAAAAAAAAATGTCGTTGAATTCGCACTAGCCACATGATTCAAAAAGAAAACAATAATTCCTTTATAAAAGTCAACAATGGTGCGATTGGGTGTAATATATGTATGTGGTAGTGACAATAGGACTTCCTTTATGTTTCTTCTTATAAACATGTAATATATAAATCAAATATTCAAATTGAATAATGTCACTGATTTTTGAATTATTCATTATGATTGACTTTAAAAAATGTAATTGGTTATAGAAAAATAACTAAAACTAAATTTATTGAAGGATTTAATAAAAAATTTGTACAACTCATTTCATAGAATGGATTCAATTCAAATTAATTCACTTCAAAGAATGAATTCAAATTAATTTGTTGTAGGGAATAAATTCAAAATAATTTGTTGTAGAGAATGAATTCAAATTAATTCATTTGAGAGAATTTTAGCAACATGAAAAAGACAAATTTTAGTAGCATGAAATTGAAGAAAAAATATTCAAGAGATTAGGGTTTAAAATTGAATGTAAAAGTTTTACATCAAATGAAAAAATGTGAAATTGAATTTTTCAATGTAATTTAGGGTTTGTTGGGCAAAAAAAGCAATTGAGGAAGAAGGAAGTGAATTTGGAGGTTGATTGTTTTAATGTAGGGAATTGGAAATGATTTTTGTTCAATGGCTACATATCACATGTACAAAAACTATTCCCTTAACTATCCTAATATTAGGCTTGTACATGGTTTTAGACTATCACCTCAAAAGAGGCAATAATTGCCTACACTATAAATGAATATCACTAAGCACTAAGCACTTTATTGATAGAAGATGTATACTCTATATTATTCCCTAAATTTCTTTTTTATGTTTGGATGCCTAAAAGAACTTCAAAATACTAGTCTCCAAAGCAAGGCTAAAATCTTCATGTAAACTTATTTTTAATAAATTCAACCATAGGATCATTTAGTTAACTTATTAAAGTTGACCCTCCTAAAATTATAGAATAAAAAACTTACAAATTGATTGCAAGATCTTGATGCATAAATTCCAAAAAGAATTATTTTCAACTCTTTCCAAATGGTTTGATTTCATCTTTCAAAATTTTTACCCAAAAATGTGTAGATCCTACAACTTTCTACTCTCTACAATATGTTGAAGAGATATTCAAAAAAATAGAAAAAAGCTCAACAAAAAGTATTTCATGCTTGAAAAAAATTGGAAGTAGAAAGAAGTAGAGAATGATTTAAAATAACAAATTGATAAGAATTTAATTATGGAACTCAAAATTGCAAATTTCTATAGTTGTAATGTTGTAATAAGCAACTTCCTTCCTATGATTTTATTTTTCTTCAAAAATATTGAAAATTAAATTAAATAAAGAGCTTCAAAGCTAATATTAGAATATAGATTTTATAATTGCCTGCAAACTAAAATCCCTCATAAATTTCATCTCATTAATCAATATGTAATGATTAAAATTTTTTCACCTATATAGAAATCTAGAAAACCAATTTCAAATTTGTATTTCTTAACCCCTAAAGTTCCTTGACTATGTTTTTATTAAAAACACTCTAAAATTGCCATTTTTAGTATAAGTATCAAATTTTTGAATTTTTTTTTGAATGCATTTAACTTTAGGATCTTGTATTATAGTAGTTTAAAAAGACGTGGAAAAAATTTCAAAAGAATCCACCATGTGAATTGCAAGATCTTAGTGTTTGAACTTACAAAAGTGCCATTTTTTGCCCCTGCTAAAATGAGTTCAATAGGTCAGATTTGCATGAAATAAAAGACAATGATTGTAACTTTGAACTTTATTTGTTAATGACAAGTTGGCTACATGCTTGGAAATTTTCAAATCATTTGGAATTGTTTAACATATAGAAAAAAATTAGTAAGTAGAATGAAGTAGGGAATGATGTAGAAATACTAAATTGTTAATAATTTATTTATAAAATTGAAAAACGCCAATCCTAATGGTTGAAATGTTGTAATAAACAATCTAAATTCTATGAATATATTTTTTTCCAAAAATATTGAAAATTGAATTAAATATAGGACCTCAAAGTTTATTTTAGAGTAAAAAGTCCAAAACTGCCCGCAAACTAAAAATCTTCATAACTTTTGACTCACTGATCAAAATGGAATGATTTAAAGCTTTCCATGCATACATAAATATAATAAACCAATTTCAAATTTTAACTTTTGAAAAAAGTGATTTTTTTAGAGCTGCCTGAGTTGCCCGAGTTAACATCTAAACAACATATTGCTTAATAACTTTTGACTGGTATTTCCAAATGTCTTGAAATTTGACACACTAAAAGATATTCTTTGTCCATAGCTTGTGAAAAAATTTGGGCTAAAATAAATCAAATCTCTACTCACAGCTACCTGCCCAAAAAATTTATAATGCCCAAAACACCATGCCAGTCCTTTAGAGGTTAAGAATGATTTTTTCTTGAACTATATTGAGGCTTTAAAGAAACTACATATCATATATATAACTTTTTAACTATGTGATCAAAAGTTATGAAAATTGTTGTGCTTTGAAGCTCCTCCTTGACCATATGTTGTATGAAATTTTCAAAGAAAAAAATGAAAATTCCATTTGTAAATGAATGACAAAAAACAATATGTTACCAAAAAATGCTATTTGGTTCATTATGGATAAATTCTATATCAAGAAATTTTTTTTTCCTACAAAAAAACACATTTGAAATTTAAAAGGGCAACTCACATGTCCTTTAAATATGTGAAAATATATTTTTTAAATATCAAAAGCAAAAAACATTCATAAAGAGGATAATATATAAATATTAAAATCCATAGGAAAAAAAATTCTAATTTTGATAAACGGTTTGAAAATGAAATAATGTCAAAGTTGTCATTCAAAATTTTTTAGTAAAGTAATCACTAAGATTGACTTCTTTGATTATAAATATACCTTCTTAAGACATTAGGAACTTTACAGAGTTTACTACATGCGAATATGGTCCATTGAAATACTATCAAGATAATTTGGTGCCAACCTCCAAAGATGATACTAAAATGGCATTATTTAGAAAGGCACCAAAATAATTTGACCCACCTTTTTTTATGTACTTGACACACTTGGTCAAGTTCATTATAAATAATTGATAAACATTGCAGTATATTTTAGGAGTTTTAGTCTTCATCAATACAATCTAGAGTTCTTTCTTCATTTCTTTTCTTGGAGTTTTTTTTCTTCCAATTTTATTATATTCACCCAAAGTTGCAAGCAAAGAAATAAAACATTATTTTCACTTGAATATAAGATTTTCAATATACAAGAAAGAAACATCGGTGCAAAGACAATGCAAGTTTCCGAGTAGATACGCTCTCATGCTTTGTGCATTCAATGCCGATGCAACACTAAACCCTAAATCAACTTTGGAAAAGAAGAACATGGACTTGCAATGAACTCAATGGTATACAAGCCAATGTATACCTTAGTGTCTTAGAAATATTGAGTTTTTGAGTTCTTTTCAAAGTAAAATTTTGGAGTATTGAAAAGTGAATTTGAATGGGCATTTTCAATAAGCACCGTTGGGCATTTAATTATTAAGTGTCAAGTTGTCATTTTATGGGCATTTAGTATAGACCCAAGATCATGTGTGGGCCTTTTTTCACCTCCCAAAGCTTCATTTCATTCAATTGGGCAATACTCACAGAGATGCAAAAAACAAGAACAAACAATGTTGATTGATTCCTTCAATCATTTCATTATTTATTTTATTGATGATTGCATGGATGAAGGGGGAACTGTTGCTTGGAATTGTTTTCTTGGTCTTAGATAGCAATTGAAAGCCAAATCTAACTAGTAAGTAATCTAATAAGTACATGGATAAAAAGTTATACTACCATAAACTTTTGAGGCAACCTAGGCAACTTTGGGTAGCATGTGCAAAACTCCTCTTATAATTTTTTAATCTGGCAAGTATGTAGCTAAGATGATATAGGATGCAATCGTAAGAAAATCCTAAATGTGTAGACAGTGCAAAATTTTTATACATTGAGAAATTAAAGTTTTTTGCCCCCAAGGTCATTGCAAGAAACACCGGTTCTATTTTGCATCACAATTGAAGTGACATTGTTGTTTTTTAGTATAACTTTTGAATCCCAAGTCCTAAGAACTTGAAAATTTTATTAGAGATGTCTACCTTGATGGTAATCAAATAATTTATTTTGTAGAAACTTAAAAAAATCATTTTATATTTGAAATTAAATTTTGTGAATTTGTCACACTTTGAAATTCATGGGTTTTCACTACATTCAAAGTATCCAAATTGAATGATTTAAGATATTAGTATGTAAATAGACAACCAAAATTTCCATACTAAGTGGACATATGTCTACCAAGGAGAATCTATAAATATATTATTTTATGTTGTCTAGATTCATGCAAATATGGCTCTTTTGTACGAGCAATTTTGAACATTTAATATGGTGTCAACTTCATTTTTTTGGTGAAATTTGATCACCATCAAGTTCTCTCAAATGACAAATTTTTGTTTTTTTGTTCCTGGTTTTTTATTTATTATTAATTTATACCTCATTGTTTCTATTTTCTGTAACAATCTGTCTTTCTTTTCCAATAGTACTATTTAAGTACTTGCAAGTAATCAAACAATAGTTTTAGCGGCTGATTTTTCCAATAAATAGTTGAGATGTTTCACTACGTATTACTCTTAATACTTTGTGGCAAAAACACAATTTTTACCAAAACATTATGAAAAACGCCTAGTGTTTCTTGCAATAATCCCTTATCAACAAGATAAAAAAAAATCATTAATTTTCTTCTAACTCCAAGTGTTATAATTTATAAATTTATATCATCATTTAAAAAAAAAATCCCATACATTCTTGATTTCTTATAGTAGTTTAATATAGATTTGTATAATTTTTTGAATTATGGGCAGTTATAGATTCCTTACTTTAAAATAAACTTTGAAATTTTCAATATTTTTGGAAAAAAATAAAATCATAGGATGTAGATTGTTTATTACAACATTTCAACCAGTGGCATTGACATTTTAAAATTCTATATTTAAATTCTTAATAATTTAGTATTTTGAATCATTCTCTACAACTACCTACTTACTATTTTTTTTCCTATATGTTGTACAATTCCAAATGACTTGAAATTTTTCAAACATGTAGCCAACTTGTCTAGAAAAAATAATCCAAAGAAGCACCATCATTTTGGTCATTTTTTCATAGAACAGTGAGCTTGTGAAGTTCAGCTACCTTGTTTTTTGAAGGGTCCAAAAATGATTTTGATGAATTTAAATGCTAATATCTCACAATCTACACAATGGAAATTTCTGAAATTTTTACCACACATTTTTAAATTAACAAACTATAGGATCCTATGGTCAGATGTGTCACAAAAAAAATTTCAAAAATTTGGTACTTGTACTAAAAATTGCACTTTTTGAGTGTTTCTAGTGAAAACATAGTCATGAAATTTTAGGGGTTAAGCAATGCTAATAGATTTGCTATGCTCTTTGGCAATTCAAAGGTAGTCATGAAAAAATTACTTGTAAGTAATATAGGATACATTTAAAGAAACCAAACAAGAAATTATAAATACCTACAAGGTGCCCCAAAATACTAACATTTACCATTATTTAAAAAAATGCCATGTATTATAATCCATTATATCAAATAAATAGCCCCCCTCTAAAATAGGATGTTATCGCATGCCATCGCATTTTCTAAGAAGGAGTGACTTCCTTGAGTGTAAAGGCCAAACATTATATGATATTCATCTACTCAATAAGGTTGTGAGTTCCCTCGGGTTTCAGGACTATGGGAACTTGACCATAGTTGTAGTCTGAAATGGTAGAACTATTGCCATGTTAGATGATAGCAATAAATTATTGTTTTTTAAAATATTTTTTCATTTATTATTCTTTATTCTTACTAGCAGTGGTTGGTTCACAACATGGGGAATGGGCCTAAAACAACCTTCAAATTCCACCCTTGAACATTTAATGGTTCCAATTTTAAGTCCCAACTTGTCTCATATACAATACTATTTAGCCATGAAGAACCAAAAAAATGGATCAAAAAGCAAAAAATTCATTTGGGAGGAACTTTTAATATTAAATTTGCATTGGACAAATTTGGAGAAAATTTCAGCCTACTACGATGCCTTATATGGTGTTTTTCACCTCATTTTATATTCAAAAAATCTATTGGAATTTGGACACTAAGTTAGGTTTTACTTTCACTAAACCCAATTTGACCTCCAAATCCCACTTTTTTAGCACCAAAAGTTCTAAACAATGTTGCCTTGTAGGTGTTTTGCTTAAAGTGACGTGGGACTTCAAACTTTGGACTTAAAATAAACCTTTAGGTTTGAATTTTCAACTCTTCATGACTCAAATTTTGAGAATTCAATGGGACTTAGGATGTAGAGTGAAGTAACCCCAAGACTTTATTTCACTAAAAGAAATCCTTTTTTTTTCTAATGTTAGCTAGAAACATGCATATTTTATGAAACATCAAAATGTCAGAGGGTCAATGGTCCTAATAGGTAGATTTTTATAGATATTGGATATAATGCTGTTAGATTATTA
The DNA here is from genome assembly GCA_963969395.1 of Pseudoscleropodium purum. Taxonomy (NCBI): domain Eukaryota; kingdom Viridiplantae; phylum Streptophyta; class Bryopsida; order Hypnales; family Brachytheciaceae; genus Pseudoscleropodium; species Pseudoscleropodium purum. The sequence continues at coordinate 20,810,070 of OZ017797.1, forward strand.
TAAAAACAAGTTGATGATATCATTAACATTGATGTTTTATTTGACAAGAACACAAATACAATGATGTTTTTTTGGAACAACCCAAAGAACATAATACAGCTACATCAACAAGTAGACCAATTTTGACTATAGATAAGTCTATGAAAGTTATTATAGGTTGTAGTAAATGTAATCAAATGTAAAAAATATATGAAAAGGCAGCCATGTGGTATGCCCTGTTGAAGTGAAGTATCCTATTTTGTTGACATTAGAGAAGTAATCAAACTTCCAAGGATTCAAATTTTATGAAGATCCAATGGTCCAAAAAAAAGTTATGACTAATTTTTCTTGTTTTAAGCCTCAATATGGGCAAGTGGAAAGCAACTTCACTTTGCTTTGAAAATGTGCATACTTGTAGCTCTATTCAAATATGAAGTTCTTAAATCTTCTTTACAAATGAAATTTGAGTTATGGGTCTCAATAATCTTTCAAAGCCACATTCTCAAAATCCAAGCAATGATGAAAAACCCACTTTACTTCAATTTGTAAGCTTTGTTCCTACACATACATGACCTTTACACCATGGTTGTTATAACGGGCGAGTTAGGGTCATTGGACGAGACGGATGGACGGACAGTCCGGATGGCTTTAATTTTGTAACTTATGCAATTTTGCGGAATGACACGTCACCTCGGAATGCGCCTTGACGATCTCGTCTATGCCCAGCATGTTTCTTAATCCACATGGCATCCACGTGGCCTATTTTTCTGTTATCAGAAAGTCAACTATGTGTTGACTGTATCGGACGGGCGGGACCTCTAACAGACGGGTGAATCGAATAGACAAGCGAACCGGATGTCCGTCCACTATGACAACCATACTTTACACTCCAAATTTTGTATATGTGACCCTTGTATTAGTTAAGAATAAAAATACTATGGTTAAGAATTCTAAAAAAATGAATAAAATTTGATAAATGGCCCCTTTTTAAAAGAGCAATGATTTCTATGAGAATTTTCCAATTTCTAATGCATGGATCTTTAAAGGTTAAATCAAGTTGTTTTCATTGTCTTTTCTTGGTTAGTTGATAAAAAGTACTTTCATGACAAACTCTTAAGGCTTGTTTCTACTATTAGAAGTAAAATTTTTGTAGAATATATTTGACATCTCAAAGTTGAGAAAGTGTCAAAAAGCATGTCAAAAAACAACAATTATGATGCTTTTTGTAATCTTGTTATCTTGATTGAAAAATGAAATGAAAGATTTGATACAAAGGGAATTACACTTAGCAGTAGGCACCCACAGTAGGAAGTCCATTGTAGACCCTTAGTTCAGTACATATAATTACATTTATTGGATTCACAAAATCTCTTTTTAGCAAAAGAACAATAAATTAAGGAAAGTATCTTATATGTATTTGGTAAACTCTTAAAAAGAAAACACATTCTAGTTGAAATGATACATTATAAGTGACTAGAGGAAAATCATACAACTTCTTATTGTTATCTAGGCAGTCAATACTTACATTAGATCCATGAGATTGTATAAATCTACATACATTAGATCCATGAGAAGGGAGTCCTCAGAGTGTGCGAACACTTTGACAATGTGAGGGTGGCTCATTTTGACTAAAGCATCCGTCTCAGCAGGTAAAAAATGGAGACCAACAGCATTGAAAACCTTCCGAGCGTACTTGAATCCCAACCACGTGACTTCCGAAACAGAACCAAACGCTCCGGATCCTAGTGGACGACCGTGCTTCAAAACCTCGTGGTCGAAACTCCACAACAAGGATTTGTGCCCATGCTCCCCCTCCAACTCCTTATCAAGAATATCGATTACGAGGGATTCGGGGTCCAGCTCCCTCTTCAACTGCTGTTGGCAAAATCTTTCCGTTAGTTGGTCAGCAAGACAATAAGATAGATCTTTTCGGCCAAGGATACTGCCACAATCTTCAGCACTGCAAACATGATACCGTTTCCAGTTCTCAAGCTCTCTCATTAGCTGCTGCCAATCTTCTTCCGCTGCCTTCTCCAGCAAAGCATGCTCACGGCTCCCAAGTTTGGCTTGCCATGGATAATCTTTGAATGTCGAAGCCACACTGAGACTCCTACAGAGGATGACGTTGTACACCACCGATGTGCACCACTGAATTTCTTTCAAAGTATCGGCAAATGCTTCCGACCGTTCAGCATGCCGAAGAGCCGCCTTCAGCGGAGGCAACTCCCTGCAGCAATCTTCACTGAGGATCTTTGCGCGCGTCAGCACCCGTTTCAACTCTGGCGTCACTTCCTTCGTCGAAGATGGTTCCGAAAGACCGTGAGTGCCATTGATCCAATATGAAAGTGGAAGTTCGTCCACTGGGCCAAAAAACTGGAGAGTATGCCGAATGCAGGTCACAAGAACCTGGTGCTGGCGTCTACAACACTTAACATCCATACGGACCTTACCCAGTGAGCCATATACATCTGCAGGGAAAGCGATGAAAAGATAAGCCATCCAAACATCAGTGCAAAATGAAATTCACATCTCAAAAATCAGGTCAAATGAAACGATATTGAGTTCCGTGCTCCATTTTGTTCACAAAATGAATAAAGTAAGGCCCAAAACCTTACGAGGGCTGTGAACTGGAATGTGAGCAGCTGATCTAACGGCACATATCTTCACTTTGTTTCCTCATGCAAAGTTGAATGAACTCACAATCAACTTCCAAATTCCGTATCTTGCATTCTATAATTCCAATTGTAAAACTGATTAAAAAATTGAGTCGATGTGGGTGCAATTAGTCTTCAATGGTAGCAGGTATGCCATTGTTCGCTAAGTACACTCACTCAAGTACACTGCCACCTCTACCGGACCTACACTAATTCTGCACACACACACCCCACCACTGTGCCCATACATCCAAAACCCATTCCCTAGTATAGTATCTCTCCCTTTCCACATGAGTAAAGAAGAAATTAGATTAAAAGTAGAAAAGAGTCTTCCTTCTAATTAGTGTATGTAACGTGAAAACATCCAAAATTGTCCTCGTACCCACTCCTCACAAGTAGACTTCCATTGAGAGTGTTCCCTAATGTGTCATTAAATAGTTCACATATTTAATTTAGATTGGTTGATGGCTAATTTCTCTAGATTTCGGTTTTAGGACCAAGCCATGTGACAGTTACAGTGCCTTGGGGAATTTCACTTTGAAAATTAATAGAAATTACATGTCTCCTCCAAAATTTATAATTTTTTTCTTTGAAAATTCCTGATTTTCAATTGCTAATAATACAAAAATATGTTCTCTTGAAAATGGTGTCTCCAACCATGCGGAATTACTTCTTTTGACGATTTGAGGTGTTTCCACCTCAAATAAGTGTCTCGTGCAGACTTCACAAAGTCAATCGCGGGATCTTACGCAAAACAGACCCTCATTTAAGGTGTGGGAGTTTCTCTCTTTCTCTCTACACTTGCTTGTCGGGGTCAAAGGAAAAACACAACTGAACCTTGAGTTGGACTTAAAGAATAACTCCAGTAGAAACTCGGTACGGGAAAAAGTCGATAGAAAATAGCTTACCTTTGGCGTTGGGGGGCTGTTGCCCACCACTCTTGAAACTCCCGAAAAATGTAGGCTCACTATGACGCCGCATCACATCTCCAAGTGCAGTCATAGCGAGGGCCAAGAGTGACAGCCAACAATACTGACCAAGGGATTCCCAACAAAGCACCGTCCATACATCATGCCTCGCGTGCACCAACACACGCCATCTCCCAAACCAACCTTGCGCTCCATCGCCAAACACTAACAAACCAATGCACTAACCTTAGAGAGCAAACCCAGACTTCCGACTTCCGACGTCCGCCAAGGGGCACCAATAAGTTAGCACGACTGCACGACGATGCTCCCCGCATTCTATGGCAATCTAGGAATTACTTACAACGCTTTTCAGTACTTCGCGTACCGACAATCCAAAAATGGTAGGCAAAATGAACGGCATACCGCATATTACGGATCATGAAGATGTGAAAGCCACTCCACTCTCTCCACAACAGCTTCACAATCGACCAGTGATTTTTCAATCGTTTTGGAGCTATTTCTTCAATACTCATGTGATCCTTGGGGTGATACTTGGTGATATCTATATCAAAACTAGGTGATACGACTAGGCTATTGGTCTTAAAAATACAGCAGTAAGTTGGCTATTTTGACCGGAAAAAATGAAAATTTCCTTCACCCAAAAGAGACAACGTCTTTTGGCTGTAGCAAATTGAAAAATCCTGCATGAAAAAACGCACTGCAATCGACCATTTCAAATTGTCTTCGGGTCAGATTGTCTTTCATAACTATTGAACAATGCAAAATCAACTTTGATTGGTTCCGTTCACACCTGGTTCAGCGAACAGAAGAATAGTGGTAGCTCTCTCAGAGATGACGCAGTTGCAAGCTCAATTGCAGAGGACGGGGCCAACGCCAGCTTTTCACCAGTTTCACAGCAGCGTGAAGATCACAAATACCATGCTCCCTGTCTGTACATTGAACGCAGTACATGTCAAATTGTCAATGATACAAAGATATGAAGGGCAGTGGAACCTTTGTGGTACCTGTGAGCTATGAACTCTGCCTCCAAGATGAGGTTCCCGGGGGACCGTAGAAGTGGCCACGGTGGAGGTCCAACGCCTGGGACAGAATCCTCCCAGCGTGGTGAACACTATAGTGGTCAAGCACCTCACCAACTGCTCGGCTTGCCTTCAGCATATGAACTCCGGTAACCAGGTTCCAAGATCGCTCACCAGAAGTCACGCAGCAACCTTAACTGTGAATCTTGTCCACAATCATCACTCTGATTCAATTAGATTAAAATTTAGAGCCGTTCGATTACTCAGACCGATTCTGTAACTTATGCGCAACACCACAATTTTAATAAGAGTTAATCCCCACGTGCTTTCGCAAGTATGGCCTCCTCAACGCAACCTACATCCCAATCAAGACAAAGTAAAGGATGTACATGTCTAGTTTCGGTTAAATATTCCAAACTGTGAGACTATTTGCGACCTCGTTTGGAAAAGCACCCATACGTAATGTCCACAAGATGCGCAGCACACTTAGCCTGCATTTCGGGTCTGCCACTCTCCAATTAATTGGGCGTTTACCACAAAAATTGTTGAGGCTAGTGCTCTCTGTCTCATGATCTGTCTCGCTCTTCACGTCCTTTCTCGCTGAGTTTGCAAATGTAGTCGTCGTCCTCGTGGACTGCTCTATTTCATACTGAATACAAACCTCCAACTAGATGACCGGAAAGATTGGGATATCAATTGGTCGCGATGACGAAGAAGTTTCGGGTGGGTAGTCCAAGCCCTAATTGGAGAGCCACGTTCTCGCTGCTGGAATACTTTGAGTCTGAAGCAGCAAAGGGATGGGTTTTGCAAAGTCAAGAGTTGTATTAATGTTTTTTACACACCGGTTTTCAGTCTATCTGAGGTCTAAATTAAGTTGTCATTCCAGGACGAGCTCGTGAACCGTTCGTTTCCTCAGTTATTGGATAAATGATATTCCCGGTCGATGCGGGGGTTCCTGTTCTTCACAATCTGCGTGGAAGATGACCTATTTAACCACAAAACTTCAACAAGACCAGAAGACAAGTGCTTGTTCTCGTCTAACCACTAATGATGTTGGTTCTCGAGTCTCGCATGTGTAGTGCCGTCAGATTCAGGGGATGTACTCATGTCATTGTGCAGCTGCATTCGAATTGGAGACATGATTGGAGAGATCTACCTAAACCCTAACATCATGCCTGAACCCCGTTCCACTGGTGCAATGTGCATTATCCAGAGAGTTTCTGGTTCCTAGTGGAGCCTGCTTGTTTAAAGTCTTCTCCTTTTGTTACTCCCGCGAGAGCGCCCCGAGCTGGTGGGAGACCGAGACCGCGGGGACCTGGGGCTTGCCGGTGGGCTTTCAGGTGGGCTTTCGGCCTCGATAGAGCGGACCTGCTTCTTCTGGTACTTGCACCAGATTTGGTACGAGAGGCCGCAGAACACCATGGCTACGCCGGCCCACTGCTGCGGCGATAGTGGGTTGCCGTTCCATAGGGACGACACTAGAATGCTCACGAATTTCCGAGTGGTGGTGATGGTGGTGTTGGTCAAGGCGCCGAAGCGGCTGATAGTAAGGAAGATGAAGTTCTGGCCCACGGCACCGCACAGGCAGAACAGGAAGATGTCCCACGCGGCCTCGGGGTGCTTCACGCAGAAGTCCACGGCGTCGTAGCCTCCGCCTCCCGGAATTAGAAACATGAAGAGCGCCATGTAAATGGTGCCCCACAGGTTCATCCCCATCATCAAGTGCCAGGCGTTCACCTTGGGATACCTGCAGTTAACCTCGGTGCAACGCAATCCTCCTAATTAGCTCGTCATGGTCATGGTTTTTAGGTTTTAGGGTTAGGGTTAGGGCTTAAGGCACAAACATACACCATACAGGATTGAACAAGAGAAGGGAATGTAGGAACCTGGCGGTGAGAGCATCTTGGGTAGCATTGGTGAATCCGTCTAAGCCAAGATTGAGTACACAGAGAGTGTAACCCAAAGCTGCGTTAGGACTGGCGATCTTGCCTGGCGTGCCAGAGTTCTACACAAAATTCCATCGACAGCGTAAGTTTAAGCTCTCGGTCTTCACTGTGCACTATTTTTTATTTCGAATTTTGCAATGACTCATACTGGTTTATACGAAATCACATATGAGGTTGGTGTTTTGGAGGAACAGTGTGAAGGAATATGAGGCTTCGTTACTTTCATGGCGAACATCGATACGCCACCGGCAACTATGAAGGTACACAAATATTCTTGGATTGAGTATTGGACTCCGTATATGAGTGCTCCAATCAGCATTACTGCCATGATCCCTCATCAGCACACGCCCCGAGTCAGTCCACTAAACAAATTCGAGATGCTGATTTAGACTAAGGGTTCAACTAACACTCTCTAATGACACGCACAGTATGTACTTGCACATTCTCAGAATATCCCGAGAATCTTCCACGACGGTTGGGAAATTTCCACACATCTAATTGTGAACACATGTGAGTGCATTTAGAGTTCCATTTAACTGTCCCCCCGAGGCAGTGCCATTATAGATGGTTGCTTGAATTAGTCTGGCAACCAATGGGTTGACCGACAATTGAAGAGATGGTACCTGGAATCATCTTGGAAGACTTTGCCAGCACCTGTGACATTGCATAGCATCAACCAAATATGTCAGAGCTCGACAGAATCGAGGTCGGAATGTTTTTTCAGGGCCTCATGGTAGGATTCTTTCTAGTGATCGCAGATTTCGACATCATGTTTGTTTTGCACAACATTTAGAGCACTTGAAGTTAATTACTGGTGAATAAAATTTCAAGAACAGGATCTATAAATAAACTCGTATTAAGAAAAAAGTTTTCTTGATTGATAAACAGGTTGATCTCATGATATGCAAGTCAATGGCGAATGTCCAACTGTACGAACCTGAGCGGGATAGCTGATGTATTTCAACGCGAGCATGCCGCATGCAGGACCGATTGCATTGGAAATGCTGCAAGCCCAATACGCCAAGATGGGTGCCTCGGTGCCTGGCTCCCCTGCCCATATCTTCAGCACTGCAGTCCCCCAAATTTCCACGATGAGAATGTGTACAGCAGAACGGTGCACCTTCCTTTAGATCAAGTTTGAACATGCATACAAGACCAAGTCTTAAATGGCTGGCCCTGGAAGCGAGGATGACTGAACTATGTACTCACTGAGGAAAGACCAGACGAAGCAGACGAAGCACTGAGCCAAGTTCAGAAAGGTGAGTTGATCAAATCGCTGCTGGTCGGTTCCATACTTTGTTGTTGATCTGCACACAAGCGACCGTGGGAACTAATAAGTTTTGAGTTTTTTTGTCGTGGTTCCTTTCACCAGCGCAGATAATGCAGAATGCTGTTAAAATAGGAGAATGATACTCTTTCCATCACTATAAGCATTTTATTCCATATGTGTGGGAGTGTTCTTTCATTGGGAGATCACTCAATAGAACTCACTGGAGAGCTCACTCGATCAATAGAGTTCACTGGAGAGATTACTCCATAGATCTCACTGGGGAGATCGCTCTTGGGAATAGCAAGAACCAAATTCTCTGCAGATCAAATTTCTATAACTATGTATGGATTTCGTATGGAATCTTTCAGTAGGAGGTTGTAGCCCACGATCTACTGTTGGAGGGGCAGTAGACACCTCACCTCATTTAGCCAAGTCTTGCTTACCCCAATTGCTGCTCCAATCACCCAACCAGGTTGGCCTGTAGCAGGGGTCAGTATAAGAGGTGGGATCAGGTCTTAGTATCTTCTTCCTGACGTGGTGTGGCTTACATTTTTTCTTGTAGCACTCCTTGGGTGATGTACGCTCCGTAAATGGCCGCCACACAGAAACAGAACATGCCGACCCTGGTGGAATCGGCAACTCCATCACTGGAGCTGGAGTCCGCATAGGATTCCTCATATCGAGATCCCCCCTTTGCCCTCGACGGTCGGCGCCCTCTCGGAGGCATCCAGTTTCTAGCTCAGCCACCCTTTCGGTTTCAATTGCAACGTCGTTATGTCCTTCCTCCGGAAATTGCGGGTGTTCAACCTCATTTACAATCACACCTCGTCTGGTTCATTTTCCACTTGTATCTTGCTTTTCTTGAGACAGAGGGTAGTCTTGATTCTATATTTTTTTTCCTTTTTTTGAAGGTTTTGATCAGCGCTGAGTCCTGGTTTTACAGACCGGCCTGGAAATCCAGTGTCGTGAATGATGCATCTCGTATAACTATATCTACAGCTCTTTGCTTAAGTCTATCATACCTTGAATCTGATATTGTGTCCAACACGTATCACCTTTCAGGCAGCTTATGTCCAGAGGCATATAACATTCCAGAGCAGTGTTGACTGCTCATCCTTTTTAATGGAGTCTCACCAATATTGACAATACCTACACTAGCCTACAATAGTTGGTTGATACCAATTCCGTCATTTTTGACCTGACGTATGAGAAAGTAGGTGTCAAAGAAAGACATCAGATAATCTGAGCATCTCAAATACCCTAATTCTTCCTTGAATTAGCAGTTGGGCCCAAGATGCTTGCAACTTCTTTCGAGACCGTTATGGTAGCCAGTGAACCACTATCCTGTGCAACTTCTGTTTGTTGTGTAAGGCTGAGTGGCAGATACTCTTTAGTCCGACTGACATGGACCATTACGTGGTTCTTAGCTGCAGGCCAATCTGAAAATTCTTTAAACTTGGTGCGCATGGGTGGACAGATCTGCAGGTGACTTATAAATCCTCAACCAAAAATCGTAGGATCCTTCCGCATTAAAGAGAATATACTCCGTTGAGTGCACACAAATCTTGATAACCCCATTCATGTTTGTAGTCAACCTGCAACTCACGTGATGAGGTGCAGCACGTAGAAGCTGCACACAGTGTCGGTGAAGAGGCATGAGAAGGGTTGAAGGTTCTGTCTGTTGAGCCTTTGAGTCAGTACCGCTTGCAATCCCTGGAAGAGTATGTTGAGGAAGAGGCGCATGAAAAAACCATGTCATCAAAAAACTGCTGAATGTTCGGGCACCAGAAGGGTTCTGTCTGTACTCTGGAGTCTCAGGAGTAAGAAATGCCGTCTGCTTTTGTGGATGTGCCACACGATCACGCAATCGTGTGGATTAGTATATTTTGCAGGGATTAATCTGAATTCCAAAATTGTCAAGAGAATGTGAACTCTTAACCAAATGGGGAAGAAGCCGAGTAAGACCATCAGGTTCTCGTATTTCAGCACCTTGAGAGTGACAAGGTGGTATAGGATCTGAAGTTTCAAACAGGCGTATGAAAAAGTGTAATTTCTTCAAATTTCACCATTTTCACTAGTAAGTGCATACAGAGTGCAAATTCCATCACTGCGGGGATCGCTCAGAATTACCTGTTTAATATATCAGGCCATTCTGTTTAATAATGTCATTGGTGGGGTTCTCTGGCTCACTGTGCCTCTGATCTTCTACCAAGCAATGTATCAAATGGAGGCTTGTGATTGACAATCCTGCAGTATAGGAACGAACTTGAATGTTGATTGCAAAGTAGTACGTAACGATGTGCTGTAATTGTCAGGTTGCATTGAAGAGGGGGACTGATACCAAAGTAGCAAACCAACGCTAAGAGGATAACTGGTGGGACAAGATGGCGCCCCCGAAGAAAAGGAAGCGAGCGAAGATGAGACGCCGGAATATCGAACCTGAATTGAAAGCAAGACTGCTCCGAGCTCAAGCGATGTTAGTAACTCGAACCTTCCTCATGCTGCATGACTGTATCACACCATGGCATCATAATGGCTTCAGCAACTGTGCACGAGGGCGGAAGCTTAAGACTAAGCTGCATTACATTGGTGGGGCAATGAGATGGCGTGGCTTAGTAGAGAATTGAGAAAATTGCACCTCTGGTCACCAAAAGTTTGGCTTAAATTGGTTTCAATTACCCTGTGGTGGCTTGTGCTGTCGATAAGTGAAGTTTTGCCAAGTAAGACTCATTTGAAATACCACGGCACGATTTCCGGAGTTATTTATGTTGCACACAGGTGTAGGAAGAGGGTACACATGCGTTCTGAATGCCTTTACGTGGATGAAATCATTGAGGATCAAGTGTATTCAATCTAGGGACTGGCCCAGATTCTACTTGAGCTGGAACTGTTAAAGGGCGGAGCAGGTCAGTAGCACACGAGGAACAAGACTGAACGAAGCTAGCACCATGTTTTTCTGTTGTGATACTTTAAAACTAATGTGATGTGCAGTCGGAAAGACAAGGAGAGCAGTAAACACGTCAGACGGATGGCCAAGTTGAGGAAGCAAAGGGAAATTAAAAAAGCGAAAATGCAAGAACAACGGGAGGAGAAAGAGAGAAACCGGCTCCGAAGTGTGGAACTCAAGGTGAGGAAACACAAGCAACGGTTGAAACTGCAGCAAGTGAGACGAAAAGAGAAAGTCCTAAGAGCCAAAGAAAAGCTGGACAGGCTAGCAGCGCGCCTACAGGCTAAGGAGAAGACCAAAGTGAAGGCGAACAAGATAGCCTACAAGCAGTTCCTTAAGAGGAAACAACAACGAGAAAAGCTGCTCTTGAGCAAAAGAAGGCGCAAAGGCAAATGGTAAAACGCTGAATCTACCTGTAAACGCTGCTATTTCATCTCCCTGTTTGCATGCATCTCAAATTACTTCCAGAAGTTCATGACAAGGCACAATCAATTGGCATGCCCCTCAGTTGAAGCCACAGCAGTTCACTTGTTAGATTAAGGGACTTAGATGATCTCAAAGTTGGCTCATGGCAAGTCTTTCAAAAACATTAGCACTACATACTCATGAATTCTTTGTACACCTGCAACAGATCAAAAGCCCCGATCTGCCACAACCCATCACCTGGCAACATTGATCAGCAGCAGCAATGACGAACAGGTTGCAACACAAAAGGATAGTATACTCACAGGATCATTGATTTCTGTACGCTGAATTCAATTGACTCAATGTCAATGTCTGTATAAAGAAATACTAGTGTACAGTTAGCAAACGTTGAGGCATGACCAGCCCAGGAATTTGAAAGAAGTGGAATACAATTGCTGTAAAAGGGGGCACGTTTTAAGAACGTGGCCAAAGAATGGTGGTGACTCTAATTCTAATCAGTTTCAGTATTCAGAGGGAGTGGCTTATCCAAGTAAGCTTCATTGTACGGCGCTCGTTGCTGCTCCGCGTCGTTCTCCCCAGACAAATCTTCCAGCGACCTGCCATTCGTTTCGGGAACCAGGAACGTGCAGAAGAACCCCGCGGCGTTGATGCATGTCAGCAACAGGAAGGAGTTTTTCAATCCGATCCCAGTAGGGTAGCCTTTGTCCTGCTGCCCTTCCTTCTGGTTCTGCGCAGCGTACAAGAATCCGAAGGCGCCTACAATGGCGCCCGCTTTCCCTGATGCAGCTGAGATTCCATGGCAAGTGGATCTCAGCCTTGCGGGAAAAAGCTCAGCGGGGATGATGAACGTGGTGACATTCGGGCCGAAATTGGCGAAGAAGAACGTGAGAGCGTATAATGTCAGAAACGCGGTGTGATTGCCACCACAGAATGAGGAGGGGTTGTTCGCGCAAGGGGACCCTCGCAGGGTGTAGTACTGCAGCGTGATTATCAGCATGAACATCGTCATCATGAAGAACCCGATCATCTGAATCACCCAGCGCCCGATCACGTCCACGAGTGCCACGGTCACCCAGTAGCCAGGCACGGTGGACACGAGCGCAATCATAGCTTGCGCTCGAGAGACGCGGAAAACCTCCTCCAACGCGCTCATGGTCTTCGCCGCGGGGAGCCAGCCGATGGCTGAAAAAATGTCCTTTTGGAAGAGGTTCTGGCTGTAAAATGCAATGTCAAGGAGGAACCAAGTGCTTGTACAGCCGAGTAGTTGAACGCCATGTTGTCTCAGGAACTGCCGAGATAGAAGTCCGTAATCCGGCCCTGCAACTTCACGACAGGAGGAAGCGTCAACAGTCATATTCGTTTCAAGTGCCTTTCCTCCATGGAAAGTGTAAATCTTGGTCGTCTTTGTCTCAGTACCAAGACTTCCACTTTCCCAGAGCACTGAAAACCAAGACTTGCGAAGTTCCAGGAGATCTAAAAGCTAGCTATACGGGTAGAGATTTGAGGCTTCACTCAAGCATCTGAAACAGGGTGAATTTCGTTAAAATCCGCCATTACAACGACCATGTGGTTATCAGTCATGACGACAAAGTATTAGGAGGTCGACATCAGGTTCAGAAAATCACTATAACAGTCATATTTCCAGAGCTCTGAAAATGAAGACTTTTAAGTAGACAGAGCTCTGAAAACGAGGTCAGGTATAGATGTGACTATGATATTTACTCCAGCAATTACACTGCATTGATCATTAACGAATATCGAACGGGACATGGCATTGTTCGCCATCGATCAACATGCATTTCGACATCAGGTTATTAAAACTGACAGTCACGAGGAGAGGGTTTATTGTAGTTACCACCTCCGGGGACGGCAGCGGTGACATCCACGACGCCAGTGAAGTCGACGTGAAGCACGCGGCCCATGTCCATAGCGGCCTGCTTATTGTTCTTCGCCACCAGCGCCGTGTAACGCGCCGTCTCCGGCATCTTCATCCGGTAGTAGAACGTCAAGGCCGCCGGAATCGCGCCCACCGCCAGCACAATCCTCCAGACGAAATCTGCTTGCGGTGGCGTCGACGCAATTTGATTCACATTGAAAGGCGGGTTGTGCACGGCGCTCCGGAAGATGGACGAGACCACAATCGACATGGTCGCGCCGCCGAGGATCCCCATCCCCTGCATTGCAAAAACCGCCGCAATGAACGCGCCACGCGTCTTTTTGTTCGCATACTCGGACATTATCGTTGCAGAAAGCGGGTAATCTCCGCCGATCCCCACCCCAAGCCAGAACCGGAAGAAGCATAGCGTGGTCATGACCGCCTTCGCGGAATGCCCGAACGACAGCGCGGAAGCGAGCGACGTGATGATCATCATGAGCAGCGTCCATCCATACACCCTCTTGCGACCGAGCTTGTCACCCAGCCAGCCGAACAAGAGCTGTCCGATCAGGGTGCCGCAAAGCGCCACTCCGTTCACGGCCGCGGCGACATTCGGAGGCAGCACGCCGGGCTTCCCCTCCAACGGGTCATAATAGTACAACCGACCCAGTAACCTCGTGACGGTGGAAATGCAGAAGAGGTCATACGCGTCCGTGAAGAAACCCATTCCCGCGATGACGATCGTCTTGAAGTGATACCATTGCGTCTTCGCCTTGTCGAGCGAGTTCAGAATCTCCCCTGCCCCTGTCATGGCGGCGACGACCTAATTTAGCTCCTGAAACGCCCGATCATTCGCTGAGAAAGTTCTCCACAATGTGCACCTGATCAAGCGATGGCAGATGAAGCAATGTGCTGGGGAAGCACTGACATAGGGATCAGATTATCAGAATGTCTGCTCCGAGATGTAGCTGATCAGTTGGCGGAGACGGGTTTATGTACACGTAGGGTGCACGGCCTTCACAATTCAGTGCGGACTACCTGTGAGCGCCGTGGATCTCGCGTCAAGTTGATGCTTCCCGCGTCGGAATGTGTAAAGATAGAAGCTCCAAGAGTCTCTGAACAGCGAGCAGGGCGGAATATCCTTGGGATATGTCGATCGTTCCTCGGAGATCCCTCGGGGAGTCGCCCTCTCGGAAACGCTAAAGAAAGGAGGGCGTCGGCGCGCTTGCTTATTTGGGGATCCACGGAAAAGTGGGCGTTCGGTAGATGCTGGCGAGATCCCCGACTCCAGGAGCTTGCCTCCCGGATTTGCACTCTTTCAGTACCTGAAGAGCTCTGATTCTGCCGCCAGGGCTTTGGACCCGCACGTCGAATCTCTGTGACCGCGCTGGGACTCACGTGAAGTTCCCCATGCAAGGATGAAGATACCTACTACTGCGCACCTCCTCGGTTGTCGCATGGGCGATTCTATGCACAGTGGTGACAGTACATTCCAAGTGCGAAGAATGAGGGATTCTAGTTTCCTTGCTGGCGGAGCTTTCAAAACCGTATAACACTACAACGGATGCTTCCTTGCAATAGACGAACATTCTGTGAATTTGTTTGATTCACAAGAAAAAACAAAAGACGTGGTAAATTTTCGCGGGTGCAGTGTTGCTGCATTTAAGTAGGGAAGGTCAAGACTCCACCAAGAAGAAAAAACTGATTGAAAATTCGCAAAGCGAGAAGGGCTTTCCAGAAATAAAGGGCCTTTTTTGCTTTTCTATTTTGGCTCAATCAGAGTTCCTTTCGAAGTGCGGCAAGAAGATGGTGATCTTCGGAATTATTAGGGTTTCTATTCATGCGGCGACTGGTGGAGTGGTGGTGCTGACCGACTGAGTGTGTTTTTCGCTACAAATCGCATGTACTTAATTGATTGCCCAAATGAGTCTTCTTCAATTCCTCCAAATTTTTTTAATTTTCTTCTGTAATCGCACTGCCAAAATTCGCCGGGCACGCAGTGTGGCTCCAAAGCGTCAGCAAAGCTTCGAGATTTTGAATATTGTTTTCTGGGTTTATAGTTTGTAAGTTAAAGTTTGACGTAGTAAGCCGGTAGTTGCCTAATGAGCTTTTCCGAATTTATGGCAACCGTGGCGGTACGATGGAGTCTGGATTGAAGGTTTAGGACTTCACCGAATCCCCAATTTGGAAGGAAAGTAGGGTTTGATCGAGAGAAAGGGCCGGGGATGGGACGTCTGTTGCCGACAAACCAAAAGCTCTAGAGATCGCGAGATGTGGTTGCGCAGGAAACTCCGATCGATAAACCCCTAAACCGTAAATCCTGCTGACAAGCAATCTTCGGACGAGTGGAGGATCGCAATGGAACTGATGCGTTCGCCTTTCCGTACTTGGATCGCAGCTACACCAATGCTCACGGATTACCGGAGCTGGAATAACCCATTCGGACTCCCAAGCCCGTCAACACTTTACAAGACTCAATATTACGGGCGCCACAGATCGACGTAGCGAGAAACGTCCCATTCCCGTTCTCTTCGCAATAAGTAATTCCGGATCCCATCCCGGTAATCGTCACTGCAAACCACCCCAGATCTCGACTCGTGCTTCTGATTGGCTCAGAAGGAGTGGTATACAATCGATATTCCAACTACGCGCAGGTACCTGAATTTTTAGACACTGACAGATGATTGACTCAAGGTTTTCATAATCAACTGTAGCAAGTTAAATTTCATGTAATTTCACTGTGGTTTGATAAAAGTTCTGAAACCGAAACGAAATAAGATGAAATTCATCAAATTGTACGCACCATTTTTCCTTGAATGGATAGAATTTTGCTGAATGTATTCATCAGATTCAAAATGCACGGTAAAAAGACAGAATTCATAATTTGCAAAGTGCAGTGATTTATTTTTTGAAAATGAGCGTCATGATTGTCAATAATGACTGCCAAGAATGCACGTGCGGACTAAGAATGATCAGCAACTGTTTAAGTTCAACTCAGAAAAGTTTATCTTCAATCGGAATTGTTGACCATACCATACATTGACCCGCTTCAAACGCTTAAATCCAGCGATCCCAAAACTGGTTTAGGAGTCTTAGCTGTACTGGCAAAGTCCTGGTCATCAGGTAGAAAATTTGGCAATATCCACTGGTGATAGTAGAGTTGACATAACGAAGTGAACTGAGGACAGAGCATACTTGGAAGACTTGTTTGTGGCCTCCTCTCACGGGGGTTTTCTCGACTGAGGACGTAGCGTCTTTCAGGGTACGTTATCCGGACTGTGTTCTACCTGCTGATCGATCGATGTTGAAGTACCAAAGCTACATGAAGTTCACAAAAACGACGATAGTGTACGTGGTCAGCTTGCAAGGTGAAGGAATTTTACGAACCTTGGAGGTCAACTGAGAAATCCTTGTCCCCTCGTATTTCAGACCGCTACTGAAAAGTTTAGTGCAGCCAAGGTTGTGGGTCGGTGCTTTCATCGCTATTCGGTACTGGATATGCCTCCCTGTTTGAGCAGGCAATTAATTTCTATGATGATTTCTTGGATTCCAGTTGTGTACTGACTTAATTACATTCTATCGCAGCAGAGTAGGACACTCTCGGAGCTTCACTTGGGCTGCTAAGAAATGGGTTGATCCATGAAAAGGAACTAATTATTAGTCACTGATGACTGTTTTGGGTACTGGATTGGCAGATAGGAGGAAACGTGTCAAAATCGACTGCAATCTAGTCTAGTCGTTGGTTTGGTTCCATCGAGCAGCTACGAAAAAAGACGTCAAAAGAAAACCTCCAGCTAAAAGATGGCATCATGGTGTCTCGACTGGAGACGAAGGACACCATTGTACGTCTTTTACAAGCTTGTTTCCAAGTCCATGGCCACCGAGTTGGTGCAAGGGCCATTCCGTTACTCCCTAGAATGTTTGCAAGCAGAGAGTAGTTCTTTTATTTCAGGAGAACGTAAATTCTGAAACTGCTTCAATTTTTTTATGATTGCAATGCATATAATTATGTTTGATTCTCCGATATATACACTAGCTAGTACCTTGCCATTATCAAACGGGTTAGCGAATGATGGACTATTGGACAGGAGTCTACACTCTCCATTCTCCACCTGGTGGACAGTTTTCCTGGCCTTCAGGACAATGTTTTTGTTACTGCTTAGTGCTTACAAATAGTAACTAATGTTTAATCTTGCCATGCTCCATTCCTCAAACCCTGATGATCAAACGGAACAAATTCAGCCCTGTTACGCAGAACTCAACATGTCCTGAGAAATGTTTACTTGATCGCTGGTTTTGTAGACGTTTTGAAGCAATCTGGTTCTTATTTACCTATGCTTGTATTGATTCATACATTCATCTCCTGACTTGGTAATCAAAGGAACTAACGGACACTAGCTAGCTAGCCTGTTTCACTTGAGCATGTCCTGCTCGAGAAAGTTTTTTATGAATCCACTGGAAATTTTTTACTATCAGTCTCTTGTAATGCTGGATTGTATCTCCTACGTTGATGATCACAAGCTGATTAAGGTAGACATACCCAATACCAACCGCTAACCTAATACCATCCAAATGTACCACCATCATTGAATCTAAAGTGAGAATCTATGATAGTATTATATGCCTTAACTTCACAATAAGTGAAGTTAAGGCATGTACTTATGTTCTAAATTCTCATTTTAGAATCAACAAGAGTCCTACATTTGGGTGGTATTAGGTTAGCGGTTGGCATTGGATGTGTCTACCTTAACAAAAGACGAAATGTTTGTATAGGAGTTTCCATATGATTTTATCGATCACCATGGCGAAGAGTTCTATAAAGATGTATCACTTTCCTGACAACAAATAGCAGCTAGATATCAATGGCTCATCAAAACTACAGTGCATTCTTTCAAAGGGGCATAGCCTGGAGTCTTTGCTTCTAGACTCAAAGCTTTTTTGATGGACAACTACATTAAAATTAGCAATACCTTCATCTTCACCTTGCCAATCGAGGTCCAACCAGGTGACCATGACGATATAGACAGAAGCCGCAATTCCATGCACATTGTGCAATCAAGCACCAAGAAAATCATTTTTATTTTAGAAGACTTAAGCTTGGTAAGTCACTTCCCACTTCTACATTCTTCCACCTTTGGATGAACTAGCCCCCTAGCTCAACCCCCTCCAAATCATTCTAGGGGTGCAAGTAAAAAAAAGGCCCCTATTTTGTGCTTGATTAAATTACCTAGTTTATCTTTCCTAGCTAATTTGGGGCCTCCAATTGCAAATATGAATTCAAACTTTTTGAATTTTTGAATTTGTCTTTCTATGCCTATGCAAAAGGTGGGTGCTCAAGAAAGATTATCTAGCAAGAAATGAATATGGAGCATCATGGTGCAAATTAAAACAATTCATATCAAATGTAGTTCATCCTCAAAAAATCTGAAACTTTCTCCATAGGTTAACAATATATTGTAGAGCTTAATGGTGAAAATTCTTTATTACAAAACTTTAAAATTAGAAAATTAAAACTCATGGTTGTAAATCCAAAGTTCAAATTGCTATTGAAACTTTCAATGATGACCTTTAGATTGGAACTAGCTTAGCCAATTTTTAAAGCGACTTTTAGGGTTTTTATTGAAAAATATAGGGTCCCCTTGGTCACCATGGAATTTGTTTGAAATCATGACTAAAAATGGTGGGATGCCAAGATGAAAACAATGGCAATTTGAAGCCATCACTAGTAGAATCCTATGTTTATTTAAATATGGGTTGTCTAACTTGATGCTATTTACTTGCACATTCAATGTAGCAACTCCATATTTTTATGTCAACATTGACGTCCATTGATGTTCACTATAACATCTTCAATGACAGAAAAACATAGTGTTGCTACATTAAACACACAAGTAAACAACGTCAAGTTGAACAATCCATGTCTAAATAAGCATGGGATTCTTCTAGTGCATAACAGATATAATAGGATTTAGAAGTCATAAGATTAAAATTGAATCTTATACAATGTCTTTTATTTGAGGAAGTTTTTTAAGGAACCCATGGGAGCCTTTGAAGTTCAATTAATTTCCAAAACCAAGGCCAGAAGAATTTGGAATTCAATTCCAAGAAAAAATTATGAGATTTGAAAGGATCTATTTTGCAACCATAGATCACAAATCTATAGAAGATTCAATAATTTTTCAGTTTAGGGAGTTGTAAAGACTTTTGCAAAAAACCAATGGAAACCTTTGAATTTCAATTAATTTTCAAACAAAGGCCATAAAAGTTTGGATTGAAAACTAGATTCAAAAATATAAGAATTAAAAGGATTGACTTTTGCATCTATAGGGGCCATATCTATATTGACAAGTATAGAATTCAACACCTTGCTATTGATCAACATATATTTCTAAAGTTCAACATAATGAATATACAATTGCCAAGACGTACATTGCTTATATGTGATTACATATATTCTATTAGTTGTAAGGATTTTACATTTGGATTATGGGGGATTTTGAAATAATCATGAATTTTTGAATAAAAAGTGAAAAAATTCATATCCAATGCAATATATGTCCCCTAAAATTGAAAATTTCTCCATATGCTTATATTATTGTGTAGGTCACCATGGTGAATTTTTATTATATCATTCTAAAATTAAAAAATCAACACCCTATAGTTGCAAATTCACTTTTCAAAATTGTCAAACTTTTATATTTTAAGTAGTATTACAAATGCATACCATAGCCTCAACCTTAGCAACTTGGTCAAAAAGTAAATAATTAATTGTTTGGTTCATAGAAATTCAACTTGCTTCATATAATCTTGCATCTCTTCTTTGTCAATAATTGTAAACATAGAGTACAAAATTTTTGGCTTCACTATTTTGACCATTCTATAGTATGATCACTCACAAATAAAACATAGTTCTCATACAAAATAAACCCTAACATATAATAAAGCACCGACATACTAAATAGAAAATATAAGGTTTGGAGGTCAAGACAAGGGCTCAGGTACATCTAACTATCGTAGATGAATGTAGCAACAACATCCCAAAATTACAAGATCAACTTGGATGAATTCCTTAATTATTTTAATAACATTTTAAAACTACACAATCTTACTATATTATTTTGTACTATGTTAATATTTTTTACATGTTAACTCCTGAATTCCCAAGGCCATTTTTCTGTCAAAAACCACTCAAAACTGCCATTTTTGCTGTGTTCATCCAAATTTTTTTTTTAAAATCATTTTTTTAGAATCTAACTGTAGGATCCTATATTTTACTTGTCTTAGCTCACATGGGAAAAATTTCATGAAGTTTGACCGTATAGATTGAAAGATATTAGCATTCAAAGTTGAAAAAGAAAGTTTTTTTGAACACTAGCTTGCAATTTCAGATGACTTTGACCAACAATTGTGAACTTTTTTTGCACTACGGACTTTGAATGAAAAAAAAATTTCAAGTTGAAGAATTGAGTTGAAAATTTAGGAAAAAAAATTCAAAAAAAACACACTTGATTTTCATTGTTTAAAAAAATGCTAAGTAGAAGTAGGTCCAAGATTGGAAGAAAATCTAAATCGTTAATAACTACAAGATGGGATTGAAAGACAATAATCCCAATGGTGAGATTGTTTTAACAAAAAAATACAACATTCTAAAAAAAAATCATGAAAAATTGTGAAAATTACATTCAGAAATGAACCTTATAAGTTATTTTTTTAAAAAGATGCTGAAATTGCCCGAAAAACAAAATTGTCTTTAACTTTCTCATTATTAGTCCAAATAAAACAAATCAAAGCTTCACATATAGACAAAAAGGAAAAATTTTAGGAAAAAAAAAATTAAAATTTATTTTGATTTTTTGCAATTTTTTTGTGTTGCCCACCGAGTTCAGTTTCAAGCTTTTTGTGGTATAATTTTGCTCCCGAGCAACAATTGAAATAAAAATTATATTCCCACATAGATAATCAATTTTTCTAATTTACGAGAAAGTTTCAAAACAATTCACCAAAAATTGAGATCATAAGAACCTGCCCAAAATCTAATTTGTCCCTCGAGGGGACAATGGGAATTTAGGGGTTAATTAATTAATAGGTAGAAAATTGTCTAAGCTACTAGAAAGCTAAGGTAGTCAAATGTTATTAATGAAAAAAAGATTTCAAACAGAAATCTAAGGCTTTTTCTAAAGCTTTATAGGCTCCAAATCCTCCAATATTCATGTAAAAATTCCCATCACAAAAGTCTCTTTACCAAAAAATAAGGCCCTAAAACCTTTAGTTAGGCATCTCTAGTAGCTTAGTGAGCAACAAAGCCCTAGTTTATAGTAGTATTCTTTCAATAGTAGTACAATAGTAGAAGTAGAAGTTTTTGAATTTTGAATAAATTGTATGTCAAAAAATTCTTTATCAACTCATTTATAAAAGTTTCTCATTTGCAAATGAAACAACTTACAAAGAATGGCACAAAAGTCTTACAATAATGATATGAAAGGCCTCAAAAATTATTTATGCAATAGCCATGGCTTCACTTGCTATAATTTTTTTTTTACTTTCATTTCATGACTTGGGGCATAGTTATAGTAGAGGCTTCACTTCTTGACTTCAATTTATGGCTTTGGTTGTGTCTATTCAAACCTAGTGCATCCTATATTTGTCAAAACATAAATCATTATAGATACAAATATATAAGATTTAAAATATAAAATAGTAGCTCCATTACTATTTGTGTTACTAGTGATGCCAAATTAAAGGTTTCAAATTGTATTTTTTGATCAAAGCGCCTTAACAATGGGAATTTTCACACATATATCTCCTAATTGTCCTAAAGGACCATTGTCCCTTCAAGGGACAAATGGGATTTTGGACAAGTACCTATAGGCTAAAATTTATTTCTTGATTTTTTGAAACTTTTTGTGAAGATAGAAAAATTGATTAGCTAAGTAAGAATATAATTTTTTTTCAATCTGTGCTTGGAAACAAAAGTTATGCCTAAATAGGCTTAAAACATGGGACAAGGGATAGTAGCAAAAATATTCCAAAAATTTAATTTAAATTAAAAAAAATTTGTTCACTTGTAGATTATATTTTTTTCTACACAAAATTTTTTGATTCATTCCATTTGGATTTATTATGAGAATGTTGTGGGCAATCTTGTTTTTCAGGCAATTGCAGCATCTTCTTGAAAAAATAACTTACAAGAAAGTTTAAAATGTTCAAAGTCAAAAAAATCTAGTCTTACAATGTATTGAAAAACTTATTTTCTTCACTTTAAACACAAATTTTTTGCAATTTGTGAAGTCAAAAATTTTGAAATTTTTTCCACACATTTTCACACTAGTTAAATGTAAGATTCTATAGTTAGATGCGAAAAAAAACTATTTTATTTTACATTTTGCTATTGAAATGGCAATTTTGAGTGTTTTTTGATAGAAAAAGGCCTTGAACTTTTAGGGGTTAAGCCTAGACAAAATTTGGTTTCTATTGGAAATTGATTTTTTATTGATAAGCTAGCACTAAACTCTATATATGTCAATACATAAATCCCAAAGATCCAAATTCTATAGTTGTAAAGTGAGGACCTTTCCAATTCCAAATAGTTGTTAATTGAATCCCAAAGGTTTGCATTAGTTCCCTTACCAAATAATTTCAACCCATACTTTTTCTTTTTAACTCTTAAAGGACTAAGTATCCATTTTGTACACTTGAAAATTCATGTAGGGGTAGGGTCATACAACTACATGAATTTTCAAGTGCTATACAAAGACAATTTAGGTATGATGTTCACAAAGTTTTGATACAAAGTGTGAGTATTTATCCCCTTAATGGAAATATAATTTTTTTCCAATAAAATGCCTTAATTAAAAGTCAAGTTGCTTAAAAAGAATTGGGTGCTAGGATAATTTGAGCATCTTTTGCTAAAATCCTTGTCAACTTTTGAAATTTGGCATATATGTAACTAATCAAATATGGTATAAATGATCCTAAAAAATAAAAAATTTAGTTTTCAAATCATATTCCAAGAGGAGTCAAACATTGTTAGCTATAAAGAGGTGGTTATGAGAAGAAAAAAATTTCTTCAAATTTCAAGCCCTACTATCTCCTCCCCTCCAAAAAAAGTCTCCTATAGTTGATCAATGAAAAACAAAACAAATAAGCATCTCTCCTACCGTCAATCTAAACAAAAGTTGTAAATGAGTTCTCCAAAATCCCTAGCTAGCTCCCTCCTTGATTAGGCCGTTAGAGTTTTGACGGATATTGAAAATGGATATTGAATATGGTATTGGATACTCATTATATACATTTGTAGTACAATATATGGATATTGAATACGATATTGGATATGTATATTCGAAATATGGATATTGGTATACAAGTATAAATGGTATATATACAAAAATTACATAATCCCATATTGAATGCAAGAGGCATGTTCAAAAATTAATACAAGTTATAGAAGGGGGTGGGATTGTGCAGTGGAAAAATTAATTTGAGGGATTAATTAGATTGAAAATGAGTGAAAATCCTCACTATCCATTCAAAAGATAGACCACTCTCTCACTCTCTATAAAAAAAGAAAAGTGGTCAAAAACAAAAAAATTGTTAAAAAAGTAAGAGTAACAGAAAAAGGAGCATATAGGTGGAAGCAAGAGAATCTTATCAATTTACAAACGAAGACGATGGCATTTTAGTTTGACAATAAAAAATCTTAGGCTTGGGATTCAAGGATTCATGCTCAATTATCTACTATGGTTACAAAATCTATGTTGCAATATGCAAAAGCAAAGTTCTTGAAAATTTTCCCACACATTCCAAATGTTTGTTTCTAACTTTTCATTGTTTGCATTTTAAAAAAAAATTGATATTCATTGCATAAGAAATCATCAAAAAATGACTAGTATATAAGTATATTGCCAATGAATTTGCTTAACCCCTAAAGTTCCTTGACTATGTTTTCACCTAAAACATTCTAAAACTGTTATTTTTAGGACAAGTACCAAAAAAAAAAATTGAATTTTGGACACACCCAACCGTAGGATCTTGTATCATGATAATTCAAAAAGATGTGGGAAAAATTTCAGCAATTTCCACCATGTAGATTGCAAGATACTAGCATCTTAATTGACAAAAAGCCTTTTTTTGGCCCTACGAAAAACCGGGCAGTTGCACTTCACAAGGTCACATTTGTATGAAAAAATGTCCAAAATGGTTGCAACTCTTTGGACTCATTCTCTACGGCATGTTGGCTACATGCTTGAAAATTTCAGATTATTTGGAATCATACAACATATAAGAAAAAAACAATAAGTAGAAAGTAATAGAGAATGAATCAAAATACTAAATTGTTAATAATTTAGTTATGGAATTGAAAAATGACAATCCCAATGGTTGTAATGTTGTAATAAAAAATCTTCACATTATTATTTTTTTTTTTTCAAAAATATTGAAAATTGAGTTCAATAAAGAACTTCAAAGTTTATTTTGGAGTAGAGAATCCATAACTTCCCGCAAATCAAAACACCTCATAACTTTTGACTCATTAACCACAATGGAATGATTCAAAGCTTTCTATGTCTATATAAATCCAGAAAATTAATTTCAAAATTTTTGTTTTTGAAAAAAGTAATTTTTAAAAATCTGCCCAGACTACAAAAGTTGAGAAACAAACTACATATTAGGCCATAACTTTTGATTTATATCTCCAAATGTTCTGAAATTGAGTATACACCAAAGATATTCCTTGTCTACACCTTCTATTAAAATTTGGGCCAAAAATATGGAAATCTCTACTCACATGCACTTGCCCCCAAAAGTTATGTTGCCAAAAAACGCACCTTGGTCCCTTAGGGGTTAAACTCCTTATATTGCATGTGAATTAGAATAAGCTAGAGTCCATATTTCATGTGTGTCTAACAAGATTTAAAACTCAATGCTGAAGAGGCTTAAAATCACCAAGAGTAAAAATTTTACTCCAAGAGGGCTCAAAGTCTATTGACTCCTTTTTGCAAGAATGAAAAAAAGTTTTTTTTTCTCATTTCAAAAGTTATAATCTTTCAATTTATGAAATTGAAGGGTTAAAAAAATTTCCAGCACATTGTCATACTAGTCTACTATACTTTTGTATGGTATAAGTATGCAAAAAAGGGTTTATTTTCAATTTTGGGCAATGCATTCAAAAATAACAATTTTTGACAATTTCTCCTGCCTCCCTTGGTCCTATAGAGGTTAAATTCCAAATTCTTCCCACCTTTGGAATGGACAAGCAATTGTAGTCATGTGACTTTGAAATTCAATTTTTTTGGTAATGGCATCATTCCACCATTTTTGTCTTGATTTTATTCAACCATGTTCATCCTAGCTTTGTTTCAATTAGTCATTGTGCTTCAAAGGCACCATGCGGCCCCTTACAAAAATCCCAATGGTCACCCTAAAAATTGACTAAATTAGTTCTAACCTAGTGATCATCATTGGAATATCACCTAAACCAATTCCATTCTAAAGGTCATCATTAGAATTACATAATGTAAAGCTCAACACTCAAAACAATCATGTCTTGATTTTTAGATGTTCCTATTCTTCTACTACTTATTTTCAAGAAAATTATTGGTTTAGAGAAAGTTTTATGTACTAAACCTACAAATTACCTACAATTAGTGCTTGGTAGACTTTATGAATGATTTACTCATCGTTTACAGTAGACAATGTATTGCTTCATAAGAGCATCACTATTGTTTTGCAAAAAATTTGATTCAACATGGAAATTATAGTGTTGACTTTGTTGATTTAGAGCCAGTGTGATGTTGGTCCCCTATTCTTCCATGCCGTGGCACCACTTCATGTTCCTATTTGTAGCTATCACTATTAAAAAAAAAACTTATTTATTGTAACAAGCAAAAAAATATAGTAAATACGTCAATTTGGATGTTAGCCATATTAACATGGATGTCTAAACAAATGAGTCAAGTTGGACATGCCAAAAAACATGGAAATTTTTTAAAAACATGGTTTGATTTTAAGGTAATTTTGGAGGACATAACAAAAAATATGGTCTTAGAAGGTCATGACAAGTTGCCACGTGGCTACCACTTGGCCTCCATGTTAGTGCCAATGGGGCAAGCAATGCCACATCAACAATTTTTTCATCTAGGCTTTTGTTGACATCATCAATGCACTGGGTCCTAGGTCTTGTCAATTTGGATGTCTATTGTAACGTGCATATGTTTTTTTGATGTCAATAACAACATGACAATAATTTATTTGAACATCATGTAGCATTTGCCATGTGTTACAGCATGTCTACAGAGACATGAAAACATCATAAATAACATCTTCTCAGACATGCTTGATGAATATGTTTTAGTTTTTTAAAACATCAACTTAGATGTTTAGACATACTGCAATGTCAACTTAGACATATAAATACTATACAAAATATACCATACATTGTATAACATATATATAATATCATATACCATACATTACAAACAATACATTGTATGCTATACATAGTATATATGTCATATATAGTATATTATATTTGGCTTGAAAAACCAATTATTGTGAAAATATTGATGTGAGAAAACAAAGCTATTTATACCAGTGGGTGGTAGGAGGGGAGACAAATCATATGGGATATATAAAACTTTAAAGTTGTATAAAAATTATAATTTTAGACATGAGCATTCTTATGAACACAACTTTGTTTCAATTGATGTCTAAAAAAGCAGTTCAACTTCTCAATTGATGTCTTGGTTAATGTTTCAAAAAACATCTTGATGTTTTAGCTAATGTCTTAGTTGACATCTAAAAAAACATTTTGATGTCTTAGTTGATGTTTTAGACAATGTCAAGAAAAAATTTAAGTTCTCAGATGGTCTTAGATGGTGTCAAAGTGTGATGATGTCATCCTCTTTGGAAACCATATCAGGGGCCATTTTTTATTCTATTTTTTGCAAAAAACTACCATGTTTTTTTCAACTTTACTTAGTGTTTTACCTCAACTCCAAGTAACTTCTACAAACTTACCCATAGTCAAACCATAAACTTTTGTTGACGTGGCATTGTCATGTTTTTTTGGATATCACAAAAAACATATTGATGTTTTTTTGGATGTTTCATTGAACATACTTGTTTTTCCTAATGTAGCATTGTTTCCCACTGACATGCATACATTCATTGTATCGACTCCAATTCTACCACCCATTGCTTCTAAATCTCTGACGTAGTCTTGTTTGCAAAAACATGCCGCCTTTACAATCAAATGTAACAAAAAATGTAGATTTCTTATAGTGTATTGTTCATGCACATGCCATGTTGACAAAAATTTGACAATTGTTCATTTAAGATACTTTGAAATTGCAACTTAGTACAAAGAAAAATGACACAAGAAGATGGTGTGCCAAACCATATTTTTAGTAGGCAAACCTAGACTTTTACCATTTTGGAATTTACAATAGGAGCAAAATTACTTCCTAGCTCAATAACTACTATGCCGGGCATGTGTACTAATCAATGGTGGCTATACTCTAAATAATCAATAACTTCTGCCAACATAGTATAATTCAATAGTAATAACAAAATGTATCTTTGTAAATACTCATTTCAATTTGTGAGTGTAAAAAAAGTGTTCAAGTAAAATTATGAAAATTTCAATGACAATCTTTATGAGGGAGTTACTTTAGGTGATTTTTTGTATTCAAGAAAAAATTAGAGTGATAATTATATGATTATATATGACTGTAAATATATACAATTGATAAATATATAATTTAAGTACATTATATATTTTTGTAATTTTGTATTGAAGAATAAAGGGTGCATTTGTGGAAGATAATGATTAAAACTATAGAACTATTTTGAAGCCACCATAAATGAATCCATTCAACTAAAGACATAGAATTTTGAAGACACTTGATTGAAGCCCTAGAATTTTAAAGCCATGTGACTATAAGTCCATAATTTTAGTTTTTTCATGCAATAGACAAATATTTTTTACCTTGCTTATAGTCTTATCTTTTTCCACCATTTTATTGTTTGTATTATTAAAGTCATAGCTAGGTCTTCAAATTGTATTGCCTCATTTAGATCATTACCATGCATTTGAAGTCCAACCCATTAAATTACATACTCATTTTTTCCTATACTAGCATGTGTTTTTATTTTTTTATAAATGGTTCATAAAAAAATTCCATATTTTGATAAACTTCATACTAAAAGTTTAATTTATGAAATCAAAAATTTAATAATTTAAAACATTACAAATCACTAACTATGTAACAAAGAAATTAAAAAATTAAATCAATAGTATACAATCTGACCTCTTGCATTGCAATTTTCACTCACCAACATCAATTCCATTTCTTGGTATAATTTACTTGCGCTTCATTTAATATCTCTTTCCTTCTCATCCACTCCTTGTAAATAGGTCAATATATTGCTTCTTTATCAATTCTAAAACCTCTTTGGAATTTACTTCAGATTGCCAATCTATGAATGTTATTTTTCATGAGATGTATTTTGCATTTTGGCAATGGTTGTAGTAGAATCATCCATTGTCAACCACTTAAGCAATCTACACATGTTCTAGAGTAGTAGAAGCTAATGTCAATTCTTTACTATGTAGGAAGATAGAAATCACAAGATTGCAATTTTTTTTGGTAATTTTAGGCCTTAAATTGAAATTACCATGAATTTTGGAAGCCGGTGTTCTGATGGAAATTCTTCCATCATATAAATACATCTACTGAGCTTTGTGTATTTGAGTTTCAATAAACAAAGAGTTGAGATAAAAGGAGTTGGTCGTGGTAAGAACCACAGTTTGAGGCAACGGAGCGCCCATTAGCATATGGGTGTTGCACTGTCTTGTCATAGGTACAGCTCAGGAGGGGTAGGTGGCAGGTTGGCTGGTCCAACTTTCTGCTTCACTAGCTTGCCAAGCCGTAGGCCACCCAAGCCGCTCGACGGGTCCAATTGGATTTGAACCCGTCCGGCGGGTGGCCAAAGACCACCGCTTCTCCAGCCAACCAAGTCTGCGACTTGGTGACTGGAGGATGATTTTCAACGTTTTTATGCCCATGAGGGCACGTGGCTACTTTATAGTGATATTTTTATTAGGTTTGTTCATTTAAATTTACTTATCTAGTTGATTGGAAGGCTCATGTGTTTTTGCCTTTCCATTAAATAAAATTGCTAAGGGATTAGGTGGATTTGGAAAATATGAAAGGGGAAAGAAAAGGGCATCTTTGGTGGGGCTAGAAAAGAGAAGAGTATGGGCTGATGTGCCCCACCTCTTTGCCTTAAAAAGGGTCGAAAAGTAGTTTGGGAGATTCTTTAGTGTGTGGAGGTGTGTGTGTGAGAGAGTGAATAGTGAAATTTTAGTGTGAAAGAAATCCGAAACTTCAAGGAGTGATATCTCTCATTGTATGAGGCTTTTGGTAACAAAATTTGGTGAGATTGTTTCTTGTAAAATTGACTTTACAAAATGAGTTTGCAAGTTTTATTTGGAGTTAGAATGAAAAAGTTATGAGCGTTTGAATTTGAGGAGTTTTAGTGCCTTTCATGAAGAAAGGCTGAGACTTTGTCAAGCTATAGCTGATGTCCAGTTCATCAATTTGCAAAGGGACTTTGGAAATGTGTTCATCTTAGTCTTAACTTTTCAAAGAGTCATTAAACTCATGATTTGGAGCTTGGAAGAAGAAGTTATGGAGGTGTGAAGACTTGGAGGTTGGTTGCCACTTGTGAAGAGTAAGGCCGAAACTTTGGAGGGCCATAACCTTCGGTCAGTATAAAGAATTCTTTTAAAAAATTTATGAGTGTTAGTTTGTTTATTAATCTCTCTAAATAGTTATCACACGAGCTATTTGGAGTTTTATTGAAGAAGTTATAGAGTGTAGAAGTTTAAAGGTTGAGTGGGTTCTCAAAATAAGAGACTAAGACTTTGTTGGGCTGTAACTTATGAACAGAGTTTTAGTTTTTAGTGATATTTTCACATATTGTAACCGGATGTGTTAGTTTTCCAAATTACTATTACACTTGTGTTTAGGGTTTGTAGATCAAAAGTTATAGAAGTTTGAAGAGGCAGTGGTTGGTTGGCAAGGAGGAGAAGAGCCGCCACTTTGTTTGCCTATAACTTTTGGACAGTAGTTTAGAATGAAGTGAAATTTTGAGAGGTGTTAGGTTATTGGGTTCGCTTTCCAAAATGCTATTACACTTAGCATTTGGATTTGTGAGCCATCTATGACAATAGATAAAAGGTCGCAGCTCCTTTAGGGTTTACTACTTTGAAGATTTCTCATCGTTTTTATTAAAACATGAAGACTTGAAGATTGAAGATTTGAAGAGTTCAAGACTTGAAGAGTAATGTTTTGGGTTTTTTTTTTATTTTTTATATATGTATGTGTGGGATGTGGCTTTGTTATTCCTAGCCTGATTTGGAGGCTTGTTGTCTTTTATTTCCTTTTGCTTTATAAACTTTGTTGTGGGCGGTCTAGGTAAAACCAAGACTCAACCCCATTTATTATCGTGGTAACGAAGTAGGGTTAATGGCCCACATGGTCGAGACTTGTTTGTTCTCACGGTCTAAAGTTTTGGCCAGCAGATCGTGAATTTGAGGTTTAGGATCCCATCATTCGGACGGTAGCTTGTGTCTACTGCCCCGTTTTATCCGTCCTATATTCCGTGGTTTCTTATCCCTTCCTTGACCCTTATATCTATCTAGAGCCCACAGAGGATAGGTCAACAAACACCGTTGAAGATTGAAGATTGAAGAAGACATCGAGTATACAATATACAATTGCAGCCAAACCCCCCGTGTGTTCCCAAAGCGCGCTCCTCTCTACTCGACACCGATAGTTGGTCTAAACCTATAGTTGATATGTAAAGTCTTCTAATGTTAATCATTTAAGAACTACTTTCTACTCACTGCTTTGGAATATGTGTCATGACTTGATTAGTTTTAAGTTTGAAAAGGAGGAAAAACATATTATTCAAAGCTTTAGTTGAAAATTTATTCTAGCCTTCATTGGAAATAGTGCACCTTGCAAGTTGGGGATGGGTCCTTGGTTAACAATGGGTGGTTCTACCATAATTAGAAAGGTTTTATTGACATGAGTTTTTACTAATATGTATATGTTGCTTATGTCCTCTAATTTTTTTGAATGATGATAGAAAATATTGCCAAGGAGATGTATTTCTCCATATAAAAGATGAATAAGATTTAATGCAGAGTTGGAAGTAGCTTAGTTCTTAGTACTAAGTTAGACATAGTGTTCAAGGTGTTGTATGACATTGCATAGTCAAGGTTACAAGGTGCATTACTACTTGATACATTCTACCACATATCCTAAATTCTTAAGACCTTATAAGTGATTCATCAATGAGTAGGGTAGCCATTGGATCCTTATCCATCTTGACCTTGCTAATGCTTGCAAGTCATATATTATCTATGACTTGTTAATCCAAGCATGAGGCGTTTGCCTCTTACTATTGAGACCAAACTAGAGGACATATTGCCTATTGATGTTGGCTTGTTGTTTTGATATGTTGACATCATGCACAAGTCAACAAATGTCATGCAAGCTTTTTAAGACAACTTATGATATGAACCTCACATTTTGCATTATACATTGGTGTACACGGGTTTAACAACAAAGGGCATAGGAGAGAAATTGCGTTGACAATGGGAGGTTTACATTGTTCTCTAAAGTTTGTTTTTTTGGTTAATTTTCTTTTTGAGATCCAATATCTATCTAAAAATTTCCAATTCCAAAGTTGGAAACAAAGCCTAGAAACCATCACTCAATTGTCATTAGTAGAATGGAGAGGTAAGACAAGGCTAGTTAAAATTCTATTTGTGCAAAAAGAAAAGATCCTACATTCCTCAACATTTATTATGAAAGTCAGTTTGGAAGGGCTTTACAATTCAAACTTGTTCATAACATATTTAGATGTGGCAGAGATGCCCTAATGTGGACCAATGCAAGTATGTCACTATTACCAAGATAACATTGATTTACTAGCTCTAAATCCAAGCGGAAGAAGCTTTGCATCAACGAAAACTTTAAGTGAGAAAGTTTGAAAAGATACCTTACTTAAAAATCAAGTCAATGCTAAGAGGACAAAGCCTCCTCCCCTTGTGGAATAGCTGCACAATCTATTGAGTTAAAGTGAAAAATTGGCACCACTTGCAAAATTCTTGTCATTAGAAAAACAAGATGCAGTAATTTATAATAGTGTGACTTTGATAAATTATAGCTAATAGGACAAATCAGAGCATGGCGAATCCTCGCTCAGCACAGAAACTTTTAATAAAGCCTTGTTTCTGCAACGAAATGGTCTTCCGTTTGGTGTATTAAAACCATTATCATTAAAAACAGTAACATGTGATTAAATATGTTACCCACGTGTCCGGATTTGAAAAGTAGTGTCAAGACACCAAATGACCAATCCTCGTCCATTTGCACGGTTACAGATCCACACGGTAAGAGGGGGACATTACCCTACGACCGTGGAACTATCCCCTTCCGTCGTTGCCAAATGTCTTCCCGTTCCGGTTCTGCACCTTCTTCGCCGATGTTTGAGCCCGCCCGTTGATTTGCGCCTTCGGAGTCACACTGCTGTGTGTTCTCCCCCGAATTCAGATTAGAGCGGATTTGCACTCTTCGCAGTCCGCTTCACAACACTTTTTTTGCAAGGCAACGGCGTGAGCAACCGTTCGCCTTTGGTTTGATCGCATTTCCAGGGATTCGTTTGGTTGCGCGCATTTCAACTGCAAGTGGGGGGCGGGCTTTTGGCGGAGAAACCACTTGGGGAGGTTGCAGATTCGGAATTGGGCTCTGTTTCTGGGGTTTGTTGGGGTTTTGGTGGGGAGGTTTTGGAGAGAGCGGAGAGAACGAGGGGCGGAGAAACCGAGGAGCAGTTGCAAAGGCGGAGGGGAGGAGTCATCATGGGCAACGACAAGGAGGGGAGTCTCCACGACATCAAGGAGCGCTTGTCGTCGGCGTTGAAGCCGCCCACCAGCCCCATGTCGCAACGGACGTCTTCCAGAGGACGAAGCCCGCGGGGACTGCATGTGGATGTGTCGCGACTGAGTCAATCCGGGGCGCTGGATTCCACTCACCCGGTCTTGTATAGTCCGCTGGCGTCCACGTTCTCCCCCGATCTGTCCACGAAGGAGGTCGGTCGGTGGAATGTTCTGTGGTTTCCAATTCTTGTGGAATTTATGGCTCTGCTCATGTTGGAAAAAATTTAGGTGTTTAGCGTTTTGATTTGTTGTTGGGACTAAATTTGTGAGGGATTTGTTTCGGATTCCCCGCATGTTGTGCTCCGAGCTAGGTTATATCCACCAAGATACGCTGCGAATTTCTTATTCAGAGTTACCGTGCAGACGTCACTAAATGTTGTTTGGTAGCGTTTTGATCCCTGTGTTGATGCAATCATGGTGTCCCGGATTTGCCATATTTTTATTTTTGAATCCCGCAAGCTTACATTGTTTAGTTGACGGCACATGGGGTAGGGATTGAATAGCATATGCTTGAAGTTTGAGGGTGTTGCTCATGATTCTTGACGATAATTGTGGCATGCAAGTGGTCAGAGCTGTGAAACGGGGACTCGTATATATCTGAGGTTCCAGATGACCGCCTTGATAGTGTCAGTCTTTTGAATTTTTTCCATTTTAAAGACTTGACTTTCTATCAGTGGTTCTTTACCGCCTTTTTTTATACCTTGTTGTACATACCGACAACTTAGTCTAGTTATTGGTATGTTCAATTGGTTTGAGCAGTCGTGAGATTGCTATGGCCCTCACCCTATTATTAGCCCAGTGGTTAGAGTGCTTCTCAGGTTGTACCTGATATGTTTCCTATGGAGAGACTGTTGTATATTCCGGTGGGTGATGTCCGCGGCGCAGCACCCCTCCCTATCCAATGCACAAATAAATAGATTTACTTTAATTTTGTCCTCAGTTGCAGTCAGGGCGGCCATGGTATTATCACGTATTTGTTGGATCTGGTCAGGAGATGTAATGAACTTGAAGATGTTTTTCAGAGAAAAAATGTTTGAGGCTTACTCTGACTTTGGTTTGTGAATGCCAGGAAGCTTTATTGTGGGTGGATGAGGTAGCTCACATTCCTCACAAGGCTCCAGATCTGAAGGAAGGGCGTTACATGCGTCGGCACTCTTTGCGAAAGAAAGATCAATGTGCAGCTCTTGTTGTGGGCCATTACTGCCATGACCAACTTACGCTCCACGGTGGCGAGGTTGCGTATGGTCTTGGGGGATCTGTCTCGTACATCACCAATGTCTTTGAAGCCCTTGGTATGGAATGCAAGGTAGGAGTTTCTATGTCAGTACTGGATTTGAGTATGGGACGATCCAATTGTTTATCATTTTTTGCTGTACTGAAAGAATTGCTCACTTGCAGGTAGCTTCAAAAGTTGGGCCAGACTTCTTGTATCGTTCACAGATCACCCACCCACCTGAAACCATTGATGATCAACAAACGACCGAGTTTTTTGCGGACTTCACAAAAGGAGAGGAGAGGATTCTGAAGGCTGGAAACATATGTACACCGATCGAACCAGTGGATATAATTGACATGGAATATGAGCTAGGTCTTGCTGTGGGGATTGCTTGTGAAGTTTTGCCTGAAACCTTGAAGCATATGGTGGACGTTTCCCGTTATGTGGTGGTTGATGTGCAGGTTTGTATGCCTTAGCTTGCTGCTTGTTGTAGTTAGCTTCTATTTCTCTTGATGTGCTGTCTACTGCTATTTCAGAGGTTTCCGTTTTAGGATAATTTGGATTGCAGCTATATGAAATGCGAAGTTAGTGTTTGTGAGTTTATTTACAGGTGTACGTTGGGGTTTTCCAGGCACTTATAAGGACCATTGATCCAGAAACCGGTCTGGTAGGGCTTCGAAATCTGGAGGAGACCCCTTTCTATGACATGTTGGAGGACATTTCATTCTTGAAGGCAGCTCGTAATGAAGCTTTTTATATTGACATTGAAAAAGCTCGGCGAAAGACATGTGTCATCGTCACCGAGGGAAAGAATGGCAGCAGGATTTACTCTGCAGATCTGGAATTTCGTGTCCCTGCATTTCCTGCTACAGAAGTAGATCCTACTGGAGCCGGAGATAGCTTCCTGGCTGGGTTTTCTGCAGGTTTGTACCAGGGGCTGCCTGTTGAACAGGCGGTTTTAATGGGCAATTACTTTGGTGGACTGGCAGTCGGTCAAGTTGGAATCCCACACTTTACAGCAAGTCAACTCGAGGTACTGTTTGTATCGTGATCATGTGTTGTCTCATTATGCAGCATGTCTTATCATTGGGCTTCTTCTTTTTTTACTCTTTTCCTAGATTCGAAGGATTGTCACTTTCTGATGATGTCGTTTCCTTGCAGTCAATGGAAGAGACTCGTGTTGGTGTTCACATTGAACAGATTCCATTTGAAAGTCGCGGTGCACTTTTCAGCAATCAGTGACAGCAAAGCAATTTGGAAGGACATTTTCTATTAGAATCCTGAAATTGACTGTACCAACATTGTTTTATTCTGTATTCTGAAACATTATTTAGCCTAATAGCTTCCTCCTCTTGCTCGTGAAACAGATGGCCTTCATTGATGAGGACCTTGACTCAAAAATTGTGATTAAGAAATCACTTCGTCTGGACCTTCTTCAGGCTTAAACGAGTGCAATGGCCTTCTTTTTATGTTTTCTGTACTCCTGTAATAAATAGCAATGGCCTTCTTGTAAATTTTATCACCTTCAGCAGATGTTTAGAAACGGAACATCCAAGCTGGAATAGGTCCTGGCCACGCTGCAAGGTTGTCTACTGAACTAATTTCTGATTTTTGCTAAACAAGATTAGTTTAAGCACCCAAGACTCAGTTTTGCAAATCCATTGCCGTTTTTTGTATAAAATTTCACTGTAAGTCTATTTCTGGTGAGGAACAGGTTATTGTGCGACTCTTGAAGTTTGTCCTTCAAATGTCACTTGCTCACTTGATCTGAGGGAGACAGTCATATTATAAACTTCTGCTGCTTATCTCAAAAAAAATTGTACTAGATTCTCTTCATTGCACATGACATTCAGTAGTTCTTGTTATTGTTTTGAGCCATTAATAAATTGTGTACTGAATGTGAAGACAACTGTTTATGTACAGTGGGGTACCAATCAAAATGTCGTTTTCGAATTTGCAGTGAAAAAAATTTCAGTACTGCCAACTTTGAAAGCCTCCTGAGAGCTCAAAAATTGGTATTTTATCACAAAATTTTTATCAAAGAATTATCTTTAAGTTAATTATATGTATGAAAAATTTCAAGGCCAAAAGATTCACCGAAAAAAAAGTTATTCAAAATCTACCAACATTGGTAGCTGTGGAAATTTTTCCACTGCTGCCAACTTTGACAGCCTCCCAAAGATTGAATTATTTTTTTTTTGCCATGAAATTCTTGGAACAAAAACCTCTTTATGTTAATAACATATGATAAAAGTTTCAAGGTCAAAAGATTAATACAAAAAAAGATATTAACAATCTACCAACATGTGTCGTTTTGAGAAACAATTGTGAAAACCGTTTCACTACTTCAACTTTGACACCCTCCCAAGGACTGAAAAATTGCTTATTTACCATGAAATTTTTAGCACAACATGCTCTTGATGATAACAACATTCATGCCAAATTTCAAGGTCAAAAAATTTATACAAAAAAAAATATTTACAATCTACCAACGTGTATGTCCTCCATTTGCCTCAATCACTGCTTGTAACCTAGAGGGCATAGAATGACATAGTTGAAGGAGCTTTGTACCATTGATTAACCTCCACTCTCTTTCAATAACTACCTTCAAGTCATCTAAATTTTTTGGACATATTGGGCCATGTTGCACAGCATCTTTTAAAATCTTCCAAAGGATCTCAATTGGATTGAGATCGGGAGATTTTGAAAGATGCATGTATGGTCTCCAATTTTTAAACAAGTGTAGTCTTTGAGATGTGACAAGTGCACACAACTAAATTTGGCTATCCTTGATTTTTTTGAGAAGCATTTATGATTAGAGACTGCATCATCTAGAGAATTTCAATCTAGAAGCATGATTGTCTAACATACTTCAACAATTTCAATGTCTTTAATAAAAGGTATCTCACAACTACACACATTGGTAGATTGTAAATATTTCTTTTTGTATAAATTTTTTGACCTTGAAATTTGGCATGAATGTTGTTATCATCAAGAGCATGTTGTGCTAAAAATTTCATGGTAAATAAGCAATTTTTCAGTCCTTGGGAGGGTGTCAACGTTGAAGTAGTGAAACGGTTTTCACAATTGTTTCTCAAAACGACACATGTTGGTAGATTGTTAATATCTTTTTTTGTATTAATTTTTTGGCCTTGAAATTTTTATCATATGTTATTAACATAAAGAGATTTTTGTTCCAAGAATTTCATGGCAAAAAAAAAAAGTTCAATCTTTGGGAAGCTATCAAAGTTGGCAGCAGTGAAAAAATTTCCATAACTACCAATGTTGGTAGATTTTGAATAACTTTTTTTTCGGTGAATCTTTTGGCCTTGAAATTTTTCATACATATAATTAACTTAAAGATAATTCTTTGATAAAAATTTTGTGATAAAATACCAATTTTTGAGCTCTCGGGAGGTTTTCAAAGCTGGTAGTACTTTGAAATTTTTCTCACTGCAAATTCGAAAATGACATTTTGATTGGTACCCCACTGTACACATGGGGGGCTCGGAGGTAAAACAAACAATGTATGATGTATAAATTAGAATTAGTAAGAGCAAAATTGCTCATAGTTAAGTCCAATTAAAGAAGGAATTGTATTTGAAGTACAATTTCAGGCCTCATCTAGGCACAATAGAATAGCTTTTCTTAGAAAACTTTGAACTAAAAAAAGATATTAAACCAAGTTAAATTTCATCTCCAACTTTTTTTTTGAGATTTACAGCCTCTATCAAGAGGTTTTGGATAAATTTCAAAGAGGGGTTGGAAGGGACATTTTTTTTGACATTTTCGAATATCTTCTCTAAATTTTGTTCATAACTTCTTATTGGAGGCTTGAAATCTCAAAAGGATTTTAGGAGAAGAAATTTAGCTTCATTTAACAACTTTTTATAGTTCAATTTTTTTAATAAAAGTTATTCTACTATGCATAAAGAAGGTTTGGAATTCTACTTCAAACATAATTCCTATGTTTTGACAATGAGTGGTCAAGCTAAATGACAAATGAGAAAATGAAGTTTGTTTCTAATATACATCAAGCAAAAAATCCCCTTGGTTGATTAGGGGTTGAAGTAAAAGATTTGTGGAATTAGAACCAAAATTGGAATATCTTTGGATCCAAACAACTTTGTGATTTTGGAACCAAAACTTAAACATTATGGGACCCTAACTTCATGACTTTGGAATTAAAATGCAATAACTTTGTCTTTCTAGAAATGAACACATTCAATTAATTTTTATTTATTTTGTAGATGTTGGTCTATAAATTTATCATTTATCAATCAAAATTTAGATACCAATTTTTTTTTAAATTATTTACAAATCTAATTTATGTAGGATGTTTCTAAATAAAAATTGAGGATGAATGGTATTCAACTTTTGTTGAAAATAATTGCATAAAATAATGGATCTTTAAAAGTACACTTTTGATAAAAAAAATAAGGGAATTCAATGTTATTTTGGAGCCTTGAGAGTCTAGGTTTAGTTGTGGCCACTTTAGTTGGTTACAACCTCCATTTTTTTTTAGTGGTTCAAGTTGTGCATAAAACTCAACAATGTAATCTTATAGTCATTGAATCTCAGCCATGCATTTTTTTTAGTATTAAGAACGCCTTCTACTTCTGTCTGTTTCTA
Organism: Pseudoscleropodium purum; assembly: GCA_963969395.1. Classification (NCBI taxonomy): domain Eukaryota; kingdom Viridiplantae; phylum Streptophyta; class Bryopsida; order Hypnales; family Brachytheciaceae; genus Pseudoscleropodium; species Pseudoscleropodium purum. Next base: position 20,848,972 of record OZ017797.1, read on the forward strand.
TGACATTTGTATATTAGTTGTACCATAGTGCATTGTGTATGTTCAAATGCAATAAGTAATTAAGTACTCCTAGTTCAATTGTGCAAATGCCTTTTTAGTTTTATTTAAAACCCTAGCTAGATAACTTCATTCAATTAGTCACCATAATTCAAAGATTGAGAATCAAAGCATAGAGGACTTAATGTAAGCTTTTGCAAGGTTTCTTGGATGTGCATATTCTTTAAATCCGCCTTGCAAGTGAGCATGGATAATGTAAGATTTTGGCCAAGAAAACTAAAATATGCAAATTGGTTGCTAGGCTCTCTGTCTTTGTGTAGGTTGTTTGTGTATTCACCTTACACTTGCAATTCCTTCCTACAATTTCATTGTTTTTATTTTTGAATTAGGTGGCATTTTTTAGCTCAAAAGAAGTGCATTTTCAATAGCTTTCCTACTCAATTTTACCCATTACATTTGATTGAGAATCGAGTTAACTAGATGAAAAATTGAAAATTCTTTTGTTTAGGGGGAAATTGTTAGAAATTTTTGATTGAGGAGTTTGTTTGTCTTTATGTAAGTTTATTGCTAGTTTGTGTAAACATCCTTTTGAATTCTTATATTCTTATGGAATATATTTTCTTGCAAATTCCTATGATACAATTTTTGGTTGAGACACGAATCATTCATTTCATGTATTCTTCCTTGCTAAGGGAGGTGTGAATTGCACTATGATACCGACAAAGCCTCACCATCTACCTACCATTAGGAACCAAATTTTAAGATTTTAGTTGCACTAGGCCCTAGTAATTTAGCTTTGCTTGAACAAAATTGTAGGTTGAGTTTATGGTGACTATGGTTTTTTAAAACACACATCATATTTTTTTGACTAAATTTTTTGAAGTTATTTTATATTTATACCCATTTTGGCAAAGTTCTTAGGTGATAGATCTTGTCTTTTTAGTGTTAAAGCTTTTTTTGCTTCACAAGCTCTACTGTCACCAATTGTATTGGTTGGATTGCATGAAAAGAATTATGAAACAATATATTGGGTGCCCCTCCATATGACATTCCAAGACATGTTAGGGGTCCCCTATTTTTCCCATCCATGAATACCTTAAGTGAGGCTATTTGTTTGTTTGTTTTGTTTTGGTTGTTAGGTTGAGATCTCTAAGATCATGTGTACCCCAATTAAGTTCCTAATACCATTGAAAAGCTCTTGGTGAGGAGGGGTGCATGGGCTTTGTTTCATGGTATTTGGACCTAGGGTGTGAAGGTTATTAAATTTCAAAGTTTTGCTAAATTAAATTTTTTTGAAATTACTTTTATTTTCATTCTAACTGTGGCAATGACATGGGGAACACTAGTAGTTACCTTAAGATTGTTTTGTTTATTACGTAGAGATCTCTTGAACTATGTGTCCCTCCATTGCATTCTTAATACTATCAGAAAGCTTTCAACAAGGAAGGGTGTTTGGACTTTGTTTCATGGCATTCCAACTTGTAGCATGAAAGTTATTGAATTTTGAAATTTTTATGAACTAAAAAAATATGACAAATACTCTCACTTTCATTTCAACTATGACAATAGCACAGGCAAGCTAGTGCACATTGAAAGAAAAAAAATTCATATCCCAGCTCTCTTCAACTCCATGCACAACAGGATTCAATAGTAACAGACTCACGATAATTCCAAAAGCATTGCTCATTTCAAGAGCACACTAGTGTGCCCTTGCCATGGTTAGAAAAACGACAAAGTAGTTTTTTAATTTAAAAAAATTCACAACAAGAATAACTTTCATGCCATAGGTTCAAACGCCACAAAACCAAGCTTGTGCACCCCTCCTCGCCAAGGGCTTTCCAATGATACCAAACGCATCGAACGGGAGACGTACAGTCCAGGAGATTTCAACGTAACAAACAAAACAAAACACCCTGCCTAATTTAATAGAAGGATTTCATGTATGGGACTAATTAAGAAACGACTGTCCTATTGCCACTCATGCACACGTATACAAATCAGCTTTCTTCGGGAAAGCAGTGAGTGTCACCAAACTCAGGCACCTTTCACCATAGAATAAAATAGTGATGCAATTCTCACACTCAACTGTGTTTGAAGGTTGCTAGACCACAGTGCCAACTGAACAGAGAACAAAACTCTTCCAGTAGTCGATTTATCATAAAACTCTTGATTTCATTTACTTCCTCTCAGATGTAAAACAAAATCAGGAAGTTGATCCCAAAGCTTGAAGCCTTGGCAGTACCTTCAAGGGCCTTCAATTCAGGAGTGCAACGATGAACTTGGGCTCCATGGCATTCCCCTCCGTAACAGCCATATATTAAGTGGCAGTCTAGGTAGCAGTGGTGGTTCCCTCAGTCGATCCAGGTTCCTATTGTATTCTAGAATACAATACCATAGAAATCCTATTGTATTCTAGAACGGAACTCCTACATCTTGCTTGTTTATCTAGGGTCTACTGAAAGCTTGATGTAGGCGCAAAGTTAAGTTTAATTCACTTCTACAACTTCAACTAACGGTTACTATTGCATATATTAGCTTATAAGCTTAGTGTCTATCCAACGCCTGTTTCTTTATGAATGCTGGAACAAGGAGTCCGGTTGACGAGGTTTGCTATATCAATAGAATTTCTCAAGTCATGAACCTCATTGTTTGGCAAACGGTCTTCAATCTTCTTAGCTTCAATTCGATTTTGGTATCAAATGATTTTCTTCTCTGAATTGTTCTTAACTTGGTAAGCAGGGTTAATTGACTGCATTCATGTGTCTCTGTATTGGTCCTACATAACGACAACTTTCTAGAATAGAATGTTTATTATCCATGCTATGCCTTCACTTTTGAAATTGAAACTTTGGTTTGGACTGGATGGAATTGCAGGTGCAACCCCCGAACGGTGCATCTTGACTTGAACGAGGGCATGGCCTGTTGCTCACTAGACTTTTCAAAGCACTCAACCGACTGTTGCATTCAGCAGGTACGTTGATTCAAAGCCCCTTGTCCTTCATATTCAGTAAGTTAGGAGGCTCTAAAAGCGACCCTTTAAGGGCTGATCCGCCTTTTTCGTAGGTTTGCATGAACAGAAATATTTTTAGCTCATTTTTCAGAGAAAGAAAAATGAATGCCTAACATAACCCAAGTGGTTTCATATTTTTTTGAAGCATTTTTGAGTTGGTTGTGAATTTTCAAAGATTTCTGTAGTAGGTACCTATTTGTGACCATAGGTCTCCAAAATCTGTCCCCTTGCAACTTCTAAAGCGATTTCTGAACCATGGAGTAAATGATTGGCTCTTGGAATAAAATAAATAATTTTTTCTTGATTCATTCAATAGCAACAGCGGTCTGTTTAAAGATCACCTCCCATCCATTTTACAACCAGCTATGGGGCAGTTGCAAGGAGAGGGTTGCAATTACAGCCTCCTACCTTATGCAACATTTAAATCCCTCATATTAGTCTGCATTCAAATCCTAGACTTAAATTATCAATTGTTGATTTGTAAAATCAAAATTGGAAATGAGCATGGACCATAGCTAGGCTATAAAACAGAGTTGGCCTGATAAAGTTCTCACTTTCTAGTTGAGCGACAATGTGAACAAATTTCCAGCAATTCTCAAGCATATCTGAGAGGTGAGAGCTAGTACAAGAGGTCACACAAGATGATAAGGAACAAAAAGAAACACACCATTGGAAAGAACAAAAGCTCTTCCAAAACGTTGAATAAAAAATATCCTACCATTCTTGTTAACAATCCGTGGAGGTGGGAGAGATGGTGACAATGGGCCACAACAAACCATGTGGCAACTAGGACGATGATTGTCATCGAATAGATTATCTTCAAGTGGCATGGCTATTGCGAGAGAAGCTAAACGACCTTGTGAACGATGATAAGGGAGAGCTTCCAGGGTTAAGGTTACAAAGCTTACTTAACATGGCTATTTCATGCAACATTGTTTTCGTAATCCGAAGATGTTGAATCATGTTCTTTGGAGAACTTTTCCAAAGGAATTGCTTCTTCTTATTTTGGCACGTCTACCCTTGCCTGATATCAATCGCATGCATAGTCTATCAAAGGAATGGAATAGAGACATGGCTATAGTGGACTCAATAATTAATCGAACATGTGATGAAGTTAGTCCCAATATAGTTGCATTTTTTTTATGATATGATGGTCTTAGAAATTCTAAACTAGGATTTCTCCTCACAATATGTACATAGAGGTCACAATATTCATATCATTTGCATCTGGGAGGTCACAATATTCATGAAGATGAATGGGATGATATGGGGTGTATGTAATGGTGGTTTGTTTTGTTTTGTCTCCATCATGGAGACCCAACAAATCCAATCCTCTATGCATTGTTGTAGTGAATATTTTGACAGGAATATGGCATAAACTCTCGCCTCTGCAATATGTTCATAAAACTCCTCCCCAAATGATGTACATTGAAGTGGACTCTGAAACCAAGTATTATAGGGTGGTGGTTGTTGGCAAAAATATTAACCACCATCCCACAATAGAGATATATCATTCTAATGCAAGGCAATGGACCAAAGTAACACCACCACTTGGTTCCACTTTTGGTCCCAATTACATATGGAGGTATGATAACCATTTCAATAATTTCAGACCCCAAACTCAAAGTATGTATGACTTTGTTGATCGACAACTAAAGCCTTATGATGAACAATTTCCAACCTTTAGAGAACCCGTGATGACCTTTTGGAAGGATTGCAAGTTTGTATTGCACAAAAATACATCCAATGGTGAAATTTTACACGTAGAGAGTTATTGCATTAGTAAGTATCTTATTCTAAATTATTTAAAGGATTGGGTACAAGAGAGGTCATACTTGTGTTCTCCTTTTGAAGACCTTTTGAGGGAGCCTTGGAAAGTTTGGAGCCTAAGAGCATGTGAAGACTTTTGGGTGGTGCTTACACACTCTTATAGCAAGTCTAGGCATTGTTGGCTTTTGGACTTGACTTTGGAAGAGTGGAGAAGCCTTCCAAACTGCTTAGAAGGGCATGAGTACTATTTTTTGATGAGTCGGGCTTTTTGGAATGTTATACTATAGTGGATTGTGTGTGTTCAAATGCACAAAGTAAGCTAGCACTCCTAGTTCATCTTCATTTTAGGTGTAGTGTACATAGCCTAGTGTAGTGGTGTGACTTTGATAGTTTATACTTGTCTCTTTGATATATTCAACTTTCTCTTTTTGTAGCTAGAGAATGCAAGTATTGTCTTGCTGAAGATAATGAACTTTTTCCTTCTATGAGTGTTGTAGTTGAGTTAGGATAAACAACTCTTAGGCTTTATTTAAATCATGTTGTTGTTTTTCTAGCACTTTGGGGCCAAACTCCAATAATGTGGCATAATCATAGTAATTTAAATTTGGAGGGACCATCTTCTATTTTCCGCAAGATGTATTTCTACAGTGCAAAAAAAAAAAACATTGATTTCAATCCCTCTACATCACCAGGTAATCTTTCTCATGGCTTCTTTGATAGAAGGTTTCAATGACCTTCTCTCACCTATTGCAAAATTAGGTCTTTTCAAAATACTTGCTACAATTGCTAAAGGAATTGGTGCTCATGAACACAAATCATAAGCTTAATTTTGCATTCAATTGTTTCAAGTAGTTTAGCCTAGGAAACATTGGAATAGACCTTGTGTTGCAAAGCTTTTGTTTAAGACAAATTTTTATCATTCACCTATTTGTCTTTCCTTTGATCTCTTGCTTGCTATGTAATTCAAATTTAGAATCCTCTCGGTGTTTATTTCACATATTTCAAAGGCTTGCCATGTCATTGCTTAAGTTCTTCATTAAAGAAATCATTTACAACAAGTATGAAAAAAAAACATTGTAGGTTGCAACGCATGTCATTGCAAGAACCGGTTCATCCTAAACCTCATGTTGGAGTTCAAACCATTTCACAAAGATAATTAAGATTTAAGTTGTTGATCACAACAAAGTCATTCAAGCATATGTGAGATTTCTATAACAAAACAAAACTTGCACATTTGAATACATCCGTAATCTAACAATTTCAAACTTCATAATTTTTTGGGGTTAAAGACCAAAAAGTACTTGTTCAAATGATTTTGAATCCTACTCAAATTTCTATCAAGATTGTGAATTCCAAGTTTGAAATTGTGTTTTGATGATTACATAGACATTGTCAACCCATAAACAACAATGCAACCATTTTCTAGTCAATGGATGATAGAGATTCTTGTTGAGTAGGACAAAAACACAACTATTCATCTTCCAAATTTTGTAAGAAAAGAAAAGGTCTTCTGTAGTAGCTTGACTTCCAGTGAGTACTTTTCATTTTTTAAATCTAAAAATGCATATAGTATTAAAACATAAGATTTCTAGAGACCAACCAAAATTCAAGGGTTAAGGATAAAAGGTATTTTGAAAATCATAAAGAATGACACATAAATTCAACAATATGCAATAATTTCATAATATGTTTTAAATTGAAATTGTTAGATGTCATTCATAGATCACATCTACAAGATTAGATCTACTAGTAGAGTAACTTATAGTATTCAATAAACATTAAAATAAAAATTTTAAAAATTATTTTCAAATTGATTGTAGATTGAGTATTTGTAACTCACAAATATTTTTTTCCTTTGAGTTCAAACTATTAAATCCTATTTATGGTGATTTTTTCTGATTTCTGTTTAAAAAAATTTTCAAGTCATTTTTTCAAGAAAAAAATTAACAAATCAGAAGATCTTTTAATTTAGAAATAGAAAAAGATTTTTATTGTATTTTTAAAATATTTAATTTATTTTCTAAAAATAAAAAAGTAAAATCATAAAATTTTAGAAACTTTCATGATTTAGCTTATTAATTTATAATATTTTTGGAAATTTTCATATTTCTATTAAAAATTTTGGAAATATATTTTTAGTATGTCATTATTTTTAAATTTAAAATTTTTATTTTTATTGTAATTATACAAGATTTCATAGTACTATAATTGCAACTTTTAAAAGCAATAAAATCAGCAAATGTTATATGCAATTTTCAATGTGAATTTTTAGTTTAATCTTGGAATAATAAGATTTTTGAGATTCAAAGGCTCAATCCAAAAGAAATTTAGCATTAATTTCTGATGACTGTTTTAACCATTTTGTGGTTTTTTTGGAACATTTTCAAAGCAGTAAAATCTGTAGATCAAAATAATTATATAAAAAGAGAAAATTGGATTGCCTTTGAATAGGTCACATATGTAGTATGCATTGAAATTACAATTATTTAACTTTATTTTATTAAGAAATGAATAAAAAAATTTATAAGATTATTTAAGTACAAAGAAGATTCTATTAGAAGAAAGTAATGATGGTTTCATAATCAAATCTTTGAAATTTTTACAATAGCAAATGTTATAGGAGATTTTAGCAAATCATAAAAAATTCACACTATAAAAATACAAATTATATTTTTGGAAAATTATAAAAGTGAAATTTTTTAAATTGATTTGAAAAATTATTTATGATTTACAGATAATTAATTGACCATATTCATGATGCATGACATAATCTTTGCAATGAAAGAAAGTCTTAAATGACATTGTTACAAGTTTCATTCAAGGTCCTTGGGGTCACTGGGGATTAATTTCAACATGATATGAACGGTAAACAAATAAATCTTGAAATGAAATATCCTATTGAGCTCAAATTAGTAAAAACTAGTTTGTAATATCAAAATCTTTGTCAAATTGCATTTAATGCTCATTATGGTAATGCAATCCAATAAGTTTTATAAAAATATTATACCATAGCAAAAACTGCACTTATTAAAAAAACAATCAAGAATTGTATTTTCTTGGACTTTCTATGTTACTGAAATAATCAAAGTACTATGAAAACTATATTTTATCACCTTTTTCTAAAACTAACCTAACAACTATTACAAATTCTTGTCTAAAATGCATCCTTACAATTCATGAGATTTTAGGTTGAATTTAGAAATGCCAATTTCAATATAATGAAAATTCATAACTCACTTATCTAGTGTTCAATAGATGCATATGAAGAGAATGTAGACTACTTTTCTTTTACTTCCAACAAGACCAAACAAAAAAGACAATTTAATACAAGGAACAAAGTTGAATTGCTTATTTTGGATGCATTTAGGTGTACTTACTTATAATCATTAGACTAGTTTTATTAGACTTTAAATTCCTTCTAAAAGTCCCGCACTTATAGTAATTACATAAAATACTAGGGATGAATTTGTGACTGTACAATTGTTAAAAACAAACAAACTATTGTAGTGAATATCATATAGGAGAAGGAGCCATTAACTTCCAATCAAACCTTTTATGGATTAGGTGGTCAAATTTTGAACATTGAACAAATGCAAGCATGTCCCAAATAAGTAGATTCTTGTTTTTTTCATCCATCTATATGTTTGTAAATCTTTATTATAGTTATTTAGCATTTGTATAGTAGAGATTTTTGTGACTTTTTATTGTAAATATCTGTTGTTTCAGAAATAAACAATAAACAATTATAATTAGTACATTGATAATTATCCAAAGGATACTTTTGGAATTCCTATTTGTTTCAAGGTTGAAAAGTTGTATAAAAAAAAGTCCAAATTAAAAAGCATATGATCTTATTCTAAAATATGCATTTATAAATAAGAAAATATTTTTGAAAAAGGTAAACATTTTTAAAAGATGGATATAAAATAAGTATGAGGGTTTAAATTTCAAAATTTTCAAACATTTAACAAAAAATAATACAAGTCTTCTTTACAATCTCAAGACAATCTTTTTGAATGATAATGGTTTATAGTTCTTACTATTTTAAAATAGAAATATAGAATCAATGAGAACTTATACAAAAATGTATATTCAAGAGTCTTAGATAAATAAGTAAAACAATTAGTAAAAATATCCCTTAAGATCATAAAGTAGAGTATTTAAACATTTTAATTTTCAAAATAAACTACTAAATTTTTACAGAATTTAGAGTAAAATATCAAAACTAAAATCAAGCTTCACTAGTGATGACTATATAAAAAAACAAATATGCAACTTTATCTATAATATCATATATATTTGGTACACAACTCAAAAGTTTATAAGTTCATCAAAATGTTTGGGTGTGATTCCATTTTTAGGTAAAATGCAATAGAAAATTGTTTCTTTTGTGATTTAGCTTCAAATGCAAAATTAGCTAATGATTGGCCAAATTCTAATCTTAGAAATCATGTTTTTCATTGTAAAATAGCCAACAACAATGTCTTGAAGAGTGAGAGTAAGTCATGACATTATATTATTTAGTTGGCTTAATTGCTCCCACAAGAAATAGAAAAGTAATCAAATATAATGTTTTTGTCAATGGCTAAAATCTAGTTTTACAAAGTTAGAGAAATCAACTTTATAGGTTAAAAAATAAATACTAAATTAGAAAGAGAATATAATACATGGTTATTTGAAAGATAAATACTTCCAAAGATCTACATGTTTAAATTAAATATTAGTTTGCAATATATAAAAGTAATTCATTTCCATTAAAATAAATTATAATGGAATACAAACTCTAGAGTTTGCTTAGATCTTTGTATTTAATCTATTGAATGTTACTTCATATGGAGGTCTTTTCAAGGGTTTCAAATAAGTTATAGCTCATAGCTTACTCAAATATTAGTGTCTTGAAATTCAATAAAGGTGACTGAATCTTTTTAAAGGCTTTAAAATCTAGGAAATGAAAGTATCAACTTTCTTGCTCCAATAATTGGCTTCTTTGATTACATGTCACAACATAAGTTCCTAAAATGAATATAAAACAATTAGACATAGTTATGTTGTTTTAGCATTGTGACAATACATCCATTCATGCAAAATGACATAACATTTGTTCTTGAAGGTTGTAAGAGTAAGGAATGTGATCAATAAAATTTTACACTATGTAAAACTCCTTGATTATTACATATGTTTATAGTTTCTTGCATTACAAAGTATAACATTCACTCCTTAAAGATTATTGTCACTCTAAGGGGCAAATCGAAGTTTGGCACGTACTTACAATCACAATTTTTATCATGATTTTTAGAAACTTTTTTTAACATAGGAGCACAAATTAGATTTATAGAAATATAAAATTTATTTCAATTAGTTCTAGGGAGAAAAATTAATGGATGTACCTTAGAGAGCAACTATTATAATAATTTCAAAAATATGTAGAAAAAATGGGGTGGAGTGATTTTTAATGATATGAAATTTATAAAGTTATTAAGGTGTCAAAAATAAAACTTTGGAGGCACTCAAATGAATTTTATTATTACATGGGATGCTAATAAAATAATATTCCATAATCATACATGGTATCAAATTTGCAAGGGAACACATGCCTTTTTCAAGGTTAAAAATTTACTTTTACTATTGTTATTCAAACTCTCTTTATACTTTTACTATTAGTATACAAACTTTCTCTATACTTTCAAACATATAACAAATTGTCACAAACATTTTCATCTTTAAAATTCAACATGTGGATTGTATAAAAATTAGATTTGTTTTGTTAGCTTTTGTCTTCCTAATATTTTCTTGCTAGCTAGCTTTATGCTTCAAATTTATTCTTTTCATTTTTCATTTCACATATTATATTGTAAAAGCATGTTGCCTTTTGAATATGTAGTGAGGAGAGTTTACATGTGCTTAATTATACCCAATTTAAATTTTTTTTCATTTCCTAGCCCCCCCTCAATCCTAACTACCACACACCCAAACTCCACCCCCCAACTTGAACCGGAATTCAAACCTTAATCTAAATCAACAAACCCCCCCTATTTGTCATTTCAAATTTATAATCCTATATGCAATCAATATGAGATGTTGTTGTATCCATCTTTTATATCCGTACTCATCTTTTATATAGGTACCCATATCTATAATTATCCATATCCATCTTCTATATCTATATTTTTAGTCATATTTTTATTACAAATTGATAGCTTGGATCTTCATCCACAAGGTCTCTTTTTAGATCTAGCAACCTTCCTTCAACGACATCAAGAATTTTGCAAAAAGGAAAATAGATGGCATCGGGGGTATTTTTATTGTTTTGAATGGACATTGGACGGCTAGGGATTTTTGGAGGAGAGTTCTTTGGCAAGAGTACGCCACATCTTTTCATGAGATAGTAAAAGCATGTTGCCTCAATCGGCTTAGATACTTCATTAAGGGAATCATTTACTTTACATATGAAAATAAAAAAGGTGTGTCATAATGCATGTCATCTTATTAAAAGTATTCATCTTGTAACTAATTTTAGACCTCATTATTCTTAAAAAATATGATCATTACAAAAACTAAATGTTATTGATCACAACACAAATGTCATTAAAGCATATATCTATACTTTATAAATACTTGTAAGAAAATGTGAGAGATTCATACACTTCTCACAATACGTTAGTGAATATGAGATATTAATTTAGAATGCAACTAAAATCTATAACTTAAGAATTCTTAATTTATTTATAAAAATTCCAAAATTGTAATTAATCTTTAAATTCCCTTGATCTTTTTTAGAAATTTTGCACACATTATTTGTTCATATCTTTATTTATTAGTTATTATAATACATACCTTAATTTCATCATATTGATTAGAAAAGAAGGTCATCTTTTAAACCCTTTAGAGAGCCTATATCTACCGTTTGAATTAAAAATTACTTTCAAGAGTTTACTGCTAGAGCTATACAAGACATATGATATGCATTCAAGTATGTTGCAAAAAAAATTTGTGTTTATTTTTCAACAATGCAACTTAGTATGTTAGTTGTTGTTGCATGGTTATTTTGCAAGGTTGTAGATGAATTCATGTGGGGATGCAAAGGAAATCGAAACTTGCAAAAATGAAGATTTGATGCCTAAATTCTATTGTTAGCACAACTTATTTTGCCAAAACCATTCAATATCTATATTTGCCTTTCTTTTGAACTCTTAACAGTAAAGATTCAAGCATTCATTTAAATGTATGAGAAATTTAGTTTTTATCCAAAATTTTGGATGCATGAGAGCAATGGAATTAAGATCATTGTTCAAGTGTTTGAGTTTAGACAAAAACAACTTCTCACAAATAACTAAAGATCAACACATTTTAACAACCGTGAAGGTTTCTTAAGTCCTTTGTTTAGGCTTGGAGTCACAAGAATGCAAACAATACTTAGTTCGAGAAAGAGATGTTGATTAGATCATATACAAATGAGTTGGCATCATTCAAAACAAGACCAAACTTGAACAAGAATTCAAATCCAATTTAGAAAAAGAACCATCATGTACTCAACATGGGCCTCAAAAGTGGTTACTCCCAAGGAGTACGTATAAACTAAATAAAACACACCATTGTTTAAATACTTCTATTACTTTCAAATTTTTGGAACTATTGTAGGTAGTGTAAGATTATGGGAATGTTAAAAAAACAAAATATTTATCCTACAATAATTTAACAAAAAATAAATGTATTTGTGAAAAAAAGTAATAACATCGTAGCTACCAAAATAATTTTCATATATATATATATATATATATATATATATTTCATAATTAGTAGCCTACATAAAATCTTTGTAGGGCTAAAAATGGAAAATGAAAAATAAAATGGTTGAACAAGCACTAAGTAATAAGGAAAGAGGTTTGTAAAGTGCTTAGGCTCTAAAAGTGTCCAATTCCTAAAGTGTACACTATTTGTATGTTTTGCTTTTTTATTGCATTAGCAATGTACAAATTGTGTACATTTCAAGAGGTGGATGCTTTTAGTGACCATTGTGTTTCAACTTTGAAAATTCATAACTAATTCCACGAAGCTCCAAAAAAATATGAAACAACTTGGGTTAAATGCTGATTTCATTTGTCTTTCTAGGAAATTTTACCAAAAATATTTCAAGAAGATCAACCTCCCCTAATTAATTTCCAGCTCTTGAATGGGTGCTTTACGAACCTCCTACGTCAATCACTATGATCGTGCCACTCCATTCCATATTCACCAACCATGACAATAAAAAGTGTTAGATTTGAGGATTTGCCACCCAAGCTCAAGTTATGAGAAGTGATGGAGAACAAAATCAGCTCTACACCAAGGGTCTTGTTGAAGCTGTCCATTCTTTGCAGGCTGTAAGCTTCCCACCCACAGCTTTTTTATCAAGTGTGCCTGCTCAGAAGTTTTGGCTTCATGACCAACCTAATGTATGTGATTTGGAAGGGCTTGAATTCTTAAATCCAAAGCTTTTCTGCTCCATCACCAGCTTTTTCTTCACGAACAAGGCTGCCTGGACAATGTGAGAGACTGACTTCATGGATACTGAGAGCCCAAGTTAGGTCTGGTGCAATTTCGACACCGAATGTGAATGTTTTGGGAGGTTTTCAGGTATGATATCATTTCCTTGGAATCATGGAAGTGTGTGTTTGCGAAACATTCCTCTTTCCAGTTCTTCTTAAAGCGTCAGAAGATGTTCTTCTAAAAACTGAAGTGCTTAGCGAATAGGGATGACTTTCTACAAATCCTTTCAATTCAAAGATGAATTTATGCATCATTAAATTGTGAAGGTTGGAGTGGAGAGCATGCCAACTTGTGATCTCTGATATATTTTGGTCGATGTGGTGTTGCCTAAGTTTCGTATGTTGTGAAGATTTCGTGTGAAGGTTTTCATTTGTGTGGGGTGGAGTGGGTTGTTGTCAAGAAAGGTGGTGGAGCTACTTCTTAACGTGAATGTAGATGTGAGTCACCTTGAACCTCAACCATGTGTTAACCACTCAAGCATTGCTGAGGTAAATTGATTACTCCAATGGTCAAGAACTGCTAAATACTGAACTCCATGTATCGTAAACCTTGTAAACCCTCTTGTAATTCATTATTTAAGAAATTTGGGTGTGACAATTGTGACATTCAAGTGCTCAGATATGCCTTCTGTTGACGCGTTGAAACCTCAGTGCTCTAAATTCTAGGACAAGTACAAATTTGAGATACAGCATGATTTTAGGGTTTAACATCTCCGGGTTTAGGTCACTCCAATGTAACGAACCTGACCATTCTGTTATGAACTGAAATCCCGGCCTCATTGTTGTTCTTGAAGGGGTAGAATCGGAAACGACCATGGAGTTTGAATAGATTAGGGATAAGGGAGATACGTGGTTAGGGATATGGTCATAAGTCAGAGTTTCCAGGATTAGGGTCATGAAGCTTACTCAACCTGGCTGCCTCACGCAAGACTGGTTCAAAAGATGATGAATCCTGCTTTTTGGAGAATTTTATCGGAGTTGTTTCTTCTTATTTTGGCACGTCTCCCATTGCCTTATATTACTCGCCTGCGCTGTCTCTCAACGGAACGGAACAGAGCCATGGCACCTCTTGAAACAAGAGCAACCATGGGCAAGCTTCATAGCATGCTTTGTTGATTTCCGAGTCCACAGTAGCTGTTTTGGCATGTCTGCCATTGCTTGATATCACTCGTCTGCGCTGTCTCTCAAAGGAATGGAACAGAGACATGGCTACTGTGGACTCAGAAATCAACCAAGCGTGTCACCACGCTTGCCTCGGCATGGTTCTTGGAGTGGACAGCGGTGCGATCAGCGCACATGAGCCACGATGGAAGCGAGTGATGGCAGATTGGGGTGCTTTATCTTGCTGTGAAGATCCCCGGAGAGCAATCATTGTGGTGAATCTATTTGCACAAGTTCAGCATGAACTTCCGCCTCTGCACTATCAGTACTATACTTTGCCTAAAATGGTGTAAATCAAAGTGTACTTTGATACAAACTGTTATAAGGTGGTTGTGGGAGCCTATAGAAGAGGCGGTCTTACAATAGAAACATATGATTCTGGGATAAGGTAGTGGAGTGCCGCCATGGGGTTCCATTTTTGGCTCCCACAACTACCTTACAACATTTTGTATCAAAGTGAGTGTTAAAGCACAAGGGCAATCGTGGTAGATTGAGACCACCAAATTGCTCAAGCCCGGGACTCATCCGTACACTCAGGTCCATAGTTGCTGAGTGAGTGTAGACAGCTCTGAGTCGAGTTGGTCTCTCAAGCAACAAGAAGAGGACATTGAAGGAGGTTTTTGTTACTGTTAATTTCATAGCTCTTGGAACCATATTTGACGTAAAGTGTCTTAAATTATCTTATTTGGTTTTGCAAAAAAGATCTTAATCGAATTGTTCTTTGTTGAAGATCCGTTCTCTTTGTGGCCTGAGTTTTGGCATTGGCCTTTTCTAATATGCTAGTTCCAAGTGAATTGTGTTGTTGTGGGGTTGATGTAACACGAAGGTCATGTGATGTTGATAGCAGGGTGACCGAGAAATTGGCGCAGATATCAATGGGGCCCAACTCCAAGTACCACTCCTTTTTATGATGTTATTCTAAAGCTGAGAATTTATTTAGTGTCTATAAGTAGGCGTCCTTGACTTTTGGAATTAATAACGATCAATTGATTGATCATGAATTGGTGTCTAGTAGGAATGGTGGAGGTGGATTCACAAGTACAGAAGTTGAAGCCAATTTTGGAGCGGAATTGAATTTGGGGTGATTTCTTGTTTATAAATGTCAGTGCAATGTTTTTGCAGCTCTCTAATAGCTAGTATTGAATCATTGATGGCAGGGTCAGCGGTGAGAAGATCTGCACAAATCCAAAGCAAAGTAAGCTTATACATTACATTGTATTGAACTCAGTTAATGGTTATGTTGATCTCAGTTATTTTGATCTCAGTTCATGGTTATGTTGTGGAAATTTTTGATAATGTATGTGTTCTTACAGCCTACAGCCAAGTATCCTAACCTATTTTCACAGGGCTCTTTGTTTGATCAGTGGGTTATTTCTGCTTTTCCCATTTCTTTTATTTCAATATTTGCTATTTTTGGTCAAAATGCATATCAGTTACTCTACACCTTATCATCCTTCTCGAAGCGTTCAATTCATGAGAAATTGTTGTTACTCATCACAACCTCACTAGGGCATGTGCTTTGCTCTTGTGTTGTTTGGAAGTAGACATGCTTACCTGTTACCGTCCCTTCTTGTTCCTGTTATTGCAATTCCAACACTCTTTATCACGTTCTATCTTCCCGTAAGTCGATTCTACCTTTCCATTATTTACAAATATTTTACAAATATTTTGTGAGGCAAGAGATGAGGAATTGGTTTTCCCAATTCTCATAATTAATGAAAGTCATTTCATCAGGTAATTTTCCAAAAGATTAACTAATGCTTGTCAATACAAATGTGAAATTCATATATAATAATCAATTTTCTAAAGTGTCATTTTGCCCTTTCCTAGATGGAAGACAAATCAACAATGGAATTTCCTCATCAACACCCAAATTGCCTTCTTGACATTCCCATTCAACATGCAATGTGACATCAAGGAATCCATCTCATTCAATGAAGTCACAACAGAGTCATTAGAGTAGCAATTTATTGTGCCTAATTTTTTTATTTGTTTCCAACTTTGGTCACTTGCAATTTTGAGCCCCTAAATCTTATTTTCATATATTGTTTTTTTACAAAAGTGCCAAGTAGTCCCTTGGAAAGATTGCAAATTGTGTTTCCCAAATAGTGTCCATCTTTGAAGCACAAGTTATCAATGTCCCCCATAAGACAAAGAAGTATTTATTATCCTCTATTTAAGCATCTAAATACCTTAAAAACATTTTTACTACCACACAAAAATTTCAACAAAAGAATATAGTATCTAGAAGAAAGAATTGAAGTAATTTCATGAAGTGAAAAATTAAATGGAGTGGAATATAGTACTTATACTTTATACTCAATAAGAGTATTTCTTATGTTTTTGCCATTCAAGGAGTAGAGATGCAAAATTGTAGTTGTTATTGTCGTTTACTACAACCTCTCACTTACATTTGACAAACTAGAGTATATCTTAATATTAACACATACAATTTAACTTGACAATCGTTACCTTAGTATAGGAAAGATGAGAAATGGATTAGAATAGAAGGAAATGTTCTAAAAGTCTTCTAATGCCATGTATAGCTTTAGATGCTATCAATGGTGACCTATAATCTGACTCTATATAGTTTATTAACTTGTCATCATTGAAGGGGACCAAAAGTGTTTTCACATAGATTTAAATCCAATTGAAAGTGCTATAACTTTTGCATCTAATGTCTAAATTGAATAAAACTTATTGGAAAATTTGGGCTTCTTCTAATTTGTGTGGTAGAATTTTCAAATTGATCCAAGGTGAATCAATTTTTTGGAATTCAATTGAAGTTCACAAGTTCAATTTGAGTTCACCAAATTGCATTTAAAGGATGCAACTTGGAGGGGATTATATCTACTTCATCAAATGTTTGTTTTCAATAAAATTTGATAGATTATATTCTTCTTTTAGTCTAGTTATTATCGTAAAATTTTCATCTTAATCCAAGTTTTTTTGAATCCCAACATTTTTGGATTATAGTGAACTTTAGTGGCTTGTTTCACTTCTCTATACAGTGTCCATTTTCAATCATTTTTTTGGAAAAGTTGCACATACTGGTCTAATTTGTGTGGATAAAATTTCATATCAATCCAAGAAGCTATAAGTGATTGAGAAGCATTTTAGTAGAAGGAGGTTCAACTTCATAAGTGTTTTTTGCAACTTTTTTTGCTATTTTTTGACATTTCAAAGCCATTTT
Organism: Pseudoscleropodium purum; assembly: GCA_963969395.1. Classification (NCBI taxonomy): domain Eukaryota; kingdom Viridiplantae; phylum Streptophyta; class Bryopsida; order Hypnales; family Brachytheciaceae; genus Pseudoscleropodium; species Pseudoscleropodium purum. The sequence continues at coordinate 20,866,628 of OZ017797.1, forward strand.
GTAGACACATTGAGTCAATTGAATGATATTTTTTTTCACCAATGTGTTTGTATGTTGGTTTTGAATCACTTCATAATTTCAAGTTTTTTTCATTTGAGTAGGTTTAGAAATCAAATTTCACCTCAAAATGTGTTGCTAGAAAAATTTCAGCATATTTTTTCAACACTAAAACACCATTATCTTGCAATCTATGTAGCCAAATGACTCCAAATTTGATTCATGTCATTGACAATATGTTCACTACAAGATTGTACAATTGAGATTTCTTTACCTTAGTGACGTTTAGATTTCTAACACTTCAAAAGCAATGATGTTTTTGAACCCCAAAAGACCTTAGGCAATGAGGGGTCAACCTTGGAACACAAGGTGGGTCATGGTAGAATTCATCCTTTGGGGCATTGTGTAATCATTTGCTTAAAAAAAAAAAGAGCACTCATTGGAGGTCAAACTACTATGTAAGACCTCCCCTTTTCATATAAGATTCTAAGAATAATTATTTTCTTATGCTTGCTTCCAAACTGAGCAACCTATGACCATTTTTGCACAATAGCTTACTAGTTATAGCCTATAGCTATAAGTGTAACTTATTAGAAACTAGTTCTTTTAAACCTACTTTATCCTAATTGGCCACCAAACCTAGACTTCTATCATCCATTGGACACTTCAAGGCTACCACGTTGTTACAGGGTTAATTTGGACTTGAAGGCATCCTTGCAAACCAAACATAGAGGTTGTGCAATTTACATGAGGGTCAGAAATTCTAAATGAATTTGGAAGTTCCATTTGTAACTGGGCGTCTCGAGATCCTTCATCCAAATCTAAGAACATCCATCCAAATTTCAATTTTCCAGCAGTGGTTTCCTAGAAGAAATGCCCTCTTCCGAGACCATTCCCATACAGGCTCAGCCAAAGGAGGATTTCAAATATCACGGCTCTGCTGAAAGATTGTCATCCATCCTACGAAGATTCTGCGCATCATCTTTGAGAAGACCATTCTGGTCCCGCTGGCATTTGTTCAGGAATTAGGGTTTTGAGCATCCATCCTAATCCTAATTCCTAAGCTTTGCCACCCCGGGCAATTCAACTGCCAACTCTCATTCCGTTTGCCTTGAGATTCTCGTCATTCTACTGACGGTGAAATTCTGATCGACCTAGAAATCATTGAAGTACTGTTTACTTCAGCATCGGCTACTGTACTTCAATTTATGTGCGCCATGGAGGTGTTGCGAGGAATGTCTGTGAGGCGCCCTGGAATGGTTGGATTGTCTTCCTCTGCTCTCCATAGTGTTGTGTCCCAAGGGACTGTGGCGGTGAAGGGTCCTAGGAACGTTCAGAGTCGTAGGCCGGTGGTGGTGAGGGCAGCAGCGAATGAAGATGTCAAGGAGAAGCGATATAAGGTGACTGTGTTGCCTGGAGATGGCATTGGCCCGGAGATTATCGGTGTGGCTAAGGATGTGCTCAATCTTGTGGGCTCCCAGGAAGGTGGGCGACTCGTTCTGTTATTTGAACGTTGATATATTTTTTGGTGTTTTGGACTTGGAAACGGGCCACTTTTATGTATTGAATGCACTTGCAATTCCTCATGCTTCGAATGTTTCTCGTGCCTGAAATCACTTGCAATTTAGAAGCTGAGTTTTGAATCGACTCTTGAAGCTGATTTTCAATGCCGCAAACCCTAAACCCTAAAATGCTATCTCCGAATATTCTTGCTTCGGAATGATCTAGCAGATCGGTCGCTGTTGATATAAAACTCTATGGAATTTGTTTTAGGGACTAATGACAGTCAAGGACATGTTTATCATAAAAAATATTTCTCAAGTTAGTACCTGCAGAACCGCTGTGGGCAGTAATTTAGATAGCTGAGGCCCTTTTTGCCTTTACTGGGCATACAGACAATCTGAATTTTATTCTTACAACTCGCAACCAAAATCTGATCCTCCGGAAACTTTATTCTTGGCACCTAATTTGCAGAAGATCATGTTGGGTTTGTTGTACTCTCCAATTCTCAACAGATCAAGCAGTTTTTGCCTTAGTCTCCAATTTTCAGCCGTTGGTTAAGTCTGAGTATCCTAAAATATCATAACAGTCAAAGTTTCAGCACTGCATTTTGATCTCGAGGACATATCTTTCAATCAGATTCTTAGTGAGTTTAGGAAGGGAAAAATTTATGGGTTTAAGTCCTCTCCACCATTGGGACTGCCTCATTAGATTCAGAATCCTGCATTGGCATTGTGGAACTGTCGGTGCGAGTAAGAAAATAAATTTTTGCTTTTTGTCCGTGCAGGTATTAAATTCGACTTCACTGAGAAATTGGTTGGTGGAGCAGCAATTGATGAGCTTGGAACTCCTCTACCTGAAGATACATTGGCCACTTGCAAAGCATCCGATGCAGTTCTCCTTGCTGCAATTGGCGGGTATGAAGTCTAATTTTTTGGGTAGCATGTCTTTTCTCATTGCTAAGATAGCACTTGAGCATTGAGCATAGTTACCCTGGTTATATTTTCATACATTCTTGTCGGCAGATTCCAATGCATCAAAAGATGCGTTATTGGGATGCCATAGCAAAAGTTTAAAAGGTTCAAAATTTACTGGTAACTAATCTTAAATCTTAAAACCAAGGTACTGGACATTCTTGAAATCAACATGTAGTCATCGTGCAAATTTTTAGGGTGTTACATTTAGGTATGTGTCAATTAGGGTACTCTTGTCTCATCTACTTGTTAGCAGCTTTATTCGTCCCAAGCTTGCATCTTAACTCTTCTCTAGCTGCTGCTAACTCAGCCAATTTAAATGTAAACACTGCGCTCTTTCAGTGTCCGAATTTTGTTGTAGGGTTTATGGAACTTGAGGGTACAATATGGTGGGCAATGTAGGATTTACGATCTTAGTATGCCGGAACAAGAATTTACCTGACCTGGCAAGACTCTAGTTTAAAGAATTAATCAATTGATTATTTTCTTGATAAGCAATCATCTGTTCAAATTTGAAATATTTCTGCTTCAGTAACTGAGGAGCAGTATGCAGGTACAAGTGGGATAAGAATCCACGTGACATGAAACCTGAAACCGGGTTGCTTGGTCTACGTGAAGGCCTTGGGGTCTTTGCCAACCTACGACCTGCTGCTGTGCTCCCACAGGTGAGATTGCCAAGTTTCTGTGCCTTTGCCTTGCCATCACTAAATCATTTGGGAAGCTTAAGAGAAGATAACAAAATATGTCAATTGGAAGAAGAAATCGTGCCCTACATTTTGAACAATAGAAGTAAGTTTTGGAAGTTAATAGAATTGCCTATTAGTTTCCTAAGTGGTCATTCGATTTAAGCGCGGTCACTTAGGGATGAACTTCTAAATCAATTATGAAAGGAAGAATCAAAGGAATGGAGGTCTGAGGAAGGGCTATGGATATGTGGTGCATCAGTGCTCAATTTGATAGGCTACGTGGGAAATTGGGGGGACAGTTGGTGGACTCATCCACTCTGAAACGTGAGGTTGCCGAGGGCGTAGACATTATGGTCGTGCGCGAGCTTACTGGAGGTCAGTATCGACAATAACCTAACGATTTCAGATTTTCTTATCTGTGCTAACCCGATCACTCTTCATCAACAATTTCTTTCAAGGTTTTTTTCTGCTAGTTGGCTTTCACAAGGTGAAAGTCGTTACAGTTACTCTACATAACATTTATGAAGTTCCAGACAATGTTCTATGAACATATCACTAATGTCAAGTTTAAGTGATGCCATGATTATTTTTCTTTTTGTTTTCTAAGACAGGACTTTATTTTGGAAAGCCAAGGGGCTTTAGGCAGGAGAGTAATGGTGAACGTACTGGCTACAATACAATGGTGTACTCAACATCAGAGGTATTTAGCATTTTCTGTGCCGCACCTTGATATTCGATTGATGCCTGTGGAAGATTAATCGGGACGACTCTTCATGCCCTTGCTAAGAGTATACAGTTCGTAACTGTTTCATTTCTCTCCAGAATATTAGTAGTATTTCCAGGCATTGATCATTGATGCAATTTCACTTGTGAATGTGTAATATAGAAAGTTAATTTGCCTTTGTTGCAATGCCGAATATGAGTTTCTTCTGTTTTTCTCCTGCACTATTACCAGATTGATCGTATTGCTCGAATCGGATTTGAGACTGCAAGGAAGAGGAGAGGGAAGCTCTGCTCGGTTGACAAGGCTAACGTTCTTGAGGTAGCACTGTCAACCATATTTCTCGCACTCCCCATCCTTGACCGTGTTCAGGGTCTGAATAATTGGGCGATTTAGAACTGTCGTAGTTTGTCAAATCGTTCTTTAGGAGCTCTGAAAACTGACCCTTCCCATTCTACAGGACGACTAAAAAATATCGACTCAAAAGTCTGACATTCATTGTAGAGAGTATGCATGATGCTCAGTGAGTGACTTCTGCATGTCTACTTGTTGCTTTTGGTACCTTTCACATATGACGAACTCAAGATCGTGCACACAGAGAGTCTAGATTCGTTTTCCAAAAGTGTTGAGACCGCTCGTCAAGAAGGTTATGATGAAATTGTGTAAGAAGAAATGACGGAGTACATCTCTGGTTGATAACCTGTCATCACTCCCGTAAAGTCAAATGCAATTCATCTTATGGGATGCTTGGATTTTCTGAAATAGGTTTCACAGCTATGGAGGGAACGTGTCACAGCCATGGGCCCTGAGTACCCAGACGTGGAGTTGTCTCACATGTATGTTGACAATGCAGCCATGCAACTGATTCGCAATCCCAGACAGGTACAGCAGCCGTCCTTCCTGCACCAGTTTATGGCACCGTCATTGCATAGTAATAGAATAATGACTTGTAGTACAGAGGTGCTGACATTCAGGTGTGCTGCCTGCTCACATCTGACAACCACTTCCTATTGTCTGCACGCAACAGTTTGACACCATCGTGACAGGGAATATCTTTGGTGATATCATTTCCGACGAAGCATCCATGTTGACAGGCAGCATAGGCATGTTGCCTTCAGCTAGCATAGGGGAATCTGTAAGTTGTTTTGACAGCCCGCTGAATTTCATTTCTTGCTTTTTGAGTTGTACAAAACTCTTCCAGGGCCCTCTTTCTTCGCCAATTAACTACCTTATGGAGTGCCTATATAGCCTTACCCGATGAATTGAATTGGTGTTTGTAGGGTCCTGGTTTGTACGAACCAATTCATGGATCCGCTCCTGATATTGCCGGTCAGGTATGACTTCTTTGGGATTCTCTGCACTTCTGTTCAGCCTTGTGTCTTTTTCTGGTGGGACAGTACACTTTTTCAGTGTTCCTGCACTTTGGTTGGCAGTAACTATATCTAACTAAAATATTTGGCTGACTACCAACGGTGAAAAGATGTGAGAGGTTGTTTACATTCCTTTTCAGAATGTTATGAAATGAGTTTTACTGTCAAATGGTCTCTCCAAATTTGAGCGTTCTGACTCTCCTCTTCTTTACTGTGGTTCTAGGAATCAAAGGTCTGCTTTTTCATATTAAACTTAAATATGTCCTGTATTTTGCAGTTAAGGGGAGAATCGGTATTATTATGTATAACTAGGTGAAATATTTTCAGAGGCGGGTTTGCTGTCTTTGTTCGTCATTGCAAGCTTAATAGGCCAGTGAAAAGGTTGTTCATCTCTTAGGGGTTTGGGTTTGGGTTTCGTTTCTTCCAGGACAAAGCAAATCCACTTGCTCAAATACTGAGTGCAGCAATGCTGCTCCGGTACGCTTTGGGCGAAGAAGAGGCTGCCCAAAGGATTGAGGCTGCTGTGATGGGCGCCCTTGACAAGGGTTTCCGCACTGGTGACATCATGTCTCCTGGCATGGTATTTTTGTTTGTCATTTTTGGCACTCATTTTAGCCTATAAATTTTTGTATTTTTTAATGTATTTTGATTCAGGGTCAATAGTATGGATGAAAATGAACTTAACGTCCTTCAGTTTCGTCCATTTACTCTAATGATGCGATGTGAGCGATGTAAAATTGTGTGTCAAAACTGCTTGTTGGAGTAGTTTTTCAAAAGAGTTTAACTTGTAGATTACAACGCAAGTTTAAAGTAATCAGGAATGTAAATGTCACGTCAATAAATATACTATCACTGAATAAGAATGCATCAATTTGTAAGCAGTCAGTGTTTGTTGACCTCTTTAAACTACTTGTCTGTCAAATAGCCATATCTCTTGCTATTGAACTCAAAATCCAATGAGAGAGCATCTTCTTCTAATTGTTGTGGTGGACTGATTCTGCCTCTATTTGTTTTTACAAGCTCATAATAACATCATAAACCCAATTAGGGCTCCGTGGACGTTAACGGTTGAAGATTTTTTTCATAACATATTTTTAGGATGAAAACTCTGTAATTCCTGCTTCAAAATAGAGTAAATATAAATTCTCATCAGGCGAGTGTGCACCAATTATTCACGAACTGTTTGTGTTTGTGTCAGACTCATGTGGGCTGCAAGAAGATGGGAGATATTGTGCTTGAGACACTTCAAGCTTCTCAACCAGCTGCTGTTTTGCATTGAGTTTTTTCTCTGTCCTCCAGGGCTTTATGATCCAGTTACTCTACTAAAAAGGGAGGATATACTACCAGCGATAATTCTGCAACTGAGAAGAGGAAGATCTAGGTGTCAATGCTTTCTGTTGAAGCATCTCTTTGTACTCTTTATACATCGGGGCCAGCATCTCCTGGTTCCAATTTTGCTTTCTCAGAAACACCAAATTGCTTCCTTTGTGTGTCATTCTGTTCTTTCTCTTTCCTTTTTTGACTCAAATGAGAGGACATATCATTGCAGATTTAGGCCGTGTACTTGTGTCACCAGTGGAGAGGAATGAAGCCATTGAGTAAGATAGGTTTGTGAAGAGCTTTTGCTTAGAATATCAGACTAAAGCTTCACACAGTTCGAAGGCAGTGGCAGGAAGTTTGGCGACTAAAAGTCTTGGGCTTGACAGAGCCTGCAAAGACGGTGGTTGCAGGCAGCAGAGAAAAACAAGAACAGTGTCATTGTATTTATAGAAAGTCAAGAGCCCTGCAGACGCAAAAATAAGTCAGTGTCGTACTTAAGTTACTGCCGTGCCAGCGATTTTCTTTTTCTGTTTCTTTTCCGAAAGTCGCATAAGATATGATCGATTTGAGCACGCAGGGGTGCCAGTCTGCCGAAGTTTCGAGACTTGCGTTCTGGCTGCAATGAGGAGGCGATTCTGAAAAGAGAATTAACATTCTACCTGAGAAGAATTTGGGGTTGAGAATCATGCAGATCGTTGAAAGGGAAAAAGGAAGAGTCTCAAAGTGGAAGTTGCATTCTCCGACGCACCTTTGTTCAGTAACCATCTCTGTCTGGAATATCTAGATTGAATCATTCATTTTGGACTGTTATCCACAACATCATCGGAATTTTGGACAACTGCTTCATAATTGTGTTGCTTCGGGAGAAGACAGTTGGCAGACTCATCCACTTCTATGAAATTCGAAATAGATTTTGCACATTCTATCTTAAGATTTTGACAAAAACTTGTCAAAAGTAACCTCCCTATATAAGGGAGGCAACCCATTTGTGATCACTTTAGCAATTACAGTTATCTGCAGGCTGGGTTTCTTCCGTAGAGAAATTTTCCCACGTGCAAAAATAGGGTTTGGAAAGTTTCCATAATTTTCCCAATTTTTTTTCCTCAAAACATAATTACTATGAATTTTTTAGTTGAAGATTCTATTTATTCCATACTTGTGATATAGACCTTCTTCTTTGCAACCAAAGGTTGGTTGCAAAATCCACCAAGGGTTAGTTGCAATATTGAGAGTCTTATTTGTCAATCATAATACATCACAATTGTACTAAGAATTGTGCCATGATAAATCACAACTCATCTCTTTTGCATAGAAGGAAATTGGAACATCCTAAATTGTTAGAATGGGGCGTCAGTCAAGAAGGAGTTGCTTCCTTTAGTTAACACTAGATCACATGAATTATAGCCATCTGCATATGCATGCACATAGACTAATAGTTGTTTCAACATAGTTCCAACCTAGTTTAGGTTTTTGTACTCTAGGTTTTCATTATGAATGTTGAATGAAATAATTGGATGATATTTTTCAAGATGAAAACATAACAAATTTTGTGTGATAGGTGATGTGATAGGGATTGTGATACTACGAACTTACTATACACAACACCATATAGTATAGTAATACTTCAAAATCCTTCATTCTCCATATAGTATCTAATATAAAATATACTAAAAAAAAATTAATTGAAGACCGTTCTTGTATATTTTAGTGCAAAATCTCATATGATAAACCCAATTTATGTTCTATTATATATTTTAAAATGTGGTAATACATTCACAACATTAAATCACAAAATTCATTTTGAAGAAGTTTTTGAAATTTTCAAGCAAAGTAGAGACAAGAGAACATCAGATTCATTTATTTACAAAATGCAACATTATCAATTTGCACATTAGAATCAAAATTTAAGAACAAATTGTTAAAGTACTAAAATGTAGTAAATAAGATGACAATTTTTGAAACTAAATCCTTAAGCCCCTAATGACAAATTAGTCAATTAGACCAATTGTAGATTTTTTAGTGTTGTCTATTTAAGTAAGCTTTCTAATAATGTAGAGAGAATGATAGACTATTATTTAAACAAAGATTTATATAATAATTCAAATGCAAATCTATATTTTTATACCCTATAAAGCACTCATCCATCAACCAATTTTCTATCTCAACAATGTTCCAAGACTAAATCTTGAATGCCAAATTGACCAAATTAGACCAAAGTGTTAAGTAGTTGTCATTCAATTTTCATCCATCTAAGTACTAATCTCTTCAATATTTTTAAGTTCAAGGTCTAGGTAAAAAAAGAGATTCAAATGAAGGTACAAAAGTGAGTCACAAGACCATTATTGAACAATAGAAGTAAAGGATTTATGAATTGATGAGATTCCCTAATTATTCTCTATATAGATCTTAACCCTTACAATGTAATCTATTTTACCACTAAATGTGATTCTAAATGATTTGATTTTTAAGAGATAAAATCACATGTTCAATAATTCATAAAGTTTTCAAAAAAAATTATGAAAATTTTAAATTACCATGAACCTTGCCATGAACTTTTGAAGAAGTGGTGAATGAAAAGTCATATCAAATACAAATTATACTTTAAAAATCTTTGGTATACATTCTAGTGTGGTTTATCTTATGTAAGCCAAAATCTAATGTCATTCAATAAGTAGAAAACCTTAGTAGCCATTGAAGTTATAGGCCTAATGTCAAATTGCATTGAGGTAATTGATTTTGGGACTTTTTCAAATTGGAATAGAAATTAGACTTGATAAATGACATTTCATACACATAGCTCAAATTCAAAAAAGATGATTTATATAACTAAAATTCAAATTTAAAGCAATACTTCAAAACTATCAACATACACTAAAAAAAAGCCTCTTTGTAATCCATTTATAAAGCATAATTTAGAATATCTCAATGATGAATTTCTAATCCCCATCCATTGCAAACTCACTCAAATTACTCAAAAAATGGATGAAAAATACAATACTTCATCAAGTATTGTACATGTGAAATTCTTCATAAGTCACTTTGTAGCACAAGGTGACAATCTAGGGTTACACATTACATCTATATAATTGTTGTGGCCATGCAAAACACACATTAGAGTCAACTCCTCATACAATATTGAATTTTTTATCAACACATATGGATCTTGATAATTCTATAACATTCCTATCTTATGGTGGCAAGGAACTTTTTTTTGAAAACAATGGCAACAAAAAGTTTTTTAGAGTGATTGCAAGAAATGTTGTCCTTATTTCTTGTCCCCTTGGCCTTAAACACATATTTTTTTGCTCATAACATTTGCAATGTCTATCTGTTTGGCATGAAATTTAGAATGAAGGTACATGTAGTACTTGAAGACATTAAATAATTTTAAATTTTAAGAAAAAGTTCTATTTTTAACTTGTGCTCGATTGAGTATCTACTTTAGCCATTTTGAGGAGGTTTATTCCTATTTTTGACCCAAAAATGAAAATTTAAAGCCACATATTGAACATATTAGAAGTCTACTAAGATTACAAAGACTAACAATGAATTTTTATGAAAATAGCAACATGTCAATTTCACATATAGGGTCAAAATGACCTTCCAATCTTCCATTGCACAAAGGCTACGAAGAGGGAAAAATTTCCTGCAATAATTCTTTAGTGCAATACAAGCGCAATCATCTTTAGTAAAATTGCTTCTTTAATAGAAAAATTTCTCAATTCTTTTGCATCACTAAAAATGAAAAGGTTCACAGATCTCTTTTCTACTATTTTCTATTCCTAGTAGCTTTAGTAGTATCCCACAATAGTCTATAATATTTCATAATACTACTTAGTATTGAATCTATGGTTTTGATGTATAGAAGAGATGTTGATGCATAGTACTACTAGTCCTATGGCCAAAAATGCACTTTTTGATCCCAAAATGTGAAGTGTTTCTTGCAATCACCCTTAGAACAAAGCCATATCAAATCAATGCCAACCAAGTACCCCTAGAGTTCTATTATTCTGCATATGGATAGAATGGCTCATAAGTTCAAATTGAAGCTCATTCAATCTAAAACAAGGTGTTAAAATGTTCCTTGTCATCCAAATTTATAAAAGGCAATGAAAGCAAAGTTAATTAATAATTCCCTAATATGAAGGAAAAAGAAAGTTGAAAAATTGAGCTACCAATACCAATTACCAAGACTCTTCTCAATGACAAGCTCTTCTTAAATTGCAATGTTCTCACCATGAAATATATACAAAATGCTGAGCATAAGATGCGTCTCTTGGATCCTTGAACTAGACTATGTATACTTTGAATTGAATTATGAAACTAAAAATGTACAGTTTCGTATATAATTACGTCGATTGTCACATACAATCTACGTCGTGTCACATGAAGTCACGAATATTGCAAGACTGACCATACTCTTCCAGTGTCCATTTCGATTGATGGACGTCGTTCAAGTCTCTGTTACTGCCGATGCTGAGACCAATTGGGTAGTACCGAAATCACTGTGGATCCACTCTTCAATTATGTGACAACTTGACATTGTTGATCAATCGTCCTAGCTCCTGAACATCATAACATAGTTTCAGCATTTGTCAGGGAAAGGAAACCATCCAGGATATAAGAGTAGAATAGAGGACAGAGTGCAAACTAGGCGTTGTTTTCGGTGAGGAAGGCAACAGATCATTGCGAACCATGCTGTTATTGTGGCTTCTCAAGGATTTTTAAATTTTAGGGTTTAGGGTTTAGGTGGAGTCAAACATCTAAATTGTTTTTGCAATTGGGAGAATAATACATCAAGTTCTCTCTAGACTTCAAAACCGTCTATGGGAGGGAGGGTACACCACTCTTCTCTTCTTGAAGTCCCTCAAGACTCGAAGACCACATGTGGGAGGGAGGGAGGATGCACCAATTTCTCTCTCTATGCAAGTCTCTCTCTAGCCTTCACCGACATGTGCTTGACATACATCAGAGGAAAGAATTCACATGAGCCTGGACTTCGACGGACGCACCTGAGTTTCTGGTCTAGCGTCTTGGAGATGGTCCTGTAGAAGTGCTGGTGAGGCTCGTGGTTGCGGATCTTACGAGGCTTGTGCAACGTGTACGCCGGCGCTGGCGCACTCGAGCACCGCTCCGACAGCAGCTTCAGGCTGTCATGGCGCCCGATGATAGTAATCTTGTTCGTAGTGCTCTCCCGTGCGGTGTTCACGCTCTGCGTTGAGGCATCCCACGACAGCGACGTAGCGTTCGCCCCGTTGCGTCCTCTCGAAGTTGGCAACGACACCGATTTCGACATGGCTGGCTGTTGCTTCGGCATCGAGACGCGACACAGCTTGCTCAGAAGACGCACGAAGTCGCCTGACAACTTGGTGTCGGACAACCCTCCCCCGCACATCATGCCGCCCTTCATCTCATCCTGCACACCAAAACCGGCCCGGACACGCAAAAAGTAAGTTCATGCCCTGTTAGAATTGTGTTACTCCATGCTAATGTAATCGACCACTGAGTGAATGGAGCTAGAGCATCATAGGACTACAGTAGTGGCAAGAGCACAAGACTACCTACATCCGTAGCAAGAATAAAGTAAGTCTAGGACATTAATAGAGTTTGATTAACTTTTAGAACGATGGAGAAAATTGCACGCGGTCTGCTACAACTTGTGCTGGGTGCACGTCAATCACACGAGGAGAGAAGCAATGAAGTAGTGACGTGTGCCCAGCACAAGTTGAAGCAAACCACAAACAAGCAATACCCAATTTACGATAGACACCAAATGCACTGTAACAAATGCACTGTCTACGGGTTGTATGTCATTCTAACTACTACTTCAATTATATGTAATGCCGTAAGAAAGGATCATTCTTAGATCAGGATGAAAGGACTGAATGAAAGGACTGAATGATCCTTTCTTACGGCATTATATAATTCAGTCCTTTCATACCATAGAATGTAGAAAGACTTCAAAGTCCCCACACATTCTATGGTATGCTGGAAAGACACCTAGATGACCGAGTTACTCTCACCACATCGGCAATGTCCAAGTTTTTGGAGTTTGTCAAGTCCTCGTTTTCGATCATGTCACTTTGCAGACTTTGAATGTGGCTCTAAATCAATGCAACGTAAGAAAATTGACGTGCGATCAAAACGAGAAACTGTGAGAACGAAAAAAAGTTACCTCCTCCCCTTCAGAATCATCAGCATGATGACGCCCGCCATGACTGCGATGCATCCCCGGCGACCCCGCCGCACTCCTGCCGCTCTCAAACTCTTTCCTCCCTGACCGATGAATTGGCGACATGGTGAGCTCGCGTGACAAAGAGCCGTACTCCTCCTCCGCCCCGTTCTCCACCCCGTTCTCCACCTGCTGATGCCCCATCGACGAGTCGACAGATCGTCTGAAATCCCGCCCCGAGTACCGCCCCGAGTATCGCTCTGACAAGTAGCCGCTGCCCGAGCTGTGGAGCTCCACCGGCTCGATCTCCGGCGTCGCCATGGGCACGGGGACAACCGCCCGAGCGCGCTTCGCCGCTGGATTAGTGCTGCTACCCCCCTTGCCCTTGCGCGCTTTCATCCCGTGCAACGGCGCCTGCACCAAAGGCTTCGACCCGTACGGGGAGGCGCCATTCGTCTTCTCAGGACGGATCTTCGTGGAGCTTTCCCACTTGGGTTGCAGCGCCTTCACTTCCTTGGAAGGCAGAATCGAACGGCTCTTCAATGGCGACCTGAGGTCAGTAAGGGTGGCATGCATTAGTAATGGAAAGTCTGCGTTCACCATACAGAAAGGGAGAAGTTCCATTCACACACAGGTGAACCTTGAACCTTTCGGTCCCTACAACAATCTAGAAACTTGCAAGATGTGAAATTTTGCACATTTCTTTTGTGGTAAGCACAAATCAAATTGCAGAAAACTATGTCAGTCTCCATTACCCATAATACAGTAAGGGAGAGGTTCCATTCACCACACGTACAGATGAGCCTTGAACCTTTCCCTACAACAATCTAGACTCTTGCACGATCTAAAATTTTACACATTGATATTTTGAGTTAAGCATAAAATTAATTGCAAAAAACAGAGCTGTCAATAGATAAAGCATTTTCACGCTTAGCACAAACAACGCTCACCCGTATGATCACTGGAGCCTCCAATGTACCTGTTTGGATAATGGAGTCTCTACTTACACATCGCCACCGCCAGTTTCGGACAAAATGAAGGGACTCGCCACATATATACACTATTGGAAATTCAAGGAAGAACAGCGATTCTGCAGCGAGATTACAATGGACGTTTGTTCTAAATCGTGAGAAATAATTGTGGAGGGAAGCGGTAACCCAAATGCGAATGTAGCCCACCCACCTGTGTCGCACAACGGGCGCGCTGTGTCGCTGCGGCGGGTTGGAATTGTCCTTGAAGGAGACGCGCAGCGACCTTGCTCTTAGCGCGCTGGTGGCCTCGTTGTCCTGCGTGGCCTCCTCTTTCGCGGAGATGTCGAAGGCGATTCCCGCTGTTGTGTTGGTTTGGTGGAAGGTCTCTTCGTTTGGATCCTCCACTCCTGGATCCCGTGATTGCGTCGGCGATACGGAGCTGCTGCGCGTGCCGCTGGAGGACATCCGTGGCGTAGTGGTAGGTGTTTCGAAATGCTCAGGAGAAGATTGGCCGCCCCCGCGCGGACTGGTTAGATCCTCGTCCAGACGGGGCTCCACGGGGGTGAAGCGCGTGCGCACGCTGCCTTTGAAAGGCTTGATGGAGAACGGGGGGGAAGTAGTGCTGCTGCTGCTACTGGTGTCGCGAGGCCCGACGTGCCAGTCTTTCAGGGAGATGTCTGTGCCGTCGTCGTCCTGTGGCACGACGGGGAGACTGAAGGTCCGCATTTCGCCGGAGATTTGGAGGGGAAGACCCTTGAGCAAGCCGCCGCCGCCGTTTCCGGGGGAGTCGTCGTTCAAGGCTGTTAGCTCAGGGTTCCACGACTGCGTCAGCTCCGTCTCTCGCTCCATAGCTCGCCTGAATTCAGAACAACGCGCTTATTACTATTGCTTCAATAACCGTCACAAGACGGATTCTCATTTCTAGCTAATGAAACCAAAATTGATACAAAACTATTGCTAGCTAGAGTTTCTCTCTGAATCCCAAATTGATGCAAAACCTGGTGAACGTAAGAGCTTAATAAGCAAGTCGCTGACCTGATTGAAATTAGCTACCTCCCAAGCTGATTCGATGCGAATGTGAGAATGGCAAACTTCGATCAGAGACTGATCACCACAAAGACTACGCCACAAAGCAGACGTCAAACACTACTTCGACTTCGCAATAACGTGAGCAAGTCATGCCAGTAATCTGGTTCTCCTGCATCAGGCCACAAATACTACACTTCCTCTGCAATGCTCACAGAAAAAACTCATCTCATATTCTTTCGAGATTCTCCTTGTGCAACGTCGACGTTGAAGAAGTTAAGAGCTAGCTGGCGCTCATACTCAACCTCACCACTGAATGGTCTGCAACGAGCTCGGAAACTACCCAACCAGAGAATATATTGTGCCAACTGCCGATCTAGTAAAAGCTAGAGGCTGCTAATCGCAAACTCGACGGTCACAGAAAACTGTGAACGAAGATGACGACAGACCTGCAATACGGATTGCAGTGAGGTTTCCTAAAACCCTGAAAATCGAAAGAGATCTGGACACAAGCTTCTGGGGGAGCAATGGAGGTGAAGGTTTGAGATTTGGAAGCTAGAAATTTTCAGCATGAACGTGCTAATGCTAGTTGATGGGTGGACGGATGGATCGATCCACAAGCTTGCTGCCGTAATCTTCACGACTGCATCAAGTTACAACTGACCACCACCGTCATTGGCATGTAATTACAATCATGGTCCTCAAAAACGGGAGCGCCTGGTGGCGTAGGGAAGGCTATGGCGCTAGACTACGTGAGCGAAGCGAGTTTGGTAGAATTGAAGAGGAGGATGGGAAGTCCCATTGACATAAAACGGGACTGCCCTTGCAGCTAAATATGCTGCTGGGACAACTGGTGACCCGGTGTCTGTTGTCCTTGCGTCTGTTGACTGGGTCCGTCAGGAGACGACTTGCGAACCAATTGTCGTCTCCATGGATGCCTTTTTCTCGAGGCCTCTCTAATTGCACTCTTGGGAATTCAGCTGCTCCCTTTTGCACCTCTCTAATCTGACTCTCTGTTCAATGACATTCTAGAGACATTGTACTGTTCTTTAACGGAAGGCACAGGTCCCTTTTCTGCTTTCTATGAATCTAAGCTCCTTTTATAGGAGAAAATTTTGAATGCAAATTTGCCTATGAATTGTCAGTCACACTAAGGTAACAACACCTAATTGTGATTGTTTATTAAAATCACCCCCTACAAATTTTTGCCTAAAATGCACACCCACTTTTCATCAGAGCTAGGATTGATTTAGAAACTCTTATTTTGGGCAATTCAAAAATTCATAGTTGATTCACCGAGTGACCAATAAATGCATGAAGAGAAAATTTAGAATGTTTTTTTGACTTCCAGTAAGATCCAACCAATATTAAATACTTTTATGATGTAAACAATATTCAATTTCTTATTTGTATGCATTTAGATGTAGTTACCTTGACACAAATATATATTCTTATTATAGTGATAAGTACCATAAAAGGTTGTCTATCTCTCACAGGCTTGCCTTTCCATTCCAAAATGTTACAAATGTCTTTACACAAGTTGTCACATTACCGTCAATCATAGGAAACTTGTTGTCTCACATTGAGATTGCTTAACTTTCAACCTCTATACTTCCAATCCTTCTTTCATCAAAAAACACTCAAAATTGCCAACTCTATTATATAATGAACAAAAAAAACTTAAAATTTGTATATTCGACTAGAGGATCTTGCAATAAACTAATTTAAAAATGTGTGGAAGAAATTTCAAAAAATTTGACTACATAAATTGCAAGATATTTGCATTTAAGTTGAAGAAAAATAGTTTATTTTGCACCTTGTATGACTAAATTATAAGACTTTAAATCTTTTAGCTTAAAACTTTTACACTACCAATATTGAATTTTTTTTTAGATTTATGTTGAAGAATTGGTGTGAATGTCTAGGAATAAAAATTCAAATAACAAAAATATGAATTTCATTATTTTTTAAAATGTTAAGTAGAAGAAGGTATGAGATTAAGGAAAAACTAAATCATTAACCCTTGAACTCCCCAACTCCTCAAATATGACCTCTCAAATTGAAAGATTTACTTCTTTGACTATTATAATCTTTTCAACAATATAGTCAAAGAATGTGTCCCTTTCCCTATAGTTTTGGGCCTATCTCTACTACCAATTGGTATGGTTAATTTAAATAGATTTCTTTATAGGTGATAGTTTGATTGAAAAGAATTGAGAAGGATCTGGGTTTTAGCAAATACAAGTTGGATGCATAGGAGTTAATAGCTCTAATGTAGAATTGAAACACACTAATCTTGGCAACAAGATTGTTCCATAAACACACTAAAAGTTATTGATCTTCTTCTTTTAAAAAAAATCAAAAATTGAATTCAAAAACAAATCCAATATATTCTTTTTTCAAGAAGATGCTATGATTGCCTACATAACCCAATGCTCAATAACTTTGACATCACTAATCCAAATAGAATTGATCAAAGCTTTTAATGTAGGCAAAAATAAAATCTATAATAAACAAAAAATTGAAATTTTATTTCAAGCTATTGTATGTATCTTGTGTTGTCCGGCATCCTAAAATTTAAGCTTATTGTGGCATTACTTTTGCTCTTGGGCACCACTTAAATAAAAAATAAATTCTTCCAAAGCCAATGAATTTTTCTATTTGACAAAAAAACTTCAAAAAATGACAACAAGGATTGAGACCGTATGACCCTACCAAAAAATCATTTGTTCCTTGTAGGGACAATGGGACTTGAGAGATAATTAATATAATTGTCTTTCTAGTAGTCAAATTAATGGAGGTAGTTAGAGTTTATTTTGCAAAAATCTCTTATATTGTATATAAATACAATTTGATTACTTTGGCATGTAAGTAAAGTTGTGAAATATATGTTTGAATGTGTTTTTTTATCCCTTGGAGAACTATGCGGGGTTTTTTAAAGCACAATGCAAAGTTATATGAGGTTCATTAAGTATATCCAATTGATCCAAGTATGTTGAGAGAACAATTTTCATCTTATCTTTAGTGATGTGAATGTCTTGGTCACATGGAAAAAAAATTGCAAAAATGAAGATTTTGTGTCTACATTATTTACAAGTCATATTTATTTTTGCCTCAAAGACTCTAAATTTACAATCCCCTATCTATTAGGTTCATTAAAAGCTACATGTCAATTTCTTTTTCATGGTGGTGAAATTAGAGAAGGTTGAGTTTAATTTAAAGGTGCAAAGACTTGAACTTATTAGAGGTGGAAGAGTTGGATAAATTTTATTATTATAATTTAGAAGTCTTTTTTGAAAGAAGAATAGTTATGAGCCACTTTTGGTAAGAAAATGAGAAAGTAGGAGCTATAAAGTCTTCTTTGACCCCTCAAGTCTCAATTAACATAATTATACACCCAAAACTCTTTAACTCCTAAATGCTCAAAGCATCAAATTTTGGTGTTGACAATACTTTGAAATTAAATAAAACCTAACCAAGCTACTAATTTTAGTAGTTTATATTTTTTGAAAATTATTTTTGAAGTCTAGTTTTAGCATGAAAAAATCTGATTTTGAAAATGAATTATTATTATTTTTCTATTCAAGATTTTGTGCAAGGGTGTCCATTGCAAATCTTGATTTTTTAGTATTGAAAGGCTCTTTAGTTGGAAACAAGCCTCAAATGTATTAGATCTTGGAGAAAAAATCAAATTACAAATTTATTTAAAAAAATTGTAGAGTACATTTTTAGAAGCCATAAGTTGATTGGAGCTATTCATTTTACACCCTTGAACCTCATATTTTTTTTATGACCATTTTTTTTAGATTTAACATTTGAAAAGAAGGTTGAAAGACTTCAAATCACTTTCATAGTTTCAACACCCTTATGATCAAACATTAGACTCTTTCTATCCAAAAATAACATAGTTGTATTTTCTTTCTTTATGTAATCTCTAACATGTCTAGTTGAATTTGTATGGTTTCAATTCCAAAACAATTAATAAAACTTATCAAAATTTTGGGTTTTTTATGTTCAATTTAGAGCAAACTCCAAGAAGCTCAAATAATGCCTTGGGCATTTAAGGATTAATTTCATGACCTAAGTGGTGAAAATGCACATGATTTTGTGGAAATTTGTAATGTTGTAGCAATTTATAGTATTACATATACAAGTGCCATTGAAAAACTATGTATGATTGTAGCACATAAAAAAAACAATCCAAAATGCTTTTCATACTTCTAAAATTTTGTATTCTCACATGTAAAAACTCTTGATTATAGTATGCACATTCTTAGAGGCATTTGTGATTTGGGCACACCGGTGAGGTGGTTATGAATTCAAACCCAGGTGTTGATAGGGTGTTTACCACCATAGTCCATTTGACTATGGTGGAGGGTGCAATAACTACCTTGTCATTATATAGGACCTAAAAATTTCTCTAAGGGAATAATATGTCAATCCTTTACTAAGGTGGAAGCATCAATAACCAATCAAATAAACAATTTGTGAGTAGATTCTATATAGTATGAATTGGTGGATATTTTTTCCATGCAAGAAGATAGGAAATAGAAGGATTGCTAGATTTTAGATTTTTATTCAGAAAATTGAAATTATAGTACATTTCAAGAGGCAAAAGAACTTTTGACCCATAAGCAATGTCTAAAGTCTTCTAATTCTGATTATTCCATATAGTACTTTCTTGTTCGTTAATATAGGTAATGTGTCATAACCTTATTAGTTGCAAACTTGAAAAAAAAAAAAAAATTTCAAGCTTCAAATCCATCCTAAGGTTGGAATTTACACCCCTTCCACGTTAGATATTGGGCGTGGTTGGTAATTGGTAACTCCACCTTACAAGGTCTACTTCTTAACATAAGAGGGTGTTATAGTGCATATGAAATGGACCTTGATTTTGGTACATCCATTTCCTAGGGTTAGGGTTACAGACCAGATGACAGAAATTCGGAGAATATGATATTGCACAGGTGTGGTTTCTAGACTCCTGTACTTGCACTATAATGCACTTATGCAGCACCCAACTGTAACTAATTTTCTTTTTCTTTTTTTTTTCCTTCTAATTTTAGCCCCTGTCATGTTGACTTGAAACATATAAGAGAGGAAGAGACCGTTTGCACAGGAGTCAATTAGGTTTATGTTATGAGAGAGTTCTAAAGATAGTTTTCTATGAATCCAACACCACCTTGAGAGCAAGTTGAGAGGGAGCCACTGTAGTTGGATCACTGTACCTGAATCAATGCAGTGGAGTAAATTTTGGTGATTTTGTAATTTTGTGAGTGCTTTGCCTCCATGAACACGTTCTTTTCCCCTACCCAAATATTAAAAAAAGTGGAAGAATATTGATGAAAAAGGGAGCAAGTCACACGAGCATTGATAAGAAATTGAATGAAATCACAATAATTGGAGGCTGCCTTTGAACTTTTTATTCTTGTTACATTCATGAAAATCGCATCAATGTTGGGAGGACAGTGAGCTCGACTCACTGTAGAAACTGAGGTAGTGTTGGAGAGAGGACTGTATACAGTGCCGAGGAGCATATATACCGGCGTGCTTGGTGTGACCGCTGTAGAATGATGATGAGGATTTTGTTTGCATTTCTGATTTGTTTGCATTTCTGATTTGTTTGCATTTCTATTTTATTTGTAATTGTCTTTTTGTTTTTTTATTTCTGTTTTTAGGATGTGGAAGAAAATTCATTGGAAAAAAAAGAAGGTTTTGAATTATTTTGAATGGGAGTGAAGGCACAGATAAGGAGGCCATTCAAATTCGTGTCTCCCGCTTGTTAACAGGCAAGTTATAGCACTGTAAAGTATAAAGTATTGACTACTATCCCATGAAAAGAGACAGCCAGTTCCCTGCAATTAATGAACCACTCCCACAAGTAATGAATAAAAAAATAAAACACATAGTTCCCACACCCCACCCCCGAAAATCAAAAATCAAATAAATAAAACATATGGTTTGTCCACCCACCTTCCAAATAATAAATAAATAAAAAACATATGGTTTGCTCATCCACCCTCTAAATAAAAAATAAAGAAATAAAACACTTGATTTGCCCGCCCACCCACCCTTAAAAACCAAAATCAAATTTTTTTTAATACAAACACAATATATGGAATACATATGAATATGATATGCGGAATATGGATGTCTAGTGTATATATGGAGTATTGATCCAATATGACATTTGAATAAGTGTACATAATACAAAACATGGTTGCAATGTTGATTGTAATCTAACATGTTCCAAAAATGCAGATATTATGAGATAATGAAAATGTAGATATGGGGAGTTATTAATTCACTAAATTATCAAGTGAGTGATTGAATGACATTCCCTCACTGTCCTTTGAAAAAGGCATACAAAATTGATTGAGCTTTGGTATAAAAATTTCATCATAGTACATCTTGGTATTAATTGCCTTTTTTGTCCTGACACTACTATGACATCTACTTACCAAACACTCAAACATAATACAAAAACTAAAAACTAAAACAAAACCCACAAGATAAATCACAAGTACAGTATATAGAATTCCAAAAATACAAAAAGCTCAAATGTTATTATGTAAACCTATGATACTATGGAGTCTACCTCTGAATTGAGATATATAGTCCTCTAGTTGCATACAATAGAGTTAATTGTAAAGTACATGTGTACAATGTGAGATCATGAACTAAAGTTTGTAAAAAAACAAAACAAAACAAAAACTCTTTAGAGCACCAAAATTGGGGTTTTGATGGAGTTTGGTGTTGTAATTATTTTGTACAATTCTTAGTTAAACCTTCCCATGACACCATTATTACAATTGGGGACAACATTTATAATTAACTCTAATATTTAGTGGTTTTATTGTAGGACCTTGTATTAACAAACTCTTCAAATGCATCAATTCTAGCAAGAATTATTTTTCTCTTTTGTTTTTTATTTTTAAGATATGTTCTTAGTCATATTCAATACATATTTTTTCTTACAAAAGTTTTTGGTTCTATACTTTAAATAGGAATATAGAGTTTTGTCATTCATATATGAAAACAACTTGGTGGAGAATGAAGGAGTATGTTCTCATATTGGATTGGTATCACCTAGGTCTCATCAACATGTGAGAACATAATGAGAGGTGGTAGACATCAAACAAATATTTTAAATGAATCTTTGTCCAAGATTGACTAATAGAAATATTTCATACTAGTACAATGTAAACAAACAACAAAATCAACTATATGAATTATTTAGGACAATTTTATCTTGCATTGGAGATTATGTAAAGACCATAGAGTGAAATGAATCAATATATTTCAAATTAGGCTTCTTCTCTATAAAGCTAGAGTCAATACTTTATATTGTTTCATTATATTGAGTCTTTCAAATTACCATCTCATGATTTTCAACATATGTAATGAGATACATGTGTAGATGATACCTTTTTGAATTGCAAATAAGCTACACTCCAATTGTCTTTAATTGCCAATAAGATATAATCCAAATATCACCGATCAGCTACTAGTTGCCAACAAAGTATATCCCAATAATCTTCAACCATTAATCATTTTCAATTGCCAATAATATACATTCCAATCATCTTCTAATTTTCTTCTAATTGTTATATTGTAAAAATTGTAAAGTAACTACACCTCATTGTAACTTGTTTGCAAGACTATCATCTTCATATTCATATCTAAAACATACAACTTCTACTCATGAGAAATTAGGATTGATTTTTAATACCCATACTATTTTGAGTCCTTTAAAAATCCATAGTTTAATCACTTGGTGTCAAAAACTTGTATATGAACAAATGGACATCCAAAACAATATGGCTTGAAATGATTATTTTAATATTAATGAAACTATGACAATTTCAACACAAATTTATCACAAAACTATTTCAAAACATAATCTTTTCGACATGAATTTGCAAGAATATTAAGCGATACTAAGAAATTCCAAATTTCTTCTGATTCAATAGTAGACCTCCAATAATTAGGTATTTTATTGTCAAAAAACACACACAAATGTTCATAGGAGTAGTTACCATAGGTCCATAGTCCTAATATATTGTGAAAACTTTTGGAGATGAAAAAGATTACACATACTCATTGTACCCTAATTGAGTTAAATGCAAAATAAATTACGCAATAAAAAAAGTTATAATAAACTACACCATTACAAGTCAAATGACTAGTAGGCAATATGATATTGGTGTCTTGAAAATATGGGAATAAATTTAAGTTGTAGACCAGCAATATGAAACAACCTTATAATTGAAAAAATAGTTTTTGGACTTCATTTGATTTAAAAAATTTGTATAGAAGGATGCTATTGTAGGTTTCCCTTGACTACTTGTAGACATGCTTGTTGTCATTACACAAATAGCTATTCTAGGGCTTCTATCAATCCATGCCCAACTTAACATATGCCCAATTCAATCCATGATGACTTCAATACCAACTATATACTTCTATTGCCAAAACAAACCGATTTGCATTAATTTGAAACTAACTTAGAGTGAATTTATGATGGTGTTCAAATAAGGCATAGATTATACCCATTCTAAACACATGTTACCCTCAATTTCATGCAATGAGCTTCTTAAAGTAAACGATCTTTTCTTCCATTTCTATTTTCTAATACAAACAACATGGAGTGGGACTTTTCTTAAATGTTTGGAATGAGAGTTTGGATTGGAATGGTGTGTTTTACCTTGTCACTTAAAAAATGAAAACCAAGTGGTATTTAGTGTAGTCTTGTTCCATTTACCGCACTAATATAATACATGATACATGTGGATATTATTACATGACAATATATATGGATATAAGAGTGTATATATACAGCTAGAATATGGACACAGAATGCTATTTATTCCATATCTTTTGAAACTAGGAAACTTGGAATTTTTTATATAACCAAATTTTTTTAAGATTTTGAAAAAATAAATAAATTTATACACCATAATCTATTAGGATGTGCATAGTTTACACTATGATTATCACCCAAAATATCATATTTTATCAAAATTTTAAGAAAGCAAGTGAGCTTACCAAAGGAAGTTTTTAATTTTAATTTTCTTAAAACCTTTTTTTCCTCTTTATGTTGCATGCTTCAAAAGAAGAAAATGTCTGAATCCAAAATGAGACATGAGGCATGTCCCCAAATGTTACAATGTGTTCCTACCACTACTTATCACCCCAATTGACTTGGATCCCCCAAAGTCTCCCCAATATGAGGAAGAATGAGTCCATGAGGCCAAATGAATCAAGTGTACGCCGCTCACTCACTGCAGCCTTTTAGTCCATTATTTACTCAAAGTTTCCCTAACCTTTGTCTGTTACATCAGGGTCAAAATAATACTAACCCTTGTTTTCAAAAATAAAATGGAATAAAAATAATAATCCATGCCAGCTTGAATGATATTTCCAACTTCGTTAGCCTCGACCAGCCATTGATTCTCTGGTAACTGATTGCCCCTTTCTTCTTTTATTCAAAGAACAAGTCCAGGAAATAATTACTTGCCACAAGGAGATGCAACACTGACCGTTCAGGTTAGTTTTCTCATAACTCAACTTATCTCATTATTCTGCTTGCAGAGGCTGATTGTTCCCAAAAGGAAAAAGGAAAAAGGAAAAAGAAAAGAAGTAGAATATTCTATGTATGTTAGTGGTTGAAAACTC